>JAGMTT010000002.1:0-2400000 GCA_019721355.1 Aspergillus sp. MEXU 27854
TAAACCCTAAACCCTAAACCCTAAACCCTAAACCCTAAACCCTAAACCCTAAACCCTAAACCCTAAACCCTAAACCCTAACCCAAAGAAAACCCTAAGGAAACCCTAAGGAAACCCTAAAGAAACCCTAAGGATCGGGTGGTAAAGATCGGTCGGGACCACGTGATTACTGAAACAGGTGGCCGATATCCTGCGGATGCAATTATTTACGCTACCGGCTTCCTCACTCAGGAGTGGCTTCATCCTATCAAAGTGAAAGGAATAGGAGGTAGGGACTTGCATCAAGTGTGGGATGCTTCGGGTGGTGCCGAGGCCTACAAGGGAACTGTGGTCACCGGTTTCCCGAATTTTTTCATCCTCTACGGTCCGAATGCAGCTACTGGTCAGCATTCTGTGATCTTCCATTCAGAATGCCAAATCAACTATTCCTGCCGACTCCTGCGCAAGGTGTTAGGCGGGTCAGCAGAGTCTATCATGGTGAAACCGTTGGCTCAGGAGCGGGACCTCGCTTGGGTCCATAGGAAGCTCCAGGGGCTTGTTTTCAACAGTGGCTGCCAGAGCTGGTGGATGGACCCCCTCACGAAGAAGAACACATTCATCTACCCAGATCCTATGTACTTGTACTGGGCTCGTACCATCATCCCTCGCTGGTCGGACTTTGAAATTCGAAGGAGCCAGACGGGGTATTCTTTCGCCATAGTTGCTGTTAGTATTGCGGTGTCCTTGAGTGCGCTGACCTGGTCTTTAGCCTCACTTCCGCATGGGGCTAGGTGGACTACGGGATTGAGCTGGTTCGCTAGCGGAAAGTGGTTGACGGCCTATTTGTGAGCGAATGGTGAGGGCAGAGCTTCTTATGGTGTGTACTGTACGCCGTAAAAGGCTTCATTATCACTTTCATACGCCATCGCACACGGATTCCGCATTGTTCCCAGGCCTGGTCTGGTGGAGAGGCTTCGTGTACAGGTAAATTTCTATGAGAATACGAGCACGGCTGTATCGGACGTTTACTTCTTGCAAACGTACTACAATCTACCTAAGTTCCGCTATCAAAGAGTCTGGTCTCGACGGAGTAGTTCTAACACTATAATCGTGAACGTACCAGGGTCCGGATGACGATCCTCACTATCATGTCGAAAGCGGAATGTTGGCGGCGGGGCGCTGCCCTCATCTTCGTTTGTGACTGTGTACACTCCTTGATCCGCCGACAACCGCAGCACGCCAATAGGGCAGGTAGTTGAGGGGAAGTCGAAATTTCTCCATGGTAACCTCCCTACATCTGCTTTGTAGATCTTTATTTGGCTGTGAAGCAGTACTCTGCTCTGAGCCGTGATATGTCGCTACGTCACCAGCGGGCGGCAGCGGGTATTTGTGCGCAGTATGGACAGGCCGGGAGTATTGTTGGGTGGGGGAGGAGGGGGTTAGTGGCGATATTCATCATGCCAATCGCAAGCTACATGCTCTATCCGCTTTACAAGCTTCTCGCGCAATATCCCGGTCTAGACCAACTATCAGAGGGGAGGGGAGTGAAACCTAATTACATAGCCCCAAGACCAATCCCCAAGCGCTTTGGGCGGCTTGCCCGGGACAAAACTGTCCGACCTTTTACTCATAGACATCTCAGCTCGTGGATTCACGGCCGATTATCCCTTCGGCTTAGTGCTAGCGCATGGGGTTCGACACATCTATGACGCTGCACTGCTATCGCCATGGATCGTCTTCTTTCCCGCTATGTCCAAGACTCGGGCTTGCGTGCCTGTGCACAATGTAAACTGAGCAAAAAAAAGTGCGACAAAGCTACTCCTGGCTGTAGCCGCTGCGCAAAGTATGAGGTGATATAATACCCAGTGAAGTCCGCACTAACAATTACATCTCACAGGCTCTCGCTGGACTGCTCATACGATGAGCCGGCCGATTCCCATCCGCTGAGCATTGGGATGAAGCTGGATGAAATCATTTACCGCCTGGACAGAATAGAGACCAGCACCAGCGCCGCAAATCCCCAGTTCCCGACGACCTGCTTAGGTCATAGCACTCGTCTCGTGAGGGAAGGCCCTCAGCCGATGGACTTGCTTTCCCCGTCATCAATCCTATCAGTCCTCAGGGTCGAGCTGATGAAAGTCATAGAGGCCCACCAGATACCAGTCGACCGACTGTTCTATTACTATGTCGAAAATGTGCACTGTTGGCTCCCAATAACTTCCCACGTGCGGCTGGTCCAACGGCTTCAGACTTCTAGCATCCCTGCGTTGCCTAGCATCCTGTGTCTCTTGACATCATCGATACTGCTTCTCTCCGATACATCAGAGGGAGGCACAGAAAGGCACAATCACTTATACTCCTGTACAAAAGGAGTCTTTTCCTTGATCCTCGCTGCAGGTGAACAGTCGCTAGAGTTCGTGCAGGCCGGTATATTGGTATCTCTGTATAAACATCTCCGTGGTTTCTCCAATAGTGCCTACTTGACCATCGGATCCACGCTGAGAGTTGCTCATCTGCTTGGATTGGGCCGGATTCAACGAGACGATACCGTTAAGTTGGAGAGGGTCTTCACTTGGTTGGGTGCTGAGGTGGTAGATAGGTAAGAATGTAGCGCTTCAAGCTTATTGGAACGAACGAGTGACCACGTTACTAAGCTGTTTCTACCTTAGATATATTAAAGCTGATTTCGCTTCGTCAGGGGACGTTGAGGTTGAATATTTGGATACTGCTGACTTGCTGCAGGCTCACCTCGAATGGCGCAGTCAGACCTCCAGGAAGGATCTTGGTATCGATGGCCAGGATACTTTGACAAATAACCTACATAACGCATTCTACCACGAAGCAGAGGCTGCGAGCAGACTTCACCAAGTATCGTCTTTCGTTAAACACAACCATAGAAAGGAACTTGTATGCTACGAGCGCGCTGTGGAACTTGATCGCGATATCACAGCCTTATTTCTGGGGATAAAATGTCAGGAGAAAGTTGATCTCGAGACTAAATGTGCCGGAGGCCTCACAACATGCCTCAGGTAGGTAACCACTTGGGCGTTCCCAGTTGGTAGGTAGTATTCCCTGACTAGTCGACACCCGCGTGGCTTGCGGGTTCAGTGCATTACTACTTCTTCATTTATTTTGTCTTCGAAATAGCCTCGGCGCCTGCCAAAGTCCATTCGTCGATATATCGATTGCCAATCTGCAACAGATGATCGAGTATGCAGCATCCTTGTCAAAAGTGGTATGCGAGGCTGGTTCACAGGACGCGCTAAACGCGACCTCCCGGCCTCCCAGCTTCATAACCATGCTCTTCAATGCTGAACTTGCCCACAAATTCCTTATCCAATCGGGGCATATCAACCAATCGAACTTCAGCCAGGATGTGTTTCTACAGCCACTTAAGGAGTTGAATTACAGATCAGGCCTTGCTAGTAAGCACTTTCAAGGGATTATGCCTTGACGTTTTGCTAAGGTGCAAATAAGGAAAATACTTCCTGGAATTGCAGGGCCAATAAGACCGCCAAAAGTGAAGTACTTGGGTATACGGCGTAAATACCGTGCCATTGGCAGTTTACAGACTCAGACTGCACATTGCAGGGTCTGCTGAGAAGGGAAAGAAGGACAAAAGGTTTCCATCTGTGGCGAGGGTGGTGGACTGGGTGCCAGTGCCGCAAAGACCATGGTTTGTCACGATTAGTAACTGAGAAGTAGATCTATCGCTTTCCAGCTGAGGGACAGGAACGACTTCTACTTGCCCGGGATTGTCTGCGTTAGAGAAGGAATACGCTCGTTGTATCACGGTTCATGTCTCGTTTACGTCTCTGATTGACTCTAATGATGTGGCTGAACTGATATCATTCTGTGATTGTGACTCATCGCGCATACTGACGTGGCGCTGGACCTCAAAATGGCCCGACTTCGGTTCCAACGGTCAGAACGTCGAACCTGAACCAGAGGTTCTCAGGTGCCGACTTCTGGAACCTGAATCGGATCGTCGTTCTATACGGCTCGAGTCAGGTTCAACTTGACAGACCCTGAATTGCTTAATTTTGCGAAGATTTCCTGTGTTAGCTGTAGAAAAGTCCGAGTTACTATGCGTAACATACGAGCTGTCACGCATTTTTATCTGCTTATACTCACACCACATACCAATATTACAGGGCAATAACTTAAAGGGTTATAGTGCTTAGATATGATGTATCCTGGGTATATGTAGTACGTATTACGTGCCAAGTATTGGTAGATTTAGAGTAGTAGTGATCGGTCGCATCACCCGATATTGATGTTGAAGATATAATTATATGTTTTGCCAACAGTAGCATCACCACACTTGCTCCCAAAACTAATACAAGTTTGCTACGCCTACAAAAGGTAACATGCACAAATTTTGGCGTTTTATGTCTGCACTATTTGTAGAACCCAAGGCTCGAGTCGGACCTGACAGGTTCGACTCCAAGGATCCTCGAAATCGGACCGCGACTCCAGTATCATGGAATATGAATCTGAGTCTTGGCGGCACCGAATCGGGTCGAACCCGACGAGTCGCCACTCCCCATGACAGCTATGGTATTCCCGAATGTACACTATTTTCAAACCACTTGGACGTAAGAGTTCCATGGATCTGTGAGGTGCACATGTTAACCTGTCTAGTATCCCGCCCACGCAATACCATATTCCCAGGCTGTCGAAATAGCAGACGCAACGTTTATTCGTGATGTCACATACTCGCCCCCATGTAATGTTTGATAACCCATCCGTATGCACTCTTCTGACATCCTGCAGATAAGCCTCGCGAGATTGAAGGCGCGCCTTGTCACGTGCACCTGACGGGCGGGTATTTTTCAGGAGGAAAAGCTGCTCCGGGATGCAGCGGTGGTGGAAAGTGCGTTGAGAAGCTGAGACAGGCCATCGGCCATGATTATGCTTACGTGTCGAAGTTGCACAAGCCTTGACTGAGTTTGACCTATAGAGCGATTGGTGTATGACTGGCGCTTCAATGCTGATTTCAGAAAATTGACGCTATCTTCCCCATGACATGGTTCGAAATTGTTCCAAAACTCTTAGAGAACAGCTGTTGCATTTGTAGCCTCGAGCCCAAGCCGCCTTTAGACGATATCCAAAGCGGCAAACCGCGTCGTCCGTTGGCCAGGAACTTGGGCGACTTTGTTCTCAATCAGTCTGTGATCTGCTGAATATGTTGCAATTGAGCCGACAACAGCCAGTGGCCAAAGGTAGTAATAGGCGAACACAGGTCGAACGTTTAAATGTCTGATAACGGTTAAGCCACGTTCAAACAACCGACCCAGCAAACTGACAGCAATCTCCGCTGGAAGTAAGAGGATTGCTGAAACAAAGAGCATCCGGATACCTAGCTGTCCTGGTATCGTTTTCCGCTGCTTCAGGATGGCCATGGTGAATTATTTCTTCCCACGGACCAAAATCATTCCTTAGTTTGGGCCACATGGTGTACTCAACTACTTTCCTGGTAAATGATGCCCCTGCGAGCAGGGTAGCGTCGAATATTAGGAAATAGATCTGGTAAGATGTGTTGAGAATCGGCTGCGTAGATTGAGAAGATTCAAGATGGACATCCTCTGGGTGGAAAAGGTCAGAAAAGTATCGACTTAGACCCAACATCTTCAGGAAGCGGGAAAGGCGGTCAAGTGACGGATCAAATAGCTTTATCAAACTGGCATGGTAAAGAAAGGACTCACCGCAGACTCTATCAAAGGCCATACCCGCCCGCGGACGATGCAGAGATCGAGGAGTGCGGAAACTTAGCAGTGTCGGAGGCTAAGACATGAGGCCCGTATTTGGCATGGAGTCATAACGAGCATCCTAATACAATGGATCATCAGACTGGGTTGGCAATGGTTGAGGCAAGAACGTGCAAATGTACATCGAAGGCACATAGCAAACTGTCGTAGCAAGGAGCCAATTCTCACTACCTAGGTATCTACCATGAGCAATGCCCTCTCCGAGACACTTGATCGTAAGTAGGTAGCTCTCGGTAGCCAACCTGACATTATCACGTGGTTGTCCCTCTGCCTTCACAGCAGCGATCGCAATGATGGCGCCCATGAGGGGAGGGCTTGTGAAAGCAAGACCAAGCATATATTTTTGATCTGCGTATTGGGAGAGTGAGGTTCGACGGACTAGCTGCAGCGGCAGAACACAGTCCGCAGAATACTGGCAAAGGCGCAGCTGCTCTCTTTGCTGACAAGGCGATGGCATTGCCAGCATTGACAGGGACAGACATATTTCGCCGGATCCTATTGACAGTACCTGAACTAACTGATCATACTTTTGTGGACTGGCTTCAACTGCAGCTCTTCTTTGCTGCACTCCGGAAGTTTTGGTATAGGTGCGTCTGTCCACAGACTGTCCTTCTCTTAGTCACGTGCAATTGAGAAGTGTCGGAATCCGAGGTGGATTACCTAAGTTGCACTGTTTTGTATTAGTCAGCTCGCCCACATAAAGTGCCAGATAGGGGCGTTTATCCCAATTCAGACTTCTTAATGATTTCATTGGTTGAGCCACATATCCACTACTCCTTGGTCCGCGACAAGAAGATTTCGTACACAACCGCTACAGTAAGGCCTCTTCTCGTCGCAAGTCTTTCAGCGCCGATGACCCGAAGGAAGGGGGAGTCAGACGGACTCAGTGCTCGGAAAAATGGACTGTGCTTGAAGTCACACTCACTGCAGCCGCTTCTAGACCGTAGTCTTACACGGGATGATACGAAGCGCTTATTCCAGTTTGCGTTATTCGGCCACGCTCTGACAGCTCAAAGCACACTGAAGGCCAAGAAGATGGGTGAGGCGAGTTTACAGAAGGGTGGTCTATCAGGGAGCCAGATCAGATATGCCTGGCATCAACTGCGGGGGTTTTTCTGCCGGGCGTCCGCCGGACATCCTATTGTTGGGGTTGTCGATCGCCTCACCCAACCGGCTCTGTAAGCGGAACGCTCAGCAGCTGTCGCTGAGGAAAAATGGTCACGCACCATCAATCAATCTCTAGCCATCTGCAATTGCTTCGCTTGACGAGCTTGCCTGGGGACAGTATCATCATTCTACAACCTCTGGTAATCCATCTGGTCTTCGGGCTACCGCGTGGATCTTAATGGTCTATGTACCATGATGAATTCTACGCCTCGACCTTCTGTGCACCCGGGCCGGCCGCCCTGCGAGCATGCTTCCAGGCCCACTGGCAACTGAGCAGCCTCAGCCGGGGCCTGGT
This sequence comes from Aspergillus sp. MEXU 27854, assembly GCA_019721355.1. Classification (NCBI taxonomy): domain Eukaryota; kingdom Fungi; phylum Ascomycota; class Eurotiomycetes; order Eurotiales; family Aspergillaceae; genus Aspergillus; species Aspergillus sp. MEXU 27854. Next base: position 7,212 of record JAGMTT010000002.1, read on the forward strand.
TGCGAAACTGAGGGTTGTTGGGACGAGCTACTCTCCTAAGGCATTCGGCTACGATTGCGAACATTTCGTCGCTTGGGCAGTGGGTTGACAATTCAGGTGAAAGTTCTTTCCAAACATGCTGATTCTGCACGCGCACTATTGGTCGATTCGGTACGAAACGCCTGCAAACAGCGACCAGCTAACGACGAGGTCACGGTGTCGTCAGCGAGCCGCTGGCAATGGAAAGGGGGACTGTGTTGGCGGTTAGATTAGCGTGGCGGAAGCCGTACCTTTGGCCCAATCAGGACTAGCGTACATTGTGGGGTCACCCAAGGCGCTTACAATTGCCGTCCGCTGAAAGCAATTCCAAGCGCCGGTGCCTTATGAGATCGGTACGACTACTTAACCGCACTTCTGCAAGGTTCATCTTCCAGGTTTCGACGGACGTTGCATCCACAGTACTCAAATATATCGTTCAGCAGCGGCTATGATGGGCTTGAAGTCACCAGTTCCTCTGGAGGACCTCAAATTCAACGTTCCTGTGGCGTATACGCCGTACGTGGATCGGGAACTACTCGAAGTGACCAAGCAAAAACTGGCCTTAGCTCGGTATCCCGAAGAGCAGACAGACTTTGGAGAGAAAGACTGGTCCCAGGGAGCAAAGGTGTCCCGCGTGAAACAGTTGGCGGATTTTTGGAAAGACCAGTACGATTGGGAGGCGGAAGAGGTGCGTTGAAATATCTCATCGTAGCGAGCTATCGCTGATCCGAAGCCTCAGCGGCGTCTGAACGAAATCTTCAGACATTTCCTCGTCAAGGTCAATGTCCCTGGCTACGGCCCGTTGGTGCTGCACTTCACCCACAACCAGTCTGCCAGACCGAATGCTATACCATTGCTCTTCTCCCACGGCTGGCCCGGTTCTTTTGTGGAGGCGATCCGGGTGGTGCATCCTTTGACTGAGCCCGAGGATGCCAAAGATCCAGCCTTCCACCTCGTTGCCCCGTCAATACCTGGTTTCGGGTTTTCACCCGCGCCCTCGAAATCCGGCGTCGGTCCGAATGTGGTCGCGCGCGCGTACAAGATCCTTATGACCGACGTTTTGGGATACCCCAAGTTTGTGACCCAGGGCGGCGATTTCGGCTCTTTCATTACACGAGCCATTGCCATTCAGTATCCCGCACTTGTGCGCGCGCAACACCTGAATATGTTCCCGGTGGCTCCTCCAACTCTGTGGTCCGCACCGTGTGCGTACTTGCGCTGGTGCCTGTCGGCGCTGACATACTCAGAGTTCGAGCACGAGGCATTGCGTGTGCGCTGGAACTTTGAGCAAGATCAGAGTGGCTATCTCGAGGAGCAGAGAACCCGGCCGCAGACGCTTGGGTTCGCGCTAGGAGACTCACCGCTCGGGCTCCTTGCGTGGTTTGTTGAGAAGTTCCATGACTGGGGCGACGTGCATGAGGCATTCAGCGATACCGATATTGTTACGCTGGTGATGATGCATTGGATTCAAGGCGCGACGCCTGGCCTGAGGTTTTACAGAGAGGCTTTCGGTCGCGGAAAACGCGAGGCGGAGAAGACGTTTGAGACTTATGTGTCGGTGCCATGTGGTGTCAGTATGTACGTGAAGGAACAATTGCATGTGAGTCATACAATCCTGCCTTGTTGCGTGTGTGCACGAGCGTACTAACATAGTAAAGTGCCCTCGTGACTGGGCAAGCAGAGTTGCCAATATTCACTACTGGCGGGAGTATGAACGAGGGGGGCACTTCTCGTCACTGGAGAGACCAGATTTGTTTGTAAACGATCTACGCTGTTTCTTCTCCTCTCCTGCGGTCATGGAATCATACGCTCGGCATTAAAGGCTACGTGGCCTTGTATGTTACTACAGCAGCCCCCTAGAAGTAAAAATTGTCCGCGTATCCTACGGCAGCATAATATATCTTCAATTCTCATCCAAACTCGCAGACCATCTTAAGATGAGCTTCTCGGTCGAACGTGATATGAAGCATGTACACTATATATTTCTCTGCCGCAAGAGGACCCTGTCGTCTTTTGACCGTCGTCCGTTGGCAAAACCAAATCAAGGTAGTCAAAATCATTCTTCTGCGCTTTATATCGACGCACCAAAGATCCCTTACATGCCAAACAACGTCCACCCCGAAAACATGTATAAGGGTTTGGGACAAGGCAATGTGGCAGTAAACACTTGGACCGCTACCTGGTGAACATGAACCGGAAGACCATCAAGTGCTCGTTATATTCTAGCATGTTGTTGCACAGTCCCCGACACTTCTGCTGAACCGGTGCCGCGAAGATCCTACTACGGCCGGTATTCTTAACGGATCGGAGGTATGGCTGCCTCAATTGACATGTAGGTTCACCTGAGCCTTCTCGCTGGAGCTGATGGTCTCTCCCAGGCCCCTCGGATTTGATCGCATCCTTCGGAAGAGTCGTTTAAAGCCCGACCGCTCTACAATCTTCCACCAATACGCTTTCGAGATCTCTGTTCTGACCACAAGTTGGGAAATATGCCTACTGTGTCATTGGGTCCGACGGCCAACGCCTACTAGCTAGTTCGAGCTTGATGGGTCAATGCAAAAATTGAGGCATGTATCATATAATACCTTCACTTGCTGACGCTAGCGCATCTACCCCGACAAGATAACCCTTCTAAGTGTATGCGAAAGAAAATTGAAGCCGTGAGTAGCTGTAGCCGTGAATGCTGGAGATTTAAGACTCGTATTGACTTGAAAGTACTTAGTACGCATCTACAGCTTTAAAACGTATCATGCTACAAAGCAACAGCACTCAAGGTTAACCAGCCCAGTTCTTCTCTTATCGGTATCACAGCCAAGGAAACCCCTCTTTCGCTTCCTGGAGAACATCCACGTGCTCCTGCTTTCAGCTGGAGCAATTTTCTTTTCTTGCTTCATGGACACCTTTCTCCTCTGAGGAATGGGGTGAGAGGCTTATCGGACTGCCACTGCCTTGAAGGACATCGATACGTCCATGTAGCTTCAATTCCGCGGCGATCTGCTGCGCGTTTTTCACCGGATTCCCGCTGCGAGAAAAGATGTAATCAACATCTTCAAGTCGCAAGTTGCTTGTTTCGGGATAAAAGAAATAAAAGGCGGGAACGAACAGCGCATTTGTAACCATGAAAATCAGATATGCCTTCCAGTGTAGGCGGTTGATGATGACGGGTGTAATCATGACGACCGTGAAATTCCATAACCAGTTCGAACTGATACCGATCGCGGTACCGCGAGTGCGGGCGGCCAGAGGCAATATCTCTGGAACATAGACCCAGGGCACACAGTTCACGCTCATGCCGAAAATTAGCATGTAGAGAAAGAAGAACGTCACAGCAGCGGAGGAGTAAGAGTGTCCGTTGGATGCTTTAGCTTGTGACAACAGAGCCGAGATCATCATCATGCACAGGCTAAGTCCCGCACAACCTGCTATCATCGTCTTCCGCCGACCCATGCGGTCGAGGAAAAATGAAGGCACGATCGAGCCGAACATGAACATCATGTTGATGCAGCCACCCAGGATTTGGGCAAGTCTTGCCGACAGGCCAACATTTTGAACAAGCATGGCTATTGGAAAGATAAATTAGTTATGATAACGCCGTCAGAAATTGTGGGAGAAAAATCGACTTACAAGGGGCATAATAGACCACCAGATTGATGCCGCCGGCCTGGTTCATAAATTGTACCCACCAAGCCAGAAGCACACGATGTCGGGTCTTGACGGGGTCATTCTGGAAGACACTTAACAGGCTGCGGGACGTATCGTCGCCCGACTCCAGCTGAATGGCACCGAGGATAGCGTCTCGCTCGGCGAGGATGTATTCGTCCGTAGGCTCCTTGTCATACACTCTGCAGAGGACCTCCATCGCCTCCGAAGACTTGCCGTGCTTATAGAGCCAGCGTGGAGACTCCGGGAGTCCCAGCACAAGGACAGCGACCACGAGCGCGAAGATCATCTGAAATGCAATCGGAAGCCTCCAGGCAACTGAACCGCCCACAAAGGACATGCCAAAGTCGAACCAATAGGCCACGACGATGCCGACGCCGACAAAAAGGACCTCCGCGGAGACTAGACGGCCTCGCTTATGTTGGTCACAAAGCTCAGCCTGGTACCTATTGCGGAATAGCTGGTCAGCAAACGGGGAGTAAGTGGACAGAACACCGTAGAAGACGAAGGAGGCCGAGGGGCCGGGTAGAGGAAGACAAGAACTGACATAGGCACTGTTGATGTCTTGATGCCGGTCCCGAAGCCCGTGACCAGTCGACCGACAATCAGATGAGGTACGGTGAAGGCTGTCGTCTGTAACGCCGCCCCTACTAGTACAAATGCCATGGCGATCCATATCGTCCGACGTCGCCCAAGCTTTTCACCAACCGCATAGTTCACTGAAGTCGTCAATACGTGGACAGCAAGGTAGTCAACCATAGAAGAGGGGGTGACGAACAGATACAGCCAGCGAAGCAACCTAAATTGTAGCAACTGACGATGATGCCCGTTTCGGAATCCGATGGATGGTTAAACTGCTCCAACCAGTCTTTATTCTCAAGGATGCCGCCGAAAACACCTTGATCATAGCCGAAGAGAACAAATGCAATTAAGCAACAGACTGTCAGACTTGTTTGTAGTGGTTTCCCTTTCCCAAGGAAGGAACGCATGTTGTGAATATAGCTCTGGCGGTACGCAAATAATCGAGTGGCGAAATAGAAAAATCAAGTTCTGCCTTTGGGTAGTGGTAAGCGGCAACAAAACAGACTGGCAACAAAACCGGGGCAGTTCATAAAGGGTGCGCACATGGAGCTATATATGATGGTGACTACAGGTAGCATGAAACTAATCCGGGGTAGTCGGGGGGGTGCGGGGGTGCATATGCCTGCTTTCCCCAGGATCATCCATGTTTGGGAGGGAGCTGGATTAGCTTCCAGGACGATAGCGGAAAACTCTAAGAGAGCGGGTAGGCGGGTCCAATTGCCGCCTGGTGACCCAATGCCTGAGTGGGTCGCGCTTCTATTTCATTTTTTTGGCCGCGCTGCGAGAACGGTGCTTCGACTTGCAAGTTAAAAGATCCCAGAGATCTATGTCTATATTATGGGGTATACTTGGGAGTATACCTAGGGCACAGGCACCTGAGAAGATACTGGGAGACAATGAAATAAGGCAAGATGAGTTCAATTCCATTCACTCTGGCTTTATCCAGACAATGACCGCTGTACTCCGTAGTCGGCACAGCCTTGGATAAAGACAGTTCCAGAGGACTGTGCCCGCCAAAAATGCCTGACTCGGACTCGTATGCAGTCTTCAGCCGTCCCCTCAGGGGTGGACTTTCCCATCAATAACCAACTGCGAGTGATAACTACTGAACTAGTTAGTTGTTGGCAAGTTGTTAGCCCAGATTACTCCGGGATCCAATCCCCTTCTGATTGGGGAGAAAGGAGAAAGGGAGGTAGGGGTAACAACGACATTCTATGGCATTCACACTTTCATCTATATTGAAACCGCTACGTATTCTCTTTGTCTAACAAGGGGAGGACGATATGTGAATATAGCCCTGCAAACATAAGTATGCCCACAATCGCTTCTATTCTCCGTATCTTCCACCACATCCCATAGTGCTCCTTGACTACCCCACAGACCCGTTCTGATAGGCGGCTGGCAGAAGCGACAGAGAAGCGGCAGCAATGCTAGCATGCTGTTTGTTGATACAGTGCAGGCATTAGTTGGCTAGTAGGGGAAAAGATATCTTCTATGCTGGACTTATAAAAGCCATGTGCATGCGAGGGCTGTTCAGAAGTCGGGTCAGCCTTGCGGTTTGACTTACGGCAGCAGCACTCTTGGTCGTGCTTTCTCCCGTGTCTCCTCTTCCCACTCTGGTCTCTCGGTGAACGGTGATGGTATTTTGCCTGTCTTCAGCTCTCTCCTTTCCGTTCTTGACAAGTCCGTCAGCTGCTCCCCGAACATACGTAGCATGCCCTAGTCATAAAGATTCTACCAAGGTTCGTGTACGAAAATTACTTTTCCGACCAGGCAAGTGGAACCTTAGTCTGCGGAGGCCAGGAGAATGACGTGTATTCTGCGAGGGTGAAGAATCATCTGAACAGACCGCAGCAACATGGCATGGCAACTCACACAGATGCAGAGGTGAATACTCGGTCATTACTGGGTTAGAGGACACGGTCTGGCCAACATGGTAAATCGTGTTCCGCTGTGGGAGTGACAAAGATGGTCCCAGTGACCGATGCATCGCAGAAGCCATGCCAAAGACCGCCAAGGCAGGCTCATGCTTTTACGGCCCGGCAACGAGAGCTCTGCAACTCTAACCGCGGTTGTAGACCCGATGCCTTGCTGTTAAGGTAAACGCACCGCTTCCTGCTTTGCCACATCTACAATTGGTTTGGCAACCACTACGCACCAGATCTTAAGGTTTACTCTGCGCTTACGATTGCCAACCCGAGTCAAAGGCTGTCTTGCTTGTTGCTGCCAGTCAAGCTTTTTTTTTTAGCTAGCTCCGTTCCCCAGATTGTATCCTCGTAATGTACACACTCACTGCCACCATTTGGATCAAATATGTGACATGGCTGCGTTTCCCCATACAAAGGATGATGTCCTCCGGATGAGACTGCGATCTGGCCAGGTCGTCCAAAATATATGATTCTTTATTCGATGCTATCGATCGCCTACGCGCAGCAATGTCTATTGACGATATTGGGAACAGACTTGGCTCTGAACTCTCGCTCGCGGAGAGCTACGCCGTCACATCATTCTTCTCCATCGCGCTCTATAACGTGGTCGAACTGACACTCATCCTTTTCGTGCGCTTCAGACGCCGTGGCAGTCTCTACTTCTGGAGCTTCTTCATCGCAACATGGGGTATTGCGCTTTACTCCATAGGGTTCATTCTTAAAGACTTCAACCTCGCAAATTCTATCTCGTATGTCTACGCTTCGCTCATGTTCCTCGGATGGTCCTCGATGGTCACCGGCCAGTCAATAGTCCTATACTCTCGTCTTCATCTGATCGTGCAAAATCATCTCACACTCCGCTTGATACTTTGCATGATTATCGTCAATGCGGTCATACTCCATATTCCGGCTGGAGTCCTCTGCTATCTAGCCAACTCTCCCGTCTTTCCCCGCTTTGTCGTGCCATTTGCGGTGTACGAAAGAGTCCACGTGTCGGTCTTTTTTGTTCAAGAATCGGTCATCTCGGCCCTCTACCTATATGAGACGTGCAAACTGCTTCGTTCCGAATTGGTCATTGGAAATATGCACAGGGGAGCTTGCCGGAGGCTCTTGCTACATTTGATATACATGAGCGCTATTGTGATGTTGCTCGATATTGGCATCTTACTGCTTGAGTACACGGGCAGATATACGTCGCAAACTGCAACCAAGGGTTTCGTATACAGTGTGAAGTTGAAGCTGGAGTTTAGCGTTCTTAACCGGTTGGTTGAGTTCGTACAAAGGTCGAGCCATTTAAGTCCGGACTTGACTGGTCCTCGGGACGGCTGGAACATCAGAGGCGAATGGCAACGCAGTGGTGGGCACCTTCACCCCCGAATGTGCTGTTCCTGGTTCAGGTATGCCGGCCAAGCACAGCACGAGCATGGTTTTCCTATTGGGGGATACGTTATGCGGGCCATGCACATCACACTGAAGTCGTCTATTGCTGGAGAACCTACCGAGCCGGGATCAGTCGCAGCGGCCCCTGGATTGACTGTTCATCATACAGTTAATGGGGCAGCCAATGGTTGACATCTCGGGCTCCAAGGGAAACAGGGTACCGTCCGTCTGTCATGCTCGCGGGGCGCAACCCATAGTCACCACCTGAACTTCGAAGTGCCTGGTCTTTCGAGTCTTGGCAACAAAGGCAGATTTACATGGCAACTTGCGAAAGATGGAGAACTGTGACCGGCTCCCGCTCTTGCAGAATCGTCCATTTCCAAGACTGCATTCCTCTTAGGAACCACAATCTCGGCTCTTAGCCAGATCCAGCCCGATTTAAAACAAAGCCGAGGCCCCCGACAAATATTATAGCTCTCACGATCGCTTAGAGATAAGTAATATTTAAGTAATATTTCAGGACAACGTCCTTCACATGAGAGAAATCGAAATCTAATCTTGTTTGTACTGTACTGTATGCACGTGGGCCAAAGGTTCTGAACGAACAAGGCTCGACCTGGTGCTGAGCTGTTGCACGAGAGATCCTGCTTGCATCTTGCAAACTGAGTCCCACTCAGGCCAAAATACACACCGCAAGAGATAGATTGACCAGGCAATGGGTGGACTGCGAACGTACTGTAGTTTCTTTCCATGCTACAGAAGAGGTTCCAACATTGTTTGCGAATTATAATAGATTCGTAATCTAGGTGAGAATGCTTTGGAGAGGGCATTTATTTTTTTTCTTTTTTCATTCTACTCATCGTAGTCCGGGAGAGTTCGTTTGTGGAAGGAAAGGACGTGTCACCAGTAGACTAAATGTGGAAGACGGAAACGAAGGAAAATGATGATCGAGAAGCCAGCCGGGACGGTACAGATCGAACGCAATTAACTGCCGCCCAACATGTCTAAGTAAAAAAAATATGTACTACAAAGTCGCTCGGCTTGAACGTATCACACTGGTGTTGCCGTTGTTCCCCTCGTTTCTAGGATGGCTATCGTAACATCAAACTGAATGAGAAGGAAAAAGAAAGGAAGGAAAAACAAGAAGTTAAATGACAGTGAATAGGAAGGGGGAGTACGACATCCGGCTCCACACAATTAGCGGGCAACGTTCAACTGTGTCATAACTCGGGAAATTGTTCAATTCGTCCCGTCCAGTCAACGCTCCTACCCGCGACAAGACCTCTTAGAGCCACAGACTTCTTTACTCAGCTACAACTCTCATCGATAAAGGCCGGTTTTCTTCAGAGGACTGAAGATCTCTGCACCATCCAGGAGCGCTATAGCTCAGTCGCCCAAGGACATTCCGAGTGCTACGATGGTACAATATCATAGAGGACATAATTCAAGTCCTCGTACACCAGAAAGTACGGGACTTGATGGTCTTTCGCGGGATATAAAACAACAGCGACGGCAGAATAAAGTGATATATGTGTCTTCAAATTATGCCGGGCACGTGATATGAAGCGAACCTCGTCCAGCTGTGCAGCCAGACCGTGCCATTGTGGGCAGCTGCCGACACGAGCAAAGCCTTATAATTCTTCCTTAGTCTTCGTCCACTTTATGTCCACGTCACCTTCGTTGTTCTTAGGCGCTGTCAAGAGATCCAACGGATCGAATATCTTTTGAGAACTGGTCTAAGCCCATTCCAAACGAAGTTCTGGAGTTCTACGTGAGCAATCCGGGCCCATAACCTTTTAGTGTTGAAGAGAAGTTGTTACAGTGTCATTCTTCTTATGAGAGAGCAGGTGAACCGCTGTATGAATGTTTTAAACCCCAGGGACCCACATTCTTCGCAAAGCGTCACAGCTACGGCGATATTCAAGAGATCCAGCATCTAGTCCTCTCGGCAATAGAGCATTCAGCCAGCTACAAATTTCACATTATATTTTCAAAACTACTCAACGCGCCGGATATTGCTGTGGATCACATCTGGATAAGACAATTGGAGTCGAGCAATGAGATTGATCTGTGTGTTACTGTACAGTACACTACTGCATCTATCCTCTCAGTCCGGACCGCCTTTCATTCACCTCTTTATGGCATACAACTACGTTCTGCACGGTAAAGTAACCTAGTACGACAGTGAGGATCATATACTACATTAGGCAGACTTAGCTTCCCTGACCATTGGAACATGGACGGGTACTAGTCCACCACCGCGTAGAGGTGCCTGCCTCAGCTGGGGGGTCTTAGAACATCGTTCTAAGAGCAAATGGATCTCTCACGTAGCGTCGACCCAGGGCGCAAGATATACGACATGGGGCCCATGGCCATGAAGGGGTAGATGATACAACGTAGGGTCGCCATTCCTACGAGGGAGGCTAGGAAACCCGATCCTGAAGAGAACACATCTCGGGCGACGGCTTGCTTTATATGTCCAATCGTTCGACAACCCGGTAAGACCAAGTGTGCAGAGTTTGTACAGTCCCGCAATATTAAAGTGGAAATATGGCCACGTCGGTGTGAGGCCAGAATGGTATTCGGAGTACTAGGTGAGATGCCCGGTCATCACGGGTGAAGATCGCTTAAGGTAATGGCCAGCATGGCATCAATGTTATATACTGTAAGACCAGCATAGGCAGAGTTGTCTCCCAAATTGGTCATACACCAGCCCCAACGCGCACTGCATAGTGATAAGGCTCAAATTCCCCTAGCACACGATGAAGGCCGAACTGGTCGTCAACGGAAGGGATATTGGATGTCGAGGATGAAAGATACCCGGGCATCTCCTTTGTTGATATTTTCAGGTGGGCCGGGCCTTGTCAAGGTCGAAATCTCTTTGTTCTTGTACAAGAGCCATTTATCGTGATAACAGGGATAGCTCAGACCCAGAAATTAAAGAGAGGCTGAGATGTTCCAAGATACAGTACCGAGCAAAACTTGTCCGACTGTCACCTACATGAAGACATCCGATAAGCGGAGGATATTCGGATTGATGGACCCACATACCTGATCTGGGTGAGGAATCGCCATTCTCTTGCTTTCTCGCGCTATGTCTTGTATCTAGAGTCAACTATAGCTCTTCTAAATATAGATGATTTGTCTCGAGGCGTCTGTCTATCTCTCCGGACACGTGTGGCCTTCACACCGATGTCATTCGCCACCACGAGCTGGGCAAGTATCCGGGCAAGCTGAAGTGGCACTGGTGAGATCATCAGAAACGCCCGTTGGTCGCGTTCGATTTCGACCGCTGCCGTCCTTTATGACCAGCAGACGCGGTATTTGGCGCGTGAGAATTTATCTCGTTGACATGTACACTTTCGTAACGTATCGGGATCTCAGGCGAGATGAAAGTTAGTCAAGGGTTCAGAGCTTGATACAGTACATTGTTGTCCAATGTCTTTGAGGAGGTCATGGATGACCGGATAGATGCCCAGCTGATATGAGAAAGTCAGTGTGGGTCGTGGGGTGAAATAATGTCTAGGTAAGTCGCGTCCATCTGTCACGGATTTACATGAAGACAGACGACGAGCGGAGGATGTACGGTGTGATAGACCTAAATAGCTTATCTGGGTTCCCCTGAAGGCGAAGAAGCTCCTTCCCATTGCTTCCTCGCGCTACGTCTTGTATCTAGAGTCTATAGAGTCTATACATCGATCGTTCTTTTGAAGACGCCGTCTATCTCGACGTACATGAGTGATCCTCACACGGCCTCGGCATCCAACATCCCTTTTGTTGACAGCCAGGATTCTAAATTTCCCGGCTTTGAGCCTTATCTTAAACGATCAAATCATGATTAGGTCAACTTATTTAAGAAAAAACGTGGCGGCATACCGTGGCCCCTGTCTCGACGAGATCACCGGTCATCGCAGCGGTCATGTGGAATTAGCCTAGTTTTATGCTGTCACGCTCGGGTATTTTCCTTGCAGCTCCGGTCAGAAGTATCACCGAGGGCCTTCGTTTCACCGGCATAAACCGATTTATGTGATTGTAACTGTCCCATTAGTATACAATCGATCTGTGGGTTCGCGTTCCTTTCTTTGCGGGCACGAGTGGACGGACTTCAAGTCACCATATGTCAAACCAGGGTGTCTCGTATCGGGTGTTGCGGGTAGCTACGTGACTTGGCTGCGGTGCTTAATCATCACCCGCGGTGCCTGGGTCGTAACATGGCGTGCGGCTGTCGCGTAGAAAGCTCCAGCCGGGCGTGCCCTCGGTAGGGTTATTATATAGCTTCGCCCATGGGATCGCCGGCGGCGTCTCGGTCAATAGTAGCTGATGCAGTAAGTCCTTAGTCGCCCCGACTAACCTATAGATAAACCCGCGAAACCCCCCCATCATGAACTAGATATCTTTATATAAGATCTCGTCCGCCCCTATCCACGCCAGAATAGAAAGGGAGTAATTAGAGATAGAGGATTTGACCCTACGCGTCCGCGACGCGACAGTTTCTGCTCCAGACGCGGCGGCGTATGATAGATCTAGTTTCTTCTGAGGAGATTCCTGCGGAAGGCTTCCTCTATAGCTCGGGTTCGATATAGATCTAGTTATGGTAGTATGGAAACAACATGCCGCCTTCGGATGCGACGGCTGTAGGGGGTGGGGGGGTTTTCGGGACACGCACCGGCGGCGACGGGAGCACGCGGGAACATCAAAACGGGGCCAATCAGACGGCGAGAAACGCGAGCGAGGGGCACGATCGCTTTGCCCATATGGAGTAGGTAACGAGACAGCGACATTTTTAGATCTACTCTAGCACAAACGGAAATCCGTTCCAAGGAACTCCTCGAGACCCTCGGTGGGGTGTTGATGAGAGAAGTAGTTGCTTGAAACGGAAGGCTGGAGCACTACCCAGGCATAGCACTAGGACCAGGAGGAAGGATGTCGATGATTTTCAAACGACAAGATACAAGAGTGCTATACGAATGGGAGATTTCTACAGCAATGGCGAATAAAAGATATCGATTCCTACAAAACCTTCCCAAAGACTTGGCTTGGTGTCGCCCTTATTGTTTGTCGGGGATCTCCAGTCAGCCAAGTTTCGCATCGTCGAAGGCTCAACAGGTATCCAATAAGGATTCGGTAACTTGTAACCGAAAGGACATGGCCAACTTGGTAGGTCACGATCTTCCTTGGCCTAGGCAAAGACCGTGGCCAAATCGTGGGCGTCGGGCAACTTTGCCGTTATGCCCTATGATCAAGGTAGCTCGGAAACCAGACAAATAGTTGGCGATACCCATAGGAATATATATTCAGCTCTAGGCGTGGCACTACTAGGCAACCAAAGCCTTACCATCTCACACAGTTAAGTTCAGACCCAGCGTCAGCAGCTTAGGGTGGTCAACCCGCACCGCACCGAAAATCTATAGTCCTCATGGGTGTAAATACTTCTTCACCCCCACTGTAGGTTGATGGTGCTATGGCCTGTGAAGGCTGACAGACATTTGAATGATGGATCTATCGACAGCGTAATAGGTAGACCTAGAAAGGGAAAAGTCATCGCCCGCCCCGTGGGTCACGTGGGTCCTGCAGCTGATTGGTCCGCTAGGCTGGTCCAAGATAGGCCGTTGCATACCGGTTTTTGGGGTGTGTGGCGCCCGAGTCGAAGCCGTAGCTTGTCTATATTATACCGTACACCAGGTATCAGGCTATCTCGTCTTAGTTGCACACGTGCATGCTACAGGGTTGGGATCTAGTGTATATAGTATTCATGATATAAAATAACGGATAACCAATGTTGCAATACACTGAAAGCTAAATAAAATCCTATTCCACTATCTCAAACTCCACCGCTGCATCACTCCCAAACACATCCTTCCAGTCTGTCCACAACTGCCTCAACTCCTGCACATACTGAGTGTGCACCTCATTGATATACTTCTCGTCAGGGTTAAATCGTTGCTGCAGTACCGGAATCGGCTTCCCAACAACCACATTTAGCGGCTTTCGATACGGACAAAAGATATTGAACCTGCCCGTCGAGAACGCCACCTTATGGCCGACCACCCACTCCCAGATGCGTGCTCCCAATCCAAATAGCGACATCGACTGGACATCTCTGCGATCAAAGAGCTCGTTCTCACCAAAGGCAATGACGGGGACGAGCTCTGCGCCAGTCTCGACCGCCACCCGAACAAATCCCTTACGGATCTGAAGGACAATGCCCATCGTGTTTGGCTTCGCGATGTTATATTCGCGGCTCCCACCCACGCTGATCGTGATTGCACGTCCCATGCCGCCGCCATCCGGGCCTCCGCGGGTCAGGTGTCTGATGCATGAAGCGCGGGAGACGCTGGCGACCCCACAGGCTAGGAGATATTCTCGCAGAATAGGCTGTTTGTAGAACCAGTCTTTCATCAACAGGGTGTTGGTGATACCAGGGAACAACTTAGAGAATCCCGTATCTGCACCGAAGGCACCCATAGCGCCTCGGAGGGCTACCCCGTGCGGATGATAACCGAAGATATATTTCTTTCGAGGTGAGAGCGGCACGGAACGATGCAATGCAAGGGGAAAATATCTTGCGTATGTGTTCCAGATCCATGATGATCGGAAACGGTCGTTGCGACGGGTCGGCCTGCCTGTTTCATGCGCGTTGGATATGAATCGGATGTAGATGATGTAGAGTAACGCGAAAGCACGCAGGCGAGGCACTAGAAGGAGCGAGTACCCTGCTACTGGAAGGAAGAACCAGGTATTGCAGAGTACAATCATCAAGAAGGTCTCAAAGAGATCTTCCGAGAAGGATCTTTGGCAGATATGTTAGCAAGTCAATATATATTCGGAGCGGCCAACGTACTTCTCAATCTTGCCTTTCGGCTCCTGTGTCGTTTGAAGAATCATTCCCGCCCTGTTTCTTGTCTCATATAATTTGCACTTGGGGTCTTGGAGATTGACATCAGGCAGGTTCAAGAACATCATGTCTGGATTCAGTGCAATCTCCACGATCTTCTCTGCACCAGCAACGCGACCTTCTTTCTTGTGGCACAGCCGTGACAACTCCACAGACTTGTCTTTATATGACGTTTTGCTCATGACCTCGAGCAAGGCCTTGCTTAATTCTTTGGCGCTGATATTTGGTGCTCTGGTTTTGTTGCCGTACACGCCGATGCCAAGCCACTCTGCCCGAGCAGCATTTTCGTAGCAGTCTTGCCAGGCGGGCAGAATGACTTGGGGGACACCATTTCTTCGTAAGGTCAGAACACTACTGTGGTATGCGTGAGAGAAGAAAGGTACTTACTGAATTGCCTCATACCATGAGTTTGCCCCTCCATGATGCACGGAACAGCCAATTTGCCCGGTTTCCAGCATTGCGAGTGGTTCGACCACGAACCACGGGCAGATGCGGACGTTGCCTGATTGTACTTCGTGTTGAAGAGGCTCGACAGCCTCATTGTATACATCGTTAACATCATTGGGATGTTGCGGAAGCTTCCATAGAATTTGAACCTTTTTTCCTTTCCAAGCGACGAGGAACATCCTCAGCCCGGTCGCAATACTTTGCGCAACTTCAGGTACTGGCGCGTACAATGTACCCAAGTTGACCAAAATAGTCGGAGCCTGTTGCAACCACTCGGCCATCTCTGGGTCCTGCTTCTGCACGGAAGCCGTAGGAAGAAGAATAGGCCCACATGGGAGGATGTTCTTTGGAACTTGAAAAGGCCAGTCCATCTCCTTCAATGCAGGAGTCAGATGGAAACGATCGGGTCTCCACGAATCCGCAAATGGAAAGCGACCGTTGATTTTATGTCGGATCCGCCACTCACGGATTTCTCGTCGACGCCCATTTCCGTGGTACATTTTGGCTGTTTTGAGAACAGCCATGATGTTCAACGGGATTAAATGCCAGGGAAGGGGGTAAGGGAAGCCCGTTCCTGGTCTGGGACCTGTTAGTTTGATATACAGATCAATGCGCTCTGGCTTACACTGACAATGGATACTTCCAAAGTGAAGAAAGATTCGGCTGCAGTCCTAGGACAATATGACTGAGCGAGGTGGTGTTGATGAGAATAGCGGTATATCCCATATTGTAGGCGGCGTCTCTTCCCTGCAGAAAGAAAAAGTCGGCTGCAATCACAGCCGGATTGACGGCTTCGACGATCTCAATACAGCTCTTGTAAACAAGCACGTACTCTTCCTCAGTCCACCCCCAGATATCCTCGCAAAGTGATTGGAAGCCCAACACTGAGCCATGATATCCTGGAGGATGGAAGGCACCCCTTTTGCCCGTCCGAATGAAGACTTCCGTGTTAGATGGCCCACGAATGGGATGGAAGTGAATGCGCTCTCGGAAGGATTCATTGTAGCAGGAAACATTATCATTGAGAAGCTTTTCAATACGTCTCTCCAATGCTGGGAATGAGCCAATGTGCACGTCAATATCGCCCCTCATGAGCAGCTCATGTGTAAATGCAAGAATAATATTTGTCTGCCCGTGTTCACTGTTCGCCAGGAACAGGACCCGAGTGAGTTGACCAGCAGCGATGATACTATTCTGGGACGTCGAGCACCCTGCATCGCAATCCCTGGTGTCGTCGGTAGGATTCATGATAATAGTTGGTACCATGATGGTGAATGCCGTATTCCACCCGGGCCATCCAGCGTGACACTCGAACTATTTAAGCCCGTAGGAATCATATCCAGAACCCGCAGAAATGGGTCTGTCGAGGAAATGGACACGGAAGAGCTCATTCCTCGGACGGCAAACAATCTGAAACGCTTCATAACATCTTGGTTCGGACCGACTCAATGCCATCCAAGGCGCAAGCCACCAAAATAAGCACTAAAATGAACAAGGTTGACGTTCAAACGGCGCGATGTATGCAGTTAGCAGGGGTTGGATCCTCAGAGTTGCGTTGGATGATCCAGGGACGAGACAAAGCAGGACTTGATTCGGACTCCGCCACCCACCCCCCATGTGATAGGCAAGAGGAGTGTAATAGTATTCGGGGGTTATGAATGAAGGCCAAGAGATTCTCGCCTGTAACATCCGCCCATTTTTGGGGTTCTAGTCTGTAGCATTCGCCCATTTTTGATTCTATTTTGTGACCTTCGCCCATTTTTGTGAATAATCTGGGGGCATTTCCTGAGGTAGATGTGGCAAAGGGAGTGCCCATTGTAGTATCAAATATGTTGTTGACATGCTGGGGATCAGTATATCACTTATCCTTACACCCGCGTTTCTTGCGCTGTGATTTCCATTCTGACCACACACTGAAGCCTGAATGCAGCATGCTGTCACTCCCAATGGACCTGCCTTTGCGGCCATTGGCCAAATTAAACAATGCGGCGCTGGCCTTTCCTATATTTGCTGCGATACTGGTGCGTGGTGCTATCTAAACGACGGATGACGGCAGAGCTAACAAGACAGGTCCCATGTCTTCTCATCCTGTCTGTTCAACTTTCGTCCAAAGTTCCTATCATCAAAGGGGTACCGGGATCGTATTTGGATCTTGTTCTTGGTGGAGTGAGTTTATTTCCAGGTATCTGTAAGAAAGACATCTATACTCATTAGCCCGACCCCGTCAGGCGTCTACAAAGATCGCTTTTCTATGCGGGCGTAGTGCCCATCGTTTCCACGAACTGCATCGGTCATATGGTAAGCAATCACTGCTTTCTTACCACTTATGTCCTTTCTGATATTATATAGGACGCATCGTACGGTTTTCACCTGGGCAAGCCACCACAAATACTGTCCGTGCCATGCGCAATATCTATGGTGCAGGGTCTGGGAAAGGCACAGCGTTCCTGAAGACCAGCTTCTACAAGAACATCTCTCGGCAAAATATCTTCACTGCATCGGAGCCGCTCTATCACGCCTCCGTGTGTAAGCTGTTCGGGCCCTCCTTCACCCCCGGCAATATGCGAGCGCATTGTGGAGTGATCCGCGAGTGTGTCTCCCGCCTACATCGAACAATACACAAACAGCTGGAAACACAAGACACGCTGAGGCTCAACGATCTCCTATACTGTCACTCGGTTGACACGGTGTCGGAAGTACTCCTTGGGAAGCCGCTGGGCTGTTTGAAACGAGGCAAACCCTATTTTTGGACCGAAATCCTGCCACGGATCTTCTACTGGGCCACAATCCGGGAGCAATTCCAGGGCTCTGGGGTCCCGACTATCATCCGCTGGATGCTCCGACACCTCCTCCGAAAGGGCGTTCGCGAAAAGAACGAGGAGGCCAGGATGCGACTGATCCGTGAGCAGATGCGCGCACAGCACCATCGTCGGGATATCATGGTGGAGGTGATGGAGAAAGCAGCCGATATGGATCTACCCTGGGCCGAGATCGAGGAGAATTTCTCGGCAATTATGCTGGCGGGTTTCCATACAACGCAAAACGCCCTATGTGCAACGATCTACTTCGTCCTGACACATGAAGAAGTTCATCGGAAGCTTGTGCAGCAGCTGCAGGCCACTTTCCCGTCTGCTGAGCATACCTCAGGGGAAGCTGTGCAGAAATTGCCCTATCTCAATGCTGTAATTAATGAATCCCTACGCTTATACCCACCTGTGCCAATGGGGCCACCTCGAACCTCCCCTGGGGCGTGGGTAGACGGCGTGTACATTCCTGCCGGAGTATGTCGAGTTGATTCCTGTTTGCGTTGAATTCTTGTTCGCAATAAGCTTACCCTTGCAGACTGAAATTTGCACGTCAATTTACGCGTTGCATCGGAACCCCGACTACTTCGTCCAACCGGATGAGTTCGCCCCTGAACGTTGGATTGATCCCGAATCGACCGACAAGAGAGAAGCGTTTCAGCCCTTCCTCGTCGGCAGCCGCTCCTGTATCGCGAAGTACTTTGCAAAGCAAATGCTGCAGCTTACCCTAGCGGGGTTCTTCCTTGAGTTTGATGCTGAGTACGTGGGACGAATGAAAGACTGGCAGCTGGATAGTCGATGCTATGCTTTCTGGGATATGCCGGATCTGACGCTGAACCTTCGCAAGAGACTTCATCCTGACGAGAAGCAAATTAATGGGGTGTGATTGTATGCAACTTTGATTACCTAGCTGGTTAACACCTTGGAGGCTGGCCCTGACGACTTCATGGCCGAATAGCCGTGCTGCTATGCAGCAAATAAACCAGATCGCAACGACTAGGCTCAACCTTAAACCCTGACTTCATACCAGAGCCAACTCCACCACTAAGCCCATGGTTTCAAGCACATGTATTCTTCACGTCCTGTCCCCTTGGGAATCTCCTGAATTTCCTTCCCCGCTTTTTCAGCTGTGGAATCCCCCTCCCTCCCGATGAGCAACACTAAGCCCAGGCCTTACTTGCACTGTATTCTCCCCGGACGAGACACTATGCATTCCTGAAGTTACAGGCGTTAGCGGAGTCTCTCCCCTACAGCCTCAATGTGCCATTCGCTCCCTAATCATACTTTGTCGGAGTCGGATGGGGGGCCTCGGATACCGCAACCCGCGTCGATCCCGCCCATGTCCAGCACAAACGCTAGCAGAGATCCCGCGCACAGATAGGCCAAATGGCGCTCATCCAGGATCCCAGCCCGCATAATGTAAATCCCGTGTCTTACTTCGCTCGGCATCTGTTATCTCGGAGGCGGCCTCGCACGTGAAGGGCTTATCTGGGATACCATGCCACTACGGGTGAGTTCAAAATTGAGCACAAGGTGAGTTTGCACTTGTTTCGGATTGCGTATGCAATTTACTGGGGTTTGCAACTAGGGGGTCAGATACCTAGGATCGATGAGGGGTTTATGATAACTGCTCATGTTTGTTCCAGACCTCGTCTGGTTTCGGGGCGCCTGATTTCGGAGCTTAGCAACTATCTCCAGGAATGGAACCTGGTGACAGCTCTGGTGGTGATAGTGCTGTTTGCCCTTCTGTATCTAGTTGATGCCGCCAGAGACAATCGATTCCTCACGAATCTTGGACCTTTCCCATATAGTCAATGGGAGAAATTCTGCATATATGATGTCGGGGAATGAGGGTATCGCATCGGAGTCTCTCCCCGACCTATGTCAAGTGGAGCCCTTGGAGTGTATACGAGTGCAGTGGCTATTGTATGTGGAAAACGACAGCTATTGTGGGTCCTTCGGGGTCCGGCAAAAGCGCGCTCATCGGGCTCATGGAGAGGCTCCACAATCCTGTAGTCGCTTTATCTCGTAGGCGAGTCCAATATTTAGGCTTGGAATGAGTGCTGGCTGCGACAGCAAGACTCGTTTGTGTCGCAGGGGCCCAAATTGTTCGTGGCGACAATATCCCACTCAGACTCATCGGTTCAGAAATTGAAGATGAACCGGATAATAGAATCCTCAAGAGGGTGGAAGCCACGGCTCGAATGGAGAATGCACATGACTTTGTCATGGTTCTGCCAGGTGGACACGACACCAACTTCGGTCCCTTATGCCTTTCCGGGGCGATATAGGCAGCATTTTGCTATTGCCAGTGTCATTATAAAGAAAAACCCAAAGATATTGCACCTCGATAAAGCGACTTCTGCTCTTGATGCAAAGTCCGAGGGACTGGTTCAGGATGCGTTGGATAAGGCATGCAAGCACCGGACGGACGACCGTTGTGATTGCGCATTGCTTGTCAACTATGAAGGAAGCGGATATTATTGTTGTTCTTGCAACTGGTCGAGTTATTGAGCAGGGTACGCTTGGAGTGCTAATGTAGCGTAAAGGCATTTATTGCAATATGGTCGAAGCGCAGCAAATTGCATCAAGAAGGCGGAGAGATCTAGAACGGAAGCTGATATGGCCTTCCTTAAACATGACCAGTACAGCGATATTTCTCCAGACTACAAGAATCTCGAAAACGAAGAATTGGCCTCAGACTTGGAAGTTCTATCCGAAGATTACCAAACAACGCATGTCAAAGATGTCACTGCTGCAACTCTAGGTTCATCCTAGATGTGATCGTTGATTGGAATCTGGAGGCTTCTAATCGCATAGACTCCAAAAGCAACGGTCCTAAGTATATCAACTTTCTTGAAGACCCTATCCCCCCAAGTATTATTTTGAATGGCCCTAAACAATGTCTCAATGAAAACCACACGGTGAAGTTGCTTGGCTGTCAACTTTGACGAAGATCACATATCAACAGAATGCATAATGAGCGACGGCATGTCTTCTCATCCCATGATTGATCTCCTGACCGCAATTCCGGCCACCGCTTTTTTTCGGACCAGCTGACAAAACCCTAAAATGCTTACCCTTCAGGTGAACGCATTCTTCAGTCTCTTCGCCGAATTTCTCAGTATGGACTGCGAGGGGCGCTTCGGACGGCCTGCGGTTTTGTAGGTCTTGGAATAAAATGACAAAAATAGCACGAGATAGGAGCTAATTATCGCGACTCCCGAGAGCGCTGCATATTCTTCACCTTGGCAGGATCCCATGTTGGGTGCCCAAGGGAAGTATGTCGAGGCAAAATATGTATACGATGCAAAGTAGATGAACCCTGCGAAATCAGCACGTGCGAATATTCGCTGCAAAGGAATCATCAACATACCGATGTCGATAACAAATTGAACAATTTGAAAGATGGTAATGTATTGCTTCCACCAGATGCGGACACCCCGAGCGCTTTGGAAGTAGTACCAGTACATTGCCACGTGGACGCTGAGGTTTAGGGTGATGGGAACCCAGGATACTGATGTTTTCCCCTTGAGCTCAGTGTAGCAGAGAAGAGCCGTTGCACCATGATGATATGTATGAAGGAATGTCAGTGGTTTCTTCTTCAGGACAAGAAACACCGTGTCCAGTAGCTCAAGGTATTTCGTCAGGTAGTTTATCTGGGTTGTATTTCAGTAGGGACTCATAGGTGTATGGGGTAAGGTGACATACATAATATAGCAAAACTAATTTATCAGTCCAGCCTCCTCTTGCGTCACAGATGCAAAAGAATACTCCTTCTCTATAAATCATGGGCACAATCTGCTCAATGAAAAGTAACAACAGGCAGGTACTGATGACTGTCAGATAAAGGTTATGGATGATGAAGGCTGTCTGCAGTTGGAACGCAGGAAGTCCTTTCATTAAATGTTGACCTCCGAAGATAACAATATAGTAAGTAGTCAAAGCAAGAAAGGTCTCACTCAATGTCATCATTGGTATCTTTCCAGGATTAATCTTGAAGTTCGCAGCAGACTCCCCCATGGCCGCAACGTATCCCTTGTCCAGCAGGGTCCATAGAGAACCCCCAACGGGACGGTGAATTGTCGGGAATTCCATTGCAATTTGACGAGTCTTTTCTGGTGGTTTCTTACGCGCACCAAATCCTGATATTGGGTAATACCAGGAACAAGAGGTGCGATGTTCCCACTTCTTATATCTACAATCTAGCGACAAAATGGAGGTTATTGATAAATCAGTGTAACTTATTTTCATCGTGCTAGCTTCCAATGATAGTCAATCTTTAGTCTCTCGACCAGGGTCACCAAGTCTCAACTCCAGTTCCGACTTCAAGTTGTCCCAAAGATTGGGTTCATAGTGGCAAAAGACTAAACATGAGTTCGATACAAACGGTAGTGATCATGGCTTGACACCAATGAATACCGTAAACCCCTTGGCATAATAGATGGACTTTACAGGGCCGAGAATATTCATCCTTCAGCCAGGAGAAAATCCATGCTGAAACCTAGAAGGAACCTTAGGGAAGGACAGGAGTAATGTACCCACACATCAATTATTGCATATTGTCGCGCCCATATTGATCCGTTCTGGTTCACGTCGTCTGAAACTTGCCTTGATATAATCAAGAAACATATGTTTCATATAACCTATATTGCGAGATACTGCAAATCGGCGAGGAAATATGTATAGTCCATGCGGGGAATTCAAGCGGAGACCCTGAATCTGTTGGGCATCTCGTTCCTCGTGCTGCGGAAAACAGACTTCCCGGTATAAACCGGAGAGCTCCAACCGGCTTTACTGCACAGGGAAGGGAAAATCGTGGGTCTTGATAGTGTAGCTTCACAGCGAGGGATCAAAGATGGGTCGCTCTGCAGTATTAGCAAATAGGCTTGACTAACAGTGCTGCCCAAGAGTTAATGTAGTGCTACTGTGTGCCTCTTCAGCCAAACCAGCCCTTTCCCTTTGCTCTAGACGCTATCAACACGCCATGCTCGGTATACGATATAGATAGCCCACCAATTTATGAGTGCTATTGTCTTTTGTAGGTTGGTCCAGTCTGCAGCAATGCTCGATCCTATTCGTGCTTTTGGCTGTATTTGTTACGTAAGGACTTTCAGGCTTGAGGAGATTAGCGTGTATATTTCAATCCATATATCCCGAGCGGAAGGCCGATATTTCGATAAACCGAGAGGCTCGGTACCAGAGATATTTTGGGGTCCACGAAAAAGCTGTGAAGGGGCGGGATTCCATAACAACTAGAGCAATTGCTTGCCAAGCCTCTAAATCTAGACCAAAGCCTATAGTTCATAGTCTAGCTAAAAGGCATCAGGGGCACTGAAAGTATTGGTTCTTGTGGGAGAATACGGGGATCAGTGTTCAATATTGAAGTTAGTAGTATCTAGACCTAAGAATCAGAGGCCAAAGCGCGACATGTTCGTCCCAGAGGGCACATATATAGAATTGGTACT
The DNA here is from genome assembly GCA_019721355.1 of Aspergillus sp. MEXU 27854. Taxonomy (NCBI): domain Eukaryota; kingdom Fungi; phylum Ascomycota; class Eurotiomycetes; order Eurotiales; family Aspergillaceae; genus Aspergillus; species Aspergillus sp. MEXU 27854. The sequence continues at coordinate 30,394 of JAGMTT010000002.1, forward strand.
GTGCCATCAGCAGGTTCGAGACTCTTTGAAGTAATTCGCCTTCACGCTTGAAAATGACAGCTGTTTCCTCCTATCTTGTTGAGGCTATCGCCGAATTTTCCATGGGCGTCTTCATCGTCGCCCTGCGCCTTTTTACCCGTTGGAAGCTTGTCGGATTCAAGAAATGGGGAGGAGACGAGTACTTCAGTATCGCCGGGATGCTGTTTTGGACAGTGAGTATCTTACCGAAATTATTCGCTCAAAAGCACTGTAGCCAACCACTGCGCGATAGATTGAGATTGTACCTGTGATTCTTGTTGGTAAGATTCCATCAACTTGTGTCTTAACCCGAACAATCAGCGGGCGTCTTAGCTTACGCTCTCTGTCCAGGTAGAAAATATGGCAGCAACACGGGCTGGACAGATGAACAAAGAAGTAGTTTCGATGATGTTACTATCAAACGGCTAGAGACGGGGTCTAAGCTTGTCTTTGTGGGGTGGTTCGGGTACATCAGTGCTCTCTGGTCCCTCAAGGCGTCAATGCTCTATTTCTACGACCGCGTCACGTATACCTGCCAAACTGGAGTTCTTTTATTGTTAGGCGCTGACGAGCTTCAATAGATACGGGCTGTTTCAACAGAGAATAGTTCGGAGTTGTGCTGTATACTGTGCTGCGTCTTATTTTGCTGTCCTTATGGCCCTCTTTCTTCATTGCAGGCCGTTCCGGAAGAACTGGCAGGTATACCCTGATCCTGGACGTAAGTACATCGTCCGGCTGGCTTTAAGACTACGTGGTCCAGTCATCTCTTCTAACCGCCGTCCCTGTTACTGATGAGGTTACAGGGGAATGCTCGGCTGGATATACTCTATACCCCGTGGTTCTAGCCTTCAATGTTGTGTAAGCACTAAGTTACCTCTGTTCCCTCGCCATAACTGCCACTGCTCATTTACTAGCTTCCGACTGTTTTGCCCTATTAAATTGCCGTCTTCTAATACCATATAGCAGCGATATTGTGCTCGTCGGGGTCCCGATTCCCCTGCTCATAAGACTCCAGATCAATTGGGTTCAGTAAGTTGGCAACTTGAAATTTCCGGCCAGGAACCACTCGCGCTAACCGATCCTTTTTAAGAAAACTAGGGATAGGTATACTTCTATGCTCTGGGATATTTATTGTCATTGCCGCGTTCTTAAGATGCATGCTTGCGATATCAAGTATCGATCAAATCAATGTGGCAGCGATCTGGGCAGTCCGTGAAACAGTAAGATTGTCCTCCCCTTCCATACCGGACTTTTCAAAGCGACCGCGGCTGATGAATTTATCATGCGAACAAAACAGTTTGTCGCAATGGTCGTCGTGAATGCCCCTCCTCTGAAACCGTTATTCAGGCTATCCACGTGGAGGTCTCCATTCAGACGTAACGGGTCTAGCAACGACTATCCCTTGTCGTCGAGCAGACCGCAGGGATCCAAACATACCCAGCTCAAATCAGTTAGCCGTGTGGCCGACGCATACAAGGTTTTAGGCTCTGATGCAGATATTGTACCAAAAGCCTTTGAGGTTGAAATAACAGGGACGCTGCCCGGAGAGGACACAAGGGGAAAGTGTACAGGCGTGGTGGTGACAACTGATATTGAGACCCGGTATGAGCCGGTGTAGGGAGCTTCTTGGGATAGTCTTGATCCCCGAATTTTGTCCTTAGCTATATTAACTGGCAGGTATTGGTCTTTGTTATTCTACGTCATAAATGCTGGGACTGCTGGGACTGTGCAATTTCTTGTACTGTTATTTGGACGTTTTAGGCCTTCGCAAGGCACATAATTGGATTCGATACTAAACTTAAGCCTCTGATTCTACTGGCATAAATAAAGTTACTATATCTCGCTTAACCCTAAGGCAGGATGCCCGCAATTCCATCCATGATAATAGCCATATGCAGGCTGACCCAATCACGGGTTCCCAAACAGCCAGGAACATTTACGACATCAAAAAAGGGATAGCTTTACAGATAGAGCGAAACAAGCCAAATTTGAACACAGCTGATCCACTATTCAAGTATATCGATGCTGAATACATTACATTATAGCGACCAAGAGACCCCAGAGTTTTATTTCCAATCACAAATCTTCAGGCACTCGGCTTCCGCTCTAGAGCGACTTCTTCCACAGTCTCTGCGACCGGTGCCTTGTCCTCGAGAATACCTTGTCCATCTGGAGTAAGGTGCACGACGACGGCATCCCCAAAGAGTGCCCCAAGCTCTTCAACGGGAACATGCCGTGTTTCAGGGATGTAGAAGTATATGACGACGGCGGAAATTATGCAAAGTCCGAAGTACAGGTAAAACATGTTGTACTTGCTGCACGTTCACATAAAGTTAGCGTATGTCAACTTCGTTATTGCCTAGCACAAGGTAAGCGGGGGACCCTCACATATTTCTGAACGCCAATGCACCGGGTGTTGTGTAGGTGATAGTTCCGACAAAGTAAGAAAACAACCCTAGACCGATACCACGTGAGCGGGCCGTCGTTGGGAAAACTTCGGCCATCCAGGCCCAGGATGGCCCATCTGTACACATGTTGAAGAACAGCATGTACAAGAAGAGTAAGGCAACACAGGCGCCAAGACCGGCCTCGTTGTGGGTATTAAGATACTTCCACTGCAATAGAGCTTCGACGAGGAGCGTTAAGCCTTGTCCGATGAAACCGGCCACTGAAAATGCATATCCTATCAGCCGTGATTCGGACAGTATTGAAAGGAAACTTACGAAGAAGCTTCCGGCGACCAATTCTATCGCATATCAACATCCCTATAATAACCCACACTACTCCAGCTGATGCGTATACTCCTGATGGGCGGTCAGCATCGTTCCTTCAACCACTTGCGATCATTATTCACCGTATAGGATCAACGGCATGGAACCCTTCATGTCCAGATTCTGGAAGATCAGTATTAAGAAGTTTGTGATACCTAAGACCTATTTACGGTCAGTCCAAGTCGTTCTCATACATTGTACGATCCGCTTGGGGAGGTTGATATACCCCTGTCGACTGAACGGCAAACCTAAACATGTTCATTAGCCATCTAGCAGGCCTTGGCAGGGGAAGGGATCATCTACATCAGAAACATAGCGAGAAGACTTCTGCGCCTCCACGACGGCCTGGTAAACATCTTCATGTAACCATAGCCCAGTTCTTTATCATAATCAGTCTGGCGAATAATTTGCGTATACTCGGCCCGAGCTGCTTCATCTTCGAAATCGGTTGGATCGTGATGAATTGTGCGTACAATCTCCCAAGCTTCATCCTTCTTGCCTGCTAAGGCCAAGTATCTTGGCGACTCTAGGAGAGACTGATCAGCCGGTGCAATGGGACAAGAATTTGGCAACATACCTGGGATAAAAGGAAGACCAATGATCATTGCCAGTGGTCCGACGCAGGCAAGTGCAAGGGGCATCCTCCATCGTAGTGTTTCACTCACGGCATAGTACGTCCCGACGGAGATCCACGCACAACTTCATCCCAAAAGAGTCCTTTAGCTCGCGTAAGTTAGTTCCTGACACAGGGAAAACATACACAAAGTACCCAATTGATATGCAGGAGGTGTTGATGCACAAGAGCAACCCACGGAAGCGCGCAGGCGCTGTCTCTGCGAGATAGAGCGGAACGAGCCCAACAAGCATGCCGAGCCCAAATCCATGCAACAAGCGAACAGTAATGAGCATGCCAATCGCGACGGATCCAGTAACGAGTGCAGCACCGATAAGTGTACACACTGCTGCTAACATAAATGCTTTCTTTCGGCCGAGTTTGTCGGCGAGCCAGCCCTGGGCCAAAGCCCCCAGTGCCAGGCCAAGGTTAAATAGGGCATTTATCGCGCCTAGGATGCTGTTTTTTGGTTAGGAGGGCCTTCCCCACTGCCCAGTGAACAAAATGTACTTAGCAGTATAGGAGCTCTTGGCTATATTCAAGACAAGTAAGTCTCACTCTGCACAATACCCAGTGGTACATACGATCAAGATTGAAATAGCCATAGAAGCCAGGCTGACCGGTACTTGTTGGGAAAACCGCAAAGCCATAGCCGTAGCTTCCAGACCCAAGGGCCACAAAGCAGCTAATCAAAACATTATAGAGAGTGACATTAGCCATTGCCAAATTGTTTGGAACAAGAAGGATATTCGGGCAAAACCGTTAACTGAACTCGGTCACTGGTGTTTCCCTTTATACAGCTCAGGAAGGAGGCCTACATAAATCCGGTGCCAGCGCCACAAGACGAATCCCGAGAAGGCAAATACGAAAATTGACACTTACCTGGGCATAAACCGACAAATTCAAATCATGTCGGCAGGGGGTTATTGGTTCGGAGGCGAAAGAAGCTGAAGACCCAAATTCGAGTATCGGTGATTAATCTATCTCACCAACTTGTTTCCTCCTTTGCGGTTTAGATTCCACTTAATACCATGCAGATACTGCATTACAGTTCTACTGTGGGGTCTTATTCCTGTGGCCCTTCCCTGCGTTCGTCAATGCCAGAAGCGGGGACGGCCCACTGCTCCCCACCCCCGCTCATATGCCCCAGATTGAGACTATCGAATTGGGGAATCAGACAGCTAATGTTTGCTCCGCAACTCTTGTTGAATTCTGGGTTTGAATGAAGTGAGCTGGTAAGTCGGAGCGCGCTATGGTGGTGTTATGTTCTGTAATTTGGATAATCCGAACGAATAGTTCCCGAGGCCGAATCCTCGGCTTTGCTCCTTTTAGACCCATCTATGCATATTACTCACATGCAAGGTCAACCCCCGATGTACTTATATAAATACATTGTAAGGTCCTGAATACTTGTTCATTTTGAGGGACCCTCAGCAGTAGCAACGGGGGCCCCTAGATGGGTTTACCTTAATCGTTCAACACCAGAGCGAGCAGCAGGAACGGAAAGAATAAACAGTGCAATGCTTGCAATGGCTAGACCCTCGTATTCTGCGAAGACCCAGTAAATTCATTTTGAATAAAAATCCCGGATCGCTACTAGTTAGCCGCTCCCGCTTTGCCGTATATGACGCCTTAATTCTGTTCATCGGACAATCCGATCTGGTGGGCGGACAACATACTTCTTCTCTGTGTCGAAATTGGTGCAAAGTGAATGCTTGCAACGATGTCTTCAGCTACCTCAGGTGTCATAGTTTCTCACATGCTCCTCAATTCTTTCCATTTTCTCGAATTGGGGCTCTGATCTGCGTATAACGAAATGGCAGCGATGCAACTATTGATTTTATAGACAAGCAGGAGCAAGGATCACCTCATAACATGACAACGAAAGCATGTCAGCTGACTCCTTAACTCCATTTTAGGAAAGAGTAATCCGTGTCTGAAGCCACCCGAAAAGTTTCGGGGTCCAGCGACTTAGTATTCGCCAACCCAGTTACAATACCTTGCTGAGCTCCGAAAGTTTTCGGCCGTACTGTATCCCGTCAGGGAGGATTTAGTGGCATGGGACTTGTTATTGCCGTCGATGTTGTGATAGCTATGAGCAAATGAATGAAATTTCGCTGCACGCAGATTCTTCCGAGGACCTATACTCATTGCACTGACGGAAGGAAATAGGGTTAGAGTTACCAGCTACCATATAGTGTAACATGAAGTATAGTTTATACCGACCACTGGTCGGTTTATTGATGCTGAAGGACTTTATGTTCGGGCATAAAAATGGGCATTTGATTATGTATCATGGTAGTGAGAATTCTACTTGGGCCAACGCTGGTGGCGAGTGCTTGCATACAACCCCACAACTCTAACCCTAGGAGAGCTTTTTCCAGCAAAGATACAGCGGAGAAAAGACTTGACCGAGGACTGGAAGACACACACTTCCCACGCTGTGGCCCTGAACTGACTACAAGGAAACAAATAAATAGGTACGGGAGACTAAAAGATAGACTTTGTCCTTACAAACCCAGATTTCCTCTCAAACCATAAGAACTTCTCCATCAAGATATCCCAAACGCCATGTGACGAATCAAACGGTCTGATGCATCTTCAGAATTTGCCATTCCATTCACATTCCCGAAAGGATTTACCGGGGAAAGAGAAACCCGTGCTTATCAATTTCATGAGTTTCCACCCCGACGTGCTGGGGGAAATTAACACTCATCAACTGGCTACACCCTTCTCTAGGTGATGCTCACAGATGCAATTAGATGTAAGAGGACTTTCATAGCCAAACCGATGTCTGAGGAGGTCCATGGGAGCCTGGCGGACTGTATTGTAAGCCTCGGTGAGATGGCGCGTGACTGAAGCTCGACATATACGGAGCCATCAACCCTCCGAATCGCACAATTGTACTAGAAAATGGGACTGGTAGATTATGGCTGAATTGAAAAGATGATCATGAATTCCGGAGATTTTTTTTATTATTTTCAGCTACGGAGTCCTGCAGCCCGGAACTGCTGACAGTTTTTGGAAGCGTAGCGTAGACAAGCGTGTCAAAAGTAAAGTAGGCTTATACTTCACTGTAATGCTCCAAATCAGGTTATAATCTGCCATTTTTGGGCGACTAGCACTGGGCTGGGCTCTCACTGCCGTTGTCCCTATCATCTGGCCGTGAAGTCGGCGAGGATATTCGAATCGCCAACGAGGTCACGAGGTCACTACTGTCACGGGAGCTGCATCCAGGATAGCCTTAGTAACGGCCAAATATCTACTATCTAAGGCTTCATCAGGGCCATTACCGACATGGACTGGGAAGCCAAGGCTAGAACCTTCCGACGCTACGCGGAGAACATAGAGTGCTTGTACGAAGATCAGAATCACTGACAAGAAAATATTGAAATTATCCCTGGGGTGCCACGAGGGACAGATTTAGTCATCTCAATAGCTTGACCAACGTCGTGGGCACGTGCGGCAAATTGATGGGCTCGCATTATATTTGGCCGACTCCGACTCCAACTAAGATCCCATCATAAACACCACTGTGTGATGTATTAAACTTCCTCCGCAGAGCCCGCCACCCGAATACCTCGACTGCATGAATCATAGTGGTTGCTTCGAGCCTCTGGCTTGAAAGCCGCGCCGCAGACTGCATTGTACCCTACTCAGCCAGCGAAGCATGTGATGGACACGCCAGGCCAATTGCGCAGAAGACCGGGCCAAGTTAGAATATCTACGTTGGCGTCATTTGTCTTTACGTGGCCCCATCTCCCCTCTTTCTGCTAGGATGGACTAGGGTAGTTGGTGTATCATGGGACTTGACTAATCTGACTTTCGATAGAAACGTTTTCTTCACACCGGTGATGTGATTCACTGCGGCACCAGGTTTGAATACTCCCTTTCTATCATGCTACTGAGCGCCCTGGATTTAGAAGATAGGTGGAGATAGACAGGAATGACACGGGCATTCTAATTGGGATAAATTTGCCTATTTAAATTTGGCGAGCAATGAAGGTTCATCCACATTTAATTCGGTGTTTCGGCGTCTGTGAGGCAGGTAACCTTGACCAGCTTGAAAATTGGATGTCATCTCAATTTTGTGACTTTTCCTAACGTGAGTCGGATTAAAATTAATGGACACCATGAAGAGGCAAAATCATTAATTTGATCTACCTGTGAAAGTATCTGGTACCTCTGATAACTGGGCCTCATCTCGGAAGCATAGACCGACCCTCGGCCAAGTAGAGCCTGAAAATTGGTCTCCCGAAGCCGCATAGGGAAATATATAACACAATGGCTTTGCTGCTCTCATTACCAGGTACCTTATCCAACAACTAGATTCCCCAGATACGATGATGAAGGTCTCAGCTGCTATTTTAGCATGTGTCCCTGCACTTGCTTTCGGCAATGTTAACTTCCTCACCACTGTACGGTCGAAACCTGGAAAGGCAGATGCAGTAAGTCAATTCTTCTCTCGTCTTATATTTCGTAGTCCGAGGTGCGCAAGGGTCTTTTCGTATAAAATAACTAAACATCAGGTGTAGGCAGATGCGTTCCTCAGTCGGACAATCGCGAGCTTCCACCAGATCAAGCCAGCTGGACAGACAGAACTCTTTGGTGCCCGAACGGGGAAAGACCAATTCGTTGTCCTGGAGCAGTATGTGTTCAACCATATAATATCCTTCTATTGAAGCATGATCATGCTGAGTATCCTATCATAGGTACGTTAATGAATGTGCAGCTCTCGAGTGGACATACAACGACACCCATATCGAAGCTTGCTTGCCTATGGCGGAGCTCCTAGATGTTTCCACCGTTGAGGTTCAGTCTGATGCAGCTCCTTGGGCGATAGAAAGCTTTCTGGCATTCCTGCAACCCCCATCGAGCTGATCCAATTGTCCTTGTCTTGGATATATCAGCAGGCAAGCATGCGCGTTATTGAGCGAAGGAGCATGGGACCTAGCAAAGCTCGTCAATTATTCCATATATAGGTCCAAAATTATCGTCACCACCATTTTAATTTCTAGAAATAGTATCGGCTGCATTTGGGTTCGTATGCCCTAGTTGTTTTTCGGAGGACTTTCCTGCGCAAACATCTGAAGCGTTTGCAAGAGTTCCTGGGCCAAAGCTGCATATTTTGCAGTGCTTTCTAATAACAGGCCCATACCTATAGAGCACAGCCGAATGGGGAAAACCCTAAGTGGATGGAATGCTGGATAAAATTATGCCCAAGTGCTTGCCCACTGGCCTGTACATAAGCGGCATAAAAAGTGGGAACACGCTACCGAGCAGATAGCGTAGGACGGACACTCCCGTGAGGTAAGACGCTGCAGAGATAGCATAGCGATTAATCAGGCAATTGGCGATTACTAAATCAATGATTATGATGTTAAATGAAAGGGGAATAAGTGCGAGGACATTGGCATTCCAGGGAATAGATGCTGAACTCGTCCACGCTGTGACGCCAGTAACTATTAGCTATATGTTAAGAGTTCCTAATAGTATCGGTGTTATTATTCAAGCTAACGACAGAGTGATAGCCTTAGGCAGCAGCGCGAACTCGAGCGTGTGCATTACTCGTTTTATTGTTCCCCAACTAGGTAAACTTCACACGCACCACTTTTTGCGTCTTTCCCTTTCCTTCCTCATTCCTAGTATTTTCGCATAGCACAAACACGATCGATAATTTCAATCGCTTATTGGATGGCCATAACAGACGCAAACCAGAATAGCTCAGGAGGAATTCTTGTGCTAACACCATGCAGGTGGTCAGTCACTCCTCAAGCGGTGCAAACCAGTCTGTTTCCCTCAGGCCTTCGATATGCCTTTTTTTGTCGGATAGCATCAACATTCAAAGCGCCGGGAGAGTACCAGCCACAATACCAAGGGCCAGAAATTCACTGACGCCCACGCTCCATCCCAGGTTCTCGCTATACGCGACCAAAAACACGGCGAAAAGCATATACAGAGGTATGAATCATAGAAAGGAAATAAGAGGACCACCGGTTCATAAAGCGGCAGGACTTGGCCGGAGGAACAATATCTGGATATTTCCCCAAACTGGGATGTTCTCTTACTGCTTTCTGAATGGAATTTGGAAGTATGATTCACTTACACGAGGAACCCGCCGCGGGGGGCAACTACTTGTAAGATCTTACCAAGCTCTCTAGTTCCCAACTGGAGGCAAGCGGGACTGGAAAATAACCCTTGGTACACCGAGTGCGTTCTTGTTCTGAGGTTGGATGGGTGTCGACGACATTTTCAATGATGTTATGTCTGCAAATAATTATATATATGTGCGAACATCAACTGATAACGTTCCTAGCAGAAACTTTGTGTGACATCTTCAACAAAAATATGTAGCTCAACATACTTCTACTAGAGATCCGTGACTTCTCTAGAGCTCAATTCTACTGAATGGCAATTTACCATACAATCCACCAACAATGCGGCTGATATAGTAGGTTGTGTCGAGCTCATTATGGCACCCCTACAACTTCACCGCACTAGCATCTGCCTTGGCCATATCCCTCAGCACATTGCGGAGGATCTTTCCAGACGGGCCTTTCGGGATGCACTCCACAAATATAACGCCTCCTGTGATTCTCTTTGTCTGCGACACCTTGTTGTTGACGAACTCAGCAATGTCTTCTGCAGAAGCAGACTTGCCTGGGTTTAGCTCCACGTAGGCCCGTGGCATCTCGTCATCCCCACTGTCAGAACTGTTAGCTCCAAGGCTATATAGATTCTTCGACCAGGATGTGAGCATACTTTGGGACTCCAATGACAGCTGCAGAAGAAACCGCAGGGTGCTCGAGAAGTAGATCTTCTAATTCCGCTGGCGCCACTTGGTTGCCCTTGACTTTAATGAGTTCCTAGTTCATAGGGTGTGTTAGTGCGGCTCAGTGGGTTGTTCGCTGTAGGCAGACTTGCTTTCTTCCGATCTACGATGAACCACTTCCCGTTATCGTCGATGTAGGCAATATCACCTGTCTTTAGCCAGCCATCGGGCAGCAGGGTTTCGTGTGTAGCCTTCTCATTTCGCCAATACCCCCGCATCACGTTTGGTCCGCGAACCCAGAGTTCTCCTCGTTCATTGCGCCCTAGATCCGTTCCATCTTCTCCGACAACACGGGCCTCGCAGTTCGGCACCAGCTCGCCAACAGATGCCTCGCTTGACCACTCGAGTGGGTGCCAGGCAGTGACAATCGAAGTCGTCCTACAAGACCGTTAGCTCATCAGCCCACAACGAAAATGTCAGCTGAAAACCGTACTCTGTCATCCCCCATCCCTGTTTGATGTTCACCCGTTTACCGGGCCAGAGCGCCTCTGCTTCCGCACAGCCCTCTTTCCCCAGAGGTGCCGCACCACAGAAGACCGACTGAACGCTCGACAAATCGAACTTCTTAATGTCTCGGTCCTTGGCCATACGGAGCAGAATCGTCGGAACTAACGTGAGATCTGTGATATGGAAGCGTTCGATTGCGCGAAGAAACTCGCGATAATTGAACCTGGACATAAGATACACAGGAATGCCACGCGTGAATGCTATACCGACAAACATGTTCTGGCCCATCGCGTGGTACATTGGCAGGGGACAAATCCACTTAGCGCAGACGACGCGTTCAGCGTATTTCGGGTCCAGACGGGCAAGATGATTGAATTGTAGGATATTGGCGACAACATTCTTGTGGCTGACTTCCACACCTTTAGGGACACCTGTGGTACCACTGGAGTAATTCAGTGCCAGGGTCCGCGCTGCAAGCGTAGGGGTGTCCAACTCGTCCCAATTAAATTCTCGGCCTTCGTCTTCGGTGGCCATTAGATCAGCCCAATTGCGACAGCCGATCGCATCGGTATCGACGGGTTGACTCAAGATGGTCTTGACGCCCTTCTCCCTCTCGAAAATGCCCATGTCGAGAACGAATATCCGGTTCCTGCTCAGGCCAATCTGGTCTGCAGCAGCCACGGCACTCTCAATGCTGCTCTCCGCACACACCATTACGGTTGCACCGCTGTCCTTCAGCTGATATGCGAGCTCCCGTGGAACCAACGCTGGATTCGCACCCGTGAAGATGCCGCCGGCCATAATAATGCCCATGTAAATGACCGGGAAGAAGATACTGTTGCCGGAGAAGAGCAGTACGCGGTCGCCAGTCTTCACACCCAGTCTGCGCAGACCAGCTGCAAAGCGCTGGCTCCAGAGTCGAAATTCATGAGGCGTAAGAAAATGCGTGTCGGGATGACTCACATCGATAAAAGTCCTTTCGCTGTTACTGAGAGGACTCTTCGGAGACCGGAAAAGGAGCGTGGCCAGGTGGGTGTCTGGGACACTTGCTTTCCAGCGTGATTGAAACGGCATTATGGCATGAATCTGAAGAAGGAAAGGTGGAAGTGTTGAGTTAAACAGATTATGCTTGTGATTACGTTTATACGGCTATATCGGCTGAGTGATCCCTACTTATACTGAGGTACGCATTTGAGTAGCTAGTAGAAGCGCACTTTGGAGACCTGGAGAAACATCAAGGAATTCCGAGCAAAAGCCGAGCCATACTAAGCAGTCATATTCCCCGAATTCTGCAGCAAGCCAGACGGAGGTTACATGAGTCATGAAAAAATGAATTATGTTCCTTCAAAGAGCAGAAGGAAAGGTATAGACCGGGTAGCTTAGACGGTAAACTGGCCAGGAGTGCTGTCCTTCCACTCCTGCAACTCGCTGAGTTTGGCCGAGCTCTTGATATCAATTGGTTCTTGTGCAAATGGCAGAAGCGATTTCACCAGTTCTGCATGGTATTCACTGTTGAAGTAGGCGAACATTGCCTTGCTAGACACAAATCTAGATTGCATCAGAATCGATGTGCTCAATGAAACACCGGAGTGCCTTTGACTGACTGCTCGATCACGATAATTTCTTCCCTGCCAGACACAACGAAAGGGTATGCGTGGTGTATGCCCGCAACGTTCTCACTTATCTCCCTTAATGCCTTGAATACGTAGTCCCGCAACTAGTTTGCAAGATCGTCAATCCAGCTACTAATTAAGTTTGGGATAGTGGCGTGGGTACCTCAGGAAATCGTCCCACTTGTGGGCGAAGTGTGATAACGCACGTCGGATTCTCTGCCATAACTGCCGTGAGATGGGGGTGATTTGGAAATATTGGTGATCTGTTGTGTGCCAAAGCAATTCTTACTGTATCTATACATCTCTCTCGTTCGCGGTTCTTTACCATCTAATAAAGCCGATCGGCATGCCCAGCGTGACCAAATTTGTGTCCATTCGCCCTGAAAGAGCCACGTGCATTGTCAAATAGATGATGTCGATATTTGCTTTGTTCAGCCATGTTGTGATATTCCGAAGCTCGGCTGCCGATCTGTTGAATTGACTTTTCCCCCGGCATTTGGGGCAATCGCCAAGCAATTGATGGCCGACACCCATGTACCTATACCGACGGCTGGTTTGAAGTCATCTTCTCGGTGGTCCATACCCCGCCTTTCAGAAAGTAAGCCGAGCATTTACAAAAATATACCTCAACTGCCTAAGCACCAACTTGCTGGTTCATTTTGCCATTCATTGCAAAGGTTTCCAGATGTTCCAGAAGATCTTATCAGTCATCGTCATCCTGCTAGCTGTCTTCTATCATTTGTTCTTTCGGGACTTCTTGTTCACATTCCTTGGTGTCGGCCGAAGTCTAAGACAGATACAGGAGTTTCCGTATGCATGCCACAGGTTGGAGCATCCCTCCCTGAGGTCCTGCGAGGATCTATGGCTAGACGAGGAAAACCGCACACTATATGCTGCGTGCAGTGATATACTGAGTCGGACTGAGTGGCTTCCAGCGCATGCATCTTGTTCATCGTTTCGTGACGCACAGCTGACCTATACAAATCCAGAGCAAACAATCTAAATGCATCCGGACGACGCAAGACAGACCATTTTTCCGTTCTGAATGTCGATTACCCTGGGGAGGATGGCATGTATGGCCTGCATCATTTAGAGGTCACCGGCCCATACAAAGGGATAAATTCAGAAAATGAAAATGTACTCGACCTGCACGGATTCGGAGTCCGAAAAGTCAGCCGGTCAAGATTACAATTCTTCGTTATCAATCATCGCCCACCCACTAGTCCCGATGGGCTCTTGGCAGGAAATATCAATGTAGTTGGAGGCAATTCGACGATAGAGGTGTTTGAGCTGGAGCGAGGGTCCTCGAAGCTGGTGTTTGTTAAGACGATCACGGACGACAACCTGATCGCTCCGAACAATTTAGCGTGGGTTTCAGAAAATCGTATTTTGATTACAAATGATCACACAACCAAAGGTTCGTCTTTCTCCAACCTGATGCCATAATACTTTTGGTGGTTATGCTCTAATATCGACTTCCTGCGCAGTGGGGAAGGTGAGGCTTCGTAACCCATTTCTCATGATCCGCGTTTGACATGGTGCCATTATTTAGCTTCATGAGTTACAGTCCTATTACGGATCTGGGAATCTCATCACATGCGACCTGGGCTTGGGAGAGTGTCATCCAGTCATACCTAACGGACTGCGCTACGCAAATGGCGTGGTTCAAGGCCACGATGGACTCATATACGTATCCGAGTTCATCGGTGGCAGAATCTCGGTTTACAAATTTTCGAACGACGGACCGTTTATACTGGTTGATACCATCGACCTCAAGATGCCGATTGACAACCTGCGCATTGACACCGATGGAAGTATTTGGGCTCCAGGCGTGCCAAAGGTACAACCTTTGTTCGGGGCGTTGAAAAGAGGAGAAAATATAAATATTCCATCGACAGTATACAGAATCAGGAACCTAGGAGATGGTGAGACTCCGCGGTTTGATGTTAGGAAGGTGTTGGAAGATGGAGCCGGCATAGTTCTCCCAGGATCAACAGCTGTCGTGCATGATGTTAAATCCGGGAAGCTGTACATGGGCGGGGTAGGGTCGCCTTTCATCACGATTTGTGCCCCTACATGAACGTTAGCGATGGTCTCGCAGGAGCAACCACGACCAATGTACCTAGAATACTGTGGCTCCGGCCGCCTCACTCGTCCAGACCTTGGCCGTAGGATAGGCATTAAAAAGAACCTCGCTACACGAAGGCTGGAAAATTGTACGTATAGAAGCATAGACGCAACCATGCTATCTTTGAGTAATTTTCAATTGGGAGCTACTCCTCATAAAAAAAAGCCAACACTTCCTCCGACAGCACATGGTAGTACCAAACATTCTGCCCAAGTCAATGAAGCAAGTTGCTTTCAGCCGACCAAATTCTTGATATCAATAGAAATGTCAGCTTGTATTTTAGCCGAGAAGATATCGATAAGGCCGGGCAGGTCCTTGGCAATGTTGGTATGTTCGTCGCTGCGCGCCCACTCCCAGAGTGCAGATTGGTTTGTGTATCTATTCTCTCGGTTAGTGTCAAGTAACTTTCCTCCAACTGGATGTCCACTTGCCTTTCGCCAATAACCATCCGGTCTTTCTGGCCGCTGTTCCAGAAATACCAGATATCAAGACAAGCGGGGACGTTTTCGCGGATATAGTCTTGTCCCTTTTTGACATACGCCTCCAGCTATAATGCCATTAGATTAAGCACCTTAAACTTTTCACAGACGTTTACCTGATCGGCCTTTCCCCAGGCTGGCTTGAATGACAAAATTGCGGTTTTAGGGGCAGAGGAATCGGATGGAGGCGCAGGAGCCGCAGAGGCAAGGGTCGGAATGCTCGCCAGTGCGAGGACAGCCGTTTGGAAGACCTTCATTTGCTTGATGATGGCAACAGATATCGGATTCGGTATTGGCCAACACTCATTAGGACCTAGGACACTGGATGGGCTGGTTTTATAGATGCCCCCTGGGATTGATACCCTGGCTGACTATGGCTACCGTAAACAAGCTCAATATTCGGCTCCAGAAGCTAATAAAATTTCTCAGGTTTATGATGACGGATATTTACTGAGTTGAATTTAGGCTAGTCTAACAGCTGTCGCAGTTCCAAAATTGGGATGGGCTATGCCCAGCGCTTGGCGGACCGAAATTTGGATGTATACCATGGCAAATCTAGACCAGGGACAAACCAACTAACAGCTACCGGCAAGTCGTAGACGAAATCTGGAGTCAAGAATAGTTTCCAGCACTATGTGCCCAATTTCGAGATTCGGAATGGCAATTTCTGTCTTTAATCCTGAAGTCATGTAATGGCTTCACCAGCTGTTGGGCGTTGGTATATAAGAGCACGACCCAAACCCCAGACAGAGTCAAATTGGAACCTCAGCTTTATTCGCCATAAGCTTATGAGATCAACGCTATGAAGTCTTTGTCAATTGGGACCGCTTCTCTGATGGGGCTGCTGGCACTTGTGTCAGGGCATCTAGCAGACGCTGCAGCATCCTCAGGGCCTGCACCCGCTGACGGGAGCCTGGTTCTATCTTTTAAAGCCCGTCAAGGCAAAGGACCAGAAGTAAGTTGGCACCGGCAAGCTCGGCCCCTACATATGATAACCTTCGATGTGTTTGGCGCATCGAAAGCTGACCAAACTCAGCTCCTCACCTTTATGAACAATGCTGCCGACTATATTCATGAACATCAGGCGGGCGTGCTGTCCGCCTACGGTTTCAAGATCACCGGCAAAGAAGAATATGTTTTCGTGGAGAGGTAGGCTAATTTTATTTAAGCAGTCAGGAAGCTCATCTAAATCTACGATAGGTATGACTCTCTCGAAAACCTGCTGGCCTGGGCGAACAGCCCGGCACACACCGAGATGATCCGCCAATTTTTTCCCTTGATTGATATATTTGGCTCCGGAATACAGTCAAGTATACCATTACGTGATATCCTTGCAGGCTTCCACCCGTCCTCCTAATTGAGCTTGCGATTTCCGGTGCTATAGGGTCGTGACTTTTGTCTGCTTCGGAGGTGCCTAGGGGTTAAGTTCGCTATGAGTCCTTCAAGCCTCACCTCATGGTTTGGGATACAAATAATCGGTAGTCATTATAGCTTCATGGTGCTGCTTTGGTGAACAGGGTCACTGACCAGGTCGAAGAGTCGGGAACGTCATGGAAAAGGACATTGAGCTGCAGCAGAAATCAAGGCAAAGGGTTAGGAATTGAAAATACAACCGGCCACTGGGCAAGCAATTAAGCGAGACTGAACTGAGAAGTAACTGTGCTCTTCCCCTTTCCAAGCGCAGTAGTTTTATCAACCAGCTGAATGGCCCTTGGGGAAATTCTCCGTTGTGAAGCGCGGAAGCGTCATGCAAAAAGTCTCCTCGTCGAAGTTGTTAGGCAAGCAGAGTGAGCCAGTGGTGCGTGCGCAACGAAAGCGGCGCCCAGCTCTACACGTCTCTTGTAATTGAGTCTTCGAAACCCCTAGCTTGCACTGCACTTGCTCAGATTAAGGTACTGGATCTCGCTCGGTTCTCTCAGCTGCACCGTAGCACGGACAGTCTCTTCAACGGGGTCGTGCCCTCGAGTTGATGGCTGTAGTAAATATTGACAAACGGCTGACTCAATCTCTTCAAAAATCACTCGCTCGCAGCGACACCATACTCATAGGGCCAGTCGCCCCTAAACGTCTCCTCTGGATTCGTTTCAACTTCAAATCCAGCCGTCAAAATCATCCAACGGCGCTTGCTCCGATGATTATCTCAACATTTTTTAATGATCACTTCTCATGGGCTCAGTGGTCCAATAATACGAGCTGGGACCCGTCAAGCCGAAAAAGAGCCGAGTGACTTCAGGGCTATCCCGGCCAATTCCACATTTTTGCAGAACATAACATCGACCAGTAAGATAGAGACCGAATCCCAGGCTTCCTGGAACTTCAGGTGGCGGACGTAATACTCGGGAGCTCCCCGACATCGTCAGTATATCTTGACGACATGCGAAATTAGTGGCGTCAGGAGTTAGGATTCGGTATTGATCAATCTGCATCTAACCGTAGCTCTTCGGCCAATCTATGGAAATATTTATTCGAAGTACGACCAAGAAGTGTTCCGGCCTTCAGCTCGAGTGTACGATCTATCGAAGACATGTGTGGAAACACTACGCGGATAATAAATCCTGCTTAGATTCCACACCTATTATGTTTGGTTTCTTCGGCAGGTGACATGGAATCTGTTGCAAAAATTATTTGTAGAGAGCCCGCCCAGATGAGGCGTAAAAGTCGGATTGTATCTGTATCCTACTTTTCGTTTCTCGATACCCTTCTCATATCATCGAGCAGAAGACATATATCCAACCCAGAGATTTCCACGTGCAATGCATCGTTTATTTGGAAATATGTAAGTTTGTACTAGAACAGGAGAATCTTTGCAGAGAGTTAAATGAACATGTTATGGGCCCTAGTAGATGTAACGGAAGCTTCCAGACATTAGGCTCAAGTTGCTAGTGCGCTCAATGTTTGGGTCACTTACTTGAGATTCTCTTTGTCTGTCATGTCCATGAAGGCAGTGGCTGCCAAGTCTCTGCCGTCGAGACCACTCTCGGTTTGGGATTGGATGTGGTCCCGCCTCTTGTTTTCCCGTCGAAGGAGGAACCCCAACAAGGCAGTTAAAACAATGCCGACCAAGCTACACACGATCATGGACCACATGCCCAGGGGGTAAGATGGCCTGAATTCAATGCTTAGTCAAGTGAAATAACGAATTTCAACCGCAGTAGTCGAGCACTTACTTATCTTGCGACCTATAGAAGAAAGGACCAGCAAGATTTCCGGAACTGTAACCGAGAAAGAAGCCGATGTTCATGACTACTTTCTTGGTGTGGCCTGGTTAAGTTAGGATACGCTGTGCCCTGCAGAACAGGATAAGTACGAGGTCGAGCTTACCTGAAACATTGGCAATAATCATGCTAAGCACAAGAACCCAGGCACCAGGATAGAAGGCAGTTAGGTAGTAACAGATGAGACGACCAGCCTTCTGATCTAGAGGAACGTAGCGCATCCCAAAGCCTGCTGCCAGAGTTGGGATAAGATAAAGTATGACAAAGAAGACCCTTCGGTTCTGGAATTTCGAGTTGAGGAACACGCAGCTGAGCTGAGCAAGGCAAATAGCCACGCCATACGGAATCTGATCAAAGGTGTGAGAATAGTTGGAGCGAAAGACTTATTCGATGGAAAATGGCATACTTGTAAAAGTGTCGTTCCCAGCGTTGAAAAGCCAAAACCCTTGATAATGATTGTGCCAAAGTTGCTGAAACCACCATTGGGAATGTTGTCTGACCAAAATAAAATTAGCTTTAACTTCATGCTCATACTTCGTAGCTCGGGAGCAATCCAGACATACACAGAACTCCTTGGCAAAAGAGGATGTAAAGCTTGTAATCCAGGAGTGCTTCCTTTACCTGATACCACTTCAGGTACTTGTTCTCGATTCCAGTTTGATCATTCCGCATCCTTTCAACGATCATTTGTCGTTCCTTTTTAGTAAAGACATGTGCATCCACAGGAGAGTTTGGAAGGAAAATGAATATGACGATTCCCCACGAAGCACAGAGAGCCCCACTATTAGATGTCAATTTCCTTGGCCCTTGCGTGCGACACGTGATGGATGATAAAGGGACTTACATCACCAAGAACTCATACTTCCACGAAGGTAGGGCACCTTTGATGTGTCCAATAGCATATCCGAGCAGACCTCCGAGTGCGACTCCTACTCCATAGCCTGAGTGCCAGATACCGATGCGAATAGGCTGCTCTTCCCTTGTATACCACATACTAGTGATCAGGAGGAATGCAGGATCAGCACAGCCTTCCAGAGCACCGCCCAGAGCACGAAGAACTGCAAGAGTTGCAAAATTATGACAAGCGGCCTGGATCATCAACAAAGCACCCCTTTATAATTGAATGTCAATAGGTTTCTGGTGATGGAAGACTGAATTTTACACACCATAGGAAGATGCTGACGCCGAGGTATCTTGCTACAAATTTATAAGATTAGAACTTCATCACTGCGGAGATCCTTACGTGAACACACCTAGAGGCAGTCGTTGCAGTAAGAAATTCGTGGGGATAGCCCAAGCTATGAATCCAACGTAGAAAAAACTGCTGAGCCAATTATATTGGGTATGCCGCAAGTCGATATCTTCGATAATGCCAAAAATTGCTGCATAGCTTAAAGTCGTCTGGTAACGTGGTTAACTGCTGTAATAGGACACGGAATATTACGCCAGATTTGGGCGCCTACCTTATCGATATAGAAGAACGCGA
Source organism: Aspergillus sp. MEXU 27854 (assembly GCA_019721355.1). NCBI lineage: Eukaryota > Fungi > Ascomycota > Eurotiomycetes > Eurotiales > Aspergillaceae > Aspergillus > Aspergillus sp. MEXU 27854. The sequence goes on from JAGMTT010000002.1 coordinate 49,996, forward strand.
AGCAAATCAACAAGCAAGGCATGATGAGCATGTCAACTTTTCGCCGAAGTCGCTGGACTTCTTGAGGGTGGAGTTCCTCCCGAATGTTATCTGTTGAATCGAATAAAGCCATAGCCGTGTCAACTTCATGAGTACCTCCTGCCAACTTGAAAGGTTTCTCGACAACTTCCGTATGGCTCGTCCGAGGCTGTACATCGCCTTGAAGATCGGGTGCTTTGTCCGGCCTCTCATGAAGTGTGACCGGGACACCAGGCTCCATGGCTTTGTCAATTGTACTCATGGTTGAAGGGACACTCTGTGTGGGTAAAGAACTTCTAGTGAGAGCTTTCTTCCTTCTGCCCAAGGACTGCTAGGCATATTTGTACGCCACTGGCGGGGCTGCCTTTCGGGTTACTGCGAGATTGGGGCTTGTCCTCGCGTCTTTCGATGTATACACCGACTATCTGAGAAACCGGAAATATCCATGGCCAAGGCCGGTACTGTCCAAGTACCAGGTCCAGATTTCAGTAGACTGGATGAAGCAGACGTCGAATGAAGGCGCAAATCAATCCCTTAGATTGCTCAGTATCCACATAGCATTATCGTATTGCGTTTTACGCTGGCCCGTGGGCTAATTCATCTATCCCCATGGGGTAGACGGGTCGCGGGGGTAGAATAGTGTGCCAAGAGGTAGTGTCCGACTAGTTTCCAACCTATCAAGCTCCATTTTTCTGGAATGAACCTTGGAGAAGGTTAAGTGGGCTGATATGCTGATGGCTGGCAGGTCGCCGAAAGGCACGCCTCTCCAGGCAGGAAGGAGGACATATGTGGGTATAACCTTGACAAGCGAAAGACAATTACTTTTTGCTGAAGTAGGTACCCACTAGGGGTTCCACATTGAGCCACGGTCGTGAAAATGCGCAATACTCATATCTCAGTGGCTGAAACGACTGGCCGAGTTTAATACCGAGACATCGGTGCATACCTTAGTAGTGATGTGGCTTAGTGGTGTGGCTTGGCTTGAACGCTGGTAGAATGCGGGGTCAAATAGTCTCGGAATTTGGACCGCAAGGCTGATATGCAGTGTATAGTGGGTACTTTGACATTTCCCTAATCGTGCGGGGGGCGATTTTTCGCAATTAATGCCCAGGTTACGAGATTGACATTGGTTTTCGGCTACATATTACTTGTATTATGATTTCACGTGGTCAATGACCCTTACATGCTCCACCACATTTTTAGGTAACTTCCAGCCGGCATGCAAAGATCGTACAAATAAAATTTGTTTCTGATATCGGCCATAATGAGTTGAGCATAGGATCCTAGTTGTTCCTAAAGAAAGACATCGGCGAAAAGAAGATAATAAATCAAAAAAGCCCGTAGAAATAAATGATCAACCAATCTCAACCAATGGCTGCTTATCCTGCGTCAACTTTTGGAAGGGCTTACCACCTGGATGACGCAATATAGTACACTTGTGGTTAGGCTATCCAGAGTAGAGTGGTCCCAAAGCCGGGATATTGGATGAATTATGAATACGGGAAGATCAATGGGCACCAGACATGAGGCGTACTACGCAAAACCTACGAGGTATACCTGTAAGCGCCTCTGATGGCCACCACGTTGAGACAGATGAAAAGGCCAACATACTGACTCTGCCTTTCATGAGTGGAGCTGGATATACTCATGCTCGCCCTGGTAACTTCTAGCGCAACCTTCCTTCGCCGACGTATGAACGATTGCGCGACCAATATCGATATCCTGCTTCGCAAGGTATCGCATCAGACGATCTCTACGCTGCGATCTATCTGTGGAATTCCTAGCGCGCAAGGTGGTTCTGCAGTCCGAGTCTGGATACAGGATTTTAATGACACCAATATCTGCGTTAAGAGGCATTAACTGCGTTGTTAATAGAGCCGGAAATACAGTATACCTCTTGCCAGAGCACACAAACTCAAATCCAACTAATTTGATCCGCCTAGGATAACTTGATGCCATAGGATCGATGTGTTGGTAGTGCTTATCTGTGGAGTTGCACGTTATGCTGTGTCAAGCCTATCTCAGCATTGCTGTAAGTTTTTCTATGATCCTGGAACTACAGGTATACAGTGGGTCGGAGCTTTCACCCTGAAACGCGGCATCAAACGAAGGAGTGATAACGCCTGGTTCGAGCATACAGAGCAGCGAGTTGCTTTTCGAAAGCTTCCACCGGAGTTACTATGGCCGCATGGTTTCGGTTGTGGGCAGACAGTGCGGGGAAACGCAGGATGCCCATGATCGCCCATGATGAGAGAGCGATACAACTAGGCCCCGTAAAACTTTATTTCAACAAATAACCTTGCTATTTAACGGATGTGCTATTGGAAATGAGTGTCTCACATAAACCGAGATTGATGAGATAACTTACAGACTCGTATCTCCGATATTCTATTCGGCTTATCGCCTCAGGTCAGCACAGGTCAGCAGGGGCTCAATACCGAGAGTATTCCTGGCCTTCAATTAGCCACGCAGGATTTACACCTTCCGAAATTTCTCGGGACTTCAAATTCGGGAAAAAGCGAACCAGATAGAGTGGCACTAGTTAGTGGCGTAAAAGATATTAATAATCCAATTAGGTTAAAGAATGTCTGAACCATCTCGCCTGCGTTCACCGCCAGCGTAAGGAAAACCCGTGGCAGTCTGAAGAGCTCGACTGCTTCTCATCCAATAGAATCTCCACTTTTCAACCCCTGCGACTGCCAAGACGCCCAGACCCTTGATCCTCAATATAGGCCAAAGTGAAGAAACCAGTATAACCCCCAACCACATTCCGTTGAGAGGATTGAACAAGAAAGCCAGTCGAAGAAGTCCTCTGTACTCTTGGACAGGCTTCCAGACGCTCACTAGGGTAATAGATGCCGTAAATCTATCATTGGTTCATATAAATCTCCCAAGCTATGGCATCCTAGAAGGTATTTCGATATATCAGAGGTGACTCTGAGTCACACTCGTTCGGCTTAGACGCTGTGTAGCGCGAAAGCCTAGGGTGGGAGGAAAGGGTACTCCCCCTATCACCGTCAGTCTTTGTTGCTCCATCACTGTGGCCACAGGATTCGTGAGACTTTTGTTCATTCTCACGCGTGTCTGGCTATGAAACTATCGTAGTTCCTAGTGGTCGTGTTCGCTAGTGGCAGCACTTTGCGTGAGCCCGCATCAAAACACATCGGGGGGAACATTCAATAGGGTTAAGTCCAAAAGTATTCGAACTAATACAGGGCCTTCTACAGGCCTTCCTGATTTACTGATAGCCAAGCATGCCCACCAACATGCCACGACCCATATGGATCGCAATTTGCGCAACGTAGAGGCTATTTGAGCGACTGCAGGGTTTTCGGAACTAACCATCCAGACAACGTACCGACAACAACGGTTAATGCACGCCCTCACTAAGCTGCAGGTAAGACTATATTCTCATGTAATTCACACAGCCCGAAAAACCTCGGACTCTGAGGGATCGGTGGCAAGCTGTCCGATTTGGCACACTTCCCACCCGTCCAAGAAGGACTTCACTCCACATCGAGTCTAGCCACTGAGCTAGATGCACAAAAAACCGAAAGCCAGTTCTCCATCTAAGCCAATTGAATGTATGATATCACACAACGATGCAAGGATTGTGAGCGATCTCGGGGCGTTGCTCCATCAGCTCGTGTGGCGAGAGTAGGAGGAATTCTGCATATTGACGCTTGTCACAATCTGCCCATGAAGGAGAAAATCTTCGACCTTGGGGGTCCTGACCAGTTGGTCCACTGGACCAAAGCGCAGATTAACCAGCAGTGATCTCCACTTCAAAAGGGAGCCTGCCTCAAGCATCACATGTTCTCCTGTTCACCCACGTGCTTTAGTTACCTGCAGTCGTCTTGACTACACATGCATACAGGGGTAGTTCAGATGACCTCAGCAGTCAAATGTAGGTTAGAGTAGAGTTCGATTAGCCAGCTTCATCCGAATAGAGCCATGACGAGACAAATGCCAGCTACTCTTGATTTGCAGCGATTCTAAAATTCAGCCGGTTGCGAGGCGAGCGCGACAGCCAGAACTGTGCAGCAATGAGGTCTGACATGGTATTATCAAAGTGACATTGTGATCAATAGAGTTTACGAGGGTTGGTTTCTAGTGTGAGGGGTGTTGGATAAGACATCAATAGCTGGGGTCCTGGCGCATATGCCTATTCTGTACAAGGCCGAAACATAAAATTCTAGGTACGCACTAATCAAAATTAATTACGGACATGGTCTTTCAGCGCCATAAGTCGATTCCACATGACTTCGCCTGCTGGATGGCTCCCCTCTATCGTCGACGCCGGTATTGATCCCTGAAAGGCACAGGTGCGAGTTTCAACGGTTGCCGCAGGCTGCACCCCGCACCCTAATACGTGAATCTTAATGGGAAAGTGCAGTTGAGAGTTGTCTTATCCTGTGGAGTCAGGTATGCGGGGAACCAAAAGGATCGCCGGACCTGTCGTATCTCTATTAGAGGCATCTACTTTAATTGAATGTTCTTCTGCAGTCAGTCGAGCCAATATTCTATTGAAAAGAAATATCGCCTAATCTATCGACAGTGTCAGACCTTCCTCTATGACTACTATATGAACTATTGGCTAGGCCTTTCAAATGATGAGACACACCATATCCGGCAATATATGGGAGAGCAAGCGCGCTGTGATAACGAAGCTATATAAAGAGGAAGAGTGGCCGCTGAAACATGTCATTAGAGCAATCCAGACCGAAGCCTTCCGACCAAGGTAGGTTGCAGGTTCGCCTTGGTTCATTTGCAATATGTGCCGCTGTACTGACAGTATACTTTAGCGAAGCCCAACTACGAGCCCGGCTGAAAAAGTGGCATGTAACTAAGCCTTCTCGAAAGAGATATTGCTCCAGCAAGCCAGCGTCAAGCGATCCCAAAACATACGACAATGTATCAAGGTCTGCCCAGCTTGCAGAAGCACCGGATGGTAGTCCAGTACCGACCGGTCAGGCAACCAAAGCTTCCAGCACCATACCTTCGCCTCCGCCGCGAGACGTGTCTACTCCTAGCGAGTTGCTGGATTTTCTCGGCACTCCCGATCACTGTCTGGATTCTTTGAATACGGCTATTGATGACTATCTTCGCGCCTCATGCCTGTGGCCGTCGCCAGGCGAATATCTATCCGAGTTTCAGTGTCCTACCACTTCCAACTTGGCGGCCTACGACGACGGCTCAAATGCAGCATTGCTGTCAAATCCGGACCAAATTGTTGATAAAATTGATTCATTACATGTGACGAGGAACAGTACAGCTGAGGAATGCTGTGGCATAGCCGGGGCTGACTCTTCGGTCATGGAACATACATGTGTCTCCCTTAGCCACGGCGGAATGGGAACTACCGTCCCAAATGTCGATTCCGGCTCGGCCCAAGACGCTCTGGCCCCAATCAATCTTACAGCCGAGGAAGGCACAGAGGAGTGGGCGTCCAGCTATGACTCCCAGCCATGGTCGCTTCCACATGTTAGTCCGTTAGAACAATATCAGACAGGTGTCGCCTTGTGTCGACAAGCCATCCCGCGGTTAACGCAGCGTGACCGATGTTTACTGGGATTTCATACGAGGAAACGAAATGGGCAACATGGACCAATCAACTTGACGCCAGGCAGCTCTACAGCACTCCACCCTTCCCAATCACCAGCCCGCACAACTGCGAATCTAGGCAGCGGACCATGCCTAGAGTGTTTGGGCTTTTCCCTCATATAGTTTCTCATCATACCTGTCGACTCCAAGTGTGCCCTACTTCGATTGTGTTTGGAGTTATACCTACCCTACATAGGGATATATAACGTGTGGCCTGGAAACAGGAGATGTGAATAATACCTTAACGTTGTTTTTATTGATGTCAGGAGACATTGGGAAAACGCAAACAGGGAATGAAAATCCTCGAGACCCGGGATCTGTCATCCGCTTGTAATGCCACAATAGGGTGCTATCCAGTATCGCCCCGCGAATAGGTGTCGCACAGTGACCTGCGTACTCTGTATCTCAATACACATAGAGGCATCACATGTCTGTGACTTGCTAAGATACAAGCAGATACAAGAGTTATGGACAAGGAAAGAAAAAGCGAATTAGCACGATCAGACTATAACGTACAAATTCAAGCATAATCATACAAAGCTTGCTCAGGCAATTTGATGTTAGCAGCCTGTGAAGACATAGCCCAGCCTCTAGTCTGGTCATTGTGGCGTATTGCGGAAGGACTATGGGCTGATGGCGCTGTAATGTCCAAGTTGGTTGGATGTGCGTCGCAGCTACCATTGCTGTGAGTGGTGACGGCGTGGGCTTGGGGGTGAGTTGACCGCTTGTCCGAAATATCTACGACTTCTGGAAGGCGCTTCCATGACGAGGGATTAAACAGTGGCTTGATCACTGGAGAATTGACGACAACAAACGCCACGAACTTTGAGATGATATTAGCATCAGAAACCTGTAGTGACTTAAGCAACTTACCATTTCCCTCACAGTCCAGACCGCGGATAAGTTAATTTGGGAGATGTCAATCAGAGACAGGACGCATCTTAGCAACGCGGCAACAATGATAAATATGCCGGAGCACAATAGGATCCCTACGATTATCTTGCTGATCGATGGAATCAACATTAGCCGACAATTTTTATGGCGGACTGTCTTACATACTGATAGGTCTTGATTCGCAGATGAACGAGAACTGGGATCGGGATGTAGACGAGGAGTAGATCCGTGCTTTATGTCTGTCAGCATCGTTTGGCTAGGCGGCAAAGTGTCCAACAGCTTACGTGACGTTGAATACTGCCACAATGATATAGGTTGTGTAATAAGTCGAACATTCAACTGCAAGTTTTGTAGCCGTCAGTCTTGATTTTTCGAAAACATGAGGGACGAGACTGGGTTACAGGACACGTACGGCCTGGATCAGGGTAAATCTGCCACAGTTTATTGAAGGGCCGACAATGAAGAGCAATTGTCAGGACAACTGCAATAAAGCTTAGACCACAATAAGCCCCCGTGACTCGAATCGTCAATTGCTGTGCGACACCAGACCTGCAGTTTTCAGAAAGGGTCGGATTTAAAAACGGGAGACAGTTGATCGTACATAATGCGGTTGTAATAAACAAGAACAGCTCCTTTCAGTGACCACAGAGCTCCAACGTAGGCAAACCAAGCAGCAAAAATTAGTTTGGTTGTAATTTGCATCTGATGTATTTCGGCGGCGTTGAATGCTGCGCGTTGTTCGGGGGTCCAGCCGGTGTTACTGCGTAGGGTTCGCCCTGTTCAACCGCGTAAGAATACTTTACTAGGTCCAGGGGATGTGTCAGTGAAGCCCAAAGCCGTACCAACAAGGAATACAGGGACCATGAGGTACTGTGGAAATTAGCTCGTGTCAGCTGTGCTCAATAAATGGAGTGCGCACGGTTAGGAGGATCGCTGCGACAATGCAAAGATAGTCGTCTATTCCCCACACCCGAAAGCCGACAAGCTTCCATCTCGAGATTAACCGAAGGAAAAGGACACAAATTGCGATACTGAATTCAATGGCTGCCTCCGTAATGAAAGGGGATCTCGTGATCATTTCTGGCTAGGAGAGAGAAGTGCGAAAGTGACGGTACTGTGCCATTTCCAAGATTTGAGATGGAGCTAGGAGTACACAGTGCGAGCCACGATTCTAACTCCTTCAGCAGCAATGATTTGTTGAGTTTTATATAGGCCGGAGACGAACGTTTTGAAACTCACAGATTTTGAAACCGACCATTTTCGGGATAGTGGCGAGCTACGGACTGCCCTTCGATCCTGTTAGGACATGTGGTCTAGACTTTATGATTTCCGGGCCTCCGTTGCAGGGCTGCATGCTGGTGGAAGTGGCACTGTGGTTCCTTGGTTTCCTCACGACGATACGGGACGTGTGAGCTAGGTAGTGGCGGCCTGCTCTGTGACTCGCAGTATTTAGTGGGCGGAGGTCCGACGACAAACCATGGCCTCAGCTCATGTCATGATATTCTTGACCCATTTTTTAGTCAACCGTGTTTCTTCCTTTTTGACTTCCAACCATCGCCCGTGCATGATAACCAAAAATGGTTCCCCGAGTGTATCCCGTGATACTGCATAATACAGCATAGGCATTAAAAACATCAACTAGCACTGCTTACCATTACTCATACAAAAATCATGTGCGTAGAATATAAATAAGCCCAATTAGCCCTTTAATTGAATCTGAATGTGTTTTAAAAATCCACTCGATGATACATCACTCCAATTCTTGTTACCGAGTTTCATGAGTGTCAATCATAATGTCTTCTCTACCATTCAACTCCACAAACCTGCCTAGCCAGCTATTCATCAACAATGAATATGTATCACCGAAGAATGGCAAAGTGTTCTCGGTTGCCAATCCCAGGGACGGATCCTTGGTCGCTACAAACGTCCCCCTCGCAGATGAGGCCGATGTGAATCGTGCTGTCGAAGCGGCCGAGGCAGCCTTTCCGGCCTGGAGGTCGCTAGCAGGTGTTTCACGACGTGAAATGATGCTCAGGTTTGCAACGCTGCTGGACAAACACAGTGCGACACTCGCAGAGCTTTCTAGGATTACACAAGGCGCCCCTTACCTTGCATGGGGCCAATTTGAGATTGCCGTTGCCGCAGAGTCATTCCGGTATTACGCAGGCTGGATCGACAAGTTTCAGGGAGATGCTTATCCGGAGGAGGATGGCTACCTTAAGATCACGCGTCATGAGCCTCTCGGTGTCACTGCAGGCATCGTGCCTTGGAATGGCCCGCTGGGGACTGCTGGTGCTAAAATGGCACCCGCACTTGCCACAGGAAACACGTTCATCCTAAAGCCATCCGAGAAAACCCCATTTGCCGGACTTGCTCTGGGTCTATTGATAAAGGACGCTGGATTCCCCCCCGGCGTTGTGCAGGTTCTCTCCGGAGATGGCACCACCGGCGCACTCCTGGCTAGCCATCTTCGAATCAGAAAAATCAGCTTCACAGGGTCTATTCCAACTGGCAAAATTATTCAAAAGTTGGCTGCGGAGTCAAATTTAAAGAGAGTTACTTTGGAGCTTGGCGGGAAGTCTCCCGCTATTGTATTCAATGATGCCAATATGGATAACGCTCTTACATGGTGCGTTAACGGCATTGCAGCAAATACAGGACAAGTCTGCTTTGCAGCATCCCGCGTCTACGTCCAAGAAGGCATTAGAGATGAGTTCGTTGAGAAGTTCAAGGCAGCCTTGAAACGGCGTGGCGAAGCCATTGGCGACCCCGATAAACCTACCACCCTGATGGGGCCACTAGTGGATGAATCACAGTTTAACAGGGTGACTGGTTTTATCCAACGCGGGTTGACACAGGGTACGCTTCTTCTTGGTGGGAGGCGTGTTGGAGATACTGGGTTCTTTATTGAACCCACTGTTTTCTGCGATGTACCCCAGGATGCCGAAATATATCAGCAGGAGATCTTCGGCCCTGTTGTGATTGTGAATACTTTCAAAACCGAAGAAGAAGTCATTCGCAAGGCGAACGCGACAGAGTATGGTCTGATGGCCGGGGTCTTCACGCAAGATATCAATCGCGCGCTGCGGCTTTCAAGCGCACTTGAGTCCGGTATGGTTGGCGTGAACCTCGTTAGTCGCCACTTCTTGAATGTCCCCTTTGGAGGATCTAAACAGAGCGGCATCGGGCGGGAGAACGGAAGGGCTGCACTGGAAGCCTTCACGGAGCTGAAGACTGTGATGGTGAACTTGACGTACTAGGACATGGGGAAAATCACTTGTCCCGGATCAGGTGAGGGTAATCTTAGGGACAGTCACGATGATTGAATAGTGTTGTTTACGTATAGCCCTTAGCTTTAATTGGATCTCTGACGAAAACCACTACGGAGTACTTGTGTGGTCGCTTTCCATCCCCCATGTAAGACTTCGTGGAGTGTGAGAGTTTGTGGAGGCATGTGGCAACGAGAAACAATAGAGTGGAATGCCCGTTTAAGCCGAGGGCCCTGTCGAAAATGAAAAGTTGTCTCTTTCCCAATGTGGCCCAACAATTAGAGAGGGCGAGGTTTTTGGGGGGGGGAAGGGGAAGAAGCGGATGTGGCTGTCGTGCGCAGGCCCACCCCGAAAAACATCGGACTTCGGCCATACGGCAAGTCCCAGACTTCCCCGCATTCTTCAGGGTGCTGGTAACAGCTTTGAATGCTGGCTCACCTGTGGCTGTTTACCGCGCGGAGTATCCATCAAAGAATGGACGCCAAGCAGCTAGTTGTGCTGGGGGCAGAGTACCGAACGTATCAAGCTCAATGATCAAGCTGGACAAGTGTGTGTCCGCTGCACTGAGCATTGGCGGGTATGCCAAGAAAACCCGGCAGCGCCAATACAATAGTGCATCAGGTGTGATATGCACAATATGCGCGACACTTCTGGGGGATATTACAACTGTTTACTACGGAGTCAGATTGCTTTTAGGCACATTCTTATCGGGACAACGACACTCAACCGAGATTTAAGTGGCAATGCAACGTTCGGCAGTCGAAGCACGTCAATCAACGCCAACATGCATACCCCATCCCTTCTTCGTGAGTCCGCCACGTATCCCTACAGGAGTGGCCTGTAGTCAATACTGATTGTGTGATTACAGCAGTCGGTCACTACGTCAGAGACAGTTAAGTCTCCTGCCGCCATCGGTAGGAACGCCATCATGGTTGCCACCAGAGCTGATATGGGGTTGGACAGACGTACCACGGCCCAAAGTATTGACAAGAGTCCAGCAGAAGAGGACGACGTTATTTATATACAATTCTTGAGGACCACACTGTGTAGATGGATGCATATGGTGAGCCCGCTGGCTAGCAGAAGACTGTTTCGAACCTCATGCCACTCGACCCAGCTTATGATACAAATTTCGCGCCAAAATGGACTGCTGTTGCTATCGACCAGAGGTTTCATTCTAGTGATTGACGAGACCCTGATAACATCACCCTTATTGTGTGAGACTAGGCCTCGGTATTGGGAATGGATCTAGAGAGCATGTCCTTGTAATCAAGAGTTGCATCAGTCGTGACCTGTACGGAAAGTAGATCGAAGTATTGTGCCATGGGACGCAGAGCATCCACATGGGTCTTGTTTAGCACCCAGTCCAGGGCGGCCTGTTGACTGGTGTATCTGAAGGCTAATCAGCTTTGGGGTCTTGCTTTTATGTGCTGGCTCTGGTTTGCAAACTTTTCCACACCCACCAATCTGCCATCCCCATTCATGAAAGCGAAAAGTTCAAGCTGGCCTGGTGGCTTTATACTGTGAAATGAATCAATTGTCCTGGCCATATATTGTGCTGCCTAGAAGGTCACGTCAATCAATAACACACGTATTCAAGACGAAAGATCAACCTTACCGCATCTGCCATGCCAGGCAAAGGTTTCAGGCTGACGACAAAAGTCACATCCGCGGCAACTAGAGCTGGGGCACATGCCATGATGTATTTGGCTGTACTGAGAAGCTTCATGATGCTCAAGCACAAAAGCTCAATGCAATATTCCAAGTGTGGGCGAAGAAAATGGTGGCCAACATCAGTTTCATTCTCTCCTGGTCCTTATATACGTGAATTTAGGAGCAAGGTATGTCATTTATAATCGTAATCAACACAAATCACTCTTAAACTGTGGAAGGAAAAGTGGTCAACTCGAAATCAAGCCTACCTGAGGCCTGTCCCCGTCCTTGGGGACCCGAGCGGACGTCCGTCGGGCGCCTTTACGCCAAGTTGAAGGAACAGATGCGGGGAAAATCATTTCGGAATACATGCTCACTATGCTGCAAAGCGGAGCCAATGCTGACTCCTTCTCCCAGTCGTCAGCCATATCAAGGTCCACCAATTTTTGGGCAAAATGCCAGTTTTTACGCCTATACGGCAAGGAGAACGTCTATTTCCAACCTGGAAATTGCGTACGGGCTAATTTTTAATGCAGAAACATGAGCCTGGCTGGTAGACTGAAAATTAGTTACCCGGCAGGCCCTAGCACAGTCATTTGGTGAAACTTAGGGGGCTGGTGAGTGCACTATACTTATAGCCAGAATGTCCCGTGAATTCGTTTGATTGCGCATCCTCTGCCGACTAAAAGTCCTTATTAATCTGGGCTCGAGCAGCTTATCGCACACCATGCGCTTCTTCTCTACCTTGACTGCCCTGGCCTCGGCAGGCTCAACAGTCGCCCAAACGCTTCCTCGACCAGGATGGAACTCTCCTGACCCGGTCACTGCAGTTCTTACATTGACTCCGAAGAAAGGGCTAACCCAACAGGTGAGTGTATCGTGTCTAACAGACATATATTCTCTACTTTGGACACTTGGATCTAACAAGAGACGGTTTTTCAGCTGCAAGACTACATTATACATGGGGAGAATGTCACTACTACCGAATGCGCCGCGAATACAAAGTTCTTATGGTTCAAAGTGACTGGGAAGGACCAGTTTGTTGTTATTGAACAGTATGTCGAGCCCAGTTTCGATCGTCATTAGGATGAAGTACCCTAACCGAACAAAATAGGTACGCGAACCAGAAGGCCATGTTTGAATGGGTTGCCGGACCTCAACATTCGGAGCTAACCAAAGAATTTCTTCCATTGGCTGATATATTGAAGAGTTCTGTTCAAAGCGATATGAATCTTCTTTAATGGTATGCCTGAATCGGCTGCTCCTGTTGTATTTTGAGCGGTAGTGGATTTATATTACGGATGACTCGAGAGGCTCGATTTGTGTACATTCTAGTACATAAGGTGCCTCAAGTGGTTATCTGCAAGACTACAGGTTTCTTTCGGGTTCCCTGAATTGTAGTACTGTGTGCAATTGCGACCGTGGGCTAGCAAAATACCACTACGAGCATCTTTGAATAGGCCTACTCATTGTCCACTCCACTCTAATTATGTTGTATTAGGAGTAGACTCAGAAGTATTCCCTAGTGAAGCTGTACGCGTTTGGAGACCTCCGAAGCGATTATACAACCAACAATTAATGGGCGAATTCCATGTGGCATATTCGATACTGGCCAGTACATGAACTTCTAATACTAACATAATGATGTAGCGAAACAAGAACCAAAACAGGTGTTCCAACCTAACTTTCGGTATGAGCCGATGACCGAAGTGGTAAATATGCTGACACACAGTTCATACTATCAGAAGGTACACTAAAGAGGTGATATGTGCACAATGTGCACATTTACAAGTATAAACGTTGCACCACGGCCTCCATAGCGCTTCAAATTTAGACTAACATGTTCCCGTCCCCCGAGTAGCATTGCCCTCCATGTAGTTTGCTATGAGATGAATACATAACCCGAAAGATGCCTTGGGATCAAAGGCAAGACGAAGGGGAGTCGCCCACGTCCAGAAACAATGCAATCGCATCAGTCGTTGGAGTTTCCTCTCCGTTATTCAGCTTCTGGGATGCAACTGCATGCAACCAGGATTTCCTGCCCATCTTTGCAACTACCTTTGCACGAATGATGAGTAGACCTGGAACTTGCACGGGCCGACGATACCGAATGTCAAGCCGCAACGTATACGGCTTCCCTGCTTGTTGTATGTCTAGCGAGTGTGCAGTGACGGCCTTGTGCATTGTCTCATCAAAGCAGGTCGCCAGGACGCCCCCGTGCGCTGTGGAAGCATGGCCCGACAACCCTGGGCTGCTGAGTTCGAAAATCGCAATGATATCGGCAGTAATAGAGAGACTCTCCAACGAAGCTTTTGTCTTTGAATCGAGCCATTCTGGGCTGGTGGCCAGTGGCATTTCTAGTGACCGACGTCGGAGGATAACGCGCGTTGGGATTGTTTCAGCTGTGGCTAGGGTGCCTCCAAAGTAGCCAAAACGATCCCCTTCAGCATCATTATGCTTCTGGAAAGAGCCAGAGGTAGTGTAATTTTGGTCTTGGAGAAGGCGGGTGATCAGGACATCCACGGGACATGACGCGCTGCCACTCTTTGGTTTTTGATTACCCATAATGACAACCTGTGATTCCGCATGGATCAAACCTGCATAGCAAGGCTGAAACTGTCCTCGTAGCGGTAACGGACTTAAGCCTTCGGCTTTATCATGTAGTGATTAAGTGAGCCTTGGTCGATACGCCGGACCGCTCCACATTCTCTTCCCGAGGGGCCACCGGCAAGTCTTACATAGCAATGCCTCGCATTCTTCGGCTCTCTGGTGTCTGGAGATACCTACCTACATCAAGTGCATCCGCAACAAGCGGAACTATCCTGCCCTGTCCGCCCACGTAAAGAGCACCCAGGTAACGCTGACATTAAAGCGCTGTCTGTGATCCTTCCATGGGTGGCTCTTTTGGACTGTATTACAGTGGGTTCCGATGACATTTTCGATTTTTAAGTCACCCAATTTGTGCTAGCCCGCGAGTTCGGTTTTTGCCGGCATTTCGGGGAGGTACGCCTACAACGTCGACTATAGATCTGAATGATCCTGGGCTGATTGGCTCCTCTGTAACTTAGCTCGCCAGTTTTGACCCTGCAGACTCCTCGGAAGGAGGCTAGGGACTCGGCCTTCCCCAGAAATGGCGGCGACACGAGCATAGCTGGCTCTACGACAAAGCTAGCTCAGCTGTGCCAACCCGTCGCTAGATGAAATCCGGCCCCGCTTGAAGCTACAGCGCAGCAGTTTGAGTGACAGCCCCGCGTCCACTGATGGTGAATATGCCGGCTGAGTTGAGCATTAAACAGACTGAGCAGGGTTGCTGCCCGCTATAACGTGGTGTTCGGTATTCGGCTTACTTACTCGTTATATGTCGCCAGACTACCGAGTGCATTATAGATTCATATATCATCGTTCTTCCGTGCACTAGTATGGGCAACGCTCGTACATCCAAGCCATAATGACCTCTCACAAAGTTTACGCTATCACCGGTGGCTCTTCCGGCATGGGTGCGGCAACCGCACGCCTGCTAGCAGAGCGAGGCGCCAGCGCTATTTGCATTGCCGACATTGTTGACAAGCACTTCGTCGAAGTGACAGCCGCAATTAAGGCACTGAACCCATCCACTGAGGTGCGATGCGATATCGTTGACGTGAGCTGTTCCGAGTCCGTCGACCACTGGATTAAAGAAATCATTACAACATTTGGAGATCTGCACGGTGTTGCCAACGTCGCAGGGCTTCCCCAGCCCATCGGCGCGCGGGGCATTCCCGCGATTGTGGAAGAGACCGACAGTGCCTGGGATCAGATTCTTAGCGTCAATTTGAATGGCGTCTTCTACTGCACCAGGGCGGCTGTTCGAGCGATGGAAAAGCTCCCCTCTTCGTCAGGTCGTGCAATCGTCAACGTAGCCAGCATGGCTTCACTGCAGCATAACCCAGACGCTTATGCCTACCGAACGTCTAAGGCAGGCTGCGCGCATTTTACACAGAGTGTTGCGAAGGACACCATAGGCCTTGGAATTCGTGTCAACTGTGTTTCTCCAGGTCTGCCCTCCAAGTAGTTTCTGTACATGATGCCTGCTAATGCTTTCGTAGGTGTGACAAACACCCCAATGCTAGGGAAGTTCTTCGAGAAATCAGATGACGTCAAAAACAGCTATCTCAGAAGTGGATGGGCTTCAATGCAGCCAGAAGATGTGGCACGAGTGATCGTCTGGCTTTTGAGCGAGGATTCAAAATGTGTTTTTGGTGCGAACGTTAATGTCGGTGCTGCAGTACCCTAGTCTGTTGATAGGAACTCCCTTTGTCTCAACATATCCTCCTCTATGTCTCTGGGACTTTTGAAGAATCTGTGGAAACCTGCAAGAAGATGGAAGTGCGAATAAAGGGCAATAAATCTTCAAATCTGGACGACTGAGACACGTAACCTAATTAATGGCTGCGAGATATTCCACATATCATCAATCCAAATCGAAGCGGCAACTCCTTCTCCGACCGTAAACGGTACACTTGCCAACTGATTGGCAACCCAAAGAGCGGGCACCTTGCAAGAAGGATTCATCCATTCGTGCAGATACCCCCAAACCCCATGCTCCATTAGCAATTCTGAAGACACCAAAAATTTTTGGCCACTTTGCTCCTTGGCTGTCATGTAACTTAGGTACGATCCCTATCACTTTCAATCACAAAAAGAACAGGATCGCTCTCCATTACGACGACAAGATTCACGGATATATTTCTGTCACACTCAAGACGATCATGGACAAATCCCGCTAGGCGAAACCCAAGCCCAGCCAATTCATGAGCTGGAAAGTCATCGCGTCCATTTCTAGTCCGGTCATATCTTCGACTGCGAGATGGTGGACCCAAGTCTCGTTGGTCATTAGTATCCGTCGGTATATTCTTGGACGGTGTAATTGGGTGATCGCGTGTTGAACCCGATTATGGGACCTCAGCCCAGGGGACACGAAGACAATGCTACATCCCCGCTCGTCGAACCCACCTATATACCAGGTATTTGTATAGCCCATATCCTGAGACTAGAGATGCCGACGCGGTAATGTGCGATGGAAAGTTCGTGGGGACAATAGTATGCATTCTGGATTAGTGCTGCGATATAAGAATCAATGGCGCAGGGCTTTAAACCAGTATCCCTTCAGGCACTTCGATTTCGTATGTTGATGCCACCATTCCAATCAATTATGTGGAATATATCATTGCGAGAACACCGCTGGTTCGTATTGCCGAGGACAACGGAAAGCCGAAGAATGCCAGAGAGCCGACCTAGCGATGCCTCCCTCAATTGGAGACACACGGGGATGATCGGATCATAAAATGCCTAGCATGGTCGCGGTTAAGAACCAGATTCACCATCTTCATTTTCCCAGCATTCTCCCAGCTAAACCAGGTCATGATGTCCTCCCCGCTTGCCAACAAAGTGTTTGTTGTTACCGGGGGCGCGGCCGGGATTGGCCTCTCGACAGTAAGAACTCTCCTTTCCCGCGGCGCCGCACTCAGTGTGTGCGACAGCCACGAGGAGAACTTACGCAGCATGGTCGAATCGCTCGCCCCACCAGAGAAATCACGGCTTCTATTTCAGAAACTCGACGTCCGGGACCGTACGCAGGTCAATAATTTTCTCGCTGCGACAAAGCAGAGGTTCAAGCACGTCAACGGCCTCGCAAATATTGCAGGCACAACTGGCAATGGCTTCGGCGTCCGCAACCTGTGGGATATCTCTATGGACGAGTATGACTTTGTGATGGACGTTAATGTCCGTGGTACCTTCAACTTCGTCGCCGAGGCCTTGAAGCCCGGGTATCTGGAGGATGGATCGAGCATTGTGAATGTCGGGAGTGTTGCGTCGCTACGAGGCTATGACAAGGGCGCTATTTATCCTATCAGCAAACATGCCGTCATTGGACTGACTAAAGGTGCCGCGAAGGAAGGAGGACCTCGAGAAATCCGAGTAAATGCTCTGTTACCGTACGTCCACTTTCTGCTGCCAGTGTTATGTGATTAACGATAATCTAGGGGACCGATTCAAACGCAGCTCCTAAGAAAGACTACCGAAGCCTTTGGTAACTTGAAACGACCCAGTGCCCACCGACCTTTTACGCGCGAAGGAGACCCTCAAGAAATGGCCAATGTGATTTCCTTTTTGTTAGGCCCTGAGAGTACGTACGTCACAGGCGCGGTATGGGCTGCAGATGGGGGAGCTCTGGCATAGAGCTACTCTAAATGCAGTTTGGATATATTGAAAGACAGTATTCGTCTCCATGAGGTACGAACTACATGGACGCATGCCAGTAGCTTGTACTCCACAAACAGCATTCGTCTGTGACAGCCATAGATGTAATAACTTGCAATGATTTTGCAGGATTGTCTTTGCAGAACCGTGTACCGTGAACAGCAAATCGCTGAAGGGCTCCATGCAAATCCACTGCTAGTGGGATCGTCTATCAATCAAAGTGTTCATTTGGAGATCTCTGAACGTGCCAATTGTTCTTGGAAAATCGGAAGAGCAGTTACGATAGGCATAGAGAACTAGTCACCCTCCTTTAGCTGGGCCCTTGCTGCCTGCTTGCCGAAGCCACGAGCACCTTATAGCTGTACAAGAAACAGAGTCAAATTACGAACCTCCCGTGATGACCACGGATTTCCCCAGTATAGTATAGTGGCGATTTGCAGCTGGACAGTCCAGTACATGTCGTGATTTCTGTATTCTGCGTCAACCGAGGACATTATTGCTACACCTCTCGGACCTAGAGACAATACCTGAACATTTGGAGGAGTCACATATTTATTAAAATACCGCATGATTAGGTGAAGGGCCGATTGTAAACAGGATAAAGATGAAAGCCGAAATACCGTTTCTCGGATTACACAGGGGAAATCAAAAGACGGCGATCTAGCTAGGTTTCTGGTACCCCGCTTTGCCCTTCACCCTGTTACGTTACTCGGTCCTACAGAGTATTACTTTACCCTGAGATTGAATGGCGCGGCTGGTATCTGGCTATTGTCAAATATACACTATAGCTGTCAGTATATAAGCTCCCAAATTCCCTGGGCAAGCAAGTACCCCAAAAGAAGTCCACATTCGCAGGTGCGTCGCGATGGCCAGTCCGTTTACCTATATGAAAGGGCAAGTCAGCAAAGTCCCGGGTCTGATAACATGAGCTAAAGGAGAGCAGAGTCGCACTTATCACTGGAGCAGCCTCAGGGATTGGGCGTGCAATTTCGCACACGTTTGTCAAAGAAGGCTGCAGCCGACTTCTGCTAGGTGACATCAACTCCAAGAAACTAGAAGTCGTAGCGCGAGAGCTTCGAGCCATAAATCCCGTCGTGCAAACAGTGGTGAAAAAGGTTGATATTGCTTCTGAGTCCGAGGTACAGGACTTCATTGACGCAGGGGTGGACGCCTTCGGAGGAATCCACTATGCGATCAACAATGTGGGAATCACAAGCAATCCCCGTGCAAGGACCCATAGACTGGAAACCTCCTCCTTTGACCCACTAGTCGCAGTAAACCTGCGTGGCACGTGGCTCTGCCAGAGGGCCGAGATTCGACAGATGATGAAGCAAAATGCAGAGCTTCGGCCGAGGTTTGTTCCATTAATTGCTTGCCTCCTCTTCTCTTAAGGAATATCTCCCAATGCAGACGGTTGACAGAACTGGTGCTCCTGCGCAACGTGGAGCCATTGTTAACGTCTCTTCCCTCTTTGCGCTGGTTTCGCATCCAACTTCCGGCGGGGTAAGATTTCCTTCAACTAACACGAACAGCACTAACAAGGCGAAGTACTCGGCGACCAAAGCTGGAGTGCTTGGGATGACAAAGACCGACGCCATCGCCTACGCTATAGATGGGATTCGCATAAACGCTGTTCTGCCGGGATGGGTCAAGACTGCCAGTAAGCTGACGTCCACCCGCTTGTGATGTATATAACAAGCTAAACTATACAGCATCCGCAGAGTCGGAGAGACGAGGTGCCAATTATGACCCTATAATCAGCACTAATCCGAATAAGAGATGGGGTCACCCAGAGGAAATCGCAGAGGCATGCGTATTTTTGGCAGGTGAAAAGGCAAGTTTAATCACAGGTGCAGACCTGGTGGTGGATGGTGGAAAGAGAGTATCGACTTGGGTGGATTAGTTATATAGTATATTGATTCCGTGGAACCCAGTATCATGACTCATTAGAAACTGGTGAACGTACAGTGGATACCACCCTATTCCAGCATCCTATATAGTATAATAACATTGAGCAGGGTCCTAGAATGACAGGGTGCTCTTACATAGTTAAATATATTCAAAAAGCCTGTTGTCTCCCATTATAGGGACGAATATAACAATGGTTTGCAAACCATGGAAGCTCATATTACCTCCCTAGAATATACAACATCTACAAATTGTCGCTAGGCATCCGCATCTAAGAATCCATTAGTCGACCGGCAGCCAATGCCCTTAGACCTTATTCCTAACGCCGATCCGAATATTCAGGAGAGACCACTTGGGCCTTTGAAGGAAAGTACTCGGTCCGTGTGAATTTCAAAACAAACGGTACGGGTTCTGTGGCATTCCAGAAACCCGAGCAAGGTTGAATGGGGTTGCGATTTAAGCAATGATGTACATGGCATGATGCAAATATGCTCCCATGGCTCCCACACACGCAGAAGTACAAGGCCTAGTAAATTGATAAGCTAGTGTATGATCTAGATGGGACTTGTGCTGAGCTGCGCAAAGAGAAAACTAGCATCGTTACTGCACCAAACAAAGTCCAGTGCTGTAGCGAAAAGCCCGGCGAACATAGGAAGGCACACCAGTTTTATACCAGTGCTTCTCCATCTAATCCGACTCAGTTTGTTGCTTGAATGCGTGATTGATTATCCCTGCAGTTTCCTTGACCTATATATTGGACATTCTGCGAAGGCCATTCCTCATCAGGTTGTCTGTGGGATCTTACATATTGCAGTGTGCCATGGTTAACCCAGCCTGTCTGCCAACTCCACTCTCATCAACCTATTTATTCAGGACTCCAGTAACCTGAACTCGCGCAGTCCACGGACCCTTATCAGAATGCCAAACTGCATAATCCCGGTCGTACGCGAGGTCCGCATCTGTCGTGTTGTGGAGCTCCATATCAAACTCTCTCGCGAATCGGGCAATAACCATATATAATTCTGCATATGCAAGGCTATACAATCCAATTAGCATTATGTCCACCAGGCCTATGGGGACAGGACATACTTGATACCCAAGCAATTCCGCGTTCCTTTACTAAAATTTGTTAAATACCTGGAGAGATGTTCTCCACGTTCAGAAGCAACAATCCACCGCTCTGGTTTGAATTTCATTGGATCCGGAAAGATATTTGGATTCATATGTACGAACCAACTGCACATTATCAGTGGAGTTCCAGGGGGGAGCTCGATTCCGTTGTAGATCAACGTTTCCTGCGTTGCGATCCGTGGTATGCGCCAGGATCCTCCGATAGCCAGACGCAAGGTTTCGTTGACGACGGCAGTAAGATATGGTAGTTTTTCTAGGTCACTCCATCGTGGAGAACTATTGTGGTGAGGCATCACAGTGGACATTAGCTCCTCTCTGAGCTTGAGTAAAACAGATCGATTTCGGATGAGATGGTAAGCAGCTAGGGTGAGAGTATTCGCTGTGGTTTCTGCTCCGGCGCCGAGAACAATCATGCCTTCCTCTGTGAGGCGATCGACGGTCCGTTCCTGTGGTGGGAGGGCGGGATCCGTAAGGGCATCGAATATAGTTTCTTTCTTGTCACTAGCCTTGCCTTTTGCTCGAGCATTCAGCGCTTCGATAGATTCACCACGCACCATGGAGCGGAAATACGTAAGAGGCTTGGATTTTGGGCTCAGGAACCCTGTAAGCCAGGGTGGAAGTTGATTCATGAGCTGACCCCAGCCAGGAAAGAAGTAGAGGATGTGGATGCCATTGAAGAGGGTATTGAATGCCTCTTTGAGGTCATTCTCGGGGTAGCGCTCTTCCAGGTATCCGAGACTTTTTCCGTAACAGTAGTGACTTCAATTTGTAAGGTTGGCGCAGCGTAGGACTAGCCTGGAAATTTCAAGAACATACCTGATAACATCAGCCGTTAGAGCAGCGAAGGCGTACTCGAGTCTCAATACTGTGCCGGCCTCCTTCGCTTCTCGGAATCGCTTGGCTAACTTGTCGGTCTTCTCCTGGAGGATGGGCTCCAGCTTCATGACTGACTGCTTTGAGAAGAAATTGTTCAAGATCCTCCGGCGAACACGATGATGATCATGAGGCACGGTAGAGATCATAGACAAAGACATCCCAAGGCGAGGAGTAAATGCAGGGTCTTTGTCCCGCTTTCTATTCCCCCCCGCGTAGATCTCGTCGTAGAAATCTGGGTCAATTATATGGACTTGACGTGGATTAATTCGGACCACTGGGCCTGCTGTACATTAGTATATCCTCAATCTCATGGGACAGTTTGCGGAAAGTCTCTGACCGTATTCCCTGTGCATAACTTCAAGCTGCTTACAGAACTTGCCCCCAAGTATGACGTCGTAGTAGAACTCCACTATGTGTGAAGCAGCAGCCAGTTTAGGACCGGGGACTTTGCTAAGGGGGTGCAAATAAAGTCGATATATGGTCCTCAGAGTAAGGAAGATGAAGCAGGAGACACCGCCAATGATGGCCACAGTCCACGATTTGCTGTGCTCTGCTGTTATCATTTCGAGGTATTTTAACAAAGCAAACATGATAATGGGTCAGACTTCGAACAATGAATCAGACTCGTTGATTGTACACAGGATGAAATAGGAAATAAAGCCCTTTTTATTTCTGAAATCAATCATCCCTCTACTATGATTTTCGGTGTACTTGTGACCTTGTACGGCTTTTGAGGTGGCCAAGTAGATCGCAAAGCGTTGTTCTTACCCACTCCTACTCCTACATTCTCCGCACGCTTGTCGCTGGGATAGTGCACGGGGATACGCCCTTTTGACTTTGGCAGCAGATTTATTGTGTAGAGGCAGCTGTAGAACGCAATATTAACCTTGGAAAACCGATCTTTTTATACCGAAGGGGCTTTAATCGCCTAATTAGACTTGGAGCCAGCAACTAGAATGAAAATATGAACAATTATCGCAAGCGAATTTGCTATCCCGGGCTGGATGAGGTTATCTTGTATTTCATCTGTATGGCTCTGACGAACTCAACGGATGCCTCGAAGGATTCAATAAGTGGGTGGTGAGTATTCTCTGAATATAGTTATGTCATGACATCGACCGCAGTTCCATTGTTTTATTGAGAGACCCAAGTTTTGGTTTAATTCTAGGTCAGAATCACAAGCCGCAAACAGATTTAATGTGCAATACGACAGAATGCTCGAAGTAATGAAAAATATTTTGTCCAAATACTTTCAGTTTCGCCACGAGAATACTCCTACATGTCAGGGATTCGCTGCAAATACCGCCGCCGCCCCCGGGGGGCTTTTAAGGCTGTCTCGGAACTTCGACGATGCTTGCTGTTTAAGCTAGAGAACAGAATCGATACTTATGGATAACCTTGTCAAGTACACTTCTCAGTTAATTTCTACGAAAGGCTGTTATTTCAGTCAATTAAACCAAATGAGAACAGTGGTGACATTGCCAAGCTTTAATTTTGGTAAATAAACTATGCCTTGGAATACTATTGTATCCAACATTCGCTTTCATAGTATTAGTTTCCATATAACTTTGCTCAACCGCACATACTCCATGTGGTTCTCTTGCTGCTGACACGAGAGAATAGACGGTAGATTATTCATTCAACCACATCCCCACTTCCAGCCGTAATCTGGGGATACAGTTGAACGGGGTTCAGGATTCAAAATGGATAGTACAATCATTTAGGGGCAAACCGGGGCATACATATACCTTCTACAGGAATATGCGCATGGCCAGGAGGCCAGATTTTCTCGCTATCTAGCGAAATGATACCAGATTCTCGGTATTGCCAACTTTTTGATCAGGATTTGCGGGCGAGCCAGGGATTAACTTCCCATTTTCCTGATTCTATACTGTTCGCTTCGATCCTTAGATTGCTTGGTATTACACTTCCTTTGGAATACTAATATACGATCGTGCTTAATAGGTATTGCAGTCACCAACCCTTCTGAATGAAGCCCTTTCGTAGCGAGAGTATCTTAGTGATGATAGGAGACCAGCCCTTTGATTCTTTTTGTATTTATTTCTCTGCGCCTTATTGTTTAAGATGTGCACAGATGGTCCGTCAGGGGCGTGGATGGTAAGGGTCTTCCCAACTACAGTGTGGCCACGAGGTATTCGCCGTAGGATATTTTCTTACTTCGTTGGCACCATGATTTACACGGCTCCCAGGAAGCGTGAGAGTTAAGCGGCCAGGGTGCGACCTTAGACGTGGATTCTTTTGCAAATAGTAGATGCACGACATGCAATCTGTTCTATTTTTCCTTCAGGCTATGCATCGTCTTGTCAGTTATCGCGTACTTTTTCATATCGGAAACAAAGGCAGTGCCAGTTGAATAAATTGTTGGATGTTTAGTAGGATCCTGGTCGTACATCTGACTGCAGAGGGGCACGAGCCGTTGGTATATCAGGAGAGCAGACAGAGTGCGGGGAGATACGACTCTTCCTAATTTACTGCGGTGCAACTGTTTATTTCAGATTATGTTTGGTGCGGTGGAATTCTCGTATTCTGGTTGCGTTACGTTTACCTGTTTCTATGTGATTATGCCGAATTATTTTCAGTTCTAGCCATGTCTGGAAATGTGTAGGCCCACCGATTTACCGGTCACGTTGGGTATCATGTTTGTACACTTGGTTGCCACTACTTTGCTTGCAATATGATCGGTAATTAGTGGCAAATATTGACATCTATGAGGCCGTACTGAATTATTATATAACTAGGTCCGTCGTTTATCTGCAAGAACACTATACGGGGTATTTATATATACTCTGTAAACATGCACGATCCCATATGACTTCCAATGAGGAAATCTCTCGTCTTCCCAACCTGGTCGTGGCTGACATGACATTAATATTGTATGCTTTATTATAAATGGAAATTTCCAAATTGGCAGTTTAAAGCTTTGTCTTCAGACATCCAAGAAAATCACATTAAAGTGACGTTCGATCCTTCCTCTAGTGTGTCTTGTTTTCAGGGCCAGTTATTCATTCTCAGTATGGATTGACTCAGCATATGGGGCCTGCAGGGGAGCTGGACGGTTAACAGGACCGAAGGATCGATCATGCAGTGGTTCCTGCTCTAGATACCGGACTGTCTTCGCAACCAGTCGTCGGCATACTCTCGCGGTTCGGATACTTAATCTATGATAAACCGAGTATGTCTCCAGTACCGCTAGCGGCTCCGATAGCGTCGGCAAACAACCCCACTAAATGGCATCTGTGAAACTCTCTTCTAATGACAAGGATCAGTGACCGCATTTGATGGAGTTGCCTTTCCCCCAGGTTGGGGGTATGTGTCGGCAACCTTCGGCTGGCCACGACTACTGATGGTGTTTACTAAAGCAGCGATGACGACCTGTGGATCAGGCACCATATTCATTCTTGGCGACCCGTTAAAAGGCAACCTAAGGTAACCAACCCTTCCTGCGTCAATACTACAGTTCTCGACCATCATACATTGTATCTTTCTGTGCTCGCAATGGCTACTCCATTTACCAATAAAGTCTTCGCAATAACTGGTGCTGCGTCTGGGATGGGCTTGGCTACGGCGAAGCTACTTCTTTCCCGTGGGGCCTTCCTAGGTCTGACCGACATCAACTCCAAAGGATTGCAGCAATTCCAGGAATCGCTTGATCCAGCGCAGAGAGCTCGCATTATGACACAGCCTATTGATATCTCCAATAGGGTGGATGTGAAGTCATTTCTGGACAATACAAAAGCAAAATTCGGTCATCTGAACGGCGTTGCCAATGTGGCTGGTACTTGCGGCAAATTGATGGGATCCCACCAGATTTGGCAGACTCCCGATGAGGAATACGACCTGATCATGAACACCAACGTGCGCGGTGTTTTTAATTTCCTCCGCGAAGCTTTGAAACCCAGTTATCTTGAACCTTCATCCAGCATTGTCAACGTTTCTAGCCTTTATGGCCTCAAGGGCGCTCCTATGTCAGGACCATACTGTACAAGCAAGCACGCTATTATTGGCTTGACGAAAGCTGCTGCTCAGGAGGCAGGCAAGAACGGTATCCGCGTTAACGCGGTGTGTCCGTGAGTTGACCTCCACTGAATCCTAACATAGCATCAAGCTCGCTGGAATGGAAAACTGATTCGACTTTTGCATGTAGGGGTGCCGTGCTCACACCACTTATGCAATCGACAGTGGACCGATTCGGGGGCAATCCCGTCATTAATACTCCACTGCCCCGTGTGGGCGAGCCGTCTGAAGTCGCATCGACTGTGGCATTTCTTTTAGGCCCGGAGAGTACATTTGTGACCGGAGCGATCTGGGCTGTGGATGGTGGAGCGAGCGCCTGAGGCTTGAATTCCATCGATTGATTGCATCCTTATTGCATAGTAGGTAGTAAAGCCCACGATACTCTGCTTTAGGTTAACTTCTTCAATGATTTATTTTAAGCGGTCAACGTGCAGTATCATTCAATGAACTTCCACATCCTTAACAGGAGGTTCAGCGTAAAACTTGGTGGATACTCCACAAGCTAGATGGAAAGTCAGCACCACTGCATTCCAAAGTGGTGGCCTATGTATTCAACGGGTCCTACTGGTGATTAGCGCGCTGCGATTCACTGCAAAATCTTTAAATTCCCAGCATACAGCCTGTACCAAAGCTCGCATGTATTTTATCTGTGATCGTCCAATTTTTAACACGCTGGCAGCGGTAAATCGCACCACACATTATAATGAGATATTTCCAAGAATTCTTCTTGCTAATTGAACCTCTGTCTTGATGCAGGCTGAGACCTAGCGAAGCGGATGCAGCGAGTAGGTCCAACCGGGAAAGAGTTGCCATTCGGGCAACCCATAGGCTGGTCGGTCCCTGAAACGCCCCATTTTAGATTCATGTTGTATACAACAGAAGGTAGAAATGGCCCTTCTCATTCAGCCTCCCGTACTAGAGGACCTGGCAATGTCCCCCCTGAAACGATCTGGAGCTGTCCTGACTGTTGCTGAGAAAGTGCTGCATATTTGCAATGCTGCCGGACTGTAGGACCGTACTTGTAGAATAAGAATGGGAGAGGCATGCATAGAAGGGAAATGAGTGCAGGTATTGAAGCGGCCCAGTGTATCCCCAGCCCTTCATACATATATGTCGTAAAGAGTGGGAATACGGCACCGAATAGATACCGCAATATGGACATCGCGGCTAGAGCTGAGGCGGCATAAGATGTATAGGAATCGATGAGATAGTTCACAATTCCTAAATATACCAGGATCAGGCCAAAACCGAATGGCACTAATGATGCCACGCTGACCATCCAGTGAATAGACGGTTGATTTGTCCATGCAAACCAGAACAGCCCGGCGGGGATTGAGACAGCAGAGACCATGCACGGCGGGAGTCGCGCCTCCGGTGGAGCACGACCACCGTATTTCTGCACAACATTGATGAACCGCTTATTATCATACAGAGTATAGACGGCGCCGAGAAGGGTCCCCACCATAACACCGAGGAACGGGAGCCCACCCACTCCTGGATTCCAGCCGCGCTGCTCTTCGTAGACGATAGGAAAAGCTGCGAACAGCATATATAACGTACCGTATATAACAGCAGCGTAGAAGGCAAGTAGTAGAACTATTGGCTCGCGGAGAAGCAGAGTCCAGGGCCGGAGGACTACCGCCTGAAAGCGACTGCAAGTTGATATGTCTCCCCGACCTATATCCAGCGTGCTTCGATAGCAATCTCCGGTGATGGTGGAGAGAGATTTTGCACGTTTGCGAAGTAACAACGGTGCATATGTCTCGGGTACTGATAGAGCCATAGCAATCCAGGCCAGGCCCAGCATTACAGCAAGCAGACCCTGTACCCACCTCCACCCGGCGTTCATTCCTAAGAAACCACCGATCAATGGGCCCAGGGCGGGACCTGTACGAAATTGTTAGCTGCAGTGTCGAACCCAGTTGTTTGTGGTGGTCAGCTGGCGGACTTGCCTAGATATGGGGTGGCTGCAAACAAGCATAACGCGAGCCCACGCTGTCCTGTAATAAACATGTCCGATACCACTCCGCCGGCGTTCGTCAATGGGGATGATCCGATAGCACCAGCAAGGAAACGAAGAATGAGCAAAGTTTCAATATTCCTTGCTCCAACGCATCCAGCTGTCAAGGAAGACAGGCAAAGAAAGGAAACAAAGAATGGTACTTGGCGTCCAACTTGTTCGCTGAGCGGTGCCCATACCAAAGGGCCAACAGAAAATCCCAAGACAAACAGCGAGAGGCCGAGAGTTGCGACAGTGTTGCTGACATGGAATTCTTCAATAACACCGCGGATGCTCCCGACATAGGCAGAGGAGGATAGGGAAACCATCAGTGTTGCGAAAGCTGTTGACAAAGTAACAATGACCTTCCGGCGGATTGGGAAATTTATCGGATTACGGGGATCGCGGTCAAGCCAGCGAACAATGTATGGATCGCTCTCTGTTCCCGAGCCTGCGTAGTCGTGGTGTAACACCTCCTGCGTGATTGCACCGTGGTCCAGCAAGAGGCGCCAGAACGACAACTCTTTGGGGATCCGGTCATGAGCCATGAGCGTAGAAAAGTTACTAGACGAAAAGCCTCTGAACTCGAGGTTTTCCAAGCATGACAAGAGAAGCGCGAATTGCTTAGTATAAATTCGCCAGGCCGGGTGAATCGGCAATGATCCACACTGTTTAGTTTAGCAAGTATATCTGCTATGAGGGATCAGCATTCATTGATTAGTTATGCAATAGTATAATTACATAGGTTCAACAGGCACAGCTTCGATCTCGGGTTTCTCTGACTGGGACGGGATAATTTGCTCGGCTTTTTTTTTTTTTTACCTTTTTCCAACAGCCCACCAGCACAGACAGAGTGCATATGATCGTTATGATTATAGGGCACGTCTCGATGTGAAGTAACCCTGACGGATGATAGACCTTACTGTTGGCGAGTTCCAGAAGTATTCAGTGAAGTGTGGACAACATACGGCCTCGTATCATCACGCTCCCAGCGTGTAGGTGTCCACTTTCACAGCGCCTAGGAGAAGAAGAAGAAGAAGGCCGCTGATTTGATCTGCACAGTGATCATGTCTTGCGTAGACAGCTATCAGCGCTTTGTCCAGGCAAGGATTAGTACTTCTGGTTGGGAACTGCAGTTTGACGAAGGAATCTTGAATCTTGATCAGACTCAGAGTACCAGTTATAAGCTGTGGTTCGGGCAAAATCGAGACGTTAAAATGATTGGCGACGAACTTGAAGAGGCGGCCTTATCGCCGACAGGAAATCGTTTGAAAAGCCACGGCGTATACCAGCAGATCGTCGGCAGTAACGGTTGCTGCCTTTATATAGCAGCGGCTACTAGTCCGGCGTGGTATTTCCGATATCAGGTATATATATTTACTGCACAGTGGCTCGACATCTGGCATTCCAGCGCGCTCTGGTTCTACCATTAGGGACCGCGAGATACATTCGGCACCCTGAATGTGCTTTGGCGTTGTAATATGGATTCTCTAGGTTATGAGGCTTATCTGAGCTCTCACGCTGACTCTCCGAATTGAACGCTACAGGAAAGAACCCCAGCTTAACAGGAAAAGATGCGGGAAGCCCAGCTGGTCGCCTCATGACGCCGCTGCACAATGGCTGCCAGCAATAGGGACACGCTTCCTGCTCGAGGCAAATACTGTCAGATGCTCCAAATTGCTCGTAGCTCAGACGCAGCCACTTGAGAAGCTGACTGTGTGTTTCACACGCATAGCAGAACAAACAGCTTTTCAACCTGAGCTATCGGCCGGGGCTAAGGCCTGGGGATAAGCGGCGTTTCGACACACTACCCAGTTGGCCACCTGTATGTTCCGGCTGGGACAATCTGTGCAATTGAAAACGTCACCTGCTGACCATTTACTATCCGCTATTTCCAGCTATCTCCGTTGTGGCCAACCCTGACGCTCACATGGTGTACCATGGGGCGAGGACCTAATACGGAAATGGCGCCACCAGACACCAACTCCGAAAATTTTCGGGGATCAGGATAAACTTTGGTTAGTAACCCAAGGTTGAACCGAAATGGTGTGCGGGTTGCCCCGGGTTCGATCGCCCCCGGCCCAAAAATATTGCCCCGGAACGATGCGAGCTCGGGCTGGAATCCTCCTAACAGTGGAGCAGCCCCCGCATTTCTTCCCAGCTACCCCATGCGGAGAGATGCTCGGATGCCTGCACCACTTGTCCGTTGGCGTGGCTGGTCGCTAGCTTAACTTTCTTCGCCTTCCCGCGCTTGCTGTATGTGGTCTCTGAGCAAAGAATCCATATCGAATAGCAAGTGTCCTAGCTGACTAGAACCCGCCCACCATGGGGAGAAGAGTCAGGGCATGTGTGCCATGCCACGAGCGCAAGGTCCGTTGCGACGCTGTGAAAGTGGGAACTCCATGTACACGATGCATTGACAACGGCCGCACCCAGGTGTGTGTCATGCTTCAGGGGTAGGCGCCCCATCATGTCCGCGACGCACGAGTTGGACTTATGCCACTGACGAGTTCAGTCACTCGAGTCGGAAAAATCATCAAGCCACTGCGAACACTGCTCCATTGCAGGGAGACGGCTCAAGCCAATCCTCGATCGATCAGCCAACTACGGTACCTCCCCTTGTTGAGAAGACGAACAGTGTAGGAGGCTGATGAATGAGTCAAGGATCTGCAGTCATTAATGGTGTTCTCCGACCGGCCCCAGGCGCAGACGGACCGTCATAGTCCTTCTCTGCTGTCCTCTATACACGGTGGTCGTTCCATATCTCACGATTCGACGCTCCACGCCGCCGGCAACCGTGAACCACCCCCCCATAACGACTCCCACAGCGAAGACCGCCCCCAGATGCTGCAAGACGGGCAGCACGCCTTTGAACAACAAAACTTTCAATTTATTTACGAGCAACCCTCTCTGACGGATCCGGATTCTGGACATGAGCCGGACAATGTCTCTGCCCTGCACGACGGGACAAACTCCATGACAATCCTAACAGAGGCCCTGGGCACTGCAACCTCATGCCAAATCACTTGTGACCTACCTGTTAACGGAAATATGAGCGCCGCAGATGAAGAGTTTCTCCATCGAAAGGGCGCCTTCACGCTGCCGCAGCGAGACATTTGGTAAGGTCCCCCAAGAACGCCCGGTAGTCGTTATTCACAGCGTTAACTTCCCACAGCGATCAATTGCTACGCCTGTTCTTTGATAGGGTTTACATATCGGTCCCAGTAATTGATCGAGTCCGGTTCGTGCAGGATTACTGGCAGCAGACCCAATCGATGTTTGTGCTGCAGGCAATTCTTGCGAGCGCAGTTCCGCATGCAACGATTGATTTGGTCGATAAGGCTGGATTTCCAGACCACGCAGCTGCACAGGAGACGTTCTTTACAAGGGCAAAACTCCTCCATGACCTGGACGCAGAGCAGAGCCTACTGCACCGTCTGCAGGGCTCTCTAATCCTCGCCGTCACCCATGTTGCACACTATATGCAACGCGATCATAGGTATTGGTTTTCAAATGCAACATGTATTGTGGCCAGGATGGGGCTTCACAGGAACACCTGCCGCCAGACTGCCGGTATATTTACCAAGCTTCTGCGGCGTTTATGGGCGTTAATTTACACCTGGGACGTCCTCCTTGCCTTGAACGGGGTGAACACGATGCGACAATTTCATAATACGGATTCCACCCCTCTGCAGCTGGTAGAAGCAGACTGGGAGGAAGACCCTGATCTCAAATTTCACAGCTTACTGCAGCCCGTAACCAGTCAGGAGAAATTATATCTGATAATGAGTTATAAGTTGTCACTGATGAGTATGATTACTCTTGTTGCTTACTGTATCCGCGCTAACTGTGGAGAAGTCAGCGAGTTCTGGGATATGATGCTCTATAGTCCGGCTGAGGTGTCTTGCGAAAGGCTCGAAGCTGTGTTCTCCTCGTGGCGTCAAGCATTCCCACCAGCCGTACAGACAATCAGCATCAACGAATCAAGCAACGTTAACTCGTGGCATCTTACTTTGGTTGCTCGAGGGTATGTCTGCCAATGTGTCTTGTATCGGATGATGGCACGCCGGTTTTCACCCGCAGCAAAGGCTGCAAATACAGGGCTCCATCGCTTGGCCAGCCAGAAATTGCACGCAGTGTTGTTTGAACTCGACACCACGATTGATCGAATCATGAACCAGAACTCGGGACAATTCAACTCGTGGATGTTGTGAGCTCCCCTTCGGCCCTTA
Source organism: Aspergillus sp. MEXU 27854 (assembly GCA_019721355.1). Taxonomy (NCBI): domain Eukaryota; kingdom Fungi; phylum Ascomycota; class Eurotiomycetes; order Eurotiales; family Aspergillaceae; genus Aspergillus; species Aspergillus sp. MEXU 27854. The sequence continues at coordinate 81,855 of JAGMTT010000002.1, forward strand.
CCCAAAGTTCTTTGTCTGACTGTCTTACTCAGCCACACTTGTATCTCCACAGCAATTGCACTGCACATCGAGCGGTATATAGATCCTGCCACTAGCCCATTTGAAGGGGTGCTAGCCATTTTACGCATCCAGACAGGACTAGAATTCCTTCGTGAAATGGCTAAGTCCTGGTCATACATCGGCTCCTTTGTGATAATGTTTGAGGGAGTTATCACCTCCATTGGGCTCCCAATCCCTCTACCCAACCAAAGAATAGCAACAGATCCCCCCTTACCGTCCCCTGCTTCGTTGGACCGTTTGCTGTTCCGAGAAAGGGGAGCCGTGGTGGATTCTCATTCATGGATACCAAGCGCTGAAGGGTGCCCCCCAGTTGGTCTTCCCTCAGGCCCCTTCAATGCAAGTTCAATCCTGGATGATTTGTTTAGCACAATTCCGATGTCACTCGATATGTAGAAGATTTTGAAATCAACTTTCCGTCCATGGGAGGTAACTGTTGTATGCATATTGTCATTAACGGAAGGGTGACTCGTAGTTCAACTAAACGGCCATCTACCACGTAGTTTGCATATTGACTCTACCTAAGATGGCAACAAGGGCCATTAATCGATGTGCGTCAGGTATACATCTCTAAATGTTTGTCCACTTGACTTTGGTACCCCTTTATCCGCCTACTTATGATGAACATGTATGTCCCAGAATGCTCAGGCGGGCTGGGTCTGAATGTAGAAAAGGGAACCAGAAGTGTGACTTTAGGGACATACAGTCCTATAAGGAATGTTTTCGTACAATCGCCCCGACCTCCCCCTAGGGCCTACCATCAGAAATATTTATCCTATTTTTGTTCGCTACCACTACTTCAAATCACTAGTAATTTATTAGATAATTTAATACTTAATAGGGGAAAGCATGGAGGATCGATTTATACTATTTTTATAGAAGTTGTTTGTCGTAGGGTGGTCAGCCCGCACCGCAACTCGCAGCGGGCCACCGCGCGGGTTAAAAATGCATAAAAATGCACCGAAATGCATAAATACTCATAATGGGATCATAATATTATGAAGTTTATGACAATTATAATTTCTTATGCATTTAGGTGACCCGCGCGGTGGTTTGTTCAAAGTATATATATCTGCAGTGCGGGTATACGATATATAATTGAAACCCGTAACCCGCGCGGGTCCTATTTTATGCTTGCGGGTTGTACCCAACCCGCATCGAGTGCATCCCTAGATAGTCGATCGCGCGATTTAGGATTTACATAGGCTGTAGGGAGGTGCGAAGCATAGTTCTATAGGCAGTAAAGAAGAGATGGGAAATGAGGTTGAGCGGCGTAACACATTTTTGCACGAAAATTTTACCCCGTGACTGTACTACCCACAATTCACGAAAATAGTCTGTATCACATTGTAAATAGGCTAATATAACTGTAAGCTATTGCATAACAGTCATGTTGTTGTACGCAGAGAGTGATACCTGGGCCTTGCACTCCCGTCGATGTCTCTGCACCCGAATAAGCTGCTCCTACCTTAACCTGCAAGTAGTTCCTATGAAAGATGTCTGACTTCCCTATAATAGTTGCCCACGTGTATTTGGGGATCTCCTGTCAGAGGCATATTATGCTGTTTAAATGAGCCGGTGGGGTACCATACAGGACAGCCGTCCATATTAGCCTCCCTCACATCATACCGATGCTTCTATCGCAGAACATTTGTACCCATCGTGTTTTCGAAGATAGCATCGGTGACAATCTTAGTAGCTAGGTCTATTTAAGTCATAGTCAACGGAACTACCTACTTCTTACCTGTGGCGGAGCGTGTAGAATGTAGTCCCATCAGCCCGGGAATTATGAAGGGAAAGGACTCCAAGTGATTATATATTTATGGCGTGCTAGGATCAGTTAAAGTCGTCCAACAACAGCGTTAGTTGTCGCACATGACCGCCATTGTGTGCTGGACCTGGAACACACCATTTCTGTCTGCTGTGCCCACTGGGGCCCTCGCACCAGTGTAGAGAAAGTTAATCAAAATTGCATTTCAAACGAATCACTTGCTCTCGAGGTCCTTCCCAACTATTTTCGGGCTGTCTTTCAACTCTCTTGCGCCAAGCCCCCTTGCTTTTGGGTGATGTGAACCAAGACACTTGGGCCAGAAAGCCATTAGCACGAAGTTTACTTAACGAAAAAACCATAAAAAAAAAAAAAAAAAAAAAAGAAGAAGAAGAAGAAGACGTTGTGGATATTGCCGAAGTCATGATGTAAGGAGTAGGATCGCCCAACATGTGCCTGCACACGGGGCACAGTAATCAACAAGGCCACAGGGGCTATATTGGGTCGTAGAAGGTTGCGTCAGCTTGCAACACGTACATTCCTCTGGATGCCAAAAAATGAATATTTCCAGTTGTACTAAACGCATTTCTAATCAATGCCGCGCGGCACGGCTTAGGCGGCTTACTATCGCCTAAGTCTCGGTAATCCTGGATCTGGGCCGTTCGGCGACGGACGGCAGGCTTTTTGTTTATATCTGGAGTGCCCCAGTCCGGTAAAAGCAAAAGGTGGTACATGACACAGCTCTCTGATATGCTGTTATTGCCATTTGCATACAGACCATGGGCTCACCGTTCGAGAGTCCAAACCTTACCGTTGAACGCAATGGCAAGGTATATATCATTACCATGCGGATGGGTTCCGAGAATAGGTTGAACACCAAGTTCTGCCAGGAAATGATCAGTGCTTTCAATTGGATACGCCAAACCATAGGCTCAAATTTGGAGGGGGCTGTCATTACGAGAGGAAATGATGAGAAGTTTTTCTGTACAGTAAGGTGCTGGTTTAATCATCAGTCGGACTGCGAACTAACCGCTTGGTCTATAGGGGCTTGATCTCGAAGAGGCAGACGAAAACTCATTTTCCAACACCGATGGCTTCTATCCTGTAAATCTTTGGCTGCTCGTTAAGTCTTGTGATAACTCGATCAGGCTGACAAAGAAGTTCACCAGCTCTTACACACAATCCTAGACTTCCCGTTTCCAACGATTGCCCTTGTCACGGGACATACATTTGGTGGAGGGTGCCCGCTTGCCTTTGCCCATGATTACCGCGTCATGAATAGCGAGAGGGGTTTTATTTGCATGCCTCCGGTTGACCTTGGGATGTATTTCTCGGGCGTCGGCATACTCCCCCGACTGAAACTCCACCCTCAAATAGCACGAAAGGTGTTGCTGGAAGGCCATCGGTTCACCGCTAAGGAGGCGATGATAGACGGATTGGTTGATATCATTGCACCTCCAGGTCGTATGTTAGATGTTGCCTTGGAGCTCGCGAATAAATGGGCGCCCAAGGGGAAGGCTGGGTAAGTTGCCCAGAACAACAAAACCGCACCGAATCCACCAGGCTGACAACACTTCCATTGATAGGATTTACGGCTTGCTGAGATCGGAGCTATGGGGAGAAATGGCGAGGCAGGTGCAGCAAATTAGCTATATCCACAGTCGCCCAACATTTCTACCAGGGAAATCCAAGATTTGAAACAGTTTGAACTGGTGGGGATCATGGAGAAAATTGAAACCATTGAGGCGCACATACAATCTGAGTGCATAGCAATCATTAAAGGTGTAGATCTACAAAAGGAAAGTGGTAGATACCACTTGCAAGTGTATGCACGCTTTTACCTGGATATACTGCTGATGTTAAGCAAGACCCGCGATCAAGCCCTGTCCCTCGCGCGGGGGGCCATCCTTGTATCGTTTATTCTGATTCCTGCAAGGCGTCCAAAGAGATGCCGGGGGATTTACTCACTATTATAGATCCTGCACTATATTTGTGAGAAAGGTAAGAGGCTTTCAAGAAATCATTGGCAAGTGCCTCGGTTTTCGTACCCCATGAAGCTATTTAATGATATGATTGGTAATGTACGGAACAAAAAGGGGGTGCAATGGTTTTGACACTCAGAGACCTGTGAGTAGTCCGATGCCTGACCACCTCTTGCCGGCTAAGACTGTTTCCGCGGCTAGTTGCAGAATGTGAGCGGACTTGTTCCTCAACCCTGCTTATTGTAATAGCATCAAGACAGCAATACATTTGGGGACAGTGAAGGGTAGGGAATATGCAGTCAACACTAGAGCAACCCACGTAGTTATGTGCATTGTCTCCTACGATATATTGTGTTGCAGTTCCCAAATTGGTGATATGGTTCCTTAAGCTTCAAAACGGCTTCAAGTATGCTGGTGACATGCATTTGCTGTCAATGAATGCCTACAGCACTGTCCAGGATGAAAATTGCACAAGTCAGCAAAATTTGCATTTGAGAGAGGATAGTCGACCTATGGAGCACTTGATTCTGCCCGAACATAGCGTCTCCTTCATAGGCGCGATTCTGAAAAAACCGATGGTGACTAGACATACCAGTTTTTGGACCCCTCAGTGAAATCCAGAACCCTCGGTTGAGAAGCTTCTCTGTCTAGGTAGCAGTGCCGTTCATCCGCGACTTCCACAAGTGCTTGCGCCCAGTGAGAAATGCCGAGGCGGCTTTTGGCAAATCCCGACTCTCATAGGTAGATGAACCGGCATTTTTTTGCTGCAACACTGTTTCCCGGGGTGGGGGTGCTTTAACCCACAGCTACGGCATCGGGAAAAGAATGACACAAGCATCCCAAGCAGAGACTGGAAAGCTGTTGTATATTATGATCACACTGGCATGGCATCTATAGGCCTAATAAGCTATCGGACAAGTCATCTTTCTCACCACCTTGTGTCCTGTCTACGCTGTCGTGCTTCTACACCACAATGCCCTCCTCCATTCCCGCAAGTAACCCAGTCTTCGAGGCTCTGGGCCTATCCGGTGTCACAAAGCTCGGAGGAAACACCGAAGGCCCTCACCCTTCATCCAAGGAGCGCCCTGTCCACCGTCCGGAATGGGACATCCCATCCAGTCGTGGCTATGTCCCTCCAGACACGATGATCAATGAGCCCCTCCCTGGTCAGGCCTTTAAGATAATTTTCTTGGGAGCTGGCGCAGCTGGCATTGATTTCCTGCACTGGGCTCCGAGGGAATTAAAAGATTTGAACGTCGAGATTATATGTTATGAGAAGAATGGGGACATTGGAGGTACATGGCTGGAGAATCGCTACCCCGGATGTGCTTGCGATGTTCCCAGTATCTCATATAGCTTCCCGTGGAAGCCCAATCCCGAGTGGTCTCATTTCTACTCGTCCTCCCAGGAAATCCACCACTACATGCGGCAGATCGTTGACGAAGAGGAAATGATGCCATACATACGTCTACGTCATCAAGTGATTGGAGCCAAGTGGAATGAAGAAACGAGCAAATGGACTGTGAAAATTCGGAAACTTGATGAGAAGGACAACGAAGGCCAGGTTATTGAGGTCGTGGATGAGTGTGATGTGCTTCTCAATGGCGGGGGCTTCTTGAAGTACGTTATTAACAAAAGGAGCAAAAGGAATCCGGAACGAGGCGTTTTATGTGAATGGTCACTAATCATCTCACAGTGCCTGGAAATGGCCTGACATCCCAGGATTGCACTCATTTAAGGGCGACCTCTTCCACTCCGCAACGTATAAGGAAGACTACGACCTGAGTGGGAAGCGGGTGGCAGTGATTGGAAACGGAAGCTCTGGTATCCAGGTGGTCGCAGAGGCTTACAAGCACGTTTCAAAGCTGTACACATGGATACGCAGCCCGACATGGATCCTCGCCGCCATTGGACAAAGAAAAGGCAGCAAAGAAGGGCAAAATTTTGAATGTATTCTCCTTTGTTCCATCTTCCTTGGGCCCAGGCTCGGACTCTAACTGACATCTGTTTGTTCCATCAAATAGACACGGAGGCCCAAAAGGCTGAATTCGCGAGAGACCCAGAGAAGTATCATCGCTATCACAAAACAGTCGAAAATAGCTTGAATGGCAGGTTTAGGACTCTGCTGCGAGACACAGCAGAGTCAGATGAAGTTAATGCGGTAGGGATTTCCCCCGCAGTCTCAATGGCAGTGTCATGATCTGACCAATATTTATCTAGTTGGCATTGATTGAGATGCAAGGCAAATTGAAAGACCGCAATGACATATTGGAGATGTTACAGCCCAAGAACTTCAGTGTTAACTGCCGCCGTCCAACGCCAGGCAGTGGGTATCTCGAGGCCCTGGTTGGTGAAAAGACGACGGTACTTCCTGGCAGCATCTCTGCAATTACCGAACGCGGTGTCGTGGATATCAACGGCAAAGAGCACGAGGTTGATGTCATTATCTGTGCGACAGGATTTGACACGTCGTTCCGCCCTCGCTTCCCTATCACTGGCCTCGACCCAACTCTCACTCTAGCGGATAAGTGGGCCACATTTCCTTCCAGTTATCTGGGAGTAAGTGTGGATGGATTCCCCAATTATTTCACCTACGGCGGTCCTTTTACCCCAGTGGCTCAAGGAACGGTCCTGCCGATCTTGACTCTTCTCACGAAACACTTCCTTGAGATCATCAAGACTATGCGCACACAGCATATTCGACGTCTGAGCCCTAGAGGGTCGGCAGTTGAGGACTTTGCTGAACACGCAGAGGCTTACTTGCCACGTACTACGTGGGCCGATTCATGCAACAGCTGGTATAAAATGGGCACGAAAGATGCGAAGAAACTTGTCATGTGGCCAGGATCTCGACTTTCTTACTTTGAGGTCCTCCGCCATCCTATGCTTCAAGATTATGAAATTGAATATTGGAGCAAGAATCGCTGGGGCTACATGGGAAATGGGTTTGTGGACTGGGAATTTAAGGGGACAAAGGATCTTACATGGTACTTGGACGAATTTTCGGACCACCCTGAATTTGCCAAGGGGGTGCCGTTGAAGGATCCACTGGAGTTCGTCGGTCTAGCCGACGGACGTGTCCCATGAGGGTTTCGTTAGCACAGGGAGAGAGAGCAACATATTATAGATACGCGGCGCTTTACTTTGAGAGAGCTACTTCAACTTTCCGTAGAGTTCTGTCATAGAAAACATAGCGCATTGAGGTGGAGCCGTAAATGCCCCGGCTCTAGGCGCAAGACGACCTATGTATAATGAATCACATGTCCTCTTGTCCTATAGATGGCTCATTGGCTCTATCTTTCCTACAGAAAGCGGAATGAGCTTCCTCCGTCAACAACAATATTCTGTCCAGTCACAAATCCGGAAAGTTCGCTCGCAAAAAACACCACAACCCCCGCAATATCCGCTGGTCTCCCAATCCTCCCCATGGGACATCTTTCTTCCATCACCTTCCTCGTCTCTGAGTCGGACACGAAATCGGCAACCATTTGGGTATCTGTTGGCCCAGGTAGGACGCAGTTGAATCGAATTCCATGTGATCCATATTCTACGGCAAGGTTTTGCATCATCGCCAAACCAGCCGCCTTACTACCAGCGTAGTGTGCCAGATCACCGTTCCCGACAAGAACCGTGTTCGATGAGATTGTAACAATGCTCCCACCTTGACGACTTTCCAGCATATGCTTCGTGACGGCCTGGGTGACCATGTACAAAGAAACAAAGTTGATCTCGACATGGGTCTGAACCAGTGATTTGGTAACTTGCTCGGATGCCAAGGGCTTGAAAAATGCGGCATTGTTGACCAGGACGTCGATTTGGCCGAATGTGGTTAGCGCCGCGTCGACGAGTTTCTGAGGAGCGGCGTCTTCTGTCAAATCAATCCCAATTGTAACTGAATTTGTTGAATACTGAGTTGCGAGTTCCTTTTGTAGGGCTTTCGAATCCTCCTCTGTCTCACGAGTACCGAGGTGGTGCAAAACCAGCTTTGCCCCATGGCGTGCACACTCAATGGCACATCCGCGGCCGATACCAGATGAGCTACCCGTAATCACAACTGTTTTATCTTGAAGAAGGCTCATGGTGCTGTGAGGGTGGAAGGGTTCCGGCACGTAAGAGTAAAAAAGTTGGGGCAGATATCGGCTGTAGAGGTGACGGTGACGTTCTCTTAATGGCCGCTCCGCCTATATTGTTCAATTCCCCGTCCCATTTTCCGAAAAGCCGTGTCTCAAAGTCCAGCCAACTGAAATGCGGGGAAAATGACGGAGAAAGATCTGATGTAGGGTAATATGGCCGCCGTATACCGGTTTTCCGACGAATGCTTGGGCCATGCATGAGCTGGGCGCCTTGAGGACACCGAGAGATGATGATGGGATCGGTTTCCAACCAAATTTTGTGACACCACGAGCCATGGTATAAATAAAGGCTTGATTCCTATTACAGATTCTGGTGCTAATCAATCAAATCCCGGTATCTTACATTGCTGCAAGATGTCTACCAGTCGCGTGGCAAGTGGAGTTATTTTTCTGCGCCCACAAGAGGGCAAGAGAGAGGAGGTGAGGCTCAACACAGTCAATTGATACCTTATGAGGGTTCTATCCCTGGACTGCTCAAGAGAGTCTGCTAATGCAGTGAATTAGTTGAATGAGTTTTTGGAGAAAAACCTGAATGACATTCGCGAAAATGTCCACGGGGTTCTGGTTGCCTTTTACTTTTGGTCCACGAAAAAGAACCAGTTCGTCGTGGTCGAAAGGTGAGCAAACAGTAACCCATCCTTCAAGTAGACCAGAAGAGAACTGACAGAATCGCGAAGCTTCGAAAGCACTGACGCAATGTTTGCTTATGGCAATAGCAAGTACCACGAGGACCTGGTCAGCAAGGTTATCGAGCTCGGAATAACTCCCTTCGAAGCATTCACAAGCGAGGATGACCAACAGGAGCTTGAGGATTTCCGGAATACCAATCAGGCTGTACACTTCGCATTGTAGAATCATCTACGAGTACCATAATAGTCGTCAATATTACCCTCTCATATGGACACCAAAAATTGGCACTCTTTGTAAAAGCCCAAAATATTTCCACCATTAATTCGCCAACGTACGCCACAATCACGTGGCTTTCGGGATATGAAGGTTTGCCGAACCACCGGCCCGTAGACTGCCTCCCGTGTTCCATGCACTGAAGTGCCGCCCCCGTTTTATGCCGATACTCGGATTCTAGGCTTTCTTGGTCGGGGGTACAGTGCCTAGTAATACAAGGCTGGCGTGCTGTATTTTAGGGCTCGTGCTCTGTTCCGTCGGGAGGCTGTCCTACATCACCACCCTCATACAAGTCATGGTAGACCCAAGCACAGCACGAGAGGTCTCTCCTTCCAGTCCCAGGCCGCGCGTTAAGCGCGCCGCCATCGCCTGCCAATACTGCCATCGGCGTAAAACTCGCTGCGACATGATACATGGGGTTCCGTGCACGAATTGTCGTCTCGATAAGGTCCACTGTACCAGGCGCCCGCCTAGAAATGCAAATCAGCGCAACGCACGAGGCGCATCTCAGAGGCAAGACTGCGATGGGCCAGCACATCTTGCTTATGGATTGAGACCCAGTGGTGGGAAGGCGTCAGACGCATCTGCGGTCCTTCCTGCCAGCCCATGCACCCTAACGAGCCTCTCGACGGTGAAGATGAATCGGCTACCTGCTGTCTATTACTCATTCTTAGACGTGTCGCCCATCGGTCACCTTCCGGAGAACGAAGTGCTCCTCTTGGAATCTGAAGGATGCCTTCACTTGCCTAGTCGGCCTGTCGTGGAGACCCTGCTCTCACACTATTTTCTCTATGTCCATCCCACTCTTCCAATTGTCGACGAGAGCAGGGTCTGGCTTGTGTATAGGCAGGCCGATGTGCACAAAGGAGAGTTGCCTCTCCTCTTGTTCCAAGCCATGCTTTTTGCCGCTGTACCTTTTGTCCCAGAGTATGTCGCAAAGGAATGTGGCTTTTCTTCATTGTTGGCCGCGCGTAACGACTTTTATCGCAAAGCCAATGTAAGTCAATCCTTGAAAACCACGGGGCCATTGATTTTTAACACCACATAGACGCTGTTTATCCATATGCCTGGCAGTAGCCATGTCACCATTAGCCAGTCAGCACTCCTGTTGAGCTATTATAACTCAAGCAGTGACGCTATGTGCAATTCTTCCTGGTTGTCCATCGCGATCGAACACGCCAAGGCCGAAGACGCCCACAGGTACGATGAGCTAGGGACTATCACCGACAAACGCCGAGAGATGTTGAAGCGCCTGTGGTGGTGCTGCATTCTTAGGGACCGAATCATCTCTTTGGGACTGCGTCGACCCTTACAAATCACTTCTGACCATTATAGCACCGTCAGAACATCCATCTTGCTGACCGACATGCAGGATGAGCTGGGTGGCTCGGAAGTCTATCAGGAGGATACGAAGCTCGCTTTGACCTGGGAGCTCATTCGGCTCTGCCACTTTGCGAGCGCTGTTACAGATCTCTTATGCATCCTTTACCCTTCGTTTCCTGCCTCGGAGTATGGTTGGAACTATACACCAGCAGCGCACTGGGAGAGCCTACAACGGGCGTCGTCGAGTCTCTCTGCATGGGAGGTTGGTTTTCTGGACGGAATACAACATGATGCCACTTCCCAGTGTCAGTCTTCGATCTCTCTCTTTGGGAAATTGACCAATGTCTATCACCAGTAAGTTGCTTGTAACATATTTTCCCACTGCTTCTCTGAGGAACAATCAAGGGCAGCCCGCATTGCATTATGCAACCATGCTTGTCAGCTGGCCGCTCAATTTGAACGCCCACAGATAAACATCGACCTTGGTCACTACAAGTTCCAACTGCTGGATGCTGTTACTACCATGACCAGCCAGCTGCGGCAATTGATCGCGGCCGATATGGCCAAGTACCTACCAGTAAGCACGTATGATTTGGTCCCCAGGCAGCATATACTCAATAGCTTCGCCCCCTGTGAATCTTTCAGATCAATGTTGCCAGACAGCTAATAAGTAACTTTTTAGCATGGCATATACTCTATTACCGCTGATATTATGGGGACTTAACCTCAGCCTGTCCTCGACGCCGACGGCCCGACATCGCAACGCTCAGCAACTCTCGCTATTCACCGAAGTTAATCGTCTTTATAGTCGGAAGTATGATGTAACCCGGCTGTCTATGATGGTGGATAGAGCTGTGCAATTCGCAAAACCGAATATTTTGAAACTCGGGCCATCTATGCGGAGGATGGGGCAGGTTGTCTCTTTCGTGGACATCTTTGAACAGGAGCCAAAATGCTACGTTGGCTTATGCCTCTACTTGGACAATTTACTGTCCGGGCAAGCAAGAGTCAACTTGGCTCGAGTTCAGCAGCTAGGCACCACGACGTTGCATCACTCACAGGCACTCTCACCCTCTGCACAATTTACCGAAAGCGCTCCATTAGAGGAGCCAGGTTCGCAGCCAATGCCGACTAATCCCGATGACCCTTCCCAAGACGTACCGTTATCATCTGTGTTGCTCACGCTCCATCTCAACCACTCTCTCTCAGGGTTGCTCCAGGGTTTAGACCCTGGGACGAATGGATTAACACGGTCTATGGGTGGTCATATCGACGACGCAATAATGGGTGGAGATAGTGAACCAGAGGTCGTGCAGGAACAAGTGCAGAGCAACTCCCCAGAGGGTGGCCACTTTATAAATCTTTTGGGGATGCTTGGGGAATAAGGCTACGGGGCTGCCGGCCCGTGATTTACCCATTGTTGTTCTATAACGATGTTCATCTGGCGAATAGAAACACTGGCTCATCAAGACAATCCTCTCTATAGCTTTGCGGTTCTCTCTTCAATCAGTTCAACAGTGTTATCCAAGGCATAATCGCAACGCGCTGTCTTACTCCGGACAGAATTTGCCTGGTCGCGAGTAATATATCGAGCCTCAACGGCTGGGTTGTAGCCGACACCGCTGAGCCTAGCAATATCCGCTTCGCTCATACGACCATCTGTATTTTTCTTGCCATCGGCGCGCTTGTAAACCGTTACCACAATCGCTCCTCCTAGCCCGATGTTGTGCTGAAGGGTGACAGCCGTATCCTTTACCAATCTGCCATTGTTTGCCCACCCCCTGAGCTGCCAAGTGAGCTCGGCGCATTGAGCTAGTCCGGTGGCCCCCAGAGGATGTCCTTTCGAGATCAACCCTCCAGACGGGTTGATAATAGGGCCTTTCCCCCCGTAAGTAATATCTCCATTGCGTACCAGATAGTGTGCTTTCCCTACTTCGCAGAACCCTATCCCTTCCAATGAAATGAGCTCATTTGCGGAGAAACAATCATGTAGCTCGCAGACTCGGATATCCTTTGGCGTGACACCGGCTTCTGCTAGGGCCGCTGCGGTAGCTGTTCGTGTCATGCCATAGCCGACCAGGTCCATCGCGCTACCAGAGTACAACGATGGACTATCTGACTGTAGTGACTGGCCAGCAATAAGGACTGCATGACTCTTCATTTCCGGGCGACTGTCTAAGAACTTCTGAGACACAATGACTGCTGCTGCCGCCCCATCGGACGTCGGGGAGCATTGCAACTTCGTCAACGGGTAGTATATCATTGGGGACTTTCGGATCTCGTCCAGAGAATAGACCGTACGGAATTGTGCGTATGGATTCCGTGAGGAATGCTCATGGGATATTCTGGCAATCTCTGCAAAGTCGTCGGCTGTCGCTCCGTACCTACCGCAAGATCCGTTAGCTGAAGTTCGACGCTAGTGAGAATTGATGACGACTCACTTCTCCATGTACTCCCTTCCTGCGTTGCCGAACATTTGGGGGTTTTTCGGTGTCTTGTCCTTCCCTCTCGTAGCCTCCATGAGCTTCATACTGAGGTCAAATGGTGTTGGTCGGTCTGTAACTGTGCTGACCAGAGGCCCTGCAGTCATCTGTTCAAAGCCGACGACTAAGACACAGTCATGAATACCCGAACGCACAAAATTTCGCGCCATGTGAATGCCCGTGGAGCCAGTAGCGCAGGCGTTATTGGTGTTGTAAATGGGAATTCCCGTCATCCCATATTGATAAAAAACACGTTGACCGGTGCAGGTAGGGCCCGAGGTGTAGCACGCGACACCAGCTTCAACGTCATCGTATGTGATGTGCGCATCTAGCATGGCCTTAACCCCTGCTTCAAAGGCCAGCTCAGTGTACATGCGTGTGCCTCGCGGCTTTAGGAAAGCAGCCATCCCAACACCTAGGACATAGGCGAAATCTTTGTCTTGTCTGGCCATTATGGAAAAAAACAATGTGAGTGGCGTTTGTGAGCTCGTCCAACTTAACGCCATGGATTTCCAGGGTGCAACTATTTAAAGACTGGCCCACTTGTTCTAAATGAGCGAGCAGATATCCGAGGCACTGCATCGGTATCTACGGAACAAGCAGATGCGCCGAGGCAACAATGCTATCCCTGGCATTCGGCTGGATGTTCAACATGCTTCATGTCGTTGTTGCCGGAGGCCAACGGACAAGATACTCCGACTAGGATCTGCAGAGAATTACTTTTCGGAAGCTATCTACTTCCACGCTGAACTTCTAGCTTGCAGGCCAGGATGAATAGTGGAGCTGAATGATTGCGAACATGTTGACATGTTCGGTTTATATTTTATTCGGCTTTCGCGCGGGTTAACTCTGGCGACAGTGGAGGAAACAAAAGCCGGCCGCGATGCCCTTCTCTCATGCATTTCCGGCAACACCAGGCCTGATCTTAACATCTAACATACAATATGTCTCTACGTTATGATCCCGAGTTTGAAATTGCGGCAGGCCCAACCCTCGCACGATATGCAGCATCAGGTTCCCCGGCACTTCACGATGTTCAGGCACGACGGGACCGTTTCCAACAGGCATTGAAAAAGGATGCCGTCTATCAGATTCCAGAGGATCTGGAAAAAATCATTCATCACGCTCCAGCTTCTGACGGCCATTTGGTGGAAATTTATCACATTCGCAGACGGGAGAACTCGGCCGCGGAGCCTCACTCGGCTATTCTTCACATCCATGGGGGTGGCTATTTTAGTTTCAGCGCTGCTCAAAGTGTCCAGAGCCTGAGCGATTATGTATCTCAAAGTGGTGTGCAGATGCTGTCGGTGGAATACCGCCTCGCACCAGAGCACCCGTTCCCGACTCCTCTGGAGGACTGCTGGGCGGCCTTGACTTGGGTTTTTGCAAATGCTGAACATCTGAACATCGACAAGAGACGTATTGGGGTAATGGGTGAGAGTGCTGGGGGAGGTCTGGCTGCCAATCTCATCTTGCTGGCTCGTGACAGGGCCTTGTCGCCGCCTTTGGCGAAACAAATTTTGATCTACCCTATGCTTGACGACCGTACTGTTACCGACAATACGAGTGGCCTAGCTTTTTTTGATGTTAGCGACTGCATTACTGGTTGGGCCGCATACCTCGGAAAAGATGTCGCTGGCGCTGATCGCGTCCCCAGGTACGCTGCTGCGGCGCGAAACCGGGACGTCAGTGGTCTGCCTGAGTTGTACTTGGATTGTCCGCAGCTCGATATCTTGCTGCCTGAGAATCTATGTTATCTCTCCCGATTTGTCGAGGCAAAGATTCCCACGGAATTCCATCTGTATCCAGGCCTTCCACATGGGTTCACAAGCCTGGCACCTGGGGCCTCTTTCTCCGACCGGGCCATCAAAAATCGTGTCCGCGCTATGCTGGATTTTTAGTTCGCATCAGTTGAAAACTTCTCTGTAACTATTATGTATTAGAACTGATAAACAAAGAGGCAGAGGTATACAAAAATTTAACATCAATTGCTTTTCAACGCCCGAGTATGTAGTTTGAGAAAAAGAAGCTCTTATTTAAAGAAGAGACTAGATCTTGCTTTGCAGGAGAGAACGCCGGAGACGTCGCCTGGAAAATAAAAGGTAAAGAGCGGATACAATTCATTATACAGCTGGCGACAGTCGAGGGTTTTTTGTTTAGAAAATCGGAAATGGTTCAATCGCAATGACAATATCAGTAATACTTAAGATATATTTCTATCAGTTCTGCACATCTGTACTTAGCTACGCGGTTTGGCCCTTGCAACATACTCTAATTGGTATATGAAAAATAGTATACCAGAGCTAGATTTCCCAATCTACTTAACAGTTAGTTTCCATATAAAAATATAACTGTCTGGTTGGTAGAAGCCCTAATAGTGTGCCGATGGACAGGATCTTCCAGGTGGTAGTGGATCAGTCATATGCGACTCGTACAGGAATACATTATACTGATTCCCACACATGCCGTATATTTCATGGTGGGCACGCCAGGAGTGGTGGAATACTTACATTGGAGGTTCCCAGCATCATTTTGGACTCTAGTCGTCTCGCTCTAAGCATGTAACACATAGACCTCCTTTCCGCACACCTGGCGTCTTTTCTCTAACATGGGCACCCGGGCCTGGGAACGCCTTGTTGAGGCCAACACCTGCCCCAGCGGAGCTGAAAGATTCTGGAGGCTGTGACTACCGTGCTTGCTTTGGCTCTGAATGATCAAGTCCGCTTCCTTGAACGGAGATTGTAGTTGACGTACGAGGTCCTCGTACAGGCTCCCTGCCTTCGGATGGCAATATATATCAAGCACGCATGACACATAATGTCGTACTAATACCCTCTTACCTTGTTTCATATAAACGAAGAAGACCACTGCGTTCTGAGTTAACAAGTCGCCACTCATCTGCGATGCGCTTCGCCGTCCGATTGGCCCATCAAGAACTTTTCATGAACCAGAAGTCCATTTTCGCTTGAATTGCTGGTGCTCAGCAACACATAGCTGGTTCATTATCCCTTGTTTCTTCGACTAACTTTTGTTGACGAGCGGTGTTTTCGGCGATATTGGGCTCTTTTGGAGATGCCTACCATACAGTGAGGTGGCCTCCGCCGAGGGATCTCATAATTTAAGGGCAACATTCTTTTTTCTCCGAGCGAGTGCACGGTCATACAATCCGTGCTGTTTATTCTAATCATTTCCATCAACATGTTTCGTGGGTTATACCGAGGTTTAGGTGTCTGATGGTCACTACCAACGGAGGATACGTGTATTCTTCCACGCGCCCTTATACTGATTCCTTGTTATCCTGTCGGAGAGGCTAATATTTTTTTGCCATGCAATTAAATAAGCCCACTTAGCCTTAGTGAATGTTATTCTTGTGTGCAGGCCGTCCCCTTCACTACAACTATAGTTGGCCTTGGCC
Source organism: Aspergillus sp. MEXU 27854 (assembly GCA_019721355.1). Lineage (NCBI taxonomy): Eukaryota > Fungi > Ascomycota > Eurotiomycetes > Eurotiales > Aspergillaceae > Aspergillus > Aspergillus sp. MEXU 27854. Next base: position 97,919 of record JAGMTT010000002.1, read on the forward strand.
GTAAGCCGTGGCTCGGAGTGGGACGGCTCCCGGTTCAGGTCAGGGCTGCTTTGTTTGACCGCGAAGGCCGAATGCCGACGGGTCTGTTATTCCTCCGTAAAATAAATAGTGACGTATAGTGCTGGACATCTACCCAGAATATCTGAAATCATCCAAATTTTCCACAATGACCGATTTCACTGACAAGTTGAAGCCCAGAGAACCTAGCGGTCCAGCCATCCTAGCCAAGGAGCGTGCCCAGTCCGGCATCTCCGTTGGTGAGCTGTCACAACTGTTGTTCGCCGGGGATGACTATCTGGAACGACAGGCCCGAATTCTTCCGATTATAGAGGCTGAGCCTCTCTTTGATAAGAAGCAGCAAGCCAACTTATCACGACCAGATCTCTTCAAGCTTGCCCTGGCGCGAGCCAAGTTGCTACGAAGACTCGTTGACAAACATGGGTGGGATCTCAAAGACTACAAGCTCGCAGAAGCGCTGGTTGATGATGTCTCCCCCTATTATTTGCACATGCATATGTTTGTTACCACGATTCGCGAGCAAGCCAGTGACGCCCAACAAGCTCACTTCATGCCGTTGATAGAAAGTTTTAGAATCATCGGCGCATACGCGCAGACAGAGCTTGGTCACGGGAGCAATGTGCAGGGTATAGAGCTTGAAGCGCGCTGGGATCCGCTCTCGAAGGAATTCATCCTGCATAGCCCGACCCTGACAGCAAGCAAGTGGTGGAATGGGTCCCTCGGTCGCACTGCCAATTATGCTATCGTCGTGGCCCAATTACTACTACCCAAGCCAGGCGCAAGAACGGATGGCCAGGTGGAGTATATTTCGCACGGCCCTCATCCATTCGTCGTGCAGGTGAGAGACTTGAAAACTCACCAGCCACTAAAGGGCGTGGTGATAGGTGATATCGGTCCAAAGTTCGGATATGCCACCATTGACAATGCTTATATGCTCTTCAACAAGTTCAGGTACAGTAGGCAAGATTGGCAACTGTTTCAGTCAAGCTAACAATTTCATTAGAATCCCTCAATCCGCCTTCTTGTCTCGTTACTGCAAGGTTAACCCAGAAACCGGCACCTATTCGAAGCCTGTGATCCCGGCTGTGGTGTACGGCACCATGACGTACGTTCGCTCGCTTATTGTTCACCAGTCACGACTTAGTTTAGCTCGGGCAGTGACAATCGCCGTGCGCTATACCACTATTCGTCGACAATTCAAGGACCGGGACAACAGAGGCGGCCCTGAAGTTGCAGTGTTGGACTATCCCACTGTCCAGATCCGGATTTTGCCGCTTCTAGCAGCGACCTACGCGCTCCACTACACTGGCTCAGCTATGCAGAAACGGTATAGCGACGCTCGCAAGGAAATTGAAATCGGGGATTTCAGCAGCCTTGCTCACATGCATGGCATGTCTTCGGGGCTGAAAAGCCTCTGTACTAACATTGTTGCCGATGGCATTGAGATGTGCCGACGTGCGCTGGGAGGACACGGCTACGGAGGGGCTAGTGGGTTTACTCGCTTGTCTCCCGACTATCTGTCGCGGGTGACTGTAGAAGGCGACAATTGGATGATAACGCAACAGGTCGCGTCGTATCTCATCAAAAGAATGATGGAGGCTGCATCGGGGAAGCCAGGATCCGATGCATCACACTTGGAGATCTTGAACGCCCAAGCTAGTGGGCAGACACTGCACCCGTACAACATCTTGGACTCCGATACAGATCTTATGAAAGCCTTTCGCCGACGAGCCAGTTTTCAGGTAATATAATTCAGACCTCTTTTACTCACTTACAAGGCACTGAATATTGTCTAGGTGTACGGCATTTACGTGGACCGTGTCCAGAGAAAGAAACCGTGGACCAGCATCATGATTCAGCTCAACAAGGCCAGCCACGGTAAGGCCGGTAATTAGGTCCGATCCAAAGATATGTGACTAATGGAATCTAGCGCAATCGATGGCCATGATCGTGGAGCTGTTCTACGAGGCTGTAGCGACGAATGAAGAACCCCGATTGTCTCCTACCATCCAAAGGGTGCTTTTGGATCTTTATCGCCTATTCGCGTGTTACCATGTAGAACTTGAGGGCAATGACTGTGAGTGCTATCGAGTACCCTAAACTGACCCCCCTCCCCCCACAGCATTTCTAATTCTCATTGCTTAGTTATCCGCGCCGGTGCGATCTCGCAGAGTGATCTCAACGCCCTGCCCGCCCATATCCAGCAGTTGATGGCCAACGTCCGACCCCATGCGGTCAACTTAGTTGACGCCTGGATGATTCCAGATTATCTTCTCGACAGGTGAGCTTGGAAAAGTGAAATCTGTTCGCTGTGTAGGCTAATCGAACTCAGTGCCCTTGGCCGGTACGATGGCAAGGTGTATGAGGAACTCTTCCACAGGGCACACCGGCTTAACCCACTGAATAGAATAACATTTAACCCGAATTATTGGGAGGATGAGCTTGTGAAGGGGACTGGGGACAATTGGTCATCTATCCTGGCCAAGCTGTAGCTTATGCACTTCGTATCAATATATAATTGAGTCGTAATTTACCACAGCAGTACACAAGTGATGTGATCTAGGTAACCAACTCTAACTACGGCGTCTCATTGAATGGCGGGATGTGATCGTAGGACAACTCAACCGCAATTTCGTACAAGTCAATCAATGCAATTAAAGCGGTGGGTACATCGGAATAGCGAAATGCTGAACGGGCTTACAGTATAATTGATCGTCGTCAGTTACCTCGGGTCCATGAGGCTTGGGAGTGTGGCGTTACGAGCCAGCATGATGACTTCCACAGGAGTAATCAACCTTATATCCGTTGAATTAAGATGCTTATATCCGACATCCGACGAATGGTACCCATTATGACAGAACATTTGCCTCCTGATTACTCTCCAATATCCGCAGTGGACCACGAGGAGCAGCTTGCGGGCAATATAAATTCTATTTGCTGTCAGCGATCCTAACGCCTTCGTGACATGACCACATACTCTCATCAAATTCCTACAATTACCATCTGGCTTTCACATACGCACAACGCCATGTCTTCCAGATATGCTGCCGCTTTCAAAACCCCTCAAGGACCCGGGGATGCTCGTCCGACCGCCCTACAGATCGTCCGAGATCAGGGTCTTGATGGCCAACTGGTAGATAAGGTTATCCTCATCACCGGTGCTTCTGCCGGGCTGGGCGTCGAGACAGCCAAGGCACTCTTCGCAACCGGTGCAACTTTATATTTGACAGCCCGCAATATTGAGAAGGCAAAATCTGTGCTGGGAGACATCGCAGAGTCCCCTCGCGTGCACTTGCTAGAGCTGGATCTCAACTCGCTTGCATCAGTACGCGCCTGTGCTGAAGAGTTCAAGAGAAGAAGCAAGACTCTCAACATCCTCATTGAAAACGCCGGCATCATGGCCTGTCCTGAAGCAGTCACTGCAGACGGGTTTGAATCCCAGCTGGGAACAAATCATCTGGCTCATTTCCTCTTGTTTTATCTCCTCCAACCCACCATGCTGGCATCATCGCAGTCGGATTTCAACTCCCGTGTCATTATACTGGCTTCTAGCGCCCACTACATTACGGATGTCCACTTCGACAACATCAACCTATCTGGGGAATATGATCCATGGGTAGCGTACGGTCAGAGCAAAACGGCCAACATCTGGACTGCCAATGAGATTGAACGACGTTTCGGCGACAAGGGCTTGCATGCCTTTAGCTTGCATCCCGGCGCAATTGCAACTGATCTGCTCAAACATGTGTCCGATGAGCAAAGGTCTGCCTGGGGCGAGAACAAGTACTTGGCTACATACTGGAAAAGTCCAGCGCAAGGCGCTGCAACCACAGTATGGGGTGCAATCGCAAAGGAATTGGAGGGCAAAGGCGGGAAATACCTGGATGACTGTCAGATTGCAAGGCGTCATGATTCGGCGAAGTCGGGGAGACAGGGGCCTGGGTATGAGGTGTGGGCTTATAATGAGAAAGGAGAGAAGAGATTGTGGGACCTGACTCTCCGTATGTTAAATCTGCCGGATTTGTGAATCTGGCAGATAGTTTGCAATACGAATAGTTACACATGGGGCATTATGGCAATCCATATTCACTTACCAGAGTAACACATATATATTCGTTCCGTAGACCACTCTCCCTCAATGCCTGAATGGCTGCCAGCGGGCACAAAAATACACGTTTCAAATGCACAAACTTGACTCTGTCTCAGGAAACTTTTTTCTCGGTATTCGCCGGGATTGCTGAGGACCTCAGATGCGACTCCGTGCTGTTGCTCCGAGGTGACGAACATCTCATTGAACTAGCGGTCAACAAAGTTGGTGGAGCAGACATTGAAAGCTGGCACAGCTATCTACCTGGTAATCGCATAGCTCTGCAACAGAGTGATATATCACTTCTATGTGGGGTTTTGGGTCTGATCATGCCCTTGTTAGTGTAGTCAGCATAAAATCACTGTGTCGTAATTGAGACGCCCACATCTATCCCACTTTGGCAGAGGGCTGTTGATGTTTCCTCGAAGCTTTCATAGACCTATAAAGGTCCCAAGGTGTTTAAGCCAACTATATGCTACCCCGGGTGTACCGCAACCCCAACGGACCTGAAAGTAATAATCCCACGCTGAAGCGTGGGATTACTGTATCAAGTAAATTTATTTATCGCTATTTGAGCGATGAAGGGGCTTCTATGCGACCCAACGAGCTGGCTTGCGCTATTGCCTGCCAGTCGGATGAGGACTCAATCTTGGTATCGGAACGAGCATCAACGTTGGCGCTACTGTACCTCAGTGACGCCTACGTTATAGTACATATATTCTTTCCTGCAGCCGGAGGCTCATTGTCTACACAGTGCTGCGTGAATCATCTTATGTGCAGATAGACGCGTTCCGGTACACACTACTAATGCAGACGGGCCAGACAGAGGTCAAAGTCATCTCGCTATCCCATTTCAATCATAGGCGTTCGTGGATTTGGGGATCCAAACAGGCTCCACGGCCTTCCCTCCCGAAGTCATTGGCTCACTTGCCAACAACGTGGCCACGAAACGGGCAGGTTTCTCACATGATGGGTTCACCCACTTGTGGAGCGTTCCCCTCTGAATAACTGAATCCTTGAAAGAGATCAGATCTTGCTTAAAAATGAACTCCAGGCGAAACAGAACTTACCCCTTGCTTCAAGTTCAGTTTGGTGCTCTTCTCGTCGTTTTCCCCCAACATTAAAACAAGCTCTCCTTCCACCACAGTGACAAAGTCCACCGAGTGAGTCCTATGCCATACAGAGTATGCTGAGGGGCCAAAGTCCCCTTGCACGAAGTTTGCGCCGCCAGGGGTGACGATGTGGAACGTCTGAGCCCCGCAGCTTTCTTCGTCGGCTTTTTCGTATCCCTCGCCTGACAAGTAGAACTTCAAGTCTTGCTCAGCTTGAACATCTGTAGGCACCTTTGCGAGCTGGTATAAACGTGTGATTGCATATCCGCCACGGTCGTGCCATCTGATATCCGGGGAAGCGAGGAGAACGTCCTGTCCTGTTGCATCCACCCCGGTAATATAACGAGTGCTCCTTCTCAACCCGCGCTCAGTATCGGGCGATACTGGCGGAAGCTTTTGCTCACACATCGGAGCCGACGATCCTCTGACGATTGTATCTCTCTTCTCCGGCGCGGTGAGGACTGTGTTGCTGCTTAGCCCATTAGCTTAAGACTACGCGATTTGCAGCAGGTATTCATCGCTCCGAAACCAGGTATCAGAGACGAATAATACACATGTAGATAATGGCACACCCACGCTCCGTAATGGTTCTCAGCACTTGATGGTAGAAGTGGATGGTATGGGCGATGTCGAGCTTTGGTAAGATTTTACACTACGACCTGTTGAAGTGGGGGGAAGTTGGCCGTAATAAAATTTGCGGGTATACCGAAGACAAAGCCGTGAAGGCAATAAAAGCCGATAGAGCAGAATCATGAGAGGTATTGTACACATCCAGGCGCCCACAAAACAAACGTGTTCCTATTTCCTCTCGTGCATATTCATGCTCGACATCCTGACCGGCCACACTGCAAACATCTACATTATCCCTGGGGTCAGCTGGCACTCATTGGCTTCTCAGCCGTGAAAACACTCGTTTTGCAAAGCGCCGCTCTCGGCGTCGATGACCCTGACAAAAAGAAGCAGCGCAGCGCGTTTGGTCCACTGGAATAGTCGCCAAAGGTCCTATGTCCCTAGGTGTTGAATGTTGGGGATCGCGCTTAAAGATTCTTCGCAACCAGTTACTAGGAACTTCATTATGCACACAAAATTGCCAGTAAATGTTATCGGTACGATTAGGAAAACTTTCGGGATGTAAATGGGATCAGATGTACATTCGGAACAGTATGACCGTGATGGATTGTGATCTGCTGGCCAGGTTCAACTGTGCGACGGAGACGCTGGTCCCCGGAATTCTGGTGTATCGATACAGTCTTATGGAGTGGGTACACACTCAGCTATCGGGGTTAGGCCGGAAAATCAGGATGGCGCTGGCTTGCCTTTGGCGGTTTAAAATGGCCCAACGCCAACAGGGCATTTGCTCGTGAAGGCCGGCCATCAGCTGGCCGACGATATCGCGTCCCATTTGCATAGAGATGGACGTTGTCTCGCCTGGGAGGGTTAACAGTTGTAGTTGTCACATTCATTGTGTATACGTGGGATCTGGCAAAGAAATCGAAGACGAAATAAATGATGTAGACTCCTCCACTGCCAGTGCGCTTTACTTCAGCTGCATTGCCGAGGAATGATCAAAATGGACCAAGTTGCTCGGCGAACTGTCGACTCTACCAGCTGACGCATTAGGACACGGCATACTGGGAGTAATCCAGTTATTCCGTTTCGGGCAACCCTATACTCTCTTTTATTCCGGCTCGGGGGCCTTACTCCACTTGCAGGGCTATAGAAGCACTGTTGCCAACGCCTTGGTCCGAGGTAGGGTGAACGCCCGTCGTTGCCGAGTTCGTCGATGCCGTATTGAAGGACGGGGTTTATAAGGAATAAACATCCATGAGAATCAGATCGCCATAGAACCGCTTGCCAGCTCCTGTTCACTGCGTGCATGATGTCACCTCAAATCCCCTTAATAGAATCCCCCTACAAGGTGGATATCCCAGTGAGCGATGTATCATCATGGGTCTTTTCGAGCGGGACAGAGGAAACACGGCGAGAACCTCAGTACTTCGACGCAGACAATCCCGCCCATTGCTTTAGCCTGAGTGAAGCCGAGCTCTACGTCAAGCAGGTGGCCCTTGGTCTTCAGAGGCTTGGACTGAAAGCAAACGATAAAGTTCTCCTGTTTTCTCCCAACAAGCTTTACTTCCCTATCCTGCTGTGGGGGACCATTGCTGCACGATGTGTGTTTACCGCGGCTTCGCCTTCCGCACAGGAGGCAGGTACGTAATCGTTTACTGGGATCGGACGGAATTCTCCGGCTAACGCCTCTCAGAGCTTTCGTATCAAATAGCTGACTCGGGTGCTAAAATTATTATCGCACACCCCGACACGGCCGCACTTGCCGTGCACACTGCCAGCAAACTGGGCTTACCTGCGGAGTCGGTCCTCCTCTTTACAGACCCCGGTGAGCAGCCAACTGGGGTTCACCAAGGGCTCAGGAAATGGACAGACATATGGGCCCCACCAGAAGAGGCTCGCGTTTGGAGATGGAGGTCAATTCGAACAATTGAAGAAGCACAAACTACGGCCGCAGTCATAAATTACTCCAGCGGGTACGTATTGAGCCAACAAGAAAGAGAGAGCAACCCAATGCTGACGGCACATAGCACAACTGGAACCCCAAAAGGGGTGGAGCTGTCACACTACAATATCATTTCTAACTCGGTTCAAATTGTGCATAAAAGGAGCTTAGTTGCCGATACTCCCCAGGGTCGTGCAAGGAGACAACGCTTGGACATGTCTGGAGAGCGATGGATAGCTCCACTGCCCATGTATCACGCATTTGTATAGTCTTCATGGCCTGATGAATTTGACAATAAGCTGACCACAGACATCAGGGCCAAATCTGGTATTGCATGAACGCGATTCAGCTCCGTGCCAAGGTATTTGTGATGAGCAAATTCGATGTCAATGCATATCTCCGTTACCTGGACATCTACAGAATCACCTTTGTGACAACCGTGCCAGTCATCATGGCTATGTTGGTTAAGTACCCACACCCTAACAGTTTCAATCTCAAAGCTATAGAAAATGTCGTGTCAGGCTCTGCACCTCTCAGCCCAGAAACGGCGAGAAGGTTCAAGGACCTGTACTTACACAAGGATGCAACCGTCAAACAAGGCATGGGTCTTACCGAGACAACTTGCTCGCTATTTCAGTTTGCGCCTGACGATATTGATGATGGGAGATCAATCGGATGGCTCAATGCCAATTGCAAGGCCAAAATCGCCCCTGTGCCTGGCGAAGACTACGAGGGTACAGGGCCTCCGGGTGTTGTTGTCGGCGAGATTTGGGTTACGGGGCCAAATATCATGATGGGATACTATCGCAGACCCAGAGAAACAGCCGCTACAATTGTTCACGAAGCTGGGGAGCGCTGGTTGAAGACTGGTGATGTTGGTTATGCCGATGACAGTGGTAAATTCTACGTTGTAGACAGGATGAAGGTAACCCCAAGTACACTTGCCTGCAGGAAAATAGTCATCATACTGACCCCCGCTAGGAACTGCTGAAAGTAAGGGGGCTACAGGTCTCACCGGCTGAGCTTGAGCTTGCCCTGCTACAACATCACGACATCAGCGATGCCGCCGTTGTCGGCGCAAAGATGTATGTTTTTTCTCTGGCTGTTTGACTAAACACGCGTGCTAACCACAGTAGCAACGGTGGTGAATACCCCCGGGCCTTCATAGTTAGAAAGCAAGGAGTCGTAACGGCCGCAGAAGTCGAAGAGCTGGTCCGGTCACGGTTCGCAAGGCACAAATGGCTGACAGCGGGCGTTTATTTCATTGATAAAATCCCGCGTACTGCTAGTGGCAAGGTGATGCGCCGCCTCTTGCCCAAGGTTGATGGGAACCCGTCCTCCAAGCTTTAAATATTGTGTGCTGGGCCAAAGGGTGATATTTCACTCTCGAGGTACGGCTATTGAAATTATACTAGTGACCTAGATATCACACATATGAAGTTTATTGAAAACCAGAGAATTCCACCTAGCTACAACAACCCTTCTTATACAGAACGATCATCGACCAAACGGCGCAGGCATATCGCCTCATTAATAGTACCACGACATTCAACCTGGATCTCTTTAGGGATTTCTTGGGGACAGTTAGACGGCATACAGTTTATTTCTAACGGCGAAGGACTCTTATGCGTGAATTCTATAGTGGATATTGTCATAGTGTTTCACGACATTTGGTAAATTATATGAGTTAATTAGTAATCATTCCTATTTACAGCTAGTTCAAAGGATAAGGTGGTTTGATCAGGAGATTGGTGAAATTTGATGTCGAGATTGCCTTAAGCAAGCATATCCAAGTTGAACTTTTGTTCCTCCACTTCTATAGTATTAGATGGTAAGAGATATTACGAAACACTACTAGTGCGGATACTTTAATATAATTCCATACCAGAACATTCTTTCTGATTTAGTAGTAGGGAACGTGGTACGCAGAACCGTAAAATGCAGATTATCAAGTTGATGCCAGGTTCAGATCGAGACATCTGCCCATGTCACTGCTGAACCGTTTTAGCCCATGTTAATCCACACATCAATACACGTCAGGTGTGTAATCCACCACGATTACGTTTTCCACCGCATCGATAACCACCGGAGTAATAAGTGCATGGTATGGATCTTTGAAAGTGTAATAGTCCCGGTCTTCGGGGCTATCGAACTCCCAGGTGAAGGCGTATTGATAACCTTTCTATTCTCAAGTCAGCATCATCAAAGGTCCCATCAGGCGGGTTGGAACTTCATACGTTGAAGTTTTTGGGCGAATTGTTCTTCCCCCCAGTCAGATTCCTGACCAAAGGTTTTCCAGTTGTAGGATGTAGAGCTTTGTCTTTGATCTCACGCAAACTGTTCAGTGCCTGGCGTAGATGTGCCGGGTTAGAGAATTGATCAATCTGGAAACAAGTCGGCGTTTCCTTACTTTCTCCTTATCAGCATCACTGATTTCGGGCTTGAATGAAAGGATAACGACGTGACTAACGACCATTTTTGCAAAGTAAGAATGTTTTTAGACTGTCTCGGACGACAAGAAGGGTTTGTCTGTAAACTACGAGGATTCATATCACTTTATACCTGGGGAGTAATTCTGATTCGCGTCGGATTTCACGGTCTGAGTTATGCCTGTTCCTCCCCAAGTGACCGATCACCATAGCAGAAACCCCAGCTTTCCCGTCAAAAGCCGTCATTCTTGCCTCGTGAGAGGAGCGAAATGCAACGCCGAATGGCAGGTTCAGATGGCGCCGGCAATAGCAACAACCGTATCCGGCTTATTCTTGTCATGCCCCTCGGTGTATGTTAGGACGTAGCTTTCAAGTTCGGTCTATGCTTTCACCAGAGAAATGAGGTCATTTATTCCGTAACGGCTTATTTTCCGGTAATACTGTCCCGCTAAAAGGTCCTACAGGCTAGTATCTAATTGGACAATGACATGTAGAACTCCGAAAGCCTCGGCGGCAGGGTATAGAGAAAGCGCACAATGTTTATGGCCAATTGTATAAATAGCATTAATGAAACAGACTCATAAAAAGTACACTACATCTCTTTCCTTCCTGCCGAAGCAACCTCTTTGAAATAGCGAAAATGGGTGACCTCAATGAAACGCTGAACATTTCGCCGCAAGACCGTGAAGACTTCGACTATGACGTTCTCATTATTGGTGGAGGCTTGGCGGGAATCTACACTTTGATCTCGATGAAGAGATTGGGTTTGAGGGCTAAAGTTATCGAACGGGGCTCTAACGTCGGGGGTGTCTGGTTCTGGAATCGCTATCCTGGGGCGCGCTTCGATTCAGAGAGCTACACTTACATGTTTACCTTCTCGCAGGAGGTTCTGGATGAATGGGACTGGAAGGAACATTTTTCCGCCCAGAAGGACGTCTTGGAGTATATCAACTTTGTCGTTGATAAACATCATGTCCGCTCCGACTTTCAGTTCAACACGGAAGTTCAGTCAGCCCGTTATAATGACGCCACTCGGTCCTGGACGCTGATCGACCAAAACGGAAAGGGCCTGCAGTCCAGGTTCCTGATAAACTGCCTGGGTCCATTAACAGCACCAACATTACCTGCCATCCCCGGTGTCGAGGACTTCAATGGCATAGCCTATCATACTGCGCGCTGGCCACACAGCCCCGTTTCATTTGAGGGTAAAAGAGTTGGAATTATTGGAACCGGTGCAACTGGGATCCAGACGATCCAAGAAGTCGCCAAAACAGCAGGCCATTTAACGGTCTTCCAAAGGACCGCGAATTGGACCGCGCCATTGCGGAATAGCACAATCAGCCCAGACGAAATGAAGGCCATCCGTGCGGACTACCCCGAAATCATTCGGAAATGCAAGTCCAGTCCGATGGGATTCATGTATCAGCCTGATCCACGAAACGCATTAGACCTGTCCAAAGAAGAACGAGAGGCGTTTTGGGAAGTCCAGTACAACATGCGAGGCCTTGTCAAATGGGTGGGCAATTTTCGAGACACTTTCACGAATCAAGAGGCCAATGACCTCTACAGTGAATGGATGGCAAACAAGATTCGTGCTCGCATCGACGACCCAGTGGTCGCCGAAAAGCTTATCCCCAAGACACACGGCTTTGGTACACGCAGGGTACCTCTAGAAAATGGGTATTATGAGCTGTTCAACAAGCCCAATGTCAAGCTGGTCGACTTGACCGACACCCCCATTACGAGAATCACCACAAACAGTGTCCGGACTTCTACCGATAACATCGAGCTTGACGTCCTTATTTATGCGACGGGCTTCGACGCCTTGACAGGCTCCTATGAGGCAATCGATTACCTCGGCCAGGGGGGAGTCAGTCTGAAGGATGTCTGGAAAGACGGCCCTCGAACTTATCTCGGTTTCATGGTACCGAGCTTTCCTAATATGTTCAACATCCTAGGACCCCATCAAGCTACGGGAAATATACCGCATGTAATCGAATATGCGGTGCAGTATATCACTCGATTCATGAGACACCTCCTGGAAAACAAGGTCACCTATGTTGTTCCTGACGAGCAGGGTGTTGAGGAGTGGACCCAACATGTCATTGACTGTACAAAGGGACTCCTCTCGGTCAATGTCAATTCGTGGATGACCGGGTACAATTCTAACAGGGAAGGAAAAGCCAAGAGGAGGATTATTCGGTACTTCGGTAACAATCTTGAGTTCCGCAAACGATGTGAGCATGTTGCTGCCAACAGTTATTCCCACTTCATCAAGAAATAGGGGACGAATTGTCAATATCAATCGACACAATCTTTCTTTGTTTGATAGTTTTATTTAGACAACGCAATGATCAGCTACCGTCACGAACGCTTTTCGACAGGCTACACTTCAGTTCTAATGACTTGTATTTATGCACCTCGAAATGGAGGAGCCACGGTGGTCGAGCAAACTCCTAATTGACAATTTTGCAAGCACGCACTGTACACTAGAATACCACTGCTCTTTGAAGTCACTCCTTGCAGATATTGATGTGTAACCGATTTTAGGTATTTCCATCTAGCAAACTATCAGATCCAACAGCACAGCCGATGGTTCCCACGCGTGCTGGGGCTACTTGTTCCCATTATATGAGACTCCCAAATCGCTTTCAAGCAGGGATAGTAACGTCTAGAAGACAGAGCTTTGTCTATTATTTGAGTATGTTTGGCTTCTTCTATATGGTATTCCAAGACGAAGGCAAATAATTATGCTACCAACGACTATTCTAAGTTATATTGTTGGAAAATCATGTCCAAAAGGCTTGTCTCCTATTGTAACAACATGCTACGGGCGTCTCTGAATACCGGTAGAATTACCAGAATAATGCAGCCATTGCCACCACCGCAATCTGTTCCTGTTCCAAGGCAATCTTAGTAATTTAATAACAAATTTGGAAAGAAAATAGAAAAGTCTTAGATCGAAATATTTGTCTATCTGGACACGCAGGGACCTTGAGAATTCAGACCTAATGCACTCATTAAATGATCGTAACATTCTCTGGCGCACATAAAAATGCCGATTGAACAATGCCGGCCGCTAAAAGCCACTACTTGAAAGTAATCTACCCTCTACTTGTCAATGCGGCTCAGCGGCAGGTTCTCAATCTTCACCTGATGCGTCGACAAACTACTTTCTTCTAGAAGTTATAACAGCTGTTTTACCCGATCAAAAGGCTCATCAATTCAATTTTACTATGATGATAAGCGGAGTCCTGCTCCCGAGATGTGTCCGCCCGCAACCGAAACTTCCGATATGAGTATAATTATGCTTCGGTATGTATTATCTCAATATAGACGGGAATGTATCGGCTGACACCTTAAATCCGTCCCATTACGTCGAGCGACCCCGAAGAATTTCGGGTCTTAGGGGTCCAGCAAGACAGTATCCGAGAGTATCATAGTAGATTTCTAGGTCCCGAAACTTTTCGGGGTCGTTCCACATAATGGGACGGATTTTAAGGTGTCAGCAAGTTTGGTATCTATCGGATGTGCTGATGTCATCCTCGCCCCAGCCTTTTGTATAAAGTCAACGGTGATGCCGCTACCATTCACACGTTAGTCTCAACGCATATTATATCACTATTTCAAAAAACGAATTTCGACAGAATGTCCGAGACCGTGAAAACTGTCGCCATCCCAGGCGTTGCCTGGGACATTGCCGCCAACATTCACTTCCCACCCGATTTCGATAGCAAGAAGAAATATCCCGCTATGCTGTCCGCCCACCCGATCGGATCGTGCAAGGAACAGACCTCAGGCAACATATACGGCAAAGCAATGGCAGAGGCGGGGTTTGTGGTGGTGGCTTTCGATGCGTCATTCCAGGGAGCTTCTGGTGGTACTCCTCGCTTCGTGGAGAACCCCGAGTTCCGGGTTTCCGACTTCCGCTATGTGGTGGACTACCTTCAAACGTTGCCATATGTTGATCATGAGCGCATTGGGGTTCTCGGCGTTTGTGGGGGTGGTGGCTATGCCTTTAACGCCGCCATGACAGACTACCGTCTCAAGTGCTGTGTGGGGGTTACTCCCGCCAACTTTGGCCGTATTAGCCGTGAGGTGTTCGGCGAGTACAACCCTGCAGGATCCCTGGAGAAAATGGCGAAACAACGCACCCTCGAGGCCCAGGGTGCCGAACGCTTTGTGATGAACTTTCTCCCCGCAACAGTTGATGAAGCGAAGAAGGCAACGACAGATGTGGACATCACGGAAGCGACGGAATACTACAAGACCAAGAGGGGTCAAACGGAGTTTGGCTGCACCAGCGCCCTCTTCTCCTTCAATAGCGCCGCACTGGCCTGGGATGCATTTGGTTTCGCGGAGAAGCTTATGACCCGCCCATTCATGGCTGTCGTTGGCGACAAAGTTGGAGCTTTCGGCGCTTACCGCGATGCGAATGAGATCTATTCCCGCGCTGCGTCTACGGAGAAAAAGTTGGTTCTCCTGCCTGGTATCTCGCATTACATGTTGTATGACAAACCGGAGGCTGTCAAGCCCGCCCTCGCGGAAATCCTACCTTTCCTCAAGGAGCACCTAGGCGAGGCCCAATGAGTTCAGCAAGGCCAGGCGCACTGCGCTTTTCCTCTAGCTCTTTTATTGGGAGCACTGGTATGAAGGGGCGGATGGGGGCTATGAGGGATGCGATTGATTGCTGTTTTCTGTCTGGTTTAGTCCTCTTCAGTCCACGAATTAAGCTATTCAATCCATCTAGTTATTCTCACGTATCTCTTTCTTTCTCCCTTCTTGTCCCTTCAGGGCCGCACCATGCGAAGCACGTGGGTTCCAGTAATAAATGCCCTGGAACGAACGTAGTGAGAGAGGTCTTTTCGGCCATGCCCCCACATGAGCAACGCGACGATGTCTTGCCGCGAAACCTGTCCTTTCCACGCTTCTAGTTGGTTGCCGTCTTCTTATACTTATTGGCAGCTTCGTCTTGCTTCCTGCTCTGCGGCTGGCTCTTTGTTTCCTTGATTGGTCTGTCTGGTCCTGCCGACGCTCACCTTGCTCCTCTACATCAGTCCTTGACGTTTTCTGCTGCTGTTGTAGCCCTTGTTTATTTACACTTTGGACACCTTTCATTTTCCAGCTTCCATGCTTGTGCCATTCGCTTTCATGTCTGCCATCCTTCCTATGCCCATATCTCCTGCTTGCTCATTTCCTTCGTGTTATCAATGCCACATGGTGTCCCCCCAGCCCTCCAGTGGCTTCTGCCTTTACTTCCTCCTATTGCTTTGAATATTCCTGATGCCCGTCCTGCGCATGCGCTTCTCCGCGTTCGCCGTCCCACATTTTTTTCCATGGGCGTTTCGATAATATTAGGGCCTTTACCACTCTTGCCTTATCTCTTCCCATTACTGCTCGCTTGAGAACTCAGTCCTTCTGGCCCGACTAATGGTCCATTTGCTCTTTTTCTTCCTATTCTTTTTCTGTTTTGGGTCCATCGAACATGAGTTGGAGGCCACATGAAGCCCCGGGTTTACTCCAAGGGTCAACCGCTTTCGTGACTCGTTTCCTACCCCGTAGCCTTCTCCGAAAGTATTACAGTCCCCGAGGCCTGCCCCAAGGACCACCAGCATCATCCCTACGCTCCCCAACCTCGCTGACTGTTGCCACTAGCACCGGCCGCTGCCTCTAACCTTCATCATATTCAATCGAATGAAACGCTGCCATCTGGACAGGATCTACTAGCAATATGCCAGACAGGCCCTCTTACAACACCAGCTGTCATGTCTAGAGCGGTAGAGACACCAACAACGACTTTTCGACCATTAGCAATACGGCCTCTAAGGCCGGCGCCGTCTCTATACACCAACTTTTCCGCCGAGAACCATAGCGCCAGCCACCCCTAACAAACGAGTCGACATTCATGAAGCTTAACGCCCACTACGCAATTCGTTACCTTTACTAGCCCTTTCCTGCCTTGGAACAAACCATCTCTGGACGTCGAACTCCACTTTTCCCTATGTTGGCTCTAAAAACCAAAAGATAAAGGAGCCAGCGATCGGATATGTCCCGGCAAGTTTTGAATCGGGCGCTGTCCTTTCTTCGTGACGAATTTAACTCCCGTGCTGCTGCGTCTGACGTATCTCCCTTCATCATATTCCCCAGTACTATACGCGCATCAATGCGCCGATACGAGAATGACCCAGGAAGCGTGGCTGCAACCGGTCCGTGCGCTTCTTGTGGCATGGTAGTCCCTGGTGCAAATTTCTCTCGTGTCGACAACAACAATCCTAGGCTAGCGCTATTGGCCAATAGCCTAGACAGTTGTACGCTACATTGGAGGCACCATCCCCAAGTTTTCAGGGAAGAACCTAGTATATGTGACTATTTGTCAGCAATACCCGCCCATCCTAGACGATCTTACTCTCGTTGGGGAGTATCTCATTGCTAGATCTCATTCATTAGGTATAATATTAAAATTAAGACCCAGCAGCCGGTCTTCTCCCATCAACTACTATGGCAGCGGGTTGCGGTGCGGGTTGAATTTCGACCGTGCAGGTTGTTTCGAACCCGCACCGAGTGCACCCCCAAGAGTCTCAGCCCCACAATAAGCTGGCGACGAGCCTTAGCTGGCGTTGATTACGCTTGGGAATTACGCCCTCTAGACAGGCTGAATAACCACTTCTTGGTAATACGCTCCAGAATAGGTATGCATTATCCCCCCAAAATACGCTCGTGGCTGATGCCGATCTTTCGGGGGACTAGGTAAACTAGGAAAAAGTAAATCAGCCTCGCACAAAAGTCCGGGTCCAATCAAAGCCACGAAATACAGAATACCAAGACCCCTACTGCGCCTACACCACGGCCAGGGCCGGGGTGCAATCACCGGTGCGCATGCCGAGAGCTAGCCATGCGGACCAAGGTAAACTTCAGCTCGAAAACGTTGATCAGCACCGCATATATATCTTGGTCCGCTCGATGGGCAAGTTGGTGAGCTCCTGAATTGCGCCATTTTCGAGAATTCCTATCCTATCTCTGTATATTGACTCCAGAAGTCGGACTACTGGTATGTCTTTACATTTCCTCACCGAGTTCCTTGAGCAGGCGTCCGCCGCCTTCGCTGCGATGGGGCTCGAGCCCTAAGCCCGCCGTGTATGACACGCATGGGCTCCGAGCACAACTCACGGAGATGCCTGCGGCCATCTCTAGCGATACCCCCCTGAATACAGAAATCGAGAATACCGCCTATCAAGTGTCCTCGTGTGACGGACACATCGTTTCCGTTTATCGCATTGCGTCCAAACGTGCTGATTCTGTTACACGAAGTACCTTATTAAACTATACTTTGAGGCAGGAGGGCGTTGCGGGCAATGAGGATGGCGACCTATTCTAGATTCCCTTCCCAAGAATACGGCTATCTCGTGTTATCAAGTAGTGGGCCGGCTTTCCGGGTGAGTAACCACGTTCGTCTGATCTGGTTGAGGGAGGGGAGGCGAGAGACATGGATACTCTCTCCTGGCTGTGAGATTCAAAGGAGCCGGACTGTATCTATTTCAATAGCGGAACAGTTAAGCTAAACACGTTCTCCGGGTCAAATTCGGCCTTCAAATTCGTTAACATATCTGCCTTTGATCCATAGGTCCTTTTAATGTGCTCAGCCCGGGACTTGGCCTGAGCGATGGGACACAAGGAAATATACGCCGTTGGCAGAAGAGCCTCAGGGGACGCCTGTCCAGCCCGCTGTGCCAAGTCAGCTGCCCATCGTTCTGACTCTGGCTGAATATCCGGGTTCGTCGAAAATCCTAGGGATTCTAGCATAAAATGCGGAGTACGTCCCTCAAAGACAGAGGGGGCCTGGGGCGTCGTTGACGGTCCGCGAAGCTGATGAAGGGATAACATAGTGCCAGGATCGTTTGGCATGATTGCGATACCGCGCCCAATAACTTCAGCAATCTCTGGAGTAACTTCGGAAAAGTTATGTGTGTAGACTGAACCAAATGCCGTGGACGGTACCATGGCCCCGGTAGTGACGAAACATTCCGGGATTGTTGTCGGAGCAACAGCGTTCGATATCATGGGGCCAAGAGCAGCAATTTTTTCACTCCAACGCTGGCCTTCTTTGAGGTCGTCACCGCTCCAGGCAAACAAAACCATAAACATGCGTCCATGGGGGCCGTTGAACGCAGCTTGTTGGAGAGTCATCTCCGCGGGGACGCAATCCATTTCGAGCTCATGATAAGCGGCATTGAAGTCGACGAAGGTTTTTCTTATATCAGTGGAATCGAAAACAATAGGTCCGGCCAGAAGCTTAGAAGGTCAACTCTAGATTCCGTAAAAAAATCAATGGGTATAGGTTCGAAATTAACACTGGTCAAGGGGTACACCTTAATGGTGAGTTCGAGAATCACACCGAAGAGGCCACCAGCACCACGGATACCTTGGAGAATGGATTCATCGGCCTTGACTATTTCCCCGTCCGGATTAACGAGAGTTGCACCGAGGATCTGGTCTACCCTGAGACCCCAGTGCGCCGAAAAAGGGCCATATCCACCATAGGTGGCCCAGCCGATATAGCCTACGGACGGAATTGAACCTAATGGCGTGGCTAGACCCTCTTTCCAAAGAACGTTGCCAACCTCTCCCTGAAACGTCCCTCCTTGAACAGTTGCGGATTTGCGATCTGATGCGACATGAACACCCGTCAAAGCGCGGAGATCAATGAGTAGAGCATCTTCCGCGATTGCGAGGCCTTCCAAGTTGTGTCCGCCCGAACGGAGTGTGAAAGGCAAAAAATTGGCTTTAGCGTACTTAATCAAGGCCGCAACATCAGCGTGGGATTGCGGCAAAACAACGGCCAATGGCTTATCACGACGCGCGCAATTCCAGACTTGTCGGGCGCCGACATAGTCTGGGGACGATGGAGAAATGTACTTGATTGTGGAATGTGCTTGGAGGAAGGCATCCAGGGCGATTAACTGGGTAGGCACGGTCATCTCGAGAAGATTGTCAGTGTACGGATCGAGCTATGTTCTGGTAACCAGAAATCCGTTTTGGTCACGTATAGTGATAGGGCAGCGTGCACCGGGACACAGAGAGTGATATAATAATTTAAACACCAAGAGATCATTGTCGTAGTAGTTCCTGGAGTTACCGCATTTAGAGGCACAGTCGCCCGCATCTCATGTCAGCATCCCCCCCTCCTTTTCGGGTGTTGACGGGGTGAGACGCTGACATAAAGAGATGAAGGAGGATCTAACGGCATTGGAATCAGGACAAGTTAAGAGGTTATTAAGGCTCAACGTGATGCAAATGCAACGCTTTGCCAATCGCTTCTGCTAGCAATCACGTTGACGATTCACTGTTGTGTGCTTTAAAATACAATATTAGTCGCCCCTCTTGTAACTGCTCTCCGAGAATGTTGATTTTCGAGATAATTGGTTGCGCTACACGATTTGGGGGTACGTACGGCCAAAACCCGGGCCCTCTGTGCTATGAGGGCCTGACTATTTCGGGGGCTGAACTGCGGCTGAAGATTTGTTATGTGCGGAGTCCATGGGATACTAGAATATTGCTCTTCCTGACGAATACGCTCCTTGGCATTCACCAATTTAGACAGATTCTAGATTCATCCCATCCACCGCGTCTGCCTGGTGAGGCGGAGTGGTTCGATTGTGGATCTTGTGCATGACTTAGGGCAATTCTCACCCGCTCTCCTCTCTTTCTCGCGAGAATCCCTTACTTCTACCGGAGGGGGATTGTAGCATGGAATATATATATCTGACATGATTCCAGAGCATGTAAATGCGGAGAGCAAACTCCCCGTCCGCCCTGCGGTACGTAAAGCCACGAAACCATTCATAAATAGATGTCGAAGGGCCCCTTTCCTGAACCCTAATGAAAGTTTTCTTTTTGGGGAAGGTCGAAAATCCAAGGAAATGATGCTGGCTATCCAAGAAAGCTGCTGAGAACCCGCGTGAAATTAGTACGAGTATTTTCAGTGGCTCTTACTGCGGGTTACTATAATGTATTCTATTGCTCCTCTATTAGATTGGGTTGAGTGAGTATCAATATGTTATGCGTCAATTGGCATAATCTCTATGTTTCAGTATTCAATACACTAGAATTGAATCTTGGCCCATTTTTAGTTACACACCCGATCAGCTTCCTCCTTAAAGTCTGTATTATATATCTCTTAGATACTAGCAATCTCGTATACCAAGCTGGCGTAAATCTGGCAGCCCTCACCACCCATAACCCTTCCCGTATCCCAGTTCCCACCGTAGCTCAAGACCTTCTGTGCCATGGCTTCTGCCACCTGAGAATTTCTGCTGGGGTTATTTAGGTTGCTGCCGGCGCTGTACTTAGCGGTTCCCGCAACGGCGGCGTAGCCCAGGCGTCGGGCATACAGAAAGGCCAGCTACTCGTCGATGGCATCGATGTAAGTCCGCGCACAATCAAGCTCGTTGGTCCCGTTGCGAGAGGTGCAAATGTCAGCAACGGGCACCTCAGAGAGGAGGTTCAAATTGTACGGGGTAGACGAGATAGGGCTGCGTTTGGGGGCGCCGGGGTAGTTGTCAATTATAGCATTGGGTGAAAGCTTGAAGTGGTAGTTTGGCTTGGATCCCAGGCAGGTGACCGCGAGAGATAAACCGAAAAGGATTGAGGATGTACGCATTGCAATGGTGGTGAAAAACTGGTGACCTTTTCGGTAGATTATTCTGGACGTCGTGTAGAAGAAACGGGACTACCTCTGTGGGTTTTAAGCCTCTATACTAACATCCACCCCTCTTGTCATCCGGACAATAAGAAATAATCAGTTTGTATCCCAATAGGGGCTAATTACCTGTAAAAATTTCCGGATTCTACATAGTATAAGATCACTGACCTGGAGCGTATAGCCGCATAGGGTGGAGCTGCCAGAGCGTATTCGTCCACGTGAAGGATCCGCAATACCCGAGAGGACATGCCCTGGGCTGGGGTCGGCGTACAGGTAAGATTTCCCCTCCTTGATTTGTATGATCACCCTGTGTAAAAGATCAAGTGGTATCTATATGCATGGGGAGGACCTTTTGTAACACACTCCTTACTAGCAGTATTCAATTCCTTCGCGTAACGGAGTAGTTAGTCTCTGGTTAGCGATGTGGGCGACTGGGACATTCTTATCTAAGTTATAGCGTTAAATTAGATGTGGTATTTTTTTATTAGTTACTCACACAGCGGCCTTCCGTAAATGTGGAACTAGACTTTAATGTAGATCAGCAATAACAGTCTTTACGGGCCCGTAACGCAGATCTGACCTTCGTCCAGTTAGGTAGGGCCTGTAACGGCTGACAGGCCGGCAATTAGCTGACTAAGTTGGAGGCCTTCGATAACAACACCTAATCCCCTTACCCCGCCCGCAGTTCGCTTGATACTAATAATCTTGATTATTTATGCCTGAGTTAGGGCCCCTAGGGGTCCATTGGCGAGGGTTGAACTGAGCAGCCGATTATGAATGACGCCTCAGAAATATATCCGCTTGCTAGGAACGAGACTAAATCCAGCCGGTTAGTTTATGTTTCTACCCTCTAAAGCAAGCTCGAAACACTCATTGTCCTGAAGGTTTAATACGCAACACGTATTCCTCGACCACGTTGTCGGCGGCCCGATTGACACTGCAATACCACTAGATATAATTTTCTCCGTTTGCCGACGTCGGGATAGGAACAGGGTACGCCTGCTTCTTCACAATCGTATAGAATATCCATTCTTATCGATTAATACAGCATATGGCTCACCGAAGCACGGAATTTTTTAGGCACTAATTGCTCCTACCGAGACCGCTACTTCCACGGGTTTAATATATTACCTGCGCAACTTCCTTCGTCTCATCCACCAGGGGTTGAGTTCTCAGTCCTGAACGTCTTGGATCCGTTCCCAGTCGAGCATCATAATCGATATAACTTAATGTATATTAAAATCCTCGTTACAGCGATAAGAAAGAACGAGTATCGGACTGTTGTAGAGAATATAACAACGATCCTAAGCGAGTGAGCATTGTTTTTCCCTGTCCCTTTATTAAATATATTATAACTACCTCTATCTACAGAGCCTGGTGGCTACCTGCAATAGGTGGAGCTTGACAGCTCCGCTCTCCCGAATTCCGAGGACTCGGATAATCCTAATTCGGCCGTCATTGTATCGTCATGGCTGAAATACTTTAAACTAAACGAACTGAGTGTATCCGCCCCGTCTGCAATACAGAATGTATATAAAAATTCGGGGCTAGTTGAGGTTGCCAACAGGTCTTTCGGTCTCAAAAAACGTGACAAGGATATAAAAGTTAAGGCACAGAAATGGTAGATGCAGGCATTTCAGGCGGCCACAGCACATATAATAAGAAGGATGGATCGGACCCGGGGATTTCGACAAGGAGAATAAGAATGCTGATAAAGCGATCAGCACTCTGGGCACCTACTTGGTCAAAGGCTATGTTTTGGGGTTTCAGTTTGGCAGTGTAATTGGCCAGCAAAAGGCCAGATGTACTCTTTTAGGGGATGCGAAAGTTATTTAACAGTAGAACCGGTTAACGAATATGCTCTTAGATATATCTCGCGATTTAACCTGATCCAAGCCAGTAGGCTATATGCGCCTAGACTTTATCGGGTCGCCACAGAGTTCTTTATAGAATTGTCTGTAATAGAGATGACCCGAAGCGTTTCAGCGCAATCCTTGCGCAAAAATACTGTAACCCGTTATTTATTAAAGTCTTCTCAGTTATGATACACACGGCGGTCTCAAATTCATCCCGATGGAAATCCAATTTAATAGCGCGATGATGATACTTGGACTACAATATTCTTAAATGTCTTATAAATGTGCTTTGAAGTAACATTTGACAGAGTGCTACTATCCTAACCGCAGATGCGCCTCCCCAGATCAAGATAGGGATGCCAGTAGCATCACGGCCATCGAGACCAGCCACGGGGAAGCCGAAACTAAGTATGTTAAAGAGCGCATCAACGGCAGTACCTATAGAAAGAGAAATGGATACAGCGTCCTAGTCCTCTATGCCCTTTAACAGTCCCCATATCGTCTGAGTTCTAGATCGATGCCAACTCCCGACCCGTAGCAACCGAAGGACGTGATATGTGATCTCTGATCAGACATAACTTACTTAGAAGCCATGAGACAATCTTGGTAGGCGCCGAGATACAAGGGTCGACGGTGTCCAGGCATATTTAGGGCAAACAGTACTTAGCCGATCTTGAAGGAGGTAGAGTCGCCTGCTTCGACCACAGTGCCAACCCATTCATAGCTGGTGACAGAGCTACCAAGTCCAACTAGTGAGTGCTTTAGATCTGCCGGATTAATAGCGAAATACTTCACTCTGGCGAGAACTTGGTCCCTCGCTGGCTCGTATTCTTCCGCGATGTTTTGAATGGAGAGTTCTCCATTCTCACTCAAGCTAATGGCTTGCCTTGTATCGAGGGCCATTGTATATCAAAATTTATACAGCGCTTTAGATACGGATCCAGTTGAACTATTGTAATCTTCTGCCTTCGATAGTATTCTTACTACAGGGGATCGAGTTGATACAGGCTTTTTCGGAGAGTTTGGAGGATTAATAAAGTGAAATCGGCCCGATTGGATTACTATTTGTAAGGCACTGGACACCTCTGTAGCCTACGTTCACGAAATTGATCAGCGATACATCTGCTTAATCAATATTTATAAGCTGTCCCTCTGGTACGATTTGTAAGTGAGCAGTTTTAGTCCCCGATGTGCATACATGGTCAGGTCATTTCGATGGATATAAAACGGTTTAGATCGGTGACTCCACCCGTTGTTACTTAGTCCGTATTGTTACTATCCGCAAGTTTATAAGGTATCAAGGTTAGTTTTCAGATTCAATAGACTATATACAGTAGCACCTCAGAAGTCTGAAACCACCTCCTTTGATTTTCTTTAGATGTTTTATTACTTAAAATACCTATGTTTATATACTCTGTCACTTCTAGGTTTCCAAAATAGGCGACGCTATATGTGGTGAGAAAAGAGGATTCTCGGCCTGGCTATTAAGTGTCTCAATGTTCTGGTACTGAAATTAGCGGTGGCTAGTCGGCCACCTATCTAGAAATTAGTTCCTCAATGATTTAGGACATTCAAATATAGTATGTCATCGAATATGGCAATTAAAACTCTACGGCGGTCCTCGTACATGCGGCCCAACTGCAGACAGCGCTGGATATATACCAATATGCATGGAACTTCGCTCGTCCTAGGATTAGATAGAGTCAGCTATCAATTAATTAGTTGGTTACAGATACCGTCCCTTGACACTAGACAATTGACTGGTTGGAGAGAAACTCCCAGCTCGAGTCAGTAATTAGATGGCCCCCTTTCGAAATAAAATCTTGATACATCTTACTTTTTTATACATCTAAAAGATGGTTGATGACCACTTATATATAATTCTTAAGGGAGCCTCTATAAATATCTCGGGCAACCGCATCTATCTCCTGAATAACACTCTTCGTACACGTGGGGAGGAGGTTTTGAATACCGCGCTTCAATATCTGCGCCAATACGAGTGATACCAAGTTTATTTTACTCTATGCCTTGAAGAAAAATCGTGGCTCGGACCAGCACCGCAGGAGTTTCATATCGTGTTTATCTACAGCTTGATAGATTCTATACTTAAAAGTGCCAAATAAGGAATTTCGAAGAAGTATAAAAGGCGACGTCTTTCCAGCGATAGGACTGTTGAGGATCACAGGGCTTAAGTACCTTAAGCGCCGGGGCGCTGCCAATGAATCAATGATATAAAATCAGAGCTTAGAACTTCCGGACGAAGCAGCCATTACTACTGTACCTTCTATTCGACCATAGAGTATAACCCCAACATTACCTATACCTAACCCAGCGATGAGAAACAGTCAAGCAGCTCCCGCCGTTTATGCAACGGCTACTATCTTACTCCCGCCTGAAACAAGCCTTGATGAGCTGGCTACTATGTTAGCTATAATTCAGCATGGGTTCGATCGATATCGGGGCGACTTCGTCTGGGATGAAGGTGGTAGTCTGAAAATATATAAGTGCCGTGGATACTTCCCAATAAGTTCCACGAAAGGAGAGATTAAAGATCTGCTCTATAAGATTCTATCTCCTTATAGCGCAACCTTCGACCCTAGGTAAGTGTGAAATATACGTCGTCGTTAATAATATCCGTGATTAAACTTTCGCAGCTTCAAACAAGAAGATGCCATAAATTGCCCGCTGGTTACCGTGAGGCTCAGTGATCCATACTAGAGCGCCAGACCAGATTGGGCGAGCCACGAGGGAATTAAGCACATATATTCCTCAGGGTACTTGAGTTTTTAGAGCCCACCTAATCAGGCACGACACCAGGACCAAGCGGTATACGGCCAGGGGACCGGACTGTATATTCGCTGTTTACCGCATACCATCCATTTACCACATCACCTATCCATAGCATGTCATGCGGTTGAATCGGAGGGATATAAAGACACTTATTACCTTATTTAGATACTTCTAGATTTTGTTCTTCGCGTTCAATCTCAACACTGTCTCTACCACTTCTAGTACGATCCGTCCGGAGCTTATAACAAGCTAATATATGTATCTTTGCCCTCGCTTCTACTACATCTACCACTGGGCACTCGTATCCGATGCATTGAATATATCTCGTATCCGTAACGACCTTATTTTTCTTCACTTGGCTCCGTCTCGGTCGGCGAATCTCCCTTCTACTGTTTCGCCCGCATCTCCTCCACTTTTTCATAACCCAACCCAGGAACCAGTATGGGTCGCCAAGTAACCTAAATAAATATTATATAATTCTCTAAGCATTAAGTTATGCCGTAATTTTCGAAAAAAATTTGTATCACTTAGTTTAGTCCTAATAGATTGGGAAAGCGACTAAGGGCTCCGCAACCAGCTATGTTTGAATAATACGATACTATAATAACCTAGCTCCTATTCTATTCTAGCCCTAATATAGGTCATACCCTTATAATCTGTTCGATAGCACAGTAACCCTTCCGGATGATCGCTTCTGTGATCTCTCGCAAAGCTGGACAAGGGGTGGTAGGAGTGATATCCCTTTATCTTCTCTGTCTAGCTCCTCAGAGATACCCCTAGATAAATTCCTCATTCTTAGCACTTCTAGCTCGCCGTCTAACTCCTCTAGTTGTATAACATAATCACGGGCTCCTATACTTTCTAGTTCCTCTTTTTCGCAGTCACTTATAAGGTTAATTATATCTTCAGTTACTTTAAGCGCAAGTTCTTCTTCGTGCGCTACTTGAGTATCTGCTTTTAGCATCATTTTTTTTAAGATAGCCGAATTACTGGCTGTCTAAGGTGAACTTCTGGATATACGTATACATTATCAGATCCTAGATAGTCTTTTCGTTTAGAGAACCTCGGCGATAGTGGCAGATATCTCTAGCGCTATTAAAGAGACGTTCGATACCTGCGCCAATGGCTGGTACGGCGAGAAGATCGCGTGCCAGGCATGAGAGAACAGGAAAGTCGCGCTTATATTCCTTCCAGTACACCCTCGGCGGAAGCGACACAAGTCCTAGATAGGTTAATTACTAGTCGAAAGTAGAATAAGATGAGTAGTTCTCACCTTCCTGAAGGTACCGGTTAACCTCGTCCAGTTGGGCCCTATCACTAGATAAAGAGGTACGCGGGACAAGGAGCTGGTCTAATTCTGATATCTATTGCTGAGACTGATGTCTTATAATACAGAAGGATAGATCAGGGATATACTGTTGGTATTAGTAAAAGCCCCTCCTTAGATAACCACGATAGTACCTCGATATTTTACTATGGCATTAAGCGTACTCTATATCACCAAAAGCCGAGAGCTTGTATTGTGGGGCAAGTATTATCCCCGTAGCGTATAGGAATCTATAGTCCCGGTACGTCTTATTATAGTATTCTCTCAATTTCTGTTTAGCTGCGAGCAAGGCATCGTGCATAGCCCTTTTCCACGGAGGTATCTTCCTTAGACTTCGGGTGGACTTTTCGATATGTTCCGAGAGCTTTCTATAAACTAGAAATATAATATAGATAGTCACATCCCTTGTTTTTATAAGGGCCACCGTGAATGGGAAGAAAGGCTTTATCAGTAAAAGAAGATAATCGATTTACCGCCATTTAATGTCGCTAATTTTAAATTGCGCGTAATCATAATCTGTATAATATCGATTAAAATAGTCGCGCAGTTTCCGCGCTCGTTAAAATATTAGAAATATTAAATTCCAGCGCGTCTGCACGTCCTACAGTAGGAAAAGCTGGTTATTAACGGGTTATAGGGAGGTAAACGCGTCCCGTTGCTGCGGGCTAGCATTTATAAAGACTATAAGTAACTGGACCTGAAAGGAGTCTTTAACGTAGTTCGTTTAATTTTTATGCGGAGACAAACCTTCGCAAGCATATGGGTAATATCCCCACAATCTACCGAATTCTTGAGAAGACTAGCTTAGGAATCAGACTATAAGGTGCTAACTTCCTCGTTCTTAGGCGCTGCTCTGATATGCCCCAAGAGTTGCTTAAGGCATAGTTGGATAATATGAGCCATGCAAGGGACACGGATGATAAAGTCGCGGGAGTTAATTGCACCTGTAGCAAGTAATACGTTCTGTAGGCCTCGGATCGAAGTATCATTGTTAGTTGCATTATCCGTGGTCACTGTAAAGATTCGATCCACGAGTTGGCGCTCTCGTAGTAAGTCAAGTAATACGTCGCTTAGGTTGCTTCCTGAATGGGGACTATGCAATGTCTCAAAGCCAAGAAGGCGTTCTCGATAGTTCCAATCACTGTCGATAAAGTAGGCTGTGACTGCCATAAATACTTGCTGGAACAGGCTGGTCCAACGATCTAAAGCAAGTGATACTTTAGCGCCCTCAGGTAAGTGATTTAGTTGAGAGGCATGTTGCTTGACCACAGCATCACGTAAACGGCGACGTAGCGTTTTCGCAGACGGGAGCTCTAATCGATGAGTTCCAAAGTGTATCAGATTTAAGAGTTATTGAAATCCGCCATCTTCTACCACCTGGAAAGGAAGCCGCAGGCCTGTAATAGTTTTTAGGAGCTGGCCCTCGAGTTGATCCTTTGTAAATTGAACTCCATCGGGTGTACTTGCTGCAGGCTGTTGAATCAAGTCTTGGATAAACGTTTGCTGGGCTACTCGCCTCTTCCCTTTCCGCCAGCTACTAGATCTCTGATGTCTGAAGACTCCCATAGCGCTTGTGCCATGGTATTGGTGATGGGGATGATCCAATAGCGTTAGACAGGACTTGCAGATTACCTTCGGGCGACCTGTATGTACCTCCGCTACCTAGTCAAAGTATTTCCAAGCATCAGCGGTGCGTGTCTCGATCGACCATTTAATCTTAGATCTGCCATTTCCGTTCAACTGCCTCCCGTACTCAGTTTATAACCACCATGAGAAAAAATCGGTCTCATAATCTGTGTCGTATAGAATCTATATCTTTTTTCGATTAGGGCCGACACGTTTGAGGCTCGCCGGAGGATCACCGGAAGAGAAGATATAGCTCGGTCTTGGACTAAGGAAGGGCTTCAGCCTAGGTCAGTCCATATCCAAATTCTTAAAAGCCTCGATAAATTCGATAATATAATCATAACATACTGATGAGGGGAGGCCGGATGATGGGATAGAATCCGATGGCAACTCAATTAAGGGTAGAGAGCTGAATGGATATGACATTAGCCTCGCTGAGGTAGTACTGGATGAAGCCATGGCGTATAGCTGACGGTTATGTTGTATGATTCTTTATTTATGAATAGCAAGAAAGTGTCTATTTTCTGAAGATGGTAAGAAAATCCCGTTCTGTGTTCCCAGAGAACTTTTTTGCTTTTTCCCTCTTTTCAGGTTTTAGACATATCTATTAAGAGCGCGTTAAACCGCGTCGCCGTACGAATGGGTACCCAAAACACATTCAACCCAAAGAACCCATGGAACCCATATACGAATATCAAGGGAAACAGCGGTTGGACGGCTTTTTTTTTTTTTTTTTTTTTTTTTTTTTTTTTTTTTTCAGTGCGAATTAAGGTGTATAGAAATAGAAGGAACATAGGGGCAGCATTAGTCTGTCTAAACACCAAATCTGTCGGGGAATTGGGGCGCGCATCTGGCATACTATATACATTTGAAAGAGTACAGCTTGAATATATATAATTGGACGGGGTATTCTACGAAGGACATAGAGGCGGTAAACTATAATACAGTTTTAACACCAAAAATACACTAAATGACTAATCACAATTAAGCTAAAATTCACGGCCTAGAATTTTGCCAGCCAGGACAGCCAGGACAAACCCAAGCGCGCTTGGCTTCTAATCTTCCTTAGATCCTACTTACGGCATGGAAATATTGACATTAGCGAAATTAAATATTTGCTCCTGCATGTTTTCCCTAAAGCATATATTTCTTTGGCTACACTATTAGTTGCTCGAGAAAGCCGAGACGATAGAACAACACGTGGTACCGCCTTCCGTTTCTCCGAGAATAGGGGACCAGGCCATATTCGTCGTACGGGGCAACGAGGCTTAGTCAGAAGACCCTTATCCTTCCCGCCCTTCAACTGAAATCCCAAACACCACGCTTTCGCAATCCTCGATAGTAATTCCATCGATCTATTCATGGCCGTGCCTCATGGCGTCTAGTATTACGCCTCCGGGTAGTGGCTTTGTAACTCCTTTGACACCTCCTCCGACGGAGGAAAAGGCTCTGCCGGTTATCGCGCAGGTTCTTGGTCTCTTACGACGTCACCGACAAGGCGATCGCCTATATAGCTCTTATACGGAGTATCGACTGAAGCCGAAAGACTACGCCGACTTTACGCGCCTCCTGGAATCGGACCAGAACCTCTGGGGATACGTGCAGGACAAAGTCAGGTGGGTTTGACGGACTCGTGCAGCAGTTTATCCTAGCTCATGACAACTCAGATACGACTACGATCCTTCTCGCTGTCGCCTGACGATCCGTATGCTAACTGCTATCCACCATACATTCTGCGCAAGGCTAGTTGGAGAAATATCAAGGCAGCTCCAGCAACTCCGAGATGGTGAAGGACCGGTCGCAGAATTCACCAAGCAGATCGAGTACTTCTCGACATCGCGCATCGATTTGCCAATAAACACAGAAGATAGAATACTGAGATATTCTAGACGCGAGCCGGATGCATCGTTTAGCTATCCCCAAGCGCGATATCCGGGGGTAGTCATTGAAATATGCTACTCTCAGAATCGACGCATATGTTGCGCGGCTCGCTGATGACTACATCTTAAATATAGATGGAAGTATTAAAGTCGTGGTTTGTCTCGACATTGATTATAAGCAGTCTAAGAGAGCGACATTGTCGGTTTGGCGACCAAGTTATGTCACTGTGGAAGGCACTGAATATTTCCAAACAATGGCTGAGGTGGATAGATAAGTATGTTTCCCTTGCTCTGGTCGCACGAGTGTTCTAACGAGAATCAGGCTTTTAGGACAGATGACGGACTCCCTGTTGAGGACCCTATACTTCGATTAAGCCTTCGGGATTTCGCGACCGACCAGCTGATGCAGGAGTACGCAGACATAGACCAGGAAGTTGCTATAGGGTCGCGAGAGCTATGTATGTTTCTTGAAAGCGCAGAAGCGAGACAAAGGGCCCAAATACATCATGAAGGGTCGGTCAATACAATACGCCCGGGTGTGCTAAAACGCCGCCGGCGTACAACTCCATCCGACGCCACCAGCTCGGAGGACGAGTCGACGCCAGAGAGAACGCCAAAGCGCGGACATGCCGATAGTGACTATCACCCTAGTTCGTCATCTGGGGCTTCCGTAATATAGGCGTCCTTGTCCCGCTTCGGTCCGCCTAACCTATGAGGGCATATCTTTACTGAGAACAGGTTGCGGAATGGACTGAGGTTTCGTCATTTCCCTATTATTCGTGTTTCGGCCTTGGCGGTGATTATCTTTAACCGCAAACGACAGAAAACTCGCATTTGTAGGAAAGGAATACTATATAACTTGCATCAAACCCGCTTGTTTGTGTTGTGAGCTATACTTTAAGCACCACCCTGCGCGGATGGTTGTCCCAGAGTCTCATCGCAAGGTGTGAGTTAAATGGTGTCCCCCGTTAGTGGAGAACTTTGCAAAGAATAACGGAGCTTCTAATCGGCAACGGGATATCTTGAACAAGATGACGGGAAAGCTTCGTAATGAAATTATCGCCGAACTACTAGGGCAGTCTGTCGCAGGCCCCTGGCACCCTGTCTCCTGCACCGCTATCACCGAACAATGGGATCATCTCGTGGATGACAGAGGCGGTAGGCTACCCGGGCTGGCAACGGTTGAATAGCTTAGATGACTATGATAGTGCGCACCACAGTGAATCAACACAACTACGTATGGCACATAACAACTAGCACAAGGCCTCTTGCAACTTTAAGAAGTGGGGAGTGGACCTACGCGACAACTGCGTTTATCTTAATGGCTATAGATACTATCTACCCTCAGCGAAATGCTTCTGCCTGTAGTGTCTCTGGAGATTGTCCTTGCGCGTGAATACCTGAGCGCATAACGCACAAGGGAATGGACCTTTAACCTCCCATGGCTGCTTGGCCAACGTACTGTGTGCTATCTCAACATGTCGGCGGACATATCTCTGCTTCGCTGCGGAATAGGGACACCGTGGACACAAAACTGGCTTAACGTGTTGCCGCATGTGTTTTCTGTCGCCGTCAGGACTCAGACTAGGCGTGGCTTGAGGCGGAGAGAACGTACCTTAATTGGCCTCTCTATGGAAACCCCTCCCGGCTTCGACAAATCTATTCCTCGCAACAATACAGTCCGTCCTCCGGCGAAGGAACAACATAGTCATATGAGGGCATCTCTGCCTCCTCGAACTTCCGTGAGGGCTTTGGAGCAGGGCTCAAGGCAGCAGGATCCCAAAGATATCCAGCCCCCCCGAACGTAGACTCCGCGCCAATGCCCACAAAATTGATGCCTTCACCGTAGTAGCCCATGTCAGTCGAAAGCGTGCCCGTAACAGCGCTCTACAGAGCCCGACTTTCGGGCCTCGCTTGCTGGAGACTCTGGGGCTGGAAGACGTCGCCATTTGAATTATCGGAGTCCGAAAAGACGGTAGTCAGCCCGTTCGTCGGCATACCACCAAGACAGTCGTTACTGACGAAGGTACCATCCCAAACCAAATTGGCCTTAGATGAAAGATCCTGGGCGCATATATAGGGGCCGTTGTCTGATGGCGGCGTTGCGGGATTCAATGGCTGTTCGCCTCGGCCATTCGGCCGAGGCTCCATAGAATCGTCGAGGGGGTATAGCATGCGACTAAAGATAAACGGGACCTTTGGGAAGTGGTCAAAGTAGAGTCACGTATTCATAACAAGACGCGTGGTGAAATGAAAGAGCTTTTTGTACGTTTCTACGAGATAGCAACATGGTCTAGGATGAGTGTACCGTTACCGCAGACTCTGCCAAAAACCTGGGCAGTTGCAATCCCAGCGTATACGGTACCGCATCATACGGCACACCGCTACTCCAAGGAAGGTTTAAATGCAAGGACTACCGATGACAGCATCTGACATGAGCTCTCACCATAGACTTTCGCCGCTTCTTACCAATCATGCACTCTTTGGACCACGTCAGATGGAGCAGACTCAAGCTCCTCTGTTACTAACTGGACTACTTTTTGGCCAACGGAGGTTGCCTCCAATCGTATCGATGGAAAGCTTGGAGATTCGAGCCGGCGTCATTGACGTAGTAGGAGCAAACACGGACCATGCATTGGTCTGGGAGGGTTGTGAAGTCGCGGACTAAATCGACGCGCTCCTTGGTATTGAGGTCGGAATGGAAGGCGCGACAATCAATACGCGCATAGTGGAGGGCGGCGGCGACGAAGAATTGCTGGGCCGGTGTGGTACACCACACCACGGAGTTTTCTTAATGGAGAAAGACCTCTTGTTGGATCATCGACAGTAGGGCCGGAAATTTCGGGCTGCCGCGCAACATGTAGACGAGGACCTCCTCTTCCGTAAACTCTTCGGGGATCTGATAGAGGGCCGCCGTCTCGGTATTATCTGCCTCCTTGGCCTTGCGTGCGACGACACTGTTCTCTGTCTCCATGGCTTTCTTTAGTAGCTGGGGGACGAGCGTCCGACGACGGGCCTGCGTATCCAAGGCGCGCGCATTGGAGCGGACCAGCAGGTGGTGACAGTACCTAAAAAAAAGCTAGGTGGTGATGAGGGTCGATTCCCGAAACTTCGATATATTCTAGATAATCTGGCCGTTACTGTTCTGCACAAACAGGTGTCCACGCAGTTACTTCTACCATTTGTTGTGTTGGGCCCGCTCTCCTTGACTGAATTCGACAAAGATGACCTAGTATTGGGAGGGGGGATGTCATCGCCGATGCAACGCCCCTCTTGGAACGGGATGCTGGATGATAAGGTCCGTCGGATTATTATATGCTGCCATACTTTACGCAGCCGAAGACTACGGTCAACATTATCCGGGCATACCAGTTCTTGGCTGCCTCTAAGAATGGACCGCCGGATCGCCTCGCGGCTGAGGAGGAGCTTGGCGTGCTTATGGTCTGCCGGTAGGTCAGATGGATTAAGCTCGGGGGGGTACGTCAGCCCATATGGCGTCGTTGGCCGTGGGGAGGAAAAATGGATGCAGGCCGGCCAGATCGTTGTAAGAGTTGAAGACGGGGGTCACAATATATTCCACTTGGGGCGGATCCATTGTGCGGCAGTTCATTGGGCAGTGTTCGGATTGCGGAGGCAGTGAGCCTCGTCGGCGATCATGGTATTAAAGAAGCCACTAAGGTACTTAGGCCACTGCTCGAGTTGGGTATTGGGATGGTCTTCCGCCTAGGTCTTATACTCGGCGGAGCCATGACGCTGGGCGAGAGTCTGGTAACTGGTGATAACGGCGGCGTGATACGCTTGCTTACCAGTTATCCAGGGGGCGCATGGCCACCTAGGCCGAGAAAAATAAACCCGATAGTTAAGGCAGCTAATAATATAAACGCAGTGAAGTTCAAAACATTAACATCTTTACTGTATAAAACGCTGCAGAAGTTATTATCCGAGCCTTGCCTCCTAGGCGTTTGTAATGATATTGAAAGACATTGATATCCGAGTAAGTCGACTCGGATTCTATAGCTAAGGTTTAGCCTGGATAACCTCATTGTAAGTATAGTATGACCCTATCGTACACCCGGAAAGAAACGCTCGATATCAAGGACTCGTCTATCTTCGATGGAGCCGTATGATTTTACGGCGTTGTAGTTATCATATATAAGTAACTAATAATAATTCATAACATCGCTCAGCCATCTTAGGGTCTCCTTAACAGCCTCGTCGGTGTCTTCATTTTCGATGATCTCGCGCAACTTCTCCCACGATGGATGATTGAGAAGGATGCGTTTTGCCATTATTATGAAGCTCAATTTTAAAGTACTCAAGCTGGTAGTATCAAGCTAAAACACCGCTGAATATTGATTCTAATGACGTCTCACGTATGCCACCGCAAGTTAAGTCTTACCAGATCCGGTACTTCCTTATAAGATAACCGTTCCATTAGAGCGGTTGGCTTGGAGCTTCTAATGAATACGCGCAAGCTCTTGTTCTCGCCCTACAGTGTATGGTATCGGTGGGATGTCGATGGTGTTGGATCTAATAACGAATAGCTCTGTAGAGTTATATTTAGTTATTATCATTTCGAGAAGCGTTCTGGTTACCTACCGTCCAGCCCTATACAGCTCCTTCTAGACCCGTACTCCTGCTCCTGATGCAGTGGAACTTCCGATAGTAATTCTTTCGCATAGGCAGCAGCGTTGATAGCTGTATGACCTTGCCAATCCTTGTTCTTATGGGAGTCGGCGTAATTAGAGATGCCTCTAACCACCAGACAAGGGAAATAGTCTATAAGCCCCGCAGCCTCCATCTTAAAACATAGAACCCCCAATTCCTGTGCCACGTTATCACGAGTCCGGCCATCTTTCATGACTTGGTTGCCAGACACAATGATACTATAATAAACTTTTGGTGCTGAAATAGATCGCCGCTTTCGGACTACTTCTTAACTACGGTCATAAGAAGAGGAATAATCCGGAGTAGATACCTCGTGAGCGTAAGTAGTATTGAACAATAAATCCCGGTCTTCCCCCGGAAAGCGAAAAATGGATTAGCCGCCTAAACTGTGCGGAAGGAGATTAGAAAGATAGTCCCGAAACTTATACTTTCCGACCGTGTGGTTGGACTCCACTTTAGAGAGCGCAGTAAGCAGAGCCTGAGGTGGCAGGTTCCGCGTCTCGATACGTTCCAAGCGCCCTAAAGCCAAGGTCTTGCCATAGTCGTATTGCACAACTCCCGGTGAAACCCCAGTAGGTTTACTTACCACGATATCCCTAAGACGGATGTCTATCGACGAAGATGGGACACCGCCACCGATACCGACTATGAATCCGAAACAGATCGACCGGAAGGTGAACAGCATTTATTCCGCTACGACGGCTGCAGAAATAGTCCCGTAGACGCCCGACGGAAGACATGCGATAACCACATTGTGGCCAGAGATTTTCTCGAATACATATGTGTTATAATTATCCTGATGTTACTGCAGCTTAGTGTGGACTTCGTCCAGCATAGCTCTGGCAGCGGCCATCTCCAACGGGAGAGCACAGAACTATCCGACGGTATACTCATTATGCCATCGCGCGGGCATGTTAGTCCAGTCGACGATCCACTGAGCGGAAAGGAAGCGGATAATTGTAAGTACAACGGCGCAGTTTAAGGGTAGCCGAGCAGATTGTTATTATGCGGTAAGCTAGTGTGTAATAAGGCTGACCGTTAAGGCCTTCGTCCAATCACAACTCCGACAAGGCTGAGCGGTAGTTTAGGAAATACCGAGGTATCCTGTGGGGCCCGTCTTTTAAGACATAGGTGTGTGCCAAACATTTCTGAAGGCAACAACTTATAGACCTCGTTAAAACGCGGGTTGGGTCTCCCTTCTAATTTATTTTTTGTGAACCGCCGTCCCTTACGTATCGTATTTCGCTGTGCGATCTTCTAGTCCTCTCCACGGGCCGGAGGACCTCTCATACCGCGAGGCGGTTAGATTTCCATAACCCTACGGGATTAATCGGTCAACCATCCCACCTAACGGTCTACTTCTGCCTCCTGAAGCATACGAGGTATCTCCATATTATAAATTAAGGCTCGATTAAGACACAGTAGAGCTTCGTATACGGAATTTATTCCGTATGAATCAGATCGATTTCCAATTAATCTAATATTCATGTATATAAACCCTCATATTTTCAGATATGAAGAATAACAATCAATCCTCCTCTAAACCATAACAGGTTATGAGCCCGGGAGCAACCTCTCGGGTGATATCTCTAGTTCGCTTAGAGTTCTTGAAATATATCTATACCAAGGCCCCGACCTTATTACCTACTGGAGCCTAGGCCCTATTATGACTTTCCTATTCAGCTCATCCTCGATTCGTCCTACGACAGGGTCGCGCGCAAACCACTTCCGGAAGGGAATTATGATTTCGTACTTAACCGCAAGACAAATATGGCCTGTTATCTCAGGCGAGTTGCGCACCTGCAGCGACGGGAGCACGCGAGGGAATATTAAAATCGGGCCAATCAGGGCGCGAACAAATCCACCGTACCCAGGATGGATTTGCTACTAGAGAGTAGGGTATTGCTATACCGGAGGCTAATAAGTTCGGTCCCCCATCCCGGCTGCCCGGCGGTAATATAAACGAGCAGCAGCAGTCGTTCCAAGAACTAGTTAACCTATTGGAGATACCGATCTACCGCGGCCGGCCGCCAGACGACCTGGGAATTATTAGATCGAATATAGAGGAATTCGGCCCGAAGCCAGTCCGTAGTTAAGACGCGATCTATTAGCCACCGCTTACTGGAGGGGCCTAGTATTTTAGCGTTCCCGGAGTGCTGGAGGTAGTTCCATCCGCGCGTGTTGTTGACCGGATTATCCTACAGCTACTCAAGGGGTAGGGCAGGGATAATTCCCTCTCGTATCTCCTCATCGTAAAAAAGGAATAGTTCTTCCAGGCTCTGCTGCGTGAGCTCTACCTAGATGCGAACAAAATTGCGGAGGCCGGCCATACTCAGCTATAGATCGCGGTAGCTGAGGGTCTGCTTATCATCGCTCCAATAGATATAGCCGAGGCTAGTCGTGCTGTTCTGGATCTTCTTGCCGTAGGTCCGGAGGCAGGCAATCCAGCCAAAGGAGGCCTAGACCCCGAAGAGGAGGAATCGGGGTCGCATCTCCATTAAGGCATCGGTCGGGTAGGCCACCAACCCACGCTCCGCTATGTAGACCGCCTGCTCCGCTACGAGCATCTACGCGATCTTCACCAGCTCGGAGAGATAGGGGTGTAGGCGTAGGGATCGCGGAACGTCTGGCGTTAGGGATCGACCCCGAGGACAGCTAGAAAGCCGACCAGGGCACTCTCGTAGAGCTCCCCCTTGAGGGGGTGATCCAATAACGCGATAGACAGGGCTAGGCAGGCGCGGTCGAGCCTCTCCTGCTCGACTAAGGGGGCGGCAGTGAGCGTCCGCTGCAGTAGCGGGGTCCCGATCTCGACCATCTAGTCGAGAGCGGTAAGCTGGGATGCGGTGAACTAATGGCGGAGGAGAATTGTCTGGTCCGGGCGGCTAGTCTGGTAGACGAAGTAGATTAGCCGCTGCCATACCTGCTGGTAGGACGCGTAGGTCTTTGGCTTCAGATAGATCTAGATCGGTCGATCCCAGATCTTCGGTCGCTGGGAGAGAAAGATATTAATACTAATCTAATCGAGCTCGTTAATGCGGCGATCCTTAATAGTCTGGTAGGACTGCTGGATCAGCCGCTCGACGCTCTCGGCGAGTAGGATAAGCAGCGGCTCCCGTCCGGGGTCTGGAAGAGCGCCGACGTCGGCCGCTATAGCTAGATCACAGATACCTAGATACTCTGGCCAGCGGGTCAGCTCCAGCCAGGGCGAGACCTCGGTTGCGTGTTTCCGCGCGGGGATTTACTGGGTCTGCCTCTCTTCATCCTCGAGATCCCGTTCGAGGGCCTCCTCGACCTGGGTGCGGATAAACTCGGCCGGGGTCAGCGCCTATACCTGCTGGGCCCGCTTAACTTGAGCCGGCGGAGTGACGGCAAAGAAACTACTGCCTGCAGCCGCTGGAAAGAATCGCTGACAGCTAACCGGCTGTCCCCGGTAGAGCTCTTCTAGCTGGCGGGAGCGCGGGGTCGCGCATTAACGGCCGCGCGGTCGGCGTAGCTCCGGATAAGCCTTATATATATACTAGAATAGCGCTTCGGGGCCCGCACGATATAGCTGCATCGAAGGCACCGATACCCGGTGTAGACCGGTAGGTTAGGGATCGGGGGGCTCTCGGCATCGGGGTAGATACAGGGCTCCCGGGCTGGGTCCAGCCAGGGCCGTCTCGACATTTTCTGGTAGGCCTCTTGCCGGAGGGCCTCGGTGGCCGCGGTTGGATGGGTTACATGGTGGTTCTGGAGATAATTCTTGAGATGCTTTGGCGGAACCGCGTACTGACAGGGCTTGCAGATCCACACCCGAGAGGGATTATAATAGAGAAAAATATCCATTGAGATGAGGGTGAATCGAACCGGGTAGATCTATATTCATCTAGATAATCGCGATAGGAATCGATCGTAGTTTTAAGAGGGAGGGAATCGAAGAGGCAAAGGAATAGCGATTAGAAAACGATAGATAGGTTGTTCTAACGCGTCGTCCGCGACGCGACGCGATAGCTTCTACTACGAATTATATAGCGTGGCGTATAATAGATCGATCTCTCTGACGCTGAAGGCTCCAGGTCGGTTCGATATAGATCAGAAAAAAAGGGGCAAGGGGCATGAAACGGAGCGTTCGGGACACGCACCGGCGCGGACGGGAGCACGGGGGCACATCAAAACGGGGCCAATCAGGGGGCGAACAAATCCACCATGCCCATGGTGGATTTGGCCATAGAGTGTAGGGTACAGGGATGACAAGTTTCCTGTAAATAAGAATGTCCAAGATTATCCGATGGGAGAGGTAGATAATAGGTCGTTTGGTACGCAGGCAGTCGTGTGTTTGCCCATGTGTTCTATATTGTCGCGCTGCAGCTGTTTGGGAATCGGCTACGATTGTGGGAATTGTGGGACAGCTAATTGGACTTCTAGTAGTTCTACGATTCGCCGACCCGAAGGAGAAATAGGACGTCCGGATCAGGAAATATTACTGTCTTACACCCGATATACTTTCCCGGGGTATGTGGCTTCCAAGGGAGTAATCAGTAGGGTGTGTGAAGAGTCAGTAGGACAGGCCAGCACTTGTCGTGAGTAGTGAATGGAATTCATGGTATACCGGTCATTCTCAACCACCACAGGGAGATCTATTACAAAATATTGTCAACATACTCATTTCCACCTTTCCTGAACGGTTCCCATTTAGCCTGGTAAAGAGAGATGGCGGGCTCCTACGACATATCCTTGATATCATCGATGGTGCAAGTGAAGCCAAGTTCAAAATCCCCTGTAATCAAGGCTATTCCGGAGAGAGTAGCAGAGATACAGTCGGTTTTGTTGTAGGGACTTGCGCTGCCGTCGAAGAGCGACTTGCATAGTCCTCGTAACGCATAATGTTTAGGACGAGTCATCGGACAGGTTGAATTAGCCCTTTCAGCGGCATAGTAGCAGCAGTTCGAAGCAGATCGGGTGCATTCGTTGATCCAGCGAACACTGTGTGTGCCACATTCTGCTGTTGGATCGGGGTCGGCCGCTGCGGCAGGATATGGAAGTAATGCAAGAGCAGACAGGGCAATCAAGACTCTCATTATGAGGCAGAATGTATCTGGTAATGACTGGTGCTTACACAGGGAGGAGGCGTTCTGTGGTATTCTTGTATGATATGTGGAGTTCTTTTATAGCTGGGTAGAACGGATCACGCGGAACACTGCTTATGCCAAATACAGTAAGTATATGCGACACTTATAGGTGGCGTATATCAGTATGCATTCTCATTTATTCTGACCAGTGGGAGCTCATTACCCTTCGTATAATATAGAGTAGTCCGAGTTTGTTCATTCTGAGCGATTGGTATTTAACGTCTTGAAAACATGCATATGAATTCCACACTTCATAACGTTCGACTTCATGGCTAAGGGCACTATGCCTTGCAATCAGCGGTATACTTTTGACTTGCGCTGCATTTGTAGCTACGGAAG
This sequence comes from Aspergillus sp. MEXU 27854, assembly GCA_019721355.1. Taxonomy (NCBI): domain Eukaryota; kingdom Fungi; phylum Ascomycota; class Eurotiomycetes; order Eurotiales; family Aspergillaceae; genus Aspergillus; species Aspergillus sp. MEXU 27854. The sequence goes on from JAGMTT010000002.1 coordinate 138,370, forward strand.
CATCCAATATGCTTCCATTTCTTCCAGCACCTTCCGAGGTAGCGCCACCCCCCTCACCTCCCAAGGGGCCAATGCACTACGCTTCCTGGCGGGCTTAATTGTACATCGCCCATGCTTTCTAAACTCCAAATCCTCTACATTTTGGATTCTTCCTAGGATAGGGCCAAGGCTAAGCTTATAGAGGTGCAGTTGGCGTAAGCTTGAGGACGATATGCCAGAGGTCGCAAGACATGAGAGTCCTAGTTTCTTGATTGGCCACGTCTCTAATCATTGCCTTCACGTGGTCAGAGTCAATCAAACTGATAGCACAATAGAGTTCCCATGCCACATTCCCTAGACAGGAGATAGCACGCTGCTCTCCATTGACCATGGCCACATCCTGTTGCCTGAAACCTAGGTCCTCGCCAATACAGTGGGACCCAGCAATAGGGATGGAGTTTCCCGGATATGACATGCTTGAATGAGGGTGAAGAATGCCGTGAAAATTTACATATCTCGTCAATGAACACGCTTGTAAAGGGTGTGAAGTCATATCCGATGATATAACACGAGCTCTTCACATCGATAAGAAAGTGGAAACAATGTCATCTTTTGTGGACCATGTACTGCCATCTGTGGCTGATGCTGTCATAGGCCTGTTACAGAGATCCGTCAAGACCTATACTCACCGAGGACACAGCACCACATTCCGTGTGATTTGTTCGCGGGGGTATCAGAAACCCTGGGGCCCGTATATATGACGGACGTCCATACTGATTCCCCTGTCAGAATAGAGCGCATACATAATAGAGATTTAAATTGACTTTAAACTGGTCACGGCTTGAATAAGATAAATCTGTTTTATCAGCCTTTATCGGCTACTGTGTTGGGCCACATTTCATAACATTGATAGCTACCCTAGGTGGGCTAGTTGGTCGCTAGATCTCATCACTTTATCTACACCGATCTAATTTGTTATAGGCATGCCGGGCCTCTCATAGATATACCGGTGGGAATATGTATTTCTGCCTAGGGAGGAAATTGGCCGCATTGAAGGTAGCTTTGCAGGTTTGTGGGAACTCGTGTTTGTTTACGGGTTTGCAGGTAGCTTTGAAGGAAGATTTGAAGTTAGGTCAACGGGTAAAATATACACAGTTTTAAAGCCAGGTTGTATGCAGGTACTTCGGATAAGTAGTTTTAGTTAGTTCGTACCTAGTCTTATATAATGGGGTGCGCCTATAATAAATCTGGTCTGCGTAGATGAGAGTAAGGACGTGGATTCCAACACTATGACAGGTATCTCGCAGCGGTGGATGATTAGCAGACGTTCGCAGATGAGTGAAACTTTCGATATAGGATCGCTGCCTAAGCCGCCCCTATTGGGAGTTAGCAGCAGAAATGGATGTCCTAGGATGAAATCTCAAGTGGATCATTATACTCAGTTACTTGCAGGTTCTCAACACTTTCAATCCCGCATATTTATTTCATTTTCTTACCAGATGGAAAGTCTTCCGTCTCCTTTACCAACCCTTTACGGATACTAAGTTTGGTACATATACATAATTTCTGGCCATGCGGTTCGCCATTATTGCTTCGCAGCCCTGTCCCGGTAGTCCTTTAGGAGTGATGCAGGCTCTCCTGTATAATTCGTTTTCTCCATCCACCCTTTCACTGACCTGACCCTTGTTGGTAGGAATTTATCCAACAATTGATAATCTCTGTTCGTCAAATTGTCCTTCCAAGTGTTCCAGAACCCCGTAAAATTCTCTTGGTAAGTCATTAAAGTCAAATCATTAGGATTGGTCGAATGACCAACTATCATATCTGGATCGAGAATACCGAGCTTGAAATACTCACTCAAGGACACTGGCTTGTACACTGCGCTTTGACCTGTGACTTCCGAAAATGCAGATGCGAGATCCCTCCAAGTTATATCCTCATTTGCAACATGTAACCTGAGAACATTGCTTTGGGCAGGGTTATCAAATATCCATCCCGCATATGCTCCGTAATCCTCTAGGTAGATAAGAGGGCGTTTTCCTTCCCCCAGAGGCGCTGTAAGAACCATGAGATCCGGGTTAATCAGATCAGGGAATGGCCGCAGAAATTCAGACAAAGATTCCAGATACATGCAAGACGTCAAAACAGACCACGCCATAAGGGATGTCGACTGCACGGAAATAAATCCCACGACCTTGCCCTTTCCATCCAAATGGCCGCATCCGTTTTTATAATCAACGTCGCCCAACTTAGAGCCGTATTCCAGACCTCCATAGACGAAGTGCTCGACCTTAAACTCTCGGGCTAGTTCATGGAGTCGGATGCCCCAGTATATTTCCGCTTTTTCGCCGATGGCAAAGCCGTTGGTGTTAGCGAACACGCTGTTTACGTCTTTGAAGGCCTGGCGGAGGGTGGTTTCGTTGTAGGTGTTTCCTTCGAATATTGATACGCCCGGCAGGCTTGCTAGGGTCTGGGCATCTGCCGATGACGCCATTCTTGTGAGAACGCTGATATTGTATTTGGAGTCAGTTGCGAGAGCTTGAGAAGATACTAGCATTAGCTGCTCTGATGCTGTATCCCGTATACCTTTTACAACAGGTACTCCTTGAGCACCCGTTCCGCCAATGACCAACACGTTTTTCTTCATAATCAGATGACAAGTTCTTTAAGCTGGATACCAAATCCAATTAAGCGGAAGGTGGCTGGCGTTGTTTAATGTTCCAGATTTGGTACGTCTTCTGGGGGGTTCTTATAGAACTACAGCCAGCCAACGGTGTTCTTCCAGGCGAATCAACCTTGGACATCGGCATTCGGTTCCGGGCCTATAACGATGCCCTTCATTTTATTCCAGAGATTTGGTGTTTGTTAGAAATGAAACTGCAGCTATCATCTCCAACCTATGATAAACCCAAGGTCCCGGAACTCTGTACCTACAGCTTCCGCGGGTGAGGAGGTCGAGAAAGGCCGACCATGATAGCAACAGTTAATTAACCTTAGCTTTTGATGCCATGTCTTTTAGCTTCCCGATCTCCGCCGCCGATATCTTCACGATCATGGAGCGAGGAAAAACCCAAAAGGCCAACCCCTGCAGGGCATGTGGCCAATACGCCCATACCATCGGTCCTTGACATCCCGCCTTTCCCAACGCCGCTTGCGCCATTTGTCGCGCGGACGGCGTGAGCAAGGACACGGGACTCCGGTTCCCTTGCGTACTCACATTTCCCACGATCAATCCGAGCATCTTGACTCCTGTGTTCTCGATGGCCAGCTCCGCACTCACGGACCCCGTGAAGGAGTTAATAAACCCTTTACTCGCGGAATACATGGTCAAGTAGGGGAATCCGTATGCAGCAACGGAGGAAATATTCATAATCAGAGCGGGCGCGCTGCGCTTCAGTTGTGGGAGGAGGACCCGGGTAATATGGGCCGTGAATAGGGCATTCCGGGTAACAATGCGCTCCGTACGGCTAAAGCTGTTCTCTTCAGCGCGGGGGAAGGTCATGTCCTCATCACCACCGATGTTGTTAATCAAAAGGGTCAGGTTGAGATCTTGTAGTTGTGTGGCCAGGGAGTCAATATTAGAGGATATATCCGTGGCATCGTAAATGAGGATACGCGTCTGGACATGGGGGAAGTTGATCTGGAGTTCTGCTTGGCATTGGAGGAGTTTGTCGCGGTTGCGACCGTGGAGAACGACATTGAACCCGCGGTGGCAGAGTTCCTGGGCGAAGCCAAAGCCGATTCCATCACTGGCACCAGTGATCAGGGCCCAGGCAGGTTGATGGCCCTTGCGATGGTATCGGGACAGTGTGGAGGGGCGCAGGAATTGATCGTAGATTGCTGTGGTGGCTGTCGCCGTGGCCCATGTTACTGCTGCGAGACCGATATATTGGAGGGAGCGGAGGAGGAGCGGCGGTAGTTTATCCATCATGGGATTTAACGAGACAAAGGGACGTGATCCGGTCACGAGGGGATCAGTGAGATGTAACTATCTGGCCTGCTTGCCACGAGGCAGTGCATGTCGTCTACAGGATGATGGTCACGTGCGTGCGACGGGACGCTAACGGTGTTTATACGATTTATGCTACTGCCCAATCGGGGATATGCTATACACAGTCACATACTCTTCGTCCCTTCATACAATCCTCCATAATCACGAGAACACCAGCCCTTTCCGGAAATTTCCAAATGTCGCAAAGTATAGATCAGAAAAGTAACCAATGCGCGACACCCACGGCCGTTGTGCCGAGGCCTTCGGCAGCTCCTTTGCGGCGGACTTAATGTATGTGGACGTGAGGCCCATGACTGCGTGACTGTCGAGATTGGTTCGACCCTCCCCGATGGTTGGAATCACACACTCGTAGCTGTGCTGATGCATGTGCTTTAGGATCCTGCAGGTGAGTCGCATGGCAATGTCGGCCCCGAGCGTCCAGGAGGCATTAACAAAACCCATGACGATGGTGGCATTAGGCAGGCCGGCGTTCATTCAGCCTCCCAGCTTCAGTGTATCGGGAAAATATCGACGCAACACTCAAAGACGGTGTCCTTTCTATCACAGTCCCAAAGACTGGAGAAACCCCCGCAAACAAGCGCATTGATATCAAATAAGTGTTCCGAACCGCGTACTAAATTTAACGACGTGTTGGCCTCCAAGCGTCCAATGTGAACTGTAATGAAAGCCACCTAGTTGATTATCTATCTCTTGATTGCTAGCCCAGATTTCTTGAAACTGCTTGAGACGGCTGTTTGCATTGTAGGCTTGGGTCAATCCGTCGGTTTCAACCTGCTCATTGATTTTTCTGGATCAAATACTCTCGTTCCTCGTTGACGCAGATTTGGCACGTTTGATATCAACGTATCCAGGAGATTGGAATTGGGCGACTAACATCCGGAGACGAGGTGCTGGGTTGGATGCCTCCCTTCTGAATTTGGAGCGGCATATACTAAGCAATCTCCATTCCTGCAGGTTCATATGTGCGTTCGTCAGTAATTATCAAAAGAAGTTAGATAAAACAGTTGCTGGAGTTTATGATGCTACTGATTGGGAGATTAAGAAGATTCATTTCGTTAGATATCGTTGCCTTATACAGGGAGCGCAAAAGTCCAGAGCGTTCTGGTGCATTCTCAAATACCCCAGGATAGATTGATAATTAGTAATTTGACTATTCGAAGCTGGCAACAGCTCATGAACTAATGCTCTCATCCGGTCCATATCATGCGAGATACGGCTGTGGCCACCCGTGGAACCGCCCCAGCAGTGGCCTATCCCAAGCTGCTACGTCACCCGAGAATGGAGTCTGTCCACATAAAGCAGAACCCCATCTTACTGGTCCTGGTTGGGCGTCTTGCATGACATATTTCTGAGCAAAGAGTGCTGCCCAACAGAGAACAATGTTATCTGGACCTGATCAGTTAGTCTAGATCGATATCGACCCCTCTATGACATCCCATCTACCACAATACATTGCCACTGCCCTTTCCTTTCGGCCAATCAAGAATGGCGGACGAGTAAACCCTTGGAAAAGAAAATGGTAACCTACCACTCCGAGTAGCGCATAGATCTACTATTCGCAGTAAAAGTGTTGGGGAAGAGGTCGCTACCTCGAATCTGCTCTGGTATGATACTCGATCGGACGCTCATCTTGTTGCCACAGTCTCACTATTGGACGTTTCTTGAAAGGGATAATGGAACAGTTCAACTAAACGATCTTTGCGATTCCCATTACTATGTTTGGCTGAGACTGCCCCAGTTGACTGAAATGCTTCATCCTTCGCCAATCTAATTAAATTCGCAGCTCCACTATGAGGAATGAAATTCTGTCATGTGCGCACGAACACTGATGTACTAACGATGCAACTGTCTTATAAACAATGTATCGTAGCTTCTTACAAAGCAGATAGAGGATTCAATATTCATTTCAAATACACTGTGTAATGTGGCAGTTTTTCATTGTCGCGTAGAGGAAGGCGGACACCTGGCGCACTACAAGATAATAGAGGATGTCCAGATAAGGCGATCGCTTGAGATAGCTTCCCATATTTGACGTCAAACTCTCGATTTATTTGCTGTCCATCCTCAGTCGTTGACAGATCAATGCATGTAATCGCTGGAGCGTTGAGTTTGTATTCCAGAGAAGCTTGGTGGTCTGGTTGGCAACTTCATCCTCTTGAGTCTCGATAGTAGGGCTTCATATGTAGGATTCTTTTCATGGTGACCCGGACGTTGAAGGATTCAATTTGATTCAATACTCCCGAGCCGTACAACCTATTCACTCCAAGTTCCTAGGTATATATCCTTCTACTTCGGAACCACCGAGATACATAGTCTCCCCTGGCTGCGCGCCCTTTACAAACCCTACCTTACATGCTAAAGTGACCCACTATGCTGCCCAGCAAAAGCCTAATCCACGTCCAGTCCAAAGGATGGGAAAATGGCAATGTCTCACTCTGTAAGACAGACGGACGTGTACAATACAACGTGTGTCCTTGGAAGTTCCCATCCACGGGAACGCGTTTCCCACAGAGTGGAACCAACTTGGAAGATTTTGGATCTGTTTGGTAATGTCAAACTAGGGTGTCTCGTATCGGGTGCCGCTACTTTACCGTCCATACAAAGTGGCTTAGTCAAACAGTCCCTGCACCTCACCCTAGTACATCACACCGGAACACAGGGCTCCTAAAATGACCCCTCAATGGCGGTCAAGATTGATCATAAATAGAGCCTTCATTTTCGGTAGTCTTAGATGAATCAAGGTCCTTGCTACAGTCCATTTCTAAGCGTTAGATTACGCGGTAATTCAGACATCTGCATGATTGACAGGTAATCCACGGATGAAAATACCCAATGACACCACTGATATTGAAGCTAGGAAAGTAGGCATGGCAATTCATCAATTTCTGCAAATTTCCATTGGGTTTGAGGTGGCAAAGCGCTTGGAATGCTTCAGGCCTACAAATTTGCATGTACATAGAGGATATAGAGGATATATGGGGGTCAGATTTGCTGCGTAATTTCGCGCGTTATTATGGCGAAACCGCCAAGCCCTCAATACATCAACCATGGAAAGGGGGTCAGATTCCTATATCGATCTTGTAAAGGGTTTGTTTTTACATTCCAACCTCTCCCTCCCCCCCCCCTCCTTCTTCTGCCAGCAGAAAATCACAAATATAAATCAGTTGACTATAGAGTCGCTAACGAGCCTTTAAGAGAAGCTAAGATAGCTGGTAAAGCGAAAATTTACCTCTGCACCGTACAAGCTCTAGCTCCTTAATAGCTGCATATAGAGATAGGCCCTTACCATATCTAGTGTAGATCTCGTTAATAATAACTTTTCAGCGGTAAAACATCATTCTTTCGCGAGAGGAAGGCCGCCAGATCGCACTATACGAGCTCTTTAATAACTGGACCGATAGATTTATACCTAATCTACATATCTACTCTCTCCAGACCTCCGGCATAGTCTGAATCGTACGAGAGAGCGAGTAAAGAGACCGAGAGGGGGATAAAGAGGAGAAAGTATCAATCTCCTGCGGGAGAAGATACTACTTATCTAAAGGAGGCTGTAAAGTTGGTACCTCCGATAGATACGCTGCTAGCTGAGAAGAGGGCGTAAATAAGTCTGAGTCTAGTGTCCATGCTTCGATAACAGAGATATCCATAGCTCGTATGGCAAAGGTAACGTGACCAGAAAGGAGATTATAAAGCTGGTGAGTAATTTTCCTAAGCTGCTCATGGGCGCTATGAAGATTAACTGCCTGATATATATCCTTCTGGAGGACACTAAGACGATTAGCAATAATTAGAAGTGTCTGTCGGAGCTGAATCTCCCAAGGGGTCTCCGTATAAAGAAGGGACTGCCGTACTTATTCTATAAATGTAGTATAGTCTTCTCGTGCGAAAATAGGGTTATCCTATATTAAATATCGGGGGAATTGCGCCTATAAGAGAACCGAGTCCTAAAGAAGGATTATTCGTAGTTAATTTAATAGCTATAAGAAGCTTTGCGCTGCCATATTATCTCGGTCTTCCTATTCTTAACTAGTAGCCGCGCTAGGTAGCTCATTTGCCGGATTATCAGACTGGAACCAGGCAAACCACTGATTAATCCATGGCTAGAGAGTTTATACGAGAGAATCTAGAGGCTGAATTTTTGCTCGAGGAAGATAGTAATTCCTAATTATATTAGGCTGGAAACCAGCCATTAAACGAAGGAATTTCCGCGGTAGATGCATTAGATAGTAGTTAGTTAATATATCCTAATTCTATTAACTAGCGCGGCGGATCTGGTTCTCTTCCACACCTTCTAGTTCGGCTTATTTTAACCCCTGGGCACGGCCAGCATGCGTCTTCTTATCGGTAGAGAGATTGATCGTATTATAGACCTTATTAGCCCATTTTAGCTGGATCTCGTACGAGGTTGGCTTCTCTCGATCTAAGCCCTTAAAGAAGTGGAAGTTATACCACTATGGTCGGCTCTGAAACTGCGGTGGTGACTCTCCTACTATCTACCAGCGATAAAAGAGATAAAACACTGCCTAGCTCATTGTATAAAGAAGCGAATCCTAGTGGCGCATTACTCCTATATACTGTAGGCGATCAAATTAATTTATTTTTCCGTTATTTATAATTATGATTATTGGCTAACAGGGGGTCGGGCCTTCGTTAGGCAAGAAAATAGTAAAGAGGTCAGGAAACTGGAGCTACCGGCGTAATTCTCCACGAAGGAGCTTATTATGACTGAAAAGAAAATCTACAGTAGTACGAAGATAGGACTCCTGGGCCTAAGGTTTTCGATGCTTTAGATTTTTTAATCTCTATCCTTACTAATAGTATCGTATAAAATTCTTTATCCTATCCTTAGAATATCTATTCTATAGGGTGCCTGCGGCTCGGTCAAAATATTATTCGCGTTTTTGCTCGCTTTCCTTATATAGTCGGCCATTTATAAAGGCCGAAACGGCATATCCGCGGGGGTTCGGTGAGCTATTCGTTTTAATGCTTTTTTAGAACTTCTAGAGGTCTATAATAGCATTGATATATTGTGTAATAGAATTGGTCCCTAAGGTTTGTTTAACCTTAGATCCATTAGGCCGAGTACGGTCTTTTTTATATTAATAGGACTGGAGGGGCCGGTTTAGGACCTTAATATTAAGAAAGTAGATAAGCTTCTTCTCTATGACTAATTCGCCGTCTGGGAAACCCTATTTTTTACAGAAACTCTATAGTATCTATTAGCCTTCTCGCTTCTCATACGAGCTAGAGACAAAGAGATCTTTCTTTACCTGCTATTCCTTATACTTATTAATATACGCCTTTAATATATTCTTAGGCCGCTGTCTTCGCACATAGTATAGGGCCTTGATGCTGTAGAGGTTTAACCGGTCCTGGAGCTTAATCTGCGCTAGCTCCTGAATCTGAGATAATAGAGAAGAAGAGGTGCAGGGGGTAGAAGGTAATAATAGAGGCATTTTTATTAGATTCGAAATAGTATTCTCTTCCTTAATAGTGAGATGCGTGTAGGTAGGAGGAGTAATAGCAAGAGAGAAACGCGACGCGGAATTCGCACAGCAACCAGCTTCTTTTCTACCGCCTATCCCTGTCATTCCCCCCCTTGATTTATTACTCTCTCTCACTTATATCATTATCATCATCATCATTAACGAAGAGCGGGCGGGAATGTAAAGGTACTGTCATGGGCCCGTAAAGGCCCGTACGAAGGTATCCCTGGCTCCAGGATTACTGCCAGGATTTCGCGGGTGCGATATGCGGTCAGATATATCGCCGGGGATGGGGGTCAAAGGGGTGGGTGAGGTCAGATATATGATATATCCTGAGGGTCACGTGAGATTTCGCGAAATTTCGTGGGGTTGGATACATGGATATATATAGATGTGGAGTGCGCGCTGTATTATAAAATATATACTAGAAGATTGAAGGTTGATGGCGTGGCGGATACAGATATAGAGATTGATACATATACTAACCGGTCGATCGCTGTAGAAAAGCAGGATAAACCGCCGTGGGTAGTAATGGTAAGCACCGATAGGGTAGATGTTCTATTTAATATACGGAGAGATGGGTAGGAAATAACCATACCGAGAAGTGATGATCACTTCCCGTCGTCTATATGTAGGACTTTCCAGCGAGCATAGAAATGGGCCCGGTGAATATCCCATCTTTCACGAGAAGGTCGATAACTCCCCGAGCCGCTTTGGCTCGCATTCAAGGCACAGCACTCTGGCGGGAATACACTCTGAAATAGGTGTTAATACATGTGCGCCTATCTTCCTGTTCATTTACTTGATCATATCGTCCTGAGAGCCTGCTAGCCAGGTCTATGCCGCCCAACCGTCGCAATTTGTTGGATCCGTCAGAGACCATAACAGCCAGGTTATTTAGATGGACTGCAAGACCTGAATAGTCCTCGGTCCCTATGTCGGTGTAAGGCTGTACACATATATGAGTTAATAAGAATTTTTGAATGAGTAGTATTTGTACGACAAGATTTAAGTATCTGGATAGTTATTTGCTCTCTTTTCGTCTGGAAGCCCCCAGTGAGCCCCAAATTATCGTTGAAATATATTCTTACCGGAAGTTCACGTCGCTTCTCACTACTATCGGCAAAGTCTGGCTGAGCGCGGTTAATATTTAGAATTAAAGTAGGATAATAACAAGCAAAATATTTGTTCCTTTCAGACCTATGCCGGTTGATTACACAACTTCAGACTTTAATGGTCTGCACGCGGTTTTTTTCGCACAGACTAACGATTATAGCTGGAACACAGTTGTTGGGAGACGGATCGCAAGAGAAGCATTCCGTAACAGAGTCGCTGTTCCGTACCGAAGGACTTTGACTTCATGCATCGGGTCGAACCTTGATGCCTCTGGGAAGCAGACAGAACCAGAGCCTTGCCAAACCTCGCTTGCCTCCATATTGATGTCTGCTGGAACCAGTTCCTTGACACACGGACTGTGGCCCGATATCACCGAGGGGATGACTCGCAAATTTAACCCACGGATCGTTCTCTCAACTGCACCCTTCACTTTCTGTTCAGGTTGGAAACCAACTTCAATAATCTTTTGACCAGCTGGTCTCTCCACGTAGCCGTTGACGACCGTCGATCCATTCTTTAGCGCTAACGCCACGTTCCCAAACTTCTTGGGGAAACCAAATTGCTCGCGGCCGCAGAATATTGCTGAGTCATTGTCTAGAATAAGGGATAGGAAGTAGTCAAACGAGTCGCCATTGTATTTGACTTTGACAGAATGGACGTACTCATTGTATGGGCCGAACGAGGTCATACTGTGCTGCAAGACCATTACGGATACCTGTGGCTCATCCTCAAGCTCTAGTATGTCTGGCACAAGATGACGCACACATTGAACCGATGTTTGATAGGTAATGGTGAGAAAAGTGTCACATGTATAGTCGCTGCCATCCACTGGATACAGAGGAGCATACTGCGGAATGGCTGTATTAGATACTGGAAGCGAGCCAAATGGCATTTTGGCGTGTTCAGAGGGATAGCAAAGGATAGCAAGGATTTATCAGGATTACCACCACAAACGTAGAATAATATCTGTTCTTCATGGTGGTGATAAGCATAAATAAATCCAAGCTACAGAATGATGACGTGCCCTAAAACAAACTGTGTTTATCGAAGGTCGAGCCATTGCAAAACCATGGAAATCTAGATACACGACAAAATGCGGATGAATTTGGTCAGATAGGCCCACATTGTAAGTAGTCTAGACAGTAAAGTGAACCCCAATTTCGCGGTGATATCCGGTACACAATGCTTCCTCAACGGTGGATCAACAGAATACTTTTGAGGCTCCATCATGATGACGATGGATCTAGACCCTTGTAGAAACCATAGTGGACCCTGCTGCGATATCTCGCTCCTCATTGGTCTGCAGCCTTAATAACGCCACACCCCAACCGCGTCTAAGCCAGCGACACCGCCACTGCAGAGTGGCCCTAGGACCATCCCCTGATTTTTTTTGTTTGAAACGGACGGTTCACCAAAAACGTTAGTTTGGTGGGAAGATTAGTGTTGGGGTGCGGAAGTCTGGATCGCCGCGTATACTACCGCTTAATCCGGACGGTTGCAAGGACTTGACTCCATCGAAATCTATGAAAATGATGGCCATATTTATGATCAACCTTGCCCGCTATTTCAGGGCTTCGGAGGTTGAAATCCGTGTTGTCAAGCGTGGTGCCGAATCTCTTCGCTCTACCTAATTTAGGTGGGCGGTGAAGCCGTGGCATGCAATACAAGATGCCCTGATTTGCCAAATAGGCACTGAACTGGCTAGCGTAGTCGTAGGCAATCTATCACCTTCCAAAAGTCCAACAAGTTTGTCCATGTCCTTGAGATGGAGGACATTGAGTTTTCAGGCCCTGCAAGGACATAGTTAGCATACGGCCCATACGTCTATGCTATTTTTGTAGCAGAGGATGCAGCAACGACCAAGACTCTTCACTCCGTCGTGGCTATCGTTGTATTCCCTGAGGGCATGCATGAGGTTAATAACCTATCGTTTTGCTTTCTCCACGGTCCAGACTAACCTGTCTCAACTCCCACAGTAGAAGGATATAGTCCCTGGCCATTGGTTATTTTCTGGATCCTAGACGCTGTGGTGGTTGTAAGTAGAACCTCCAACGATGAGAGAGTTATATCCTACCTCCCAGTCGATGTCCAAACCGTCTAGCCCGAGGTCCTGGAGCAGCTTGGCAGCCTTTTGCGCAGATAGCTTCCGTTTACTGGCTGTGCTCGCTGGCTGTGCGGAATTTGGAGAGTACGTCCAGCCTCTGATAGAGAGCGGGACCTTTAGGTTCCGTTTCTATTCCTTCAGAAGATAGATCAGCTTGATACACAAAGGTTCGAAACCAGTTTCCGCCCCATAGATATGAACTTATTTCCAGACCCTAGCGCCAATGCGCTAATATCAAATGAGTTGAGATTTTTAGATCCTTTTGATGGCACATAAAGCACGGCCTGGTTCTTGTTCTGGCAACGTTCTGTGATATACCTAGCGTATGTGATATAGTAATACATACCAGGGTAATCACATGCTTACCTATGTCACTTCTACTCACTGGCTTGACAATCATGTTGTCCCCAGTAGCGTAACGATCTAGACCGCTGAATCTAGTTCGATCTACGCTTAACCTTATTTTGCACGTACGGTTCTCAGTTCGTAAGACTATTCCTTCACTGTCATATCTGCATATACTTTAATATCTCATTTTTAATTCTAACTAGAAAAGCGTAAACCTCTGGGGGAATGTACGGTCTGCACTGCTGGAAATCCTTGCTTTAGCTACTGGAGCGATGTCACCCACACGACACGATTAAAGCGACCTGGACAATGAGCTCATACCACATAGCCTTCTTCTGCTTCGTAAACTTTGACGAATTCCACTTCAGTCCCGATGATTTCCGCTTCCGAGTGACCTTTGCACGGCCGAAGTCAATGAACATGACACAATGCACCTCCTCTTTCCACACCATACCAAAGTAGAAGGTTAAGGTATACATAAACCCCCAGATCTTCTGAGATTCGAAGTATACCTAGAAACCCGCAAACGTCGTAACATGGCCAGATTATTTGAATAACGGTGGTGAACTAAACCGCTTGCAGCAGGCCAGTAAGTCATGGCTATTATTTGTGGAGACTTTCCACACCGGCCTGCCATCATTTCTAACCCGTAATCCCATTGGACTCAGAATGCCAAAGACCGCTTTGTGGACACTTACCTCCACAACGATGGACGTGGATAAGTAATTTACTAGTAGCTACTCCGTACGGAGCAGTTAGCAGGCAATTAGCTACTCGGAGACCCCATTGCTATCTTTTAAGGGAAATTAGTAACTCTGGTCTCTCATGTCCAAAGAACAAATAACCACGCCTTGGAATTAATATATCGAACAAGCCTATGAATAAGGATGTAGGTATGTAGAAAATGTGATCAAAAATAAGACAATGGGACTAGGTAGGTTTGCGAGTGTTAGTTGGATAGAAAAGACTAATAGATAGGAAAGGGCGTGAGGTCCTTAAGCATGGCGCAATATCGAATAACTACTGTAGACACATGTATCGATCGTACGTTGGACCATCGAGAGCGATCCAGCCTTTTCCCAGGTTACCCACCTCCTTAACATCTTTTAGTCGAAAGTTAAGATCCTGCCAAAATCCGTTGGTTGAAGTCAGCAGAATGGAACGCCCGAATTCGGCGGATCTCTCATCGCAGACCGTCGCGCTTCGTGGGCTGGCCAGCTCTAACGAGGGAATCCGACCGGAAACCGAGGGTATATATCTTTCTTTGGTGAGTTGCTCTTATCCCCTAAACGAGTAGAATCTCGACTCCAGCTAAAGCCTTAGAACAATCATGAACATGAACTGGGTTTTGGTGACTTTCAATCGTCCCTTGACAGCGCCGTCGTCTTTACTATGGACTCTATCCTGGTTGAGGACCATGCTCCTCAGATGGCCAATTTAGAGGGTGTAAGGAGAATTAGTGGAGACCAGAAGCCAGCCGCAACCGCGCAAGATAAGCGGAAAGAACAGAACCGAGCCGCGTATGTGGTGTAACTCATTCTCTACAACTTTTCTAAAGGCGCATTAAATCACTAATATCTACCATATGGCCAGCTAGCATACCGGCAGCGAAAAGAGCGCCATATTCGCGATCTTCAGTACAGATTTTCTAAATTAGAAGAGACATATAAGTCACTAAAGACCGGTAATGAACTCTTACAGCGCAAGCTTATCAAGGTGGCAGACGAGAACATAGCACTCCGCGCCACATCACACATGGCCATTCGCGACACTTCCAACACAAGCGAAAGTGGTCAGCCAACAACCACAGGGGCGATAAAGTATTCATCGGCAGACTACCATTCCGACCAGGAGCCATATCACCGTCTTGCCTTGTGCCATGACACTGGCGAAAAGCTTTTGGACAGTGGTGCAATTTGGGATCTTATTCAGAACCATGAGCTATTCAGACGGGACGATATCGCAATGGCCGATCTTATCTGCCGCCTTCGTGGGATGGTCCAGTGCAATGGGCACGGTCCTGCATTTAGGGAGAGTCAGGGGCACGTAGCCATTGAGGAGAGTGCAGCCTTGGGACGAGACAATTTGATCTGATATATCCATTTTGTTTGGATTATTTCTTTGTTTGGCTGAAACATCGTGGTTAAATGAATAAATTGTCAAGATATGGAGCGGTAACTCACCGCTTAGACATGGATTATAATGTTTAGGGCCGACCTCACGCACCGCGGTGATAATTAATCAGCCATAGCCTTATTATAACTATAACTATCTACGACAACGTATTTCACATATGAGCGTTCCATCACACGCGTTTTAGACGTGACCGAAACCTTATCTAATTCAACCGTCTACTATGCCCTTAAAAGCGCGTCAAAATTTGAATAATTTAATGAAGAAGAAGGGGAGGGTTATACTTATAATATTAGCTATTTCAAAGGAAAAAATTGAGTTAATCCACGAAGCTACGCGCGTCTATACTATCTCCTATATATGTGATGGGATCTATAGGCCTTGTACAAAGTTAGGGGAAAACTGACTGTGTGATGTCACAAGATAGGTGGCAAAAACGGACACTTTAACTAATAGATACTCAGTTATCCAAGCAGGCTCATCCTTTAAATTACCGTGGTAGATAATGCAGGGGAAGCCTTCTGCTCGGCAAATACAAGAAAGACGATCGAAGTTATTGAAATACCAGGTATAAGGGAAGGGAGCTAGATAGATAAACGCCAAGCGATGGAGATATATATATCTCTCCCTGGTTAGCCGGGGTGGAAGTACATCTTTTCGCTTCAGAATTCTTGGACTTCGTCAAGGCTTAAAAATAGATAATCGCAAATCGTTGCGAGAGATACTATTGAAATGCAGAGACTGTTTGATTGGACTAAGTTATATATAGTTTTCTATATCGTATATTCTAATCTTTATCGAGATCGTTTAGCGTTATGGTGTCGGATTTAATCTTTAAGATAGATATAGGATCTCTATAGACATTAACTAGCTCTATTTTTCTTATTAAATTAATATATTCCTATACTCCCTTCGGCGAGCCTTTTATTCCTATTAATTTAAATTCTCTAATTATATCGAGAGCTTAGCACGATCGAGTCCTTAGAGGCTTCGGATATTATCATAGAGATAGGATAGTGATGATATATAGTCGTAAAGCGGTTTAGGTAGTTTAAAAACGACGAGGTTGACGAGTGCAGTTATATAGAAGGACGGTGGAATAATTCTTTTCGATATAGAATATAATGGTTTTAAAAGGCTTTAAAATTTAATAGAATAGGAAGCAGATTATTTTCTAGGCGTCTTCTAAGATAGGTCCGGTCTCATAACTATTAATTATATAGATATCTAAATTACCGCGTAATCTATCGCTTAGAATAGACTGTAGCAAGGACTCTGCTTCTTCTAAATCGATCTGAAAAAGTGTCTCTATTTATGATCAATCTTGACCGCCATTTAAAGGTCATTCCCGGAGCTCTGCAGTCCAGTGTGATGTCCTAGGGCGAGGTGAAGGGACTGTCTGACTAGGCCAATTTGTATGGGCGGTAAAGTAGCGGCACCCGATACGAGACTCCCTGGTTTGACACCCTCCCTCTCTGCGCGGCCGGCGGTTGTATGGGCAGTGATGGTGACTGCGCGCCTCCTATATGTAGGCTCAACTCTAACGCACTACTGTGGAACCAAGAGCATTTATAAGCAACTAAACCAGAGTGCACTAATGCAAAACGCAGCGGGTTAATGATCAGCCTAGTTTCTCCTATATTCTGTTTACTAACGCAGACGCGTTACATGGACTCGTGGAGAAGCGTTACTCAGATATCCAGCGCTGCCTCAACCGTTTCTTTTGCCCGAGGGATGCAAACCATGCCAGCTTTGTACAACACCTCTTCTTTCCTCAAACGTCGAATTCCTAAGTTCTTCAAATCCTTGCGCGATCCGCACTTCCCTAATGTAGCTCAACTTCTCTTCTGACAAGGCCTTCTGAAGGTGCTCGTGCAGTCCA
Organism: Aspergillus sp. MEXU 27854; assembly: GCA_019721355.1. Classification (NCBI taxonomy): domain Eukaryota; kingdom Fungi; phylum Ascomycota; class Eurotiomycetes; order Eurotiales; family Aspergillaceae; genus Aspergillus; species Aspergillus sp. MEXU 27854. The sequence goes on from JAGMTT010000002.1 coordinate 155,430, forward strand.
GCCAACGGGTGGGCGGCTAAGCCACATAGTCCTGATTGGAGTCGAACACATCACTATCTGCCGACTATAGAGAAGAGAAAACCTAGACGATTATTGGGGGTACAAACCTGCCATTGGCTTAAGCACCAAACCCACAGCTCCATTCCCAATACCTTTGAGGAGACCACTACCGTTGAGTTCCTTATACCCACGATAAGGGCCTGTAATGAGCCCACTGACTCCATTGTAGATGCTTCTTATAAGCTCCTGGTAACAGTGTGAGAGAGTGTATGATAAGATCCGTCTGCTCGTACCTTCCCAGCGGTTTCTACCCCATTCCGCACACCGGTCACCTTCGGGATATTTTCAATCGTATCATCATGTAGTAAGCGCGGGGCATTATGGACGCCTCTTGTAAGAGTTGACGTGATCTCCGCCGGCGGGATGACAATTATATCGAGGACCCGCCGGGATAAATGACGTGTATAGCCTACTATATTTCGCAAGCGATGCTGGGATATCTGAACGCAGGTATTCCCGTTTCGTGATGGCATCTGACACCCTTCATTAACCCCTAAGTCCAGGCTACCAGCTGAAACAAGTAGATTACTCCTGCGAGTCGCCGAGTTGCTTTCAGGTCTCAACGAGTAAGATCCGCACCCACTGATGTTTTCAGTAGGAGATTGCTGCACATAGAGTGAGGGCGAACTCCGCTGAGGGAGCGCTTCCTTTAGGTTGGAAACAATATCGCCTATGTCGGTCACGAATTTTGAAATACTACCCAGAAGAGCTTGAGATGTTGCACTAAAAGGGGTCTGGGGGTCTCTGCCAGTATCGTAATGGATAACCCGGTACCTGGACGGTCAGCTTAGCTGTCAAACAATGTAAGGTAAGAAGGATCAAAAGAAACCGCGTGAACGTACAGTTCGACTTCGCGTGGCACGAGCAATCCAGCTTCTACCAGTACAGCCATTGCGAAGGCACTCAGTACAAGTCGAGACCCTTTGACCTTCCATACCGCTGGGCGAGCGGGACATAGGGCACATCGCATGCGTGCCTGTGGTAAATGCTTGTGAAAACTAGATACGGCACTCTCTAGCCCATATTCTCGACTCATGAGATGACTGATCTCCCGAGCTTTTTGTTTTAAAGAGGGCTCCAAAGCCTCACCAATCGCATCTGCAAGTCTGTCTATGGTGAGTTCTTTGTATGGAATAGGAGTCGGGCCGACTCCAAGGTCTGCGATGATAGATCCCCAGAAGGGCTGGTCGCCGAAGAAGGGAATAACGATGGTAGGACAGCCAAATTTGAGGCCAGTTTGTGTGGTGCCAGCGCCACCGTGGTGCACCACACATGAAACATATCTAAATAGCCAATCGTGGGGACATTCGCCCAGAAGGAAAATGCGGTCGGGGAGGTTCTGTTCACCGGTATGTAGCCCAGACCAGCCTTCAGAGATAATGGCCCGCTGGCCGGTTCTCTCAACAGCACCAATGACGATGTCGCTCAGCTCACGTGGATTTTCGACGACAATAGACCCGAATCCAATATAAATTGGAGCTGGTCCCGTTTGGAGAAAAATAAACAAGTCGTCTGGCGGTCGATAGTCGACCTGCACAGGAAGAGAAGCAAAACCGCATATATCTATATGGTCACCCCAGTCTGGCGGCTTATCCAGTAGGCCAGGAGACCTAGAGCGCTCAATAGGTATCCTTGATGGAGGATTGGGAGAGCATCAGCTTACCAGAGATAGACATGGGGGATACGTAATCGATGTAGTAGAGCCAATGCTTGAGATGCGTCCAGGATGTCTAGACCTAGAGATTTCCTGCGCAGCGAGTTTATTATTCCGCTGAGGCCTGCCCACAGGACCATATCAACGAGGTCATAAGATACGAGGTTTGCGATTGTCGGTCTCGTGTGACGTCGTTTCACATTCGCAAGAGGGTGGGGGAATGCTTTAGTGGGTGACCATGGCATTCTGTCTATTTGGTCAGCGTAAATGACCCTTGCTTTTTCTCTGGGCATTCACTAACGTGAAGATAATAGTCAGTGGGACGCCTAATCTCTCGGCGCAGTGAATATGCGCCATGCTGGGTGGGTTGGCAATAATTGCGTCGGCTACGAACGGCTGTTGTTCGTCTCCAAGTTCACCATTATGGTCCGGAATCATATCCGAAGATGTGCCATCACCAGTCGTAAAGCATGATCGCCAGCAGCCATTAACGATGTCCCTCATGTCCCGCCGTTGCTTTCGCACAGCGCCAGTCCGGAGTGTTTTGAGTCCGGGGAGAAGCCCTGCGTTCTTCACCATGTATGTCATCAATTCTGTCGGGTTCCCCCCTATGTCGAAAAATTCCAGCCCGTTTTTCCTTACCAAGTTCCGAAATGCAAGGTGAGTTGCTAGCCGGACGCGATGACCACACTCCTTCAGGCGCTTCCCTAGAGCAAGGAACGGTTGGACATCTCCACGCGATCCTACAACATGGATAACAACGTTAAGACTGAGAGGTGGTGTGTCAGTAGCAACTGGTGTTGTTTCAGGTAAAACCAACTCTTCCCTATGCTCCGGAGGGGGTTGGTGACGATGATGGTGCTCTAAACGAGCCAACCAGCCGGCAAAGCTTCTCTCCGAAAGGTCGATATCAAATCGTCCATTCCCTGCGAAGCCAAATACTTCTGTTAGTACAACGATAGTTAACCCGTTGCAAGTTGATTTGCCGTTTCATCAGAAACGCTGCGGCCTATAACACGAATGTGTGTTGTCTCACCTAGCACCGTAACACCTGAGTGTACAGGACTTGCCCAAAGCTTGGGTGAATTCAAAGGTCCAAGCTTGTCGTGTGGTGGGCCCTCTGAGTGCTGTGTAGTCAACATTGATAGTGATACAAACTATCTGCAAGACCTAAAACCGTGGACGCCAATTGATTCGGGCTCCAAAATCAAAATATGTAGTAGGCAGTTAGATCCGAGACATGAACACTATGGCGCACTATGATGTTGAAGCCTGTATGACATTCGTATGACGTGCCGCGTGCACTGGCTATATAACAAATGGAACTCTCTATTCATCAGCAGTAGCTGATCTTTCCCACCTAATCACTTTGCCCGTACTCGAAGCCTAATCGAGAAAGGAACGCGATCCACGGGCGGGAAGACTTGAGCATAAACTCAAAATAATTTCCTGCCGAGCATATATGCTGGCCGACAGTATGTCGCCACGAGACAGTTGGTGTTAATTTTGGATCATGTTCTGGCTCGATAGTTCAGTTCCACAAGGATTTTCAGTTCTTCGTGCCTGCGACTGGCTCATACATTGTTTCTGGGGCATATTTCCAGGCGTGGAAAGTCACGCCAGTACGGTCAGATATGAACACAGTCCTTAAGGAGGCCTTACGGGTTCTGGCCATTGCTAAACCGGAACGATGAAGTCATGGTACCAAGCCACACACCATAGACCCGAAAAAAGCTACTTAATTAACCCTCGGTGTAGAATTAGTAGTTCTAGACCGGGTTAGAGTGTTCCCTGGCCCAGAAACACGGTTTAGTCCCTCCTTCCCATGACGTCCAACCAACCATTATAGGCTCAGTGAGCTGTCTCCTGACATGGGACTAATTGTAATGGCCACAAAAATGAAATATTTAATACAAGTCTTTCTTTTGACTACACAATTGGGTTGCCGCATCGGCTACTTGGTCGGATCATTGTTTTTCTGTCCTTAACCGCTATCGAGGCTCAAAAAGACCACAGCGTGAGCTGGTGAAACATGTCGACCATGTCTTCTAAACCTACGATCAGTGGCAGTGGCAGCGAGAGAAGCGTGTCCTTATACCAACTGAGCAGGCTAAAGACGCATCTAGGAGACAAGGACTGGACTGGGTCTCCATTTGATGTATTTGATCCCGGGGCTATGGATCGAATCCCACTGAGGGCATTTTCAGGTGATCTACGCGGGGATCGTGGCCCGGTTTAGCCGCCTGGCCGGCGTGACTATCGCGATCGCTGTGCGTGATAGCTCGTACTTGCTGGACTTCGCTCAGTACACCTATCCTTTAAGCAATGAAAGCAATAAGAAGGGGGGAATTTCCCAGTTTATTATAGAGAAGGTGGGAGATTACCAGGAGCAGCATAGCGAGAAGGTGATAGGTTTGGCCATGCCCTCGGATTTGGCAGAACGCTGCCCAGATTTGTGCTCACGCCTTTGGTCCGAGCTGGATATCGTCCCTATTGTGCTCCGGAAATCAGAGGAGAAGTTGAGCTGGGGTATTTTTGAGGAGCACTTACCGCAGAGAGCGTTGGATGAATACACCGAGTCTATTGCGAGAAAATGCATCCGGTGAGTGCCTTTCTCTTCAAACACTACGATAGACTCTCACAACCGCGTTACTTCCCAGATTCTTTGGCCCTACCCATGCTCCAGTTCCCGAAATTGGTGTCCGAGGCCTTGTTGAGGTAGATGCTGCCTTTCACGTGCGGATTACGACTCTTGCAGACTATGAGAAAACTGTAGGGACTGCCACCTGGGCAGCAATAAAGAAGTACGCCAGTGACCTGCAGAAACGGAGGGTGAAGATAGCCTTCTTCAGCGCTACTCCACAGGGTGGTGGTGTCGCTCTGATGCGTCATGCAATGGTCCGTTTCGCAAATGTACTCGGGGTCGACCTCAGATGGTAATGTCTCCCCTCGATGACGGGTCTAGTTCTCTGGCATGTGCTTAAGTCTCCTCAGGTATGTTCCCAGGCCGAGACATGGTATTTTCCGAATTACGAAGAACAACCATAATATCCTACAGGGGGTCGCAGCCCCTGGCGTTCGGTTCACTGCCGCAGACAAGGATGTACTTCGGGACTGGGTGATTGACAATGCGGAACGTTTCTGGTTCAAAGGAACGCCCTTGCCACCGTGGTTTCAACAGATTGCCCCGCAGATTTACACATGGCTCAGTCGGCATGGTCCGCCCCCGCCGGACTGGTTTCAGAAGAATGGCCCGCTGGTACCGCCCTGGGAGGGGGGCGCAGATGTCGTGATCATCGACGATCCTCAAATGCCCTGGCTTATCCCTCTTATCAAGGCTCACACCCCACAGAGACCTGTCATTTACCGTAGTCACATCCAGATACGAAGCGACCTGGTTGACAGACCTCATACTGCCCAAGCAGAGGCTTGGGAGCTCATGTGGGACGTGATCAAAGAAGCAGATATTTTTGTGAGCCATCCGGTTTCTGCCTTTGTTCCGCGGAATGTGCCCAAAGAGAAGATTGGATATTTGCCTGCGTCAACGGACTGGTTAGACGGCCTGAACAAACCAATGACAGACTGGACCGCCAGTCACTATGGTCGAATCTTCAACGCAAAATGTCGGGAGCAGTACATGCCAAATATAGCATTCCCAAAAGGTTAGCCATCCCTAGGCTAATGTTAATCAGGATAGCTTCCGACTGACAACTGTTCAAGAGGATTACATAGTCCAGATCGCCCGATTCGATCCATCAAAAGGGATTCAAGATGTTCTCATATCGTACGAAAAATTCCATAAGCATCTGGCCATATCCTATCCCGATATGCAACCTCCCAAACTGCTCATCTGCGGCCATGGATCAGTGGATGACCCTGACGGCTCGGTTGTCTACGATGCTGCCCTTGATTTCATCGCGCGACATCTGGGGCACATCCGGTCCATGATATGTGTCATGCGCATTGGCCCCAATGATCAAATGCTTAATGCTCTCCTGTCTAGAGCAAAAATTGTCCTGCAACTCTCCACTAGGGAAGGATTTGAGGTGAAAGTGTCAGAAGCACTGCATATGGGAAAGCCAGTGATTGCGACTCTCGCGGGTGGTATTCCGCTTCAGATCCAGCACGGTAAAAGCGGATTTTTAGTTAAACCCGGAGATACAGACGCAGTGAGTGAGCATCTATTCGCACTATATACTGACCATGAGATGTACGATCGCATAAGTCAGTGTGCGGCGAACAGCGTTAGTGACGAGGTAAGCACAGTCGGTAACAGCCTCTCATGGCTATATTTGGCGTCCAAGTTGTCAGAGGGTGAGCGTGTCCAGCCTGGTGGGCGCTGGATAAATGACATGGCTCGCGAGGATGCGGGTGAGCCATATGCTACTGAGGAGCATAGGCTCAAACGAACGTTGGCAGGCTGTGAAGGGTCGTGAGTGGAAGAACCTCTCTGTTGTGGCAAATATTGAATTCGCTCTTCATTTCTTGCATTTGGCTTTCTGGCGTTTGTTTGTATGGTGCGGGGAGAGCAGCCTCACCGGAAAATGACCTCTCACTCGACTCCAACTGGATGAAGCTGGAACTCTGCACATCGGGTTACGCCTGATTCAACCAGTTCGACAAAGATGTTGTTGCGTAGGGAGCAGTAAGATAAATTCTCCCAGTCCTGTTTCGTATTACGAGACTACTTGACTGCTCCAAATTGTATAAATGGAGACTGACAATCTGCTAAGCAGATCCGACTCATTATACTTGGTTTTCTCCACTGTGTATCAGTCAGGTGACAAGACCTCTGGCCAACTGGATGCTTGTGTCACCCCCAGTCACTAATTAGTGCGGCTCAATTACGTCTGTATTTTAACAGAAGGAGAGATTCTGTATGGGGAGAATCTGCCGCAGACGCTACAGGCTGGTACAATAAACAAAAAAATATGAAAATCAAGGCTGCCCACACTCCTTCCAATCATCCAAGCAAGGATAATCCGAGAGACATCCTGTCGTGGCTCACTTGGGGAAACCACCCTTACTACTTACCATGCTGAGCATATTTGCTTCTCGTCCGAATTTTCTCCCCGTAGGTATACAACAGAAAGGGATATGGCATGAACAACAGAGTCAAACAACCAAGCAATGTACAAGCCCAGCCAACGCCCAGATTATGAAACATTTGGGACGCAAACAGGGGGAAGGCACCACCAAACGATGACCGTAGGAAGTCGTTTCCAGCAAGGACCGACGCTGCATATTTCGGATATGCCTGTGCCTCGTAGCAGAAAATGCTGTTAAAAATAAGATACCCTCCGATGGCAAAGAGGGCGGAAGCAAGAATAGGCGCAATCCAATGAATGCTTGCGAAGTTTCCAGTCCACCCAAACCAGAAGAGAGAGATCGGTAGACACACGGCCCCAAGACACGCCGGAGGGAGATGTTCTTCTGGGGAGAGGTAGCTGTCTGGATCGACATGTTTAGATTGCCAGCGGTACTTCCAGTAGAAGTATCCCGGAAGGGCAATGCATACAGCCCCTATCAAGATACCCAGGAACGCCAGCCCGTCCTCGCCTGCGTTGAAGCCACGTTTCTCTTCAAAAACAATTGGGAAAGCTTCGAACCAAATATACAGAATCCCATAGATCAGGGCGATGTAAAGGTTCATCAAAAGGACAATCGGTTCGAGGAAGCAAAGGGCAAATGGACGGATCAGACATTCAAATAAGACATCCTGTTGCCAAGCTATTAGTTTCACCATCATAATGGAGACAACGGCGTCCCCGAGACGGGCTCACCCTCGAAGCTACCTGCGCGATCTCAATTTCGGACCCGGAGGCATATTTCTGATTATTCATGATCCGACGAATACGCCGTGCTCGACGACTTAGGATGTTAGGCGCAAATGTCTCAGGTAGGAAAAAGAAGAGAAGCACCAAGGCGGCGCCAGATATCCAAAGCAGCTCCCAGATAGTCCACGTCCAGCCCTTTGCGGAGGAAGCAAACCCTCCCACAAGGGGGCCCAGCACCGGGGCAGCAATGGCAAATGATGCCCAGATGGCAATCATATAATCTCGAACTCTAGGATCCCACATATCCCCAATGGACGCTCCGCCTGTTGCGAGAACTGGCGACCCAAGGAAGCCTGTTAGGAATCGGAACGCCAGGAGCATGCCAAAGTTCTTTGCGTAGATGACCGCGAATTGGAAGAAAACAAACACGACTAGTGTCGCAACATATACCGGACTTCGTCCCACCGCGGGAAGCTCTGATATTGGAGCCCACACCATGGGCCCTGAATAACACGCGGTTAGCACTCAATAAGATGAATATAATGTCTGTTAAAGGACCCTTACCCATTCCGTATCCAAGCACAAATAGTGTCAAACCGAGAAGTGCAGCTACTCTACTTACCCCAAACTGCTCAGCTACACCCGGTACGCCAGGGGTGTAGATAGCAGATCCGATATAGATCGAAAACGTGAGCAGGCAGATAAGCAGAGTGGTTAGAATTTTTTTGACGATACTCCAATTTTGAGGATTCTGCTAACATCAGCCTCAAATCTCGTCGTTTCCAGCAACGACACCGTGCAGGCATTCTTGAATCGCCTCGTACCTCACTATCATCTGGGCTTCGCCAGCCAATTACTTCTGGCGGTCCCTCCTTGTACCCATGCCATGGGCCTGCCAACACACTTTTCAGAGGTGGTCGTTGCTTCCTCCGTCGAGCAGCCTGCGACATGACCGTATTCAGACTTTGCATCTCGTAAAAGTCCTCGCCCCTAAGCGGTGTCGAGCATTCTTCCGCGTGAACCTCTGGCATCTGTAGACATTGCCGCCATGTGAAATCATCCATTTCCTCCGGGTAAAGCAAGAGCCGGTACCCACTCAAGAAACGAACTAATTTGCCGAACGCTGAGTCTCGAATCGTCTCCATTGCTGCATCTCTCCTAGTTGGCGTGTCGTGAGAGAAATCCTATACTAGTATTTGATATGTAGACTTCAGAGGTAACTATCTCATCCCGGCCGTTTATATATCTGGTAAGGTTCAAACGCTGCCTCCCTATACAAATTTTATAACGACAAATTCTTCCAGTCACGCGGTCCATAATTCTCGTGCCAGTTATAATAAGGTATACCTTTATCGCCCTTACGTTCGAGACCGTGGAGGTCCTCGGTGGGCTGACATCGGGCCTGACGGTGGTGCATGCCTAAATAAGGTTTAGTGACCTCCGCAGTCATCTGGAAGGTTGCGGGGCTTTAACTTACCGCCGTCGGGTTGGAGTAGCCAACTGCACTGGGAAGAAAGAACGGCTTGAAGTCAGGGTCGGGCGCCTCAGTTTGTCCTTGTTCGGGTGAACTGAGATGCCACGAGCTCTATGTGGGATTCAATTTATAAAGTATCTATTACAACCTACAAATGGTTCATGGCTCTATCTTGGTCTTTAGGCTTGGATCGGTAGACGTCCATTTAAGTCATATGGCAGGCAGAGCATAATTAGACGCTAGGTTATATCGGCAGACGATATAAGACATTACAGAAAGTTTTCTGCCAGGTGAGTGGCTTTGTGGCCTTCGCTCGGCTATGGATGACTTCATCTTGCCACAAAACACAATACCATGGGTCAGGGGAGATTTGAATTTTCTCACTCTCCCAATTCCCACCATCAGCCCGGGTGTGTAGGAAGACGATTTCTATGACCAAATGTCTGTGTGAATCTACGCTCTTACTTCGGCGGGGAATAGAACAGATATACTCGCTTAAAGCCACCTAGACTGAACTACAGTCTGCACCTACATAGAGTGGGGTATTCTATCGCACATAAACAGCCTTGTGTATTCGTTGGAAGAAGTATGCATACTACAATAGCATTCCGAATAAGCAGGCGGGCGATGGGAATTTCTAACAGTTGCATCTTGCCAGGCAATAGCCAAGGCCGTGTTGATGAAAGCCCATCGACACACTTACTTGGGTGTCTAGATATACGGTATACTCATAGTCTTCTATTAACCTATTATATTTTGTGTTGGACTGGGTCTTGCTTGCTGGGGACGATGAGCTTGGTAAAATAGAAAATGCAGGTCGCTCTTAAGTGGAATTAGTTAGATAGTCCAAGCCAGAAAACGGCCTGACTTAGACCCACCAGGAACTATATGCTAAGATATTAATATTGTGTTGAAGGCTTAGTGAGCTTAAGTTCAGTGGTCCTCATTTTCTTATCTGATCCACCAGTTGTCTACTGTAGCAAAGTTTATACCTAATGAATCGAATGTCTTCGTGTCTCATAAACAGTCGGGCTAAAAACAACAGTGGAACAATCACAAAACACAAAGAATCGTCTAGACAGCATCACAACGTCTTATTTTATCTAACAATGCCGTCAACGGCCCGCAGTATATGAATTGCGCTTTGCCAGGGCAGACAGTACTTCCATTAATTAGTAGTTATTCGGTAGTGGAGATGTTAATAGGTAGAAGTAAGAGTAGGAGTAGTAGTTATGGTAGTAAATAGTGGTAATCCCAGCGGGAGGGAATAGGTAGATAGAATAGTAATAACTCTAAAGTAAGATTAAACAGCTTACAGAGTAGTTCCGGGAGGGAACTATAGTAATCCTGTGCAGGAACCGTTAGCTTACATAGTAATCCCGCGCAGGGTTAGTTAGCTCATATATTTATCTCGTGTAGGGTCGGATCGGAGAAATAAGGGGGGTGATCGGGACGCTACAGAGGATAGATAGGGTATATAAATTCTGGGCAGGGTTATACTTACAGTGCACGGCGGAATCTATCTGCCAACCGTGATCCGCACGGTAATCGGCGGCGGGCTGACCAATGGTTTATCTAATTTATTTCGGTCATGTTTTAGATGTAGTTAGGGTTCTAGGTCTAGGCGGATAATGTCTACTGGCTTGGCGTGTCCGCCCTTAATTAGTTGACTGACAAGGGTGCCGTAACAGTAGAATAGAGAGAATTTAATAAAACATAGGAAGTAGGTTGGCAGAAAAAAGGCAGTAGGAGAAAAAGTCTACTTAGAGATGTTAGAGGTGCTTAATCTTTCAATAACATTAAGCAGGAGACATTGCCATGGGGCTGCTAGAGTAGGAAGAGCAGAAAGCGATGAAGAGAAGAGCTGGTACTCTGGTTATTCGATATTGAGCGCAGAAGGCGACTCTTAACCCCGCTTATATAGCCCGCATGTAATGGCCAACTCGGGGATGAATACTATAGATCGACCTGAGTATCAACCGGTTATCCCCGATGCCATACTACATTGTATAACCGACCACCAGGAGCATGCATCTGCCAAGACGCCTTCGCGAAGGCTTGATCCAATAGAAGCTTGGCCAGCCTATGATAATAGACCCAGGGCGAATCCTTTGGGGATATCTTAGAGACATCGAAGGAATCTAGTCAGTTCGGGTATGGCTCTACGGGGTGAGCATCCGAATTAATTAGGTAATGGGAACCCGGTCATAATCACTACAATGCACTAAATGATTGTAACTGTTGTCCGGGCCCCCGTCTCCCTCTTACACTAATATATTAACTCTTATTCCCTCCGTCACACTACCACAAACAGGCGGAACCCCGTCTAGTAAATGCGAGCCGCTAGGAAGAATAATATACCGGCGGCTTCTATCACTCCACAAAATACTATAAGCCCCGTATACCTGCCATGCTATGCAGAGATTAGTCCCCCACTGATCGGGTTGCTCGTGAGATTGGCCACAGGGGTCACGGTATATATGGCACCGATCCGCACAATAATTTTGGAAATATCGGAGATCTGTGTAATAAGGGCTGGCACCAGAGATATGAAGGCATCCGAGGTCAGTCCAAAGGCTGCAGCGAAGAAGATGATGCCGGCGTTGCTAGTGACGGGACCTAGATAGCTAGGACTACTACGGCGGTCAGAGAAGTCATCACGACCATGCAGTTATAGCGGCCTACTTTGTCGCCTATAGCGCCGGGAATGATGCGCCCAAACAAGCTGTGGGTCGTTAATTAATGTCATACCTGCATCGGTCTAGCCTGAGGTGACGGTGGTGGCATGGACCTGGCGCCGTTGAGGATGGGTAGCATGTATAACACGAATTCGTAGCTCATACCCTAGGAGATCGCTTTAGAAATCACATAGTTAATGGGCGGAAAGAGTCTAAACGAAAATAGGAACGCCCCCATGGCCGTTAGACTGAAGAGGGGCTCGGTAAACGGCACCATTAGATCCTTCGGGTTGCCGGGCTTGGGGTTTGACGGTAGACGGGTGCGGACGGTGACATTAGCCACGGCCAGAAGGCCTAGGATGAGCAACGAAGAAGCGTGCATGGTCCAGGCGAAGCTAATACCGCTAGTAGCCTGTTAATAATGATGGGAAACACGACCCCGCCTACATTGGACCCGCTAGCGACGACGCCGACGGCCAGTCCAACTGAACTATGTGCTGGAGGCTCCCAGGGCTATCGATATTAGTAGGGGCTGTCCCGTCAGATAGGAAGAGATAAACCTGTATAGAAGATATAGCTAGCTCCGATACTGCTACATATCCCTTATGCTAATAGGAAATGGTAGTAGTCCGTATACAGCGAGGTCATCATAAGTCTAAAGACATGGAGGAACGTCTTGACGAGCAGTGGATACCGGGGCTCATGGATATCGCAGATTTTACCTAGGATGGAGCCCTATCGTTTCCAGCCTCGAGTACGGCACGGACGCAACGGGAAGACTGAAGGACGAACCCCTAGGAATATAATAAAGTCCTCGAAGGATGTGATCCATGCGATAGTGCTGGGGGAATCATCCTTTAGCTAGAGGGTCTCGTAATATATCTAGAAAAGCCCGATGCCTTTATCCCGTTAGCATCTATGATGTCCATTAGGACGGTCGAGAGTCTTTATAATTTACCCAGCCAATTTCGACGAAGAGACACAGGAAGGAGCCAGCCACTATACTCTAAGCCTGGAACCCTCTATCTAGGGGAGCACTCTTCCGGACAGCGTTAACCGGGTCTGAGGCTTTCTTGGGATGTAATTTAGGCGTTATATCCTCTCCGTTGTTTATCGTTTCCTAAATTAGTCTCGTGTAATAAAACAGCAATGGCATAGGGACACATTTACTAAATAAGTACTGTGCTACGGTCCTAGATAGGAGCTATTTATTCCTACCTATCTTCATGCAACTGGGGACAGCAGAGTATCTATCCTTACTACGAGTGCATTCTGAGTGGGGATGAATAGCTACGTCGGCCGTATCGTCCACAGGAAGTCGCTTACCCTTAGATCACTCTCGGAATCAACCCCTATTCAGCTAAGGTGACGCCCACCAACCGGCCGTAGGAAATACGGAAATCACCATAAGGTAAGCACAATTTGGGTTTCATGCTTATACGGCCGTAAGGATAAAAATATAGGGCTATAATTACGGCCGTAATAAGGCGGGCGGCAAAATCCGACACTAAACCTAGTATATTAGCTCCGTTAGTGAATATTCTGCTGCCGTGCAATGGGAACCGACGGCTTAGTCTTGGACGTGCGGAAGAGCACAGGGCAGTCTCTGGCAGTCTCTGGACATCACTTACTCTGCAGTGTTTATTGTGTCAGTCAGGTCCCTGTTGTGCGCTCCACACCTTCCTGCCTATCGAAATAAATCCTTCTCGAAGGCTGTTGAAATGATGCTATCGGTTCCTTCGGCGTTCTAAACGGGGTTGGCTGTGCTATGTACTAATGAATAGGAAGGGGTTTTCTGCGGGTCCGGATAACAAGAAAGATGATGACTCCACGTTTTGCCTTTCACCCAGTCAGACGGTGTTACCATGCCAAGACTTGCGACTGGCACGCCCCACATGGCGGGCCATGTTTATTCAAACGTGTGCCGAAATTGGACCTGACAACGTTAACATGCTGTGACCGTCGGATGTAGCTATGCGTCGCGAAATCATAAGTCATGTCTAGGGATGAGGTCAGCCCCGTACCTAATAGTATAAGATGGTACTGTATCTAACTCTGTTGGGCACGGCGAGAATTCACCCAGGCCAATGGCAGGCCGCTTGATAGACGCTGCATGAATTTGATGGGGTGCCGCAGGTAAGTAGACACGGAAGCAGATATATAACTACCATGTGGTATGAAGTAGTTTAATAACAATGACCAAGAAAAAGATGCAAAGCATGAGCAGTGATTGAAGGCACGCTAAGTCTGCAGTGTATTGGGTAGCCGTAGATTAAGAAAATTATCTACAAATAGAATCTTTGTGATTGATGGCCAGTACATAAAGATATGAATCGGACTCGGAAGGAGAGGTGTTGCTACAGTATTTTATACTGTGGTGGGAACTGAACATCTCTATATATCTAGCATAGGTGCGTTTCTCTCATCCCGAGCGTCCTTAACCGAGTGCCTATATCTCCAGACCTTACATGCCATATCGTCCTGCTATTTAATCGGATAAGCTCTTCCTTGACATGGGCACGAAGATGCGCCGTTGACAATATGAAATATAGCCCATCAATGACCTTATGGACGGTAATTAAATAACTCCCACAATATATTTCCGTAAGGCGTCGATATCACCATCATCGAAACTTACTCTTCGTGCCCCGCTGCGAAAGAGGCAGGAGTGTATCGATGATACTGGGGATTCTGTCATCCCGGCCATTCCAGAGAGAACGGTAGAGCGGGATGTATTTGCCATCATAAGCCTCTGCCACTTTCAGTATAGAAGCCCGTCATGCGCGGTTAAGGAGTCGCCTATTTGAAGCAAGACCCTGGAAATACTGCTCAGGTTAAACTTAGCCAAGGAGGCCTCTACGAAGAAGAGGGGGAGTTTGACGATTACGCGCTTGGGACACTCCGGGGTGCCTATAACATGGACTATATGGTCAATATTATATCCTTCTGCTGGGATGGGTGGGAGGTCGACGAATTCAAGTAGTGGTTTTTACCGGTAACGAAAGAGTCACATCCCTGTTGGCAGTCGATTTTTTTGCTCTGCAACAACATGCTGCTGATAGGAGAGAACAATCGTGCGGCGCAATTGCCCGACCTATTCTGTGATGATCTTGGTGTTCGAAAATGTAGTTGAATATTAAGCCTACTGAGCACCCTCTCTGGTTTATATGGAACTTGGCCAGTAGCAAAAAAACCCTGCAGATAAATATTGCAAGTACTGTAATATAGATCTCTGTACGCGAAGGGAAGCTTCAAGAAAGTCAAACTTATCAATATGACTAACTCTAAGGCGCGTCCTCTTCTCCACTAAGTGTCCGTATGCATGCTTAAATGGTGAAAAACAGCTAACATTCAAATGCTGCTACAGATGCTAAGAATTAACAGGCAGACGAAGAGCAAACATATCATTCTCACTGTATACCTGAGCTTGAGGTGTTAGATGGCTACCATGGCAACCAAGAAATAGAAGTCGATACCCCCCAGTCGTACGATCAGCAATAATATAGATAATGATATTTTTAAGCCAGAGAAGGCTTAATTCATTGTTCGTCCAGACATTTTCACTAACATCAACCCTCCAGTCGTGTGGTAGATCACTCTGATACCAGCTTTCTATATGGACCTTTCTTTCGGAAGATGATGTAGGGAGGAAGCAATCAACTAGAGGCATTAATATTCTACATGGAAGTGACCTGTTCTCGATTCCGTGGCTATACAAGAGGTGTCCTACGATGGTAGTCAGCTCTAATAACTACTCGAGCAGTAGCCAGTAGACCCATAGCAAAGCCACTGTCATCAAAGTTATTGATATCTTCAGTGACAACCCCATGCTGCATTATAGTAATTTGTACGCGGTCAAGCCACTATCTACTAACCTTAAAGTATTCACATTAAGCGCGCCAATAGAATTATTGTCGGGAACAGTGTGACTTTATTTCATCATGCCGTTCCATGAAGCTGTAGACCCATTTCTCTCCAACTGATTGAATATGTGTAGTGTCGCTTGCAGCAAGAAGAATATTTTAAATGAAACGGTCGCCGAGAAGCTCAACATCAAATGAGTAATAGAACCCATGTTTTAGGCGAATTACTTTTTGTTTTGAGTCGTTTCATGGGTGCTGGCCCGTGTTTCGAGACGTGTAGGGATACCGCTTAAGCCGTCGACGGAGGGATATTATAAATACGACCTGCTTTATGAATACCGCAGATTTCATACTTTTAATAGCAGAAATTTTTAATAGAACCTTTCATTCCTGCTCATTTAGATTTATAGCATTTTGGCGCGCTTTTGGTGGCATAGTTAGTTGTTGAACTAAGACGCGCCCGTGTAACGTCTTATCATTATTCGTAAGATCTGCAATTAATTAGAAAGGTTCAAAAGGAATTAAAGTATATATATATTTTTAAAAACTATAGTAAAAGATTAAGTAAACAGCTTTTAACTGCGTGTTTAGCCTGATCACTGAGTTGAAGCGTGTTGGTGGCAACATCACACAAAAATACCCGTGTTTGGGAACCCGATATTCGGACTAGAAATCGCTTGAAAAGGAACTCATTCAATTCCTTAAAGGACCCAGTCTGACCTAGTCGATAATCTTCCAGACTTTGATCCAAAGATTCAAGGTAACAGACAAAGGGGTGATCAATTTTAGGACCCCAGATAACCGCAGAGACTAGCGAGACCACTGACTCTTGTAGGATTGTGCTAAGAAATAGCAGGCATTGTAACTGGTAGTCCTGGTAGTCCTGGGATTGGTGAATTCGCGGTGATGTTTGCGTATCTTTCTGTTGTTGAAAATCGGAATGCAACTGAAGGACAATGTTGTGTATGTTCTTGTATGTCGACATTCCTTGAAATCGCTCTGGTTTGAGGAGATCAACGGTTGTCTGCAAGGTAGGGTGGAGAGCAGACGGCACAAAGCATTCTGTTAGTCTCCAGGTATGTATCGGTTTATTGGAAGGTATCCGGTTTGGAGTTGAAAACGCTCTTTGTTGAAGAAATCGGTTGTGATCTGATTAGAAACAACAGCGCTTATAGGTGTGAGGTATTACTTACAGAAACACTGCTAGTTCAAGTCGCCAGTTCATGGGCAAATGCTTATCATGCCGAGCATTGACGAGTTGTTGTAGTCCCTCATGGTGAATATTCCACTCGTCATCGAAACCCCAGTACTTCTGTGATCGCCGTAAGCAACATATCGATATACAGCGTCCGGAACGCCATATTGCCACAATGGAGCATACTTGGAATAGCAGGAGCCTTGCCACAGCACCCAGTGTTGCATCATTATCAGCCAATTCTGGATCAGCCAACAACCTTGCAACTTTTTCGAAAGCAATTGTAAGATAACGAAGTGACTCGTGATGATTGGACTTGCGAACAGCCGATCGGAGGGCGGAGGCATGTGCTAACAACGCATTGAGGGATGCGGTATTTGACAAAGCTAATGGCAACCAGATTTCCTGAAAAGGATCAAAACCGGTAACCGGGGCGACATATTGGCTGACATCGGGGTGCGTGCCAGACCCTGGTGTATAAAATCGATGGTCAGCCATTGTGGACGGGAATTGCGTTTGGGAGTCTTTCTGCCTACAAAAAGCCAGAAGTTCATCATGATCTGCCGTAAGTTCCACCGAACATGCTTTGAGTGTACCCAAATATATTGTCCTAAATGAGTCTTGCACGCCGGATGAATCCTGTGATGCTAAATAATCGGGTGTACCTGATTGGTCCCGATGTTCCTTCATATTATCTGATGTTGCTGTGGAATCCAATGCGTTCTGTTGTATGGTATTGACCTGCTCAGATGATAACTTTTCTTTGGGTAGAATCGGCCGCGGACGTCGTGGGGTTTGCAAACTACTAGTGTTTGCGCCCTGCGAAGATTGTCTTTGTCTCCAGAATTGTCGCATTGCATGGCTCCTGACTCCAGGTTGTTGATGACCTAGGACGAAGTGAAATTCGGTAGCCTGCGTGGACTTTGTTCCTTCAATGTCGTGACTGTTGGCAGAGCGACTTGTCCGATTTTGCATCTTTTTGGAACGGGGAACCGGAGTGGCCTATCGCACCGAGCAGAGTGTCCTGTCTGCCCGTACCATTAGTTGGATGAATTTCTCATATTTTTGCTGGGGGACTGACCAAATTATCACAGTTGCTTTCGGGGGTCTTATCGTCAGCCCCGACATCCCTGCTTATGGGGCGAACAGTAGAGAACTCAAGATCTCACCTGTTCGAGCTAGTGTTCTTGACATAAAGCTCAGGCAAGGGCTCTCTTCGCCTCCAAAGGCACTCTTCAATACAACAGGAAAATTGAACCTCCCAAAAATGGTGGGACGCTGAATTTCGATTCAATGCGTGAGGTGGGCCGTGTGCACAAAATTACGTGATATGGAATAAGCTTCAACAGGTCTAATGCTACAGGCTGTCTTGCTTCCTATGCTATGCTGGATGGTGCACTTTGGCAGGGGTCATCCCATCCACCCAAGCCATCGACAGCATTTGTAGATTCGAATTATGCATCACGTTCCAGCAATTTTAGGGTAACCGAGCGTTCCTTTTATACCTTGAACGGAGAATTGAAAAGAAGGCCGGTATATTGAATCGAGGAATGGCAGAAGGTACTATCACTTCATATTTTTGTTGTCACATGGTAAAATCTTATTTTGTATATGTAAGGAGAAGCTGTGCGATTTATTGGTTGGTTAGTATTACCATATTTGGTAATCTTGCCTGAGTACTTAAATTGGATCCCATCTATCGTACTAGGTATGGTAGTGGGACCGCGCAAACTATTAAAAATGTCATTTTGCATCTGCGAAATGATTGGCTGTTTAGTATTACTATATGGGGCCGAATGTACTCGCCAAGAAGAACAGAATTGACGAGATTGACTACACGGAGTTATCGCTGGTCGATCTGTCTGGTCTCTTATCGTAACTTTCATACCATTCCGTTTCACTGTCATTCGAGTTTCCGGCAATGGCACCGAGTTTCTGGTACAGATCAAACCTGATCACATTGGAACATTACGACACAAATCAATTTACCGTGGTGTTCACCGGACTACTTGTCACAGGTCAGACTGTCGGCCACTCCTTGGTCTCAACGAGCCCTGCCAAACCCTTCGGGACTGCAAACCATATCTCTTGGCCGTGAACCGTAACGCCCAATAACTTCGGGATAAGGATTGGCTCTAAGGGTCGGGCCGTCCGGCCGGCGCTTAACGACCAACTTATCATTCACGCAACAGAGTGGCCAGTTGCTTTTATATATCTAACTAACCCAACTTCAGAACTCGCTAAGTGCAATACCAATTCTGTTATATCTACATGCGAGCCACATGCTTTGAGGATTCTTATGTGCTCGAAAAAAAGGTGGCATATAAAATGCGAAGACAACCCCGTGATAGAGGTAATCCGTACCCTGAGGGAGCAGCTGTAGTATGTTCGAAAGCATCCGTCCACCATACCCTTGCCCCAAATCTCTTGGGATGGTGTGGATGGGTGTCATGGGGTGGTCAATCAAAATCATAGTCTGATCGACTAATCTGATCCTCTGGCTATGTTTACCCATTCGTGGCACTTATACTTGGGTGAGACACGTGTATTGTCTACAGGATCGACAACGATGCCGATGTCTCTGATTCATTCTTGGAGCCAGAGCAGGTTCGACAAATATGGCGCATAGCCAGCATACCCTCAATTATCGGCCTCAAATGTACTTACAATCCCCTCCAATAGCCCCCACATTAAATTATTTTGACGTGGAGTTAGGTGTATTTGATGGTGCCATCATGGAAGTTGGGCTAATGAAAGGCATTTAAGTCTGATACTCCGTACGGAATAGCAATTGGTCCAGTAAAACAGGTAAAAATGTATATTACAGTTAGACCTGAGTCGCGAGGGAGTAGTCTTGTTAATTGACTTCAGTCTGGACAGTTCAAAACCGTAATTTCTGCCCTTTAGATGGCTTTTGTATCGTGTCTTAAAACTACACTTTCACTCATTGGAACACAGCTGTCTCCGGCCAAGGGCCAACCTAGAAGGTAGGTATCCTTCATCATTATCAACACGTCATACCACAATCAGCAAAACTGTGCATTGAAGTTCTGCATGAGGTGACACGATAATGTCCGTCGTCGAGAGCAAACTCAACGATGCAGCTGCCAAAGCGATGTCAACATGCAAGCGCGATCAACCACTCATGGCTGGGTTGTGATTGGATAGTTACCACCACCGAATCTGCATACTCACTAGGCCTGAAGAAGATCGGCGCTGGTGGGCCGATCACCATCTCACACTCGGAACATATTCCCAAGATGCGGTCTTTCCGCGACCTGCTCTTGAAGGTCTCCAATTCACCGGCCAGCGAATTAACAAGAACATATGGCGGGCCCTACCCACAGTGTCAAGTCGATCTACCAGGGTCGTGGATCCGGTAGTTTCCTGCTGCAACCGCGAAGTCGTTATTCGGATCGCCCAAGCTTCTCTTGCTGAGCGGTATTGGCCCACCCGCTGAGCTCACCAAGTACGGTATGCCGGCCTTCTCAGCAAGATTCACGTCGGCCAGCATCTCCTTGATCACCCTGGTGTCCTCTTCATCCTCCGCGTCAAGGACGCCGAGGGTATGTATGACTATAACCCCCGTGCCCAAAGGACAAGAATAACCAGGCCATTGAGGCGTACCAGAACACCCACTGCGGCCCCCTCGGCTTTGGTATTCTCGAGATGGCCGGTTTCCAGCGTTTCGACAAGTACCTCGAAAATGACCCTTATACCGTGAGGTCAAAGCATGGGCGGCAAGGACCCCCCCTGCCCCTATGGCTAGGCTGACTCCGAGCTCGACTTTGTGTGTCTATCGGCTCCGCCTGCTCCCGTAAACGGCAACTACATCACCGTAATGGTTGACCCCGTCTGTCCTGCCTCTGAGGCTGGTGAGGTGACCCTCAACAGCGCTGACCCCTTACTGCAACACAATATCAATCTGAACTACTTCAACAATAAGCCCAACATTATCGCCATCTGTGACGCCATTCGCTACGCCTACGACAAATCAAGAACGGGGAAGGCTTCAAGGACATAATCGAGTCTGAGTACCCTGGGACATGTCATTACACCATGACAAGCACATGAAACGTACCATCCTCGACCGCTCCCAGACTTCCTTCCACCCTTGCGGTACTGGCCGTCTCTCTAGGACATTCAGCACGGTGGTGTTGTTGATCCTAACCGTAAGGTCCACGGTCTCAAGAGTCTTCACGTGATTGATGCCTTGGTCATCCCTTTCATCACTGATTGGCATATACAGAGCTCCATTTACATGGCAGTTAAAAGGGCGCTAGTGCCATTAAACGTGACCACACCGACTCCTACAGACAAATGGTTTGGTCTGGGTATATATCCAGTCTCGATGTGACATACATGCAGATTATATGAGGTCATCAGTAACGAAAGAATGGTAATTCTATCAATAAGTTCAGATACAGTATTTCCTTCGTACCTCTGTGCAGGCAATACATAGTACGTGAAAGATGTTTTCTCTAAACATACTAAGAAATTTGGTTATATATTAAATGGTAGAATTGGGTGACGGCTTCGCTACATCCACACTACACTAATCGTGTAACGGTAATACCACAGCCCGGGTGCCGAAAAATTTCAGTCATCCAGCTGCACCAATATTGTCAACCCAGGGTGTCTCGTATCGGGTGCCGCTACTTCACCGTCCATACAAAGTGGCTTAGTCAAACAGTCCCTGCACCTCAACCCTAGGACAACACACCGGAACGCAGGGCTCCTAAAATGACCCCTCAATGGCGGTCAAGATTGATCATAAATAGAGCCTTCATTTCGGTAGTTTTAGATGAATCAAGGTCCTTACCACAGTCCCATTCAAAGCGGTAGATTGCGCGGAAATTCAGACATCTGCATGATTGACAGATTTCGTATGCTCGTGCTCTATATTTTGGCCCAATCATAGATTCCAACCATGTCCGATTGCTGTGTCGTCGGTGGGATTTCGCACAACGTTCGACAATCAGGGATCCCGCTAACCTATCCCTAGTCAGTATGGAGAGCTGGTTCTATAACGTCTACGGGTCTACAATGCTTGGGAACAAGTGGTTAGTTGCACCGATGGTATCATTTCGGCGGATGTGCAGGGACCAAGTGAAACCCTTCCCTACCCTGCAGGCAAGTAGTAAATAATATCCGCGTGGGTCTCTGTAATAGCCGTGGTTGGTCGGCTAGTCTTACCTTGGACAGCCAGCACTCCACCGCCCGATACCCACATCGT
Organism: Aspergillus sp. MEXU 27854; assembly: GCA_019721355.1. Classification (NCBI taxonomy): domain Eukaryota; kingdom Fungi; phylum Ascomycota; class Eurotiomycetes; order Eurotiales; family Aspergillaceae; genus Aspergillus; species Aspergillus sp. MEXU 27854. The sequence continues at coordinate 177,367 of JAGMTT010000002.1, forward strand.
GAAAGGATTATGATCGTCGGAACCGACAGCAAGGCCACCTATTTCGGGCCATTGATGTAATGTTATTGAGGTGGGTTACGGGCGCTACAGGAGCAGACCAACCTTCCAGGTGAATAGTATCCGATATCTCATTTTTTTTTTCATTGCACCATAACTAGGGAATCGATTCCTCATTCCTTTTCACTGGGCAGAAGTCACATTGCGTCAACACCACATTCTGGCCGTCGCAATGCTATGTTTTCATTAGACAGTTTGACCCCCCTTGTCTGTACCTGTTCTTGAGACTCAGTGCCAAATGAGATATCCAGAAGGTTGGCATTTTTGAGGCCACACCTAGCGTTCGAGGATATCCTTGGGCCTATATCACGAGTTCCCAATATCCCAATGTGGCCTTCCGGTTAATCAAATAGGCTCCATATCTCAATACAACACGCCCCAGAGCGATGACGAATGAATGTGCCAAGCGTTTGGACCGATTCCATGGCAAACTTGTCGTATTCATGTACCTACACAGATCCTACATAGCGTAGTCCCCGTGTAGAGGTGCCGCAGCTGCATCATCGTGTCAATGATTTTTACGTTTTTTATCTTTATTTTTGCCATCAATAGACAAGGTTTAGCACATAGGACCATTCTTAACAGAATCTATTTGTTTCTACTCATTTCCCTCTCTCTGGGAAATACATCCCCGAAGATAACCACAGCAGCTTGGCCAGAATTATGGGCAGGGAACTATTGGGAATGCAAACTCGCATACGCAATCTGCTTATGTCCGCTATAAAGCCGTATCATCTTAGTAAGGACTATACGGGAATTTCTGATGTCATAGCTTGTATTGTGAGAACTGCCATGGGAAGCAAATCTGAACGCAAGCAATTATCCAGTTTAGCTACCTGTTGTGACTCAATTGTAAAGCGTAAGCTAATTGTTCCCTGTCTGCAAATCCTTCTCGCTGCTACGATTTCCTTTTCCTTATATAGTCAACCACATGTTACATGTTTCAGGATGGAAACATAGACTACCACACTCAGGTCTCCCTTCTTTTACACACGCATATCCTTGGGCAATCGGCAAACAAGGCCCTTAGTCGCCTTCTTCACACCCGCGCCCAAGTCTGGGCTGACCCGGGAAAAAAATGCGGTGCGCGACCAAGCCGCTAGAGGATGTGTACGTACCGTAGACCTCCTGTCGGATTCGGTCACTCTTCACCTTACTGACGCTCGCAGCAACGTTGCCGAAAAACCTCTGCTCATGGCCTGGATCTTTCTTAATCACCTTCAAAAGGCCGGCAGGCTGAACGAAGTCCTCGTCGGTAATGTAAGTCCTGAAGTTAATGACCTCTCCAACCCACTTCCCATACTCAGTCAGGACGCTCGTCAACTTGACTAACTGGTGCACACAAAGCCGGAACATGGCGAATGATCAGCCCGACCTTAATTTTTTGCCTTCCCATTGTATTCTTCACTACTAGGTTGACATGATTAGGAATTACGCGTGTGCCGCTTCCACCAGACCCTGATAGCATGATTAATCCGATGATCGTGGGTTTGTAAAGTGCACCGTGCTCAGAGAGTGTCCTATAATCTTTCTCGGCACGGTGGGCAGCTAACATCACTTACAGCCAACCAATGGGCAGAGAAATCAACTAATAATCAGCTAAGGATGGGACCTAACAAAGGTTGAATTGACTGAAAGTCGTGCGGTACTAAACAATACCACGACCCCCGAGAGAAGAGAGCGATTGTGCAGTAGGCACCATAATAAGGGACCATTTGCAGGACAGAGATCTCCTACGAAATAGGAACAGACTGGAAGGTACTAGCTGGTAAATAATCGCCTGCAAAATAAGATCTGACAACGAATCATAGATTGGCCCAAGGTTAGACCTATTGAGATCCGGATCAGGTCATTAGGTGGGAAGAGGCAACTGATATGTGCATGCACATTGGACAAGCATACTGGGGCAGATGCCGGTGAATCCTATTTAGGATCTTTCTCTGACACCGTTCCCTCTGGATATCGATAGTGGCAGATTAGTTTCATGTCAAGCTTATTTAATCCATGGGTACTATGCGATCGCTCAAATCGGAGCTGCCAGACCGCCCGTACTGGAGCTGAGTTAAGTACTTTTACTGGAGCTAAACTAACGTTAACAGAAATAAATATATACTACCGCTGCTACAGATCTGTGATCGCTGTTTTACTATTTTACCTGCATTTATTACCTCGACAGTGCCTAGCATCGTAGGACGTGGGATAAAACGCTAGTCTGGTTGCTGGTCTAAATCATTGCTGTAAACTTCATTTAGGCTGGAAGGAGGTGAAAGCTCGTGAATTCCCATAGATGAATCGTGACCGCTAAGGCCGCGGGCGTATACTGTGTACTTTAGAATAAGCCGGCAAGCACGAATTCGTTTCACAGGAATGACAGGGCCGAAGAGTCAGAGGAGCTCTAGTGACTTTGCGTGCAAGACTCAATTCGCATGGATACGAGGTGCTGAACCTCGATATAAAAAACACAAACTAAGCAAAAGTATTAGCAATCAGGTCCAGTATGTTTAGAGGGTCCCACCTCAAGTGAGTGAGTCACCCGAACATCCTCGCATGCTATATCCGGATGCATCCAACCGGCTTTGGAATGCTCCTGACAAGAAGGCAACGGCAAGTCAATGTCAAGTGTCATGCTAGACACACTTTCCAGATGTCCACTTTCACACAACAACAGGGCGCTAGAGAACGCATCATCACCCTTTGCATCTTCTGACCTGTGGTAACTTTTTGACGTATAAGGATAGGCTCTAGACACAATACCATCTGTCTCTTTGTATAAAAGCTCTCGTCTGTAATGCCCCAGACAAGAAACAAATGCGTTTGTTTCGATAGATTCAACTTTTTCAATGAGGAAAATCTCAAGGCCTTGAAATCTTGAGTTGACCGATGTGGAAAAGGACACGTTGACTGGTAGTCGACGGCATAGAGGAGAGCCTGTTCTCGAAATACTGATCTCGTACCGAAATAGGTAATCCCAGGTTTGGGAGATGCAGCGAGACTCGCTATCATCCAAAAAGTCCTCTGCTGGACAGCGAGTGACGACAACTTTCTTTGCCTGCGTGATGCTCCGGCGTAGTACACCTGGGCATTCAACGCGAACTCGTGCAGTGTATTGAATCCGAACATGTTCGACGTCCATTGATTCCGGCAGTTGTGGAGGTAGAAGCATCTCAAAGTCGTATATGTACGTCCCTGCAGGTAAAATGAAAGAGTCTGACCTTGACGCACAGCCAATTCTTTGATAAATGTCCCGTAACTTCTTCTGCACAATATTCCATGGCCAGCGGACTTGATCCAACACAGTGGGTTGTTTGTTCTTCGCACTTGGGATTCTTGATGACGTGTCTGTGGCATTGCACGTAGCATCGGGTATAGAAGGCCCAGAATCAAGCAGCAAGGTGCAGTCAGCTACAGGAGTGATGCTGTAGGCCCCTTATTCTATCAATAAACAGTCTGACAATGTGCGCCGTGAAATCCTCACCATATGGCGTTTGCGTATAACGGTTTCCATTGAAGGTGACAGTTATTCTCTTTACCATCAAACTTGATCTTACCTCCAACAGACAGCGTCCCCTATATACTGAAGGTGTATCCGTGTACGTAGTTGTAAAAACTGCTGGCTCGGTAGGCTTGAGATCAAGGTAGAATTGCTTTCCATGATATTTTAGAGTCATAGTTGGCAACTGTCCGCAAATGCGACGAATCCGAAAGACTTAAGGTCAAGTAAACGTTGCTGACTAGATGGTGATGGCAAGGAGGCCTTTAAGTCAAAATTCTGCACCTGCGAAAAACTAAGTAAGGTTGGGGAGGTGTTCAGCTGCACCTTATGCTAAGTGGTTATGATTAGGGTTCGGTTACTCTGGGTCGGTAGTCTCACAGAAGAACAGGACCGTTAGTGGTCCATCAAGCACCGAGGAAAACGATCCAGAAACATGCGGTCAATGGACTGAACGAAGCTCAAACATGGTTACGTTTTAGATACTATATAGTATTAAGCTATGTGCAGCTCGTGGAGCTTGCAATTAAGGTGGAATGGCGGAATGGCCCGCAGACGAGATTGGATGTAGGGGGGTCCGCAAGCCACAATAATGTCAGCGAACCGATAAAGGTAGATTTGTGGTCACCGTCTGGTATACGTTTGGAAGAAAAACTTAAAAATGTTCCCTAGCACGACAACGCGCGTTGTGGGACGTGAAGGCCAATTGGTACGTCCAGCTTCAAGACTTCGGTTGCTGAGGATCTTCTGACGAGCTGCGGTGGGGGTAATTGTGGCCTCAGCCGTGAGACTATAATCTAAATTTCATGTTTGTGACGAATCATGTAGGTTCATAGGTGACTAGTGTTAAGTATAGCTCGAGGGAGCGGTAGTGACGTAAGGAGGTGCCTAATTAAGTTAACCTATCCCCAGCTTAGTATAGGTAGTTGACCATTCAGAAGATAGATGCTGCACTACAGAGCTAGGTATTGTGCCTGCCTGGTAAGATTCCCATTATCAACGCACTGCCTGCACACCCTCCTACCCGTGAAAACAAACGCTATAGGAGGAGCAGCCCAATGGGTGGCACCATGTCACTATACCCCGGTGCAACTTTATGCTCCTGTTTTGCCCATGGTATGGGGAAATCTCTAGTATTCATAGCTATGTCATTGGAGTTAGAGGATCAAATCTGTCTATCTTTTTAAGCTATTTATCATAATAAAGATATCCGTTCCACACTCCCAGCGGTACTTGACTGACTTGAACAACAAGCTATCATCATACAGACCTGCTCTTAGCGTTCTAATGGATGGCTGTTCGAAGTTGCTTCTGGGTTCTTCACGGCCTAAAAATGGCAGACGGCAGCGTTTAGTGGTGCCCTGGTGGTGAAGAAAACCGGGATGTAAAAGCAAAAAATGGAGCAAACCTTCCATCTCCTGTATAGCCTGGCGCTGTCAGCCGAAAAGGCACGCAGAGATGGTAATGAACGAGCGAAACTAGGTGAAAGTTTGCAAAGAGTGTGCGAGTTGAGTGACGGAGCTACGAAGGACCTAAGCATGATCATGCTGTCGCTGGCCACAAAAGAAATTACAGAACCCGGTTGGGCTCTGGGTTCCTAGAATTGCTCAGCTTCCCCATGATTGATAAATATCTAGGAAATATCAGGAGTATCAAAAGAAGATAGCGGCTAATGGTGGGATAAATCCGTTTTATCTTTATGGATAACCACGCCCTGAACATGATTTTGTATAACCGGCAGTGAGCTCCAGTAGTACTGCTCGATACCTCAAAAAGGTTTACATCACGGCATTGGTAGATCTTGTCCGTCCTATTTTGGATCCAGGTGAGGTTAGTCTCAACAGCTCCGATCCACTTCAGTAGGGCAGTATCAACTTGTACTACTTCAACAATGGTCGGGATATTTTTTCTGCCATAGGGCATAAGTACGACATATGAAAGGCGTTGAAAGCTTCAGGGATATTATTGGGTTTGTTATCCATGGAAGATGCCCCTGAATAATGATATTGATGATGATGATGAACTCATGAAAGGAACCGTGCTTGATCGCTCCCAGACCTCATTCCATCCATGTGGTACAACCCGTCTCTCCAGATTATCGGACAGGGAGGATGTGGTACATCCCTCCATAGCTGCTGCATTGCATATGAAATAAACATTCGATCGTCCCAATGATGTTAGGGCTAGACAAACTTCTGGCTTCAATGATCTTCAAACACGCGAGGAAAACCACACCTGTAAAAGTGATAGGAGCCGAAAAAGACAGGGAAAATGCAAAGCTATATTTCGGAATACTACTTACAAAGAGGCCAAAGACATTTTTACACATGCAGACAACGGTAGGTAGTTCTTTGACAGCGAGTGCGCTTGCGCGTAATGTACCTTCTTTTAAATTATACTAAACCATGAATAATCTGGGGTTGCTAATAGTCTACAATTGGTGCTGATTCGATTATTCCCCGCCATCGCATGTAGTTGAGATGGGTATTCATCTGATCTAAGTACCAATACCTCTTCTACACTGACAAGTTACAATATGCTAACCAAGTTCTTACTTATACAGTGCTCCAGGCACGCATGTTCGCTTACCGTGACGCTCAAAGATATCGCCTTAGTATGAACTATACGTAACTCCCCCCTAATCGAGCTATCTGCCCAATGTACACCCCATACAAGCAAGATAGGCTCACTGCTAAAATCAGGAACTATAGCGCTGACCAAAACTATGTGCCCAATTCTCTTCAAGTAAATCCCCCCTTTTAACGCGTTTCGGATATTAGGCACATAGAAAGACTGCAGGCGAATGCTTTCCTTGGTTAGAACGAGGGAACTGTTAATAAGGAGAATTTCTAGCAGCCTCGGGAACTATGGAGTAAGGTCTTTGACAAGGCTGAGAGGGCTTAATAGGTGACCAATATTTCCAAGATTTTTGATCCATACCTGAAGAGTTGAGGTCGAAAACTATTACTATATTTAGCAAGTTGGAGCCTGGCATTGGTCGAGCCATCATCGCCAAGTTTAACGGGTCCCCCCGTCTCTAGGGTCTTCTGACTTAGGACGAAGTCCGTCCTCAAGACATCAGCAAGACTTGCTGACAACGCCGCCGGGTAGATTTAACACGAGCTGCAAGAAAATTTGTTTCGTTTCTCCTTTTGTATATGTATTCTTATTGGATTTGCAGCTAGGCCTGTAAGAGACCTATAGCAAGTGACCCACTCAATGGTAATGGTCAACTCGCTTGTGAAGCATGTTATGAAATCGTGATCTAGCGATCCCAAGAACTGTGTTACTAATTCTTCCTGTGAGGGATAGACTGTTGATAGCTGCGGATACCGTAAAAAGTCTCAGCCAGAAGCCTATACTCCCAAAGGGAAACGCTTGCATTGTTGAATAGCACTAATATCTGCACTTATAGAAGACCATTGTACATATCTTTGATCTGGTTGCACTCGTTGCCCATGGTCCGAACGACAATCCATATCCCTTATCAGGTCCAACTGAGATCCCAGGTGGTGGCCGCAGTACTTCGGGTCCCTTAGCAAGCTACAAGACATATATATTTTCAGCAAGATACAGGACATATATATTTTCAACAGGTGGATGTGAATACTCAAAAGCCACAAGACTACTACCCCGCACAGTTGAGACCAAGATACGAACCTAGTAAAGATCCTTTTGGTCACGCTTGATGGCATCGGCACCTTTCTCACCAACCATGTACACCGAGTTCTGGATGCGGCAGTCGGGGATCACAGGGATGACAGACGCGTCGATGACACGCAGGTTCTTGATTCCATGGACCCTAAGGGTGGGGTCCACCACTCCTTGCTCAATATTCTTTGAGAGACGGGCCGTACCACATGGATGGAATGAGGTCTGGGATCGGTCCAGAACTGTTCTCTTCATCAAGTTATCATCATGCAGCGGCATTTCCCACGGATACTCGTCAACAATGATATCCTTGAACCCATCGCCGTTCTTTAGCACATCATAGGCGTAGCGGATACCTTCACGGATGGCAATAATATCCAGGTCATTGTTGAAGTAATTCAGGTTGATATTGGGCTGCTGCAGCGGGTCTGCGCTGTTTAGGGTGACTTCACCCGGCTCGGAGACCGGTCGAACAAGGTCAACCATCACCGTGATGTAATTACCCTTGCCTGGAGTAGGATAGTGCCACTGGAAGGCACTGCCAAAGAGGCACACAAAGTCGAGCTCGAAATGCGGCTGGCCGTACGGGCAGAACGGGTCCTTATTGCCATTAGAAGCCTTGGCTGCTCGGTACTCAGGTGACTTCTCCAGGTACTTGTCGATGCGAGGGAAGCCAACCATCTCCAGGAAGCCGGAGCCCAGCGGGCCGCGATGTTGGTTTTGGTAGGCCTGGATGGCTTGCTTGTTTTGCGGGGTGCCCTGGCGGAGGACGTAGTCATCCATCCCGTAGCCATCTTTCACGCGCAGCACAAAGGGGACGCCCGGGTGATCCAGCAGGTGCTGGCCCACATGAGGGGAGTCAAGGATAACCGGAATGTTATGCTTAGCAAGCTCAGCGGCGGGGCCGATACCGCTCAGCATCAGCAGCTTTGGAGACTCGAAAACACCCTGAGCGACGATGACTTCGCGGGTGGCGAAGAGGTTGAGTTCCTGCCCTGAGGGTGTGATAACGGTCACACCCTTGCAGCTCTTATCAGCGGCGTCGATAATAAGCTTCTTAGAGTGCACCTGGGGCAGAATAGTGATATTTGGCTTATCGGCGACGCAGAGGAAGCTGCCGGAGCGGCGACCCCTATAAATCGAGTTCACGCTGTGGGTAAGGCCAACCATCTCACCGTCGAAGATATTCTCGTTGATGGGCTGGCCTGTAGATTTCCAGGCCCGGGTAAGAAGATCACGGAACGGCTGCATCTCGGGAATCAATTCCGAGTGCGAGATCGGGATGGGCCCGCCAGTACCAATCTTCTTGAGGTCCGGAGAGTATGCGTTCTCGTCGTCATAGTATGTGGCACTCTTGCGCAGATAGGGCACAAGCGTGTCCCAGGTCCACTCCTTTCCACCGTACTCCTCCCACATGTCGAAAGTGCCCTTGGAGCCGGGGACCCAGGTGAAGTAGTTCAGTGATGAACTGCCACCGAGAGCCTTACCACGAGTGTTGGGCTTCTCGATACGCTCATAGTCGTCGCGTTTGATCATGGTGGTCTTGTAGGCCCAATCATACTGGCTGCCACGCAGCTCCATGGCGTTTGAGGGGGTTCTGATATCCTCAAGGTCCTTGGAGTCGGCCACGCCAGCCTCGACAACTAGAATTCGAACGTTGGGGTTCTCTGCCAGTCGACCGGCGACGACGTTGCCCGCCGTACCACCACCAACGACGATGAAATCAAATCTGGCATTGTCTTGGACAGACATGGTGAATGTGAATATCAAAGATGGGGAAGTGATGAAGACTTCTGAATGAGGTTCAAGAGATTGAATGGTTTGTGTACGAGATACACCTCTGCGGTTGAGGCGCCCTTTATATGCAGACCCGATCGGGTCTCATGAGCTCAGTTCCATGCACGATAGCTCATTGCATCTTCGATCCCCTTCAAGGACGTCATTGACTCTAACTGAAAAGCGACATGGACGTCTGAAACATCCAAATCGGTCAATCTACACCTGTCCAAGAGAACCCAATTGGCCTCATAGTCTTTCCTTAGGAGGATGCACGTGCGTTGGCTACACGGATGCAGGTGCAACGCCAAATATCAGTCCTCTAACACAGACTCTAATAGCTGTTCATCGACTTAGATTGGCCAATACTGCTACGACGGGTGGATTATAGCCCCAAGTACGGGCTACGATAGTCCATGACACGATGGACAGCTGAAGGCATTCCGAATGGATCGAGCATGTTTAACCTTTGCGCCCCCGTCAACCGTATTCTAAACCCAATCGACAATGTCTTGCATTCATGCTTTCCGACACATCCGTCCGTGTCTTTTCACACCATTGGACTGAGCAGCGGTGGACGCAAAGCTCATCTGCGAACAACGTGCCGCAACAGAAAGACGAAGAAGAGAAGGTGGAGTGAGGCTTTGCTGGTGGGTCCCGCCCTGACGTTAGAACGGCCGTGCCGACTCTCGGCCCACCCACTATCCCTATCAGGTGGTACTATTCGCCCAATCACAGGGCTCGCGTTACGCGTTCTTTGCTCGACTATGAGTGTGCTTCTTTGCTTGCTCATTGTGTTCCCTTCAGAGAGGATTATGAGGTTGGACCCCTGCATACCACTCCAAATACGCGCCGTACACCATGCTTTGAGGATAAGGCAGGGGATAAGGCAGGGGTCACTCAGTGAACAAGGCGTGAGGCGTGGTGTGAAGCTTGCCGTTCACCAGACCAAAGCTCGCATGGACTGTCCCACTACCCATGGATCCACCAGACCCTTCTGTGGGAGCTGGAAACTCGGCCGTGCGGCGGTGAAGGCGTAACGCGCAGGACGGGGAGCAAATAGTGGACGATGGTAGGAAGACTGAGAAGACTGCTCCTGCGAATGGTAGCGTGTTGATTGGCCCACTGAATGCCAAAGCTTAAAAGTGGTCTGCTCAAAATCATGTGATCACGATGTTCAGCCCACCCACACACGGATCCGCCACCTTCTTCCTCACAGCACGGCATGCGAAAGAAGAGAGAATGAGGGAAAGAAAAGGAAAACAAACAATGGCTCAACCGGTTCCCGGCCCCTCGGGAGGAACACCCCAGTTCACGTTCGTGTCTGGGAATATCCAGTCAGAAGCTCGAAGCCATGCCATGCGGGAGCATTGGAAGCACCGCCACAAGCGCAATGAATTGGCCAAGTCGAATCACCGCAGGAGAATATCTCGAACTCTGCTGCCTCGCTCGAGTAGCAGCGAAGGGTCCTCCTCAACCAGGCCACGGCAGAATCTTGCTGGGATAAATGAAGAGAACGAGAAAGACGCAGACAACACTGGAACGGGGATTCCTGCTCAGCTGTTGTGCGGTATAAATTTTGCGCTATCGACCTCAAGGCCGGACCCATTCCAGACTTGTCCTATTTTTCTGACCAGCCAACATCAGAAGTTACTGCATCACTGTACGCAGGACAATTACTGCATGTAGATCTGGGATATGACACTAATAGACCGCAGGGATTGGCACTCATGCAGCGATGATGTTTGAAGAGCTGGATGTCACCGACTTTAACCCAATGAGAGATGTTTGGTTCCCGCTAGACCTGTCGAATGCCTCAAGTTTCAATTGCGTTATGGCGCATTCAGCCGCTCACTTGGCCCATCTATATGCGGGCTCGCTGCCGCGCCGAGGAACAACTTCTTCGGACGCTCTCAAATATAAGATTGAGGCGCTTAGAATTTTACGACTTTGGCTCGCCGACCCTAAGAAGGAGCTCAGCGACGATGCTTTTGCTGCCACTGTTCGTCTCCTTACATTTGAAGTAAGTTCGCCTGTGCGAAGTGTTTATGGGGGTATTACTTAATTCTCTCGTTAGAGATACTGGGGCACAGTGGCCGATTGGCAAATCCACCGTGACGGTCTCCAGCGAATGATTGACGCCAAGGGCGGGGTCCAAGCCCTGCATGAAAATTGGCGTCTGGAACTCGTTGTCTACCTGTATGTGCATTCCGCGAGGGGCTTAGAATATGAACCTGACGGCTTTAGTGTCTCCTTAATGTCACGGCCTTCATGGCTCGAATCCACCAACAACCTTGACCAGATCTCTCGGCCCGTTCCCTCTTCATCCGTCCTACCACCGAGCTCTCTTTTCGATGTGCAGAAGGTTCGTTGCCTGTGGTTGATATCGTTTATTCAGGATATGAGAACTTTTATGGGGTATTTATACTTCACGGAATCTTTCTCATACCCTGCTATCCATTCTGCAGTTGATTTTCTGCGCCATCAGTATATATACTCCTCCCGCGATCCGCGCCTTATGGGACTTGAAGACGAAATACTGTGGTGTTTGTTTGCCATCAGCGTCCTTGTACAGGAGTCAGCGTCGCACTTGTTTGATGAGAAGGGGCTACCCCCTGCGCTGGATACACTCGCGCAACTCGAGATCTTTCTGCAGGACTCTCAACACACGTGGGTGGATTCGGTCCACAATCTACGATCTATTCTCTATGAGAACTTGATGCAACTCTTCGAGGAGGGCGCTTTCAAGGTTGGTTATGTTACTGACCTAGTGCAAGTCCTCGACACCCTGAGTGTGGAAGCGCGCCAGGGCGTGATCAAGTGTCTTACGAATTTGCTTCATCGCCTGGGAAACAAGCAACATGGATTATTGGTTGATGACGGATGGACGCCAGATTCATTTTTATCGTCGATGCACGGGCACTGAACCACGCAATTATGGAGTTTCATAACATTCTCGGATTACGGAGGGTTGAATGCATTTCCCGTGTCTTTTTTCCTTTTGCCACCATTATTCCAGAAACGAGGCGATCACATCAGGCCTCCATATGTCTGCCCCTCCCTTTCAAGCTCTTCATCCTCTTTAAGATATTCCTTAAGGTCATTCTCGTCCTTCTTCAATTCACTCCGCAGCCTATTCTCATGGTGGTGTTGGTTCTGACTGTCATCCTTGGATTCGTCCACAGGTTGCTGGTGACGGTGATGATGACGGTCGAGAACTCGTTCAAAAAAGGACTCTTTGTGATCGGGGTTCTGGACGTCTATCTTCTTCGTTAGCGGGCGGAAGCTTCAGAATAGCTTGGGGACCTTTGACAGACCCTGAGGCATGTTGCAGTGATTTAATTTACTGGGTATCTTCAAATTGTGGATAGGCTGTTCTTCAGTCTGAGGAGTCTTGGAATTTCTCGCCCCGTTCGGTGCTATACCTAGTTATAAAGTCGCCGGTGATAGTGACGTCAAGAAACCCCCCGATCTATGCGTGACGTCCTCGATGTAGTATGGGCAATTGGCCAATCAGAACGCAGGCGTCGACTTCCGAGCTCAGGTAGGTACCTGTCTAGTTGAGCCTATCTTGGTAAGGTCCCTGTCAAGCTCTCTGTCATCATTGTACTATTATTATCCGCACCCTCCGCTGCCCGCGGGGTGCACCCAAAAAAAAAAAAGAAAAAAAGGAGAACTATGGGCAAAGCTCGTCTTACTATCTTCGGCTTCGTGTGTCATCATCACGTGTCATTCGTTCCCCCATCGACAGCATTACCAAGGCTACTTAGTTTATAGTTAGCGTACCCTCTGTCCGTGTCGTATTTTCTGTGCCATATCTCCTCAAGCGATGGGCATGTTAGCTATCAGGGGCGCCCAGTCCGTCGGCGCTCCCCTCACCCGCTCGGCCATTTTCCTCGTCGTCTCCCTCACGAAGCCTGAATCTGTCCCAATCGTCCGCTCAACCTTGGCCAACATCTCCAACCTGTCCAAGAATATCGCCATACGCCATACCTCGGCCAACTTCACCTGCACGGTTGGGATAGGCAGCACTATCTGGGACTCCCTGACCGGTCTCCCGCCTCCGAAAGAGCTGCATCCGTTTCGTGAGGTCAAGGGTGCCAAGCACACCGCCGTCTCTACCCCCGGCGACCTCCTCTTCCATATCCGCTCTGAGCGCTACGACCTGTGCTTCGAGTTTGAGCGCCAGCTCATGGATATTCTCGGTGATGCGGTTACACTCGTTGATGAGACTGTGGGGTTCCGCTACTTCGATGCGCGGGACCTTCTGGGCTTCGTTGATGGCACGGCCAATCCGGTGGGTTTAGACATCCCGTCGTCCACCCTCATCACTGCAGAAGAAGACCCTCATGGAGTCGGAGGGAGCTACATTGTGGTACAGAAATATCTGCACCGCCTCGCCCCCTGGCAAGCCCTTTCTGCCGAACAACAAGAGCAGATCATCGGCCGCACCAAGTTCGATAACATTGAGCTCGAGGACGCCGAATACGGCAAGCAGTGCTCGCATAAGACCCTGACTACGGTTGAGGATGCGAACGGTGACGAACATGACATCCTGCGGGATAATATGCCCTTTGGGTCTCCCGGCTCTGCTGAGTTCGGGACGTACTTTATTGGGTACACCCGCCGCTTATGGGTGATAGAGAAGATGCTGGAGCGCATGTTTGTCGACCATCCGCCCGGCTTACATGATCGGTTGTTGGACTTTTCGAAGCCCCTAACCGGGACAGTATTTTTCGCGCCATCTGTGAACGTGCTACGTAGTCTCGCGGATTGAAGGTAGCATATTCAAGGTCTCGCAGGTTAACTGTGCGTGCCGAACACACGGCGAGTCGGTTATGTATATACGACCAATTTTTCTCATACATTGCAGCCAATATCCAATTGTCGGGTGGGTGCGGACGTGCCGAGTACTATATATCTCGGAGATACGCAGTACAGTTTCCTGGGTTGACAACTAAGCGTATGATTTGGCTATCTCTCGCTGCCCAAATTTCGAAAGTGCCGAAGTGCGCAGGCCTAGCCGAAGGGCAATGCTTGAAGTCCGAGCATATGCGAGATATACGTCGTACATGGCCGGCCGTATTGACGTGCCCCACCATGTCAGAAATGCATATAGGACGCCCTTTCTATCCACCTGGGTAATGTCTTGGACCCGTTCTTGTACAACAGCCCTTGCGGAACTCGTCGAGTATTTCGTGCGGAGGTCGTCGGATCAGCGTGGGCCGGGTCTGCTTGGGTTCGAGCCGTTCTTGCACAGGCCTGCTCATCTCTTCGCTACAAGACTCCACCCAAGGCGAATGTCTATGGGAGGCTTGTGGGGCCCCACCTTTCCTCCCGTCTCGAGTTCCTCAAACAAACTTCAACGTGTGGTGATGTTGTCCACGGGTTTCTGATTGGTGGGAACTCACGTGATGTATGTCTCTATGGCCAGCAGGATCTATACCGAGCAACACACTTGATGCTACTTTTCATGCGGTAAGTCAAGTAACCTTTGTAGATTGCTGCACCGTAAGGCGACTTCGGTCGAGACTTGGGTCCGGTGCACATTCGTTGGAGTCGGGGGTCGAGATCGATCTCACGTCTCCGTTTTTGTACGTCTCCGTTTTTGGCCACACTAGACACCCAATCGGATCAGGCCAATGGCCCTGTCATTTGGATCCTCTCCACTCGGTCGGGGTTGGAGTAGCATTCTTTTGGTAACACTAGACAGCCAATCGAAATGGAACTACTCTCTGGGCACCAAATATTGCCTCCGCATCTGTCTGGTGTCAACTCCATCGATAAGTCAGGAGGTGATAAAGTTGCCTGTCACATCATGGATACGACAGCATGGGTCGCAACTGCTTGCAGTGGCTCTGGTCCTTCCAGAGACTCGCTGCTGTGATGCAGTGGACGGCAAGACTTCCCCACCGACGGACATAAATAGAGGAGCTTCATGCTCCACGACGGGAAGGCGAGGAAGAACCAGTTACACATCCATAATTCCACAGCACGCAAGAAACATTGACAGCATGGAATCCCGCTACTACACTCTGGCCGAAGGTATGGGGAAACTACCCATTTGCGTGTCTTTCAATGAGCGCCAAATAACATCTCTGGAGGTTGTCCTTATGCCAGCAACGCCACCTCGGTGCAATTGCGCCATAGCAGAGGAAGCGGCGGTCTGGTACTGCTTCAGGACACCCAACTGATCGAAACGTTGGCCCATTTCTCACGAGAGAGAATCCCCGAAAGGTCAGTGCGATCAGAAGTCGGTAGAATAACCAAACTCTGACATGGTGCGCACCTAGGGTTGTTCATGCCAAAGCTGCAGGGTAAGCCCTTCCGCCCGACATGAATCTGGCTGAGCATTAACGAATGCCACTCAGGGCGTATGGTGAATTCACAGTCACCCACGACTGCTCAGACATAACTTCGGCCAGCTTCTTGAACCAAGTGGGCAAGAAAACCCAGGTCCTATGGCGTGTCTCCACTGTAGGCCCGGAGTCTGGGTCCGCCGACACAACGCGCGATGTGCATGGCTGGGCCATGAAGCTATATACTGACGAGGGAAACTTGGATTGGGTGTTTAACAACACCGTAGGCCACATAGCGTCTATCCCCTTTCGATATCTTCTGACAAGCTTCTCCTTAGCCCGTTTTCTTTGTTCGGGACCCGATCAAATTCCCGTCGATGAACCGGTCCCATAAGCGGCATCCACAGACCCACATACCGGACCCCAACATGGTATGAATCCGCCTGTTGTTACTGGATTGTTCTGGAGAAGGACATAGCTAATAGTGATACAGTTCTGGGAGTATGTGCACATGGTGATGTACCGAATCGGCAAACGACAGCGAGACTGACGTCAATAGCTTCCACGCTGGCAACCCAGAGGGCTTTCACGAAATTCTTCACCTCTTTAGTGATCGAGGAACCCCAGCGTCTCTGCGACACATCAATGCCTATAGTGGGCATACCTACAAGTTCACTAAGCAGGTATGGAAAGTCGATCTTCAAGGTGTCTCGATACTTACCTTTGATCCATTAGGACGGCTCGTTCCATTACGTGAAGATTCACATTAAAACGAACCAGGGGGTCAAGAACCTGACTAGAGAGGAGTCCGTGCGAATTGCAGGGGAGAATCCCGACTTTCTAATCCAGGATATGTACGAGGCGATTGAAACAGGCAACTACCCATCCTGGAATGTATACGTCCAGGTGATGGATCCCGCGCAGGCAGAGAGCTACCGGTGGAACATCTTCGATATGACAAAGGTCTGGCCGCATAAGGATTTCCCCCTTCGGCAGATTGGCCGATTGACGTTGAATCGCAATGTAAGTGGGATTCTGGGCCCTTGTGCACCATTGAAAGTGTCTAATTTTCAGCAAGCCGAACAACTACTTCACCGATATCGAACAGGCCGCCTTTTCGCCATCGAACATGGTACCTGGCATTGCAACTTCCGCTGATCCCAGTAAGCTTACCCCGTCCTGACGGTTGGCTGTTATAAAGTGATGGGGGTAACATGTGGTCTCCTTAGTGCTGCAAGCCAGAATGTTTGCGTATCCGGATGCGGCGAGATATCGGCTAGGAACGAATTACCAACAACTGCCGACGAATGCGGCCAAAGCGCCAGTGTACTGCCCCTTTCAGCGGGATGGCTTGATGAACTTCTCCAGCAACTATGGCGGGGACCCAAACTACGTAGGCTCCTCACTGCAGCCCACAAAATTTTACCAGGATATCACTGGTGTCGGGCCAAAGTCATTGAGTGTCCTGACCGAACACGAGAAGTGGGTCGGCGAAGTTGTTAACTTCACCACACATGTTACGGACGATGATTTTGTCCAACCCGCTGCTCTCTGGGAGGTTATCAAAAGTGAGCCGGGGCACCAGGAACGGTTCTTCGGCAATGTTGCTACGAGCCTGAGCAAGGTCAAGAGTGCCGGATTGCGAAATGAAGTCTACGGTATGTTCCTTCCCTATATTGTGTTTCCTCACTACTATTATGTGCGTGCTTAACTGACCACGGTACGCAGGATGGTTTTCCCGTATAAGCCCAGACTTGGGTGGAGGCGTCAAAAAGGCCACTGAGGAGCTTGTCAAATCCTCCACCGCAAACGTTCCAACTGCCCTGACTTAAGCAGGTGGTGGTTCTTTGGATTCCTTTTGTGGATCTTACTGTAACCTATTCTTCCGTCTGTGCTTAGTGTTAACTGTGGCTGTAATCAATAATATTTATGGTGTTCGCCGTAAAGTGACATCGCTCAGCTTATTTCAGGCGGTCTTCTATCTTGTGTTGAAACAAGCTTCCGATACGCGAATAGGGCCAGCTCGCAGTCATTGGTGCTTAGATATAATTTGTGCGTGCTGCTGGCCTGGCCTGCTTAATATCCCATCAACATCGCTGAGCTTTGGTCCAGAAGTAGCGATGTTGTAATTTTCTATAATATTGGAATATAACGAGAGAGAGAAAGGGACTTGTCGGAAATTGGGACAGCTACTCAGAGTAATTATCTTGCAGAAAGAAAAGACCCGGATGTGAGACGGTTGTCAATTATGATTTCTGTATGCCGAAGTCAATCTTGTAATGGCAAGGTCTGCTCTGAGCAATAGCCTGAGTTCGCCAGTTGCCTGAGAAACGCAGTGACGAAGAAGCCTTTGTTGTATCATGCCGCTATGCGTAGTGGCATCTTGATATCTCAGTCCCAAATGTCTTCTTTGGGAAGGGGGGGGGACTGGGGGGCGCCGAGGAATTGGAAACTTACTATGCTAGGCACATTATGGTGAAGAGGAGTAAGGACACTCGTTAGCGATGCATGAATATAACTTTGTATCGGAAACGATATAGTTGCAAGATTACATTCGTCACTATAACAAGGTCCTGCACGTCAAAAGCAACTATGTTGAAAATGATGAGCAAGATATTGAATCTAAAGCAAGCTGCAATTGCATAACAAATAAAACTGTTCAGTCGAAGTCAGTCGTCCACATCACGCGTATCGTGCGTTCACTATATTATTTATATTTTTCTGGCGTTTGGCTTGGGACAATTTCTTATCGCGTTAGAGGAGCTAAGGGAATGCCCAGCTATGTATATTTACTAATATATTTCCTCGTAACTTCTCGACTTTTATTAATGCTGTAGACCTTAATACGATAGACCGAAAAATAATATATAGACCCTAGTTCTACGCCGGGCGCTTATTAAGGGATTAGGTATTTAAAGAGTTATCCTAGTAAAATTTTAACTTACTCTAATATCATAGGCGTTAAAACATTCTACCCAAAAATTAAATCCGCCGTATTTAATCCCAGTCTTAGCACTTTACGTTGGACGCCCTGGTTAACTACCGGTCGACCATATGAGTCAGTGCTCACGTGACCAGTGAATCCATACAAACGGCCTTCACCCCCAGGTCATTCTCCCTTCCTCTCCTCCTTCTCTGTCCTATTCAATCGATCCAAGGCCTCCATCACTTTATACAAAGTAACTTA
This sequence comes from Aspergillus sp. MEXU 27854, assembly GCA_019721355.1. Taxonomy (NCBI): domain Eukaryota; kingdom Fungi; phylum Ascomycota; class Eurotiomycetes; order Eurotiales; family Aspergillaceae; genus Aspergillus; species Aspergillus sp. MEXU 27854. The sequence continues at coordinate 195,827 of JAGMTT010000002.1, forward strand.
ACCCTAAATGTGGCGTACGTACGGTGCACCACCCCCAGTAGGTTAGGATCGATAGAATTGACACTATTTTCTCGCACCTCGGCGCCACGATGGTTGAATTAGTCTATTAAAAACGACCCAAGCACATCGTAGCTTTGGCAGTAACGCACTCCTTAGGTAGACTAGTCTGGCTGATATACAGGAGAAGCACTGGATCCTGAATTGATTTTGAACCATTTTCAAGCTAAATTCGATTATAGCCAGCCAGTCATGGTCCATCTACGGGCAAATTTCTTGACGGATTGCATTCTGAAGTAGGGATATAAGGTGCCGGGTTTCTGTAATAGAACAGATAATCATGACATCTTTATCGGTTGAACTTTCAACCTTCGGGCGTTTATTCACTGGTTAAGCAAAATACAACTCTTAAAACCTAACTATGGGCTTCAGTAGACGCCGGCTGAATGTGAACAGGCACAGTAAAGTTATACTGTGTACCGGGGGCAGGGAGTGTCTCAATCACCGCTGGGCTACCCTTCAATGTGAACTCGAAAGTCAAGCTCTCAGAGTTGTCCAATGCAATCTTGTAAAGCCCCGGGAAAATGTAAAGACTTCCGTTCTCATCAGCTCGGGCCAGTGAGCCGAGAGTGAGAGGTAAGTCTGCCACTTGATCGCTTCCGGGGGCAATGTTATGGAGACGGTTGTAAGACACCAGGGACTTATTGGGGCGTGGAGCCGGGCCTGCATTTTTGCTGGAAAGGAACAGCAAGCTAGCGTAGTCGGACGTTTTATGGCCGACATTTTTGACTCGCGCTTTGACAGTGGTAAAGGGTGTGTTATCTTTGATCAGACCGCCAGAACTTCTTTGGCATGAGGCAACAAGTTCCTGAATGTTGTATTCCCGCTTTAAAGTCTCTTCCCAGTCAAATTTGAATTTTGTGTAGTGGAGACCGTAGCCAAATGGGATCACCGGATTCCCGGTGTACCATTTGTATGTTCTTCCAGGATATGAGTCTTTCGAGTTAGGGCGAAGGTTGATGTCGAAGATATTGACTTGGTCGGCATAGTCGGCGGGATACTGCGTGACTGGTAGTCTGCCAGCAGGTGACCTTTTGCCCACAAGTATATCAAGAAGAGCAGTGCCTCCGCTTTGACTGGGATAACCCGCCCAAATCAAAGACTGGATATCTTTATTCTCCAGGATGGCGCTATCATCGACCTGGCCACCACCGAATTGGACAACTACCATTGGCTTCGAGAGTTTGGACAAGCTTTTGATGAGATCGAGTTGGTTCCCTGGCCAGGTGAGTGAAGTCCGATCAAGCGTTTCGGACTCGAGGGAATTGTCGATGCCACCAAGATAAACAATCAAATCAGACTTCTTTGCGGCTGCTAGAGCCGCCTCAAATCCAGTGGTATTCTGATCATTGACTGCTGTACCCACTGCATAATTCACTTTCCACCTGTGGTCGCTCTCAAATGCTGCCAATGGGCTAATCAAGTATGGCGCATTGCCGGAGTAGTCGCCTTGCATCTGAGTCGTGGCGTTCGCGAATGGTCCGATCACGGCGACACTCTTGTATTTATGCGGAGAGTGCAAAGGAAGAAGGTCGTCATTCTTGAGAAGAGTCATACCTTCGACTGCAGCCTCATACGCCAGAGACTGTGCTGCAGGAGTAGAAACGTCCGAGAAATCAAGATGGTCGTATTTTCCGCCATCGAAGAAGCCGACCGTAAACAGTGCCGAATATAGTCTTGCCAATGACTGATCCATGACTTTGACTGAGGTCTGATTTGCTGCGAGGGATTTGTTGAGCTTCAGGTATGACGAACCACATTCCAGATCAACCCCAGCATTGAGAGCAACGGCCGCGGCTGCTTCTTCGGTGTCGGTAAAGTTGTGGTATTGCCAAATATCTGTGACTGCGTTGCAGTCAGACACCACGTAGTGATAGTCTGCATTGAACTCCCAGTGCTTTCTGAGCACCTCATCAAGAAGGTATTCATTCGCACAGGCTGGAATGCCGGAAACTGAATTGTATGAGCACATGATGCTTCCCACATCCGTGTCACGTACACAGGTCTTGAATGGAGCCAGAAAGTAATCACTCAGATCCTGCTGGGTGGGGTTGTAATTGTTCCCATATCTGCCCGTCTCCAAGTCGTAGACTGCGTAATGCTTGCATGTTGCAATAACTTGCTTGTTCCTCGGGTCATCACCCTGAAGTCCCGGAACGAAATTGCGAATATAATTCTGCGCAACGAAAGTATCCTCGCCGGGGGTCTCTTGCCCTCTTCCCCATCGAGGATCTCTGAAACCATTGATATTCGGGGCCCAGAAATCGAATCCTGAAAATCCATTATTGGCAAACGCTCGCCCTTCTTTGCCGATTACTTCGGCAATTTTCCGAATCAAAGCGTTGTCAAAGGAAGCCGCTATCAGGATTGGTGCAGGGAAGCTTGTGGCATAGCTGAAGTTGGCTGGTTTGGAAGTGAATTGCACACCCGGTGCAGAACCAACACCATGGGTTGCCTCGTTCCACCATTCGTAGGAAGGCAGGCCGAGGCGCGCAGATCCGGCTGCAGCATCCACAAGATTGAGGATCTTTTCCTCCAGGGTCAGAGAGTTGACAAGTGAGTTGACTCTTTCCGCAATGCTTAACGAAGTATCACAGACAGGGTGACTGCAGAGGGGCTGTGTTTGGCACGCTGGCACGAACCCAGTCCGGGTTACGTTGCCTTGCGGATTCGAGATCTTATACAAAGACATGCTAAATAAATTTCCAGAATGTTAGCACCTTGTTTTTTTTTGTAAACATGCATTAGACTTACACATATCCTCCTCCACATGAGCTGGATGGTTCAGTTGCGCATCTCGAGTCGCAGCTGCTATCATTTGTCTTGGTCGCTGTACTGAAATCGGGCGTACTCCCACAGAAACATTGCCTATTTGGGATCAGCTTCGAAGGTTGTATAATAAACGGCAGCGCATTGGGTAAGAGGCAGTTATCTTACGTTCCAAATTCGATACCTCCATATACAAAGCCCCGTTGACCGCACAGGTTGGAACAGTACTGGGGCGTCATACCAATGGTGCTAAATTTCGCTGCCGTCAAAATCTTCACTTCTGGATCCAAGTAACATCCAACATAAATTTTTGATGCATTATACGCTGTCGTTGGGGCTGAATTATCAGCATTGCAGAGGGATGATGCGTGGACTCCGGTGTGTACTGCTATGAGAGAAAGTAGTACTGTTGCGCCAGCGCGAAAGGGCTGAGATGGTGCCATAATGATCCTGTTCCAATTTCCTGCACCGAAAAACACTGAAAGCTGGTGGGCTTTGCCTAGGAAAAGCCGATATGATAACACCTCGACATATGGTAAACAAGCCTAAGTGATTGATGAGTACTTAAGAAGGGTTTACTCCATATATATAAATATCTCTGTTCGTAGAATTTTGTCATTAATCACTAGGCTAAATTACGGATTTCATGCTTGGTCGGATATACCTACCGGTTGTCTTTCTCGTATAATTCCGGCTATAGTCCCGGTAATATATTGGGACAATATCGACACCGGCGCATAAATCACCAGTGTAAAGTCCCATTCTCAAAGACTGAAGGTTGAAAGCTTGATGGGAAGTTCTAGATTATCATTGTTTTACAGAACTTGATAACAATTTTGTAGCATGCAATTCAACTCGAGTTGAAAACAAGGAATGTCGATAAGGGATGGGTGGACCCCGATCAAAGCACCCACGACTGAGAGGCAAGGAAGATTAAAAAGAGTGCATAGGATGCATAGAATAATATGAATGATTGACTGTTATTGCCATGGTTATTTGGCGTAGTAGGCTATCGGGAGCTGACAAAGCTTCCCCGCAAAATCTGACAACACTGGCGGCAATTGCCAGACATGCGGGTATTTCGACAGTAGTTGGAGATTGTCTGAATATTTAAAGAAGATCGCCTGCTCTAAGGTTCTCTCAACCTAGCGTTGAATTGAAAAAAGGCGCGAGCTAGCAAGTGATCTTTACAGGTAAACAGCAGTAAGCTGTGAGCGGCCGACTCTGTACCCCAGCCTAAACTATAGAGATCACTGAATCATAAAAAGTCAATCCATTCCATAGGCTAATATAAGCAGACCTGAATGGAAAGATCGTCTACTGCATGAATTATGCATGCTCGCCTTTAGCCTGAATTACTAGGTGACAATACTTTTCCCGGGAGTTGTGCTCGGTGATATATCATGCTAGTGAAATACGCTATAAAGTAATATTTGCTACCCCACGTCCTGACGGGATTCTTTCACAAGTCGCTCTGCGGTGGATTCAGGTTCTGGGTCAGCTGGCTCTTGATTACGAATATCCTTGTAGACCTAGCAGTCGGTTGCATAGTCGATAAGTTGAGAAAGCTTGTCCATAGCAACCGACCATAGTTTGTCCGACTCCGCAGTCTATACTGTTCGATAGATAACATAGCCAAGGGGAATTGCGAAGGCAGCGCAAGGAATAAGAGCCGTCTCGTCCTACGTTTGGTATTTTGAGGCCATGTCGCGTGGACCCAGTTGCGTGATAAATCATCGGCGGCGAATTTAGAATGCGATCATTGCTGAGGCCAGGATGGATGGTGATAAAACGACTTTTCGTGAATCTCGTCGACGAGTCTATCTATTGAAATTAGGTCTGAAGACGAAGAGGAGAGAGTAGTGTTGCTAGGAAAATAAAAGACCATAAAACATCCAAAGAGCAACAGGAGAGCCAAGTTGAAAGAGCGCAGAGAGCGTGTTAATCCATTATAGTCGGCAGATGTAGAAAAGTCTCGAGAGCCTGGAGGGAGGGAGGGGGGGAAGCCGACTTATATAGCACAGAACGAACTAGCGTGGCGCCAGTCATGGTACCCATCTTTTCCTTATTCTAAAAATAAGATGCTGTGTAGATGGAGCTTGCAGTAGAAGCCGAGTCAATGTCACTGGGATCTGGGAGAAGACTCGTCGATGCAAGGAAACTGGACCATCCCGAATTTGGCGCCACGCAGTAGGCATTTCTTGCTGACAAGGCGGCGGAGCAGTTGAAAATTGGAAGAAATGGGTACACCTGTATAAATAGTGTCGAGATGAGAGACTCCTAGAGACATATCTGCCCACTGGATTCTCCATTAACAGAGACGTCCCATTTCCCGCACCTCAGGGTTGTGCCGTTAGCAACAGTGGCATTCGATGGAGGTTCTACAATATATTCCGTGTACCCCGAACTCTCCCTAGGGCTCAAAGTGACCCCAGGCACTTGCGCCGTAGCGATGATTCCCCTCTTGACCTCCTCAGCAGATGACATAACCCCGGATGCTGCGCTTGGTTGGAGACTGGAGCAGTCCCACGCGACCCAATGGTTAAATATCCTGACGCTGTTTGGCGGGTACCCAGTGCTCTCAATAGAGCTACATGTGCCGTTGTCCTTCCAACAGAAAAGCAGATATGCAACTAATAAGAAGGAAAAAAAGTCGACCTCAGAGAACGCCGAAATGATATCTAAACGCTGAATCGAGATATAAATATTATGTCATAATCCAATTCAGATAGCATGGTGTACTTACCGTTGCAATAATTGCCACTAGTGCTTGAGGCAAGTTTCATGACCAGATTTGAGCACCGTATTTGGTAGCACCAGAACCAGAGACGTTGCACCCTGTGCAGGCTGAGCCGACATTCTATCACCAGTTTCCCAATGACGCAGCATACCTTTCATCATGAATAGAGTCGGTCAGGGTGTCATTGTCCAGTGAGCCTCTATATGTCTCGTCCAAGAACATCAGTGCGTACGAGTCGTACCTAACCAACTCCATGAGAGAAGTTTTACGTGCACTGGGGACACCCCCTAAAGCATCGAATTCCGTCTTTGAATCCCAAATATGAAAGCCGCAGAACTTACGTCTTCCAATGACCTCTTTCAGTTCTCGGATCCAAGCAAGCAAGGAGGAGAGGAAGTCATTTTTTCCATCCTTCGCATATGTCAGCACTTCACCGATCGGATTTACCATTACCGGTTTTGCCTTGGTGACCAAGTCATAGATCCAAATAACATAGCTCTCCTCAACCTGGAAAACTCGACGATGTTTCTCATTCAAGCATGATTGAGATTAGTTGGAGAACCAGCTCTAAGAACCTATATTCGACATTGGTATGGGTTCATGAGATAGGGCAGAAACGGAAATACCAGCGCCGAGGAGGTGGCCGATGATGGATGCTAACTCTCGCATACCCCCTTTTTACGGGGTTGTGGGGCGAGCCTGTTTGTGTGGGGTTAACACATGTTTGTTTTCCTTTAGTCATTAAGAGCACTTGCCGAGGTGTATCTATGCCATGGCAGCCAACCTACAGAGTACAACTTGCAACAGTGGTGTCGCGTCGGGGTCGCCCAATGGGCCCAGATAGTTATTGGTTAGGCTACTTTTTGATATAAGCATACGATCGGAAGACCTGACCAATAACAAATATAGATACTAGCTTGCCGAACATCTGGTCGTATACGGACTACTTTTGATCATATGAGGGCCATTAATCGGAATCAAGGATGCAATTATAAACACGAATGCAATGCTGTTACCTAATCAGCTTGGTAGAAGGGTCTGAACTATACTACACATATCTTTCTTATCTAGATTCTGTGGTATTTCGATTGAGCGTTCGAATTATCGTCACACTCATAATGTTTGAATTTGTCGGATATCACACACAAAGCTTTAAATAGAAACATTTCAAATCAGCACATGTCTTATTTCTTTTCTCAGGTGGCATCCGAATAGATCTGCCGACTAGCTTGCTGACCCTGGCCGCTTTGTCTCCGCAGCTAATCCTAGTTCTGCAATAGTTTTGCGGGGCACGTTACAACCAGTTTGTCAGGCAACTAGGCGAGAGAGGAACACTCTGCACACCCTGTGGACGCATATCTTTTTACTATTATCTGAGCACTCCCTTCCTGCGACCCCTTTTCCATTCCTGTTCATTCTCACTGAAAGTAACTTTCCTTTCCTCAAGATGCTTTTTACATCCATTGTTGCTGCATCGCTGCTAGCTGTGCTTGGTTCAAAGTCAGCGGCCGTATTGGCGCAGGATGCCGAGGGCTGGTACAAAGCTCATCCAGGCATGGGGCGTGTCAGCCGGGTAAACCAACACACGCATCAAATTGTCGATACATTCAACCGTACGAGATTCTTCCATGGAACCAATGTCGTGATGAAGGAGCCACCGTGGTATCGGCCGTTTGAGTGGGTGCCCGGTGTCTCGTCATTTGGCGAGCAAGATGTCCAAAATCTGCATGACTTAGGTCTGAACATTGTGCGGCTAGGCCACAGCTGGGCGGGTGCAGAACCCGTACGTGGCCAGTACAACCAGACATTTCTAGATATCATGAAAAAGCAGACCAAGATGGCTGAGGATCACGGCCTCTATGTCTTGGTGGACGTACACCAAGACGTCCTGGCGCGGCAATTCTGTGGGCACGGTGTGCCTGACGTAAGTAGATCCATGACCATGCTGGAACAGCCGGTACTGACGAGGCTTCGTAGTGGTTTGTTCACAAGGACTGGGTGCCAAGTTGGAAGATGTATCCCTTTCCTCTTAAGGCGACGCCATTCCCTGCAGATAACAATGGGTTCCCATCCCCGCAGTCGCTTTGCAGCACAGTCGACTGGTCCCTAAGCTACACATCGGTGGCTGTCTGCAACGCATTTGGCCGGCTATACAACAACTATGACGGTCTGGGCGATGCTTTCGCGATGTACTGGAAAAAGCTGGCATCTGAGTATGCTGAGACGGCCAACGTGGTCGGGTATAATCTGCTGAATGAGCCGTGGGTAGGCGACTCGGTGGCCGATCCGACCCTGATAGTACCAGGTGTTGCCGACCACAAGGTCCTAGAAGGACTCTGGAACCGCGCCGCCAGGCAGATTCGTACCGTCGACAATGACACACTCATCTGGTTCGAAGGTGCCACCATTGACATCTTGTCTGGCTTCAACGACGTCCCCCTTGGGGACGGCTCGAAGTCAGTGCACTCATTCCATTACTACAGCCCGCCGCAGCTGTCTTCTATTTCCACCACACTCGACAACCGTCGGAAGGATAATGAGCGCCTGAAGACCGCTGGTGTGCTGACTGAGCTCACGTTCTGGATGGGCGATGACAAGCAAATGCAGGGCCTGACAGATGCCATGTCGGCGACCGACGCAAATATGGTTTCATGGATTGGTTGGGCATATGAGAACTTATACAACGGGACATCTGGCCAGCCTTACCCTGAACTGGCGAAGCACTACAGCCGTGCATATCCGGCTGCCGTCGCTGGCACTCCCGTCAGCTTCAGCTTTGATGAGAACTCAGCCATCTTGAAGCTGAAGTTCACGTCCGATCCTAATATTGAAGCGCCTACGGAAATTATCCTGCCCCCACCCACGTTCCCTAACGGCTATAAAGTCCAGATCTCGCCTGACGGCAGCCTGCTGCAGTACGTACCGAACAAGCGTACCCTGGCGTTATTCACATCGACTGGCCTTAACCGCGCCGTCGACATCTCTGTCACAATTTCTCCTAAATAGTGTTTTTTATGATTCATGTCCAAGGTAAATGCGTAAATGTACTACTTGGGGTACTCCGCTATGCCCTACAACACGGGAGTCCGGCAGTGACCGTCATGCATAAGAGAAGGCTCGCGCATTGTACCAGGCACCAGGTCCTAGCCTAATCAGGCTTCTCCCTGTACTGAGACCCGCTTCTACTATCTTAGCATAGGTCTTATTATTTGCATTGCGTTCTGGTTACAGTCTGCTCACCTATACTACCCGTTACTTCTTATCGGACCACGTGACAACCGCTTACTCCCTTCGAACATTTCGGGAGCGATTCTTTAGGAAATCCTGTTGGGAAAGAATTGGTCCTATGAGACCAAAAGAGAGCAGAGTATAGACAAAAGTGGGTATGTTATAAAAAGTCGTGCTTCGATAGGTATATATATCTATCGACTTGCAGAAGTAATATGAATGTAGCCTACTTATCAACCCGTTCGCACGCCCCACTCGCTCCCATTCGACAAACGAATACTTTAAGTATTTGTAGATGTGCTTTGTAGCTCCATAATACGCTATCAGATCTACTATGTGCCCTCAGGTTACTGGAACATAACCAGGTAGAGCACGCAAACGGCTTGTCAGTCTGTCAGCCTTTCGTGTGGGCTGTCTTCCTGCTGATTTGTGCATACCTAGGTAGGTTGGGCGACCTAGTTCCAAGTAATTAAGGCGTTTGCTGCCGGGTACCATTCGATGATCCATGGCCATGATGACCTCGTAGCAGTTGGTTATCTACGAGGCTGGTAACGGCATGTCTCAAAGATTGGCATCGTCTATTAAACAAGTCTTATTCATACATAGCGCTCAAATACACAGCGGTCCGCATACAGAAGATGCCTTTCTATCTAGTATCAGACTTCTTGATAGCCGGATTTGCACTTAGAAGGGCACAGGCAGTGGGCGCTGAAGATAACCACGCCACTCAGGGAGAGTACGCTGCCATTTGGTACCAGAGATCTTCTGGAGATCCTCAATGGCGCTGGCATACTTGATCAAACTGGGCTCCGAAAAGGCAGTGTTCATGATCGCCAGACCATAGGGCATGCCCGATTCCTTGTCGGTACCAGCGGGGATAGTGATGACGGGGTAACCAGCCTGAGCGGCGATCTGGATGCTCTGTGCAACAGCAGGAGGGACCAGGAGGCCATCTAGAGTGCGGTTGCCGTACTTCAGAGCAGCGTCAATACCCTCCTCGCGGGTAGTGCGTTGGCAGTACGCCAGCGCGGAGAAGTAGGTCTCGTCCATGACACCCTTGCTCTCTAAGGAAGCGATGAGGCCGTCCTGACCGGAGCCGAAGGCAGGGTGAATGCTAGGGAAGCCACCCTCGGAGCCGTAGTTGTCCTTATTATACTGAACGAGATCCTCAAGGGACTTGATATTAGTGTTGTTGACCTCGGCGAGATAGTCGCGCAGATTGTTGTAGAAGTCGACCTTAATATAGGTGTACTCCGACTCGTTGGCGTAACCGCGGGTAGACCCATAGTCCCAGTTCCAGCCATCGGGCGATACAATATCCTTGTAGTGAGGGAGCTCGGTGCCATTAATGATAGTCGCGCCAGCAGACTTAATCAGATCCAGCAACTCCTTTAGTTGAGCAACCTGCGTGGGATTACCAAGGGCCCAGAAAGATTCCCACGGTAGGCCAAAGACGGCGCCTTTAAGGGCGTCCTTGTTGGTCAGGAACTGGGTGTAGCCACCCTTAGGGGTCAGACCATCCTGGGCGAAGGTGTAGTTATCACGAGTATCAATACCGTAGATGGCATCGAGGGTATAGACGGCATCACGGACGGTCTTACCAAAGGTGCCGACGGTATCTTGATGGAGAGTCTCGGGGATGACACCAGCACGAGAGGTCAGACCTACAGTAGGCTTAATACCCACGATAGCGTTTCTCTGAGCCGGGTTGATGACTAGAAAAGTGTCAGAGATTCATGATCAAATGGAAGACGGGATGGAACGTATCACATACCACTTCCATCAGTTTCAGTACCAAGGGCAATGGGAATCAAGTTGGCACCAACAGCAACGCCGGGACCGGTGCTGGAACCACCGGGGTTAACGGTGAAGTTGTATGCGCTGCGGCATTGACCACCACGAGCAGAGAAGCCTTCGGAGTAGTTGTTCGAGCGCATATCTGCCCACTCACTCAGTGCACCCTTACCCAGCAGGAGAGCGCCGGCCTTACGCAGGCCGTGGACAACAAAAGAATCGCGGGGCACGACGCTACCGATCAGAGCCCAGCAGCCAGCAGTAGTCTCCATACGGTCTTTGGTGGCAATGTTGTCCTTGACAATGAAGGGAATACCATGGAGAGGGCCACGGATCACACCATTGGCACGCTCCTCATCCAACCTGCGGGCAATAGCGTGGGCATCTGGATTGAGCTGCAGGATGGCACTAGAAGCGTCGTCAGTTTCGCCTTGACCCATGGAGGAGTAGCACTCACTTTAGATAGGGCTGAGTCTGGTAGATACGGTCGAGATAGCAATCCAAGAGCTGGACGCTGGTTAGAGAGCCATTGCGCATGCGCCGCTGAAGATCATCTACACTGGCCTCCTCGAGCTTAAAACCCTGGCAGAGACGCATGGGGAACAGCGAGGCACCAGAGGCACCCAAACGAGGGAAGTCATAAGCATAGGGGTCCGTCAAGATCTGGGACGCGACGAGGGGGTCGGCATCCTGCCCAAGAGACACTGCAACGGCCGAGCTGACAAGGGCAAAGCCGCTCACTAGAGCATGTAGCATTGGCGACATGACGAAAGGGTTGTATCGATCAATGAAGTGAGAAACCCGACCAACAAATCATGTGGCAAAGAGACTACAACAATTCTAGGGAGCTTGAGTTAATATACCAACAAAGCCTACTAGTGAACCTTAGCTGGGCGAGGTGTGGGAATTCGTGACTAATCGAAGAATGCTGGCCCACTCCCTTAGATACATTGGGCTCGTGGTCGGCTCAACTTCCCGCTCTTGAATTTTACTAGGGGCGGGTCAGCGACTGCTTGACCGTTTACGAGAGGGTTAAATTCGATAGTGCGTCTTCCCTCTGGAGCCATTCTGTATCGTACTCTCCTTTACTGGCATTGTTTTTCTTTCTTCGTCGGAGTTGATATCCGGGCGGAATTCTCGGAAGACCCGTCCTGCACCGCCGATGCTCATGGGCAGGAGGCGCTGGGCGCGGGTTGAAACTAGCCTGCGCCATTTGCACCGTCGGCGCCATCTTCGTCCCCGAGATGCTTCCAGTAGTCTGTAGTACACTGAGTGTGAAGAAGTACTTACACCCCCCTTGTAGGCTAAAAATACCGCTCTCCTCGGTATTCGAATGCGTTCGTTAAACCTCATCCAACTAGTATCTGGCGTACCGACCATCACAGAAGAAAAGACCCAAATGAGCAAGACATAGGACCCTTGAAATCATCTCAGATGAAGTAGATAGTGTATGAAATTACAAATTGCGTTCTTTGTGCATACGATGTACTTTGACATCCTCGTAATGTTCTTCAGAGTCCTGGGACCCACGATCGGAGTCGGATCCCGCCGAGTTCCTCCGATCGCTCCCACCAATCTGGACCCATCTTGGCCTATTGTGGGCCCTCTCTGACAGCATCTTACGTTATGGACCCTTGGTTGCCTGATAGGGCTGGTCTAGCTACTGAACAATGACCGGCAGATATTAAGCGGTTATTAATATACTTTTGCCAGAGTTTAGGATACGAAAAAAACTCTCACTTAGCGGGGCCAGGTTATTCATAAGGCAACATGTGGCTGCGGTACCTGCAGCTGTACGTGGGTTGGTTGGTGTGAACCCTAAGGATCTGCTGCAATCGCGACGACGTATAAAACGGCTCCTGCAGGTGATATCTGCGCTCGTTCCCGAGAAACGTTGGAGATTGTCGTCGACAACCACAGAGCAGGCCCTCTGTCCAGAGCCTTGCAAATGCTCCTGAGGGTCTGATTCATCTGGGACGGAAATCGCATCAAACTCCACTGGTTCAAGCCTTTGGCAAAGCATCAGCAATCGCCTTTTCGACCTATTTAGCTGTTTGCTTGAGAGAAATTCGTGGCCGGATAACCCATCGTTCAGCATCCCTCCTCACTTGCACCCTCTTTTACTCGATTCAGTTGGCCATGTCTCGTTGAACGGTCAGCCATGACGATCCCCGATGACATCCTCGTTGCGAATGCAATGGGGAGAATACCCGACGGCATTACATTGCCTTATCTAGCAGAGTCGCGGGATCACTCCGCTATTGTGGGAATCGTCTTCATGGTCTGTTTTGCGGGCGTGCTTATGCTTTTGCGCCTGTATGCCCGATTGTTTTTGATCAAGAAACTTGGCCTTGACGATACACTGGCTGTTCTCACTATGGTATGTCCACGCGATCAGCGCCAGGGTCACTCTCACGCCCAGGTGCTTCTCCTGGTGGAGCATAGGGAAGATCTTCATTATAGGCCCCATCATCAGAATATGGCAACTAACTGACGTTTCCACGAACTCGCAGACGGTGTATATCGTCTTTGTCGTTCTCTCAATAGTCTTGATCAATTTGGGTAGCGGTCGCCATATTGAATATATCCAATATGTGCTCTCTCTGTCCACCGTCCGCGAAACCGAAGTCTTGGACTTCGTCGCCCACATCCTCTATACGACCGCCCTTTTCCTTTGTCGATTATCCGGTCTCGCATTCTACTTGCGTATTAGTGCACGCTCAAGCAAGCTACGAATGGGCATTATAGTCGTCTCTTGCCTCATCACCGCCGCCTATTTGCCCCAGATCTTGTTGTTGATCTTTCACTGCAGGCCTGTCACCGGTCTCTGGCCCTATGAATGGCAGGTTGAGCCAACTAATTACCAGTGCCTGTCTTGGGGACTGGTCTACTCTGTGAACTCGGGTGTCTCGCTCGCTTGTGATGTGATGATGTTTATCATCCCGGGAATTTTAATTAAAGAACTGCACACCCCCTTGAACAGAAAGATCAAGCTGTCCTTAGTCATGTTTCCTGGTGTCCTGTGAGTATATCCATATCAGTGATCTTATTGCATGACTCACTTACTTTTATCAGCGTTATCGTCATCTCAGCCGTCCGCGTCTGGCTTGTAGCCGTCGGACAATGGGCGGCCGACGGCAGCTGGGCCTACAATCCCATGCTATGTGTTGAAAACGCCGAAATTGCGAGTACCCTGGTCGCTCTTTCCGTCCCCGCCTTGAAGCCCGTTTTCGGAGACCTCTTCAGCCGCTTGTCCGAGTACACCTCCAGCCATACTCGCTCCCTATCTGTTGGTGGCCGATTGCGAAGCCAATCGAAGCCGACGAGTGGCCTCGATTCATCGACTCGGGGTGATAAGAGGCTTTTGAATTGGTCAAAATGCGGACACGACGATTATGAGATGATGGCTTCTGAAATTTCAGTGCCTCGCGAGATACACAGACGTGGGTCCACGGCGAAGATGCCGGGGATTCGTGTAACAAATGAGGTTAACATCACCAGGGCAGAGCATAGTCGATCGCCTTCACAGGCTTCTTCGATGGCTTCTGCTACTTCTTCACGAGCGAAATAAACTCTTAAATTAATGTCCTCAGCCATCGAGTGGTCCGAACCCCCTCGGGCGGTCCATTTTCTCGACCCCTTCCAACGTCATTAGAATTTACTAAATAATATCTGAAAAAAAAAATCCCCATTTACTAGCGCAATTTTCAATTTCAGGTTGAGAGAGAGAGGAGGGTTAGTGGGCCTTCGAACAACGTGTAGTCCCGTATACATCGGTGGTGTCTTTGCAGTGCCGGACGTATCCCGCATAATTCTTTACTAGGGCCGATTATTATTAAAATTCCTGAATCAGCCCAAAAGAACGTACTATGCATATTCCATCACCGTGAGCCTATGTATTCTCCAGTAATCTTGGGGAACGGAAGGGTCAAGCACGTACGAGATGTTCAGAGTACATATTCTCCGTACCAGGGGACCTTTGTCTTCTTCCGTTAAAGTTAATCTGAGACAAAAAAAATATTCCTGGAAATCTCCAGGGGCCGCCAGACCCTGTTTCAAGCTCAGACCACGAACATGCCTACAGAGAAGAATGGTAATGCGCGGACTCCTATAAGCTCAGAGTGTAGAGATCGCACTCCTTGCTACTACTTTCCTAATTTTGGCTGTTGCAGTCGCTGCAGCGCCTGAAGACTCGGGGGCACCGCATGGTTTGAAAGCAAGCCAAGACAGGATAGAATCCAGAGCTGACGCTGGAGCTGCTCCTCCAAAGTATCATAGTCCGACAAAAAGTGAGGCCTCTCTTCTATCTGTACCTGTGACCCATACAAGACTGCGAAAGACTAATACCAAATAATAACCTAGCCAATAAACGTGCCGCCTGCGGCAGACTTACTGACGAAGAATGCAGTCACCAGGCGTGGATTCGGGGCTATGCTTGTTCCAAGTGTCTGCCAAATGACTGCCGATTCCTGAATGATGGCTGCTGAATGACGCCGTTCAAGCGGATAGGAATAGTTCTGTCAATTCTTATTTGATATATGAAATTTCGTATCTATGTCATGTGGTTCCATGCTGAAGTATTTGAAGGACGAAATCGATCTAGTTCAACAGGTGTCTGGGCCTCATCCATCGACCCGTGTTTCCGAAATCTTTTGGCGATATGATGCTAGTCCTCATTTAGCCAGGCAGGCTCGTATCGTGTCATCTCATTCCGTCATATCTCGTTACACCATTTGATAGATATCTCACCGGACGCTGTCCTTCCCACTCAACGTTCCCTTCTACCATGTCAAGGTAATAAAACCTGTCGAGCACAAGTATTTCCATCGCAAAACAAGAAGGCTTCCAGTTAGGTTGCGCCAGTACTACGGCCTATTCTTTAGCATATGTTCCTCGTAAGTTTTCCATTCTTTTCGGATTCCTTATTGGTTAGCGATGTTTCTCGTTCTCTTAGGCATCTTCGGGGCGGAAGAGGATACCAGCAATTGTCTCCCGTCGCTTGAAAATTTGACATTCTGTTGCATCGTGTGGTGAGATTCGGAGATAGTGATAATCCACAATCAAGGCGTTAAGGAGGAAAAAAAATGCTCGTTAACCTACGTTTATGTATCGAGCACAGGTCACCCCCTTCGGATATGCTCTTCCCCTAGTACGGAATGTCATGGCTTTAACGCTGTTCGGCCATGTAATACCTTCGAGCGCTTTGAGAACACCGCTTGATCACACTTGTGCCGTATAACTGGGCTTTTTAGAATATAGACCCCAATTCGGCCAAGTTCGGCCCGACCCAGATGTATATTACTTCGCTCACTACGAGAGCATGCTCCAAGTATCAATCACATCTGACCAGCAATATATAGTATCCTAATAATTCGGGTTCTTTCCCGGGCACCCTAGGCGACCGGTATAGTCTTGTATCTCATGATCACCTACATAGTAATGAAGCATGTAAGGCTTGCGCTTTATCCACTTTGCCGAATATTACTAGGATACCAAACTTTAGTCAATTGATAGTCTAGCAGACCTCCGATTCTACATGGAGGTTGCCCCGATCTGAGACCCTTCAGCCCCTTGCACTCCATCGTCAGGGGGAACGTAGTTGGACCGATCGAAATACTGATATCGTCGAAGTTCTGCCTGCGTCCACGGGCCTGAGGCACCTAGGACTTAGCTTCGTCCCTGAAGCTGGACTGGATAACGACTTTCTTTGCATGGTCATCTCCGTCTTTCGCTTGAGGCGACAACAACTTGAACAGCCCGCTCTTCGACTTGAAAGTCTGCACCTGGGGGTTGGCACGATGCCGCGGAGTAGCCCTCGCTTTGAACCGAGGAGGGGCTATCTCGATGGCTTAATCGACTTGTCGCATCTCCCTTCCTTACGGCTCGATAATATGCATTAACTTCCATTTGATCGCCCGGTTATATCTTATGAGTTCATAGACCCGACCCTTTTCGAGCGTGCGATCAACCCCAAAAGAATCTCGGTGGAGCGATTCGGCCCGGATATTCTACGGATTGTCCAGCTTTTGAAGCAGGTTCAAGCGCCTCTAAATTGTATACTCTCGACGTACTGGAGTACGGCAGCACATTGCCACCGGACGTGCCTGGAACTTTTAACGGACAAATGAGTGAATACGTCGGCAATCCTATCTATTCCATCACTCGCTCCCACCGGCCTGCTTATTCGCTATTTGAGATGGTATCGTGCATACTTCCCTTTAATAGCTCAATCGTTTTGGAGACACAGGAGCGTGGAAGGAGATCCAGATAACTTTGGTCAGGATCATTGACGTTTTTCAATCCACGAAAGACGTCGGACAACTCGCGTAGATGCATCTGATAGGTCCCGTTGTGCATGGCACTGTACAGAAACTCGGCACAGATAAATAACGGGATAGGCATCAATGGGTGGACCTGTAAAAGCAGTCAGTATTCGGTGTTCGACGTGTCCTGGCATAGCATACACTAGAAATTGGCAACTCTCTTAATGTGGAAGCGAGTTGAATGATCGCACTTGACGCTCTTAGAGCCCGATCTGAATAATGTACACAATCGGTATTTGCATTCGATGGACCGTCAGCCTGCATTGCAGTGTCTGCCATTCCTTTGCAGAAGTATATGATAGTTGCCTGGCCGAGGATGTGGGCGAATAGCAAGAGCGAGTCCAAGGATTCACTTGGTGATGGATAAAACTGTGACAGAACCTGCAGCCTGTGGACTAAGACACTATCCAGCCATCTGCGCTGATCTTCCCAGTCCATTGTTATGTCCCCGTAAGCTTTCGAGATGTGGTACCGTTGGGTTTGCAGCAGACTACGGCCACATATTGTGGCGAGAATGAGACACTCATTGAACGCTGACTGGACTTTGAGGGTGGGTTCAGTCATAGCTTCGGACAGGAAAGGTCCCTCTTCACAAATGCTCGCCTGGAATGCCACATCCGGGCCCGGTAGGCGCGTGCAGATCTAAAGTCCACAAGAATGGGCCATTAGCCCGTCACGGTCATGCTGATGAAGCCTGCATTGGAATGTCTTACCACATGTTCATTGAGTGTAATCGGCCAATTGTCGCGCATGCTAATTACATGGTCAAGAAAATAGGCCATCCAGAACACGCGACGCCTTTCCTCTAATTCGATAAAACCCCCATTTTGACCAGAGCTGGGACGGTGATTATCACCTGGTCTATCAAGGTTGTGATATCGCATGCCCTGTACCAAGCGGAATGCTCGACCAGCACTCAACCATGCTTGATGGTGATACGTTCGCATTGATTCGAACGTCACAATGAGTACCCACGCCTGTGCTAGCTCTGTATTAGCGCTGCTGGGCTCATTAGCGGTGAGAGACTCGAGCATCTGCTTAGTTTCTCGGTAGAGCGGTTCTACCATGTCACGGGAATGTGGCGACAGTAATGAGGCTATTGTCCACATGGCGTGTTGGAGGCATCGATGCGTCGCAGACTTGTTGCACGACCTGGACCACGAGAGGTACCTCTTTTGGTGCAGAATGGGTAAAGATTGATGGACCCGGTCGAAGTACAGTTGGTCCCTAAGAAAAGCACTTAGCCGCATTGTACTGCGTCGGACTAGAATGGACTCATGGACGTGCTTACAATTCGGCGTGCAGTATCTGCGAGAGAGAAATATGCTGGCTAATGGGGAGCGTGGAAACGAAGATAGCTCCTTTCGCACCAGACGTGACGGCAACTGCATTATCACGGTCTGCTGTAGCTTCCTGGAATCCTTGGCGATAAGGCGAGGAGCGATCCTCGAGCATCGCTTCCAGTTGCTCAATATGGCTTCTGAGTGCTCTCAAGTGGCCCTTCTTGGGCCCTCGGACCCCACGCTGGGTTGTCTCACACTGAACCCCAGTGTCCTGACAAACTCCGCATTGTGGTTTCTTTCCATCGCAGCGCAGTTTCCGGCGTCGGCATTCGTCACACGCAGCCTTGGGAGGCTGACTTCCGCGCTTTGTTGCAGACCTGATCCCGGATTCAATCTCCGATGCCATGTCGGAGAATATGACGGGGCTTCTATTTTCTGGTATAAGTCGGCAGGAGTGAATGCGAAATGGTTCTGAAGGGCTTCCTGCACCGCCTCTTGATGAGATTTGAGAACTCTCTGAATTCTTTTATCATGGCCGGAAGTTTAGTTTTTTAAGTCCGCTACCTCCGAGTAAACACCACATATGCTTCGCATGGAATATCAGCTTAACGGCCAATCGGGACAGTCCGTTTCCCGATTAGTGCTTACTTCAGGCACATGGACACTAAGTCACACGCGTCAAAGAGAGTAGCGCGGTCTCAGGCCAGTAAGTAAAGCTTAATGAATCAGTTTCTCCGACTGTGACAACGATATCGCCAACGCAAATCAGAGAATGCATAGAAGGTCCACATGTACGTGGCCTGACATCTCCAGGTCTTGGTGCAAACTATCGATAGCGTGAGATATCTCACCCGCTCCGCTTACTTCCGGGTATGAAAAATGCCCTACTTACAAAAGGCTGCATCTCCAGGTTAGTCTCTAGCAGGCCAGAGGGACATGAACGCGTGCGAGCTTTTCGGGTCTAACATTCGTAATGTTCTGGACCAACTGTGGGAGGACTCTTTGCCAGATACCCCTGAGGTAGTGATATATAAGCAAGAGAAGGAGGGCTAGTTTATCTGAAGGAAACCAGATACATAATTAAATATTGATAGCATAATTCCATGCACCACCTCCATGAATGGGGTCGGTTTAGTACGTGAAACACGACTTCCAGGTAATCTCTCAACAAGATCCTACCAGGTTATAAATCCTGTAGCGATTCCAGAACTACTACTTCATTGTCGCTTGTAGGTGTATTTTGTTGCAAATTAGAAATAAGTAGGCAAAGAAGTGTTCAGGTTTGTCCGTCGGCTGAGACTAAAAAAGGCGATTCGGAGAAATATTCGGCGAAAGATTTCGAAAACAACCCAACCAGGCCCAGTCATAGCTCTATCTGAACAACAAATATTTCGCCGACACAAAGATTTCGGGTTATATAATCAATATTCGCATTTCTTTAGTCGAGATAAAGTGGCTTATTGGAGATCGTGTGTTCAACATGTCTATCTGGTCGATTGCGGGAATATATATAAGGACGGGGGTTCTCATCTTCTTTCATGCAAGCTCAAACCATCCACAATTGACTACATTATACCTACACGCACACAGCGACTTTCTCATCAAATCATAGCCCGAATCTATCGGTGTCTTTGGGAATGGATCTTCTTACTCGTGGTAACGACGCTATTAGGGTCAACCCCGTGAATGGAGTTGACGAATCACTGACCGTGCATGGTTCTGACTGGCTGTGGGCTGTCACCGCTATCTACTGTTTGGCACTTGTGAGTCTGCATTCCGCCTCATTCCAGATCTATACAATGATTGACATTTCATAGGTCGGATGCCTGGTGATGTCTTTCTCCGCAAAAGAAAGCGAGCGGGTCTTTCACTACCTTTTCACCTTCTGCCTCTTGGTCGGCGCTACCACTTACTACGCTCAAGCTTCCAATCTGGGCTGGAGCGGCCTCAAGCAAGCGGACAATCTCGACAATGGTGCTATACGCCAAGTATTTTGGGTCAAATATGTGAACTGGATGCTAGCATTCCCTTCGGTCACACTTGCACTCGGTCTGATCTCCGGTGTCTCCTGGACGACCATCATCTGCAACATTGCGCTCTCTCTCTACTGGGCTGTCAGCTACCTTGCGGGAGCCCATGTGGCTTCTTCGTACAAGTGGGGTTTCTTCGCCTTCGGTACATTCGCATGGCTCATTCTTGCTATGAGCACTATGAATGAGAGCCGGAAAGCAGCTCAGCTGGTTGGTATAAAGAAGGACTACATTATCCTTTCAGGCTGGACGAACCTCCTGTGGACTATCTACGCTATCGGTTGGGGTCTGACAGATGGGGGTAACAAGATTGGGGTTACTGGGAGTTCGATCTTTTTTGGTGTCATTGACACGCTCATGGTACCAGCACTCAGCGCTGCCTTCCTGTTCTTCGCCCGAAACTGGGATTACAGCAAGTTGAACATCGCTTTTAGCGACAGCCGTCCTAGCTGGGAGACCGGGTCTGCACCTGTGCCTAAAGACAATAAGGTCCATGAACCTGCATAGTTTGCTGATGGCAGGGCTACTCTTGTGTCTTCTGGAGCCTGATCTCTCTCTCACAGCCACTGGATGACAATCAGAAGATATTGTTTAAGGGGTCTCAGAGAAATATTTGTGGCTATCTGATCCTATGAGATAAACCGTGCTTTCCATCCTATTTCAGAATCTTCTTTCACTGTATGGGTACACGGAATAATGAACCAGAAAGTGACTATTTTTCTTGGTACAACTTCTTTGCGATCTGCTCTGACCCGCCATGCCGCAGGTAAAAAGGTGATGTGCATGAAAAGGTTACAGACTCGGACTGGCCTTAGCTCTTGGCCCTCGTATTGTGTGAAGATCTGTATTAACCCTAGCAGCCCCCACACCCCACTTCATAATACGTATCAAAGCTATATGGAGTGGGTATATATAGTTGGATCCTGCATCAATGCAGTGAATCAATACTATCCACCATCGTGCCTTGTTTGGCAGAAGCAGCTGACCTGATTGTACCGACTTCTACCAAAGAAGACCAATTTATCATGGCCCAAGCTGAAGAGGATGCTCGTGCACTAGACAAAGCTATGAGTGGATGGCGCAAAGACAACAGTACTATCATACGAATCGTGTTATCCACATCGCTCATTCCACAACGATCAGAACTGCTCCAGGCAACCTACAAGCAGACGTTCAACCGCGACCTTGTGAAAGACCTCAGGTGGACGACATCGGGAATGTTTAAGAAGGCTATAGAAGCGCTGATCCTGGGCCCAGTGTGGCTTGATGTCAACCGTCTCCTCAGAGCATTCCCGTATAGTCCCATACGCCCTCACCAGCCATATGCTGAGGTTATATTCTATCGAACGACCGCACATCTGGAAGCGGTCAAAGAGATGTATCTACAGAGATGTGGCTATCATCTGGAGGAGCACGTCTCTCTTTCGAGCAAAAGGACCCGTCAGCTCCTTCAGCTATACGTGAAGACCAGCAGGCCTGAGAACGGGTCTGATATTAATGATGTCAAAGGAATCGAGGCTGATGCTCAAACGCTATTTGATATTATTCCACGCCCTGGCAAGGAAGCCGACATTTCTGCCATGCTTGCGCGGTGCTCGCATCAGAGGCTCATTGCAATTAGCGATGCGTTCAGAACCATATATGCTTTGAGTCTGGAGCACTACATCACAGAAAATCTTTCAGGAGACTTCCAACAGACACTCATATGGTTATTTACCTGGGCTAGAGATCCAGGTGAGTACGGCGCTTCCGTTCTGCGGAAAATTTTTTCATTCGAAAATCGAAGTTACATGAGCGAGGATGAGCGTACTGTCCTCCACACTATTTTATGGTGCCACTGGAATCGATCAGTCTTTGAAGCCGGCAAAGCAAACTTGGACGCACAGGGTTTTGATCTTCGTCGCAAATTAGAGAAGCGTCTACCGAACGACCCGTTTCGTGAGCTTGTCTGTACGATTTACGATGGCTGGGCTTAGGTCGCCATGGTTGATTTTCTGTTCCATATTCATTACAGTACTGTGGGATTTGTGATATGCGTCATCCAACATCATACAGAGCAAAACCATCTTCATTGGGAGAGCGTTGTATGCCTCGGCTCCATAGGGTCCGTCGAACTGTTAGACTCTGGCATTTTCATAAGTTTATTCTGCTTTTATCGGACTGTGCTCTATCTCTCATAATATATCGCGTTCTTTACGTTTATCTCTTGGCCTACCGTCAAGTATAGACATGTTTCTGGAGAAGACCCGCTAGAGTTGTTGGCTATCCTAGTCTTCTGTAGGAGACGAACTCTGCCTCGCGGAATGAACCTGTCTTCCCTCTTAGATTGAACGCTCCCTAACCATGTTTTCAACCCGAGGACATTTACATTTTATATGAGGTGAGGCTCAAGGCAACAAGTTTATTAAGTGCCTGGATTTTACAGGCGCTTGTGCGTTGCTATTCTTAATTTTGTTAGGCATAACTTGCGGGGCTAGTATCAAGAAATGGACGAATTCCTCCGTCATACACAGATTACCTAGCTGCTTGGGGGCTATAAGGTCCTAGCAAGGCCTCCGCACTTGGACTTTCTTTTTCATCAATCGCCACTATGAGTGTCATCAAGACAAGCTCTTCCTGTCTACACCGCAGTAGGATTTGTGATCCCAATCTAGAATGATGTTCGTGCACCTTAAGACAGACATGCATGTTGAATCTTACCGTATTCTAGGCTCTCGCTGTCGAAGAGGCGCATTTATTTGTTCCTCTGACCGCTATGCAGATTGTTTGAATGGTATGTGGCAGCCGAGGCTGTTTCTTCACCTGACCTGTGTGCGGCGAGGTTGAGAACAGTGATATTCATCGATGTAAATAGAATTGCACAAGCTACAGATGCCGGCTAGCTTCAAGAATCCTGCCGGTACATCGCTGCGCTTCCGAGGTCAAATCGTCATAGACGAGTCCATGCCACGTGCGCGGCGGCCGTATCACCATTTGGGGATCGCCGATGAGAATTCGGGCTGGAAACTTCTCATATACTTGGTATCGTCTCTCTCTCGTATCCCACAATTAAGATATTGCTGATGGAGCCTCGCCAATTTCTCCCTGTCTAGTTCAACTCCCAGTCCCGGTGCAGTTGGCACAATGACACTACCATCAACCCACTTCAGTGCATCACTAGCAACCACGTCCTCATCCTGTCGCTTCCATGGCCAATGGGTGTCACAAGCATAGTCAAGGTTGGGAGTCGCGGATGCAAGATGAGTCATTGCGGCGAGCGAGATTCCCAAATGGCTGTTAGAATGCATTGAGAGTCGCATGTTCCAGGTGGCACAGATTGCTGCCAACGTCTGAGATTTGCGAAGGCCACCCCAGAAGTGATGATCTGATAAAATCACCTGGACGGCATTCTCTTTGATAGAGGAAGGAAGCTGATCGAACGCAACCACGGCCATATTGGTCGCTAATGGCATAGAAGCCTCTGCTGCTACCGCAGCCATGCCTTCAATCCCTGGAGTTGGGTCTTCCAGGTATTCCAGTATGCCATCCAATTCCTTAGCCACCCATTTGGATGTCTCAACGGTCCACGCAGCATTGGGGTCGAGCCGTAGGGGAGTGTCTGGAAAAGCAGCATGCAGAGCTTTGATAGCTTCCACCTCTTGGCCTGGTGCATAGACGCCCCCTTCAGCTTAATCGCCTTGAAGCCGTATTCTTCAATGATCTTTCCTGCTTGGTTCACAATCCCTTCCGGATCAAGAGCCTCTCCATACTCATCCTCAGCCTGACCTGGATGTCCTGCCCACTTGTAGAAGAGGTATGCCGAATATTGGACAGTATCTCTGACACGACCGCCGAGTAGGTCACTCACAGGTACACCGGCCAGCTTGCCTTGGATATCGAGACAAGCAACTTCGAATGGGGAGAAGATTTTGTCCGTTAGAGAAGCCGTCGTGACCATGCCTGCCATGCCATCACCTCCAGGAGCGGCGTCCCCGACCAAACTGTGCGCGCATATCTCATAGATTGCGTTGGTGTCATACACAGACAGACCCTTCATTCGGTCAGCTGCCCTTTGCAGACGATCGATATGTGCCGAATCGCCATATGATTCGCCCAGGCCGTACATATCGCCCGCAAGAACCTCAATCACACTTCGTAATGCAAAAGGCTCGTGAACGCCAACGCTATTCAGCAGAGGCATGTCACGGAATGCCACTGGTGTGATGATGATCTCTTTGATGATGGCCGGGCCAGACATCTTTTCCGAATGGTGGCTTGCGATATTATGATCAGTACGGGGTGGTAGTATACTGGGTCCAAGATCTCATCCATTATTTAAACAGCCAACGGAATAACGAGACACATCTTGGCAACACTGTAGTCCGGGGAAGCTTGTTGATCGCAACTCCGCGTTTGCGGGGTACAGACTCGGAAAAGCATCTGAAGCTTCCGTCCTCGTTCACGCTGTTCTCCAATGATCAGAGCTGTCTAGCTGGACATTTATCCGCACATCTCACGTGCGACCACCAATAGACAAAGATGGCACTCTCGTCTATACTTATGCCTATTATCAAGTTCTGGGGGCGACAAGAGTTATAAGAATGGTCTAACGCAGCGTGGGTCCCCAATACTCGGCTCCCTCCCAGGCACATCACTTGACAGCCTTCTGGGACGCGTTCTCGTTCGTTCGTGGATTAGAAATTGCCCAGTCTCCCACTTATTTTGACTCAGGCCTTGCGATCATGACTGACAGGGCTTTTGATAGCAAACATGACGTCGAAACGGCTGACTTGAAGCCATCTCATATCGAGGATGCTTCTCAAACAGTCGAGATTGGCCCATTTCGGGTTGTCGGGTTGGGCGCCGACGAGGTAGACTTCTACTCCAACTTCCCAGAGGAAAGCCGAAAGAAGGTATTCCGAAAGGTAAGGGAACTTGGGAGCTCCTTTGCACCAATTCACGTACTGACTTTTTCGTGAAGGTTGACGTTCGGCTTGTTCCCATGCTGGCAATATTGTACTTGATCTGTCATATTGATCGCGCAAACATTGGGAATGCAAAGATTGAGGGCATGATCGAGGATTTGAATATGACGGGAGTGCAGTATAATACTGTTCTTTCTATCTGTAGGTGCTTCCTCGTTCCCCCGAGAAGTGAAAGCACTGACCTCTCCAGTTTTTGTCCCCTACGTTCTATTGGAGGTTCCCAGCAACATCGTTCTTAAGAAGTTCAAGCGTCCTTCCACATACCTCGGTATCCTTGTCCTCTCATGGGGTATTGTCATGACCTGCACGGGTCTGGTGAAGAACTTTGGTGGACTAATGGCAGTGCGCGTCCTGCTCGGCATATTTGAGTTGGTCTCCGATGTCTTGCTGATATGCCTCGCAGGCTAACATCTGAATTCCAGAGCCGGCTTTTTCCCCGGCGCCATTTATCTGTGTTCCTACTGGTACATGCCTAAGGATCTGGCACTTCGTATCTCTTATTTCTACTGTGCGAGTGCGCTATCCGGTGCGTTCTCTGGCTTGCTCGCTGCGGCTATCGCTCGAATGGATGGTGTTGGCGGTGTCGAAGGGTGGCGATGGATCTTCATCCTAGAGGGCCTCGTGACAGTGGTGATCGGGATAGCATGTTTCTTCATGCTTATCGACACCCCGGCGCTATCGAAGCGGTGGCTATCGCCCGAAGAGATTCGATACCTCGAACTTTCAATGCTGATCAAACAGGGAGGCCGAGTTGATCATGAAACCAGCTTCCGGTGGAGAGATCTTTATATGGTCCTTAGGAATTGGAGGGTTTATATGCAAGCCTACTTCTTGTTCGCTCAGTCTGCACTCTCATACGGTAGGTGTATTCTTGATCGACATGGCAGAGGAGCCAGCTAAGGTTGTTTGGCAGGTACCAAGTTTACTCTGCCTACCATCACAAAGGCGATGGGTTTCAATGACACGGACGCGCAGCTAACCTCTGCTCCCCCTTACGTCGCCGCCGCCATATCGGCCATTGTTTTCGCTAAAATCTCCGATCGCTTCTTCTGGCGGATGCCGTTTGTGGCAATTCCCATGGTCATCGTCGTTGTCGCCTATGCAGTCATCGTATCGTTGAAAGGAGCCCTAGAGGCGAATCGGGGAGTGGCTTACTTTGCGGTGGTGTTGGCCGTTGTCGGCATCTACCCGATTCAAGCGGCCGCTGCCTCTTGGAATGCCAATAACATTGCTCCCGCATCACGACGTGCTATTGGTATTGCGCTAATGAATTGCGTTGGGAACACGGGTGGTATCCTCGGCAGTTTCATGTACTTCGAGAAGGAGAGCCCCAAATACTACACGGGCTTTGGAATCAGTCTGGCACTCGGCGGGTCAGGCTTTTTCATGGCTCTCCTTCTTGAATGGACTTACAAGGTGGCGAATGTGAAGAAGGCCAAGCTTGTGGACGAAGCGAGAACAAAGTATACTGAGGAAGAACTATTTGACATGGGCGACAGATCGCCCCTGTTCAAGCATGTCTTGTGAAGATCACGTCGCCATTGTGGGGGGGCTTCTACTTTTGATGTTGGGTCCAGAGGAGCGAGGGATGAGAATAACTAGGAACGTTGTATCCAAAGAATGGTGCTAATGAAATATAACTGGATATGATCGACTTGTCTTGAAGAGTATCCGCGGGATAGAAAGCCACATCTGCTGTCTTCGTAGACGGTATAACACCAGATTAATCAACCTAAACGAAGTATATTTTCACTGAGAAACCCCTACCAATGTAGGCAGTGGACAATCTTGGATACCCTATGTCCTCATGCGCTTGCTTGTAGACACTCTATCTATGGACTCATTCCAGGCTTTCCTCGATGCTGGCCAACTCCGCAAGTTGCTTCTCAATGCTCTTTTTCTCCACCTCCGATGGCTCGGTATACGGCCGTCTCGGCTTCAGTTTCTCCATCGCTCCCTTAATTCCGGCTGCAGCAGCCGTGTGCAGGGCCGCTGCGTATTTCACAGATGCAATGCCCGCCTTGCAAGGCTGCTCGGCAAGCGCCGCTTTTTTATGCAAATCCATCGCCTCTTGATGCCTCCCCGTTTGGTATAGATTGTAGATGTGAACGATCGTCTTGGGGAAGACATTGGCAAAGCCAGCAATAGTCCCGATAGCTCCAGCGGCCAGTCCCCCAATCAAAAAGTCCGATTGTCCTCCAAACGTGGCAAACTCTTCTGGCTGGAATTCAGCTGCCAGACGGGTGATCTTAGCCACAGCACCGCAGGTCAGCTTGACACCCACGATATTTTCATACTTCTTTGCCAGTTCTGTGATCATGGCTGAATCTAGATCGATTCCGTTGCAGACAGCAGGGAAGTTGTAGATCACAATGGGTAACGGGCTGTTCGTGGCTACGTCATCAAAGAAGCGTTTGATGACGGTAGCTGTTGTCTGCTTCCCAAAATAAGCCGGTGGTAAAAGCAGGGCGTAATTGGCACCAGCATCAGCTGCATCCGCAATGAACTCCAGGACTTGTTTCGTTGAATGGCCGCTTACACCGGCCATGATGGGATATGAAGGTCCACATGCTTTCCGAGCAGTTTCGAGAATAGTTTTGCGCTCCTCCCGGGTGAGGAGAAAGGTCTCAGAGTTGGTTCCGAGTACGACCAGCCCAGCGAGACCCGTTTTCGATAGGTATGTATAGTATGTGGCTTGGGCTTCCGTATCGAGAGAGTCAGTGGCATGGTCGAAGAACGTAATTGCTGGCGCCCAAACTCCGCCGGGAGGAACGGCAGGTAGACTCATGATTTTGTTGTATAGAGGATGAGATGATGCTAGCTTATAAGATTTGCGTTTTCCAAGATGCGTGTTCTTTCACGCCTCTGGATGGCATCACACAAAGGATATTTGCCCTCATATCAGTCCAGCACCACATTCTTTCTGGCATGTTCATGCCTCCGTCCTCCTTACCCGTTCCGCTCTGCAGAAGGATCGGAAGTCAAGTATCTGGGAACCGTCCTCGGATATGCAAGTTCATTCATTGGTCGCCATCACAAGTGGATAAAAAGGCCATTCATTTCCGTACGGCCTGAGCAATTCCACCAAGCGCCTATCTGCTCAATTATATGAGGATTATGCTTTCGTGATATGTTGGACGACTCAACTTCCTGGTCGTGGCCGAGGCCCATGTCTGCTGTGTAGTCGTAAGCAATCTGCCTCTTCTCACCTCCATGTTCTACCACACGTTTCGCTCTTGCTTTGTTTGAGCCTTAATTGTAGACAATTTTAGACAACTGTGTTGTATGAGCGGTGATTCAAACAAGGGACATTCGTCTCCACCCAGCCTTAGAAAGAATCTATCAACTATTCTCCATACAATTGTCAGGACCTATTATTCCACTCTGACATCTTGTACACATTTTCATCACTAGCTACACAATCTTTCGGTGCATCGTCGTGGCACTAGCCTGGTGATTCGGGGAAAAGAAGGGTATCTGCAATGACAACATTCTCCCTCCTCTCAAGTAGCAAACACAATCGCCTCCGCAACATTATCAGGTGTCAATGGCTCACATTCCCTGTGGCATGGTCAGATCTACCTCCGATTGGCACGACGTCTGTTCAAGAAACAATACTTCCGCGTAAACAGCGTCAGCATTTGCTCTTGGCGCCATAGAATCTGACTACCGAGAACTCAGTTTTGACCTGGCCGGGATGTATTCCAATGATCCGAATCCTTTTGGACATCAATTCCTTTCGCAAGCTGTCTGTAAAAGATCAAACGGCAGCTTTAGTCGCGCGCAATACATCCCACCTCCCATATACAGCACTCGCCCGGCAATGGATCCAATGTTGACAATGTCTCCCGCGCCAGTGATGAGGATAGTCTTGCCTTGAAGACGCGTTGAGATTGCTGTTAGCATACTTGAGCTTTTGCCTCCTCAGAACCTACCACGGGGTTGTGGAGTTGTGGCGTTGTGCTCTGTTGAGAGACAGCCCTTCTGATATACGAATCAGACATTACCGTCGACACGGGTCGATTTCGAAACAAGATCAGCGTTGGAGAAATTCAACAGAACATCTTCGTCGGTCATAGAAACAAGGCGTTAATGCAACTCGCCTCAATCGTTCGTCTCACGGCTACATCTCTTCCCCAGCGCACTCCTCCCCGCACCAGCTCCCCGCGTTTCGGATGCTTTTCCGTTAGTCGCTTTTTCCGTGTTATGTTCATTCCGTCCCTATCTCCATCTCCAAACTTCCTTTTCTCTATTTCGCGTCCATCCCCGCTGGCTCTGGCCTCCGACCGTGTTGGAACTTCGGAGTTCAATATGGCTTTGCATCGCGATTCTACATCGTTGTCAACTGTTGCGGAAACCTTCAGACCTCAGGCATCTAAGAAGCGGAAAAGCCCACGAAAGAGGGTTCGGGTGACTCGCGCGTGTGATCGGTGTAAAAGGTGACAGTTCCTTGGCATTAGCGTCGTGCATATCCTGCTCTGTTGACCATTGGCCTTGCATACAGGAGGAAAATCAAATGCAACAACACTCAACCATGTGGGTTTTGTTTGCGCGCAAAAGCCACATGTACATTCAACTCTGCCTATTCGAGAGGCCGAGATGTGTTCATTTCTGCCGTACCCGCTGATGAAGGCCAAAATAACCAAAAGCCATCAGGACATATGCTTTCCCCGGCCAAAAGCTCTTCAATTTCAACGTCGCCGCACCCAGAGAATCATTCAACTACTCAGATATTGCAGAACAAATCACCAAACATACAAGCCTGTGGTGGATATCCCTTGGCTGATCACGCACATGGTGTCCCAGGGCATGAGGAAGCACCTTCACCAGCTTCCCCACAGCCGCCCCAAACTGACTTACAGGGACATTATATTGGGCCGGCATCGGGGTTGTCTTTTCTATTGAGGGTCCAAAAGCGTCTGCACCAAGCTATCTCATTTTCCAAGCCCAGTAGTATATTTACTTTCGGTGATGCACCTCTGGAATTTCCAGAATTCGTTCCGTCCTTCTGCATGATGCTTCCCAGGGATGACGCTCAGCGTCTAGTAGACCGATATTTCGATTTCGCAATGCCCACCTACCGGTTTCTGCACCGACCCACTATCCAGAAATGGTTCAACGAGTTTTACGATACGTTGGGTGCTATGCGGGATGCCCACAATGCCCCAGCAAAGGTCGCCTTGCTCTTCATGGTGTTTTCCCTGGCGAGGGTATATATGCCCAATAATGACCGGCCTGGTCCTTCAGACCTAAGGTCTGCGATCATTGCGGCTCCACGGGGTTGGGAAGGTTGCTGAAGAGAACAATCCAGTACTCGATACTATCTGGCCGCTGAGCATCAACTTGCTAAAGAAAAGGGCTCCATACGCCTGACCAGTGTTCAAGCACGTCTAACTCAATGCTACTATCTTCTGACTCAATCTCGCATTAATCACTGTTGGAGCCTATTCGGCACTGTGTCACATCTGGCGTTGGCCATTGGGCTCAACACAAACAGATGTCTTGATATTGCCGGTGGTATAGACCAGATCGAAGTCGAGTGTCGCCGCCGAACCTTTTGGTGTGCGTATACGCTGGATGCCTATTTAAGTGGCGCCTTGGGTAGGCCTCGATCATTTCACGACGAGGACATCAACACAGAGTTCCCAGCATGTGTTGAAGATCAAGACTTGACGGCAAGTCACGTTGGAAGGTCTACTCCCATCAACGGCCCATCAACCATGTTAGCTCCCCTCGCACATATGAAGTAAGTATTAATCCAGGACTCGAGCGATAGCCGGTGTCTAACAAAGCAGACTTGCCCGCATTATCGGTAGAATCCTGCGGGATCTCTATTCCATCCAGCCCGTGTCAGAAAGCCGCCGGGCTGCCGCGGTCAAAGCCATCTCAAAGGACTTGAGTGAATGGCGAGCGCAATTGGCGTGGTTCCTGGATGCCCACTTGTTCAGCACATCGCTTCTTATACCTATATTTCAGCGCCAACGCAGTGTCCTCAATCTCACATACTGGCAGGCTATAATCCTCATACATCGGCCATTTGTTCTGCGCAACTTTGGCCGACTCTCACAGCAAGATCAGACTGATTCCGAGTATGAAACCCCACAGACCGAGGAAAGTGTGAAGCAATGCCTTAATGCTGCAATGGAGACGGTGGGTATAATGGACGACATCTCGCAAAACCGCCAACTCCTGCGCGCCCTATGGGTGAGTTCTAGCTGGATAATTCATCCGGATGTGCTAACTGCAGCCAGATTACATCATATTTCGCATTCAACGCTACCGTCATGCTTTACATCTATGTGATACAGAAGCGGGCTTTCCCTCCAGAGATCTACAGCAGCTATCTTTCCGCGGCTACCCGCTGCCAGTCACATCTCTCAGCCATCGCCGAAAAAGGTTCGTTATCTGAGCGGTATTGTCTAGTCTTGGAAGAATTACGGATTGAAGCCACGCGCCAGACGAATGACTCACTCGCGGTAGATCTCTTCAATACTATACCGGGTCTTTCTCTGGATGACTATGCAGATTGGGGTCAATTCACCACAATGGTCTCTTCGGGCGTGGGCAACATCGATTTTCCCGTTGATGAATACCTATTTGGCCAATGAAAGTACGCGCAGCGACCCAAGTGGCCCGCTCATGTCTATCAAACTGAAGGTATTATCTTCATGCTCCACAATATATATCTCGTCCGCACCTGCCGAATGGCAAGTCACACGGCACAAATCTCAACATTGGTCCGAGAGAAAATTGCATCGTACCAAGGAACCTTCGTGTTAGTGCTCATCGGTCAGTTTTACCCTATTTTCTCGCTTATATTAGTTCAATGAGGGTATTGGCCCCTTCTGAGACATGGCTTGGGCGGAAGATAAGGGTTCGTGATTGGGCGGCGAGAGCCGGATTCCGCAGGCAGATACACCAATTCCGTAGGCAGAACACGACTCCGGGCAGGATTTGGACATGTATTAGGGGCGCAAAGAATTTTGAAAATGAATGAAGTATCTGCTCCGCTTGAATCAATTCTCGCACGCAATATTCGCACCTGGCTTACTTCTCAACACAATGTTTGGAATTTTCGATGAGCCCGAACACCAACAGTCGGAGCCACCGAGCGCTCTCCAGGTCGCCTGCGACGCTGCGGACCTGGATGCTATCAGGAGTTTGGCCGCCGTGGCCGACTCAGATGATGTGGACATCGCTCTGTGCCGATCGTGCGCCAAACGACAAACCGCTGTGGCCGACATCTTGTTGGGCATGGAGGCTACCAACGTGAATTGCGCCCCTGAGGGAGATACGCCTCTATATATAGCTGCCACGTGGGTCGATCCAGATTTGATCGACCTTCTCCTGCGCCATGGGGCTGATGTGCAGATCAAGTCTCACAAGAGAGGAAGTGGTCAGAAACAGCCTGTCTACACTCCACTGCATGGACTTTTCAGTGGACTCCAGCCAGGGTCAGATAAAGTGCCGGATTTTGTCAGTCGCGTCAAGAAAGCGGCCCTTCTGCTCCTTCAAGCCGGCTGTAACATAAATGAGCCAGCCGTGGGTGGGCGAACAGTACTACATGACTGTCTTCATGTGAACTTTCCTCTTGTCGATATGCTTCTGGAGAACGGCGCAGATCCAAGGATCCCAGATGATGGAGGAGACACACCCATGCATTTCATGGGGGCCCAAAATCTCGAATATCTTGGTCAGCTCATGGCTCATGGGGCCAGCCTGGATACACCACGGAACGATAAGGGGCTCATTCCCCTCCATCTTCTGGCTACACACGGGGGATTGGGTGACCTTTCATTGTTTCTTCCCTATGTATCAGATTGGAGAGTGACCGACAGAAAAGGCAACACTGTTCTTCATATGGCAATGCAGTCCCACCACCTTGGGAGCAAAACGCTACAGGAATTACTGAGGATGGGGTTCGAACCAGGCTTGAAGAACAACGACGGGATGCAGCCAATCCACTTCATTTGTGGCTCAAAGGCCTCGGCCAACGATGCATTGGACATTTTGTGCGCCGCTGGCGCAGATATTGAGTCCCAAGATTACAAGGGCTGGACGCCATTGTTTCAGACAGTCCATGGCGTGTCGGGCTGGAATTGTCGTGAATTGTTGCCTTGTGTCTTGAGTCGGGGTGCCAATATCAACGCACAGGACTACAAAGGAAACTCAATTCTTCACTACCTCATTAAGCCCCACCACTTCGAAGACAAGTGCCTGGACTTCCTGCTTTCTTTGGGAGCGGATCCAGCTCTGGCGAACTACGAGGGTGATACGTTTCTGCATCGACTGGCGCTAAATTTCGCAACCATTCCAGAGGAAACGGCCCTATCGTGGATTATGAAACTGCTCAAGATGGGAGTATCACCAACGACTCGCAACTTCAAAGGACAGACACCACTTCATCTGCTATGCAGTCAAGCATCAGATCACTGCTACGCTGCCGCCGCCGTGGGTGGTAAAACAGCGTTCGACTTGTTGCTTGATGCAGGCTTCTCCTCGGCTCTGAATATTGCGGATCATCGTGGAATCCGTCCGATTCATCTAGCTGCGGCTGTCTCAGAAATATTGGTGGACAATCTGATCTCCAGGGGGGCAGACACCACTTGTTCCACGAATGATGGGTGCAACCTGCTACACATAGCATCCGTGGCACGGCAGAGTAATGTCGTCGGACTGCTCTTGCAGCACTATGATCCCAGTCTTCGATTACCTCTAGTGAATGCACGCTCCAAAGACGGACGAACACCGCTTCACGTCGCATGCCGGTCTGGGAGGTTGGAAACAGTAGATTTGCTACTCCAACACGGTGCGGATGTGAATGCGGAAGATGACCGCAAATGCACCCCCATGGATGCGTGTCCGGAGTTTCTAGTTGAAGAGCTGTTATGGGCCGATTCTCCCGATCACAATAACCCATTCAATAACCTAATGATTGAGGATGTCCTATTAGACGATGAGAAGCGTCCCCGGGGGACTAAGCGTCCGCGAGGGGAAAGGGTGCACCCGCGAAAGTACCCCAGGAGAATCGGCTGGAAAGGAGAAATAACATCAGAAGATTATACCCTCGGAGTGAGGCGGATTGTTGCGAGCCTCGTATCATATGGCGCCCTTACCACGGAGAGACAATTCGTCAACGGACCCCTATTCAAAGCAGTGGCAGCGGGCTGTGACGAGATGGTCGAGGAACTTGATTATTTGAAGAAGGAAAAGGGAATCATCCTGGGCAGTCACTATTCCCTGGATGCGAGGTACTGCCTACTCCGTTCTCCAAAAGTACCTGAGCTCCTGGAGGAAACTTTGACGGGCTATCTTGACAGCATTGGAGTCCTAAATATGGTGATGCGTGGCTACCACCGGGAGGTGGCTCAGGCATTCGAGGGAAACGTCGCAGAGCTTGCGAGTAACTCTGGCCTGCCGAATCTCCTGGTGAATCTGGCGCGATGGGGCTACCACGAGCTATTTGGACGGATTGGAAACATTCTTCCGAAAGACACAAACTGGATCAACGGGGGTGGCCATGACCGACTGCAAAAGAAGCTCATCCCTTATCTCCTTGCAGCCGGACAACGAGAACTGCCGAATCTCGAGGTGATCAAGCTCATCGTTGAACGTTTCCATGCGGATGTGAACGTCCGATTCGAAGCAGGCAGTGTTTGGAAACCAAAGGTCTATTTCCAGTCCAAGGTTTCTTACGACCGGCGGTATAAGCCGGGGGATACTCTCCTTCACCATCTTGCGCAAGGCGGCCATTGGTGGCATGAGGACGCGATACAATACCTGTTGCAGCACGGCGCCGATCCAAATGTCCGGAACGATGACGGGAAAACACCACTATGCTACGCCGTGCAAAGAGGCGACCTGGGATGTTATCGACAACGCAAGATCGCCCGAATACTCCTTGAGGGGGGCGCCAACCCAAACATTCCAGCCTATTGTGGGTATACTCCTCTTGCGATGGCGGCGCACGATAGTGAGCTTTTCCGGTTGCTTATTGACTACGGTGCCCATCCATCCGTCGATCATCCAATGGAATTGTTTGTGGCCTTGTATAATTTTAGGCCAGAGGTGGTCTACGAGCTGTTAGGAATGGGGCTTGATTGCAACAAAATTGCCCTTTCAAAAGACTTGAAGCACTGGCACACCCATCGGGTGTTAAAGGCGCCGCAGATGCCAGTGGTAACTCTACATCCCCTTCACTACATATCGATGCCACCCTTCAACGAGGAAAACAGTCGCGATCACGCAATTCGAATGATTCAGCTTCTCCTGGATCATGGCGCGGATCCATCCCTGTCTTGCGATAATGAACATCTGATATTGCATGACATCTTCTCCGGTGGTGGAATTATCCAACCCTGGCTGGACATGCCAACGATTGACCTCGAACGCCGAGATCGTCGCGGGAGAACTCTACTGCTCGCAGCAGCAGATTGTGATGTGGGAACTCGTTCATACGCTTATATTGTACCCTTGTTGCCATTCCGGCCTGCCCGCTTTCTACCGTCGCCGTGGGCCGCCGGTGACACGACCCGTGCGATGGCGTTATGTGATCGGGGAGCAGATCTAGCTGCGGTGGACAACCAGGGGAACAACGTCCTTCATATCCTGGCTGGTAAGAACCCTCAAGATACGAATGCGGTGACAGCCCTCCGTAGGACTGTCGCGTTGTTTCTTGAAGTAGCTCCCTATCTGGCGTCTCAGAAGAATTCTCAGGGAGACACACCATTGAGTATAGCAGAGAGCAGACAAGTTACATGGGCGGTCGAAACCATCCAGGCTGGTGTCTCAAGTCTTGTTCGGGATCAAATAGAGGGAAAACCTGGGCAGCAGGAGGAATTGGCTATGATCCATGGCACTGTCACTCGAGCGGATAGTTGACAATAGTGCAATGTGGCGAGGGCCCGTCAAGATCGATTGCAATTTCAGTTCTTCAACATATCCTTGACGTGAGGGCGCGGCCATACTGTTCAGTATGAAGTATAAACGACCCTTTTAGTGTTGCACGTCTACTCGGTTGTTTGCGGAAGGGCGGTTGGCCCGAGACTTCCGGCTGTGTGGAACCATACCGAGGACAAGCTCAGTTCGAGGAGCCTGGTCGAACGATGTCATACGGAATGGCTAGGGGATCAAACTGTTGCTTCATGGTTTTCTAGACAAATTTTACATGCCATCCTGGTGTAGCGGATGTGCGAATCAGACGGGTGGGCAAGATTAAGTGATTACGGTACAAACAGGAGACCCCATTCGGCATGTCCCACACGCCTCATGATATACCAGCCGTCTTGACCTGGATATGACAATAGATCCAAATCAGAATAAACCGATAGTCACATCTCCCTGAACGACCGCGTGCAATTCCAAGGCCACATCTGCCCGCAGGTCCAGGTTGATTCGTACGTTGATGCTCGACTTCTTCTGGTTCGGTTTTTTTGTGCCCGCTGTAAGGGAGGTTACGCCACGATCCCCCCATGGAGGAGTCGGCAGGGGCCCAATAGGCATGGAAGCTTCATCTTCGACTTCCTCCACGGCATCGGTAGCCGGCTTAGCTACGTTGCTATGAGTAGAAGTCAGCCTAGATATCCGGGAGCCGAAGCACTCCAGGTCTGGAGGGCCTGGAGTGGATGGGAGGGAATACTTACGACATGGCGATTTATCGGGCTCCGAGGTGCGGAATTCAATGGCAAGTGGCAGTGGGATAAGGACAGTTGCTTGATCTGAGCAGCACGTCGTAGGGTTGGCTGTCTAAGAAATACGGCAGCTTCCGGTCCACTTCCTCGACCGGATTACATCACGACAGAGCTTAACGTTGATACCATAGTTGATCTGGCTCGATGATATCAGGAACCAAAGTAGACCATTCGTGCATGATAGATCCGAAGGAAATTATGATTCTAGACAATTCGTGACTCAAGTTGGGTAGGGAGATGTAAAGCATTAAAGTAAAAATCATTACCAAACCAAATGACGCATGCAGATAGACATAACACATACATGGAAATAATCGGCCACCCAACAGTGTTCAAGTCCATAACTTTCCGGTTTTCCATCTGCCGTGGCGCGAGCATACCTTGACTCGTCTTCTGTGAGATATCCAGCTCCGCTACCAATGCACACGCTGACACGATGCGGAAGCTGCGGAAACCAGAATATGCGCTAGGCCGCTACTTTGAACCAGCACTCTCATCTTGGCTCACAGGGAGACAAACGCATGCGAGTCACAGAGTCTGTCTACCCTGATGTATTGGTTCCGTTATCCGACTCATCCTTCAGTTTTGATGCCCGATCCCCTTGCCGGCGACTCTGTACATCTGTCTTCGTGATCATAATCCCGGTCACCACCTCAAGTTCGCTTATCGGTCGGGTCGGGTGCTCAGAGTAGTTGTTCATTGTAGCCATAATAGCATCGTTGTACCTGGTATCCCATTAATGTATATTCATATACTGTGCGGTTGTGACTCACGCTGAACGAAGTCGCCGCGCCTCATCTACTGTACAGGGGTCCGGCTGGTCCAAGCTGTACATTCTGGTTAAATAGCACATAAAATTTGTCCAGAAGGAGTCCTCGTTTGGGGAAGGGCCCGGGTTAATATGCTTATGCCAAATCTTCTTCTCGTCGATTGCCCTGTAAAGTTTTCCCAGGATCTTGTCGGGCTTATAGTACAGTATGTGCGTCGGGTTGTTTTCTTCGTAAGCTGCATGTGACGACAATTCTGTGAGCATGATCTTAGATTTGCTGTACACTTCTGCGAGTGGACCTGGAGCCATACTAAGTCCATGGTAGCATAGTCCTTAATAGTGCGGTGGGAAGCGAAAGCATACAAATCCGGCCTGAACCGTCCGGCACCAGGGATCTTTCTCATATCAACAGCAACCACGGATTTGGAGTGGTCAACGGCCTTGGAGTGCAACTCCGCGAGTTCTTTGCATGTGATAGAGTGGGTTTCCTGAGGCTCTGGATCAGCCAAGGTCATATGCCGTGTAGCTATGATGCCGACGCAATCTGTCTTCATGAATTTCACAAAGAACGAGGCCATATCTTCAGTCGTTACCATCCGACCAATGTCGTATGGTACCACTCGGGAGTAGCTTGCTGCCAGTGATGTGTGGACCTTCGTCACAATTGGGTCCCAGAGAACATGATAGAGATCCCCATCAAGGTCACCTCCACCGAGTTTGCTAGGCAGATCTCTAGTACCCCTCTGACTGAATCTGATACAGCTCTTAAGCCTTGATAGCGGGTGGTCAGGAGGCGGAAGAACATTGTGAGCAACTTGAATGTCCTCATCATACAAGGCTGGGGATCGCGTCACCAATACAGGTCCTGGACCTGGAGGCCCGGCATAGAGACGGGAGAGTGTATCGAATGTTATGATCACCTCATCGGCCTGTAAAAAGGCGGTCTCGTCGAAAGTTCCATAAAGCGTCATGCCCTTGGGGACAGAGATGCGCGTTTTATGCTTCAGCAGTCGCAATTCACGCAGGATCATAGCATCCACGATGGAACCAAGAAAAGGGTCATCCCTGTAATTCATATCCATCCAGAAGCACCAACGGAACAGCTGGTAAAGGCCAATTGAGCCCGCAATTTTTGCATCCTTGAGGAATGTGGATGTCTTGTCAGCGGTTTGAGTGATCACTTGCAATTCCCTTAGACGAGCGATCTGTAAATCAAAGAACCAGTGGCTCAATAACTTCCAGAATCTTGACTACTTGCCTGTTGAGGACGAGAGGATAAGGCTCGGATGCCATGTTACAGATTCCGAGCTCGCGCATATCCTCCGTACTGAATTTGACCATCGACGGCCGAATTCGTATGACCGGGCCCTAGAGGCGGCTATCCAAGGAGAGCATGCCCTTGGCGCCCCAGAGCCTAGCTTCAAAGCAAGTCGGAGTGCCTTTCTTCTGGGGGATTCCTTTCCATATTCTCTCCAGAACGTCCTGCGATATTGTCCCAATTCCGTCGCTGAAAACTCGCGTCCCGTCTGGCGATGAGATATCCTCGATATGCTCGACCACGACGTCTTGCAAAGGTAGGGTGAAGGGTGTTTCGGAAAAGGCCTGCCCAATGCGAGCAGCGCATCTCGGTGGTGAATTAATACCAGAAAAGTTTCCGATCATACAGCTCGTGGCGTCAGGAGCTGGGGCACGGAACTGGTAGACTAAACATTGTCCGATGATGGCAGTGTGCTCCTCACTGAGAGCTGGCAGCCTGCAATGAGTAATGTCACGTTTTCCCAGGCCGAGAAACGCAAATGACATGTCTATAGAGGCCTTATCTAGATCAATAAAGAAGTATGGGACTTCAGATAGGGTGAAGGTGAGCGACCCGTTATCGTAGTGGACGATAGCAATGATTCAGCTGGTAGGAATCCGTACGAAATAATCATTCGCGGTGGTAAGCTTGAACTTTCTGTCTTCCAGGGCGATAACCCCGCTTTGCGACCAGGCCACCTCTGGCGTATAGGCTAGCTGGTCGTCGTTGAAGCCACAGTATCCACAGCTGAATTCATCAACATCTAGGAGGAAAGTTGGCTATTGGCCAGGCTCCTGAGTACTGTTTACTCCGCATTGCACAGCATTGCATTGTAATGCTCTGAGGCGAAATCTGGTACTTCATGGCTGCTGGGCTTGCAAAAGACTTCGGATCCCATAAGATGCAGGTTCGCTTGGAAGCGGGTTGACGTCGAGCAGGTGGAACTCGCTGCTCCCCATGGACGGCAAGAAAACTCTCGGCATCAGGCTTATGTAGAAATGTAATGTGCGCAAATGTCTTTCGTCTCGGCTTAAGGCAGATAAAGTCAATGATATGTAGTTCCCTCATGCACGGGGCCAACTGAGCTCGAGGGCCTGTTGGGAGAGATCAAACAGCACGTTTCGAAGGAACAATTCCATTCTGCCATGGATGGTGCTAGAGTACGAGTACAGTGACAAGTTGAATGCAAAAAGGGAAGGATATCAGCCGAAAGGATGTTGGAAGAGGCGAGGCTGAGAAAAGCAAGAAGAGAAGAAATCAATGTGGATGTATTCATTTTTTGCGCAGTAAATGGAGCGTTTGCGTTCCACCACCACAGCTTACGGACACGCACCAGCCGAAAGAAAGAACAAACAGATGCGACCTTTGATGTATCTGCCTTATCCAACAATCGCTGTTTGTTTCTCCACAATTGGATATGTCCACTCCCCCTGGGCGAGACTTGATGACGGTGCGTACAAACGGACTACAGCGCAGAACCTCGCATTAGACACAGTCAAGTATTGTCAAGGTCTGGTAAATACTTACAGGTGATTGAGAACTTTCCTCCCCCAGAAGGAGCCGGTAACCAACTAGCCTCTGTTAGATTTCTGACTAATGGCGCAGGGCCATGACAGGAATGAACTCACTTTGATGTCCAATTTGCTGGAGGAGCAACGTCGGCTGGTTGAACAAGGATCTGGAATGTCTGGTTCGTGGACTGCGCTCCGTAGACAAGGGACCCATCAGGATAGGTCAACCCGGACCGGTCCCCTACAGCATAACGATCCAACTGATTGGCGATAAGATACTGTTCAGCATTGTACCCGGTTACACTCCAAAATCCCGTCTCCCTAAGAGGTGGTTTGCTCAAGAATGTCAGTATATATGCTTCATCTTCCTGTAGGGACAACGTGGCACTTCCATCATTTGAGGGGTCTTGGTAGGAGGGATAGAGAGCCTCCCCAGAGGTAAGTGCCAGATATCCTGTGTAAGCCACATAGTATCGCATTTGGTAATCGGTTCCGTAGTCCCCCTGGGCGGAGGGCGTCATTGCCACCCAATTATGGCCCAGGTTCATGCTATTCTGCGGCGTCTTGGCGTGCTTGAAGACCGATGTTTCAGCTTTCTGAGCCAGTGCGGTCAAATTACTCTGAGTCGGTGTATACCGCCCATGCTTTATCCCAGCCTTTCGGAGCATCCGATCCACTCGGGGTCTGTCGGAGAAGTTTCGGGGCGGGTTGAAAGGCGAGATACGAGCGGTCATCTCCATGATTCTGGTTGGGATGTCGGCAGAGAGTGAATTGTTGAGCAAGTTGGCGGTCAGCTTCGGAGCATGTGCACTATTACCGTGTCTCGGAGTTCCCACAGGATACAGGGCGGTCTGATTTTGGATCCTGTGGACGTGCTGGAGATCGGTGCCATTGTTCTTCACGAGCAGCCGACCAACAAATGTGCCGTAGGGGGTCGGAGCATTGACAATACCCTGATACTCATCGCAAGTGGGATCATTTCGCATTGAATGTAGGCTCTTATTGCAGAGCTGGATGCCTGGTTCATGCCTGGAAGCACCGTCGTATCGAATCCGATATTTCCCTGGTTTATGGTGTCCAACGCTTCCTAGGTTGGCGTAGTTATTGCCATATCTAATGGAGAATAAATATCAATGTCAGGTAGAGGGAAGGCTTCATTCTTATCTTACACGTCGTAAAAGGGGTACACCCAGTACCGGTCGGTTATATTTGGGATTTCGATCGCAATATCACCCTCAGACAAGTCCAGAATTGCAAGTGAGTATACAGTATCCACGTTCGGGCGAACGACATCTTGGAAGTCAGCAGTTGAGAGTTGTCTCATATGTCGCAGGCTGTTCGTTCCGGACTTTGAGATGATCGGCAGGGCAAACTTGGCATATGGAAGTAGAGGATAGCCGTACTATGGTCTGTCGTTAGCGTGGATATGCCATCGAGCTTCTACGGGGTTTATACCGTTAGCGCGAACTCCGTTGCCTGATCAGTGGAGGCCGCAGTGGCGGATGGTGGGATGGCTAATGCTAGGGGAATGGATCCCGCTGCAGAAAGCGTGAGGATGGAGAAGACTCGCATGTTGTGGTAGACACAATCTCTTGTCGCGTATTGTCTGACAACCCCTGCCAGACGTGATATTT
The DNA here is from genome assembly GCA_019721355.1 of Aspergillus sp. MEXU 27854. Lineage (NCBI taxonomy): Eukaryota > Fungi > Ascomycota > Eurotiomycetes > Eurotiales > Aspergillaceae > Aspergillus > Aspergillus sp. MEXU 27854. Next base: position 237,916 of record JAGMTT010000002.1, read on the forward strand.
ATCTACGGTATATAGGGATATGCAGACGCTCGGGCGCCGCCATTCCCCTCCAGTCCTGAGAAACAGAGTACATAATGGATCTTGTAGCCGACAAGATGCCTCGGTCTGCCAGAGTCGCATTGCTGCCCAACAAGGAAGGCCAACTGTGAAGATGAGGGAGAGTATGGATGAGAAGTCACTTCTGGGTCCACTGCGGCTAGGAAGTGACACTATATCATGTATCGCCTTCGCAATTGGTTCGGCTGATTCCTTGGTGGCTTGGAAGGAGATGCTAAGTCTACATCGGCTGTCGTAATGGGCCGTACAACGATTCGCCATCAGTCAAGCCAGAGGCGGGGAAATTCTTGGCTCTGAGGAGTCCCTGATCTGCATCGGATCCAGCCGATGAATTACAACGATTCGAGTAAATTATACGACGGCGCATAGAGTGTGTACGAGAGTACGCAACAGGGATTGGGGTCCGTCACTTATTTCAGCTATGCGATGAGGACAGTGATGTTCAATGCTCGATACCTAGGCAGTACTCCGTAGAAGCGAATCAGTCAGGGGACTGACTGGTATGAAAGACTCCCTTACTTCAGTTGTACCAAAAAACACCGTCTTCAAGACATTCTGTGTGGATATTTGCTTTTGCTAGCTGGTGAAGGGCTACTCTCACTATAGCGATTTGAGAATCCGTGAAGTCGTCATTGAACCATCTATGACCCTTTGAAAATGAAATAACTGAGCAGTACTCAAGTTAGCATTCGTCCTCCAAGACGACAATGAGAAAATAAAAAAAAATAAAAAAAAGGAAAGAAAAACATACAACAGCCGGGGTTCGCTGGTGGTCGCCCACCCAACTGCTAACTGGTCAGCATGTGGCTCCTCAACAGTCTGTAGTTGGGTGGATGCATCTAAACCACCGACGATGGTCATAGCCCAGGTCGTCGCACGACCATGGTGAGGGGCACGTCAGATGGTCCCTGGATCGCCCAACGAGGCTTGTATGTTGCTGGTGATCATTAGGCAAAAACGGCAGTAAGCCCCGCTTCGTGCGAATCCATATGAATGCTAAACCAGCCCACCATTGGTCTTCACCCCCTGTTTCATGAGACGGAAGGCGTCTTCTCTAGAGAAGTGCACCGCCGCTTATCGGCCGCCAGGCAGCAACACGTCCAAGAAGGACTGTTACCTCAAGGGGCCACCACGCGGCTCAAGTAAGCAGACGACGTGCCACCACCCAGTGTTGGCCGATAAGCCGATCCAAAACAGACTCCTTCGTTCATCGGTAGGCTGGGAACAAGACTGGCAGACAAATCCGCACTGGCGGTTAGTCTATACTGTAACTGTGCCGACAACCACGAAGTAAATTTTGAGAATACACACTCGTGCTCTGGGTACTACCGCACAGAAATCTACGTCATATGGTGGCGCAGTAACGAACCTTGCCTAAGCGACATCCCTGATACGCTTATTTGCCTGGCAGCCTCAGAGGATAAAAGGGACAGGGCGCTGTCCCTCGGCCAAGGAAGCGTAACATATATTTTTCTCAACCAAATTACCATAATCGCCATCTACAGCTTCATGGACTTGGCCGCCGCAGTTGCCAGCTTTGTGAGTCTGGGACTACAAGTGTCCCAAAGCCTCACGTATTACGACGGATGGCGACATTCCAGGGAAGATGTAGACGACATCTGCAATTCTGTGGGCGAGATGCGTCGGGTTCTAACGATCTTGGACGAGGCAGTGAAGCGCCAGTCTTTTAATAGATGCAGTGGAACGGCATCCTTCGAGGATACTGTGCAGCGATGGGAGAACACCATGTATAGGTTGGACGCGAAGGTGAAAAAAATCAAGGGCAATGGAGCGACCGATGGCTTTCTTGCTCGCGCCAAGTCCGAGTGGGAAAGGGTTAAATACCCTTTGAAAGAAAGTACTATTCTGAAACTTCGAGACCTTCTTCAACTACAGAAACTCGATCTGGTTCTCATTCTTAATGGTTTGAATATGTAGGTCATCTCGGTACCTTTTCGCAGTCAGACACTCATTTACTATACAACATACTAGTGATGCATCATCTTTCGGATTAGAGACTCTCGCTCAGAACATGTCTCGCTTGTCGTGTGATATCTCTCAAATAGGGGCCCATGTGAGAGAGAACAACACTATTCTAAAAGTGTCCGTACAAGGTCCGTGTTGCGTTCCACAATAAAGAGTAGATGAAGACAGCATCTTAACCAACCACAATCGTCACAGAACTGAGGCGTCAAAAAGTCCTCGGATGGGTCTATAGTGAGGATCCACTTATGCTCTATCAGTCGCGAGAGAGTAGGAGACATCCAGGCACCTGTCAATGGTTCCTCCAAAGTCAGCAATACCTGCAATGGAGATCTACAGGGCCACTGCTGTGGGTGAAGGGTGAGGGTACGTATCCAAGTGTCCATCCCACTGATTGCCCTTGACTAATGATTTCGTCCCAAAGTTGGATGCGGGAAATCATTTCTATGGTAAATCCCAAATATCATCATTGGTAGTTAGTACCGCTTGAGATGCTGGCTAACTTCCAACCCAGCTCTGCAGTAGTCGAACACCTGCAATCCTACTGTACAGCACAGTCCGACAATATCCTTCTACATTTCTTCTTCTCCTTCGCAGATGCCCATCGGCCGAATCCGCTTCTTTGCCTCTCATCCTTATTAAGGCAGATGTGTGTAGATGAGCGAATCCTCCGAGATATCGAGGAACTGTACGAAATGTTCAACGGATCTGCTGGGAGCAAACCTCTGCAATATCACGACATTGAACTCGCACTGGATTCGGCCATTGCGTCCCTCAAGCGATCGAAAGAGATATATATTGTCTTTGACGCTCTCGATGAATTGCCTAATGATCCCGACGAATACCAAAGAAGTCAAGTGCTGAATTGGATCATGGCAACGTCTACCCGCTATCGGCACGTGCATATTTTATTCACGAGTCGAATAAACTCTAGCTCTCGAGATATTGAAGATTTTGCAGTTTCTATTCCGTCAATAGGGATCGTTACCATAGACGCGAAGAGCAATCGTGACGACATGTTCTCGTATCTCGAAGCGCAGTTTAAAGGAAACCGCATCCTGAGTAAAGTCCCTGGCCATTCTCTCTCAAAAACCCTCAACGACATGATCAGCTTGTCTGATGGAATGTAAGAACTCTGCTTCATCATCGAAACGCACAAAGAGATAAACATCGCTCACAATAACTTCGCAGGTTTCTTTGGGTCCACCTTCAGATGGTAGAACTCTCGAAACTACCTACGCCAAGACTGAAAGACATCGACCGTATCCTGAAATCTATGCCACCGAGACTGGACGATACGTACATCAGAATCCTGCAGAGCGTTCATTACCTGCTTTCAAGTGAAGCAGCAAGGGCCCTTATATGGCTTTCGCTTTCCCTTCGACCGCTCCGCCTAATCGAAGTCAACGAGAGCTGTATTATCTTCCCGCAGAATAAGCCAGCTATAGCAGAAGAAGACAGACTGGAAGGAGAAGGAATCTTGCCGTGTCTATCCGGGCTTGTCCGCCGGACTGGAGTTGATAATGGCTCCTTGGCTCTATCCCATTTCTCGGTGAAAGAGTTTCTTACTTCTGAGGCCATCAGACGTAGCCCATGTTCATCATATGGGTTTCACGATAATTCAGCACATGCTTTGATTGCCGAAAGTTGCATTGCATATATCGATCATTGCTATTATAGTGGAAACCGATCAGATACACGAACAGATCTTGAACGGTTTCCCCTCCTTGAATACGCATGCCGGTATTGGTTCGAGCATATGATTTTAGCTGGAGAACAAGAGCAAACGAGACTGGCTTCCTTGGCATTTACCTTGCTTCAGTCTGGCGAGAAGTGGAAATATGCCACATTGGTATATAACCATATGAGGCCTAATCTACCCTTCAGTTGCGCTCATCGACGACTGACTCTTCGCTCTGCCCTAGGGTGGGCAGCTGCTCTGGGTCTTGAGTCAGTGGTCTACCTCCTTTTATCACAAAGTCCTAGTGATCTTGATGTGATACAAGACATCGAGCTCACACCCGAGGAGTGTTTTCAAGTGGAGAAGCCGTGCGATGACTGCTGCGTGCTCCTATTTTTCAACCACTCTAGTGGTACAGCGCTCATGAAAGCCATATATTTCGGGCATAAGTCGGTAGCACGGCTTCTTATTGATAACGGTGCCGATATAAATTCGTGTGGAGAATTTGGTGACAACGCTTTGTCGGTTGCATGCAGACGCCGAAACGGAGATCTAGTCAAATACCTTTTGGACAGTGGTGCCAGTCCATCTGGTGGTCTGATGGCCGCGATATATACTGGGTCCCTGTTGATTTGCCAACAATTGTTGGACGCTGGGGCCTCAGCTGATGAGGAAATAGGAAGAGAGACACCGTTGATTGTGGCAGCTAGATTAGGCGTTGATCATATTTGCCAACTTCTTCTGCATTTTGGCGCAGATGTCAACCGACTGATAGAGGTCGATGATCCCACCGATGCGACTGATGCATTGACTGCAGCTACTATGTATGGCCAGGTTGAGACAGTAAAGCTACTTCTCTCCAAGGGGGCTCATATCAGAGGTAGCGCTCTGGCGTATGCTCTAACTGGGCTGGAACACGGGCCTCGTGCTGAACATCGTGAAATCTGTAACATTCTTGTTCATCACAGGGCCGAGATGAATCCAGATCTTGGGGGTTTCCATAACACACCGCTTGCTATGGCGCTTTCTAATGGCTGGCTGGATATTGCCAGATGCATGATCAGCAAGGGTGCCCGAGTTGAGCCGGGTGACCCTACCTGCCTTTTAGCGGGTAATATTCTGGTCGAAGCGGTAGTCAGCGTCGACATGACTCGTGAAATTCTAGATCTTGGTGTTGCCGCTGATTCTCCGACCGCAGTTGTGGAGCCTTGGGCCTGGGAGATATTCGACGACGCCTGCAACTTCACTACGGCCCTCCAAGCTGCAACATACCATGGAAATATTGACACTGTGAAGCTTTTACTTGCGAATGGTGCCAATCCAAACATCCTTGGTCCACCATACGGAAGTACCTTGTTTTCTCTTTTCGCAGGAGCCTGTCATGCCATAGAAAACATCCGGCCTAATTCACAGGGAGAGGCAACGAAGGAAGCCTATGATCGATCAATAAGAGACAGGACAGTCCAGATTTACGAAATTCTACAGGAGCAGGGTGTCCAAAACGTTGTCCCATGGGGATCACTGGGTTTCGATGCGTTTTGCGAATGCGTGCGTGGGATCAAATATTCGTTAATCAGGACCGGTATCTGTATGCCTCGCTCCATCGACGAGAAATCTTTCATCATTCACTCCGGAGGAACCTTTTGCCGAGTCGTGGGGAGATAGAGAAATGAGATTCTCTCGATGGAATAATCTTCAGCATTGAAAACAGATGAAAAAAGACCTCCCATGTTCTAGGAAGACTCAGGGCTATCCGAGACATTCGATGATAATATCTTCACGTCCTGAAATGCACGTGCAACGTTCTTACTCTCTCTTTAGTATCGGAATGAAATAGCAGAGAGCTTTTCAAAGTTGGCTATGGTCTTCCGCATTGTTCAACTATACCCCGTTGTCCGTATTATCTAGTCATTATATAGACCAGTCATATTGTACAAGGATGCGATGCGATGCTGTTCAGGGATACGAGCAGTCAATAAAATCTACCCCACTGGTTTTCGTCTGGGCCGCTTCGTATTGAACCCATTGCCTACATTATATCCATGAAGTTTTCAGACTTTCTCTCTGTTCTAAGGCCCATACTTCATAAGGTATGGACACAGGACCTTTCTGTCCGCTAAGCTGCACTTAAAGACGGCGTGATAAACGCGGTCGAACACTACCCAGGCTGTAGTCTCTGGTACTCACGGCTTTATGGCTTGATTTTGCCCGTAAAATCTAGTATGGACGCTTGTGAGCCAGGTACTGCGGGTCACAGGGTAATCAAGGGTAAGTAGGTACCTATCCCTCATACTTTTGGAGTGAACAATGGAGGTTAACAGTGTGTCACGTGGATGGATTGCCCATCTGACAGAAAATCAAGTTGGAATTAACTCCCTGTTCTTCTTAAACTTCTGTAAACCTCGTTGAAAACGTTCCAGCGATTCATGGGCGTTCCTTCTATCCTTTGTCCGCTGAAAAAAAGGGACCTAAAGGTAGGGGCACCAATAAAAATAGAGTAGGAAAAACATACAACAGCCGGGATTCGCTGGTGGTCACCCACCCAACTACTAACCGGCCGGCGTGTGGCTTAAGTACGGCTGAGCGGACGGGAAGCCCTGTTTTCCACACCCTATGGTCGTATGTACAATCGTTGCCTTTCTTAAGAATTATCTTGCCATTCGAGTAGCTTTGCTACAACGCATGAGCGTTCAGCGAGCATCTACTCTCAAAAATTGGTAAGCCCAGCTGCCTCGGTGTCCATTAAGGAGAGGTTTCTGGTGAGTTTCTAGCCGTCAAAGAGTGTAGCTCTTGCGAGGTACCAGAAGCAGAAGCCTAACCCACCTGTGTGACACTATATACGGCGGTCCCAGGGATTCAATCCCATCGGGGGTCAGTATGATAGCCTTTTGGTCTAGTGGACGACCTGCAGCCCTAGGTGCAGGACTAACACCTATTAATTATAGCAGTATCACGCCGATCCAATAGGTTTAAGTAATAGGACTTCTATAATAAAGATAGACGATAAAATGATACGCTTCGCGGTTGTCAAGGGCGTAACCCTTCTCTCTAGAAAAAATATTAATAGGAGGCGCTGTTGCAGGAGGTTGATGCGGAATCGTGCTCGAGGCCTACCATGTGCGGATAGACTATAGAGTATGGGTATAGTATTCGGGTGGGTGAAAATGGCCCGATGTGGCCTAGAGGAAGACTAAAGCGGCAGCTTGTGACCATACTTAAGCTCCTGTATAGTTCTTGCTGCTGATAGCTTCTGCGCTTTGGACCAATAAAAATCAAATGGGTCATTTGGGCATGTACACGTACAGACCACGTGGGAAGCTACCTATCTCAATTGGTCTTGTGGAAATTAGCATCCAGAGTTTCGTATTATGGGTCTACCACGAGGCCGCATCCCGACACGCCATTAGCTGCACGGAGCAGTAGAGTTGCACCAGCGCGAAGACAAGCTTCTGTCATTTCCCCGTTCCTATTCTTATATGAACCCTGAATGCGGCCAAGAAGTTTCAAATTTTAGCAGTAGTTCATCCTTTCCCATTCCCAACATGCTGGACCTCACTCTTGCTGGCTTGGCTTTGAGCCTAGCCTTGGGCGCGTCGGCTGCCCCAAACTCTCTCGTTGCCCCTACTGGTGCCGAGACCCTCACTGTCGCCCTCCTCGGTGGTAGGTATCTTCCCCAGGATCATCGCTCGTTCGGTCAATTTTAACCCGTTGTACCTAGACTATGGTTGGACCGGCTGGCAGCCCCTACCCTTGGACTTTTGTAACAGCGCCATGTCGAAGTTGATCGCGGATGGCGTAGAGATCTCTCGTGAGATCCAGAACGATTGCGATCCTGGCGACCGTCAGGCCATCTTGAATGCGACGATTGAAGAAGGTAGGCCTTGGCCATGAGAGTGACCCCAGATTCTTTGCGCTGACGCCTACCCCAGGACGCACAGCCAGCTATATCGAAACTATCTGTCTCCGAAAGAACTGCTCTGCCTTCATCTCGGTCGGAGACAACTTCTACGATAGCGGGGTTGACTTCACGTCGGAAGGGATCCGGCGATTCTACGAAGGCTGGGCCCAGATGTACGTTGGCAAGGCGTTTAACGGCAAGCCGTGGTACCAGGCGCTGGGCAATCACGACGTTGTGACTGGACAGGCTGGCGTCGACTTCCAGACGCGACTTGCTCCTCTCCTGGATGACCGGTGGTACTTTGGCCATGATCACTTGCCGTACTATACCTATGACTTGACCGGCTCGAACTGGACCGCGACCTTTGTCGTAGTCGACTCGGACTGCTTCATCAACAAATATCAGGAAAATACATCCGTCTACAACACAGACTACGTGATTTCCTGCCACAAGGATACCCAGACGCAGGTCGACTTCCTGCGCCAATCATTCGCTAAGTCCACCGCCACCTGGAAGATCCTTCAACTTCATCACGGCTATGTTTCCTCCTCAAGCAACTACACTGAACTCGCACCATTGATTGATATCGCCCGCGCACACAACGCCGTCGTGATTAATGGGCACGACCATTGCATGGCTCACTACCACTATCAGGACACGGACTTTGTCCTTACCGGCGCCGCCGGCTACGCCGAGGCGGGTGACTGCAACTATGGCGTGCCCTTGGGTCCCTATGCTAAGTGGCTCGGCGCCGATGCGAATCAAGCGGCCAACGGGTTTGTCACCCTGGACATCAGCTATCACTCGCTAGATTTCGAGTACTATGCTCGTGACATGTACATGAAGGGTGCGGACTACTACCCGGTCAAGAACGACAAGCGACCCTCGTACAGGTTCTCCGTGACCAAACATGCAATCTAGGGGTGCAACAGCAGAGGTTTAGATCTTCCTCGTATATATTTAGCCTAACATATATGCGTCTGGACCTCTGTTGGTATCTCACTTCTCGGTTGGCCACAAGCCAATTCCCATTACTTGTCATTCTACAATCGCTTCTCTATTGATCAATCTATGCACTATGTCACATGGTCCTGTGATGTCGTACTTCTCTCTCATTTCGCAAGCAAGTTCTCTGACTCTCTGAACTTAGTAAGATAAACCTTCAGAGGGATCCTATACAACCTTGAAAGAGCAAGGAAAATTCCGGTGTAATATATTGCAAACTGACTTGCTGGTTCAATCCGTTTAACTTGGTCGACACTTCTGCTACCAGATTGGGGCTTCTATCTTGGACGAGCCCTGTCTGGTTGTTGCGCTAGGTAAGAATAATTAGAGTGGACGCGGTAAGCCTTCATCTCGTTGGCTTTGCTTATGATCACAGGTTCCAAAAATTGTGGCCCGAGATTGATGCGCCTAGCATATTCGTGGCTCAGAGGCTGGAGGCTGTGTCCTGAACGCTTAGGTGGAACATATGTCCTCTTGTGTCGTCATTATACGAATTGGTTGGTGGGTTTACTGAAATTCTGCACTAACAAGATTGTTGCGTCTAACGGCAACATGCAGGCGTATCCTAAGTGCTCTGTCTAGACTTAGTGCCGAGCCTTCACCGCGAATGAATGATTTCGTCAAGCAGACAATTAAATAGCTCGGTGCCTACATTGCACGCATAAATATGACAGAGGAGAGTCAAGATTGTCTACATCTCTTTTACTATGGATTTTCTATACAGAAGCTTAGACACTCTATTTACCAATCATAACAATCATGTTACAGGGTACAATATTTGAGAAATGACAGCTCCACATATCTTGATAACTGATCTGCTCGCGCGCTCGGGACTTGCTTAAATCTCCTCGAGAGTGTAGAAAATAAATTACTTCATTGCCACACCTGCTCCGCGACTTAGATAGCTCACATGCCACCGTAGATAGAACGAGACTCATTCTGAATCCGTCGCGAGTTTGGCACGGCTAGCCGTCATAACAATATCGTAAAGCCTCATTACCTCGGCCGTAGGGAGTCTGGCTCCCGTTCTGCGCGCTGCAATTGCACGTCTGACAATGTCCGGACAGCCCTCTTGTTGCATGGCCCATTTGGCCGCGTCTAATTTAGAAGAAAATCCGCATGTAGCGATGAATCGCCAGCCTCGGCAAGCGTTGAGAACGCTGTTGGCCGAGTTTAGTTCGTTTTCTCGGTGCCAATCCAGCGAATCCGCGATTGCTTCCAAAACCCAGCGTCGAGGGATAGGGCTGAAAGCGTCGGCCATATTAAGGCCATGCAGGTTACGGCCAAATTCGCGCCCCATAGCAATATCCAGCAAAAACCAGTGACTTGACTCGTTAGCGGGGTCAAGGCTGATATGATCAGGTTGGTGAAGTCCTGTGTTTAGATTCAGTTCGAAACGAGGGTGACGACTGGCCGGATTTACAGCGCTTTGAGCATAGACCACGAACTCGAGTTTGGTAGCCGGGCAAGGCAAGGATCCCTGGCTCAAGCGGCATATGACTGCCTGCTTGTCAGCGGAGTCAAGAGGATCCTTCACTATAGCCTGCACGTCCAGGTCACTGAGGCCAGACTCATAGGCGTCATAACTCGCTGACCCAAATAGATACACCCCAACGAGCCGGTCTTTCAGGTAATCAGTGAGACGATTGACCATTTGGTTAAGGTAAGCCTCCACCTCTTCTGGCAGGTTCTTGTCCATTGTTGTTTCTATTTTGGTTTATCGTTGCCAAACGCGTAAGTAGTTGCACATCAACAACACTTGGAGGTTGCTAGACCTTTTTTAATATGGTAGGGCGAGAAGGTTTGGAGGAGTAGTGGGTAAGATGACTTGGCTGGCGGGTGTGAAGTTGGGAAGACGTCAGAGAGTTGCGAAAGCAAAAACATACAACAGCCGGGATTCGCTGGTGGTCATCCACCCAACTACTAACCGGCCGGTGTGTGGCTTACATGCGGTCAGTAATCGGGTGGGTGCATCTAAAGGGTGTGATCCGCTGCACGATCTTGGCGCTCGCGCGACTAGCGCCAGTGCATTATAGACAGGTGCGATTCTGTATGAACACTCATACTACTAGTGTGATATTCCTTTCGTGGTGCTAGGAGACCCATCTAATGAGGAATCTATGCGACTCTATTAGCCTTTCGCCCCTCCTTACGAAACAGTCCAACACCTTGGCGTATGCACTTCGCCACGGTCTATATTAAGCAGTAAGAATATCTGCAACTGCCAGAAATGAGATGTAGAGCCTCCATTGACTAGTATCGTTTTCGTTAATACACGTGATTCAGACTAGTTGTAAGCAGACCTAGTTAATTAATTCAATAAGCAGCTTCGTTCATGAGAGAGATCTTTTACTATATACCGAGCCCTCCATCATGAAGATCGCATCGTTGCTTGAGACCACCGATTGTTGTGACACGGAATTGCCCTTGACTTCTCAGAGTACGGCATCAGGTACCGTACCGCAGTGGACGGTCAGACACTGGACTGCAGAACTTCCAATCGCAGGGTTTACCAGGCGCCGATAGAGACCGTGTCTCGCCATAGTCCGCTACGGCCACTTTCACCAGTTGAACCCAGCTGGAGAAGAAGCCCTAATGATAAGCAACTACAGGGCGTTCATTCCATAACAGGAATACGGAAATGTAGGGAATGGGGCGTAATGTGTCGGGACGTCTAACTTTGAAACAATGAACCAAATCTACCAGTTTCAAATAGAACGAAAGGCGGGGAATGCTCCGGAGCGATTATTAACACATCCCTGTGATCGGTTACATCATAGCGTAGTTAACCAACTGACGTTGAAAAGCCCAGTCTCGAATTCAGCTTCAATTATTCAAAGATGAAGTATGACCGCAAGCACTTGAAATATTTGTCCAGAACGGCCGAGAAGATATCTAGGCTCAAACGATAGACGTTTGCAGCCTCTCCCATTCTTGGTCTCGCTCGCACTTAGTTAACGTACATAGATTGAATCGTGCCATGCAGAATCGAAATATTCCCGGGGTGCGACATTGTGGCGCCACATCCTAACAGCGGTTTTGTTGGTTTAGCAAGAAGCGGGGCAGTTCCAATTCGTCATATATCGAGCTGCCCTCCCCATGACTTGAGCACGACAACACCTAGAGTTTAATGGGCATTTCCTGAGGTACTATGTCTTGTATGCGAGCCAAAAAGACATCTCCAGGGAACAGGGAACACAGTGGGATGGGCAGCATGATGATGACAGAAATACATATGGCAGGAGCGACAGACCTTTTTACGTTCGTCCTGCTCACCGTCACGCTTGAGCAGCTGTAGACTGCAGAACATATGTTGGAGAGGCCGAGAGCGGAGAGCCCTACGAAGCAGTTCCAAAAATAGTCAAATTTGCGTGGGATGGGACATGATGAGGTTCAGAGAGTAGGAAAGCATGAAGATGGGCTTTAGTCCACTTTCGTATAGAGTCAGGTGTTGTTACTGTTGCGCAAATAATATTCTACACAACTATGTAATTGGATACAGAGTAGGTATATTAGCATGGGAGGGAACCTTACCGACCCTATTTGAGCATATTTTACAAATTATGGTAGAATTGCACATCGGAGTATCATCATGGGCCATCCGCTTGGTACTAGGTAGTGGATACCGTGTGCGTGGATACCAGGGATGATGCAGGAATGACAGCAGAACCGTACTCGAGGTCTGCTGGTCATATGCCAAATACATTTTGGAGATTCTGTAGCAGTTCTGTTCATGAACCCTATAAAGTATCCTATAATCCGCTCTCAAAGGTGGCTTTCCTTTTTCTCATTTTCCATACGCTTTGAGAAGTCAATGAGCGACGGTCCACCTAGCCTCAATCCAAACACTATACTGAATTGGTGTGGAACAACAACTGAACCGCTCCCGGTGCCTGATCTGCAGCATTTGAAAGTCATGTCGAACACAAAGAAAGACCGAGTGAAGGAGTGGAAGGAATCATCAGTCGCGAAGTCGCTCGAGACTATTCCTGCCGACCGACCGTCGCAGGCTATCGCCGGAATGGTTGATCTAGAAGAGAAAAACAACGTAACCATTGCTGACTCTGCTTATCATTGCATCACGCAGAGTGCGCTCCCAGAGAATATCTCTGTTTCTGATCCTGCGGGCCTCCAAGTCGGCATGGCAATTAGCGGAAACCGGTTTATTCCTCGTTGGAAGAGAAACAGCGAGGTTAAATTCGCAACTTTTGCAAACGGCTACGCAACTTCCGACCAAGCTCAATATGCTGCAAGCATGCTCAAGAAGGCCGCTGACGCGTGGACTGACCTTGATCTTGGTGTTAAGTTCTCATGGACAAACGACATCGAGGATGCAGCGTTTGTGCTTGGCTATGGCGGCGACGGAGGGTCCACCCTCGCGAGAGCCTTTTTCCCTAACGAGCAAGATTTGAATATACTCTACGTCTACAAAGGTGCCTTTGAGCCTGGAAGGATCAACTATATGAAGAATATCTTCTTACATGAGCTGGGTCATGTTTTGGGTCTGCGGCATGAATTTGCGCCCGAGAAAGAGGGTGGAACAGTGCAGTTGGGCATTCGCGATGTACAGTCGGTGATGAGTTATGTCTTTCCGCCGGATATTCAAGCATCCGACAAAAAGAGCACTCGAGAGTTCTACAATCTCGACGACGATGCAAAGATTGGCGGCTGGCCCCTGAAACTATTCGTTCCAAACAATTAGTCGTCATTTATTGGAGATCGGATACGGCAATACCTGGTTGGCGAGAGGTTTGTCAAAGGCGTCTAATCATCGCTCAAATATTCTCCCGTTATACTTCTCCGAAATGGTTTGGAGCTCTAACTATTTATGGCATGAGCAGTTAATAACGTGACATGTGGTCTCTTGAGGAACGTTCTTGTAACATAACTCTGGGTCTAACGTTTTGTCTCGTGTACTAATAGTTCTCGTGTTCTCTCCCCTTATATAAACATATTCCATAACTAGGACTTCATCCGATCTCAGTAGCCCGTGAGCTCTGGTTCTTATCACTTGCCCATGTTTGCACTTAATTTAAACACAGTTTAAACTTGATTGCTCTTCCAACATTTTAGATCCTACTCCTACTCCCACAACAAAGTATGATTGATTAATAGGCCGATGCTGAGCCTTTCTCCGAAGTTATTCTTACCGACACATGGCGGGACTCGAAGGGTGTTTTCAAGGAATATTACCAAGTGCTTCAAGCCCTATGCCAAGTCCAAAGACTCTAAACCCCGTCCAGCTAGGTCAGGTGCAAAGCTCTCCTGGGCTCAGAAAATGCCTAAAACCCGTAACCGTGCCATGTACTTCCCACAGGTACACTAAACCCTGAGCTTCCGTCCAAAGGGGACCCTTAGCAGTGTTGTACTGGGGCCTAACAATCAATCTAATTATAACCACAGCCCACGATGACCTCAATCGGGTCCTGCGAAAGCCTATCTATGTAAGCTTTACCATTTATAAACTTCGTAGGTCATCAGCGTATGGTAATTGAAGAGTTAGGCATTTGTGGCTTAATTTGAGCCTTGAAGATGTAGTTGATCCAGGTAAGGAAAGCAGTCCTCTGCCGAAAAACATTGATAATTCATTAACCCAGGGCAGTAATTGTAAGACCAAGACAGAGCTGAGAAGATTTATTGTGATCACATAGAAGTAGTGTATTTACAAGATTTCCCCCCTTACCCCGGATTACCATTAATCTAGAAAATTAATGGCCACCGCGATTGTTTCAGTGGCTCGTACTGTGTATTTCTAGTAAAGACTAAAGCGGCCTGTCTAGCCTGGGCATAGTTCTGGTACTTACCACTCCTCTCCTCGAATAATGATGTCGTTATGCTATTTATAAACCACATCTTGCTTTCTCCTCGAGTGAGATTATTCCACTGTCCTCACCACTGGACTATATACTTCTCAGACGTGGAACTAGATCAGTCCATCTTCCAAAGGAGTTTCTGGTACAACCAAGTAAATAATTGGGTTTTTGCCGAAGTAAATCAGTCCAAACGGAAAGTGGGAGCTAGGAACAGAATCTTGGTACGCAGACCACATGAAGAGCGGTCCGTTAAACTCAATGGATACCACTATTCAAATGACCTTAGCTGGATCCTATCTATGTCATAACGGGTCATATTGAATCTAGACCGCTTCGGTAGATCCCAGTGGACAGACCCAAGGTCTCCGAGTGGCCGCAGGCTATCCCTACAATATAAATGGGGGCTTGCTTATTAGGTGCTGCACTGAATTCTTGCCAGCGACCGGTGTCTTGTATCGCGCCCAATTACTAAGAAAGATATATCGAACTGACCTTTTGACTCACGAGTCACTAAGCTATTGGGAGATAAATGCTGTCCACAATAATGCAACTCGGGCTTGGATTTGCAGCCTTGCTCATCTGCCAATGCAATCGGGCTCTTGCGTGGGGTGATGTCGGTCACCGCACAGTGGCCTACGTCGCAGAGAATTATTTGACCGAAGACGGATCCAGGTTTCTTGACAACCGGCTGCCGTTTAGCAGAAATTTCGATATCTCCGACGCGGCAACCTGGGCCGATGAACAGAAGAGAAGATATCCTAAGACCAAACCCTGGCACTACGTTGGTACGTAACCTCGCGGCTGTGACTGAGACGAGTGGCGCTGACTCGGGATATCAATTCAGACATAGAGGATGATCCTGTCCATCAAAAATGCGACATATCGGCCATGGACTGTCCAAAAGGGGACTGCATCATCTCTGCTATGGAAGCTATGGTTCGGCTCCCTCCCACCCCTTAAGGTCATATATCTTAACTTGTCATAGACAAGCCAAGTGAGCGAGTACAGCTTTAACCAGACAGAAGCCGTGCTCTTTCTAGTTCACTTCTTCGGCGACCTGCACATGCCCTTGCATGTAGAAGGTATTTGCAGGGGTGGAAACGACATCAATGTTTATTTCAACGGTCGCAATGATAACCTGCATAGTATTTGGGACACAGATATGCCGCACAAGATAAACGGAATCAAACACTCCCTGAAACACAATGACGAGAAAGCGGCTTCCCTCAAATGGGCCAAAGATTTGATTCGAAAGAATCTGCATCGACCAGTGACAGTCACTGAATGCAATGATGTGACGATGCCCCAGAAATGTTTTAAGCAATGGGCAACTGAGTCCAACCATCTTAATTGTGCAGTTGTTTTCAAGCCAGGGCTTCGATATCTCACGACACAAGATCTGGCTGGCGACTACTACGAAGATGCCGTACCCGTTATCGAAGAGCAAATCTTTAAGGCCGGCGTTCGCCTGGCGATCTGGATCAACTCCATTGCAGAGAAAAAACGTGCCACAGCTGCATTTGTGGCTCAGGATAGTGGATCCTACGAGCTATGAGCTCGGCAGGTTAGCGACTGTAGGAGGGAGAGATGGTGATTGCAAGGGTCAGATTGGACTGTAGGGCTATTAGTGTTAATCGAGTTGTACCTTAGTTTTGTCCAGATTTGTTTAATATCTGTCGCAAAATGATAAAGTGGTGGTGGGGTGTGGCTGCCACCACTCTAAATACCTAGCCCCTTATCCCCAGCACTCCGTAGGCCCCTCTAACTCGTCGTCCGCGGTCAGTAGCTCCGTCTGGTGCTTATTGTTGTTTCTATCAACATTATGGCGAATTACGAGATCACTGACACCGCCCCAGACCACCTCACAGGATTCTACTAATAAAATACGTATAAAATATACTTCTCAAGGTGCGTTCGCATGAACATACACAATAGAGCAAGTTTGGCGGTTTATACGAAATTATGCAGTGAAATAAGCGATTTCGGACCTTCCCATGTTTATGTCGTAGATTCACACTTCTGTATTTAGCAGGCAATAATAATGATACTGATCAACTGCAGTAAAGGTAGTTATAGATACGAAATAAGCATACATCTATAGATAGCTAAGTGCCATTAACATACCACGACCATAAATAACTAGTCTAGATTCTTTCATTGCCTTGATACCAATAGCACGGCCTATCCTACTTCAATGTTGAACGCGCTAAGACAAAGGATGGAAGATGAAATTCCACTCCACAAGGTAGTTCATTTCTGTCGAACATGTTACAAGGATTAAAAAGCAGACCAAATTAGCGACGCCACCGCGCTCATTTTTGGGTTTCAGTAACAAGGTGGCAATAAAAGCACAATTTAGAGATGTCAATCGACGGTGTTTGGATGCACCTTCCTAATTAGCCCTTTCAATTGTTTCTCGAGTCGAGACGCTTCAAATTCGGGGATCTTGCGATGACTATTCCACAGAACCCACCCAGAACCATCCGACTTCTCCAAGACACGAGAAGGCCAATAAGCTGGCTTATCAGGTGACTGGAGGTTACGAGCCTTGACCGATTCATGAATACTTTCGTTGGTCATGCTTTCTTCATGCCCGGGAGCTTTGTACCCGAGCGGTTTTCGCGCTGAACGACCCTTAGAAGATCCCAAAAGTGTCGAGATACTCCACTTAACGGGATTCACATCACCAAGGCTTGTGGCCCAAGGTGTCGGGCTCTCTGGGTTGACTCGTTGCGAAAACCCATCATAAAAATAATCAAGATCGATGGAGAGTTGGTCGTCTTTTGTGCATTGAGAGACCATCCACGCTAGTGCAATGTCCGCTAGCCTAGGGTCTGGAGCTCCACCACCCACGTCTGTATGGTACCCTGAGAACCATACCTGACGAAGCTCTTGCCCGATATTCTGTTCTGGAACATACCATAGGACGGGCTCATAGGCGTTCCTTGATTCGTCGAGCGAGAGAGCCTGGAATGCATGTTGGACATCCGGCGACAGGATGGTGTTTGGCAGTTCAAATTTCTCCCCTACGCACCAGCTCAGCCAGCTATCATGGAACCCAACGGTGTCCCAGACCCCGATAATCTTGACAGTGAACCGTTCCAATGGCTTTGCTCGAAAACCAATGCGGCGACGCCAATCTGCATCTTGGTATTTCTCTCTATCAGCAGAAGTGGCTCCCTGCTTTAACATGTAGTAGTCGTTGTAAACAGTAGCGAAATTATCCATTCCGCGGGAGGTAAGTAAACCAAGGTTAGTGACGAGGCCAGCAACAGCGCGTGCGGTGTAAGCACCTCGAGAGAATCCAAAGAAGAATATCTCGTCACCGTCATCGAAGTTATCAGCAAGAAAGCCATATGCTGCCCGGACGTTAGAACTAAGGCCCAGGCCAATTGCCCCTTTTGGGGTTAAGAAGAAGACATTGTCAGTATTTATAGGAAAAAGACAGAGCAGAGGACGGAAATGGCATACCGCCACCTAATTTATCACCGATTAGGCCGGTCCCAACACCCCTCTGATAATACACTATCTGCGATATACGCTTTTTCTGGCCATTTTCCTCGGTATACCCGGCACGACTGATTGCCCGACTTATGCGAGTCACATTTGTCGGTGGCTGAAATGTATCTCCTGTTGCATTTGCCCAGGTACCTATAAATATATAAGGACAAGCTGCCATTATGTGAGAAAAACAAATATTCAAACATACCGTCGCAACAGACGACAAGGCGCTTGCGGTTGGACCAAGGGAATGTATCAGTTTCTGGTAATACAGAAGCCATAATGCGTAGCGTCCTGAGCCGTGTGTCTTTTCCACATGAGCTGATTTATTGTAGAGTGGGGTCGTTACAAACACAGAATTCAAGGGTTAAGAGTAGGAGGTTTTCACTATTTCAATGTACAGGTCAAGAATTAGGTGTCTTTGCTTGACACAGTCGTAGTCAAGGATATGAGCAATGAGGTCTTCAAATAATTGACGTAAGTTACTAGGTAGCTACCTAGTAGTCATGTGGGTACCTTTGTAGATACAAACAATGCTCTTGTCAGACTTTATGATGACACCATGATAAAGATCAGATCGCACCACTGACGTACAACTGGAAACATGGGTCAATAACTACTGATCATGTAGTGTTTTATCGCTGTTTCTCATTATGAATACAGTTTGAGCTTATTAGCGTATTCTGGATCTTCCACTGGTACGATGCTCGGCGTGATCTATTTGGCACGAGATGATTTGGAACCTTCTACTTGAAATAAAAATAAAACTCCCAATTAAGTCTAATTATGTACATGGGTCTGGGGTGAAAGGCCCGTTCGATGGCTAATTCTAGTCACTCTCGATTTACTTTGCAGATTAGATCTAGATTATAAGCAACCGTGGAACCCGCGCATCATGCGGTTACACAATGTCCGGAAAAGGATAACCCTCATCACGATTATCCTCTCACGTTTGAGCGTGACGCTACTGTCAATCATGACATTGAGGCATTGTGACTTGCGCAGCGTACCCATAAAGCTTCTGCTGTACCAAACAATGAAGATAGCATGACCAGTGCGGTCGACTGTTCTAGACATCTCAGCTTGTGAATGGCGACCAAACTGACAAAATGGTGAAATGTAGGTGTTCAACAACAGCCATCTTCAAGGCCTTCGCCTGAATGCCGGTATCTGCTGGTCTCGCCTATAAAAGCTCATCATCGTGTCCTGAACCCTTACATTGCTTCGTACGAAATAAATCCCACAGATTAACTAAATTTCGAATCCTCTTCTATCATCACATCGTTCACGACCAGAATGCCTGTCACCGACTACGGCGTCTGGAAGGGGGTGCCTGTTCATTACGAGGTTGAAGACCGCTACGAAGACCCAAGGTCTCCTCATCTGTCGCTCTACTATCATGATAACCAAGACATGGAGCCACAATTTGACCGCAAGTTTCGTCAGAAACATAAACACTCGCCTCCGAATAAGAACAGACCCAAGGAGATTCCTGGGCTCTTCCGTGCAGCGATCAATATCAAATCTACTGGTCGGGAGTCCCGACTTGCCTACTGGGTGAACCATAACATTATAGCGCACCCGATTGTCCAAAAGATCGTCGACCTCAGTTTCGGTTTTCATCCTCTCGAGGAACTTGATGGTCAAGGGCTGGACTATATTCGATCTGACCTTTTTGACACTAAGAGCGGTCGCGTCCTTCCCCATGATATTGACGGCCCAAATAATGATATTATCGACGTGCTGGTGCCTGAAGTACAGCAATCAATTGAAAAACAAGCCGACATCTACTTGTTTGGTTCCTGTTTCAATACAAGAAATGGTATGCACAATGTGCATATGAACCAGGGCAACATTAAGAGCTTCCGTCGCGACGACGGAGTTTTCCAGGATGGAGGCCTTCTCATCCATTACAAGGACACCGGCCAATGGACTGGAGTTTTCCTTGCGTTTGCATCGCAGGCTTTGCACACTGACGATGATACCGGTCATGCTATCTCCTCATTGACCTGGGGAGAGTTCCTGTCCCCGGAACTCATTGAGAATTCAGTGGCCATCAAGGAAGCACATGTCGAAAAGCAAAAATCAGTCACTCTTGCGAACCTTACACACCACAGGGTGTCTCTGGCATCGTGGAAATTGCATAACGCAGCTGGTGAAGTCCAAAATCTTCCTAGGGATGCAACCTTGGACTCTAAAGCTAGCAAAGACTTCGAAGTGCCAAATCTCCCTCTCTCAAAGAATGGTGACATTATAACCCTCGTTAATGACCACGGGTTCAAGATTGATGGCGTGAGTTACAACTCTCAGCAGGCAAAGTCTCATGGTCGACCGATTGTTTTTGCGCACTAGTTCATCCCCGACGTGTTATTGGTTTTGTTGGCAAAATACATCTCTCACAATCACAGGCGCTGCCTCCCACCGAACAAAAAAAGCGGACCTATATCAGGACTGGGGCAACGTCGCCGTTAAAAAATGCCCATGAAGGGGTGTACATGGCGTTTTTCTCCTGGAAATTAGTTATCATAGTCTAACATCCAATCTGTCTCTGCGTTGATTTTATGTGTTACAAAAGGTGTTCAAGCCCTGCAAGTTAATGGAAAGTGCTGCCCCAATGTGCCGATGCCGATGCTTAATTTCCTTTCAATAGTCAGATCAGGCCAAGGCATCAGTGTAGCGGTCTCTAGCAAATATTTTGGTGATGTAACATGTTTTCTCTGGGAGGTGTCCAATTGTAAAGGACTGGTGCTGTGGGGGAGAATGGAAATGAATTTCACGTGGTTGAAAGCAATCGCGTAGCTTGAAGGGATAACATGCGGCAAGAGACCGACACTATCCATAAAAACCACCACAATCGGTTTGACATACGTTGCAATGGGGACTCCGATATGCTCAACCAATAAAACCATGACAAGATAACCAACAAGTGTCTGGATGGGTGATAAAATGTTCTGTCTGGCCCGTTGAAGATCTTTGCGGTGACGGAAGAGTGTCGATAGATGTAGGTCTAGGAGAAGACGGCTGACCAGTATCAAAGCAAAATATGTTGAAGGCGCCACAGTGAGCTTTAGATTTCCAATCACTTGCCGTAGGCCCCATTCGAAGCAGTTGCTAACATGGAGCATAGGCGCAACAAGCATGTTATAGCGGGGTGTCTTTTCCGCCCCCGCCATGTAACGGAAGATAGGCTTCGCAAAACGATCAGTTGTAATCTAGAGGATGGAATGCAGGATATTCCATGTCGAAAGCTTACTTCGCAGGCAATCTGAACTACCGAAACCAACGGAAACCAGTTGGGCGAGATAAGTCTTATCAAGAACAGGTACAGCAACAAATTAGCAGTTGCTGCAATCCAGCAGCACGTCCAAGATATATCAAACAATCTCGTGTGCTTGACAAACTCAAACACAGACCCACGTCTGGAGCTGATGTGCTTGCCAGAAAATAGCGTATGCAATCGATCCGTGATGATAATGAAAGATGCATAAATAGAGCCAGACGCGCAAATTATGAGCCCCCGGGCCCAGAAGCCAACCGTCTTTTAGTGTTTGAGGAGCGGCAACGAAAGAGAAATCAACATTGCCAGCAACACCATCCGCAGACTAATGGAATAGTGAAACTGCTGTATAATAAAAACGGTTGAGATTAAACGCGATAGCAGTCGCGTCGATGGCACAACCCGTGGCAAGGGCCAAGAAGATATCGACATAGCATGAATATGCCCGGTTCTGCTTAACAAAGTAGAGAGTAAATCAGTAGTTGCGTATCCATGGTCAGGCTGTGATCCGCGGTCATACCTGGATTGTGCTGGCTTCGACTGAGATAGGGACAACTTGGTTTGCTAAAAGACCAGCGAACCACGAAAAATAAAGCAAGCATAAAAGACTGGAAATGTGCCTTCATAGTATCAAGAGCCAAAACTTCAGGACCCGTCGGTCACTACATCACACAGCACACCAAGGCATCCGTGATCGGTGGGCTTGTGGCGGTACTAGAGAGTTAATCAGTTCAACACGCACTCACTGGACAGAAAATGAAGTGATGTTTTTGGTCCACCAGTTTCCAGTTCTGGTTTCCGTATTGAACAACCAGCAATGTAGAGTATGTGATACTACGAACCATCAAGATGAAAGACTCAAATTGAGAATTCAAAAGGAAGGGTTAATGGATTAAACCCGGTATTTACAGCGAATAATTATCGGTATTAAACGATTCAGGGAGAAACGGCACCTTGGTGCAGATGACAACAATCCTAAGTTGTATTCAGGTTTGTCGAAACCATACCACATTAGATCTATCATCTAGTTAAATCAACTTTCCTACATCACTTCGGAGTACACCGGGTAAGGACTAGGAAGTGGCTACTGCGAGCGATGTTGTTGCGCTTATTGCCGTGTAAAAAAACAGACTATGTGTTTCAAGAAATCTCGGAAAAGCTTGGTAGACCACCAGCTTTTGTACTGGATCTGCGTCCAGTAGCTGCTCCTCTATGTGTCATCTTTAGCCATATCCTGGCGGAGCAGGCTTCCAAGGAATCGAAGAAGTACCCTTATAGTTCACCTAAGACGGCCATTGATTCGTCCCATGCTGCTTTGCTTGGACGTCGTTCTCTCCTTACCATGCAGCTGAGTGCAATTTCCCCCTGGCCCATGCCCGTTTTCTATGGAAATTGATGCGATTTGAACGCGATAAATGTCAATTGACGGACTGAGCTAAAATGCTAATATGATTCTTCTGGCGTACAGGGAGAGGAATGGAGAAGGATGCAGCAAAAACTCAACCCAGCCTTTTCCAAAGGCTACCTGACGACGTTAATGCCCTGTGTCATCGAGCATATCTCGTCTTCCCTCGAATGTTTGGAGAGATACGCAAGAAGCGGCGCTGACTTTCCGCTTCAAGAGCCCCTTGCGGATCTCACATTGAGTATTATGGGTAAGTGAACATTAAACAATTCGCGACCTGCCACTTAATAGATGCGTTGATAAGCTCAATAATATTCGGTGGAAGCGATAACAATTCACCTGAAACGTTTCGACCGTATGAGATTACGTTGACTTTTCGCGAGCTATATTCTACTTATAGCTTTGATCCCAATCTTCCTTCGTGGTTTATCGATTCGCGAGTCAAATGGCGCAGGAACCAAGTTGAGCAAAAGCTCACCAATCTCATGAGGGATTGTATTCAAAAAGGCTTCCATGAACTACATCGAGGCACAGCTGAGAGTTCCATCAAATATCTGAATCCCCGCAGCGTGCTAGCATTGACGCTGAATGATGTAGAAAACATGACCACCGAGGTTCTTGGCCTAGTCTGCAACCAACTCAGGTTTCTGCTATTTGTCGGCTTTGACACGACAATCTATCTGCTAGCCTGGTTATTCATGACCTTAGTATAACTCCCCCCTGCTCTGAAGGCCGTCCGGGATGAGCTCGACGATAATTTCGGGCAAGACGCTGATCCGTATACCACAAAAGAAAAGCTTCTCTCTAACCCAGACGACAGACTTAGCCGCATGCCATACGCTTCTGCCCTAATTAGAGAGACATTAAGACTTCATCCACCAGGTGCTACATCTCGAACAGTGGCCTCGGGATCTGGCGCTTTCCTCCGCATGCCGGATGGCGGTGAAGTTTGCATGGATGGCTTGTCATTCTACAATTGTCATACTTTGATCCATCGCGAAGAAGAGGTCTACCGAAACACAAAAGATACTTTTCTACCGGAACGTTGGCTCAGTCCCCTCCAGGCCAGCACGCCGGTGATCCACGAATTAGGTAAGCCAGGCGCTTCATCCTTTTCCTGCACAAGGGTACCTCCAGATGCCTGACGCCCATTTGAACAAGGTCCCAAGGACTGCCTTGGCAAGGAACTAGAGCTTCTGATCCCGAATTTTGTTCTCGTGTTTGCTGCAAGAAGATACGACTCCAACAAAACCGGCCCCGGCCAAGTCGCACGCGACGAAAGTAACGAAGACGTTTTGAACCCAAGTGGACAGTATGAGGTTCGATCTCAGCTGTATATTGTGAGATAGCTTCGCCTTCATTTGGTCTCTTCTAGAAACATGGATACTAACTTGCGTCAAGGCGAGACAGTTCATTCCCAAGCCGGTGGATGGCCACTTCCCACTCTGTCTTCACCTGGGGACTCGACGCGGAGATTTCACTGACCTTGACACCTAAGTCCGCAGCTACTAGGTAGACGGGTGTCTTCGCTCTCCTATCCTGAGTCCTAACCCACCATGACAGCAAGCATGGACTCTGTTCTTCCTTCAAATTTTGCCAAATCTCCCATCCTCCCATAGACTTGTCTTGTCTATTTCAGTTGACAACTACTCAAGGACGCAGAGTACGGTGTATCTCTCGTAATGGCATCAGACCTAGCGGACAAGGTGATCGTACTCACCGGTGGAGCGTCGGACATGGGCCTTGCGATAGGAACTACCTGCGACCTCGTCGTGGAGCCCGATTGGCGATATGGGACGTCAACCGCACTGGAGTGAGACAGGTCTCGAGAGATGTGAATGTGTCACGTGACACTCGGGGGAAGAACATCTCTCAATTATTAGATTGTAGAGCAACAGGATACAGTTCAGATGGTTAGTTAGATTCAAGGGAGCGCGGTGGGTGGTTGAATAGGGAGTGGGCTTTACTTTGGTCGATTGATTTGTTCAGTCCTGGTCTGTCAGGCATGAATATATATTGTGGACACGCCTTAAACATGGTAGATATATAACTGCCCCACTTCGGTGGCCTCACATCCTCTCCATAACGACACCCTCAGGGGTCAGCATCCAATGTGATAGATCATGTACAGAGTATTGCTTTTAGATATTTACCGTTCATCCGAATGCGATCATACCTGTCCTCCACCTGCCATGTCAAGACACTACTCTTAAGGTCACTGAAAATGCATTGCATAACTGTCGGAGCGGCCCTTAATCTCAACTGTGCTGATTATTACCCCTTGAATGCGATGGCCGCCGTGGTTTAGGCGGACGTGAGGGAGGGATTGACAGACAATCAGCGGGAGATGAACGTCGGATGGGTTCCGGCCCATCGATCCAGGAATGACCATCTCCCAAGAAAGAACACTACTCCTACTCGGGATATGACGCCTTCATCTCTATTCAGAGAGCGAAACCTGCAGACCTCATGTAACGGTCTGGACGCCACATCCGTGGAACGACCGACGACGATAAATTAAGAGACCCGAGGAAAAGCTTAGACGGGGCAGGCTGGAAGCCAAGTCGATTGGTGGCTCCACCAGTGGGCAGATCCACTGCACACGTACATTTGCTGGCGATGCACGAATCATCGCTAGCACTGCCGCGTCCACTCTGGCTAATTAAAGCAACCGCCTCGTGGTCATCAGGAACCCTCACACGCTCTCTGTGTCTCTCGCTCGGGGCCCTGAGTCCATCCGCTCGTTTCCTCTTCCTCTTCTTCCTCCCTCCTCTCCGCAAGATACCCAGGATACACGCGTGGTCGCATCCTCTCTCTCGCTATGCTCCTCTCCACGCCTCCATTATCCAGTCCCGTTCTGCTCCTCCTTGCCGTGGTCGCCCAGCTCGTCCACGCCATTGACATTGACATCAACGATGAACGTACGTCGTCCGCCCCTCTATCCCCATCAGGACCCTGAGTTCCATTCCCACCCGCGGCGGGACATCCGCGCGCTAACACGCTCTCTCCCCGCAGAATCGATCAAGAGCGCCGCCAGTGAAGCCGTCTATGGCGCGATGAAATGGTATTCCGGAAATGACACCGGCGGCATCCCCGGTGCCTTTCCCGACAAATGGTGGGAGGGCAGTGCTCTGTTCCTCAGCACCCTGCTCTACTGGCATTACACCGGCGACGACACCTACAACAGCGTTACCAGTCAGGGAATGGAGTGGCAAGCGGGCAACGGGGACTACATGCCCGCCAACTACAGCAGCTACCTGGTACGTCGAAACCCTTCCGTTCGGAAGAAAAACGCCGACTGAACAGTGCGCAAGGGCAATGACGATCAAGTGTTCTGGGGTATCGCCGCCATGACGGCGGCCGAGATCAAGTTTCCGGATGTACAGGATGGGTATTCCTGGCTTTCTCTGGCGCAGGGCGTCTACAACACCCAGGTGGCGCGGTGGGATACGAGTAACTGTGGGGGAGGACTCCGCTGGCAGATTTTCCCCTACCAGGCCGGTTACAACATGAAAAACTCCATCTCCAACGGGGGTCTGTTCCAGTTGGCCGCCCGGCTGGCGCGCTACACCAACAATGCGACCTACGCGGACTGGGCGGAAAAGATCTGGGACTGGACGGCTTCCACTCCCCTGCTGAACAACCAGACCTGGAACGTGGCCGACTCGACCAATATTGAGAATGGGTGCAAGACCCAGGGCAATAATCAGTGGTCCTACAACTACGGGGCCTATCTGACCGGCGCCGCCTACATGTACAACCACGTAAGCGCATCATCGGTCCCCACCCGTCCACAGGTCCCGTTTGCTAACGGATATCTCTCTTCCTAGACCGAAAAGTCCTACTGGAAGGACCGGCTCGACGGCCTCCTGGGGGTCACCCTCGACAAGTTCTTCCCCCAGAAGTATGGCGGCAATGTGATGTCCGAAATCCTCTGCGAGCCGGGCGAGCTATGCAACAACAACGAAATCTTGTTCAAAGGGCTGGTCACGTCGTGGCTCGGATTCGTCGCTATGATCGTCCCCTCGACATACGACCAGATTCTGCCCAAACTGCAAGGGTCGGCGCAAGCGGCCGCCCAGTCCTGTACAGGGATGGGAAACAACAGCTGCGGCGTGCGGTGGTACGAGAATAAGTGGGATGGCTGGCATGGGATGGAGGAGCAAATCAGCGTGGCCGATGTGCTGTCCTCCGCTATGCTGAAGTTCCAAGCCAATGCGCCGGTCACCTCCTCCACCGGAGGCACGAGCTCGAGCGATCCCAATGCAGGGGGGTCGGATTCCAACTCGAACACGGGCCACTTGAAGCCCATCACCACCGGGGACAAGGCGGGCGCGGGCATTTTGACCGTGGTGTTTGTCGGATTGTGGGGCGCCATGATTGCGTGGTTGTTTATCGGGAGTTAGACCGACATCCGGGCATTTGTATTTTGTTCTTGTGTCTTTTTTTCTCCGCTCAGGGTGGGATGCCGTTGACGGATTCCACTCGAGGCAATGTACATAGGGGGTTGGTTCCCCAGCCGTGTATCGGATTAATAGACAGGTTGATTCTGCGACCGAGGGAAGATCGATTCATCGATCGACGTCATCGTGTGTCCTCCACCAGCGTCCACGATTGGTCATGTACAGAATACTCCAGAGACGGGCAGGTTCCGAAAGGCGATGCAGTGCAGTCCTTGCGTGAGATCGACAGAAAAACGAGGAGGAATGCAGGGAGCGCGGAGGAAGGTCGGCGAACTGGTCGGCGGTCGAGCAAAACAGGATCCTTCATCCTGCAGACGTCTAGCGTCAGGAACGATTGTGCAAAATCTCGCTGGTTGGGGGGTTCATCCAATGACGTAGTTGAGGTTATTGAGGAAATCTTATTCCAATGCCATGAGATCACGTGAAGCATAATTATCAAATCACGATGTTATGCACAGCTTACTCATTGTCAACAAAATATGCCACCCCTTCTCGAATTCATCCATCACTTGTTTGTTCCATCCTCAATCTCTCAATCCAACTATGCACTTCCTTCCAAGGCTGCCCGTCGACTGGTACTCGCCGGATCCAGATACGGCCGTTCTCCCAAACCCACTGCGCGATGACCCGTACGCGGTCCGATGTCGCTGTAATCCCATGTCGCGGCATGGTACACACTACGGTTGTCCCAGATAGCTGATGCCCGCGACGTTAGCTCTGAAATCGCCTGATATGCGCCTTTCCATGGAAACTTACCCAAGTCATTCGGATTCTGCCAGCGCAGGCGCACCTGGAGATCGTGGTTCTCCACAATAAGCGTCACAAACCAATCCAACAAATGGCGGCTCTCCTCCTCGGTGAGGCCGTTGACCTTCTCAACATGCGTTCCCACCGCGAACACACTCTTCCATCCGGTGACTGGGTTCGTGCGGATGACCGGGTGAATCGCCCTCAGCTCGTCACCCACGTTCTCGGGCGCACCCCGAGGCCCAGTATGGATCTGGAAGTCGTTCTCCTTGGCCACGCGATTGAACCCGGGCTGCGCATAGGTCGCCGTCAGGCTCTCCAGGAACTTCTGGTAGGGCTCTGAAATGCGGTCGTATACCTCGTACCCGGATGCCCACAGGGTGTCTAGCATGGCTATTAGCATCGGACCGGCCGCATTGTCAGTGGAATTGACCCACCTCCACCTGTACGGGGCAGTTGGGTCAGCCGAAGCAGAGTGTAGTCGCTGGGAATGGGCTCAAAGGTAATATCGCTGTGCCATTCGCGCCGGGAGCTCTGCTTGCGCTGATTGCGGTCCCTGTACAACGTCTTCCGTTGCTCGGAGCTGATTACGCTGATCTCGTCGTCCTTGACACTGTGCTCCCGGCCGGAGTTGGCTACCGGATGGACATGTAGTCCGGAGGTCGCAGGCTTGCCGGACAGTTGTCCCAGTCTCTGCACCAGTTCTTTCTGCAAGTCGTCGTCGAGTCCGTCTTGCTTGCGGAAGAAGACGACGCCGCGCTGGGAGACTGGCATATGAATGAGCTTTCTAAGTTATCATCAATAGACACGCGCTAACTCACTCGTGATAGCCAGGTCGCGTAAGAGCTCGTCGGAGTTCGGCGCACGCAGCCAGTCCCTCAGGTTTGCGGTGGGAAATTCACGTCCGATGACGGGGGTAACATCGAACGACTCATATTCCTCCAAGACACCACTCAGTTTCAGCGGTTCTTTCTGCAAGCCCTTGAGTGGACGACTGTCCTCGACGACGGGGACGACCGGGGCGCTTTCGGCGATAGATGGAGCCATGGAGATGGTTGATGCGAGGAGTTTCAGTGTAGATCTGTATGGTATTAATTTGTTTGGATGTTTCCTGGAAGAGTCGATAGCAGCCGGTGTATACCATTTTATACCTGCGACGCAGGATAGCATCCTCTACAACCCCGCACAGTATCGCGCCATTGTATACATCTTCCCATCATCTCCACGCCATAAGTGGCTGGTTTGAGATGGCAGACCTTCTCCCGCTAGCGGGCGCGCATTTGCAATACCTTCCCGGGATAATGCAATATGTCATCATATGTATCGCACTCAACCACCTTTCAGCGTCGCCAGGATGATGGAATGTCATTGAAAGTTGCGCAATAACGGTGCTGATTGATAAGAACTCGAAAGAGGCTTCTTAGCGCGGATGGCATGCTGCCAGTCCTTGTCCGTATAGGCCCTCGTCCACAACATTCGCTAAACATCACCATTTAGTCGCTTGACTCTTCCTTGGCAGCTCTTCGATTAGATTACTGTCGGATATATCGGCACCAGATATTCGTCGTCTTCCTACTAGTTGCACAACCTCGTCATGCCCAAGCGTGCAGCCGAGAGGTCTAGAATTGTTAGCCTCCTACACTCGTGTCGGGGTCCCTGATCTGGAATATCTTGAAAGACCAAACAGGTTCTTCTCAGATGATTTCTCAATCACGTGTTGTGTTTCGCGGGTCGATGGATATCACACGATCAGTGGAGTTAACTTCGATCTGTCTATATGTAGTCTTGGATATTGTGTAGTGTCTGATACCGTATACAGTAGCAAGCACTAGCTGGATCTGACAATTGAAGAAACCCGTAGTATCTGCAGCGGAAAAATATGTCTACTATCCCCGTAAGGCTGACAGAGAGCTCCAGCCCGTGCAAGCACGCTGTAGAGGTCGAACTTTCTGTTTCCTTTTTCTTTCTCAATGCCAATCTACTGTCATCAGAGCGAACGACAAGTAAGGATTCACAGACAGTCTACCTGTTGGTGTTGACTGTGCATCATCGAGGACCGAAGGGGTAGTTGACTCTGATCAAAGTCTACGCGAGTCAGAGTATTGAGCTGTGCCTTGCCAGGAGACCCATTGAGATCTCTGATCTTTGTGTGTCTGACAGTAGGGATACACTTACGTATATCTGAAGAGAGCCCTGGAGCTCTTGACCGTAGGTAGTTCTTATGGAGCACTATCTAAATGAATCTATAGATTGATCTTCTACTCAAACGCTGTCACAATCGCATCGATAGCATAGACCAGCTGTATTTCAGAAGAAGGCATGTTTCTGTCTCCATGCTTCCATCTGAGTGAGGAAGGTGAAGGAATTCTGGAGTTTGTTCCAGCGCCGGCCAGTGAATGTTCCTCGAATCTTCTCAGTGTTGTGTTACTCCTTCGCTGGCCACATAACTCCTTCCTGTTTTGTTTCTTTCTCTTCTTTATCCTCTTCTCTTCCTCATCACTTCGACCTTTCCTTACCTTCTCACCGTTGCTCACCACGCAACCCACTGCGATCATCTTCAATCTTCCAAAGCCTCTTCTCTCTCAACTTCAACCTCATTCTTCGACGCAATGAAACTGTTCCTCCTTGCTTGTCTTCTAGTCATCGTCGTGGCTGCAGGCACTGCAGTTGACAACGTCATCAGCGATGTTGCTTTCAACGTGACTGGTAAGTGGTGACCCCTACCTCCATCTTCCAGGAGACTATACCGACAGGAACAGAGCTCAACGACGTCATCGCCGCCATCAAAGCCGATGTCCTGGACCTCAACGTGACTGCTGCTGACGATGTCACTGCCAATCCGACCTTGACCCTGGCTGACGTTGCTGGTCCCTGCAACCGTCATTGCAAGGGACCAGGCGCCCGGCCTTGTTGCCCCAAGGACACCTGCTTCATGGACGTGTGCATCGGCCCTCACCTGGGTCCCGAGCAGTTCCCCGAAGTCTTTAACGAGTACGCTCAGAGCGAGCTGGCGGACGTTGCACTGATGGAATCTGACCCCGACACTGCGACCATCGAGAAACGCGACCCGAAGTGCCGGCGCTCGTGTACCTCGCATTCCCAGTGCTGTCGCAGTGACGTCTGCATTCATCATGCCTGTCTTGGACGCCATGAGGACCATGCCTGAGGTGGTTTGGGAGAAGTTAGTGGTGATAATCAAGATTGTTTCATGGTTGCGCAGGGCGCTTTTGACAGAAGGGGTTCGTTGATTTGTCTGCAAGTGAAGATATCACATTGTGGTTCAGCTCTCACTTAGCTAGTTAAAGACAATCTCATTTCACGGTTTGATACCTGATCTTGTCTTTTGTAGAGGCCGTCCGAAGTCTGATCGAGGAGTAATCTGACATATGCAGGGACTGTTCTCTAACCGATCGCTGACGTGACCAGGTCTTGACGTGACCAGGTCTGCAGAAGGAACTGATGCCCAGACCCGATCACATGCAGAAATAAACCTGTTCGTTCATATTGTGGGCGGATGTTGACAGACCTCAAGGGATTCAGGGACCGAGAGGAGAGCCACAACAGACGACGAAATCGCCGGGATAATTGGATAGTCGGAGCGATCCACGCCACACCTGCATAAGCGAGCATCGCTTAGAGAGGAGCGACAGGGGCTTAGCTCCATGCGGTGGGTGTCATTGGTGATCGTCGGCATTTCATCCCGTTGACGCCATTTCTTCGGAAATTGACTCTCTCGAGTCTGGGGTTACCCGCGAGGTTAAATATCGACCACCCTATCCATCAGTATGCAACAACACGCGATTGAACTACAATTGGAGCCTGGGACTGGCGTTGGAAAATGCATCTCAAAGGTCTTTTCTGTCTTTTGGCAGCGACCAGTATCGCACTTGGTATAGACGGCAGTCAGTTTAAAGAAAAGCGTGGTGTATGAACCTGTTCCCCCACTCTATAGTACTGAGCTATCACAATGTGTCTGACATTTGACAGAAACCGCTGCCAATCCCCAGCCTCCAAATCCCCTTTGGAGAAAAGTTCATCGGAAGCGCCGCCACCGCAAAGCCTTTGGATGCCAAGCATGTCTATCCACCCGCAGCGTTTAACATGCACCAGGATGGAGGGAACACCGGGACGATCGACTATCCGGGACCTCTAGGGAAGAATCTCGAGTTGACCACCGCCCTGGAGTCCCTGCACATTATGTTGTGGACCCGGAGTGGCCAGTTGGTGGCCGGCTATACCAAGATCGGCCTGAGTGGGTTACAATGGGGTCTGGTGGCTGTGGATGACGAGACGCTTGAGATCCAGGCTGAGTGGTACCCTGAAAGAGAGGGACAAACGCTAAACGTTGCCTACATGGAGCTTCTGCTGGACACGGACGAGATTGTTGTGACGTCCAAGGAAGGCCAGATCTACGTCGTTCAGCTGACGACCGCCGGAGGTATTAGCCTGGACCTTACGCGCATGGAAAACTTGACCTCTGTGCTCGGCCCTGGTGAACTGTTGATGAACGCCATGTACGATACCCAGCAGAACCTATGGTTCAGCAGTGGTGGTCTGCGTGCGCAAGGCGGCCACGGCGACGCTCAACAGAACACCAGCACGTTCGGCTACATCGAGCCCGATGGAACCATCCACGTGCAGCATTTTGAGAACCAAATGGTTGAGAATGGGATCGCCATCAACGGGACATCGGTATTCGCCGTGACGGGCCCCTCCGGAGACGCCAGTGGTGCGAACGCTCAGGGCTACTTCTACGTCTTTGGGCCCGGGGAAGGCAATTCCATCACCACGTTGTGGAGCATTCCGTACGATGCGGGTGACATACAGAAGCCAGGCTCCTATGCGCGCGGATCAGGCGCGACTCCGGCTTTGCTTGGCGACCAGTATGTTGCCATCACCGACAACGCCATGGGACAGGTCAACCTCGTGATCTACCACCAGGAGAAACAGACCGATGGCCCGCAGACCGTCTGCAAGGTCCCCGTCTTCCAGCCCGGCAAGAGCAACATTGACATTGCGCCCCTGGCCCATCACCAGGGCGACACGTACGGGGTGTTCCTGTGCAACGACTACAATGCTCCTCCGCTGTATTATGTCGACTCTGGTCTGAATGGCGACTTCAACAACTTGACTCAGATGGAGCCGGGGATCATCAAGATCAACGTTGCTGCTGACGGCAGCGGATGTGAAGTGGCCTGGGAGGTTCCGGATCTTCGGATTCAGTCGGTGCCCGTCCTCAGCACGAAGAGCGGTCTTCTGTATGGCTACACCCAGGCTGTCGGGCCGACCAAGTACGGCCAATACACGTGGTACGTGGTCGCGGTAGATTGGGAGACTGGCAAGGAGGTCTGGCGCCTTCGCACGGGGGCTGGTGGTACGTTCAATGATGATTACCAGCCTGGGGCGATTGGGCCAGACGGGAGCTTCTACCAGAACGTCATCGGCGGAGTGGTGAGAGTAAAAGACGGGGCTGATGAATAATTGTGGTGTTTGTACATATGTGCGAGATGACGGGTGTGTCGACGCCGGCTCCTCCGACATTACTAGCATTGGCCAATGTCTAATATCCATATTATGAACAGAGAACGGGGCACTGTACATGGAAACATCCCGGTGGAATGTGAATGAATATCCCGAATGATCGGCGTGCCTCCCCGCAGTATATCGATTTCAGGCTAATACAATCCCTGCACTGGGACGGACAATTGGCTATCGCGACATCCCTGACATACGGCAAACTGAGTATGGAAAAAGAGGACCGTGGTTGTTTCATGCAGAAGAGCATCGTTCTCCGCACCCCGCAGGAAGAGATGCTCTATCGGCTGAATGCATGCAGATCGCAATTGGGCGGATATTCAGTCCACTGCTTTATAATGCTCTTCAGCGACAGCTTCCCGAGAGATCGACGAGAGCTGACCTCGCAACAGACGCCATGATGCCTTCTTCCAAGCCCTACCGTGCTGCGAGCATTCTGGCTTGCTTCGCATCCCTGACACAGTTAGGTCTTGCCCAAAGCCCCTTTCCTGACTGCGAGACCGGGCCATTGAGCAAAAATGCCGTGTGTGACACGACCCTGGACCCTGTCACTCGGGCACATGCCCTGATAGCAGCAATGACGCTGGAAGAGAAGATCAACAACACGCAGTACGACTCACCGGGAGTCCCACGCCTCGGCCTGCCAGCGTACAACTGGTGGAGCGAGGCATTGCATGGAGTGGCAGGGGCACCAGGGGTGCATTTTGCGGACAGCGGCAACTTTAGCTATGCAACGTCCTTCCCGAGCCCAATCTCGCTGGGTGCTACCTTTGACGATGATCTCGTCAAAAGAATCGCAACCGTAGTCGGTATCGAGGGGAGAGCCTTCGGCAACGCTGGGCATGCAGGCCTGGACTACTGGACTCCGAATATCAACCCCTATCGCGATCCCCGCTGGGGTCGTGGCCAGGAGACCCCAGGAGAGGACCCGTTCCATACCTCCCGGTA
The DNA here is from genome assembly GCA_019721355.1 of Aspergillus sp. MEXU 27854. Taxonomy (NCBI): domain Eukaryota; kingdom Fungi; phylum Ascomycota; class Eurotiomycetes; order Eurotiales; family Aspergillaceae; genus Aspergillus; species Aspergillus sp. MEXU 27854. Next base: position 272,229 of record JAGMTT010000002.1, read on the forward strand.
TGTCTACCATCTCATTGACGGCCTTCAAGGTGGGATTGGCCCGGAGAAGCCTCAGATAGTGGCGACGTGTAAGCACTTTGCGGGCTATGACCTCGAAGACTGGGAGGGAATCGAGCGATACTCCTTCAATGCGGTCATCTCCGACCAAGACTTGGCTGAATACTATCTTCCCCCCTTCAAGACGTGTACGCGAGATGCGAAGGTGGACGCTGTCATGTGCTCCTACAACGCCGTCAATGGTATTCCCACATGCGCGGACCCATGGCTGCTGCAGACTCTTCTCCGCGATCACTGGGAGTGGGAAGGCGTTGGTCACTGGGTGACGAGCGACTGCGGCGCCATTGACAACATCTACAAGGATCACCACTATGTCGCCGACGGGGCCCACGCCGCTGCCGTGGCGATGAATGCGGGCACTGACCTTGACTGTGGAACGGTCTATCCGCAGTTCCTGGGCTCTGCAATCGCACAAGGATTGCTCGGCAATCGTACCCTCGACCGGGCCTTGACACGCCTGTACTCGTCTCTGGTCAAGCTCGGATACTTCGACCCAGCGGCCGACCAGCCGTACCGTGCCGTGGGCTGGAATGACGTTTCCACGCCGCACGCGGAGGAGTTGGCTCACACAGCAGCGGTGGAGAGCATGGTGCTTCTCAAAAATGATGGCACCCTCCCGTTGAAGAAGAATGGCACTGTTGCGATTGTCGGACCTTATGCCAATGCCACCAAGCAGCTGCAGGGTAATTACGAGGGCACCGCAAAGTATATCCATTCCATGTTGTCGGCGGCAGCACAGCAAGGATACAAAGTCAAGTATGCTCTGGGCACCGAAATCAACTCGGACAGTACGTCAGGGTTCGAGCAAGCCCTGAACGCTGCAAAGGGGTCGGATATTGTCATCTTCGCTGGAGGAATCGACCACGCCGTGGAGGCGGAGACTCTGGATCGCGAAAGTATCGCGTGGCCCGGAAACCAGCTGGATTTGGTTCAGCAACTCTCCGAGCTGAAGAAGCCCCTTGTTGTCGTTCAGTTCGGAGGTGGCCAGGTGGATGATTCCGCCTTGCTGTCGAATGCAGGAGTCAATGGCCTGCTGTGGGCGGGCTATCCCAGCCAGGCCGGAGGTGCTGCCGTGTTTGACATTCTGACTGGCAAGACTGCCCCGGCCGGACGTCTCCCAGTGACACAGTATCCGGAAGAATACGTTGACCAGGTGCCAATGACCGACATGAACCTGCGACCAGGCTCCAACAAACCGGGCAGGACCTATCGTTGGTATGACAAGGCGGTGCTCCCCTTTGGATATGGGATGCACTACACAACGTTCGACGTGTCATGGAAATCGAAGAAGTACGGGCCGTACAACACTGCGGCTGTTGTGAATCATGCTTCCGATGCGAGTTTGGCCGAAAACGCAGTCCTCGAGACCTTCTCTCTGCAGGTTCGAAACACAGGGAAGGTCACTTCGGACTACGTGGCCCTCGTCTTTTTAACGACCACCGACGCAGGCCCGAAGCCGTACCCGATCAAGACGCTCGTTGGATACCAGCGCGTCAAGGCAATTCGCCCAGGGGAGACTAAAGCTGCTGACATTGACGTGACAGTCGGATCGGTGGCGAGAACAGCAGCCAACGGTGACCTGGTGCTGTATCCTGGACACTATCAGCTGCAGGTTGATGTGAAGGAGGGTTATCCTACCGCGAGTTTCAAAATCACTGGCACGGAGGTTGTGTTGGACCACTTCCCCCAGCCACCGCGGAATACCACAATCAAGGCATAGATGAGCCTAAGATCTGCAGGTGTACTTAGCCGTTCTCCCAATGTTTCTACCAATGAATTGCGTGTCATGTTGTATTATCTCATGATACATTGCTTCAGACTAGAACACGCACCGCGTAGGGCGATCGGCGTGATTAACTAACATGCTCAATGCAGGAAGGAATTTATCGCTGTAGAACATGGGGCGCATGAAGTCCGACCAACTATTTTCCTGGCTCGAAGATGATCTTCTGCGACTTCATTTGATTGAAATCATCGTATGCCTGCACTGCCTGCGACAAGGGCCGAATGTCCTGAACCATGAAGCTGCATATAGTCAGTTTCCGTCGTCTGGTCATGGACAGATTGACTTACTCCAGAGAGTCTTGCTTTTTCACCAACAAATCCAACGCATCTTCGAAAATACCTGGTATTATCGTTAGCTCAGAACAGCCTGATTGCTGGGAGAGCGCCTACTGCGGACTGGACAGCGTCCCATTTGGAGCTGCAGATTCTTCCCATACGCCTCGTTACCTCCAATCGGGATTTCAGCATTATGAACACCGACACTCGAAATACGGCCCCACGGACGCATAATATCGAAAGCCATGCGCAACGCATCGCTGTGTCCGACCACTTCGATGGCGACATCCGCGCCACGTCCCTCTGTCAAGTCCGTTACCCGCTTCCGAAGACCATCTGCATCGGTCTGGAAATTCCATGGTTCGGCACCGAGGCTCTTTGCGAGTTCCAGTCGGGAGGGAACGCTGTCAACCGCGATCAGGTGCTTGGGCTTGTACTCCAAGGCGCTGACAAGAGCACAGATGCCCACAGGCCCGCATCCAAACAACACCACAGTGCTCTCTTGGATTGTTGCCGCATCCATCTCTTTGAAGCCATTCCGTGCTGCAAAAAATCCCGTCGGGAAGATATCGGCCATCAACACCAGCTTCTTCTCATCCACGGCCGCGGGGGCACCCACCAGGGTGGAGTCGGCGTTGGGAACCCGCACATACTCGGCCTGTCCACCGTCCAGGATGACCGTTCCGTATAATTTGCCCTTGGCGCACCGCGATGAGCACTTTTGGCGACAGTAGAAACACTCTCCGCAGCTCAGCGTGAACGGGGAGACTACGCGGTCGCCCTTGGTGAAGTTCTTTACATCGGCGCCCGTTTCGACGATCTCTCCGGTGAACTCGTGGCCCATGACAAAACCCGTTCCTGACGGCTGATGTCCGCGAAAGACGTGCAATTCACTGATTTCGATTAGCTGGAACAACCGATTCAGACGGACCCTCCTACCTCCCGCAGAGTGCTGTGTACCGCACCTTGACCAGCACATCGGTGGGATCCTGGATCTGAGGGATGGGGCGCTCCTCCAGCGCGACCTGGAGCGGACCTTTGAACACGACAGCTTGCATGTTGGATATGCGATGCGACAGTTTCGCGAAATAGACAACGATGGTGAGATGGGTCGAGAAAGGCAGGACAGTGGTATATTAAGTCCCCCACACCCCGCCTGTGAACCTCGGTTGTTGCGGGGTCTTTGATGAGTGCCGTGGACAGTCAGTCGGTTTATGGACGGTGGCACAGCAGTTGGAGTAGCTCTTTCCGACCGCAGAAGTTCCTCACGTAATTCGAGTGTCCTTTTGGTTATCAAAGCTATCGTGGGTCGATGACTTGCCATGGCTCAGAACAATCCCACAGCCGTCTTTTGGTGGGATAGTACTCTTATGGGTTTCTCCATACTTTCCCACCATGACCTCACAGAATGACAGACATGTATTTCTCCCACAAGACTGTTTTCTTTCTGGGGTGTTCCTGTTTCTGAAGGTTCCGACAAATCTGAACTTGGCCTGAAAGACCCAGAAAGATGCCGCAAAGTCAGTGCCTCTGTCAACGAATCCTTGTTCGGACAAACATTCGGTCCAGACTTTGATGGAAACCGGTACTGGTCTACCTGAGTAGGATAGATTCAGGATGATTATTGACCGACCAAAGATCTCCAGCAAGCAAACGGGTTCCTGGATCGTCCCGACAATCTGAATAAATCGCCGTCCCACGCACTCATGCAGACATCCTACCCGAGGAAGGCAACTCCGGCCCGTATAGAGAGCGCAAGTCGCGATACTTCCGGCCGATGCCGTACCGGACGGCCAAATTGTGCATCGACGGCGTGATAGACGGATCTCGGTATGATTATGGAGAATTCAGTGAGGATGACAAAGTCAGCTTTGAGCAAGGTTTGTGCATTTTCAAGAGACGAATATGGGATCATGTTATCGCTGGATGAGGACGGTCTATACTACCTCGATACACCAAGGTCCTTATACTGACCGCTTCAACTTACCCCAACTCCTCCCTCTGATCTCATTATTTTATTCATCATTTTATGTTTATGTTTATTATTGTTATGATTCCCCAGACTACCACTTAGGGCGTCCAGCATCCATGTGATTGGACGAGCGACTGGTTTGCCTCGGCCCGTCACCCTCGGTCCAGCAGGGTCCATGCGGGGAGAGCATGAGAGCGCTTCATCACATCAACACCGCCATGCACACTCCATACTTCATAAATACAATGATATAACTTCATCTCCTTCAATTCCTCTATACTAGCTGTTTCATAATCTTCATTCCTCCTCTCCGTCCGTCACTATGGCCACCAACGAAGCCAACCCCGTCCCCTTCGCCGAACCTCCTTACCTCCGCGGCCTCCCCTCCCCGTACTACTCCGAATCCCACCGCGAATTCCAGAAACGCTGTCGGGCTTTTGTCTGGGAACACCTCCTGAGCAATGCGCCCGAGTACGAGAAGCAGGGCCAAGTCCCTGACTCCGTCTTCCAGAAGTTCTGCGAGCATAACATGCTGGTCCCCAACTTGCCTGCGCCGTTGCCCGTCAACTGGCTGAAGCGCCTGGGCATCAACGATATCCTGGGAGTAAAGGTCGAAGAATGGGATTATCTGCACACGGGAATTTACATGGATGAGGTAGGTCGAACATCCATTGAAGACACCCATCAATTTCCCGAGGGTCTTTCCCTAACTCTTATCAGATGGCCCGTTCGGGTCTGTCCAGCGCCGCGGGAATCAACCCCGGATTCTGCTACGGTCTCCCCCCGATTATCAAATTCGGTAGCCCTCAGCTGCAGGACCGCTTCCTCCCGGACCTCCTCACGGGTAAGAAGCGCGCATGCATCGCCATCACCGAACCGGGCGCTGGCTCGGATGTCGCCAACATCGCCACGACCGCCGTCAAGTCGGCCGACGGCAAGCACTACATTGTCAATGGCGAAAAGAAGTGGTAAGCATACGTGTGCGCAGTGGAGTCGCACTTCCGGGCTGATCTCACTCTATCTAGGATCACCAACGGTATCTGGTCCGATTATGCCACCATGGCCGTTCGCACCGGCGGCCCCGGTGCCGCGGGCCTGTCCGTCCTGTTGGTCCCTCTGAAGGGATACCCCGGAGTCAACATGCGCCGTCTCACGGTAGCCGGCCAGAAGACGGGCGGTACCACCTACATTGAGTTGGACGATGTGAAGGTCCCCGTGGAGAACCTCATCGGTCGGGAGGGCGAGGGCATGCGTCTGATCATGACCAACTTCAACCACGAGCGGTTGACCATCGCCGTTGGCGTGACCCGCCAAGCCCGCGTGGCCCTCTCTTCGGCTTTCGCTTACTGCCTGAAGCGCGAAGCCTTTGGCAAGAGCCTGATGGATCAGCCCGTCGTGCGTCACCGGTTGGCCAAGGCCGGCGCAGAGCTGGAGACCATGTGGGCCTTTATGGAACAGCTCCTCTACCAGATGTGCCATCTCAGCAAGGAAGAGGCCGATCGGCAGCTGGGCGGCGTGACAGCCATGGCCAAGGCCAAGGCGGCGATGGTGCTGAACGAGTGTGCGCAGTGCGCCGTGCTGCTTTTCGGTGGTGCTGGTTTCACGCAGAGCGGACAGGGTGAACTGGTCGAAGGTATGTGACCGATTCGTCTGGAGTTTTGATAAATACTGACGCTCGCAGCTATTTACCGCGAGGTCCCCGGCGCTCGTATCCCTGGTGGCTCCGAGGATGTTCTGCTGGATCTGTCGGTGAGACAGTTGGTGAAGCTTTACCAGGCCGAGGCCAAAAAGTTGGGCAAGTCGAAGATCTGAACTAGGCAGTGTTGCAATATAGTTGTAGTAGTATCCAACGATCTGAACTGACCTAGTGCCTGCTGTGCAGGCGTTCTTTACTCGCTCGATCTTTAGCTATTCGGACATAGACAAAAGAGATCTGCAATCTTACCTAGTGTCCTTGGTTCGGAAACCATCTAGTCGCATTCGTACGGGTCGCGTCATAATTGTGCGGCAAGCCCTTTACATGGTGAACTTTCTGCCTCCTACATGGCAGATGGTCGTTGGAAGGAACGGTCAACTGCCTAGGGAGGGTCTTCCAGGTGCGGAAAGTCGAACTCTTTCCCACCAAGTATGGCATCTTCTCCTTGTTTCTCCAGCAGCCTCATTCCTGCTTGCACATATCATACCGTCGCATCCATACACGGAACCCTCGTCTCTCATTGTGCCTTGGACTCACCGTGTCGTTCATCTTTCGTTATTCCGAGTCTCTCACGGTCCCATCCAGTATGCCGGTCTACGAGCTCATACTATCCTTGCCTCTGATCGAGGATACCCCCCCGTGGCACGACTCGTTTGATTCCCTGAAAACCCGGTGTAGAGCACGCAAATTGAAAGCTCCCCGATCGCCGCCGGAGTGGGATGGACAAAAAGGATCCCCCCAAGGCGACGGGGTTGACTACGAGGAGAGAACTCAAAACTGGTGCCTGGTTCGGCGGCAGTGGGATCCTCTTTACCCGGACGATCCAGCCAAGCACAGCTACTGGCCACCGGGGAATACCAAGCTCACCGATTTTTGGGTGTATCTGGCTCTCAAGTTTCTTCCTCCGCACAAGCGACGTCGATTTGTTTATGATTTTACCTCGAGAGGAGATGTGCGAACAGATCGAGTGCCTCGCGGTGACCCCGTCGTCGTGGAGGCCCATGGGGTCCCCTGGGTGGTCGTCTTCCGTGGATACTACATGTTTGTTGGCGAAAGGGGTGCTAGTCGGGGATGGTTGCTGAATAGTGAAGGGCATTCGCGGACGGTCGTGCACAGATGGCCCTCAAACAAGCTCGTCATCGGGTTGGTTGTGGCCTCTCGCGAGATCATCGGGGGCTATGTCCCGAGGAAGATTGTGTGCCATGCGGCCGCTGTTTCGACGGTGGAGGACCAGAGGGGATGGGAATGCGATGAGTGGGCGAGAGGCAAGACCGACATGTGGGTTTCAAACGCCCATGATGTCCTTGATCTCAACACTGGAAGGGTCATCCCAAGGAACGACCTACCTGGACTTACCAAGAAATGCCAGGCGACTTTTGAAGCCGATCACACAGGGGTGATTCAGGGGGACATAATGCCCACGTCCAATCCAGCCGAAGAGGTGACGGTAGACGAAGCAGAGGGGGAAGAAAAGACGTGGACTCGTGAGATTTTTCAACCCGTTTGAAAGGGAAGAATCTCGTATCTCTATTGACTATCACTATTCAGAAGGCACTTCTTCTTGATCATCACTGCTTCTCTATTTGAATCCTAAAGTCTCAGCAGTCTTCACACGCAAATAATACAACCTTCTTCCTCCTGTTCGGTACCCTACCAGGTGCCCAGTAGTCCTTTCCAACGACCTGCAGAGTATCCCAGACGCACTAGGATATACCCTCGATGGGGGAATGTGATTGGAGGCAAAAATAAAGTTGTTATCAGACTCGTGTCGGCCGATCCGCGTCTTATCAGGTCCAAGCATGGCGTTGGACAGCAAAGCCCGAGTGGCACAGATAGTCTCCGCAGCCCTGATAAGAGACATACGAGCACAGCCCATAAAACATACAATATGCCCGTCTGATACACTGAGCTTGTTCATCACACTTCTCACCATGGGTCTTCGCGAACGGTTACAGGTAAAAGCAGGAGACGCCTCGCTGTCCAACGGCGTACGGTCCAATGCGGACCTGGACCCAGTGCCACGCGATTCCCCCAAGCGTACTTGGAGATGGCCCTCATTGACGGGGTTCTGGATTGCTGAGGCGTTTAGTATTAGCATGTATCAAGGTATGCTCATGGTCTATCCCGTCTGTGCCCGTCCACGGTGTCAATTCTAAGACAGTCTTTTCGTGCAGTGACATCCACATCGGTCAGTAAAGGACTGAATGCTGGACTGGCGATCGCTGCGGTGTTCATTGGCCACATTCTCGTCTGTATACCGGTTATTCTTGATGGGTATGGAGCATACAACGTCGAGCATGGAGTTAGTACTGATTCTCATCAGTTATGTGGGCGCCATCTATGGTATCAATTTCCCAATCTTGACCAGGGCCAGCTATGGATTACGGGGTAGTTTATTTGCAGTATTTGGTGCGTGGCATACTTCCAACATCCTCCTTCTAGGCTAACCTCTCCAGTCCGAGGCATCGTCGCCATTATCTGGTTTGGAACCCAAACCTTTCAGGCTGGCCAGTGTATTTCGGTCATGATTTCAGCCATATGGCCCTCATTCCAGCATTTGCCCAACAAGTTACCAGCCAGTTCCCCGGTCTCGTCGTCGGAGCTCCTCTGCTTTTTCCTCGCCATCATCATACATCTGCCCCTACTATACCTGAAGGTGTCCAGCCTCAGGTACCTCTTCATCGTCAAGATGTGCATCATGCCCATCTTCGGGATTGTTCTTTTCGCCTGGGCTGTGGCCGGTGGTACGCACTCTCTTGACTGATCTTCGGTTTATGCTAAACTGACCTCTCAGCTCATGGTTTCGGCCCAATATTCTCGAAGCCGAGTGTTATCACCGATGGCACTCCGGTAGTAGTGGTTTTCTTCCAATGTGTCACGAGCACGATTGGACCCAAAGCGACCCTGGCGCTCAGTACGTTCCCCGACTGATACTTGCTGTCTCTGTCTGACTGGTCCAGACATGCCCGATTTCACTCGATACGCCAAGAAGCCCCGCGAAATTTTTTGGAGTCAGCCGATTGGACTGGTGATCTTGGTCTCCCTCTGTGGTGTCCTGGGCGCCACGGTCACCAGCGCTGCGGAGATCATCTATGGAAAGAGGACTTGGAATCCCTTGGAGGTGGCTCTACTCTGGGAGAATCGAGCCGCTCAATTCTTCACGGCATTTTGCTGGTTCGTCGCCTGCGTTGGGACCAATATCTCGGCCAACAGTGTCTCTTTTTCCAACGATATCTCGTTGTGGTTTCCTAAATACATCGACACGCGACGAGGCGCATTCATTTGCGCGTTCTTGAGCATCCTCTCGATGCCATGGTATATACAGAAATCGTACGTCTCTATCTCACTCTCTTACCGCCCGGTACTGACATTCACAGCGCCGCTTCGTTCTCGTCATTCCTCGGGGGATATTCTCTATTCCTTGGCTCCCTGGCCGGGGTGATTGTCACAGACTACTGGGTTTGTCGGAAGCGCAAACTCAGAGTTCGTTCGCTCTATGAACAAGGCACTCACAGCTTCACCGCTGGTTTCAACATACGCGCGTTTATCGCGTTCATTTGCGGAATTGTTCCAAACATGCCCGGGTTGGCCGCAGTATGTGGCCAGACCGGTGTGCCAAAGGGCGCACGCTACCTCTACTCCCTCAGTTGGTTGGTCGGGATCCTAGTGTCTAGCGCGGTATATTGGGTGCTGTTTAAGATCAACCCATTCCCGGTGGATGAGGACGAGATGGAGATACTGGAGGGAGTGGAGCAGTCACTGGACAGTAAGTCTGTGCCGGTGTCAGTGAAGGAAAGCTCCGTCTAGTCTGTAATGCTGTTACTTTTTTCTTGCTCTAAGATATATGTACGCATTGGCTGCTTATACTATAATCAACTTTTTCCCCAAGTTATAAAAATTCATCCCGTATCAGCAACAGGTTTATCTCCATCGCACCATCAGATGGCACTTACGTTCTTTCTTTAACAAGCGGTCGAGGTAGACCTCAGTTCCATTCTCTTCGCTACTATAAACACTGTACACTAAACATAATCCTGCCCCCGAGCCATACGGGTCACTCGCGAGCTCATATACATCCCTTTCTTTGCAGTCCGACAGCCCGTGCGGAGAATGCCCACCAGATGATGGACACCTGCCACCACTCCATCAATCACCTGCACATCTTTTCCGACCGCAGACTCCACTGCAGTCTTCAACGTTGTCATGCCAGCGCAGCCCAGCGTGAGCGTATCGGCCCCGTTCGCCACAAGCTCACAGGCTGCACTGCACATCGCCTTAATCACGGCCCCCTCATCCTTTCCATCCAGATCCAGCACTCCGAGACCACAGCTTTTCACTCCGACGCAGAACCCGTCCAGGCCATAATTCCGAACAGCGTCTGTATGCATCACCTGTGACCGCGCAGACGTGGCCACAACCCCGAAGCGGTTTCCTACCATCCGCGCAGTGTACAGGCTAGCTTCCATGATCCCCATCACGGGCGCCGTCAGCTCCTCTCTCAGCGCGCGGATGAGAGGATGATCACTGTAGCAAGCCACCAAGAAGGCGTCATATCGATCAGACAGAGGAAGGATCTCCCGGGCGGCCGCAGCGGCACTGAGCACTCCGTCCAAGTGACCCTCGACGGCTGTAGGCGCGGGAACCGGGGCAGTGAAGCCATGGACTTCCACATCCGACGGCAGAGTAGACTGCACCGTCTTCAGGCAGTTGTCGGTCATGAACTTGGACGAGTTAGGGTTGACCAGCAGGATGCGATATTTTCTCTGCACGGGTAAGGAGCCGTGGATGCCGTTCGCCTGATCGCCGGAGGATTCAGACCCAGGCTCCGTCTTCAACGGGGGCTCAATAACCCCAGTCTGCGAGAGGATTCGCCCGTAGTGCTCGACGCGACGGTGACGGGCAAAGTCGAAGGTTCTCTGCTTTCCCGGACGACAGAGAAGCAGGTCGCAGTCAGCAATGACGACTTCATCGGCAACAGTCTTGCTTTCTGCCAGGATGCGGCCCTCTGGATCGACAATCATGGACCCGGCAATCAACGGGTATTTCCCATCGTCCAAGCCGCAACGTGCAGCGGAGACAGAGAAAGTCGCGTTGGTGTACGAATGACACTGCATGACTAGTCGATGATGGAAGAGGGACATCTCCTCTGCCTCCTTGGGATCCATGTCGGCGGAAAGACCCCAGAACTGCGGCGCAAACCCGTTGGTGTTGTATCCGCACAGCACAACTTCGACTCCCTGCAAGCCCAGGACACGCCAGCTTTCCGCCCACCGACGGTCGTTACAGATCATCATCCCCATGATGGGGTCCGTTTCGCCCTCCGCGGTGATGCCTGGGACGCGGAAGGCCTTGAAACCCAGATTTCCAGGCTTGAAGTAGCGCTTCTCCAGCTGGTTCACGGCAGTCGGGTCGGGCAACGGCTCAACATCGCCGGGCAGATGGATCTTGCGGTACTTGGACAGGATGGATCCCGTCGCAGCGTGGTAGTAAACACATGTGTTATAGTGTTCTCCGTCATCTGTCGCCTCGGCAAAGCCGACACTGATATCGACGCCTCGCTCATGGGCGAGATCAAAAAGCGGTTTGGTGTTGGGGTTGGTGCGGATGTCTCCATGTTCAAACCAAGCCTCTAATTCCTTTTCGTCGACAATCAAGTACCGAGGGAAGAAGGTTGTGAAGCTGGTTTCAGGGAAGAGGACGACCTGCGCTCCCTTGTTGGCGGCCTCGTTGAGCAACGCCAACATGCGCTGAACAGTGTCTTCCCGTTTGTCCCATGAGTTGGTGGTGCCCATCTGGGCTGCGGCAATCCGAACAGTTCGACTCATACTTGTGGACGTGTGTACAGGATGGTTACGAGCAGGAATGAGGGGGCATCTGGTGCATTGTCCTCTATTGGTAGATTGCTATATATACGAGGGGTGTTATCGACCCGGAGATATATCCGGCGCTGGATCGCCATACAGAATCCTGATAGACGGTAACGATCAACTAATGGAAATAGTATCCTTCGGTGATCTGGCCGTATCGCATCCTTTGGCGATATTGGGCTATCGCTCCAACTCTTCTTATCGGGGTCGGCCGATGGCTGATAAACACCTCCACCGTGAGGGGTAGATTAATACCGAAGGATCGCCAGTATAGCCTCGGACAGCGTCAGTTGAGCATAGCATTCTGCTTGTTGTATGAATCCCTTGTCATCATGAAGGTTACCAGTAGCATCGACTTGATTGTCACCAACGCGACGATCGTATGCTCCCTTCCTTCATGTCCATCTGCTCCCTCGGGGCTAACAACAACAGGCCACCGCTGCGGACATCCTACCGGACCAAGACATTGCAATTTCGGCGGGGAAAATTGTCCTGCTTGGTCAGAATCTTACGACTCTCTTTCCAACCTCTCCCACTCTCGACGCTGAAGGCGCGTATGTTTGCCCCGGAGGTGTTGACAGCCATGTCCACCTACAACAGGACAACAGTCCAACCGGTGATACCTGGGAATCGGGCACTCGGTCGGCCATCGCTGGTGGAACGACTACCGTAATTGCGTTTGCGAGTCAGAAACGAACCGATGCAAGTCTCTTCCCTGTGGTTGAAGAATATCACCGTCGTGCCGCAGGGCAGGCATATACAGACTATGGGTTCCACCTCATCCTCACCAACCCAACCCCGACGGTGATGAACGAGGAACTCCCAGTCATGATGCGAGAGGGTATCAGCTCTGTCAAACTGTACATGACCTACCAACCCATGCGTCTGCGGGATCGCGAGTTATTGGACGTCTTCGAAGGCACCAGACGCCTGGGGATGACCACGATGATCCACGCTGAAAATGCCGATATGATCGAGTGGATGATTGAAAAGTTGGAGGCACGCGGCCGTACAGAGCCATACGCTCATGCACTTGCACGGCCCAACATAGCAGAGGATGAGGCCACTTACCGCGCCATCTCCCTCTCCCAACTAGCCGATGTTCCCATCCTTATTGTGCACATGTCGTCCAAGGTCGCTGCGGCCCACGTCCGACGAGCGCAGACCCGGCTTTTGCCAGTCATGGCAGAGACATGCCCTCATTATTTAAGTTTCACGAGTGAGAAGTTGAGAGGAGAAGGCTTCCAGGGGGCGAAATGTGTCTGCTCGCCGGCCTTGCGCGAAGACCCGATGGATTTGCAGGCGATGTGGGATGGACTGGTGAACAATACTTTCACTGTCGTGTCCAGTGACCATGCTCCGTCCAAGTGAGAGCATCCTGTCCCGTTGACTTACTCTATTGCTAACTTTTACAGATTTGATCACCCGTTGGGCAAGAAAGCAGGGACAACTACGTTCACGAAGATTCCCAATGGCCTTCCAGGACTCGAAACCCGCATGCCAAGTCTCTTTTGTGACGGTGTCCTGACGGGGCGTCTGTCGATTCAAAAGTTCGTGGAACTGACCAGTTCCAACCCCGCAAAGCTGTATGGCCTCGGATCCACCAAGGGCACGATTGCTCCTGGATTCGATGCAGATTTGGTCATTTTCTATCCTACGCCTGAACAAGTCGCCGCTAATGGAAAGGGAAGGGCTATGACTCCATTCCGCTTAGAGAACTCCATGTTGCATCACGATATCGATTACACCCCATTTGAAGGCATCGAGTTCACCAACTGGCCTCGATACACGATTTTGCGTGGAAACGTAGTCTGGAATCGAGATGAGGGTGGTATCCTTGGTACGAAGGGGGATGGGCAGTTCTTGAAACGGGGGAAAAGCACGCTCAGCAAGCCTCGGGGGGTGTTTGTCAATGAGTTCGATCCATATGCGTCATGATAGTATTCCATGACGTAGCTATGTACTATGCTTTATTCCATATTCTCCGTTCAGGCTGGAGTAAGTCCCATCTTCAGCGGGGCCTTCCCTTGATGCACCAAGACATAGCTTCGCTGAGTGGCTCCAGGCGCACTGGATCACCTTGGGCGAGTGGCGACTCTAACCCTATAACGAGCTTGCTGCACCACTACCCGAAGACAGCGGCAACTGGAAGGTAAAAGTTGCGCTTCGTTGCTCCTAAAGAAAATTGCGCAGATCCTCCAGATCCGATCCGAACATGTCGATGGTTTCGTCCGGGAAGCATCTGTTGACCATCAACCCATTAGGCCATCTGATTGGTAGCTTGGTATTGCTGCTGCTTTGCCAGACGCATAGAGCAATGGCGCAAAGTCGCGTCTCCATCCTTGCGAGTCCAGCTGCGGTGGACAACTAGACTATACTCCAGTCCCCAATTTGTTCCAGCACCATGTACCTGGCGGAGGAAAAGTGTTTCCGCATAATTGGACATAAGGCTGTACACCATCCCTATATCCTGCATATATCTCGCAATCTGTCCTATATGTCTGTCAAAATGGGGAAAGCTACTTCAGGAGCTTGATTTCCGCACGCAAAACGAAATCTGCTTATGAAACCTGGTTGTCGGAAGACGATCCACAGGACTTGGGAAGCTGATCCATGAGTCTCTCAGTTCCGCGGTATATTTACCAGAATATCGCGCAGGTCCGACTCTGTGCGGATGGCATCGCTCAACGAATGGGCTCCAACCCAAGGAGTTTTAAGCTGCCCAACAAAGATCAGCTATGCATTCGACCTCCTTGCTCCAGCGACGTCAGGGGTTTTGTTGTATATGGCTGTTGTGGCGCGGGAATCCGCTCGTGAGAAAGAAAGACTGATGACATGATCTGGTTAATATGCTGTTGCCAGCGTCCTCGGACCCCAGTCTCATCGCCAATGGGAGTCTGCTCTCTTTGATTACTCCAGGGGGGATGGCGCAGCCGCGCTGCTGGTGGTCAATTTTCTGGTTCCTCCACTGGAACTGGTCGTGCGTCCCTTGAACGTCTTGGACGAAGGTTGTCCACGGGCGCAATTCCGCAACAGATCGGATCGGGTGGTTAGCGCGGCTGTTTATCTCAGGCCTGTATAATGCACGTATTCCACAATCTGGCCTATATATCCGTCAGAATCTGTCAACAGCTACTTCAATTGATGACTACCCCAGCAAGCACCTGACCTCTGTGGTATTTGATTGCCCACCTCTTCCAGTGTGTATGTTAATGGGATCCTCAAATGACTTGTACGGAGGTACATTGGCGCAATTCAGCAAAGAATTGAACTGGGCGGATTGCGCTGCCTTGGTGCGGTTGTTTCCTATTACAAGGTCAGGAATTCGATTCCGATGGCTTCTTCGGTTACAACACGGCTGATGCCATGGCGAGCTGGAAGGTTGATAAATGGAAGGATGATGGATTGTGGGAGAGTTCTTCCTGTTTTATCAATGTGAGTCATAGCTTCATGAGGTGAGTATCAGTCAGGGTGCCTCGTGGTGCTGGAGTGGGTACCTTAGTGACTCTTCCCAGCATCTCCTACTTAGGTAGGTAGTTATTTTCAGTACTATGTATCTCAGCCCTGAAGGTCATCACTCTATCAATAGTATTAACCATGGCGCAATACATGGTAATTCCCCAATGGAAGAATAGAGTAGCATCGTTATCCACACCATGCCTATCGATCATCAGAAGGATATTCCGAGTGCATCCATATTCAGGCTCCTTACCTGCCGTATTGTGGGAGCTGGCAGGCACGAGAGCAGGAAGCAGGATTTGCCTGCAATGGAGGCTCTAAGTGACTGTCTTTGGGCATGAAATTACCAATTCATTCTCCCATTTCATTATCCAGCTTTCACCATCATCCCCCGCGTTTGGTTTACTATCACGGATTCATCGACTGACATTGAAAGCTACAAATTTCATTCTACTCCCCATTAAAGGCAGGCCAATTCACCTGACCCATCTCTCCCTGTCGTATTGGGGCTTTCCGTTCAAAGGCTACGCCACAGTGGCTTCTATCTATGGGATGCAATAGGACTCGGACCACAAACAAAGGATAGAATTGAATGACCAAAAAGCCTTAATAGAGACAGGTCAAATTGAGGCAATCCCCATGGTCCAGGGTTGATCACCTCCAAGATAATTTAACTTGCTGTGTTTGGCAAAGGGTTCATAGGTTGTGGCTGAGTTTGAAGGATGCCAGACAGCACTCGTAATGTGACAAAACGCAATTTGATATCGCACCTGAAACGAAGTCATAGATACATGATCTAGGATGGGCCAGGTACATGTCATAGACGGGCCAATTGAGCGCGTGGTATGTTGGTAGACATAGTGAGGTCCAGTATGATCGCCGCCTCCCATGTCACCCTTTTTCAGGGCCCTTGCCCCTTTCCGACATGTCTATTCAACCTCGATTCTGAAATGTAATAAACCAAACCCGACACATCAGTGTGAGCGACCCAGACTCCAATACGAGACGTGAACCAAGCCAAAAACAAACAGGACAGGCAGAAGAAACGACTTGGACGGTCTCAACAACAGCAGCAGGTGTCCGCACATTCAACACAGGTTTCGCAGCATTCCTGGCACAGGAAGCAACAGCACAATGTCATCAAGCTGAACAGTGTCAGTCAGCCGTCGACCGCGACGAAGGGGGTTGGGGTATGTACCAGGTGGTGAGACAGCCGTGGTCGGACTTCTTTTCCTCGGGCGGCGGTGGCTGCTGGTATTGCATCGGATAGGGCTGCGGAGGGGGGTACTGGCCTCCAGGGGGAGGGTAACTGGTCTGTCAGTATGAGGAGCTTCGGCTCGATCATGATAAAGAATCACTCACTATCCTTGGGGTGGCTGTTGGTACGACATGATGGATGCGACGGTCTTGGAGATAGAGAGTCTGGTATGAAGCGGATCACAGAAGACGACCGTATATTTCAGGAGTTATATAAGGACGTAGGACTGCAGCCAGGCAGAAGAAATACTGGACCATCAGCCCTGTCGGTGGGTGCGACATTGGCGCTGGCTACTCTTGGCCCTGCAAAGCAATGGAAGACCGTCCCCACCTTCACCAGGACGATTGGATCCGGGGGTAGCTACAGACAGACGGAGTAGATGGAGTAAGGATCTGGCAATCAGGCCTCATTGAGACTGCGCTTGGTTACCGCCGTGTCTCATGGTCGTGCAACATCGGACGGTCAGGCGCTATGGGGTTGGAGGGCAGGGCCATGAAGCGGTACGGTGGCGCCCGGGCTGGGATAAAGAGCGCCAAGAGGGCCTCAGATTGGCGAGCCAACTCATCATTGCAGTCAGGAGGTGTGGCTAGGGGGAGAATGGGCGGGACGATGGACAATGGACATTCCATTGTTGATGCCAAGCATAGGGGGCGGTGATATTATTGACACTTAATGTCACTAGGCTCGCCCTCTAGGGCTGGCAACTCCACCGGGCGTCTTTAGTGGGTGCTGATTGGCCTGGAATGGTGCTGCCTACTACTCTGTATTTTGTCTGCATTTGACATTTCGTGCTTGACTGGGTTGGACAGAGTAATCTTGAATAGAGGATTTGTGCATGAGGTCGCTCATTAGTCGCTCTGTTCAAAGAAGAACTATTTATAAGGGGAGACATTTCACTTGATTTTTTAGATATACACACTCTTATGCAGGATCCCATCTGTCTTTGTAGCCAGAGAGATATATTTACCGGACTCATTGGTTGTGGATGTCCAACTACCAGCAATAACTCATACAGTATTCACCATGTATGCAACAATTACCGGTTAAAAGCTCATACAAAGCACTCCAACACTCTGGCCATCTGGCTATTTCAGAATATCAGCATCGTTGGCAGACAGAAATCTCTCGGTGAAAATTGAAGCTGCACACCGCCCAGAAGCATGAAAAGTTTTTACCCCTAACACCCTGCTTGGCAGACGGAGTTCTTCGGAGTTGTGGTCATTAGCTGGGCATTAGAATGACTGACATCCTAGGTGAGAGTACAACTTGATCAAATACAAACATCAGACACTTATTACACAGATCAGTTCATACTTATCGACAAAACAAACAGAACCACAACGCCAACAACAGGAAGACGTAAATGTACAAGAAAAGGATAAAGCGACGATCGCCTCAGTTAATCCGAACCGAAGCCAACAGGTTGACTTCCTCCATGGGCTCTTCATGTTCCTCAACGCCGTTGGTCTCATGAGTCCCATTCATTCCGCGCGAGTTAATCCCATTGACAATGTTCTTCACCATCGAGTTGACGTTGCCGTTCGCTGCCCTGAGAGGCTCCGGAAGAGGGATGGACGGACGCAGGGATCGCACCTCGGTCACCGTGGGCAGTTGCGCCTCGACGCCGCGCGAAATCAACTCGACCTTGGAGCACAGTCTACGCATCGTGCTCTCGGCAAATGAAGAAGACATCGAGTGATTCGAGAAGATCATCTCGATCCGCACCTGCTCACCCACCGGGGTCGCGAGGATAGACAAGTCGCAGGCATCGGGAGCCGGGCAGATAAAGCCCGGCGCACACTTCAGGGTGCGCTCAATAGAGACGGGCTGGCTGGCGTCCTCGCCTCCGAATTCCTGGTACTGGAATACGGAGCTGAACCGGGTGTCTGCAGGCCAGTCGGTGCACTTGATGATCTGCCGGAATCCCAAGCTCTCGTAGGGGATCGTGTCGGTCTGCTGCTGTTGGATAGTCTGTAGTAGATCGAGGATCGTCTTCATAACTCCCATATTCGCCCGTACCGGCACGATATTCAAGCAAGGACCCATAATCGCCTCTACATTATCCAGCTGGAGGTTGCGGCCCGAAACCATATGACCATACACCACGTCCGTGGTAGCAGCCATCTCTCCAAGGACCAACGCCCACGCTGCCTTAATAACAGTAGCCGCCGTGATACCATGGCGTTTGAATGCGACCAATGGCACCATGTCGGCAATCATAGTATTTAAGACGTTCGTGGTCGACATCTTCTTGTGGGAGATAAGCTGTGTCATTGCAGACCCAGCTAATAAGTTAGTATAGAACTCTTGCGCTCGCGCTTCCTGGTTCACATAGAGCTGCATCCGTACAAAGTCGGAGAAATTAGGACGCCTAGGCAGCGGCTCGCCTCGATAGGCCAACCGAAGATCCTGTAATAAGAGCGGCATCGAAGCACCATCGTATTGCGCGTGAGAAACCCGCATAATCAGCCGGTGGCGAACCGCCCCGTCTTTAATTAATATAAAGCGTACAATCGGCTCTCCCAGGTGCGGCGGACGAGCAAGGTCCTCCCGTACAAGAGCTTCAGATGGATCCTGCTCGTCTTGGATATGGAATGTGAACTCTGGCTTGTATGACTGGAGGACCACCTGCAATAACTCCGATCCGGTAGTGTCCAATCCGGTAGCGACAAATACCGTCCGGAGAATGGAGTGGTGAGCAATGATCTTCTCGCAAGCGACCTGTAACCGACGGAGATCAATCGGTCCATCGAAATCGAATACGAGGTAATTGCTCCAGCCTCTGGTCTGGTTTAGGCCCCCATTGATCGCAAGAGACTGGAAATCGGTTGATTCGATGACGTCCTGGATAGAGGACGCGGGGACCTTCGCCTGGGGCAGCACAATCTCGTTGATCAGCTGGTCCTTCGGGATCGACTTGACGCTCGAGAATGGTTCGAAGGACTGGGGCAACTTTTGCTCCGCCAGAGTCTCGGCAATGGCACTCATAGCCTCGAGTGTCGGATGCTGGAAGACGGTAGCCGTCGACAGGGGAATACCCTGTGCGCGGGCCGCGGACGCAAGCCGCATAGCTGTAATAGAGTCGCCACCTAGACGGAGGAAGTTATCGTTCAGGCTAACCTGGGCAGTGGGGAGCTTCAAGCACTCTGCCCAGAGCCGCTGGAGCGTGAACTGCATCTCGGTGGTGGGTGGCCGCACATCCACAACGGCACCTGAATACTCTGCCATCTGACGGTGTGTCAATTGACTGCCGCATCGGATCAGGGTCTTGCGGTCTGCCTTCCCAGAGGGCATCTTAGGAATATACTGCACAGGGAGGTAAGCGCTTGGGATCATATGCATTGGCAGGAACTCTGCGAGCAGATCATCCAGGCCTGCGACTGCCGCTAGATGCTGTTCACTCGGCGGAGGGATCAGTTGATCAGCGTTGCTGGTACCCATTCCATCCTCCATGGTGACTGGGATAAAAGCAACCAGGCGCGGCTGGTCCGGTGCATCACTGGGACTCAGAATATCCACAACCGCATCCGGCTTCGAAGCGAGACTCTGTTTGATCCGATATTCAATCTCTCCCAGCTCGACACGCTGGCCACGGAGCTTGACCTGGGTATCTTTGCGGCGAAGGAAGCTCAACGTGCCGTCAGGGTTGTAGCGGACCAAGTCGCCGGTCTTGTACACAACGGGCGGCCGAGTATCGTCGTCTGGGAACAACCAGCGAGGGTTCTCGACGAAAGCCGCTTGTGTCTTGGTAGGCTCATCCAGGTATCCACGTCCAACGTTCCATCCTTCCAAGACGAGTTCTCCCACGCTTCCGACGGGCACCAACCGATGGTGGTTGTTCGGCATGACAACCCAACAAGCTCCAGAGCACGCACGCCCAATGTTCCGAGGGTCAGATTCCAGCGTTACGTCCACATTCGACGTGCTGCACACGCAGCACTCACTCGGTCCATAGGCGTTGATCAGCCGAACACGGTGTCCCCAGGTCTCAACGTGTGAGCGCGACATTGCCTCACCTGCAAGGCCCAGCACCTTGAGTGAGGGAACATCTTCTGGCTTGATAAGATTCACGAAAGAGGGGGTCAGCACGGCCCAATTGGCCTTGGTAGCACGGAAGGCTTCTGTCACATCCCTCTTGCGCTGTTCCTCCGACGGTATACAGACACATCCACCGACGACGAGGACAGTAAGGATCTCGACCAAACTAGCATCAAAAGTGAAGGATGCGAATTGCAGAGCGCGGGTGTGTCCGTCCATCAGCATTGCGGGGGCATGAGTCGTAGAACCAGAGCAGTAGGCCCCGTGTTGGATGATAGTACCCTTTGGTTCTCCAGTACTGCCGGAGGTAAAGATGACATAGGCAGCATTGTCCGGGCTGGCCTCGATTACCGGAGTCACTTCAGGAGTAGACTCGTCCGGAGACTCTTCGTTAAGGACAACGATATTGCGACCCTCTGCAACCCTGGTGCAGAGATCATATTGCTCAGGCGAACAAACGATGGTCTCTGACTTGAGTTTCCTGATCATCAACTGAATGCGGCTTTCTGGCTGGGACGGATCGATATTCAAGAAAGCAGACCCAGACCGAAGAACACCAAGCATAGCAGCCACGGCCCAGCGACTCTTCTCAAAGCAGCAGGGAATAAACGCCTCTGGTCTGGCTCCCAACTCTGCCAGGCGCCGCGCTAACCGAGCGGAATGGCGGTCCAATTCAGCATAAGTAAACGAGCCGTCCCAGGCGCAGACAGCCTCGCTCTCGGGCCTCTCTGCAAACCGTTCGCCAATGAGCCCATGAATCGTCTGGTTGACTTGGCCCGCAATGTTCTGATTCCACTGGCGGATATTAGTTTGGTCCTGAGCGCTGATGAAAGTAAGCTCATTCAGTTTGGTCTCCGCGGTCGAGATGCAGATCTGCTGTAAGAGATGCTCCAGCTGGCCCAGGATGCGACGGATGTAATCCCCGCCTACGAGGGTAGAGTCGTAATGAGCAGCACAAGCCACGCCGTTGGATTTCAGGGAACACTCCAGCGTCAAAGCGTATGTTCCGAAGTTCGCATTCGCCCCCGAAACGGCACGGAGGTTTGGAGTCTCGGGCGTGACTACAGCATCCTTGGCAGGCTGCACCACGAGGAGTGTCTGGAAGTCGCACGCAGAACTAGCCTCGCGGCTGACCCGGCGGATATTCTGCAGGCCAGCTTGTTCAAATGCAATGGTTTCGGTTGCCTCAGACTGGATCCGCTTGACAAAATCTCTCACTGTGAAGGTGCTGTCATCCGGAATCTTCACGCGCACAGGAACTGCTGCGATACCCGGGCCGACCAGGCGATCGAGGTTGGACACCGGTGCATTTCGGCCAGAAACGATGGTGCCAAAGACGACATCGTCCGATTCCGAGTGAGAGCCGATGAGGATCCCCCAAGCGGCCCTGATCATGGACGCTAAAGTGATTCCCGACTGCTGATCTGTAGACATGATGCTCATTTCATAATTAAACGTCGAGTCGGACACCGGCTGCTTGGCTGTCGACACCGTACACGGGAATTCATTCTGAGTTGCACCAGCAAGGTAGTCTCTCCAGTACTCCTCTGAAGCATTTGCGTCGGTCTTGACCACGTAGATCATGAACTCCTTGAATGTGGAATCCTTGGGCATCGGTTCGCCGTGGTATGCTTTGTGAAGCCGGTCGAAGACCAACTCCAAAGTCCAGGCATCGTAAACTGCGTGATGCACAGTCCACACAAAGGTCCATTCGACGCCTTCGTGGACAATACCATAGCGCGTGAGACTGTCTCCGCTACGCATTGGGCGCTCTTTATCGCTCTGCAGGAAGTCGTCAAGCTTCTCACCAACCTGCCAATCAATGTCCCCACGAACCACAGCCTGGAGGGAAGTTGTCTCTGCGGAGAACACAATCCGTGTCCGCAGGATCGGGTGAGCATCGACAACCTGCTGGCAGGCGCGCTTGAAACGGTTCACGTCGATATCCTTTCCAAGAGCGAGGGTATGCTGGGCAATATATGCGCCATCGCGACTGTCTGAGAGAGCCATAAGACCATCCTGTAGGGCGGTGCATGGATACAGATCCTCAATGGCGGAGGCGCTGACTTTGCATTGAGCCGCAACCTTTTCGACCAGGTCATTGGTGTCAATTGTCTCATCGAGCAGCGAGAAAGGAACATCCTCAAAGGCCTGGGTATTCAGCTCCCACGAAGCCGCGGCCATTTCGTCCAAAGTGGGATGACCGAAGACTTCACCGACACTCAGGCCAATAGCTTCATCCCGAGCAATGTTGACAAGCTTCATCGCATCGATGGAGTTGCCACCAAGTTCAAGGAAACTGTCGTCGGCAGAAATACTCTCCGGAGAGATGTCCAAAACCTGTGCCCACAGCTTCCGCAGCACGTCGCCAGTAGGTGTGGCAGGCTCCTTGTGCTCTTTCTTCTTGGCCCCCGTCAATGCAGCCACAGTCAACTGGGATGCGTAGTCACCAATGGCCTTGCGGTTGGTCTTTCCGGAAGCCGTGAGAGGCATGTGCCTCAGCTTGACAAGGGTAGACGGCACCATGTACACTGGCAAGGACTTTGCCGCCTGTTCTTTCCATCCACGAGTAGCCTCATCCAGGCGCTGAGCAGAGGCCTCGTCAACTTGGTGAAAATCGGCTTCCAAGCTCTTCTTCAATGCAACAAATGCGGCCAGGAAAGGTCTGTCGGGCTGGTCGACTGGCTTCACAAGCCCAACGGCCAGCTCGATGCCCTTGGGGAACGACTGGCGGAGGTGGAACTCAACTTCCTCGAGTTCAATTCTCTGACCACGCAGCTTAACCTGCATATCCTTACGTCCCACTAGGTTGATGCGCCCGTCGGAACCGTAGCGGGCCAAATCGCCAGTCTTGTATGCGCGGGACGGCGCTCCATCACGGATTCTCTGAAGCCACGAGGTGTTGGAGATGAACGAGGATGCGGTCTTCTCGGGCTGATTGATATATTCGCGAGCCAGGACAGGGCCCTCAATGACCAACTCTCCGATCGCACCGATAGGAGCAAGTCGATCGTCATCCGTGACATCAACAATCCACGTCGCCGCCCCAGTGCCGGTACCAATTGTAGATCGGTCAACCGATCCAGACAATTCACCGGTGACGCAAACGGATGCCTCACTTGCACCGTACATGTTCAGCAGACGGACATGGCTGCGCCATGTGTTGAGATTATCCTGTTGGACAGGCTCACCGGCGAGAACAAGGGTCTTGACGTCGGGAATGTCGTCGGGTCTCACTGAACGGACAAACGAGGGCGTCAGGCATGCCCAGTTTGCCTTCAGGTCGCGCATGGCTCCAGCCGTCCGTCCGAGGCGGTCTTCCTTGGACGGAATGCAAGCGGTACCTCCTTCGATGAGGGGAGTGAACAGCTCAAAAGTATTGATGATGAAGGTGAAGGAGGCAAATTGGAATGTCCGAGTGGTGCTGTTGATGTTCAGACGAACCGCATGTTCCTTGGCACTGGAGCAGAGGGCGCGATGTTCATGGATGATACCCTTAGGCTTGCCTGTGCTGCCAGAGGTGAAGATGGCAAGCGCAGGGTCCTTGGGGGTTGCACGGCGAGGGAGGTCATGGCAGGGAGGAAGGCTCTGGATGAAGTCCGCGTCGATCGCCAGTGGGGTGCACCCGGTGCCAGCAAACAGCTTGCAATGGTCCGGCGCAGCCAAGACAAATTTGGCGTCTACTTCTTCAATGATCGTGGTAAGGCGATCAATCGGCTGGGCAGGATCAATACAGACGAATGCGCCGCCAGCCTTCAACACACCCAGCATGGCGATGGGAGCCCACAGCGACTTGTCGAAGCAGCATGGTACAAACACTGATGGGCCGACATTCTGACCGATAAGGAAGTTTCCCAAACGGTTGGTATAGTCCACCATTTGTGCATAACTCACGGAGCCATCCCAGCAGTCGAAGGCGATCTTGTCGGGACAGGTCAATGCGCTCCTATCGATCTGCTCATGTAGACAATCCTCCACTATGTCCGGAACTGTTTGGTTCCATTGTTGGATCTGGTCCCATGAGCTGTATCCGAAGAGGTCGATCTCCCCGATGGTCGTCTCTGGCGCATCGAGCAATACGCTTGCGACATACCCGACCGCTTCTGCGACGGCGGATGCAACGGGTTCCCCGATGAGGTGTGAAGCATAGAGAAGGATGGCCTGGGGCTCCGGCGAGTCGGATACTAGCAGTACGATAGCGGACTATGTCCATTAGCAGGTTTCTAGAAGACAACATGCGCCAATGCGAATCATACCTTTGTGGTTTCTAATTCCTCGACAGAAGTAAAGGATTCCGGCTGCGATGTCTTCCAGAGGAGGGTATTGAAGGAAGTATTCGTGTTCATCCAGTCCGCAGCTGACTGTCTGATCTCCTCTTCGGAGAATTCGAATGAGGGTTCCAGTGCCTTCAAAGACGCGTTTGCCGCAATGTCTCCATGACAGAGAGCAAACCGCGGGGATGTCTTGGTTGTGTCGTCGATCTGCCCAAAACAGATCATGTCACTTCCGACATAGTATCGCAGCACCACCGTCCAGGCTCGAAGGAACGTATCAGCTGCAACAGGCGCAGATGGAGACTCCCCGTCCCATGCGACTGGAAGTGACCGGAAACCCCGCGCATCGCGCTGGAGGTTCTCGGTGGGAAACAGACAAGGCGCTGCCTTGTGGCTGGCAGACACGACTTTCAGCATGTCTGCGACAATGACGGACGACGCCCAAGAGAAAGAAGAACAGAGATATTCACAACGAAAGAAATAAAATTACATATGGGCGTGATGCGCAATGAGGGGGAAGAGAGAAAGAAAGAAGGACAACGTCACTTTCTGCGCAAGATGATGAGCCAGCCGGTGGTGGAGTGTCGCACCTGGCTGTCAACAGCTCACAAAAAGTTTTCTTTCTCCAACAGATATAAATCAATAGTTTCTCTCGTTTGCCGATCGCCCGAGGAAGGAATACAGTTCATTGACAATAATCAGAGAATGTCCAGTCCCCTAATCGAGGCATTCAGCCGTGGAGACCCTCCGAGAACCTGGGATCCTTCGATGGGTCGGGCTAGAGAGTCAGTCAGTCTCAGGAGCAGCCGACGATGGCCATGAGGGAGGCAACGGATACGTGGATCCACAGGAGGTCCGAAGAGACACTTTTCCCTCCCGCCATGACTTCCGTGGCCCATCCTCTGGAGGAGCTGTCCAATGTGGAAACCTGCAAGGTCCGACAGAGAGGTACGGAGTATGTGGATGTGGCCTGAGATGTGTTGCTGTATTGCATGGTATTTCATGTAGTTCTGATACCGTCATTACGGCCTTCAATACGATGAGATAAAGTTACCGCTTTGCCCCACCCGATCGGCAGTTCTAGCGCCAAGGACCCATTTGGTTGGTTCGGAATTTTTCTAGCAGATTTTTCACCTTTCCCCTTTTTATTATTTTTAGTGCGCTATTGTTTCGTTGATTCACCATCTCAGAGGTTGGATTAAGAGTGTGCGTAATTGCCGGCCGCCACACCCGCTCAGCCTCCTTCTGCCGGGCCTTACAGAAAGCCTCTCAGGGACCTCCGAATGCATTGATATAGCTCCTCCCAACTGCTGGTCGACGCAAGGATACCTCTTTCTTCAAATTGGAGTGCCTTACTTTTCACAATGTAACCCTGGGTACCTGCGTAATTACCCAGCAATCTGGCTCATCCGCGATTTCCTCCCAAACCTTCGGGGTCGATCCCGGAAATCCAGGATTAAGTTCGGATCTGAATCGGACCAAGAGCTCCTTCTGACGCTCATTTCCCCAAGGAGGAAGTAAACAGTGTCGATTGCGTTGGACGTGCGCTGTAGTGGACCCTGAAGGTCCAGTTTACTTCGCCCTGGAGCCGCTGCCCTCATCGGGCGTGGGTCGCCGCTGGGAGCTTTCGCGGTCAGGTTTTTGTACCTGACTGCTGGATTCAGTGTACCCTGCTTAGTGGCGAGGACCTGTTCACTCATACTTACCGTACAATTCTACACCGAACTGTAGTTTGCAGCGAAGATCATTGATTTTTTATTTTCTTTTCTTCAATGATTTTATCATATCTATTTATTTGATCTGTTTTTATTATTTGTTGTTTTTTTTTATTTTTTTCTTGGCGTGATATGCCGGTCCCAGTCCCGACCAACTTGCATCTTCGATGTCCTCGCCAATCTCCCTGATAACGCTTCATACAAATCCGGCTGTGGGTATGCTGAACATCGTCATTAAATGACAGTCCCAGGCAGCGCAGTAGACAGTGTCTTAAGTAGTAGAGTATCTCCCGTTGTAAGGGGCGATTTGCTTTCCCACCATTCCAGCCATCTCCAAATTTGCGCACCATGCAGGCGGTTGAAAGTGTCCGAGTGCAGAGTCAGATCGACCGGCGCACATGTCGCCGCGTGAAGCCCATGAAGGTCCTGGTCCTGGGCCTCTGCAGGACGGGAACATTATGTAGGTTCCCCTGTTGGTCCCTGGTCGGTTGACCGCCCCTTGCGCCCGCCGGGCTCTGACCATGTAACCTCTCACATTGGGATGCCCGCTCACGGTAACTAGCCACTTGGCTGGCCCTGCAGGAACTCGGATATGACACATATCATATGACCTCGATCATGCAAAACCCCCAGGATGCGGTGATGTGGAAGGAAGCCTTCCAAGGTAAATACTACGGCGGCAGGAAGTTTACACGGGAGGATTGGGACCAGCTCCTCGGCCACGTGGAAGCCATCACCGACTTCCCTGGCGCTGTCTTCGTCGAGGAGCTGGTCGAGGCCTACCCGGACGCAAAGGTAGTGCTGACGCTGCGCGACGTGGACGACTGGATGGGCTCCATGCGGAAAACCATCATGAAGCAGGCGTACAGCCCGCTGGCCACTCTGATGGGCTGGATTGATCCCGTGTGCTTCGGGGAAGGCAACCGCATGTGTCGCATGGGATTCAACGGTTTGTTCAAGGGGGACTTTGAGCGCAATGGACGGCAGGCGTTCCTCGACCACTACGACCATGTTCGCCGGGTGGTGCCGGCGGACAATCTCCTCGAATGGAGCCCGAAGGAGGGCTGGGAGCCGCTCTGCAAGTTCCTCGACCAGCCTGTTCCCTCCGGTCCATTTCCGAGATCCAACGAGGCGGCAATTTTCCAGCAAAAGTCCGCCACGGTCATCCGCGACGCCTTCACTCGCTTCTTCAAGAAGGTCACCGTCTTCGGTGTGGGCATTACGACGGCCATTTTTGTCGTGAAGTATGGTCGCAAGGGCATTTTCAGCACCCTGATTCGGGGATTCTAATCGGCGTTATCTTTGTTCATTGGTTGACATGGATTACTGGTTGCATCGGGACGGAATTGCATAGCTGGGCTAGATTGGATCGGGACAATAGAGGTAAGGTTGGGTACACTTCTTGTATTATAGTCTTTACGTGAATATAATAATCATTTCCTTGCCTTCGTCCTGGTTACGGGAGGTGTTACGCATGTCTCCATTCCGCGCCTGTGGTGTCCAGAGCATGGGACAACTCCGTGCTGCACATGGTGTCGTGCCTCCTATAGCCAGATCCCAATCCTAAACTCTTCTGCTTGGGTCAACGATAGATTGCCTGAATGCTACAACGAGGCAATAATGCAGAATGCGTGATTCTGGTAAGAAATCGCCCCATTTGGCATACGCCGTAGTGATCCGCGTCCAAGCAATCCTTTTACAAATCGGCGAAAACATACGGTGTAGAAACGTGGTTCGATGTGGCCGTACGTCAGACAGGTATTTCACCAGGAAAGGTCTCGCCTGGTCCACTGAGGATACGAATAATCGTGCTGCAGAGCTGCTGGTGGACCTGTATGGGTACGAGTCAGATAGCCGGACCTTAGCTTCAGGTCGACGGAGCTCGAGCACGAGCTGTCGATTATTGGCCCAAGATGCTGGACCCAGTGACAAATTCCGAGATTCAAGAACCACTGTACGCAATAGATTACTAGTACGGTCAGCCTTGTTATCCGTACAGCCCGGTCAGTCCCCACAGTTCCCGTGTGTGCGTACCAAGATTGACGCCGGCGCATGGAAGCGGGCCGTCTTGAGTAGCAGGGAGCCGGGACCGATTTCCGGCAAGTTCCTTGAGAGATTAAATTCATCCATTCGGAGTACTCTGGAGAGAGCGGCTGGGGTAGATGGGGTACGGCGGAGGAAACCTCGCGGAGGTTGGATGTAAATGATTTCATACTAAGCAAGTATAACCGGCAGAGACGAATCCGATAGATAGGCATTGGATATCACGGGAAACACCTTGCATCACCTTTGGTTAAGCATACACCTCACCCAGCTGCCCCTACGTAAGCCACCAAGAGCCGATGGGCAGTGCCAGTGGTGGCTCCGATGATGACAAGCAATCGGCAGCCTCATACCCTAAAGGGCAAGACGATCAGGCGGGAACTCGCTATTATTGGCTTCGATCGGGTTCCCGCTCGATCCACTGCGATCCCTCAGCGATCTTGTTAAAGATGGAGCCCCCAAGACTACGCGAATTTTCTTTCTCCTCTGATCTCCTGAATGCCCTCCGCTCGCTTCTTCCCTTCGCTGCTTTTGCCTCTTTGAATTTTTTTCTCCATTCATTCTTTCCCACCCTTTATCCGAACATTCGATTCACAGTCCCTCTTTTCTCCCAGCACTTCCGATTCCCACTTTTTTTCTCCCTAATCCCTTTTTTCTTGTCTATCTTGTCGCTCATTTGACTATCACCATGCGTTTCTTCTGGACGGCTACTTTGGTTGTCGGATGTCTGGGGGCTCCCCTCGCTCCACCCTTCAACAAGATGGTGGAAAGCGTGGAAGGCATGACACAGGTATGGACCACCAGCCCTCGCTTAAAGACAATACGCTGTCCGGAATGCTAATCATTACTTGAAAGAATGGTGATGTGGTGAGTTGTCCTCTCTTGGCCTTTAGATGCGAGTTTGACATAATACTGACATGATCGTGATGTAGGCTGTATGTGAATCCTCCGAGACCCGATGGGCTCCATCGATCTTGTGCTGACCGAGAGGGATCGTCGTGTGTTCTAGCCTGTATGTTTCTGATCTCATATGCGAGCCCCATGTCTGGATCGCTGATGCTAACCGTGCCGTCCTCAGGTTGTATGTTCTCCGGTCTAACTCGGCTAATGCTTTCGACATGATGATCACTGACTCGGTTCCCTGGGTAGAACGTATGTTGGTCCCCATCTCTCTCAGTTGAGGCTAAGCTGTCTATGCATCTTCATGCTAATTGATATGCCAGAATGTATGATCAAAATTCAATCTTCAAGCCCTCCATGGATTGAGTCATACTAACCTCAGCAGGGCGTAAGTACTACTTGATGGCTTGGAGAAAGAGATGACATTTTCCTAATCCGGTCCCTTCTTTACTCATAGACTGTAAGTCTCTACTCACTCACCGTCAATTCCGTTCTTACCTAACATGTCTAGGTGGTATGTATCGTCTGTATGCTTGAGCAATAGCGGACTTGGCCCCACTAACACAAGTATGATCTGATTTACAGAACGTGAGTTTCAACCCTTCCACTTTTGGTATATGCTAATATGCTAACTCTTCATAGAACGTAAGTCTCTGCTTAGTGGCTGATGTACAGTTGACTCGCTGTCAGGACTGACAGACTTCATAGAATGTAAGTGTTTGCATTTCTATAACGTTGCCTTTGCTAATTATTATAGGTTGTGAGTATATGACTGTACCTTTTGCTAACGCTATACCACCTGTATCATCCGCTGATAACATGAAGAGCGTAAGCTGACCCAAGACCAAACTATGCACCATATACTAACAATGCGCAGTTTGTAAGACCCCTTTGCTTCCATGGTTCTGTGGCTACTGAAATGAGATATTAATCATGATATAGCTGGTAAGCCAGTGTTCTCCCTCTTCCAATTGATAACGCTAACAGATCTTCAGAGCGTAAGTTACTCGATACCTTTCATTAAACACTGATGATTAATGGAGTGCTTCCTGTGATCCAGTTTGTAAGTTTCATCTCCTACCTTATCTGATCCATGCTAACGGTTGCTGTCAGTGTGTAAGTGATTGTCCTCCTGCCAGTCAAATCTTGCTAATCAACGCCTCCACAATAGAAAACCAAGGTCAGTACACTCTGCGTCGTTTCTGTCTCTATACCGGCCACTGACCAGTCACAGCGGGAGACGCCCACCATGACCACGGACGGAGACGTCGATCCGACCAACGATGGAACAGTCAACAACAACGTTTCCTTCCTCCGCTTCTGCTGATTGACTCCGCTCTGCCCAAGGTAGGTCCCCAGCGTGCACATGGCAAGTGGGGATTCAGCTCACAGATGCAGGCTTGCGTCCCCCACCCCGTCGTGGTGTACCGCCGATGAAATGGGGAGAGCCGTCGATCTTGATTCAGCTGCTGTCTGGTGATTTCCTTTCTTCGTGGCCTGCCATTGGCCACATGGTTCCTGTATTTTACCTTTTCTGAGCCCTAAGCCCAAGGTTAGCTTGGTGCGAGCTCCGCCTAGCCCGATGCTTCCTGTCTGCAGAGGCGGAGCTTGCAGTGGCTGTCAGCGTAAATACACCAGCCACACGTGGCTCTGTTTAAAGCCATTCTTTTCGGAAGTTAAATGCAGGGTCCAGTAGATATCATATTCCTCTTGGACTTTCGCTTTCAACAGACATCCCATATTACATGTCCTAGGGAAATGCAGGCAACCTTCTCTGTCTGCGTCACATAAGTGCCCCTGGCTAGATCCGAGATCATGCATATATCAGTAGATGAGAGGATCCTTATGGATTATTGGAATGTGACTGCACGGCACGTGATCATTCGTTGTCCAAGGGTTTTGGAGCTATTGTCGAAATCTACCATGAGTTACTTATCTTCATAATATCGTGGTTTTATATTTTCGCAAGGAACGGAGCCTTCTCGGGCATCTTTGGTCGTTTTGTCCTGGATTGGCACTTGTGTGTTACGGTGATGATCATGGGAGGATATATATCCTGCAGTGACATCTCGCATAATCGACAAACGATCTACAACCATTAAGACATGTCACAGCCAACCCAATCAACCCCTTTCCTCTGTATTATTGTAATATATCACGCTCGAATTGATTGAAATTAGAAATATATAACAATTAATCGATATGTAATTACAGCAGGCTTTTGTCATAAACAAAAAGAAATATTATGATAACCCACACTCCAGACAAGCGCCAAAAATAAACCGACGATTAATCTAGTTCTTGCCAACGGAGGCCCGGGCCCGGCGATCTCTCACCGCCTGAGCAAGAGAGCGAAGAGAGGTCTCGGTGGTCTCCCAGTCAATGCAGGCGTCGGTGATACTGACGCCCTTCTCGCAGCCCTGGAGGCCGGGGGCAGGCTTCTGGTTGCCCTCACGAATGTTGGACTCGACCATCACACCGATGATGCCTTTCTCGCCCTGGCGAAGCTGTTCCTCGATCACCTTGAGGACCTTGGGCTGGTTGCGGTGGTCCTTCTGGGAGTTGCCTATATATTGCCCGTTAGCCCACATGTAAACATGAGAAATGCGAATAATGCACGTACCGTGGGAGCAGTCGATCATCACGACGTCACGCTCTCCCTTGGAGCGGAGGAGCTCACGGGCGGCCTTGACGCTCTCGGCGTCGTAGTTGGTGCCGCGGGTACCGCCACGGAGGATGACATAGCCGTCCTCGTTACCCTTTGTCGTGGTGATGGCAACAACACCTTGCTTGGTGGTTCCCATGAAGTGGTGGCGGCCGCGCATGGACTTGAGGGAGTCCACGGCCGTGTTGACGGAGCCATCCGTCGCGTTCTTGAAGCCGACAGGGAAGGACAGACCCGAGGCCAGCTCACGGTGGAGCTGGGACTCGGTGGTCCGGGCACCGATGGCGCCGACGCTGATCAGATCAGCGGTGTACTGGGGAGAGATGGTGTCGAGCATCTCGCTGGCGACGGGAACGCCGAGGTGGGTGATGTCCGCCAGGAGCTTGCGAGCAACCTTGACGCCCTTGTTGATGTTGTAGCTATCATTGACGTCCGGGTCGTTGATGATGCCCTTCCAGCCGACAGTGGTGCGCGGCTTCTCCAGGTAGGCGCGCATGACGATGCAGAGGTCATCCTGTAGCTCAGCTGCCAGATCCCGCAGGCGAGCGGCATATTCCAGGGCCGTTTCCGGATCGTGAATGCTGCAGGGTCCAACCAGGACGAGGACGCGGTCCGATTCCTGGCGGATGATCTGACGGGCTTCAATACGGCTGTTGAGGACGGTGAGGAGAGACTCAGCGGAGAGGCCGATCTCGAACTGAACGAGCTCCGGAGGGGCGAGAGGGGTGTATTTCTCGACTTTGCTGTGGTGTCAGCAGTCATTCACATATGGAGGCAAAAATAATTTGAGTGACATACTACGCACATCCTCAGCCAGCTTCTGGCGGAGGAGCTCCAGGTTGGAGGCGTCGAGAACGGGCTCGTTGGTAGATGTGAAGGAAGGCATATTGGAAGGAGAGGTGATAAACGGAATTAACAATAGGAAGCAAATTATTAAAAG
Source organism: Aspergillus sp. MEXU 27854 (assembly GCA_019721355.1). Classification (NCBI taxonomy): domain Eukaryota; kingdom Fungi; phylum Ascomycota; class Eurotiomycetes; order Eurotiales; family Aspergillaceae; genus Aspergillus; species Aspergillus sp. MEXU 27854. Next base: position 305,174 of record JAGMTT010000002.1, read on the forward strand.
GCGTAAAGATTATGAACGAAATTATAGCAAAAGAGAACTTTTGAGGCAGATGCACTGGACGGAATGATATAGAAAGAAGTATCAGTACAGCTCCCACGCCACGGACCCCGGGTTTTATCAAGAATTTCTACGCGGATATCATATGTACCTTGCATCTCACCGAGGCTCGGGATGGGACAACCATTGAAAGCTTCAGCTCCTATCTTGAGAAATTTTATAAAATTCTTCCTTCGATCACCGCTCCACCCGTCGAGTTACGTCTCCATTGCGCATCGCACGAGCAACTCCGAGATGACCTGATACGTCTCCTGTCATAGCGTGCTTCAGCTAGCCACAAGGACCAAAGAATTGGGAAAGGAGAGGAAAAAATATCTTTTTAGACTCGAGGATTCGCGAGGATGTGGGCCAAAGGATTGCTCTTTGCCAAAGTGATAGGACGGTGAGATGGTTTGTTGTCCTCCTTCCCTCCTTTTCCACGGAATTGGAGCTTGGTCCTTTTCTCGCACATTCAAAGCATCAATCAAGAGCTAGATCTATGTCTATCAGTGGATGAGGAGTGACCGAGAAGGCATGGTCCACGAATCTCGGGAGGGCCACTCCAGCACGGTGGACGAGGAGTGGACACGGGTGGAGGAAGATCTGAGGCGGCTAGCTTAGAGGAGACAGCATCGCGATAGCGAGTGCATCCAGAGGGATCTATCCCTGGAACCATCCATGTGGTTTATTTACTCCATCGGAAAGGGGACGTGGTGGATATAGTTCATGGTGGAACCTATCGGGGAAGTGGTACGTGAGGGACGCTGTATACGATACAGTATGGAACAGTGTAAGAATACCGTACGTACAATTGGTAAATACATCAAATACCGAAAGGCTCCACCTAGCCATGCCGAATACAGCTGCTAGTGGATCTGGAAAACAACCTAATCGGGCGAGATCGTCAACCAAGTCAGCAAGCGATCGCAGCCTTTCCCAATCCACACTAGTGTGGTCCACGCCTCTCCCGCAACGACCGTACATTACGGTGATGTAGTTGTGATATTTTGCTTGCTCGGCAAGGCACGGAGGTCTCTACCACCGCTCATCCTCCCCCTACATCAGATTCGGTGTTGGCGCCACTGAGCATCAGAGGAGCCCCCGCAAGGGCGACGCCATCATCCACGGTTCTGGGATGGTTTCATAGTCCTACCGCTGCAAGGGCATTGTACTACTCCCCGCTATGTACGGAGGACTCCGTACGCGAGACTCGCGTTGTTGATGTGCTTGCTGGCATTGCCACCTGTCCCCTCCACATCCATTGGAGAGCTGTCGGAGATGCAGGTCTCCATACTGCCAACCCTCTCGTTGGGTCAGGAACACGGCCAATCTCAGAATTTGTCAAAATCCCGGGCCCAAAGCTCCAATCGATCACCGTGGGAGTGAGATAATGATCCACCCACCCACTCGAGGGGGTGTTGTCCACGGCCATATCCTTTCCCTTTGTGGCAGATGGGCTGCATCTGGGAGGAGATGCCGACTCTACCGTACCGTGATTCCCTCTTATGGAGAACTTAGAGTCTGACACCTCACGATCTGAAGCCCTAGCTGCAGTGATTTACCGAACTAGTGACTCCTGTGGCCTCGGACTGGTAGCGAACTGGAGTTCACGCCAAAACATACTCCATGGGTGGATACGACGTACCTTTCAGCTGGATCAAAGGCGCGTCGCCTGTATGTCCTCTCATCCGAGGTCCCCCCAGCGGAGAGTGACCGGCCAGAAGAATGATTTCCCATGTTTAAACTCAAATAAATCTCACGGTAGGATCCTCCGATCAATCTCTTCCCCTCCTACTCTCCACAGGGCGTCACTCTTTTTCCTTCCTTCGTTCTTCTCCCCTTCTTTGTTTCTTCGTTTGTGTTCTATTCTTTCTTCCCAGACTGCCAGACCGGCCTATCTGTAGCCTGGCTCTGGAGGTTCTCTCTTTGCACCATGCCGTCGACGATCATTGATGATGCTGGACGGCTTCACCAGCATTGGACGAAGCTGGTGACAGATGTGACGCCTTCCCACCTTCCGTCCGGCTATCTCACCAAGCAGAGCACGCAATCGTCCATTGGGCAGTTGGATGTGAGCCTCCAACTGCCATTAATCCACGCCTGCTGCCAGCAGTGTGATGTATCTCCCCTGAGTCTGGTGCAGGCCGCTTGGGCGGCGGTCCTTCGCTCCTACTCTGGCTCGGACGATGTGATGTTTGCCGGTATTGGGCTTGAACCCCCTACGACCAAGAAACAATGGACCAACACGTCCATTTTCCGGGGCCGGCTTGAGGCTGAAAATGTCCTCATTTCTGCCGCGAGTGAGATCCGGGAAGAGGGCCTCCTGGAGGCAGACGCTCTGGTTTCCGTGCCCGAGGCCCTCAAGGTCTTCTCAACCCTTGATCCCAAGCCATGCAACTCCGCTATCTGGCTCCGAGACCCTGCTTCGAAGAGTGAACTGTCTCAGACAGATATTGTAAATAGTAAAACGGTACGTCATCACCACTCTATTCCCATACATTCCAACTCTAATCAGCCCACGATACAGTTCGATTATGTCCTACGCCTTGACCCTTCCGTATCTACACTTAGTTTAATATTCTACAAACCTACCGTGTCTCGTGCACAGGCCGAGTACATCGCCAGCACCTTCTCCGATGTGCTGCAACATGTCTGCGTCGACCCAAATCAGACCGTGGGCAACCTTTGCCATCCAAGCGAGCTCGACAACCTCCAGATTGAGACCTGGAACCATGTTCTTCCACGAGGCAGCACCGCCTGTGTTGATCAATTGATCGAGGAAGCCGCACAGCGTTCTCCGAATGCCCCAGCCTTGGTCTCATGGGATGGACAGATGTCGTTCTCTGAGTTCAACCAGACGGCCTGTAAGCTGGCCGCCTATCTGGACCAGGCTGGTGTGCAGCGGGGTCAGCTCGTCCCTATCTGCTTCGAGAAGACCATGTGGACCATCATTACCATGATTGCGCTGTGGAAGGTCGGCGCTGGCTTTGTTCCTCTCGACCCGAAACATCCTCGTCAACGTCTCGAAACCATTATTGAATCGGTGCAGGCACGCACCGTGATCGTGTCCGCGGCCAACCAAGAATTGCTGGCGGGCAGTGTTCCCCAGCTCATCACGCTCGACTCCAAGCTTGTTGGAGAGATTCTGGCTGGCAAGCCGGTTGAGTTTCAATCACGGTCGCAGCCTCATGACGTTTCCTTCGTCATGTTTACCTCCGGAAGCACTGGGAAACCCAAGGGTGTTGTCCACGAGCATGCATCTGTTTCTTCGAGTGCCTTGCACCATGGACCTGCCATGAACATCTCTAATGCCACCCGCGCTCTCCAGTTCGGCGCATACACCTTCATCATCAGCACCTTTGAGATCTTCACCACCCTCATCTTCGGGGGTTGTCTCTGCATCCCCTCCGACCATGACCGACACACGGACATTCGCCCCGTCATCCGGGCCTGGGACGTGAACTGGGCTATCTTTACTCCCAGCTTTGCTCGTTCTCTGCGCCACGAGGATGTTTCATCTCTGGAAACCCTAATCGTCGCTGGTGAACCTGTGGCACAGGACATCATCGATCGGTGGTCCACCCGCGCTCAATTGATCAACATCTACGGATCCAGTGAATGTTCGGTCATTATGATCGGCCCCATGTCCAAGGACACTCCTCGCACTTGCATTGGTCGGGCAACTGGTGGCTTGTCGTGGATTGTTGATGCCAATGATCATGACCGTCTTGTGCCAATCGGTGCTATTGGAGAGCTGGTCATTGAGGGCCCGACCCTTGCTCGGGGGTATCTGGCTGATCCAGAGCGGACTGACGCTGTCTACATCAGCGACCCCTTTTGGGCCCGGAAGCCCGGAATGACGCGTCGGTTCTACAAGACTGGAGATCTCGTCCGGTATGGCGATGACGGCAGAGTGCACCTCATCGGTCGCAAGGACCTGCAGGTTAAGATCCGTGGCCAGCGTGTTGAGCTCACGGAAATCGAAGCGCACATGCGTGCGATCAACAACAATGTGAAGACCGCCGTGGCCATGGTGCACCCTGGAGGCAAGGCCATGCTGGCTGCTTTCATATCTACCCAGAGTGGCTTTGGACCCGAATTCACCAGCCCGTTCCATGCAGCCCCCGAGAACAAGGCTGAAATCACTGCCTTGGCGTCGGAGATGAACAGCCAGCTGGCCGAGCGACTGCCTCCTTACATGATCCCGTCGGCCTTCCTTCCCCTGCTCTATATGCCGTTGACGGCATCTGGAAAGACCGATCGTCGCCTGATCACCACTTATGGATCGAGCCTCTCTCCGGCCGAGATCGCTGCTGTGGCGGGTAGCGGTGCTGCTACCAGGCGCCGCAGACCCTCGACCGCCGCCGAGATGAAGCTGCAGCAGCTCTGGGCTGAAATCCTTCATTGTCCTGCCGAGGAAATTGGTGCTGAGGATAACTTCTTCCACCTGGGTGGTGACTCGATCGAAGCCATGAATCTGACCAGACGCTGCCGTGCGGAGGGCTTCCAGCTCCAGGTTGGCGATATCCTGAAGAACCTGGTGTTGAGTGACATGGCAAAGGTCATGACTCGGGGTTCATCCGCAGAGGTCACTATTGGCAAGCCGTTTGAGCTTCTGGGAGACGATGCTGAGACGATCCGTTCCAACGTCTTGTCTGCGACTCGCTTCTCTGACCCCGAGCTTATCCAGGACGCGTATCCTTGCAGTCCGCTCCAGACTGGTCTGATGGCTCTGTCAACCAAGATCTCCGGCTCCTACATTGCTCGTCACTGGCTCGAACTGCCCAGTAGCTTGAGCGTTAACCGATTCAAGGAGCTGTGGGAATTGATAGTGGGTAACAACGACGTCCTGCGCACGATGATGGTGGAGACGGACGAGTACGGCACCGTCCAGGTTGTCAACCGGGCCCGTGTGCAGTGGAACCACGATGTCGATCTGGAGAACTACCTGGAGAGCGATGAGAAGCAGCCTATGCTGATGGGCGACCCTCTCACTCGTTATGCGATCATCTCCGGCGAGCAGACATACTTTGTCCTGACGATTCACCATGCCATTTATGACGGACTGTCTTTGGAGATCATCTTCAATGACCTCGTCCAGGCCATCCAGGGTACTGTTCCGCCGCTTCGCCCTCAATTCCGTAACTTCATCCAGCATCTTGAAGAGATGAATTCCAACAAGGAGACGAAGGAATACTGGCGGAATGAGCTATCGGAAGGAGATCTCATCCCCTTCCCTACGCTCCCATCCGCCACCCACCAGCCGGTTGCCAACGAAGACTACGTCCACACCCTCCAATTGAACCGCAACGGGCCGTCCGACTTCACCACAGCAACTCTGATCCGGGCCGCTTGGGCTTTGCTTCAGGCTCGCTATTGCGACTCTCCCGATACTGTTTTCGGCTGCACTGTGAGTGGCCGAAATGCATCTGTGCCTGGAGTTGAGGACATGGTCGGACCAATCATTGCCACTGTGCCTATTAAGGCTCACATTGATGGTCAGCAATCTGTTGCCGACTACTTGGAGATGGTCAACACACAGTCGGTAAACATGACCAAGACCCAAAACTATGGCCTCCAGAACATTGCTCGTGTTAGCGACACCGCCGCAGCGGCATGTGCCTTCCAGACCCTGCTTGTCATCCAGCCTGCTAGCTCTGTCCCTGAGGACAGCGTCCTCCCGCCGTTCTCTGCTCCTCGGGCTAAGTTTAGCACCGTTGCACTCACCCTGGAGTGCAGTCTATCTGCTGATGGCGGGGTACTTATTCATGTGCACTTTGACAACTCTGTTCTTCCTCAGGCGCAGGTTGTGCGGATTGTCAATCAATTCGAGCACGTCCTGCAACAGCTCGCAGCGGCACCGACTGGCAAGATCTCGGACCTCGAGATGATCAGCCCGCAGGACAAGGACGACATTCTCGGTTGGAACAGGACGATCCCTGACGTTATCGATGACTGTGTTCACAATCTGATTGCGAAGAACACGATCAAGACTCCCCATGCTCCTGCTATCTGCGCCTGGGATGGTGAGCTCACCTATGCCGAGCTCGAGAGTGTCTCGTCCAAGCTCGCTGCTCACCTTGTCAACCTGGGAGTTGGTCCTGAAGTCTTTGTGCCCCTTTGTTTCGAGAAGTCCATGTGGACGATTGTTGCCATGATTGCGACCATGAAGGCAGGTGGTGCTTTCGTTCCTATGGACGCATCGCAGCCGACCAGCCGGATGAAGTTGGTTGTCAAGGAGGTCGGTGCTCACCTCATGCTGTGCTCGGAGAACGAACTTGGTCGCTGCCCTGGCCTCGTGGAGAAGGCGATTGCCGTCGGCCCTGGAATGACCCAGGCGGCGACCCCGAAGACCATGCCCACTCCTGTAAAGTCCACGAACGCTGCCTATGTCATCTTCACATCTGGAAGTACCGGTACCCCCAAGGGCTCTGTCGTTGAGCACCGGGCGTTTTGTACGGGAGCTATCTCGCACAAGGAAGGATTGCAAATGGGCAGCCGTGTCCTTCAGTTTGCCTCCTATACGTTCGACGCAAGCATTCTTGAGATCCTGTCAACTCTCGTCCAGGGTGGATGCGTGTGTGTTCCGTCAGAGTCTGAGCGCCGCGGCAACATTGCTGAGGCCATCACTCGGATGAATGTGGACTGGGCTGTCCTGACACCGTCTTTTGTCAACACCATTGACCCAACGACCGTACCTACCTTGAAGACGCTTTGCCTGGCCGGTGAAGCAATGACTGCGGCCCACGTTGCTGCATGGACTCCCCATGTTCAGCTGGTCAATGGCTATGGTCCTAGCGAATGCTGTGTCTGCAGTTCTTCGAACCGCCAAGTGCTGCCTGGCACCCTCCCTAACGACATTGGTACCTCTGTTGGCGCCGCATGCTGGGTTACTGACCGGGACGACCACAACAAGCTTTCGCCCATTGGCTGCATTGGTGAGCTGCTTGTTGAGGGACACACTCTCGCACGCCACTACCTCAACAACCAGGAGAAGACCAATGCTGCGTTCATTGGTCGGCCGTCATGGCTTCCCTGGACGCGGTGCGACCGTCTCTACAAGACTGGCGATCTGGTGAAGTATGCACCGGATGGGTCCATTCTGTTCATCGGACGGAAAGACACGCAAGTCAAGATCCGCGGTCAGCGCGTCGAGCTCGGTGAGATCGAGTACCATCTCTGCCTGCCTGCTGAAGTCACTCAGGCGGTTGTGGCCTATCCTAAGAAGGGACTGTACGCCAACAAGCTCACTGCCATCCTTGAGCTGTCTGGAGCGACTGGGTCTGACATGGTCCCTGTGTCTAAGGCCCGTATTCAAAAGACTGGGTTTGACCTGGGCTCTCTGTCCCACTACCTCTCCGAGACCCTGCCTGTTCACATGGTTCCGGTAATCTGGATTATCGTCGAGAAGATCCCTAGCTCCTCGTCCACAAAGATCGATCGGAAGACTGTGGATAACTGGCTGGCCGCTTTGCCGTCTGACTTTGAGCCAACACTGGGTATCAAGCGTGAGGGTCCGTCAGTGTCAACCCTCAGTGCGCATGAGACGAAGGCGATCGCAATCAGCAAGAAGATTGCCAACCTCGTCAACCGGGACGACACCCCCATTGAGGGACGCGACTTCAATATCTCTTCGATGGGCATTGATTCCGTCCAGGTCATCAGCTTGGCTAGTTTCATCAAGCAGAACTACGGCGTCAAGGTCGATGTGTCGCGCATTCTGGATGGACATATGACCGTCCGATCTCTGGCTGCCTTTATTGACGCGGAGCTCAATGGTACCAAGAAAGAGGAGGCCCCCACGTTCGACGTCATGAAGGAAGCCTCTTCCATCTTGAAGAACATTGTCAAGAACACCGCTGTCAAGAAGACTGTCTTTGTCACTGGTGTGACTGGATTCCTCGGCACGCAGATTCTTCGCCAGCTATGCGAGCGCTCTGATGTCGGCCGTGTCATCGCTCACGTCAGAGCCCCTACGCCCTCGGAAGCCTTCATGAGGGTGAAGGATGCTGCTGTTCGTGCACAGTGGTGGACTGACTACTACCTCGGCAAGTTGGATGTCTGGGCTGGAAACCTGGCCAAGCCGCAACTGGGCCTGAAGCCCAGACAATGGGCGAGCCTGACTGGGGAGAGCCCGAATGACGGGCTTGTTCACGCCATCATACACGCCGGAGCTGCTGTCAACTGGAACGCCGGAGCGAACATCCTGCGGGCTGCCAATGTGGACTCCACCGCAGAGCTGATCAAGGCGTCTGTGACTTCTCCCGCTCGTCCTCGCCTTGTCTACGTTTCTGGTGGGCACAAGTGGTCTCTGGACGAGAATGATCAAGATATCGCTCGCGAGGTCTCGCAGGCAAACGGATACGCCCAGACCAAGTATCTCTCCGAGCTACTTGTCAAGCAGTTCGCGGCGCGTTATCCCAATCAGTTTGCCATTATCAAACCTGGTTTAATCCTGGGCACGCCTGATGAGGGCGTCGCCAACACGGATGACTTTGTGTGGCGTCTTGCCTCGGCGGTGGTCGATGCCCGCTGCTTCAGTCAGGACCACGGAGACGGCTGGATGTTCGTCACCAGCAGCACTCGTGTCGCCGAGGAGACGATCAACCAGGCTTTCTGCCCCGCCCATGCAATGAAGACGGTGACCTACATGACCGATGGTGTCACCGAGCGCGAATTCTGGGAGGTCTTCTCGCGAGAGCTGAAATACCCCATCAAGCCCGTCAGCCACTCTGCCTGGATGCAGACGATGCACAACTCCATCCAGAAGGAGACGAACTCACACCCGCTCTGGCCGGTGTCCCAAGTCTTCGATGCCGTCCAGGGCCATTTGGGTGTGGACTCTCTCGAGGACACGAGCATCGTGACGCCGTCGCAGAAACAGCACGTCAAGGCCACTATCCGGCGCAACGTGCAATTCCTGGTTGAGGCGGGCTTCATTGCCAGCCCAACCGGGAAGAAGATGAAGTACATGGCCGAAAAGGTCTTCCAACGATCTGGGAATGTGTGGGAGAATGTCAAGGGAATGGTTAATGCGCGGTGATGGTCCTATAGGATGGGCCGGTCTATCCTTAATGACTCATGTAATCCGTTCAGTTCTGTGTACAATATTTGTCTCTAATTGTTAATACATCTGATTGAATCCTTCGACTGGCTCTAGCCAGATTCGTAGCTCGTAGTTATTTTTAAAATCTGCATAATTCTCTTGACATTCAGCTCAGCTGTGCAAGCCAGTGGCTGAACGGATGCATCTGATTGATCAACCCAGCCCACAGACACCAGATCTGATCGATCGACACCCATTCTGATTGATGCGTCTGTCGCGGACTATTCGACCCATGGGTTGGCCGTCCCACTTGCGAGCCCCTGGCGAGTCGCCCGGCGTAGATATAAAGCCTGTCCCTCTCCCGTCCTCTTGCCGTCCCTCAACTTTCCCTTCACATTCTCCATCACACATTCTCATCATGGACGCATTCGCCCCTGCTCCTGCCCCTCCTACCGAGCTCGGACGCTACCGCGTGCTGTCCTCGACAGCCGGCATCCGGGTGTCGCCTTTGCAGCTGGGCGCCATGTCGATCGGGTCGGCGTGGGCGCAGGGCATGGGCAGCATGGACAAGGAGGCGTCGTTCAAGCTGCTAGACGCATTCGTGGAGGCAGGCGGCAACTTCATCGACACGGCGAACAACTACCAGAACGAGGAGTCGGAGACGTGGATCGGCGAGTGGATGGCGGGGCGGCAGAACCGCGATCAGCTGGTGATCGCGACCAAGTACACGGGCGAGTACAAGGCGTACCAGGTGGGCAAGGGCAAGACGGTCAACCACGCGGGCAACCACCGGCGCAGCCTGCACATGAGCGTGCGCGACTCGCTGCGCAAGCTGCAGACGGACTACCTCGACATCCTGTACGTGCACTTCTGGGACTACACGACCTCCATCGAGGAGATCATGGACAGCCTGCACGCGCTGGTCCAGCAGGGCAAGGTGCTGTACCTGGGGGTGTCGAACACGCCGGCGTGGGTGGTCAGCGCGGCCAACACATACGCCCGCCTGCAGGGCAAGACGCCCTTCAGCATCTACCAGGGCCGGTGGAACGTGCTGCTGCGCGACTTTGAGCGCGAGATCATCCCGATGGCGCGCCAGTTCGGCATGGCGCTCGCGCCCTGGGACGCCATCGGCGGCGGCAAGTTCCAGACGCAGAAGGCGCTCGAGGAGCGCCGCCGCAACGGCGAGGGGCTGCGCAAGATGATGGGCGGCGAGCAGAACCCGCACGAGGTGGCGATGAGCGAGGCGCTCGCCAAGGTCGCCGCCGAGCACGGTATCGAGTCGGTCACCGCTATTGCGCTAGCGTACGTCCTCAGCAAGACGCCCAACGTGTTCCCGCTCGTCGGCGGCCGCAAGATCGAGCATCTCCACGACAACATCAAGGCGCTGAGCATCCGCCTCACCGATGAGCAGATCAAGTATCTCGAGAGCGTCAAGCCGTTGGATGTGGGCTACCCGCATAACATGCTCGGTGAGGACCCAGGCGTCACCGGGCACGCGGGCATGTTCCTCGCCCCGTCGGGTCAGTTGTCGTTTGTCAAGTACCCGAAGGCGATTGGATACGATCAATGAGTTACATGGAGGATATATGTGGAACACGTATGTAGAAAGAGTTCAATTCAGAACGAGACTATGTACTGCAATCGATTCAGGTTTGGTAATATGTGCACGCCCTCATCGCATAGATATTACATCCTTAGGCGCATAGCGCTTTAGCAGCCCCGGCATTCCTTCACCCACAGAGGAGCCTGCTCGTACTGGGTGTCGGCGCCCTGGTAGTAGATCTGCTGGCGCTGGTCGGCGTTGGGGTCCACGACAAAAGCCTGCTCGCCATTGAAGGTGAAGTAGCCGTCCTCGGTCATGCCGAAGCCGGTGAGCTGGGCACCCTCGGGGGTGGCGCCGGAGTGAGGAATGGTCATGGCGATCGGCTCGACCTGGTCCTCGATAACATAGAGGTTTTGCCAGGCGGTTGGGGGAGAGCCCTGGCGGGTGTAGGTGACCTGGCCGTTGGCGGCGTGGACTGCGGGGGTTAATCTGGGTCTATTCATCGAGAGTTTGGATGAGGGACGTACGGATGAGGATCTCGTAGGTCGTGGCATCAGTGACGTTGTGGCTGATGATGGCGTGGGCTATGCATGTTAGATATCTCCTATCTTCGTCTGTCATAAAGAACTTTTATGGGAGACATACTGCCATCGGTGAGAACAGTGTTGCCACCCTCTCCCACCAGGGTGAAGGCCTCCGGCAGAGTGGCCGCAACAGAGGCAGCGACGAAGGCAGAGACAGCAGCGAGAGAGAACTTCATTTTTTGACAGACTTGTGGTTGGATGAATTGATGGTTGTCCCAATACTGGGAGCGAGAGGGGTATTTATATTCATTGTCGGCGCAGTATGACGTTTGGGATGGGATCTCTCCTCTTAGGGCTCGCTCAACGTCTTCCATCGGCTCCGCATGTCTCACTTGGCTGCATCGCTGGCATTCCCCGAGCAGCATGTCTTGGATGGCTGCAGATCTTCCCATTTGACGTGTTATCTCCTATCTCTATGTGTACATTTGGCATTTTTCTGCTCTTGTTGCGCTCTTTGTGAACATTGAATGCCGGGAGAACATCTATCGGATACAATCCTTCGGGACTGATATCCATGGAACAGCCGTGGCCAGTGGATCAGATCGGCCTCCCAGCGCCATTTCCAGCCTGCAGAATTCGGTTCTCCAACAAGATCCAAGGGAATTGGGCGCAAAATTCGGCCACGATCCAACTAGTCTCACTAACCCCCGTGGGCTCCCCACTGAGTGTCTCACTCAGGGGTTGGGCAAATGCCTTTTTTGTGAGAACAGGCGACAGGAACCACCGGATGCCGATGCCGACCCCAGAGTAATTATAGATCAAAGGCAAATTGGATCGCATGACTGGAGACGTGATGTAAGGACATGCATGAGGGAGTCTCCTATGGCTGGCTGCCTTGCAGTGCATATTGGGCGCTGGGCTGTGAAGACCCTGCACGGATCATGTCTCACTCTCACCGACTCTCCTGATCATTCAATGATTCAATAATCGTGACATTCAATGATAGAAAATGGACATCGACTGCTCGGAGTGCTCCGTAAGAATTTTCCAGATTTCGACGATCATCTAGCATCCCTATCCCTGGTTGAGAGTCTCTTTTGTCCTCGACTAAGCAGTTCAAGCTCATCGCTCGATGACGCTTCTATTTTTAGGATTGGGAGACCTTGATGCCATCCAATATGATCCGTCCTTCGGTATTCATCCATCAGGGAAGCCCGAAATATTCAGCAATATCGCACATTCCATCGCCGTCACTGGTGGGCTCGTATTGACTCCGATATTCTTATAAGATTGCCTAACATTAATGACGACAACGTATCTGTGGGCGATACTCCGCATCTATAGACAATAATTGAAACAAGCGCCACGCGAACTCTTAGCGGAAGCATCATGACGATCAACGGCTGCTGCTACGGAGTACAATCCGACTGTCGGATAAGTTCCGTCACTTCCGGATAGCTTCACTCATTATACGCAACATACACAGCCCAATCAAGTCATCACATAAGACAACCATAATTGATCGCAGCTAACTCAGTAGATATATACAAACTCATCGTTCTCACGATCCGTCAGATCCAAAAACGCATTATTGCCCACCTCGTGCTCACCCCCCTCCTCTGCAGCTGCATCCCCCGTCTCCTGGAAATGCGCCTGCATGGAGCGATCCACCAGCTTCGCCGGCTTGCCGTTCCGCACCCGCCGCCGTTCCTGCATCTTGTTGAGGACAAACAGGTTGGCCCACTGGATCAGCACGATCGCCACGAGCGCCACAAAGATGCCCAGACAGGCCCGCAACCCAGGCTGGTATGCCGGCGCGTCGGCTTCGTTGAAGAGCAGGGGGCCGACGATGTTGCCCGCCGAGGAGGCCGCATTGTACAGGCTCATCACGATGGACTTCTTCGTCGTCCCCGCCGTGTTACCCACAATCCACACGACTATCAGCGGGTTTCCGCCGAACAGGAACGCCAGGAGGTAGTAGCCGGCCATCAGGGCGTCCTGCACCGAGTCGTTGCGAGGGAGCACATGCAGCATGACGAGTCCGGCAATGACGGGGAGCATGAACCCGGCCAGGATGGCGGCCTTCAGGCGGGCCTTTTGCGCCAGGTAGCTTGCGAGCAGGATGATGATGAACTGCAGGGCCCCGAAGGGCATGTTGAGCAGAGTGGTCTGGTACTTGTCGAAACCCAGTCCGGAGAGAATCAGCGGGCCAAAGACGTTCGTGACGGAGGCGCCCACGTTCAGCAGGAACGCCATGCCGATCCACAGATACGTCTTTGGCTCAAGGCCGGATTCCACCACCTGGCTGACTTTGAACTCGCGGTTTCCAGCACCGGTCTGGTTGGCACGCAGACGCTCCAGTCCTTGCAGTCTCTCTTGTTCCGTCAAGAACCTCGCCGACGCGACGTCATTGTCCAACCGCCAATAGACCACCGGTGCCGAGATGATGGTCAGAAGCCCGGCGAAGAGGAAGATACTGTTGGGACCATGTCAGCTTTCATGCAGTGACGTGACATCAGATGAAACATACATTTGCCATTCCTTCAAAGGGCCCGACGTGATATGACCGAACCCGTACGACAGAATCGCCGCAATAATCGTCGCCAACCCGTTTGTACTATACCACGCAGCCACCCGCAGCGGCTGTTCCGCACGACGGTACCACTGACTGGTGATGATACTGAACAGAGGAAGACATCCCGCCTCGAACAGTCCCAGAAAGAACCGTGTCGCCATCAGCCCCGAGAAGCTGTGACAGGCCGCCATGCATGCCTGGGCGATGCCCCAGCCGAGAATCAGGGTCGGCATCAAGATCCGATGGGGCACCTTGACAATGAGAAAGGATGAAAAGGGTTGCCAGGCCAGCTGGGCAATAGGGGAGATGGAGCCGATCAGAGAGTACTGGTTGCCGGTCAGGTGGGTGTCGTCCTTCAGACCGAACGTGGCGCCATATCCCAGGACGCTCTTGTCCAGAATCTGCAAGAAATACACCCAGACGAGAATCAACAGGATAACACGATCCGTCTTGCGACGGATACGCTTGCTGTCCTCCTCTGTCAGCGGTACTCGGACGACATGAATGGCGTCTAGAGCGGGTTTGGTCGTTTCGTGGCCCTCATTATGCGTGACGCCGGGCTTATTGGGGTCCATGGTGACAGTATGAGGAAAGATGTTGAGAAAAAAATAACTGTCTGACAGTGCAAAGACAGGTCAACCGTCCTGAGCAAGCTGGCAACAGATATGCTGGGGGTCAAGTAGATAAATAACCCCCATGCTCACATTGCACCCCCACGCCTCTGCCACTGTCGTCACAAGGAAACTAGTCGTGGATCGGGGGAGCTTATAGTCCGGGGGAATCCTTCAGACCAGTCAATCCATGCAAATCTTTTCCCGGCATCAGACCATTGGCCTAGTCGTTGTGGTCTAGTGCTGCATCTTCCCCGCAAAGAATCTTGAACCCTGAAATGACCCCCACGGGGCGGGTGTTAAGCGAACCCCCACGCCGGCGGAAATCCACGGGCAGAACGACACAAAGCACAGCCGAGGATGATAAAACGAATCCCGTCAAGCAAGCCACGGGGCCGGATGCGGTCGGCATAGCTGACTCGGGTTCTGCTGTCTTCCTGATATGTTGGCAGCTGGGCGTGGGAGACAGTAGAGCGTGGGATGTCAACTGACATTACAAGGGCATCAAACATGGATAAATACATAGTCATATCTCCATAATCTCAGTCCTAGGAGTTCAAAAGCCCGTCACAGCGTATACCGGAAATCCGGAGACTCTTCCAGCACCTTCACATTCCGATCGGCTTCACGGTTGGCGTAGATAAAGTACACGGTCAGCAGTCCCGTCACTATGATGATAACAGCCGACGCCCTGTTCCTCCCCGAGTTAGCCCGGTTTTCGGCCCCAAGGAAGGAAGATACTTACGTGATGGTGGCATAGATGCCCGGATAGTAGGCCGGCGCATCCTGGCTCCGAAAGACCAGACTGCCGGCCATGCCTCCGATGCCCCCCATTCCGACCATGATAGCGCTAGATAAGGCTCGCTTCCATTGCCCGCGGATGTTATTGCTTTGCCAAGTCATGCATGCCGTCACAGAGGCGTTGGTCGTACTTGTTGCCAAAAAGACGCCAAAGTACCGCACCCCGTTCCCCTCAAGGAAACCCATCAGAGCCAGTCCGATGATTGAGCCCACACCGTTCAGTAGGAGGATGATCGATCGGTTCCGATATTTGTCTCCGAGCCATCCCTGCACTAACATCAAGACGCCGGCAGCCACGTACGGCGGTGCGCACAGTGCCTGACTCGCACCGACGGAATAGCCCATCCCGTTTCGTAAGATCAGCGGTAGAAAGAAGGTAATGGCATACATCACCGCCATGAGGCAACTGTTGGATGTCAGTGGTGCACTCGTTCAAAACGCGCCGGTGGGATGAATACCAGAAGATCAACCCGTAGCACCAGAGGCGGATATCCGAGGCGTGGCGTAGAAACTCCCTCAGCGAGAACTTTCCGGGAACTGCATCATCCCGATCTCGATTCAATCGGCGGATGATAAACGCTGCCTCATCCTCACTAAGGAACCGCCAGGATTTGTGGCTCTTGTCTGGGAATTCCACCACAAGAAAGTACGTCAACAGTCCGACCACGCCTGTGATCTGAGCTGCCAGTGAGTATGGAGATGAACCAAAAGCTTCAGGATAACATACTACTCCCTCGATGATGAAGATCCATCTCCAACCTCGGATACTCTGCAGTCCCTCCATCTTGGTCAGACCAAAGGCGAGGATATTGGCGAGGGCCTGCGCAACGAGGCCGATACAATAAAACAGCGAAAACCTTTTGTGTAGCTCGTCTGAATGGACATATCACTTGTCAGAAAGAAAGGATCTTTCATCTGCGTTAGATGAGCCCGACTTACAACGGCTGTACCAGGTGGAAAGCAAGTATACGACACCGGGAAAATAGCCACTCTCCAGCACACCCAACATGGTTCGTGCCGCGAGAACGTCGGTCCATTTGTGCGTGAAGCCAATTCCCTACATAAGCATTAGGTTGTGTCTTCAACGGATACGCTGGACTGTACAATTGTCACGGCTGCCCAGGCCAGGATCATTCCCGAGAGAAATTTCCTAGGTCCAATTTTCCGGATCAGGGCGGTTGCGAATGGCTGGAATACGACGTACGGGACGAAGAAGATCAACATCACGAGTGACTAGACAATTAGCTGAGATCATATAGTCAGATAGCCAACCTACGTAGCGGTAGCCCACTGTCATCTCAAGATCATCATTCATTCTAAGAGAGTTAGGTTGCTTCACAGGATCAGAGACCTAACGTACCCTGCTATGCTTGCATTTGACACATTTGTCCTATATGTGTTAGCCTCGCCAAAGAAGAGGTCGTCAAGCCATCCAACTCACCTGTCCATCAAGCAGATGCAGTACCCTAGAGCTGTGATGATGACCAGACGTGCATCGACACGATGGACAATCTTGCGCTGCTCTGCATAACTGTAGACCTCATCCACGTCGATGTCAAGCACCAGTCCACGTTCCACCTTCTCGCTCGCGATTGAGGGTGTCTTCTTTTCACTCTCCATGTTCTCTTTGCTGTTGTAGTATTTGAGATGTGAGAGATTCCGGTATAGAGGCTGAGTTACTGGATTGACCTTTCAGTGGTCCTTCTTAAGTAGACAGATCTTTTCGTATGGTGGTGGTGGACTCTCCAAATATGTATATCTAGCTATGCATTGATATCGGTGATACATCTAGGGCCGAAATGCGGAGAAGCTTCCGGGATGACTGCAGGTAGATTAGAGATATATGATACCGTCAACGGCCAAGATCCTGCAAGCCAAGTAGATAAAGGGCTGCTACCGATTGTGGTCTCCTTACAGTCATCGGTCTCAGGCCATTAACGGCAATTGTTCACTATGAGTGTATGGCTTATGCCTCCTGCATATGATTGATAGAGAAGCACATTACCTTGTGTTGGTCAAATTCTCTCTCAACAGTGCACAAGATGATCAATCCCCAGTTAACTCCGCATTGGAAAGACGTGAGACCCAGAAATTAGGATGAAGATAAGCTCACGGCATAGGGTCAGAATGCTATTTTCGTCCAAAGCTACATTGAGAAAAGGATCGCATTTCCAGATCGAGTAGCCCAAAACGCTTCGCTTACCTGGATTAACCGCTGAATGATGTCCCATTGGCGAGTATGTTTACCTCGTGATCATCCATCTGTGCGCAGACATTGCCAAGATTCCTGCTGATCCTGCGTATCGCAGGTATTTGGTAGGAACCATTGATTGTGCTCTGATGCTTTCTCTTATGCCGTCGTTCACTGGTTGAGGATTGTGTCTTTGGCATGAAGTTACCGGTTGTAGATCTGGATCCGATGAAGGGGATCATTATAATGCATGTGAGCTTGTATACATGCGTCTTGATAGCAGTTTCCCTCTGCGTACTGCTTCAGCAATCGCTGTGTCGTCCAGATAGCCGAAGCACAATCGTGATATTGGTCGCTCAGCAGACTTACAACGATGGGTTTCTCTGTTTCTTCTGGGTTGATTTGGGGAATTGTCAGATAGTCCGTTAGTGTCGTCCCAGTAGTCTGCAAGATGAGCCTGGAGGCGGTAAGGTAAGTACTACAGGACGCAGCGTTCCAGGCACTGGTATGTGAAATTACCTTCCTCGAATTCATGAGTAGCAAGAAATTTGTTTTATAAATACTCTGGTCTCATGAATCTGCCGATTACTTGCATGAGCATCGTTCCTGTCCGCTGAGGAAATATATATCCACTACAACACCATAATATTGGCGCAGAACAGCACTTAGCTACAATTAAAAAAAAAAAAAAAAAAAAAAAAGTTTAGAAAATAGAAAAACCAAAGAAGAGATTCTGATCATATGTTTACAGTCTACTATCGAAAACTTTTTGTCTCTGCTGCGATCCCTAATGGATATCTCGTCACCATGGAAAAAAAAAGGGATAGAAAAGAAAAAGGCAAATGAGCGAAAGTGAGACTGACATAATTGACATAAGATGATTCAGCATTCATTAAGTAGTGAATCATACTTATCAGGGCATTATTGTCTGCCCTCTTGGCGTCCTGACTCGGAGAGAGATATTCTCACTGCCGAGTGGCAGGTGAAAGGTCTTCTCCAAGGCATTTGGGCCATGAATTGGAGATTGGAGACAAGTAACCCAGTCAAGGAGATTGATTGACTTGACAGCTGCTCACAGACGAATGAGATACGCTCTCTTTGCCCATCACCACCCCTTTTCCTCCTGGTTCTCCCGCGGTCCATCCGAGACGGTTGTCGAGTCTGTCTGGCTCGGCAGCGCGGAAGGTCCACTCGGCACCGTTTTTTCCTGCTGCTGGCAGATACCATTGGCCTAGCACTTTTAGAACGGCTCGAAGGGGCCAAAAAGGGAGGGGGCGATGGGCCATGACAAATCTACTGCTGGTCCATGCATACTAAGACGAATCGTTCTTCGAGTGTAAGCAGGTCGTTCTTGTGCAGCTGGTCTCCTGAACCCCTCCTCAATTCTTCTTCATTGTCTCTCTATCCCCATTCCGCCTCATTTTCACCGCCGTCCTCGCTCAATTGCTTCCACAGATCTCCGTCGCCATGTCTTCTTCCAGCAAGCTCTTCGAACCCCTCCGCGTTGGCCGGGTGGAGCTCCAGCACCGCGTGGTGATGGCGCCACTGACCCGGTTCCGCAACACCGAGGACAACCTCCCGCTGCCCATCGTCACCAAATACTACGAACAACGCGCCTCGGTGCCCGGCACCCTGCTCATCGCTGAGGCGAACCAGGTCTCCCCGGCGGCGGCGGGCATGCCGCACGGCCCCGCCATCTGGAACGAGGAGCACGTCCAGGCGTGGAAGAAGGTCACCGACGCCGTCCACGCCAAGGGCAGCCACATCTATTGCCAATTGATCGCGCTGGGCCGGGCGGCGCATGGGCCGACGCTGCAAACATACGGGGACTTCGCGGTGTCCGCGCCTAGCCCGATCCCGATGGAGGAGGGCGGAGTTCCGCCCCAGGAATTGACCGAGGCGCAGATCAAGGGCTTCATTGCCGACTTCGCCACCGCAGGCAAGAACGCCATCGCGGCGGGCTTCGACGGCGTTGAGGTCCACGGCGCCAACGGCTACCTGGTCGACCAGTTCACGCAGGACGTCACGAACCAGCGCACCGACGGCTGGGGCGGCAGCGTGGAGAACCGCGCGCGCTTCGCGATCGAGGTCGCGCAGGCGCTCGTCGACGCCATCGGCGCGGACCGCGTGGCCTTCCGCCTCAGCCCGTGGAACACCTGGCAGGGCATGAAGATGGCCGACCCCGTGCCGCAGTTCTCGTACCTGGTCGAGAAGCTCAAGGAGCTTCGCCTGGCGTACCTGCACGTCGTCGAGTCGCGCGTCATCAACAACATCGACTGCGAGAAGGGTGAGGGCCTCGAGTTCCTGCTCGATATCTGGGGCAAGACCTCGCCTGTGCTGGTTGCCGGTGGCTACACCCCCGAGAACTGCCGCGAGGCTGTGGACGAGCAGTACAAGAACAATGATGTCGCTGTCGTGTTTGGTCGCCACTTCATCTCCAACCCTGACCTGCCGTTCCGGATCAAGAATGCTATCGCGTTGCAGAAATACGACCGCGACACTTTCTACACGCCCATCCAGGAGGAGGGTTACCTCGACTATCCGTTCAGCCCGGAGTTTACTGCTGCGCAGGCTTAGCTGCTCCTGGAGGCTGATTTATGTCGCATTCGAGACGGCTGAGTTGCTGAAGATGTTTGTGTTTGGTGGTTGGTTTGATTTAGCGTATGATATATCCCTATAGAAATGACCGTATCTTTAGCGAGAGCTATCATGCTTTGCAATTATGCCGGTGGGCCGAGGTAGCTAGTAATCGTGGACTCTGTCTTTGAACGCTGAGCAACAATCCTTTTACCAGGTCTCCTTGATAAAGTCGGCACATCGCTCCCCAATACCATACGCCGGCATCTGGGTATGTCCTCCATGCAGAGTGGGCATCACAGAGCAGTCGGCCACACGTAGACCCTGGATCCCCTTGACCCTCAATTTGTTATCCAGCACTGCCATGGGGTTGTCGTCCTTGCCCATGGCGCATGTCCCGGCGGCATGATAGCCTGGCTTACATCAGTATCACTTCCAGTGAAATCATGACTGCCCACTTACATGTTGTCGCATGCTCCTTCACATACGGAATCCATTCCTCTCGCGTCTTGTAGGTATGATGGGTGAGGTTCGCCGGCCACGCGCCCTTCACAATATCCTTAGTGCCCGCCCCATTCATAATGATCTCGTTTCCAAAGCGACACGCCTCAGTCAGAACCAGGAGGTCCATCGGGTCCGCAAGATAATTGCAATCGACGACCGGGGTTTCCTTCGGATCACTGGATCTCAGCGTCACCGTCCCACGGGACTTGGGGGCGAATAGCTCTGCGATCATCGAAAAGGCGTGCTTATGGTCGACCGGGAAATCGTTATACTGCTTGGGACCTCCGTAACACTCGGTCGTGAAAAACTCGATGTTGGGCTGTGCTGGGGTGAGACCCATCGGATCGCGGCCTGGCTCGCGAGGCGCGTCCCTCCACAGGGGCTCATCCTTCAAGCGGTCATCCATGCGCGCAAACGCGAAACAACCAAAGGGAAAGGTGGACAGAAAGCCGGACTTGTGCTCCTTCCACTCCTTGTATGTTTTGGCCATGTTATCGTCGTGGTAGACGTGCCAGTCGGTTGTCAGGCCCTCTTTTTCCGTCTCGTAGAACATGAAGACAATCTGCGGCTGCAGGTTAGAGAGAATCAAAGCTTTATAGTTCCTGGCGGTACCTACCAGATGGTCCATCAAGTTCTTACCCACTCCCGGCAGGTCAACCTTGCAGTCGATGTTGAATTGGGCGAGCTCCTCGCGCGATCCAATACCAGACCGCATAAGAATGGTTGGACTGCAATACGCACCGCCCGAGACAATGACCTCTTTTGTCGCATGGAAGGTCCGCGACGATCCATCGGACAGCTGGGTGACGACACCTGTCGCGCGCAGTCCATCAGAGGTCTCCTCCAAGAGAACGCGATCAACCGTGGTATCCGTCTGGACCGTGATGTTTCCCCGATCGTACTCCTTTGTGATAAAGTCGGCAGCAGTCGTACGAATACCCTTGTGGACGGTCCGTGGGACGTGTCCACATCCATGAGGGACATCTCCAGTACTGAACATATCATGGTGCAGGGGCAGTCCCTGCGAGACAAACGAGTCCATGATCAGATTGGCGATAGGGGCGAGATCGTGCGGCTCCGTATGAAGGGGACCGTCGAATCCGTGGCTCTTCATGTCCGCTTCGAACCAGTCTTTAGGATGGAAGGTCTCTGCCTGTTCGCGATCGTCATTAGAGCTGTTCCATCATGCACAACATGGCTTGCCGAAGTTACCTTTCTCATGGCGGCAAAGAACTCCTCGCCACTCCAGCCCTCCAGCTCCCAATCGGTATAGTCCTGCTTCGAACCGCGGATACACAACGTGCCATTGCATCCACTGCACCCCCCCAAAAACCGACCGCGGCTGAGCTTGACCTGGCGGCCATTGACACCTTTCATGGAGCTGGTGATCACATTCCAGTCGGTCTCGGAGTCGAAGTTGTTGGACCATCTAATGCCGTTCAGTTGACGAGGACGCTCGAGCGGGTGCGACTGCCACATACCCGCCAGTCATGTGCACATTTTCCAGGTCTTTGCTATGAGGTCCTGCCTCGATTACCAGCACCTTGATGTCGGGATTCTCTGCCAAACGACCGGCGACTACACATCCTGAAGTCCCCCCTCTAGGAATTGCGCATTGGTGAGTTTAGGCAAAGGCAAGCGAGGAGATGTCACTCACCCACAGATGATATAGTCATAAGCGGTCATGTCCTCGATGGAACCCATGATGCTTCGTGTGGAGAATATGGTCTTCTCGGGTATTTCCAGAATCTCCCGATGGCCGCGGGGTCTCTTATAACAGACAACGGTGGGTGATACGAGCCCCTCTGGAGCGGGGGACCGACTAACGAAACAAGAATGATGCGTGACTAGTGCTCGCCCTTACTTCCAACTGTCCTGCCTCGGGCGAACCCCGTGGGTAATGGCCGTTTGAGGGCGGAATCGAGGGTCCGCATTCATCAGGCCACAGAGGACCGTCCAGGCGACGCTCGTTGCCTATAGGCCAACGCATTTGGTCATTTCCTAGTCTCGCATTAGGACATGCTGCTCTAACCAGCCAAGCCTCCTGATGCCCGCTCAATTCCGCAGGGGTGTACTTTGCACGGAGTAAACCTGTTCGATAATCAAGGCACCTGGTTCATCCTACATGCTTATCTGATCATGTGTCAACAAATTCACAGGTCACATACAACAGGCTACCCCAGAAATGAGCCCAGCGGCATCAAAAGCAACCCAAAAGGAGACAGGGGAAAGGAGCCATTTTAACTTCATGGTCAATAGCAATACGAGACCTATGAACCGATAGAGAACAGATCTACTGCCTCCATTCTTTGGCCCCAACTCTGCACTCGCGCCGCTCCACTTTCCGCGTCTCCGCCCACGGAACGATGATACTAAGTACTGACATGTGGAACTGCCTCGAGCCTGCGATCTGTCAAGCTAAGGCACGGGAGAGCCCCGGTCGACACGGGCGATCGCCAGTTTTGTTTCACCGATCCGGATCTTGGCCGGTCTAGATAGGCGGATTGAGTTTGACGTTGATATTCCTGGCGTAACAGAAACAATAGCATCGCGGACTAAGATTCCTTTGCGCTGATGGTGCTCCTTCTACGCCATCTGTTTTCAAGGGACGTGGACTCAAGTTATGTGCGAGAATTATTCCAGGCAACCTAATAAGGGTTGCATCAAGGCATATTGGACACCTTTTCTTACGTCTAGGAGGCGTCAAATAGCCTGTGATTGAAGATCTTATTTCGACAAGAGACGCCCAACCCTAATATTCGGCCTTGGCCCGAAGCAGTACAAAAGACACGGAATATTGGATCCTGGTCGCCCTATGGTAAGCCGCGACACTCCAACAAAAACAAAGTACCCATATCGTATACGATCATTCGTGCGTGTCCTGTGGGCTACCTTTCCAGGTGAACCTAATTTGGTAGTCGGTTACTCGCAAACTTCGGGTGTTAGGGGTCGAAGTTATTTACTTGGGAGTATATCATAACCTTACCCCGTACGCAACTGCGCCACGACAACTCCTCTAGGCGCTCCTTGTTCCCTCTGTTCATGCTCTCTCGATACCTTGGATTTACTCCCCAAAATGGGTAGCGCCACTCCATTCCAGACGGAAGCGTGGACAGAGTATGGAATCGGCACCCTGGTCATTTTCTTGCGCATCCTGGCGCGGGTGAAAGTGGTGGGCGTGAAGAACTGGCAGGGAGATGACTATTTTGCCATCATTGCGCTGCTCTTCTGGACTGTCAGTCATATCCCGAATATTTACGCTGAGTATCGACTGACGCTGTGCAGGCGGAACTTACCATGCTGGAATTGATCGGTGCGCATTCAATCAGGTCTTGTCGCCGCCTCACCTAACACTCACAGGCCAATGGGGTACAAATATCGGGTTCACCGACGAACAAAGAGCCGCGTTCACCGAGGATGAGATCAAAGTGCTTGCTCGGGGTTCCAAGTGCCTCCTGGCGGGATGGACATGCTACGTCACCCTAATCTGGTCTCTCAAAGCATGCATGCTGTTCTTCTACAACCGGTTAACGTGAGTCGCTGATGCCCATGGTAGAGTTAAATATGGTAATGCTGACGTTCTTCAGTCTGGGACTGTTTCAACAAAAACTTGTCAAGCTCAACGCTGTCCTCTGCGCATGCACATACACCGCAGTGATCTTGACGATATTCCTACACTGTCGACCCCTACACAAAAACTGGCAGGTCTATCCAGATCCCGGGCGTAGGAGCTCCCATCTTCACCATCCCACCAGCGGTGACTAATTACCCCAGTCAATTGTTCCGCCGATTATATCAACTATATCGTGATTGCAGTCACGAACGTCGCGTACGTCCTCCTCTCATTGAGTTCATATCCATACTCTGACGACTGACGGTAGTACTGATGCTATCCTCGTATCGATCCCTATTCCCATCCTTGCCAAAGTCCGGATACCTTTGCGTCGGTATGTACTACGTCCCCTCTGCGTGGTTGAGTCGATGTTGATGAACATCGCGATAGGAAATTAGTCATTGGGGTCCTCCTCTGTGGAGGAGTATTCGTCATGGTCGCAACCCTGCTACGATGTATTCTGTCGCTGCAGAGCATTGACAGTATCAACACCAGTACTATCTGGGCGATTCGAGAGACGGTAGGATCCATATCTCCAAGCACCAGTATGTCTCACTCAGGGCTCACATACTATAGTTCGTCGCGATTCTCTCCGTCAATGCGCCCTGCATCAAACCCCTCTTCAGCAGCTCTGTATGGCTGGGTTCATCACGGGATACTTCCAAAGGCGGCAATCGCTTGGGCAGCTACAGCCTCTCGGTGTTTGGCAAGTCAAAGCCGAGTCAATTGGCGAGTGAGGCAACGAACACGAACATTCGACACCGGGATAGCGATGAATATGCCCTCCATGACGGCCACACGTATGTCAACGATGTGCGTGGAGGGGATTCCGATGAGGAAATCGGAAGACGGAAGGATGCAATTCAGGTGACCACCATGTATGAGGTGCGGAGTGACGATATGTCCCGTCGGTGATGGTGCGCTGGGAAGGTCGCCGGTGTTGCTCGTATTCCTTGAGTTCGTGTATTATTAACTTAGTCCGGAGGAAGATATCCACCTATTAATGAGACTCGCTGTTGGAGCGATGATACACCCACGAGGGGATTCGACTGTATCTCTACTTCAACCTCCTCGGCTATGGACCTCTGACGATCTTCCGATCGGCCAATGTATCCGGAATGCGTCGAGTATTTAGCCCCGCTTAGAGGGTTCCTCGTGGCTGGATCCCTCCATCCATTCTTCCATCACTCACAATGCAGGTGAACCGACATTCTCGACAGCCCCCTGCATTGGAGGAATTGGCAGCCGTTGTCCAGCAGTCATTACAGTCGAATTTTGCGACCGCCTCGGCCGGCGTTGTACAATGTCCGGATCTTCGACAAGCGCCCTTCAAACTCGCAGCGGCCGGACTATGCGGAGATGCGTGCATTGGCGATGTCGGGGCCAGAGGAAATCTATTTCCTCGTCCCAATTACAACGCAAAGTACTCCCTCCTCTCATTGGCAGAGGATATGATGATGTCGACCGATAAAGGGTTCATGATTGGCGCCGGAGCTGCTCCCTTCCAGGACATCGGACAAAATGCCGAACTTGCTGCCAATCTCTCCTGGCAGGGACGCAGTGACGCTGACTTCAACGACCCACCATCACTGGCTGTGGTAAATGAAACCCATGTCGTCAGAATCAATAAAGACAATTCTAGCTCATGCGAAACTACGTCAAGTACAAACTGCGCTTTGATGATGAATCTGTTCGGCTGCAGGGGGGACTCGGGGCCTGTGTTGAAAGTGACTGCGCGATCTCGCAAGGGAAAGGATAACTTCACTGAATGCATCCGCCGCGGTCTACATGAGGCATATGGGGATACCAGACCGGTCAGTCTCGGAGGTGTATTTCTGTTGAAATCCGGCAAAGCCAAATTCCACATCATGCCGGATTTTCCCCCAGAGGATCAATTGCCGTTCCCAGACCGCGAATACATGGAGAAGGGATGGATCACCTATCATGTCTTTGAGGCTCCGGTCGTCTGCTTGACAGTCTTGCACAGTGCCGACCCGGAGGACTTGGGATT
Source organism: Aspergillus sp. MEXU 27854 (assembly GCA_019721355.1). Classification (NCBI taxonomy): domain Eukaryota; kingdom Fungi; phylum Ascomycota; class Eurotiomycetes; order Eurotiales; family Aspergillaceae; genus Aspergillus; species Aspergillus sp. MEXU 27854. Next base: position 331,206 of record JAGMTT010000002.1, read on the forward strand.
GCGGATGGAGCACACGCATTGTTTTGAAATCGATGGACATCGGAAAGGGGGCCATTACCATTATGATATCAGTGAAGAGGGTGATGAAGTCGAGTACGAGGCGTACTTTAATGTGGCATCTGCGGTGTATCGCATTCATTAGATTCTCATCACGATCATGCCAAATGCTGGTGATAAGGTCAATAACCGCATGACCCGTGATTGCCTATCAGCGGCCGTCACTGCCATTTCAGACCCAGCTTTCTTTTTTCATTCGTCTTCTTCTCCTCCTTCTTCTTCTTCCCTGCCAGCCCCAACCTTTGGGGAAGGGGGATTGCAATATAGTCCTCCCTCCCGTCAGACTACCGTACCTAAAACTGACCTCGGCCTTTTTAGTGTAGCGGTCAGAGGGCAACGTCTTCTTCTACGGTCCCGTCGTACGCCAAATATATCCTTCACCGGGGTTCATCCAGGCCGTCTATAATAATCAGAGTCTCCTTCCAACGTTCGTCCCCAAGGGACCTCGCTCTAAGAGTCTTCGCCCCGCTGGGCAAAGACTCTTCGAAGAGATCGCTCATCAGCTGCCCTACATCTCTACTTATACTGAGTTGATGTTCGAGAACGTGAAACCTGACGACCGAAATCTCATCTATCGGTCCTTGGATGGCCACGCCGAGACCGAACGACGCTGCGCAAGGTATGACATCCGCTCTGCCAAGTATTTGGCTAAAATAAGCACTGATACGGTGGTAGGATCAATTGTAACTCGGTGACCGGAATTCTGCTCTTGAAACTCATGCCCATTAGTCTGCTTGACAACCGACCGAAGGCACTTTTACCAGACGGTGATATCCTCGTGGGACTGTCCAGCTAAGGCCTATTCAAACAATGCCAGCCGCGACGAGGCACCAATGGCAAATGTGCCCGATTGAGCAGACGCCGAGACCGAAGGGTGGGCAATTATTGTCCAAGACACTTTGTGCCGGGACGTAGGGCAATGTGAAAAATGGCCGGTGTTGCATAGTGACTCACTTGCGCGGGAAGTGTTTCTTCTTTCTGAAGGGCTTCCATGCCTCCAGGTCTTCAGCGCGACAAACATTAGTTCGTATACGGTATCGTGGCTCTATGTGACTGAAATGATCGTCCAGTGAGGTTCCCATTGCAAACACGAAGCCACAGATCAGACAACTCGGCCTCTCGGGGTAGGACCCTGTGTTGAGTGTATGGTAGAAAATTTGCGGTAGAGTGACCATGTTGTTCGAAGACCGAGGTGATGTGAAGGCTAGAAGGGGCACTTTTAAAAGCTGCCCAAGGAGGGCTTGGTAAAGATGTCATCATGGTGATGCCTATGACGCGAGGCGGGTTTCAATACCAAGCATATTGAAAACGTTCAAGTATAACCCTGGAGGTCCAGATCACTCCATCTCATCCGAAACCTTCGCTCTTCCATCATAGGTGGGCACGAATAGGCCGGTCATTCGCCTATCTCCTCTAGAAACTCAGACCTGGAAAGATATATCTTTCGTTCTTTTCGAGTTTGATGACACAAATGCTCTACCAAGTGAATCAGAAGTGATATGCCGGCACCTATGAGGTTATCAGGGAATCATGTTTGACGTCGGCCAAGGCAGAGTACCGCCGCAGCACCCGTAAGGAGAGCATCAAATCCATAGTTTTCAGTGCTTTCTTCTACCAACGCAGTAATGCCACCTGGAGTCCTGTGAGCGCTGCCCTACGGACATCCTTGTAACGGGCTTGACAGGTCCAACCAATAATATATATGTTCCAGCGACGGTAGTGTGATTGGGAAACAGTTGGCTGATCTATAGCATAATCATCTCTCAGCAAGCCATAGAACAGATCTATTACACATTAAGAGCCAGGTTTCAGACTCCTGTCTGTCTGTCATCCTCATCAAAATAGTAACATTTTTAGTCCCCACAGAATCGTCGCCAGAGGACTTCCTAATTGGGTTGGATAGAGACTATACCTAATACGGAATAGACCCGGAGATTAACCGAGAAAAATTCGAGGTAGAGAAAAAGAAGAAAAGAGGAAGAGATTTTGACGGCGACGATGAAGAAATTCCTGACAGTTTATGACGTGAACTGATATTTTGGAGGCAAATTAGAACGTTGGTGCACATCTCTCAGCCATTCAATCTCGTATCGAATTATTCTTTGGAATTCAGAACCCTCTTGGCGAGGCTTAACGTGCCAAGCCTCTGTACAATCCTTCGGGATGATCGTGATAGGCAACAGGAGGATCAAATAGACAGCACAACCTTTTAACCCTTTCAACACCACCTTAGACGTTGTCAATAGCAATAATAATATTCTAGGGATCGAACATGTCTATAGAGACCCTCCTGTCGTGTCTACTTTCCTTTTCTTCTCCGCCGCCAGTTCTCTTTACCTAATGGTTTCCCACGCCCACCATCTGGTGCCTGGCGAGTTTGTCATGGATCTTTTAGTCACAGTCCAGATTTTCTCCCAAAGATAGTGCAGGAAAAAATAGGGAAAGAAAAAAATAGAAATCTTCTCTGTTCGTGCCCTCTGGCTACTGCGTAACTTCATCCTCCCAGAGGCTTCAGTAGGACTTGCGCATACTGGCCAACATGGCCCATGACGAGGTCACTCCAGTGGCCCAGATAGCCGAGTCTATTGTGTCAGAAAAGCCCAATGTCAAGAAAGACGAAGTCCCAGACAAGAAGAAGGACGCCAACCCACCCTGCATCAACGAGGATGCCATCCAAAAAGATGGAGAGGACGAACCTCCCAAGGAGTTGAAGCGCAACCTGAAGAGCCGACATCTTCAGATGATCGCAATCGGTGAGACTTGACTCGGCCTCAGAATGTCGGAGGATCTAACAAGCAACAGGAGGAACAATTGGAACCGGTCTTTTCATTGGAAGCGGGACAGCCCTCGCCCATGCCGGGCCTGCTGGCTCTCTCATTGCTTTCGCCTTTGTCGGTTCGATCGTCTACTCGGTCATGATTTCGATGTGTGAAGTGGGAACCTATATCCCCATCGCCGGCTCCTTCGCGTCCATGTCAGCGAGACTGATCGATCCGAGCTTGGGATTTGCCATGGGGTGGATATACTGGTTTAACTGGGCGTCAACCTACGCAGTGGAATTGACCGCGACGGGGTTGATCATCCAATACTGGGACAGCGACCTGTCCATTGCAATTTTCATCGGCGTGTTCTGGGTCCTGATCACGTTTCTCAACTTGCTCCCCGTGGGGTTCTATGGAGAGATGGAGTTCTGGTTGTCCATGATCAAGGTGCTCACCGTGCTGGGATTCATGATCTTCGCCATCTGTATAGACGCCGGTGCAGGAAAACAGGGATATCTCGGATTCGATACCTGGAAGAACCCAGGAGCATTCGCGCCATACCTGATCACCTCGTCCGACTCCACCGCCAAATTCGTGGGCTTCTACTCGACGCTCCTCACCGCTGGCTTCAGTTATCAAGGAACAGAGCTGGTGGGAGTTGCTGCTGGAGAGACCGAGAATCCGGAAAAGACCGTCCCTTCTGCCGTCCGCAAGACGTTCATTCGCATCCTGATCTTCTTCGTCTTGACGATCTTCTTCATCGGCCTGCTGGTTCCATATGACGACCCCAGATTGACCACTGATGCCTCGGATGCGTCGGCCTCTCCAATGGTGATTGCGGCGAATCTGGCGGGCGTCAAAGTCCTCCCATCACTGATCAACGCGGTCCTCCTGACGGTCGTCATCTCGGCCGCCAATTCCAACGTGTACAGCGGAAGCCGAGTGCTCCTGGGCCTGGCAGAACAGGGCTTCGCTCCTCGTTTCTTCGGCTGGGTGTCCAAGCACGGCGTGCCCTACGTTAGTGTCGTCTTCACCGCGTTGTTTGGACTTCTCGGGTTCATGAACGTGTCCAATTCCAGCGGTCAGGTGTTCAACTGGCTGGTCAACATTTCGGGCGTGGCCGGCTTCATCTGCTGGGCATCGATCAACGCCAGTCACCTTGCGTTCATGCGAGCACTCAAGGCCCGCGACAAATCCCGCGACACCCTGCCATACAAGGCCATTGGCCAACCATATATCGCCTACTATGGGCTCTTCTTCAACATCCTGATCATCTTCACGCAGGGCTTCACCGCCTGGATCCCGACTTTCAACGTGTCCGACTTCTTCGTCGCCTACATCTGTCCCATCGTCTTTGTGATCCTCTACCTCGGACACAAAATCGTCTACCGGACATCGTTCGTGCACCCGCTGGAGGCCGACCTGGACACCGGACGCCTGCAGAACTACTCGTGGGAGACGTCTACGCCCAAGACGTGGTCGGAAAGAATCCGCGAGCAGATCTGAGCTACCGCCAACGGTCGTCCATTATACAGTGTCGAAGTTCTAACTATGTTCGTCTGCCGGTGCTCTACTGCCGGCCAATAATAATACATGGCATCGTGACACCATCGCATCCGCCACGCTCATTTCAACAGCCTCACAAAGAAGCCGATCCCACCGTACATGGCCGTCAACCCCGTGAAGACGACGAGATACCCGAATTGGCTGCCATACGCGCCATATGCCTGGCCCTCCAGTGAGCGGCCCGCGCGCAGCAGCGCCTCGCTCAGCGGTCCACTGGCCACGTTTCCAACGCCACGTCCCGCCTCCATCAGCCCGAAGACCAATCTAATATCCGCGGTCTTGTGGCTGTCCACCACCTCGTTGGTCACAGACGACCAGGTGGCCGAGAACCCCCCAGCGGTGATGCCATAGAGGAGGGAGAATATGTACAGGGGCGCGAGACTGGTGGAAAAGCCCCAGATCAGGAAGACCGACAACGTCGCCCCGGTGGATACGCCAAGGATGCAGTTGGACACGGGGTAGTGATCCACCAGGTAGCCCTGCATGATGCAGCCGAAGATGCTCGCCACGTTGAAGAGGGTTAGGGCCAGCGATGCCAGTATGCCGTTTGCGCCGATGGCGTTGGCGTGCGATGTCAGGAAGATGCTCGGGATGAAGAAGCCCAGCGCTTGGATGGTGTTACCCAGCTGGTGGATGATGTAGGTGCGGTTGAGTTGGAAGCTGAGGTCGATTTCACTGAGGGCGGTCTTTGTCGAGGGCGTTCGGGGCTTGTGGTAGGGGAGGAGGATGATGGACACGATGAAGATGCCGACCGAGGCGACGCGGAGGCTCGTCTGCCAGCCGAAATGGGCGATGAGGGTCTCGAAACATACAGGGAGGGTGGCGCCAGTCAGGGCAGAGCCGCTCTGCTTGGGTTAATGAATTTGTAATGTATAGAATAGATAATGATGAACTCACCCAGATGATTCCATATGCAAGCCCCTTTCTCTTGACAAACCAGTCCGGCACAAAGAAGACGGATGGTGCATTTGCGACCGCACAGCCAATCCCATAAGCCACCCCTTGTGATGCGACCAACTGGGTGATAGATGTAGAGAACGAGCCCAGAGCAAGCGACAGGGACATGATTACCACGCCTGCTGTCGATATCCAACGCTGTGCGGGAGGGTAGAGGAGCATGCCTATCATCACAAAGGGGCAGGTCAAGTATGATACACCCTTGCGGATGGAAACGTTAGAAGATGGAGAAAGCGTTTCATCAAGTCGACCTCACCGTTGAACAGGTCCCAATCACAGCGATGTCATGCGAGCCCGCGAACGCCGGGTCATTACGGTAGTGGTTCTGGAAGACGCCAAATGTCGTCGGAAAGCCTGGCAGCACGACCATATCAACATTTGTCTCGTATTCCAAGTCTCAAGACAGATGAGAACTTACCCCATCCGACAGCTTCGAGCACAAAACAGGCTGCAAGAAGCAGCCATGCGTCCTTGCCCCTGTCAACCGGGGGCAGCGGCTGGTCTTCGTAGAATTTCTCTTCCGTTTGGACAGACGTGCATGGCGAGCAGTTATCCGGCGAACATGTAATGACCGCACCGTGTTTCTTCTCGACCTCCATCTCGTCGCGAGTCGTGGCGGTCGAAGTTTCAAAGGTCGTCATTGCAAACAAGACTTTCAACAATGGACGCGGCGGACAGATATACTCGGCCAAGTGATGGACAGTTCCATGATCCTGATAATGCCTCCCGAAGATCCGACGCGATCATTACTACATGTTGACCGAATAGAGGATCCATCCCTTGTAGATAGACAAGTCTTGTTCCCTGCTGGTATGTGAGATGCACAAACTTACGGGGCTAGGCGGAGACTTGGGGAGCGTTGGAATGCTACATGCCCTTTAGTGGAAACGGATATGTGCATCGGGGCGTATACGGTTAATGCCTTTTCGTTCCATATCCACGACTTGTAAACGCAAATCTGGATCTGGATCGACTGTCATCCTTCATAACCGTGGTTTGGGTTGAGTTGAAGAACGACTCCTGGAGTCAAGCTGAGTATAGAGCCTGTTGAACATTACTTTAGAACCGTTGTCAGCACTTATTCCTCGATCTCGAGCTCCATTTCTCCTTGCTCTGCGTCGTCATGTGGTATGCATATCTGGAATCCGAGAGCCCTAGCCTATATATAGGCGTTATCTCTGGCCAACGAGTGTTCTAGCTGGCCATGAAGGTGCAACGGTGGGCTTCTTAAGGGATGTTCAGGATCTCGGCAGCAGCTCCTTCTAGATTTTCCCAACGTTGGAGTATCACATCTGCTACGAGTCAATGAAGAGTGCTGGAAATTCTTGTTCCAGTACATGCCCCTTCATTTCTTCAGGCAGGTGATCACTTGCCTGAAAAGTTGGATCCTACCTCTCTAACAGGAAGATAAAACCTGGGCGTTCTCCAGATGAGCAGAGCAGTGATCCAGGTCAGTACACGAATCAGCATAGTATTGAGACCTAGTCAATTTGATGTCTGTAGTCTCGGGTATAGTATTGTGGCCGATCATCAATATCAATGTCCAAGGTCTCGCATCTCGTCATTTCGGCTGTCGGGATTGGAAACCCGCTACCAAGGCAGGTCACTGGACCCTTGTCTAGCTAGAGATACCCTCAGCATGGGCGCTTCATCAAACCCTGAACCACAGCAGCATCCGCACGGGATTAACACCGGCCAGATGATGACAACAGAGCCCGTGCGGAGTTGAACCCGCGAAGGTTTCTACAAAAATGCAGAACGCAGATATCATGTGGGTGGAGTGATGCCACTTTCACGCTCCTGATGACGAGAAAGCGCACTGTTCATCTATTCCAGCACGGGATAGGGTCGGGGGAGGTAAAGAGAAAGTAAAGGCCTAGCGACAAGTGGACTATAATACTCCGGCGCTTTTTGGAATGCCGTCGACGACATATCTCAACCTGTGGAGAGCTTTTTTGAAGTGGAACTCTCCCACTCTGTCCTGCCTCGTGCCGACAAATTATTTGACATTTGGTAATAGATTCTCGGACGGCCTTAACCAGGAATTCTGCGGAGAATTCTTTCCGGAGCATCAGCCTTAGTATAGCCGGATTGGGGAAAGGAATGTGAACCTCGCGTCGATCACACTGTCGCCACCAGAGACGCGAAACGCATAAAATTTATTCAACTGATATTATCTGCTGCCTGGTGACCACGTCCTGCAGAAATTCATCTATATGACTCAAGCTAGGACATATCCCTTACCCCGTGATCACGCCGTTGAGACCTATCAGAAGAGCCAGATGCTCGTACGAATGAAGTGGAAATTTGTCAATTGTGTAAATCATGCCCATTTTCAACAACTTTCAGGCCTTGTTGTTTGTCTTTGATGAAACACACTGACCGAACGCAGAACGTAGATAAGTATCCCCCGCCATCGATGAGAAAGTGAATCCGTAGGTGTGGACTGACTTGGTACATCTTGCCATAATTACGGCGGTCTTACTTGCTTATACGTCATGCTAGGGATGGTAGTTATGAGCTCACCCCCTCGCGCAGGCAGCCGGAAAGAGGATCATATAAGACGCTCAGAGTCCTCTTACCCAATTCTTCATTTGGACTACCAACGAGTTTTCCAGAATATATTGCAGATTCTAAGTTGAGACGGATCCCTCAACCATGCGAGCAGTCCATAATCTTTCTTTCCTCCTCCTGGCCATGGTTCTGATAGCAACCGCCGGGAGAGCGCAAAAATTTTGCATAGCGCAATGTCAAGAAGAAAAGCCCAGTTGTGAAGAGGGAGAAGTTGGTTCCCTGGATTGGTAGAAATACAGGTACTAACGTTGGTCAACAGGCTCCGACCGGTCAACCCGTAAGTCCCAGTGTGTTTTTGGTGGGTTCGCTAGATTCTAAGGCATCTATGATAGGGTTGTTGGGGGTGCTGTCAGCCCATATAGGGGTAGATTGTTGCCTGTCGGGTATCATGAAGTCATTGGTCTAAAAAATGATAGCTCACAGACTATAAATGGACAACATCAGGCCAATGTCTACCGTGTACGACATGTAGTCAATGTAAGGAGACCTCAAAAGTCGGTCAATTGATGCAGCTCCCACACCGCGTTTCTGGGTCTTACTCAGGAAGCATGGCACTCGGGTGACACTTTCAGAATGGCTTAAAGTCTGTATATATAAATTGATATCGTAGAGTTTGAAGGCAATTCCGGACTACAAAAGCCTTCATTCTATATACATGGGAATCCCCATCACTCGCATATGCGAGTTGACCCCCGATAGTGTGTATGGATCCCAACCTACATGACATGAAGCTCCTTGAGGTTCATCGTCTCAACCTCTGCCCTCTGAAGATACTTCTTCTGCAACAGCCTGCTCGGTTGTAGACCTCCCATCCGTAGAATATTCGCGACATGTGCTGTCGGGTCCTCGGGCAGTGGCTGTCCCTCCCAGCCCGGTTCAACCACCCACCACTCGATCCCGGGTTTGCCGTCATGCAGCATGGGAAAGCAGCTGGCCTGGTGTTGCCAGTTGTGCGAGATGACGCCAACGTAGGGCGGTATATCGGGAGATGTGGTCACACCATGCCAGCCACAGACGGATGCCCGTGTGGAACAGCTTGGGATGGATCGGATCACCAAAGGCCTGTCACGAAATGGCGGACCTGATCCCGTCCGTAGCAACGAGGATGTCGGCCGTTACCGGGCTGCTGTCGTTGAACCTGATTTCAACATAATCTTCACGCTCTTTAAACCCGGTGACTTCATGGTCACAAAAGATAACACCCTCTAGGACGAGGTCGCATCTTCTTGAAGGCCGACGATCGCAGAACTCCGTAATGCTACCCCTGTATAATGGGTTTGGGACTCTAGTGTTGCCTTCGGATAGAAGCTGCTCTTTCGAATCCTTTGTCGATCAGACGGAGAAACCCCACAAAAATCAAATCGATGACCTCAGGCCAGAGAGTACTATCTACTTCATTCATGCTAGTTAGCTTTCGTTGTGCTAAACAGACAAGCGTTGAGAAGGGCTGGTTCCTGTTGTTTGGTTCAATGCAGAAACCCTACTTGGGTAGTTATCATACTCCATCATGGAAGGTTGGTAAGGGAGTGTTACAATTTTGTAATATTTCTACCAGGCCCTATCGATCAATCCAATAGATGAACATTGATTTGCGGTCTTACAGACAGAAATTCGGAATGAGCTATTGTGGAGTGGCGATATCGTCGACGGTAGACTGGAATAGTTAATCCTCTAATACAGCAAGTCCACGGTCAATATAGAATCAAGTACACAGTATATATACTCATGAACCCTAGAAATGGATACACCTCCATACCACGATACAGCCTCGATGGCAGCCTCGGTCTGCACAGCAAACCCGCGACTCGGCTTGCCGACGCAACAGCCGAACCAAGACTGGCCGTGGGTCGGCGGATAATCGGATGCGGCGACAGCTCCACGCACCAAGCAAATGGACCCATGGCGCTGGCCAATCTGGTGGACTAGAGCGATCTATGGGCTGGATCAGGAACGGGTGGCATCATTCTTATCGGAAAAAAAGGCATCGGAATAAACTATGAGGTCTGCAGATAAAACCTGACCTAGATTGCCTTCCACTTTTCCATGGACTGTCTTTTGCTCAGCTTTTGTCTCTGCTAGTTATGCGACCTGATCTCACCAGATCAAGATGACCACAGAGGATCCTATCGAGGCCCCGCGGCCACAGCGCATTCCCTATTGGCGTCTCCTGACCGATCAGGGCGCCGTCACGCCGGAGATCGTCGATTACGCATACGCCGGTGCAGGCAGCGAAGAAGAGCCCTACATCGTCGAATGGATTCCCAACGACCCGCGCAATCCCATGAACCTGCCCAAAGGACTGAAATGGGCTTTCACTGTGACCGTCGCCTTTGCGACGTTTGGTGTCTCTATGGCCTCGTCCGCCTACGCTGGAGGGATCGAGGAGATCGTCAAGTCGTTCCACATCGGCCAGGAGGTCGCCACACTCGGTGTTTCGCTGTTCGTGCTGGGGTTCGCCGTCGGGCCACTGCTGTGGGCGCCGCTGAGTGAACTGGTCGGTCGTCAGCTGGTATTCTTCATCTCGTACCTTGGGCTGGCTGCATTCTGCGCCGGTGCAGCGGGATCGCAGAACTCGTGGACGCTCATTATCCTGCGGTTCTTTGCTGGATCGTTTGGGAGCTCGCCCTTGACCAACGCGGGCGGCGTGATCGCCGACATCTTCCCGGTATGTGCCAGATGTGTGGTTCGGTAGACATCTGAGATCTAACGCATTACAGGCGGAGCAACGTGGACTTGCCACGAGTCTGTTTGCCGGTGCACCATTCCTCGGTACGTAGCTCCTCCCACGCCTATGTATACATCCTCATGGTAATCAGGTCCTACCCTCGGCCCCGTCATTGGAGGCTTCCTAGGAGAGAGCGCCGGCTGGGCCTGGGTGCAGGGCTTCCTCGCGACATTCACCGGTCTGATCTGGATCGTCGAGTCGCTCCTGGTCCCCGAGACCTACGCACCATTGCTCCTGCGTAAACGCGCCGAGCGCCTGAGCAAAATCACCGGCAAGGTCTACCGCAGCAAGCTGGATCTCGAACGCGGCCGGGTATCCGTCGCCAACGCCTTCGGCGCGGCTCTGCTGCGTCCGTGGATTCTCCTCTTCGCCGAGCCCATCGTGTTCCTCCTCTCACTGTACGTTCCTCTCCCTCCGCTGTCCTGCGCTCGCTAATTGTCCAGATACATGGCCATCATCTACGGCACGCTCTACATGCTCTTCGACGCCTTCCCCATCGTCTTCCAGGAGCTCCGCGGCTGGAGCGAGGGCATCGGCAGCCTGCCGTTCCTCGGCGTGATGACCGGCATGATGATCGCGGTCGCCTGCAACATGTACGACAACAAGCGGTACGTGCGCATCCACGAGAAACATCGCGGGTTCGCGCCGCCGGAGGCGCGCCTCCCGCCCACGATGGTCGGCGCCGTGGCCATCCCCGTCGGCCTGTTCTGGTTCGCGTGGACAAACGGCACAAACGTGCACTGGATGGTGAGCATTGTCGCCGCGGCGCCGTTCGGCTTCGGCATGGTGCTCGTCTTCCTCAACATCATGACGTACCTCATCGACGCGTACACCATCTACGCCGCCAGCGTGCTTGCCGCAAACTCCATCATCCGCTCGTGCTTCGGCGCCGGGTTCCCCCTCTTCACTACCTACATGTACCACAACCTTGGTATCCACTGGGCGTCGTGTATCCCCGCGTTCCTGGCGCTTGCGTGTCTGCCCTTCCCGTTTTTCTTCTACCGGTATGGCGCGACGGTGCGTCGGAGGTGTAAGTATGCGGCGGAGGCGGATGATTTTATGCGGAAGCTGGCGCAGAAGGCGCTCAACACCGGCGAGGCGGAGGAGAAGCGCGACGAGGTTGTGGAGGCGAGTGCCGAGGGCGCGGCGGAGACGGATCTCGAACGCGCCGAGTCGATCGAGACGATGTCGAGCGATGACGACGACGAGGGCATCTACCAGGAGAACCCGTACGACATTGACCGGGTGAATACGAAGAACTCGGCGATTACGCAGCGGTCGCGGTCCACGCGGGGGAAGAAGCGGTTTCTGTTCTTTTGATGCGTCTATGCGTAGCTAGCTACTCTAATTGAATCGATACCCATGCACCTCCATCAATGCTTGTAGCCTTGGAAATCTCGAACGGAGCCGGTAGTTGACTAGAACTCCGCCGGCTCGGGCAGTTTCTCCGGGGTGTCCCGGAAGGTGTCGGTGATGAGGTGGCCGAAGCTGGGCGACCACTCCACCCGAGGGGTCAGGATGTCCAGGTTCCAGAGCTCGGCGAGGTACTTCAGGATGGAGGTGTGGGTGAAGTCGCCGGGCTGGCCCTGGGGCCGGTTCTGCACGACGCCCTTCTTGACCCACGGGGACATCAGCACCGTCGGCACGCGGATCCCCAACCGGTCAAAGTGGAAGGTGGTGTTCTTGCCGTCGGGGGCCTCCTCGGTGTACGCAAGATCGTCCCCCGGGGGCACGTCCTCCGGGGGCGAGACGTGGTCGGCGAAGCCGCCGTGCTCGTCAAAGGTGAGGATGAACAGGGTCTCGTTCCACTGGGGGGAGGCGCGGAGGGCCTCGTAGACGCTCTTGATCCAACCTTCACCAAGATGGATGGGCGAGGGCGGGTGGAAGGACATGTAGGAGCAGCACTCGGGGTTGATCCACGAGAACTGGGGGAGGGTGCCGGCCTTGGCGTCGGCGTAGAAGCGGTCGATGCGCTGGACGTTGGTGTCGCCCTTGCCGGAGGAGGCGGTCCACTCGTAGAAGAGGGCGTCCGGGAGGAAGTCGGTGGTGTTGGAGTAGTTGATCCAGCTGATGTTGGCGGCGGACAGCTGCTCAAAGATGGACACCTGCGGCAGGGCGGACGTGAGGAAGTCGTCGTCGTTGCGGCCGTGGCCGTGCGAGGTGCCGGACGTCAGATAGGCGCGGTTGGGGTTGGTCGGGCCGGGCACGGCGGCGAACCACCGGTCGAAGAGCACAAAGTTCTCGGCCATGGCGTTGAAGACGGGGATGTGGTCCGGGGTGTAGTAGTTGATCACCTCGGCGGCGCGCGACAGGTTGTGGCCAATCCCGTACGAGGCGATCTGCTCGGTCACGAAGCCCTGCATCGAGGGCTCGTCCGTCAGGTCCGGGTGGTAGGTGCTGTAGACCTGCTGGTTTCCGCCGCTGATGCTGTGGTCGGGGTCGTCTGGAGCGACATTCTTGGCCATGGGACGCGCGCAGACGAGGCTCGAGTGCGGATCGGAGACATTGGACGGGTTGCAGTACTTGCGGTTGACCAGGTTGTCGATGGTGGGGTTGTAGGTCAAGCCGCCGGCGAAGTTGTCAAACGACAGGTTCTCCTGCACCAGCACGACGACGTTCTTGATGGGGCCTTTGGGCACGTGTTTGGCAGGGCCATGGGGGACCGCAGAAATCCCCAGTCCCAGGGAGAGGAAGGTGACCAGCGAGAGGAGACTCATGATGGCGAGCAGAGGGATGAGGATGGCCTGACCGCAACACCACTGCTGCCCGGGGGACGCAGTATTTAAGCCCGACTCCTCCTCCTTCTGGGCCCATTTGCTGTCCCCTCCACGTGCAGGGGACGTGATCTTCCATTGCATCCTCGCAGTAGCGATCGGCCATCATCAGCCGTGGTCTCACTGTGCAAAACTGTTCCAAGAGGGGATTCTTGACGCCGTTGGAGTGTTGGAGTTGTTGAGATGCGGAGTCACTCGGTCAGGAACAGCCTAGCGCAATGGAGTCCGCCTGCCCTTTGGCCTTCCGATTGGTGGTTGGCCGTTAAGCCTTCGCAACCGATTGGACCCCGCACAACAGGGTTGTTTTGGACCAATCAGCGTGTGCGCCCAGCGCTCGCATGCAGCCAGCTCGATGGTTGATTGGCTGAATCGTAATCAAGATCTTCCGTTACATTCGGATTTCCATAAACAAGAAATAATATCAACAGACACGTGCTCTCTTTACTTTCTGACAAGGACTCCTTCGATTCGAAAACTTCTACTCTATTTCCAGTCCCACGGGTCATGGTGGAGTATCATCATGAGGCGATTGAGATCAACTCTCAACCTCAATCCTCAATCCTCCCCCCAACAACAAATGGCTCCTGGAGCATCCAAACCCCTTCCGGTCCATCTCAGTTGGGGCTCGTGGTGATAAGATGGATCACTGAGAGTCTGGAAACCGCATGGTCCATGCAGCAGAAGCTTATAAGGTATAGCGATGTTACAGACACTTGATCCGCTTGCTTTCAAGTGCAAGTGCGCAGACACTCCCCTTCAGCATCATTGAGCTATCGCCTCTGCCTAGGTCCCATCTCTATGAAGGCGTAGCCTTAGAGACCTGTGTGGTTATTTAGATGAAAAAGATCCGGGAGTTAAGGAGTCCATTACATGCATAATTCATTCGCCGAGTTGCGCTTTTCTGGTGTATCAGAGTTGTCCACTTGTGACTGTATATTCCCACACCACGTTGCATGCTGGTATTTATGCGATGCATAATTCTGCTAACCACAATGAACCGAAAAAGGAATCGAGTCTGCCTGTCTCTTCGGGTCAGCACTCACACCTCGTGGCGTAACCACCGAATTTACGCCTACAGATTCCTGCTTCTCTGATCTACCGGCGGAGACTGTCAGACCTAGTATATTCCATGATAGGTCTTGTTTTGATAGAGTTAAGTCCAGCATAAATTCTCTCTCATTTCACGCCGAGCATCTCTACACTAAGAGGTATCTAGGCACTGGAGAAGGAGACAATTTCTCTAACCGGATATCAGGTCATTACACCCTCACAAGCTTAATAACGTTCAAATCCACACTTCATTGCCCGACAGTCCCTGACGCTTCGAAAGATCACGAGCATTGAGGCGAGCTTGGGCAAGCCGTCAAGCAGCCTATATTAATTTAACACCGTTAGTCTTGTCAGAAGTGCGAGGCAGGCTGCTGAGTTACTCACCAAGAGCGCAGGCCGCTCCGGCTGGGTTTGACAGTCCACAGTAGTTGACATAGCATTCGTCTCGGCTCTCACAGCAAGAATCCAGGTTGCAACACGGGCTCATCCAGTCACAGCAGCGCTTAGACAACTTTCCATCATGCCCCTCGGTATTGGCGACGCGGGAGACGACGTCTTCGTAGGCGGCGATCTCTTCGGCAGTTTCCAGAAGGTCTACATTGTGAGTGGCAATCAAGATCCAGGGGGAATCGGAGCTCACCATGGATGTCAAAAGTCTGTGCCGCGGCGATGGCCGCCAGAAGAGTCACTGGAACAATAAAACGCATGGTGAAGGATGAGAGAAGGTTGCAGTAGATGTGTAGTTCTACCGGTCTATAAGAGGGAGGACATGTCTTCTTATACTTTCCATCCCGTCCACCTCCTCCTCAGAAGGCCCCGTGTCGTTCCTCCGTGCATCCCGCTTACGGCGGATTAGATAGCACTATCAAGGTACGGTAGCATTGTCAGAGCCTTTTTGCAGGCTCAATGCGCCACCAACATTGAGCTATAAGCCCTTATTGGTAGCTGTAGACCGCTGCACTCCGGTCTAAATGGCATCTGACATACTTATCCTAAATAGAATCGGAGAGCAGAATGGACTGGATTCAGAAAATATTCATCGATAGTGGGTAGAAGCTACTGGATCCGGACATTGGCTAGGGGGAGCATCACCTATGTTGGACAGACCCAGCAATGATGTCGTATACGTTAGCTCTTCTGGCCACAGAACACTGACTACGCACATTTTAAATGACACTAGGCACCTGGAAGTCCCTCGAGACGACTCTCCCCCGCAGGGCCCGCCCAATAAATCGAGGCGGCGGGAGGCGCGGCGGATAAAGAAGCAAAGACTGAGGAAGCTTTGCTAAGATTTACCAGGTTCCAGGGCAGGACGCAGTACAATTGGCGGGAATTCACCAGACTTAAGGCTAAATACCGGCTCGAAGGATGAAGGATGTAAGACAGTCAGCAGTCGGACCCTGGAGAATAGAACTATTACCCCGGCCTAAAGATGCATGCCCGGTCACAGGCGGTTAGTCCAATAATGAAGTTGGGGGCCAATTCCTTGAGCTATGCTCACAACGAGTTGATTCCAGGCCTTGAGCATATCCGTCCGTTAGCCGGTGAGGTGGCTTAAGATGATTGGGGAGACACAGCCCCCTCTACCTGTTGTAAAAGGAAGATGTCAGCAAGGAGCCCATTTCTGATATGCGGCAAATCCCCATAGAACATACCCGTGAAACTGTTGTGCACCGGTGGTATTATCCTGGCTAAACTCAAGGGCCAGTCTATTACGGAATCCTCAGTGCTTGAAATTATCCCATTTGGAAACAATAATCTCATTATCATCACTATATACACCAGTCTATGCAGTCTAATCGTCAAAAGCCTCATTACAGATCCACAAACTCCCCCCGCAGCAACTCATCCTCTCCCAGCCGCTGCAGATACTGCGCCACCTTGTCGGTCATCGTGCCAATCTCATAGCCAAAGAACTTGTACGCCGCCTTGCCAGGCAGCGAGTGTCCGAACCGGCGGATGTTGATGCCCGCGTCGGCGTACCGCTCCCAGCCGTTGGGCGCATACGGCTCGATCACGACGGCGGGGATGCCGCGGTGGCGCTGCAGGACGGAACGCTTGTACTCGAGCGACTGCTGCTCAAACAGCCGCTGGCAGGGGAAGCTGACCACGCGAGCAACAACGCCCTGTTCCTTGAGCTGGGCGGCCACCTCCAGCGCAAACGACAGCTCCGCACCCACGCCAATCAGCGTAACCGCCGCGTTGGCCGCCTCTTCAAGCACGTACGCACCACAGGCAACGCCCTCCCGCCGCGTCTGCTTCAGCTGCGGCAGCGCGTGCCGCGACGTCGAGATGATGGACGACGAGCGGGTAGCCTGCAGCGCGGCGATCCACGCGCCGGCCGTCTCCTCGCTGTCGCCGGGCCGGATGTACAGCAGGTTGGGCATGGCGCGGTACAGGGCCGCCAGCTCGATCGGCTGGTGCGTTGGGCCGTCCTCGCCCATGCCGATCGAGTCGTGCGTCGCCGCGTGGATGACCTGCAGGTGCTGCAGCGCGCCCATGCGCACGGCGGGCGCCGCGTACAGGTAGAACATGAAGAAGGAGGAGGTTACGGGGATGAAGGTGTTGGGCGCGTACGCCGCCAGCCCGTTCGAGATGGCCGCCATCGCGTGCTCACGCACCCCGAAGTGGATGTATCGCCCGCTGTAGTTGCCGTTGATGCCGCAGGTTGTGCGGAGGTCGGGCTGCTCAGAATTTCAGTTTCAGACCGGTATATAGGGCAGGGGGGGGGGGGGGGGGGGGGGGGGGAAACGTACGTGCTGGAAGTCGACCTTGCCCGGCCAGATCATGTTGACCGATGGCGACAGGTCGGCGGTGCCCACCATGAACGAGTCAATGGCCTTGGCCAGTGGGTTGAAGACGAGACCGGACGACGCGCGCGACGCGGTGGGCTTGTCGGGGAAGCTGGTGGGGATGAGGTCCTTCCAGTTGGAAGGCAGCTCGCCGCGCACGCGCTGCTGGAACCGCGCGCCCAGCTCGGGGTACTCCGCCGTGTAGTTCTGGACGAGCTCGTTCCACTGCTGGACAAGGGCCTCGCCGCGCGCGGGGAGGTCGGCAAAGAACTGGCGGACGGTGTCGCCGATGACAAAGTGCTCGTCCGGGTTGAAGCCGTTCTCCTTCTTCATCTGGGCGACGTTGGCGGCGCCAAAGGCCGCGCCGTGGGCGGCCGCCTGGCCGGCCACGTTGCTGCCCAGACCGATGACGGTGCGGACGTTGATAAAGGTGGGTTTGTCGGTGGCGGCGCGGGCCTGCTCGAGGGCCGTGACGAGCCCCTCGACGTCGTAGCAGCCGTTCTCGACGTCGATGACGTCCCAGCCGCACGCGCGCATCTTCGCGTTAATGTCCTCGGTGTTGGTCAGGTCGACCGAGCCGTCGCAGGTGATCTGGTTGTTGTCGTAGATGACCGTCAGGTTGTTCAGCTTGAGGTGCCCGGCGAAGGAGATGGCTTCCAATCCGACGCCTTCCTGCAGACAGGCGTCTCCGATCATGCACCACGTATGGTTGGACACGACGTCGTAGCCGGGCTTGTTGAACGTGGCCTGCAGGTTCTTGGTCGCCATGGCGAGACCGACGGCGTTGGCGATGCCCTGACCGAGAGGGCCGGTGGTGACTTCAATTCCCTCGTGCTCGATCTCCGGGTGTCCCGGACACAGGGCATCGACGCGATCAGAGTGGTAGGACTTGAGCTGGTCGAACGTCATGGCCTTGTAGCCGGTCAGATGCAGGAACGAGTACTGGAACAGACAGGTATGGCCGTTGGAGAGGACGAAGCGATCGCGGTTGAAGTAGTCGGGCGTGTGAGGCGCATAACGCATCACATAGCGCCAGAGGGCGACACCAATGGCGGCCATACCGATGGCACCACTAGAGAGATTAGCAAATTGGCTTATTTTAATGGGCGAGAGAGAGCATACCCAGGGTGGCCACCACCAAACTGCTGGCACAGATCGGCAATGAGCATGCGAAAGGTCCGCAGCACCAGATCATGGTCTTTGGAGAGTTGCTGCACCAACGGCATGGCAGACTTGCTGCCGTTGACACCGTTTACCGTACCCTGAGCCATGAGAGTAGTTCTAATTGTACAAAAAGAAAAAGACGCCGAGGAGAGTGCGTTGGTCGATAGAGGGTGAGTGCTCTTATATGTTGGAGATGCTGTTAGGGCATGCGGAGGATTACCCAAACGGGCAGGGCGAGGCACTCTCCACCATAGAAGGAAATTCCTCGACGATGACGATGAAGATGGATCCGCCTCGGCAGGCCAGAAAACGCTCCCATTTCGACTATAAGAACAGTAACTGCAGCCGCTGGTGCTCCGTCGTGCCTCCAGTTCCCTTTTTGATGGCTGCTTCCCCGCCATCGCCCCCATACATGGATTCCTTACTGTAAAGGATATAAATAATCGCCGCGATGGAGTCTCAACCCGTTCGCATCATCCCACTTTTCTCTCTTCTTCCGAATTCCTCGACACTTTCTCCTCCATGGCCCCCTCCGTGCTGGAACAGCCCGTCTCCCCCGCGCCGCTGTCCAAGGCGCCGTCCGGCTCGACCATCCACACGCCACTCCCCAATCCCTCGCTGCAAGTCACCGCCGACCACAACCTAAAGGCCGTCGAGGCCCCCGTGTACGCGCCCAAACACGGCGAGGTGCTGCTGCATATCAAGGCGACGGGAATCTGCGGGTCAGACCTCCATTTCTGGAAGACCGGGCGGATCGGGGAGCTCGTCTTCAAGGGCGACTGCATCATCGGCCATGAGGCGGCGGGCGTGGTGCTGCAGGTCGGCGAGGGCGTGTCGCATCTGAAGCCCGGGGATCGCGTGGCCGTGGAGCCGGGCGTGCCCTGCGAGCACTGCTTCCTTTGCGACGACGGACGCTACAACCTGTGCGAGGACGTGCAGTTTGCCGGCGTGTACCCGTACGCGGGCACCCTGCAGCGCTACAAGGTGCACCCGGCCAAGTGGCTTCACAAGTAGGTTGTCGTGGTGGAGTGTGGATGCGTTTGCGGTATACTGACGAGGCAGACTCCCCGACAACCTCAGCTTCGCCGAGGGCGCCCTGCTCGAGCCGCTGTCCGTCGTCATGCGCGGCATGCAGGTCGCCCAGCTGCAGCTCGGACGCGGCGCGGTGGTCTGCGGCGCTGGGCCGATCGGACTGATAGCGCTGGCGGCGGCGCGCGCGTCCGGCGCGCATCCGATCGTGGTGACCGATCTCGACCCCGGCCGGCTGGCTTTCGCCAAGCAGTTTGTCCCCAGCTGCATCACGTACCAGGTCGACCGCACGCTGGATTCCGAGGGAAATGCCCGGGCCATCCGGGCGCTGTTCGGGCCGGAGGAGTACTCTGCGCCGGAGACGGTACTGGAGTGTACGGGAGTGGAGAGCAGCGTGGTGACGGCGTGCTTTGCGGCGCGACGGGGCGGAAACGTCGTCGTGATTGGGGTCGGCAAGGCGGTCATGAATAACCTGCCCTTTATGCATATTTCGTTGGCCGAGGTGAGTTATCTCCGGACGTGAGGGATGTCTACAAGGAGTTGAGATGCTGATTGTATAGATCGACCTGCGGTTCATCAACCGCTACCGCGACACCTGGCCCCCGGCGATTGCTTGTCTCAGCGGAGGCATTCTGGATTTGAAGAAATTGGTCTCGCACACGTTTCCGCTGGAAAAGGCGATGGATGCGCTACATCTGTGTGCGGACCCGTCGCAGAAGAGTATCAAGGTTACGGTTGTGGACGAGGTAGATGCCACCATATAATGATAGATGAATACGATGCCATAGACAATGCAAATCCTATCCAAGCAACATGTCTTTCAACAAGTATGAGCAATGTGAATCCTAGGGCTCGCTCAATGTGGCAGTATTGTTATATAGTGACTATGGCAGTAGTGATGTCTACACCCGTTCCTTGCTAATTACTAATGCTTCAGGGCAGTTTCTGGTGGAACTCACCTCGGTTGATGCGTGGATGAAGGATTCGTGCTGAGTGGATGGGGTTTATATGGAGTAGTCAGTGGCTACACTTGCGCGTTGGGGCGGGTGCTTACACTTTCCTATCAGGGCAACTTTACCCCACGGTGGGCTCTCCCAAAGGGATTCCCCATGCATCAGACTGCTTGTTGTGACCAGCTACCCAGTATTCAATATTTTTGACGGAAGCATATCAGTTCGGTGAAGGTAGATCGCTTACCTTGGATATTAGATAATGATTGGGTGATTTGGCTGACAACTACAGGTTTTATATATAGACTAGTATGTGAATGGGACCTTTAATTATCAATATACCTACCATCTCTCTTTTTCTCGTCTTCTCCTTCTCCCGTTCATATCCCCTATTATCACACCGTACCTACCATTAGATGCTTTGGCACATTGGGTGCCATCATGGTCGTTTTGATTCAGTCAGAATCCTTATCATATCTACCTGCTTTCAAGTCGTGATCTGATCCCGCAACAATGGCGACGTACCGCACTGACGCCTCGTCCGAGTCGACCCCAGGTCGTACTCATCTGTATGCCTGATCAAGCCGCCCAGTTGTGAGTGATAGGTGCGACCGGATGGCTGACTGGCCACGAGCCACCAGCTCCGTTCATTCTCATCATGCTCCACCTCAAAGCAATTGCAGAATGCAGTCAAAGCCATCCATGACCAGTTGGGGCAGAACAGTTGGCAACGAGACCAGTGGTTGGTCATCACGGACCTATTACCAACCACTATTGATAGGCTGAGCCATCACCCGGCGGCCTTGGGGGTATCGTGTTTCGCTCCAAGCTGGAGTTATCAAAGTGGTCCCGTGATTGCAGACATTCGCATGGGAGTGCCAAACGGTGACCTTGTCTGCGCATCGTCCCGACACCGGAACTGTTACCGCCTATGGGGAAAAGCCACATGCATATTATGGTCAGTTCAACGGCTGGCCGTCAAGCCGCTCCATGAATGGCAATTGCCGTCTGACCTGCACCGATCCTTCCAGGGCTTGCGCAACAACTTCCGCGCCTTCGGCGGAGTTCATTTTGCACCAGAACAATCCTTCCTCAGGGCGTCAAATCAGTTCCACCAGGAGGAGGACCTCTACGGCGATGACTGGTAAGCCCCGTCGACAGAGTCGCGTTACGCCTGGGCGAGATTTACATATCTACACAGCACGGTGGCTAGGATTACCAACGACATCGTACCTGTGAGGAAGCTTCATCAGCGAAGCCCGTAACCCAACCAACTGCCGCCTGTTGTTGCAGCAGGTAAACTCGGGAGACTGTCCTATCTCCTTTGCGTACTAGTTCTTGGTTCTTGCCCAGGCCCTAGATTGTATGTAAGCCTCATCGAGGTTGGCCAAGTTATGATTGAGACACTTCTCCTACTCCTTCATGGCCCAGCATCAGGCGAGTAGGAAGATCTCCTACATTAAGGAAGCAATCACTACGCACATCATCACCGGAGAACCACTTGTGATGCCTGTTCAGTCCATGTTTTGAGGGGAAGGTAGCCAAGCATGGTCCTGTGTTTGAGTCAAGCGAAATACTGCGGCGACATGACCGTGAAACGGTCGGATGGTTGAAATCTCGATAGAACCCAACGTTGAGAATGATGTTATATATCGGGGAGTGTCTTCCGCCGTTTTTCGGCTTTTGTAAAGACAATCTACCTTAATCCATCAACCAATGATCATCCAAGCAAATAACCACCTGGGGCGCCGTAATTCCGCAGGCGGGGTATGCCAACTACCGTAAGCCTGCCTCTTTCTCCCAGTCTCCCATCCTCCCATTCTCACATTATACTCTGAGTACGCCATCATAACTGACTACGACCATCACCATGCTCGAAATCTGGGGCCGCCGCGACTCCTCCAATGTGCAGGCGGTGATGTGGTGCATCGCCGAGCTCAACCTGCCCTACACGCGCCACGACGTCGGCCACCGCTACGGCGGCACCGACACGCCCGAGTACCTAGCCATGAACCCGAACGGCCTGATCCCCGTCCTCCGCGACAACGACAGCGAGCCACTCTGGGAAAGCGGCGCCATCGTGCGGTACCTGGCGGCCGCGTACGGATCAGATGAGTTCTGGCCGCGTGACCCGGCGCGGCGCGCGCAGGTCGACAAATGGGCCGAATGGGCCAAGGTGACCTTTGGTGCGGCGTTTTCGGTGCCCATCTTCTGGCAGATGGTGCGGACGCCCCCGTCGAAGCGGAATCCGGTCGCGATCCGTGAGGCCGTCGCGCGGCTCGATCGCATCCTAGATATCGCCGAGGCGCAGCTGGCGCGACACGCGTTTCTGGCGGGGGACGCGTTCACCCTTGCGGATGTGCAATTTGGGCATCTGCTCTTTCGATACTTTGATATTGCGATCGAGAGGAAGGAGCGGCCGGGTCTGCGGCGGTATTATGAGGCGCTGGTTGAGAGGCCGGCGTTTCGGGAGCATGTCATGGTTGATTACGGTGCGCTGAGAGCTGTGGATTGACGGAGGTATTCATTTGTGAGGATTGTTGTGATATAGATGTAGTCGGGGGTATAGAATAGCATGACCCCTACTATCTTCCGTTGGCACGAATGTTCAGGATGACTACCCGAGCGTAGCTTGATTTACGTCTCCCAATATCTCCAATACCTTGTCGGTGACCTATAATCCATTGGGTGATATGGTCGACTTTATTCTTCTGTTTCAACCCTGCCTTCCAGCTGAGGCCGTAGTCTTCTGTTAGTGATATGAGCTGTCAGAGATATTGGTACGCTGGTACGCATATCTATCTATGGTCATTGCCCAAGAAACTTCTGCACCGAATCACGTGGTGCGATCTAAATTCTTGGTGGAGGCCATAGGAACATGCCATCCACCTGGCTGGAATGTCATCCATGTTCTGGTATGCACACGACTGCCCCTCCCTGGTCGGGCGACGATTCGTCGGCGATGAGGTCATTGTTGATGAGCATGGTCGCATCGGACCGATAACCGAGCCTCCTGTGTCGAGATGATATGCGCCGATATGCCGACTTTAATTCTGCCCTATTTGTCTATTTGTCATATCGAGGATGATCTGTTGGGAATGATGTTGAACCGGATTGGAAAAGGGGTTGCTTGCCCCTCGCATTGTCCGATGGAAAAGAATCAAGTATTGAACAATATATATCCGGTCCTCCGACGCTGATATATCTCTCTCCTTGGCCAGAGAGAGCCTACGTCAGCTCAAGAGAATGAGGGGAGCCGAGCCACCCGTGGCGTTCGGTGACCAGTTGAACAAGGAGGAGATTGGTCCAGGCATATCTAATTTAGGGCCAATACTGCAGCATATCACATCCGTTGGGTTTTTGATTGGAAAGGGATGTTGGATGTCTGAGTCTTACCCCTGAGTGTAATGCACACGACTGTACACGCAAACGAGTCAGGTATCTTGGCGTGCACAGTCCTGTGGAGATGTCCTTGATGCTGCGACTGGTGACCGCAGCGGTCATTATCGGATGAGAAGTATTCCGTACACTGTATTGCGTACAGAGCACGGCGACTTGGCCCTCATTCTTGGCCTTATCGGACAATCCACTGGGGGATCTGTGAAGACCTCCGTTGTACCTCGGGATATTATTACCTGGCACAGACACCGATCATGACAATCGCAAACACAAGATAAAACATCTACAAGACATTGTCAGTTGTCAAGCAGGACACCACCATTGTACGGAGTACTCCGTATCGTAGAATAACCTACCGGGACCAGCGCCACCCACGTCTCCTTTCTCTCTTTTTCTTAACCAAGTGGAGACGAAATTTATTGGCGACCGGCTGGCGTCACCAGCGCCTCCATTTCCGACCGGATCCACGGTGGCTTGCTTGGCAAGTCTGGAGAACCGGTCCAAGAGCCTGCGGTGATTGGGAGAAGTATAGGCACACTGGACACTCTCCACCCGCGATGGATTCATGGATGGGGCCCGCTTGGCATCCATCGGCTTCAGGGAGAAGATTCCATGATAAAACCGAATCGCCCTCCCTTGTTGGCGATCGCCCTCCTTCTTTCGCTTCTCTTCTCTCTCCCCCTGTGATCGCCATGTCCCAATGTCCCGGTGGACTTGGTCTCTTCCCTGCGCTGGTCGGACGCGGTTGAGCCGTTCGGGCCTTCCTCTTGTCACCGTCGGCGCTGTTCTTAGTCTCCTCTACCTCTTCTACCTCTTTGTCGTGCCGCAGCTGCTCCGGTTACGTATTCGCACCGACCTTGGCTGGTATGATCTCGGTTTCTATGGGTTCGGCCCTTCGCAGAGCTACGTCTCCTTCGACTCCGACTCACCTCGAGTGCAAATCTCCCAATGGGGCGCCGGTTGCGATCCTCGATACACCTTTCTGGCCCCGCGAGGTGACTCCATCGCCGAGCCGGGGCCCATGATTCTCGACGCCGACGGGAACCTCGTCTGGATGAAACACAACTGGGAGACCACCCAGGATTTCAAGGTCCAACGGTATCAGGGCCAGGACTACCTCACCTACTGGGAGGGCGGTGAAATCGGCGGCCGAGGCTATGGCGCGTGGTATATGGTGTGTCCCTTGGTTTCCACATGGCCAGCAGAGCACGAATTAACCGCAGGTGATGTCTCCAGCTCGATTCTACCTATACCCAGCGCTATGAAATCACACCGGTCGGGAATTACGGCGGCGATCTTCACGAATTTCACATCACCCGCGATGGCACCGCCCTGGTGTCCGTCTACGACCCGACGCCGGCCGATCTGACCTCCGTGGGCGGGCCCGCCTTGGGCTGGATCTTCGACGGCGTGTTCCAGGAACTCGACATCGCCACGGGCGAGCTGCTCTTCGAATGGCGGGCGTCCAAACACTACCCGGTCAACAGCACGTATGAGCCGCTCGGTCGCACGGGTCGCACGCGCGAATCGGCCTTTGACTACTACCACATCAACAGCGTGGACAAGGACGATGACGGCAATTATATTGTGTCCGCGCGACATACCCACTCCGTGAGCTGTATCGATCGCAACACGGGTGCCGTGCTGTGGACATTGGGCGGGAAACTGAACGAGTTCACGGACCGGTCGGACGGCGCGGCGACCAATTTCGCCTGGCAGCATGACGCGCGTTGGCACGCGAACAGCACGCTGACCTTGTTTGACAACGCGGCGCACTCGAACGAAGACGTGGGCGAGAGCCGCGGCATCGTCATCGATCTGGATGTCCCCGGGCGGGAGGCGACGCTGCGCGCGGCCTACTACCACCCGCAACAGATGAAGTCCGTGTCGCAGGGCAACGTGCAGTTCCTGGAGCCGGATGGAGGTCGCGCGCTGGTCGGCTGGGGCCACAGCGCCGCCTACACCGAGTACACGGCCGACGGCCAGCCGTTGTGTGACGTGCATTTCGGGGCATCGGCTTTCTTCACCTTCGGACGCGTGGTGTCCTACCGTGCGTTCAAGGATACGTGGGTGGGATACCCGCAAAACCCACCCGACGCAGAGGTCATGGGTGACCGAGTGTATGTAAGCTGGAACGGCGCCACGGAGGTGGTCGCGTGGCGGCTGGAGGTGTGGGATTCGGAAGATTTTGATGATGAGACGGCCTTCGAGGTCGTGGCGCAGTTCGCGAAGACCGGATTTGAAACCGAGATTGAAATCCCCGAGGATCTCGACCGCCCGCTGTTCCGCATTGCGGCGCTCGATGCGCAGGGGCAGTCCCTTGGCGTGACCGATGTGTTGCAGCGTGGACAGGAGATGAATCTCCCCGAGCTGCTGAACCTGCACAATTGGATCCTCGGCATCGCGTTTGTCATGGCCGGCGGCGGTCTCATCGCCGGACTGTATCGATGCTGCCACTGCTGTCGGTATTTCCGTCGGTGTCGTTCTCGCTCCAATGCGTATCAATTGGTTCCGCTGAGCGAGGACGATCACGCGTCGCCAGTGTGATGTCCTGTGCCGATATTTTCCGTTCTCTGTATATATGATGCTTGGTCTTGACCGATGCCAACTCCCGGTTGAGTTATACTGTACATAGTCCTTGTCATAGAGATGCATCGATTGTTTATCACTGCGCCTCCGTACGCCTCCGTATCTGTCCGCGGGAATCCCCGCCAGGATCGACTGCGTCTCCACTCCACGGCTGCTATCATATTAACCCACGCGACGGCGGCTTGGGGGCGGATTTACCCCTCGTAACCCCCTCACGGACAATCTGACCCCTGCAACCATCCACATCATGACTGGGAAAACCTTCACTGTAGGCATTGTCGGTGGTGGCATTGGCGGCCTTACCCTCGCCGCCGGACTCCTCCGTCGCAATGTCCGGGTGCAGATCTATGAAGCCGCCGCAGCCTTCAAAGAAGTTGGTCTGGGTCTCACGATAGGTCCAGCGGCGCACCGCGCCATGCCCCTGATCGATCCGCAAATCCGACAAATCTATGACTCCCTCATCACCACCCATGCCGACAGCCCCGGGTACGAGCGATTCCGACAGACCTGGTTCGAGGTGGTCTGGGCGACGGGTGCCTTGTCCGGCGAGGTGTTGATGGACCTTCAGGCGCGGCCATCAGGCCAAACAACGGTCCGACGGGCGGATTTCCTCGACGCACTGGTCACATTGATTCCCCCCGGAGTGGCACACTTCGGCAAACGACTGGATCGACTGATTGAGACTTCAACGGGAGTGGAAATGACGTTTGAAGATGGGACGACAGCGACAGCGGACGTAGTGGTCGGCTGTGACGGAATTAAATCCAAGGTGAAGGAGTCCATTCTGCCCGCCGAGGAATACGCACGGACTTTACCCCAGTACAGTGGCATGTACGGGTACCGCGCGGTGCTGGACATGGACACGATGATCCAGGCCGTCGGAGAACATCGGGCGCGCGTGTCGACCATGTATGTGGGCGACGGTGGATACGGCATTTCGTATCCAATTATGCGCGCACAGAAGGTCAACGTGGGCATATACGTGCTGCGGGATCGATGGGATCATGACGAATGGGTGCGTCCGGCTAGCAAAGACGATATGCGAAAGGACCTGGGGCATATGGGAGAGTATGTCAATGGATTGGTCGAACACATGCCCGATCCCTCGCAATGGGCGATTTTCGAGCACCCGCCCATCTCGACATATACACGGTCCCGCGTGGCCATCCTGGGCGACGCGGCGCACGCCTCAACGCCACATATGGGAGCGGGTGCTGGACAGGCAATTGAAGACGCCCACGTCCTTGCGGAGTTACTGGGGGATCCCCGAGTCGTGGATGGAAAACATGCCATGGCCGCCTTCCAGGCATACGACGAGGTGCGACGACCGCGCAGTCAGCGAGTCGTCAGCAGCAGCAAGGAGCAGGCGCATCTGCTCTGTCTGTGCCTGGAGGGAGTTGGAGATGACGAGGAGAAGTTAAAGGCCACCTTCCACGAGCGGTTACGATGGCTTTGGGATGTGGATGTGAAGGAAGAAGTGGAACGGGGGAGGAGGAGTATGTTGGAGAAGATGAAGAGGGCGAGTGCGTTGTAGAGAGAGAGTTGTAGAGCTGAAATGGATTGCATTGATGATGTTGTTGGATGACCGTTTTGGGAAATAGGCCGTTGCTGCCTGAGTCCTCCGTTGATGCCTCAGGCGTGCTCGGTTATCCGCGGAGGAATCCCCGCATATGACGGTGCATATAAGAAAGTCCCCCGAAGTACTGCGTTGCCTCTCCCTTTCTTCCCCCGACTCTTCTTTCTACCTCGTCGCCCTCTCCAATTACACAGACATGATGCCGCTCCGTCTGCTGAGGCCGGCAAAGGCCTTACCAGTGAGACCCTCTCGCTGTTATTCCGCCGTTGCATCCCCCTCCTCCCGTCTCAACCTCCCCATTGACTATAAATCCACGCCGCTGCTGCATCACACTCCCTCCTCGCTCGCAGACACCCTCGATCTTCCGGATTCCACCACCTCCAAATCCATGAATCTATACCAGGCCATCAATTCAGCTCTCCGCACCGCTCTCGCGACCTCCAACAAGGTCATGCTCTTTGGCGAGGACGTCGCCTTCGGGGGTGTCTTCCGCTGCTCCATGGACCTTCAGACCGAGTTCGGCTCCGAGCGTGTGTTCAACACTCCCCTGACGGAGCAAGGCATTGTTGGGTTCGCCATTGGTGCTGCCGCAGAGGGAATGAAGCCCGTCGCCGAGATTCAATTCGCCGATTACGTCTTCCCCGCATTCGACCAGATCGTAAACGAAGCGACCAAGTTCCGATACCGTGAGGGAACCACGGGTGCCAACGCGGGCGGGCTAGTGATCCGAATGCCCTGTGGTGCAGTCGGACACGGAGCTTTGTAAGTATAGATCGGGCTTTCGGCGTTTCTCTAAATTAACCGCTTCCGCCGCGCAGATATCACACACAGTCTCCCGAAGCGCTGTTCGCCCATGTCCCTGGTGTCCGTGTTGTCATGCCACGATCCCCCTCTCAGGCAAAAGGCTTACTGTTGTCGTCCATCTTTGAACACAATGATCCGGTCATCTTCATGGAGCCGAAGATCCTGTACCGTGCGGCTGTTGAGCACGTCCCCAACGAATATTATACTATTCCCCTGAGTAAGGCGGAAGTTCTGAAGCCAGGGAACGATTTGACCATCATCTCCTACGGCCAACCGTTGTATCTCTGCTCGTCCGCTATTGCCGCAGCGGAGAAAGACTTTGGCGCAAACATCGAGCTGATCGATCTGCGCACGATATACCCGTGGGATCGACAGACGGTGTTGGATAGTGTGAAGAAGACCGGGCGGGCCATTGTGGTGCACGAGAGTATGATCAACTATGGTGTTGGTGCGGAGGTTGCAGCGACGATCCAGGATCAGGCGTTCTTGCGGTTGGAAGCCCCGGTGCGAAGAGTCGCTGGTTGGACGACGCATACGGGCCTGGCATATGAGAAGTTCATCATGCCGGACGTGACGAGTGAGTGCTGTTCCCGATGGAATTTAGGCGGTGCTGACCTGCGACAGGAATATACGATGCCATCAAGCAGACGCTGCAGTATTGAGACTGGGACCACCATCGGTAGATACCACAGGACAAAATCCAACATGAATAATGATAGAGGATGCATATCATCTAGACAATATCAAACCAGAATTTCATCTTCAGTCAAATGACCCAACCAAGCTTTAACCCTAAATGGGTATTGATCGTATACAAATTTCGGATAATTCGAATCGAAATTCACCATTGGTTCTTCGCGTTACCGCAACCTCCGATAGTTTAAGCTTCATATTCGAGCTCTGCCAATATCCCATCTCTCACAGTTCATCAGAATAGCATTTGTAATCTCAGGGGTTCTCAACCAAGTAGTCAAATTGACTAACATAACAATTGGTAAGCTCAGTTATGGCGATTGGTAACATATAGTTTGAAGCATGTTGGAAGAAAGTTTCGATCGGATCTCGAATATCCACCTGGCCCAAATGTTGCCGAAGCCTAAGTCAATTGGCTTGACATCACGATAGCCAGATTCAGTCCCTCGTGCAGCTATCCCGTTGCACTAGCAGAATCTCCATGGCGAAAGTAACAGTTGCAACTGTCGGCGCCAGTGTCGAAACTGGTCAGTCCATAGTGAATGGACTGCTGAATGATCCAAATACAGACTTTGTGAGTTATATTGACCAGACCTGCTTCTAACCCTCATTCGATATACTGATAGTATTAGGAAATAACATAACTGCATTGATCCGGCCTCAGTCCCTTCAAAAGCCATTCAATGTCAAGCTCCAAGAGCGAGGCGTCCGAGTTGTGGCAGCGTGTCGGGGATTGACGTCGTCATTTCTGCCATCTTCTTTGCCAGTCTTGCCGACGAGAGACCGCTCGCTGGCTGAAGCTTCAAAGAAGGCCGGGGTGAAGCGGTTCCTTCAGTCGGCGTTCATGATTGTTGTTCCCTCACGAGAAGTCGTCGACTCTCGTGAACAGGTGAGTTCCTTATTACTCCATGGCTCGTTTTCATGGCAATCCAATTGCCTACACAACACAGAAAGAGGACAACTTCAACTTCATGCAGAAGCTCCGCTTGCCATACACCTACGTTGACGCGGGTTGGTGGTACCAAAATATCGCTTCCCCGTCTCCCATCCGGCCGTCTCGACTATGTTCTCCCTTCCAGCCAGCCGGAAAATCCCATCGGCTTGGATGTCAACGTTCCTAGCGCTCTGGCAGATATTCGAGACGTGGGGCGTTATGCTGCGAAAATCATCACCGACCCCCAGACTCTAGACGAGAGAGTGCATGTTTGTAACAAGTTTTTGACGCTTAACCAGGTCTATGAGGCCATTGAGAACCTCGCTGGCGAGCAACTGCCTCGCAGCTATGTGACTAACCGGCAGAAAATCATACATATGTTGTTACCAGAGCTAATCTGACGTCTTCATCTAGGCGTCAGAGGACCAGGTGCTCGCTCGAATCGAGAACGCACAGAGCAAAGTCAAGCAGAACCCCTCTGACCTGAGTGCAGTCGCGCTTTCCACGTCGCAACTGTTCTATTCCTGGGGCACAAGGGGAGATAACACACCAGAGTACGCGCAATACTTGGGTTACCTCGATGGCAAGGAGCTTTACCCGGATTTTGAGTTCATCAAATTTGAGGACTACGTTAAGGAGGTGTTTGATGGCAAGGCAGTGGGAGTCTATCAAGGCAACAGTTGACTTTGATTGTAACTTGGCTACTCCACATGAAATAAATCCGACTTTCCCACAATCTTCCCGGCCAACTCTATCAATGATCCACTCGCGAGAATTTCGAGAATGGGGACTGTGCTGTCCATGTTCTTCGAGATCCAGTTTCTCAATTCCACAGCAAAATGCGAATCAATCCCATACTCCGAGATCGGGTTCAACGGGCTGATGCTGTCGACAGATATAGACATGTTCGCAGCTACTTTTCGACTCAAAGCAGTATACATTATGCTGGCGGCTTCGTCGTATGTCTTGGCCCCCTGGAGTTCAGACCGAATTGAAACGAAAGATGAGCCGGTCTGGTGCGCGGTGTTTTCCTCCAGAAACTTCCGCCGGAAATGTGAAAATAGAGGCGCATCAAAGTTTGCCAGTGACTGGCCCTCTTTCCATTCGCCCAGGCCGGTGATTATCTGCGGCTGGATTTTGCCACTGTTCTGGTGCGTAATGGTCGCCTCTATCAGTGACATGAGCGTTCTGGTGTCTGTCCCTTGGAAACCCTGCCGTGCCATCTTGGAGGCTAGATCTGTGTTCTCGGCTAGATACCCGGAATCTGTGATCACGCCTAGGTCCAGGGATACGGCTGGGAGGCCGAGGGACCGTCGGTATGCGGCAAAAGTGTCCATGAAGGTGGAGCCTGCAGCGTAGGCAGCTTGCGTGGCATTGCCAATTATTCCGCTGATGGAGGACAGCATGATGAACCAGTCCATGTCAGGTGGTAAATAGCGGTGCAGGTTCCAGGTACCATTGTACTTGGGTCTGAGGACAGATTGGTAGACTTCAAGAGCCATCTTCTCAATGTGAATGTCCTGTATATGGTTAGTGTGCTTCGTTCTTGATAGAATGCGGACCGAACAGACCCTGAGAGCCATTGCAGCCTGGACTACTCCCTTGATTGGAGGTATGTTTCTGCTGAGTTCCGATATCATGCAAGAGACTTGTCCGCTGTCGGATACATCACAGGCCTGGATAATCGCTTCAGCTCCCCTTCTTTCGAGCATTTCAACGGTAGCCTTTGCGCTCTTATCCAGTAAGCCGCTTCGACTCACGAGAATAAGTGACTTTGCTCCGTGATCTGCCATCCAGAGTGCTATCGCTCGTCCGATACCGCCGAGGCCTCCCACTAGCATATATGATGCGTCCGGTCGAAGAAGCCTGGCATCGTTTCTCCGGATGACCTATATAACTTAGCACATAAACACTACATCTGTCGTTGACGTACCTGTACAGTATCCTTGCAATTTGCTGTGATTATGATCGGATCGCCCCCGGAGTCTGACTCGAGTTTTTCGAGAGCTTCCGCAGCTTTTGAAACCGGGAATGTGGGTAGAGGCGGCACATGAAGAGAATCATCCCGCAGAAGATATCCAACAAGGCTGAACAGGTTCTCAATCATCTCCGGTCTTGTCTCTCTGAAGTGATCAAAACCGAATGTAGTAAAGGTGATATCTTCACGAAGACAGGGCATCTGCCGTCCACTTCTCCCATCGATAGTCTGAGTATGGACCTGGATATAATGACCATAGGGACGCAGGATGTCAATCAGAGACTGGTCTCTAGAGGGTGCTAAATCAATGACGACGTCGACATCTCCCCCTGTAAACGTGACGACATCTCTATGCGTGAACGCCCTGCCAATAAGTATGCGCTTCTCCTGGACGAGCGATGTCGACATCAAAGAGCTCTTTTCTGCGGCTGTACCCACGGTAGCGAATACTTGAGCCCTCGAGCGATGGCACAACTCCATAGCGGCCTGCGCAGAAGCAGTAGCGGCAGAATGGATGAACACTTTCTGACCCGGCGTGATGTGAGCGATATTGTGTACAACATGGAACGCTGCACAATATGTCGTCGGCAACGCCGCAGCGGCTTCCATACTCATTTCCGATGGAATCTTGTAGAATGCTGCTTCTTTGTCTTGGTAGACACTAGCCAGGGTCCCCGACGCAAGACAGAGAACTCGACCACCAGGTCTCAGTCCACGTACGCCTGGTCCCGTGGCCACCACAACGCCACTGTATGAATCGACCAAGAGTGGCTCGTATTTCGCTGAATCATTGACCATATCCAAGCTCCTCTTGCCAATGCTGGCAGCGTGGACTTTGATTTGAACCTGACCGTCAGCAAGTGGATTGGTCTGCGAAGAGCCCTCGAAAAGAACCCTAGGCGTATCATGATTTTCCAGAACTGCCCGAAGTGGACGACCAGGCTGGTGAAACGATTCAACTTGCGAGGACCGTGAATTGCGAAGTCCGAGCGTGTCATTCAAACCGGCATTCTCCACGACTCTAGGTATCAAGAGCAGACCATCTCTCTCGGCATACTCGGTATCGATGTTGCTGAACTTCCGCAAGAATCGCTGTTGAACGAGGTCATAGATCACTCGAGCTGCCGTCTCCTCGCAGAGAGGTTTCCGTCCATCCAGATCCAGCGTCACAATGGGATCCAAACCAGATTCAGAGCGAGCGGTCCTG
This sequence comes from Aspergillus sp. MEXU 27854, assembly GCA_019721355.1. Classification (NCBI taxonomy): domain Eukaryota; kingdom Fungi; phylum Ascomycota; class Eurotiomycetes; order Eurotiales; family Aspergillaceae; genus Aspergillus; species Aspergillus sp. MEXU 27854. The sequence continues at coordinate 364,786 of JAGMTT010000002.1, forward strand.
GCAAACCCGGTGACGAGGCCAGTCTCGGGGTTGATTGGTGAAAGTGCGCCCCCTCGTGTGACCCAAAGCACGCTCCTTGACTTCAGGAATATGTCTTTTGTGGTCTTCCATGTCTTCTCGTCTGGTTGCGCGAGTACAGTCTGTGTCAGATCACTCAAGACAATAGTCAATTTACCAGCCGGGTCAGCATGTCCGAGATCTGTCACCTCTACCGTCAGCGATGACGAGAGGAACAGCTCCTGCAGATGGACCAGGCAAACAGCACAGTGGCCATCTACTATGATTAAGATATCTGCACTTGCGGGAACTTTCTCTGTCTGGGGCTGTGCGACGAGCATCAAAGCATCTCCCGAACGATTCATATGTATTTTGTCTGGGGAGAACTGAGTCTGAACAAGTGAAACTTTCCAGTCGGATTCCCGATGACCAAATCGGTCCTTGCTCCATTGTCCGAGGTAGTTTGAGAATATGACCGCATTCGTCGGGGAAGGGTTAGAAACAGGGTCTATCAGCAGGAGTTTCCCATCTTCCTTCAGCAAGGTACGGATGTTTCTGAGTGCAGCGTGCTTTGCGTTGACTGTATAGAGGCCACTCAACCCAATTACTACATCGTATTGATGCTTGCCAAGTTCCTGTATATCCGATTCTTTTTCGATGTCGAGTTGTTTGAACTCGAGAACGGGACTCCACCTCGAATAGCTTGCAGTCCAGGTCTGGACGAGGTTTGACGAAGGATGGTTTACTACATACCTGCTGCAGGGAAGACAGCGTTCTGGGTGGAGCTTAAGGAACCGCTGGAAGGCGCGTCCTGATCCCGCTTCGAGCTCTAGGATCGTGATCATGGGGTTCTTATGACACACCAGATCCAAGTACTCCATGAGATTGTCGTTGATTGGGTCTTCATGGACGAAATTCCAGTAACCTTCCCAAGCAGTGTTGGCTTCGGGATGTGCTGGGGTACCAGTATTGCCTTCCAATGTATTCAAGAGCGCTTCGCCCGTGGCGCACAATAAATTTCCCTTAGGTCCAGAACGTCGCGCCGCCATAAGATCTGCTTCAGGGATAACAACCCGTCGGTGAGATTGTGCCATTCGCCGGAAGAATCTTAGCTGGGATGCCCTGCGAGGATCCACAGCCGCGTGGTGTTGGTTGAGCTGGTCGGCAAGTTGTCCGATGAAGTGCAAAGCGCATGCATCTAACAACCCGTCTGGGTTCTTTCCTCGAGCATGTGGATTGCTTCTTTTGAAGATCCTCGTGAGTCCATCAGGAAGGAGGAAGTCGGGATCTATCTTCCACTGCAAGTCGTATGCAATACTTGTTGGGGCTTTGCTCACTCCCGCCGATCCTTGGACATCCAGCCTCTTGCACCTTAGGTTCTTGATAGCTATGCCCGCACTGCTGTCTCGTTGTCTGGCAACAATTGAGGCCGAAATCCCATCCTTTCGCCGTCGATGGAGCCGTGTATGGACGTCCAATTCACTTCCGGCAGTAGATGTTACCGAACGTGATACTGATATTTCATTAATATGAACGGGGACTGCAGGGCTGAATATCGCATTCATTCCAATAAAGACAGTTTGAATGACACTATCCAACGTACATGGGTGTACGACGCATGGGTACTCGAATCCCGCTGGCATCTCAGACGCAGTGTCGGGAACAGAGACCTTGGCCATGCACGTATTGTCGGCGAATTGAGCACTCGAAATATTGGAAAAAAATGGGCCGTACTCGAGTCCAACTTTCGACAAATTCTCGTAAAAGCTTTTGACGTTCAGTACCGACAGTTCAGCGTCGCCTGCTATGTTGGGCGTGTCGATCTCGTTCGGTACGTCTCGGAAAACCACGAACCCAGTACAATGTTCAGACCATTTGTTGTCATCTGTAGCAGAGTATATGTGAAACTCATATCTCGGCTCTATTTGCGAGTTGTTACCGCAGGGTCGAAAAGAAGTCATCATCTCCACTGCCGAATGTTCGGGGATGATCAGGGCCGATTTGATTGAAACATCTTCGAGACAGACCCAGTCCCTCGATTCAGAATCTGCTGCCTCGGGAGTCAGTTGTATCATTGCCTCAACTGTCATCGCAATATACGCCGCAGCTGGATACACGATGCTCGACTGAATCTTATGGTCTTGCAGCCAGGGCAATTCAGAAAGCCGGACTATATTCCTCCAGCGCGGTTCAAACGGACAGGAGCTTGTGTCTGGCGCCCCTAGGAGATCCGTCCGGGGGGACTTGCGCTTTCGAAATGCCTTGCTAAGCCGTGGCTCTACCCAATATGATCTGCTGTGGTTCCATGCGTATGGTGGGAGATCGACAAGGACATGTACAGGGCGTGAGGGCGGAGGGTTGTTGATCGCTTGGAAATGGACCGGATAGCCCGCGCAAGCGAGAGTAGCGGCCATGTTGAGCGACGTCGTCACCGCATGACTCTTTCGTATCAAGACGCTTGAGTATACAATGTCTGCAGCATTGAGTCGCACGTCGTTCTCAATTGTTTGCTTGATGGGTCCTGATAACGCCGCGTGAGGTCCAATTTCGACTAGCATGTTGATCTTGGCCTTGCGCGCAGTGCCGGTGCGCCTTGCACGCTTGCTATCGGAGGCGTTGGTGCCCCGGTTGCTCGTGCCAAAGCACAGAGCTTGCAAGGCACCGGTGAAACGGACCTGGGAGACGAGATTCTGAACCCAGTACTGAGGCCCTAGATCGGGGACTTCGACTTCGGCGCCGGTCACTGACGAAAAGAACGAGACTTCTTTCTGTGGATTATCATTAACCGTTACATTATTATGTCTATGCTTGATATGTGCAATAAGCTTCATATATTCATCGGCCACTGACTCCATGTGATGGGAGTGATAAGCGACCTTGACGGCCAGACGGCGTGTAAAGACAAGGTCTCGGAGTAACTCCTGCAGTTCTTCGATGGCTGACACGTCTCCGGATACCGTCACGCTAGAGGGAGAGTTGATGCAAGCGACAACGGCTCGTCCTGTGCTCAGTTGGTCTATGTGGTGCTGCATCTCATCAGAGGACATTCCCACGGCTAGCATTGCGCCTAGACTGGGCATGTTGTCTGAGCATAACCTGCTGGCCACGACTCCGCGGTAGTATGCGACTGTGACGGCATCCTCCATGCTCAAAGCTCCAAAAGCGTATGCAGCAGCAATCTCGCCGCTCGAATGCCCGGTCACCGAGGTTGGGTGTATTCCCCAAGATGCGAGAAGGTCTACCAAGGCGATTTGCACAGCTGAACAGATAGATTGGCTGAGGAGAGGGTGATTCACAACAGAGGGATCTGAGCCTGTTTGCAACTCATCTGTTGGTATTAGTTTGATGTCATAAACTCAAGTGAGTGGACGATAGCTATTAAACCCACCGACTGCACAAAACGGCGCTCCCAAGCTTTTCAGATGGCTGTCTATTCGATCCATCGATTGTCGGAACACGGGATATGTTTCAAGAAGCTCTTTACTCATCCCACACCATTGTGCGCCTTGTCCTGTAAAAACAAAGCCGATGCTGGGTCGTCCAGAGGCCGTTTGTAGCTTGGGATGGCTCGTCAAAGCTGCTGCCAATGCTTCAGCAGAGTTCGCTACCACAGCTGTACGATAGCGGTGGTGAGTACGGCGTTCGTTGAGAGTGAATGAAAGATGGTTCAGATATTCATCATCAATGGAGGATGATCTTGACACTAGATATTCGCGCAGGTTGCCAATCTGGTCGGTGATTGAAGACTCGTCGAAGCCCGAGAGCATGTATATACGGTCCCGAGGTGTGTTGCATGTCTTGTTCTTATCGTTCACAGACGCTCCTCGCTTCGAGCAGTTCGATGCTTCCTCCATAATGACGTGTGCGTTGCTTCCACCATACCCAAAGCTGTTCACCGATACTCGATGTGGTCCAGGGCTTTCCCATGGTTCTGGACATAATTGCACCTGATAATTGTCAGAAAACGGCGGCGTCTCGGTTTAAAGAAGTACCTTGAGCTTCCACTCATCCAGCAAGATGCGTCTATTCAACCTCTCAAAATTGCGATTCGGAAGGAAGACACGGTTCTCCAGCATTAACGTTGCTTTTATCACCGCCGCAATGCCGCTTGTGCCCTCGAGATGGCCAACGTTTGTCTTGATCGACCCGATACGCAGCGGCTTATCTGGATCTCTGTTGTCTTTAAACACCCTCCCAAGAGCTCCCGTTTCTATAGGATCTCCGGCCTGCGTTCCTGTCCCGTGCGTCTCGACAAAGTCCGTCTCTGCCGGGTCCAATCCGGCGCGCTTGTACACACTGCGGATGAGAGCTTCCTGGGACGCGCCGCTGGGCAGTGTGATACCTGGTGTCCGTCCGTCTTGATTCGACCCCGAACCTCGAATAACGGCGCGGATCGGATCGTTGTCACGCAGTGCATCGCTGAGGGGTTTCAGAATGACACAGCCGATTCCCTCCCCTCGCGCGTATCCGTTTGCTTTTTCGTCGAAGGTGTGACATCGTCCGTCGGGGGAAAGAAACCTACAACGACGATGCTTAGTATCACCCATCCAGACAGCCAACGTGGGATTGAATGTGTGTGGCTTACTTCATCATTGAGAGGGTGGACATGAACTCATGGCTCAGAATCACATTCACCCCCGCCGCAACAGCCATAGTTGCATCGCCATTATGCAGGCTATTGCATGCCAGATGAAGGGCTACCAGACTCCCCGAACAGGCTGTATCAACCGTGACGCTAGGTCCCTTCATGTCGAAGAAATACGATATACGATTGGCGGTCATTGCGCGGGACTGTCCGGCGTTGGTACATTGGTAGATGGGAATGCGTTCGGGGTCCCGCAGCAGAAGATCGGTGTAATCTGCATTGAAGCAGCCCACGAAACAGGCCACCTGGCTTCCCATGACTTTATGTAAGGGTATTCCCGCTGCGCGTGTAAGTAGATGCCAGGGTGTGGCGATGGAGACGTACCATTCTCGAATCCCTCGTATGTCACTTCGAGAAGTAGACGCTGTTGCGGGTCCATGGCCTAGTGATATCAGATGTATTCACTACGGTGTTGGCGACTACATACCGCTGCTTCATCACTCGTCATATTGAAAAACGGTGCATCAAATAGAGAGACATCTTCCGCGAGGAAGTGCCCGCCTTGGACGTTCGTCTGCCACCGGTCAACGCTGCACCTATGTTGACGGGTGGGTGCTTACCGTTCCATGTCTTGCATAGTCGGGATGGTAGAAGGCTGAATGATTCCATTTGGATTCTGGAATTCGGCTCCAGGCTTCGCGGCCTTCGAGAATCATGTTCCACAGCTTTTCAACATTTGTCGCTTCGCCAGGTCCACGGAACCCCATACCGATAATAGCAATGGGCATGGGGGGCCGTTCTGACAATGTAGATCGACCATCTTGGTCTATACATGTAGCTTCGCCTGATTGTTTCTGCTCAGGAGAGTTGGAATCCATGGTAGGCTTGTTGACTCCACCCTCGAAAGGCAGACGGTCATCCATTGATATCATACAGTCTTTACTCTGGCAGACGAGCCTATGTAATATGCCATTTAGTCCCCGGCATTACGTCGCACATTACAATGCGCCGGACTACATGATCAGATGGCATCGTGCTTTCCTTCGGTCTATGCTATTAGACTCTACATGAAGCTCTCGGCACATAATCTCTAGGCAGCCATCACCATGCAGTCAATGTCTGAAACACTAGCTTTCTAATGGCCGCCGCCATGATGGCCACGTTCTTACTGTCCCCTGGGATTCCATGCCCTTTGGTGTGCACCACCCATGTCGACGCGGCCGGATCGCACAGGCGATGCAGCGCGCGCGAGTACTCGAGCAGGGGATCCTGCGCACCCCCGATACTCACCGTCGGGATGGTGATGTATCCATCGAGATCCTCATCAATCACCGGGTCCTGGTCAGGATCCATGCGAAAAGGTGGGAGGGAGTTGATAAAGATCGCACAGCGGAAGAGGGGAGGTCCCTGAGGAAACCGCTTGGCATGGTGAATGAGGAAGCCCGCGGCGAGCGTGCCGCCGTGCGAGAATCCCAAAATGCCATCAAAAGGCCCCTCCTCGTCGATCGTGTCGTAGAGACAGCCGTACGCCTCCGACAGCGTCTCGTCCAGGCCGGGGGTGGACAGCGGCCGGGGAAACTGATAGTAGCTGTAGTAGGGGCCGTCGTAGAGCCCGGCGATCCCCGGGCCTGGCTCCGACTCGACGTCGCCTTCGAGGAAATGGAATGTTGCCGTGTTGTCGCGGCGCAGGTCCGACATCAGACCATCTCCCCGTGGTTAGTCTGGCTGGGGGGGTGGATTGGAGGGACGGAGATTGGTCACACATACTCATCTGGGACTTCAGGATCTACCCCGATGGGTGTCAGTGAGACAGAACCTTATTCTCAAAGGATCAGTCCAGGATGAGCTACCGACCTTGACGTTGGTTCCCCAGCCATGGAGACAGAGGAGTTTGAGGGGCATCGTGTCAATGATGGAGACTGCCGTTAGTCGAAGCAGCTCCCAGTGGTGATTCTACTCCATGCCCATTCTTATAGCTACACCCCAGGATCATGGATGGCCTTCACGACTAGGGTGCGGCAGATTCTATAAATCGCCGTGTCACTCGGAACATTTGGAGGTCGGTACAATATGAGGCTTTGGCTTTGGCTGGACGCAAGGAGAAGTCGCCGGGAAGGGTGCTGGGATGATCTTGCGATTACGCGTACATTGTCATTGGGATGTAGGGAGTGTTTACAGATCAACAAGGCGAGTCGCGATCTAGATATATACAAGCACGACGGTACTCATACATAGTGCTCCAACCACGGCCATTCCAATATTCCAAATTAAGAAAACTCCTCATAGCACAATGGCAACACCGACACACCCAACAGATCCTATCAAGTCCATCCACGGTACTCTACACGTCGGAATGATGTTCTGGAATGCATCAGGAACTGTGCTGAGGCCCACATCAGGTGAATGGGCCAACCCTAAGCGAGCCAAGCGCCAGTATTCCGCCACCACAAGAAGAGCCTGAATTCATCAAGAAATCTCATGCAGGTGATCGGGGCCTTGCGCGACAGATCAGGAACAAAGTTCGAGAGTGCGCGGCGTCCGTCTCGCGAAAGGAGAGACTGGACCAACCGTCCTGCCGACAGACAGCCACGACGCGAAACCGATCCGCATGGATGGACCGGCCCAGAGAGGGTCTTTTCTGGGTCATTTCTCGGCGCGGCAAGTCGGGACATTCAGAACGCATGGAGGAGAAAGATTGGGTCTTGTCTTTGCCACCGGGCCCACGCGAGGTCCACATGGAGTCGATGTGCACCGGATACACGCATGCACTATTCTTGTGAGTGCTGGGTTGCTGTGTATGCCTGCATCTGGCTATCGGGATCATTGTCGGAAGACCGGACCCTCGTGGTGGCGTCTCATGCATCTTCCTTCAACATCCATCTCTATGCAGCGACGCTGAATACATACTCTGTGCCATTGCAGGCAGATCACACCCACTGCACTTTATTAAGGTACGGAGAAGATTGACACATATGGCGATCCACCTTCCGCGCATTCATCATCGCGCCGGGGTCTGCATCCACCGACGCCAATCATGCATTCTGGCTGCGTGCCATGAGATCATGGCATGGCTCTTATCTGCCAATGCTGGCCAGCATGACGGTTCTAGAACCGACTTATTTTTGGTCGGCCGATATGGCGTGCAGGCTGGCAGTTCTGGCCGCTGCCACCCATGGATGCCCTCCGTGACGCATTCGCCATTGGCCTTTCTAATCCCTCATCGCCTGTTCCTATCGTTCCATTATATTCTGTATCACCCAGTTTTCATCTCTAGATCATTGTTTGTTTGCATTTTCTCCAGCTCATCCTCATCTATTTCCGTCCTCCACCGTTCATCCACTCGACCCCATCCCAATCTAATCCACCCACATACTCCATCCGATTGATCTCATAGCAGCCGGTCTGCTCATACTCATGTCCGACTCGCGCAGAGACAGCGGCTCCTGGCGATTACTCGACCCGCAAACCAGCCACGACGGCGAGTCCGCACCGCACAGCGACCACGACCACGACCACGACGACGAATTCTTCCCACAAGACCACCTCGAACAGCAGCAGTACGATGCCGTTCACGAGCCCGCGCGCGCCCACCGCGTGCGCTTCCAGTCGTTCAGCAACGAGCCCTCGGCCTCTCCCCCGCCCCCGCCGCCAGCGCCGACTCGACCCCCCCTCCCGCGCTACGACTCCGGCGAGTCCGTCCAATCCGTCCAATCCGTGCGCTCCGTGCAGCCCACCTCCGCGCGCTGGGTCGACCTCACCGATACCCTCCACGCCGACGCAGAAAAGGATGCCGCAAGGGGCACGCATACACGGTCGTCCACCGCCGACAGCACAGACTCGGAGCTTCGGCAGCGCCCCGACCGCAGCATGTCGGCGCGCGACCGCTTCCGCGCGGCGGGCGCGCTGATCCGGCAGAAGACGGTGCGGCTGGGCGAGCGGCTGGGACGGCCGCTGGACGACGGCGAGGCGCTGGGGGCGGCGCTGCTGCCGGAGGATTTGGAGAATGGTGGCGGGCTGCCCATGCGGCAGATCTCGGCGCGGCTCAAGGCGCTGCAGGAGAGGCAGGACGACGAGGATACTGAGAATGAAGTCGCGCCCAGCGCCGAGGCGCACCGGCTCGTGCGGCGCATGACGCACAACGACGGTGCCCGTCGGCGCAGGCTCAAGCCCAAACCTGCGTACGCGCGCTCGGGGCAGAGCACGCCGGACGCGGACGGCCCGCCCAGCCGCCCGACGTCGTGGTACAGCCAGCGGCCGCACTCGTTCAGCGGGAGCTTCGGCGGCGGGGGGATTTTGTCGCAGCTGCTGAAGCTGTACGGGCCGGCAGACGCGAGCAAGGAGAGCCTGTCGGCGACGGACTCGGAGAGCGAGTCCGGGGTGTCGTCGGGGGCGGCGACGCCGCGGTCGGGCAGCGCGACGCCCAAGAAGGAGAAGATCAAGTGGTACAAGAAGCCGAACCACACGTCGACGGCGTCGCTGGTCGAGGCGTCGATGAACCTCAGCCGAGCGAGCCTGCCAGCCACGGCAGACACGGCGGCCATCACGCCGAAGCCGCCGCGACGCAAGAAAAAAGCGCACCGCAAGACGCGCCTCGAGGACGAGATCCGCGTCACGGTGCACATTGCCGAGATCCTCGCGCGCCAGCGCTACATCATGCAGCTGTGCCGGGCGCTGATGCGCTACGGCGCGCCCACCCACCGCCTCGAGGAGTACATGCAGATGACGGCGCGGGTGCTGGCGGTCGACGGCCAGTTCTTGTACCTGCCCGGGTGCATGATCATGTCGTTTGACGACCCGACGACGCGCACGGCCGAGGTCAAGCTGGTGCGCACGATGCAGGGCGTCGACCTGGGGCGGCTGGCGGAGACGCACAACATCTACAAGAACGTCGTCCACGACATGATCGGCGTCGAGGAGGCGAGCCAGGAGCTCGACAGCATCATGAAGCGCAAGCCGCGCTTCAACAAGTGGCTGCTGATCCCGGCGTACGGCATGGCCAGCGTGGCCGTGGGCCCGTTCGCGTTCGACGCGCGCCCCATCGACATGCCCATCTGCTTCCTGCTCGGCTCGCTGGTGGGCTTCATGCAGCACGTGCTGGCGCCGACGTCGGTGCTGTACTCGAACGTGTTCGAGGTGAGCGCGGCGGTGCTGACGTCGTTTCTGGCGCGGGCGTTCGGCTCGATCCGCTCGCCGCGCGACGGCGAAGAGTACCTGTTCTGCTTTTCGGCGCTGGCGCAGTCGTCGATTGCGCTGATCCTGCCGGGGTTCATGGTGCTGTGCAGCAGTCTGGAGCTGCAGTCGCACCAGATGATCGCGGGGTCGATCCGCATGGTGTTTGCCATCATCTACTCGCTGTTCCTGGGGTACGGCATCACGGTGGGTACGACCATCTACGGGCTGCTGGACGGCGGCGCGACGTCGGAAAAGGAGTGCAAGCGGCTCGACATCTACGGCAGCGAGTACATCCAGCACTTTGTCTTCATCCCCGTCTTTGTCGTCTTCATCGCCATCATCAACCAGGGCAAGTGGAAGCAGCTGCCCATGATGATCTTCATCGCCGTCTGCGGCTACATCACCAACTACTTTAGCACCAAGAAGCTCGGCTCCAATTCCGAAGTCGCCAACACCGTCGGCGCCTTCACCATCGGCCTGCTGGGCAACCTGTACAGTCGCCTCTGGCACGGCCACGCCGCGACCGCCATCCTCCCGGGCATCTTCGTGCTGGTGCCGTCCGGGCTCGCGTCGAGTGGCTCCCTGATCTCGGGCATCAAGTACGCCGACCAGGTGCGCGACAGCATCAGCAAGAACGGCACCGCCAATGTGTTGGCCACGAGCCAGGACACGTCAATTGCTAGTTTGGGTTTTGGCATGATCCAGGTCGCCATCGGCATCACGGTCGGGTTGTTCATTGCGGCGCTGGTCGTGTATCCGTATGGCAAGCGACGCAGTGGGTTGTTCAGTTTCTAGATGTTCATACGAAAGCGACATGGTTTACATTTGGCATATAGATTGCATAGCATAGATTGTACATTACGACTTATGACAATTTCCTTGGGGAAGAAGAGCAGGGATTCTCATAGATGAAGTACGAGCTACTGAGGTGCAGATTGATTCTACTTTGGATGAATGACAGCTGTGTAGTAATATTGATCAAATCTATTAGCATTAAGCGTGCCCAAGTTCGACGTCTATAAGTGTAATGTCTATCGACAAGAACTCCTGAAATGCGGACAAAAGTGCAGGTATGTTCCCAGAAGATCGAAACCAAAGAGAAAATATCTAAACGAAGGCAAAATCTATCCCCACCACTTCTTTTACTCGGCTTGCTTGGATGCCTTAGTCCGCAGCTTCATCAGCGCATAGACAAGCGCATACGAGCTCAGAGCAAACAGCGCCACGATCGCAGCATCACGCCAACCATAGTAGTAGTCCATCAGATTGACCGTCACCAGGTAGTCACTACCACGAGTGTACTGGCAAACCCGGCAGCCCTCGGTGGCATCAGGGTTGGTGAGGTTCATCCGCGTGCCGATGGTCTGCATGTACGTCGACAGATAGCTGGCACAGGTGGTGCCGTTGGGCGGGTCGAACAGCGCAAACTCCGAGTCCTTGCACTTGACGTTGACGTCGAACACCGTGAACGTCAACATGCTGCCCATCAGGTAGTTGAACGGGTTCATCCAGTAGATCCAGTAGCGCCAGAAGGCCTGGATCTGTTGGTACGGCACCAACACACCACAGAAGGACGCAAGCGTACCGATGATGACGGGGTTGATCAGAGAGGCAAAGATCGCGTTGGGAGCGTATGCGGAGATGAACTGGCCGATACCGGTGTAGACGAATTCGTACATCAACATCACGAAGAACACCGCGCCGGACTTGTTTGAGTCCGTGGGGAAGCCAACGGTATAGTACCAGCAGGCGAAGTAGAGGACGGCACACAGGCAGAGGTAGGGGATTTCGGAAACGATCAAAGCGGTCACAAAAGCCACCCACGAGTACATCTTCGACTTCTTCTCACGCGCATCGTAGATGTCACGACGCTCCAGGAAAAGCGGCTGCAACTGGTTGATGACACCGGGGGCGACGAAAATAAAGTTGAAAATGGTAAAGAGACGGAGCTGCATGGAATGCACGGTGTCGCTGATCATCCAGAACGAGAAGCCGTTGAACAGGGCAGATCCAATATGAAGAGCCAGTTTGTTGTTGACATAGTCGGTGTTGCGGAACAGAGCCATGCACATGCGCTTGCTGACAACCTTGGTCTGGTACCACAGACTCGTGGCGAACTCGTTGCCATCGTCAGTAGTACCAGGAGGCTTCGAAGCCGCGTCTTGGATGATATGGTCCAGCTCCTGAATGGCCTTTTGGTTTTCCGGAGATTCAGTCCACACCTGATTCCAATCCCGGCCCTGCGAGAGCGCACCGGAAACGACGTCAATCATGTGCTCGGCAGGGTTCACGCCCGGCGGGCACGGCGCGTTATACCGAGCGAAATAGTCCTTCACCGTTTGGCCGTTGTCACCAATGTCACCAAAGTAGACCATCTTCCCGCCCCGTGCCAGCAGAAGCAGGGTATCGAATTCAGCAAAGAGCTGAGCAGACGGCTGGTGGATCGTCACGAGCACAGCCTGGCCAACATCCGCCAACTTTCTCAGGAACCGAACAGTGTTGTAGGCCGATTGGCCATCCAGACCTGACGTCGGTTCGTCCAGGAAGATCAGAATGCTGGGCTTCGAGACCAACTCCACGCCGATGGTGACACGCTTCCGCTGTTCCACGCTCAATCCCGCACCGACGCGGCCAATCAGTGTGTCGGCGATATCGTGCAGTTCCAACAGGTCGATAATGGTATCCACGTACTTCAATTTCTCGGCATCGGGAACATCACGGGGCTGACGGAGCAGGGCACTGAACTCTAGCGCCTCACGCACGGTGGCGAAAGGCTCGTGGACATCGAGCTGCTCGCAATAGCCAGCAGACCGCTGGAAGGAAACCGGCAGTGGGCGACCGTCCACCATGATCGAACCGCGGATAGTGCCCTCCGTCTTGCGCTGCGCCAACACGTCCAACAGAGTCGTCTTTCCAGCACCCGATGAACCCATCAGGGCGCCCAACATACCGGGCTTCACCCAGCCATACACGTTGTCCAAAAGCACACGATCGCCCGAGGGCGTCTTCACGGTATAGGACAGGTCCTTCCAAGTGAAAACGGAGGTGTTGCGGACGAGCTGCTTGTCGATATCGTCATCCTGCGAACGGCTATCCTGAGGGGTCTTGGACTTTTCGTCGAACTGCGATTCCTCGTCGGGGCGGGCGACCTGGCGGTGTTTGTCCAGTCTCTCGCGGGGAATCAGGAGCGAGCTACCGGTCTCCGAGGCGGCCTTCCAGCGCGAAGTAGCAATGATGGTGACCACCACGAACAGTGCCCACCACGCCCAGAGGATACCAAAGTTGCGCCACACGTGGTTGTGGCTGTAGGACAAGGAGGCCAGATACTGGTCTCCAGTGACATAGTTGTCGCCTTGAATAGCTCCTCCCACACCAGCGCAAGACTGATGGCCGACAGCATTTTCATATCCGGGACCAGTGGGTACAAGGTTGGTTCCGACGCACGGGATGATCTTCTGGTGGAACTCGCTGGACAGTAAGGCGTCGAATCCATAGGCGAGCGGGTTGATCCAGTAGATCCAGCCGAACCACGGGTGCATCTGCGGCTTTTGAATCATGTAACCAGTGTACATGATCAGGGCGGAAATGAGGAAACCAGACACCTTGGAGGCACCATCGAATGTGGAAAACAAAGCTCCGACCGCACGGAACAGCGCCGTCATAACCATTGTCACCGCGAAGACCAGGATCCAGTACGTGAAGAAGCCGGATGCCGACATGGTGAGGCCCACCATGAAGTAAACCACCAGCGAGAAAATGGTGATTTGGAACAGCAAAACTGGGATATCTGCCGCGATCTGCGCAATGCAGAACGCCGCAGGATGGAAGTAGGCAAAACCCTTGTGCTTGATCAGGACCGGCCGGCCATTAAAGGAGTCGGTCACCTCCGACATCGACAGCAGACTGTTGTAGAGCAACGAGAAGAAGAGGGCACCGGATTTAACGAAGAGACCGCCGGAGTTGTTGGGGGCGTTGTAGAACAGCGAACCGGCGATCAGAGCCTGAACGAGCGTAGAGACTTGCTTGATAATGAAGGTGGCTTTGTCACCCCAGAGGATCTGATACTGGCGAATGATACAGATCTTGACCTGTTCGAGGAAATCGACCGTCAAAGGACTACTCTCAGGCAGCTTCTTGTTCTTCTCCTCCTTCACGGACAGCTTGAACTCGTCGGTGCAGCGACGCGCCTGGTCGCTATCGGGATAGTCGTATTCGGCCACCATCTCGGAGTAGAGGGGCGACTTTTCATATTCGGCCTTGATGGCATCGGCAGTCCGGGGGAAGCGGCTCTCATATCCGGGTCTGATCTTGCGTTCGGTGGGCACGGTCACACCGGTCAGGTAATCGGCGACATTGGAGCCCTCGCGGCAGACAAAGCCGAGGTCCTCCATGAAGGGTCGGGCCTGCGCCATGGGACCATAGTAGATCTGCTTTCCCTCGTCCAGCACGAGGACCTTGTCGAAGAGGTCGTAGATACCATTGCCGGCCTGGTAGAGGGTGACGATGGTCGACAAGCCCAGCACATCGGTCATGGCGCGAATCGCCTTGGTCCACTCCAGGGCGGTGCTGGCGTCCAAGCCACGGGTACTGTTATCCCAGCAGAAGACGGATCCGCGCGACGCGAGGCATTCAATGATGGAGACACGCTTGCGCTCACCACCAGAGACGCCGCGCACATACTCGTTGCCGACCTTGGTGTCGTTGGTGTGCGAGATACCCATCGACTCGAGGAGGAACTTCTTCGTCTCCTGGCGATAGGCCTCGGCCGATTCCACGCCCTTGGGAAGGTTGAAGGGGACCTTGAGACGGGTTGCGAAGTCCATGGTTTCACCAACAGTCAGCGTGGGGAAGAACAACTCCTCCTCGGTATTCATGACAATCTGGCCGCGATAGTTGGCGGCCTCGTCCGCTGTCAGTGAGCCATACCGGACGTCGCCTTCCACGGAACGGTAGCCCAGGCGTCGGTTCGAAAGCATCTTGAGGAGAGTGGTACAGCCGGAGCCCGGGCGACCCAGCACCAACAACATCTCGCCGGGCTTGACACACCCATGGCTGTTGTCGAGGATGGTGCGGAGTGGGGGCTTGTTGCGGGACTCCTTGATATGCTGGGGGATGTTGAACTGGGAGAAGAAGTTCTCGTTGACGGCCGACTCGGCGCTGACGACTTCGACGCTGAGATTCTTCCAGGTGACGCCGAGTTCGCGACGGTGGAAGCCCGAGTCGAGATTCCGTTGGTTCTGTTCTTTGACCTGGGGCATCAGAGCCCAATCGTCGGCGAGGCTCTTGTTAGGGGGACGGGGAGCTGGCGGGGGCTCGTCGGCCATGACGGTTGCCGTACTGTCGGTGTCGTACGGCCGAGGATGCGGCGATTGACCGTGCTCCTCCATGGTGCCGGAATGAATTCTCCTGGCTGATTCGAGTGAGGGAAAAAGCCAGCATGTTGGCGATCAGCCCGCGGATAGGGACTATATAAGAACCATTGTCCGTGGAAGTGGGTCGAGGGAAAAGGCCCTCTGGCGGCGAGACCGACGAGGAGCTCCCATGGTGAAAGGTCCACCGACAATTGAGGCACTATCCAATCAATGGGTGTTAGTGCCTCGATTATCAGCAGAATGGGTCTGGCAAACGGAGCCCCAACGGTAGAGAGGGAAAATTCGGCCGGATTATTGCCCCGTGAGCCATGTGGGTACGGAAGGCAGCTATCGTGGCCTGCGGATCGGGAGTTTATCTCACATGTCCGAGCCCGAGAGTGCGTAAACGCCGACAGAAAGCGACGAATTGACGGAGAATTGGCGAAGAATGGACGAAGAAGACGAGGAATGGAGCAGATGTGTCAAAGTTTGGTGATGCTATCCTTGGCTCGGACAGTCGGCGCTCGGAGGCCGACAAGCCTTCCGTGAGGTGATGATCCGCTGAGTCAGTGAGATTGGCCAATCACGGAGATGTATAAGACTGGGCTGTCTTTCTGCCGCTGAGTCAGCGGAATTCTTTAACCTCCGAATTCCTTCATCAGTACAAACTGATCTTCTTACGAGTCGAATTGACGATTTGTCTCGAGATTCGATTAATTCCTCATCCTGGATGCAAATCAGATTGATAAATTTTCTGTTGTTGATGAGCAGTAAAGTTGTATACCATATTATACTCATCTCAAAGATGCGTGGTGTATACGGAGTAGATATATACTCGGAATGAGTCTACACCACTCTCTATCAACGGAGTATATTGTTTGTTGATCCTCTAACAGACTAAGGCTAGCAGCCAAGAATAGCGATCTCGGAATCCAGTTTCATCTTAGTTTGAGATGCACCGTTCGCTACCTAGTAAACGCCACATGGCACCATGGCGTTGTAGCACGTCGGTTAAGTAAAGCGAACCCTACTCTGCATAGATGCCCTACGTCTCCTGTGAATACATGGTGTAAAATATGATCCATCGTATGCGACATCCACCTCATCTCCACGATTGTTAGTTGAGTCATAATTTGGCTCAGCGGAGATACATATCGTCTATGCTCCGAACGCCGAAATGGCGATATCGTTGTCGATCTATCTGACAAGAAGACTTCGATCACGTCAACACGCGGCCAGATGGATCCATCGTTAGGTCTCACCCTGTGGCCAGTCTGACATCCGATTCTCCTACGATACGATAACGGGCATCCAAATGGAAAGATAGCTCCATGGAAATAAATGAACTAACTAGCGTAACACATGAATGGTATCTACAGTCATCATAGGGCCCCTCATCACTATCAAGTCCAGCATGACAATCGGGGAGATGGCAGCATTCTCAAGATCAATCAACGATCTTCAATGCTGTCTATATGACACGATCTTGGGAAAGATCCGGGGTATGTAATGCAATAAAAGACAGGAATCACAAGGGTTTAGAAATCGCGAAAGGTGTAGCTGGGACCCTGACTCCCTTGGTGCATCGCACTGTATGCGCCATATTTCATGGACTCGGGCGATGTCCTATTGGCCATACTCGTCAGTCTACCATTCCTTATTTCTTCCTCGATTTATGTGGGGCTGAACGTACATAAACCGGTCCAGTTCATCGAGATGCTGCCGTTGTTGCAGCAGCTTGTATCGCAGGGTGCGCAGCTGTTCCGCCTGCTGCGCCTTGAGGAGAAGGTCCTCGGAAGAGACGGTGTCTCGACGAGGTTCTTTTGTCGTGGGAGTGTTTTTCCTACGGAGATGACCTGTCAGCTCATTCATACCACACGACGGCATGCGACCCGATGATGTCATCAGGGACAGGACACCACAACGCAAGGCACATACTCGGCGAGAAAACCACGAGGCTTCGGTGACCACATATCACCCTCTTTCCGGGCGGGCACGGCGATCGAAAAGGAGCGCGACCGACGGGCGTTGCCACCGGCACGGACGAGAGGACGGGACGCTTCGATGAACATGGTGAAATGCGGCGGGGGGGGGGGACGATCTGGGGGGGAGTGGTCCGAGCTGACAGAGAGGAGATATATGGAGTAAGTAAGACCCAATGGAGTCTCCAGACGAATGACTGATCGTATACAGAAAAAACCAGAGATAAACTGGGCCCTGGCCTCCTATATACTTGAGGCAACGAGGGCCGGGCGGTGCACGTGACTCCATCTCCCCCCCAATCCGGCGACGGATGATGCAGCAGACGCCCTCCACGACGGACGAATGTCCTCCGCCACTGACGGCCTGCACAGGGGGGCGAATCACGCAAGGGCGGTGGGTGTTGCTTCTCCTCGCCATGTGGGATGATATCATACCCTCGAGGGATGCCCTCGAAGGGACGGAGGACAGCGAACCGCGATGCACCGTCGCCACAACCGGGTTCTTTAGAGCCATCTACCCCGGGTGAGGATCGCCGTTGAAACGCAAATCCCCCCCCAGCGGTGCATTCTCGTCGCGTAACCAGACTCTGGGGTGCCAAATCGGTCCGGTCATCTCGATATCCTCGTCATCATCGGGATTGCTGGCCGCAAAACATGGAATCGCCGACGGGATTGATTGGATTTGATTGACTTCCTTTGTCGACTGCATGAGGTATATTCGGGTATCCATCGGCAAGCTGGGAGTGCCACCACCGCCGTCACCGAAAGAGAAGGCGAGCCGAGAATCTGGTGGCCAATAAGAGGCTGCAGACTTTAGAAACTTTCCTAAAGTTTCCAAACAACGACTCTTGCGCAAAGTACGGTGTGGTATGTGTCTATGTATCTACACTCGGACGCACCACGGTCGCAACTGGAGCCGTGGGACTGACGAGTTGACAACCATGTGGTGCTGGACTCTTGGTCACAGTCATGACGACTCATGTCGAACCCTGCAGTGTGGTTACCTGGGTACCGTCGGGCTTCGGGTAGTACAATGCGCCCATAATGATGAGTGCATGCATTCCAGCCTTCATTTCGATCTACGACCATCCCGAACGATGAGACATTCTCACATTCTTAGGTAAGTAAGCGGGAGATCATCAGGGACATCGGAAGGAATAGGATCCAGCTCTGGATGTCGGCAAGACTGTCTCTAATTCAGTTATCTACGAGTACTGGGCCATCCCTCCGAAAGCGTCTTTGTCGCATTCCGAATGAACCCCCCCTTACTGATGATGTCATGGCAATTGTTACGCATGTTTCATTAACCTGCAGTCGCCCATCACGGATGGACCCGACCGAACTTTATGTACATCATCATACAGCAGCCTCATTACAACACATACCGGAATCCCTTCTGCAGCACGCGCGCCTCAGCGACCGTGATATTCTCAATCTCCGCCGTGTGCTGCAGGCGCGCCAGCTCCTTGTCCGTCAGCACGACGTCCTCGTTCTCCAGGCGTTCCTGGCGCTTGTTCAGCGACCGCAGGTGGAAGTACATGAAGACGGCCATGAGGGCGCCGAGGGCCTGCAACGCGATGCAGACGCCCATGGCGGGCCGGTAGAACGGCTTGTCTCCGTCGCGGTAGGTGTACGGGGTCCAGATGCTGGCGGAGTTGCCGACGGAGTTGATGAAGGCGTAGGCGGCGGCGCGCTTGGCGGGCGGGCGGGGGATGGCGTTGGCGATCCACGAGTAGACGGTGCCGTTCTGGGCGAAGACGAAGACCATGAGGAAGAAGGAGAAGTAGCGGGGGCCGAAGCCGGTGGTGGTCATGAAGATGATGAAGCCGACGATGGTGATGGGGATGGGGTAGACGAAGAACCAGAAGCGCTTGCTGTAGTGGTCGGACAGGTACGAGTGGGCCAGACTGTAGACGACCATGAAGATGTAGGGGGGCGCCACGAGCAGCAGCGAGATGATCTTGGTGTAGCCGAGGGTCTCGGTCAGCGTGGGGAAGAAGTTCTGGAAGCCGCTGGCGCCGGTGATGGACATGTAGGCGATGGCGAGCGCGTAGGTCTTGACGTCGGTAAAGGCCAGCTTGAGGCCCTTGATCTGGCTCATCTTGCCGGCCTCGTCGACGTCGGCCTCGGCCGCCTCGATGGCCAGCCGCCGGTTGGCGACGCGCTTCATCTCGGGCGACAGCAGGCGCCAGGTGTCGGGGAAGTCGGGCAGCACAAGCGCGACCATGATGCCGATGAACATGGTGATGGCGCCCTCGATGATGTACAGCCACTTCCAGGCAGAGAGGCCGCGGTGGCCGGCCAGGCCGTTGAGGATGCCGGCGGCGATGAGGTTGCCGAACGCGCCGCTCAGCAGGGAGCCCGAGTAGAAGATGCTCATGCGAAAGGCCAGCTCCTTCTTGGTGTACCACTTGGACAGGTAGAAGAGCACGCCGGCGAAGAAGGGGGCCTCGACAAAGCCGAGGAAGAAGCGACAGGCGACGATGCCGGCGTAGTTGTGGCACTGGCTGGTGACGAGCGAGACGAGCCCCCACATGACGGTGAAGAAGCCGAGATAGAGCGACGGCTTGCCCATGTAGTTGAGCAGCAGGTTGGAGGGGACCTGCATGAGGATGTAGGCGACGAACAGGATGGACAGACCGGTCTGGTACTGGGCGTCGTCGAGGTTGAGGTCTTCGGTGAGGCCTTGGAGTTTGGCGGCGGCATAGTTGTTTCTATGGTCACCGATCAGTCCGTCTCTCTCAATCTCGAGGCGAGGAGGTATATTTAAGCCGTAGGTACATACCGGTCGATATAGTTCATGAGGTAGACGAGAATGACCATGGGCATGATCAACGAGTCGATGCGAAGGCGCAGCTTGCGCTCGATCGCCTTCTCCTCATCGGTGAGCTGGGTCAGATGAAAGACCTCCTCCGGGGCGATTTCGCCCTTTTCGGCCATGAGCTCCTTGTCGGTGACGACCTCGGTCATGGTGAGAGTAGTGTATATGTGGTTGGAGAAGAGGAAGGGGACACAGTCGGAACAAGAACACATCCCAACCCGCCGGGACTGGCGGGATTATATACTGGGATACAAGCACAGGGTGCACAGGCAGTGTCACCAGGAGGATCAACCCTCAACCCCGACGACCAGACGGCGTACACATGGAGGCACCTCGTGTACCACTCCAGTCGACTCCATCAGGGTCTGGGGAAAGCGTGGGGGATGAAGGCTGATTGGGCCGGATGATTTCATTCTGGGGAAGAATGCGGAGAAAGGCCGGGGATGAGACAGCTCTAAATCAGAGGGGCCCAATTAGAGTTCGACTCTGGGTGCCCCCACGCGGGCTGGCCAGGGTCTGTGCCAGCAGAATGCTTACCTTTTTCATCCATCGCGCCATACAATAAGCAGCAGTCGGACTATGTCCGGGCGGCGGTCCAATCGTTCCAATCGTCTATCGATCTGGAGACGGTCCATTGCCCCAGTCAGCACTCCGGACTCTATTGTTCGGCGGGGAAGGAAAGGAGGACGGATGACGCTGTTCTGCATGGATCATGACTGACTGGATCTGGTAGTTCAGCTACAGGGTCTTATTGGATGGATGATTCATTTAGCCTGAGTCTCCTATCCCTGACGACCGGTAGTATCAACTCCCAATCCTCCGTATCATGTTGGATCCCGACAAAGCCAAGGTTGCCCAGTCTTCTCATCCGAGGCAATTCCTGGCTAGGCTTGGCTCGCAGCATCTCCGTTCGGGTGCTGACATCGGCTTCGAACCAACCTTAAGCTACCAGAGGTACCTACTACCTAGGTAGCTCTCCCTAGCTGCTTACCTTGATTTTGTTATGCCGTCTCCAACCGCTCTCCCACGCCATCGGTCTTCCGTTCCCTATCAGCCCTCCACAATCTCGGAATGTATACGGCAACAGAACCTCTCTCCGCACCCCTGGTTCCCCCTCTGCAACCCCATATCCTCCACAGTAGATCAAGATAGCACAACAAAACATTCTGCCTCCAGTGGCATCCACTGCCAAGGGCTCGGGATCCCGCCTGTTCGGACTTGCTCCCTGCACATGGGTCAGACTCGCCCCTTGGCGGCGTCTCCGACACCGTCATCGCGGAGACGACTCGGAGGGCCTGCGGGCTGGGGCATTTGCGTGAGCCTTCCGCTCAGGGACATGCTCCCCCAGAAGGGGTGGATGGGACGCCAGCGGAGTTGCCCCGGTACCCCACAAACCACGCGATCGGGTTCGTATCCTGGTGGCGGGACCATGGATCCGCCCATTCGTATAGATGGTCATGTCTTGGTCGTGTCTCGGCCGTTATTGGTTCTGGTTCTTTCTGGGATCCGGGGACTGACGGATCTCACTAGTGCCGTTGGTCGTTGACGGACGCCGTCATGCCAAGAGAGAGGAACCGGTCCATCCGGTCACGTCGTGGAGGATGCGATGTTGTCCCGTGGAGAGGTTGATGATGCAGGAAGATGTGACATCTCTGCCTCCTCCGAATGGACCATTCCACTCTGTATGTAGCTCTGGAAGCCTGCATGCGACGAAATACTCAGTTTGCGCTGGGTTGACCGGCGACCTAAGCTTCTGCATAGACGGGAATCAGCCCTGTAGCCACGATGGGCTTCCACGTCTGGAGAGCGACCATGCCCCGGGCTAGGTACATGACCATCAGGTCCCACGACCCGTCCGCCTGGTACTCGGCCGATAGTCAAATGCAGCCATAGTGTATATCGCAGACAGTATTATCCACCGTGCAGGACGCGGGCTGGAACGCGCTAATGGGGGGACAGACCGAACGACTGGGCGTTGGGGTCATATGTCCCACGATGCTGTCTGGCTGCAGACCCGGATAAAGACTTTGTTTGGCCCAGACACCGCTGACGGACGGGCCTGTTTGAGGATGACATTGTGTCGGAGGGGTTGATTTCCCAAAGGTCTTTGTGGCAGTCAGGCCGCACCATTCAAGAATACGGACTTTGACATCGAAGGCTGGGAGAAAGCTACCGACAACCTACCGGCACCTATGATGACTAGGTCGACTGCTTCCATAGGGATGAAGGGAGGATGAATGGGTTAAGTATTAGGTGGGATGTGACATTCCAGGGTGTCTTGCATCAGCGCACATGAGGGTGCATCAATGCATATATTGTCTTACTGTAGATAGATGATTTATATGGTCATGGAGGAGAGCTTGGAAGCTAGGAACTACAGGTTTGGGTAATCTATATATTCCGTAGAGGACCGAGGCGATCATGCTGGATGGATTAATTGGAGATGGTTCTGGACATACTGCTACCTACTAAAGTAAAGCAGTACGGGATGATTTCTAAGTAGATGATTGAGAAGGACTTTGAACTACACACTATAACAGCCATAGCATCTCCTAAGAAGTATGTAGTTCTTCTCCAATTACTACCTAATGTATACAACACATATGCGTGCATAACAATTAGCTATGCTGACTATGAAGATTATGCAAAGGGCAACTCCTATTGGCCAATGGGGAAAGCCTCGCACCATACCACATTAGGCAAAGGATCAACTCAGCTTTTCCCCTTTTCTTTTCCTCTTCGTTTTCTCTTTCTATACCTCTCTCTCTCTCCCCCTCTCCCTCTCCATCTCCATCTTCATCTTTCTTGTTGTTCCCTTCATTCCAGTGAATGCATTCATGACTGAAACTATGCACTTGACAAAGTCCGGATATGCAGCTGTCGCTCCTTGAGTCTCCTAATCTCACTCCGCCTTGGCAACCTGTCCCACTAGCCTGACGCCGTCTCACCCAAATCCCCGATTATTGGACAGCGCCCAGCGCAAGCGACGCCGGTGGACCCTCTCGCTGTAAGCGAAGGGCGAGGATCTCGGACATGCTCGTCCTGATCTCGCTTGCTGCGATCCCGCCGTGCCGTTGGCCCATCCCTTCGCCCTTCCCCTCGAGACCCTTGGATGCTGCCTGCCGACTCTCCACCGCCGACGCTCATGGTTGTCACCGATTCGCAGCCTCTGGGGTCCGGTCGTCGTCGGGTGGATAAGACAGCTGTCAAGCCTAATCAGCCCTCCCGTCAGGTCCGATCCTGCAAGGTCTGTCGTCTCCGCAAAGTCAAGGTGCGTCCATCTTGGCCAGTGAGAGTGTACCATTGTACCCCGGAGTACCTATGGAGCATCGACCTATGCTTGGATAATACCCAATTCCGGATGGAACCAACTTCTAATGACTCTAGTGTGATCGCGTAAAACCCTGTCATGCATGCTGTGCCCACGGGTACCCGTCCAAATGCGTGTACGATTGCAGCCCGGAGGAGGATCTCCAGCCCGTCAGCCAGGCCGAGGAAATACGTAATCTGCGGGCGGAGATCCAGGACCTAACGGCCCGTCTCAACGACCGTGGTAAGTCGTTCCACCCGTCTTGTCCAGAGTAAGGATTGTCGCTGATCCTCCGTCCCTCGCCAGAATACCGGTCCCGGCACCAATCGCGGCTGGCCCAGCTGCAGACCCTGTTCGAGAGTATCCGCTCGGCACCGCTGGACGTGGTCGATCGGATTGTCGCGGACATCCGAGCGTCGCGGGGGGAGTTGAGCCGGGAGGTGATATCGGTGGGACCGTGGGAGGGGACTGAAGGTGCGTGCATGCTCGGGACGTTCGAGGGACAATGTTGACGCTTGTCGATAGCGTACGAGCACTATGCCATCCGGCGGTATTCCTCGTCGGAGAGTGACGATGATGGACGGACGGCATTGGGTTTCCCCAGCTACTACCAGGATCGATACGATTTCAGCCGCAGCCCGTCGGCGGACAGCGATGATTCCGGCATCTCCATTCCGGGGATGCACTCGCCCAAAACCATGATCGACGTGTTTGTCGAGCGGTTTGTGGATGCCTTTAGTCCGGAAGTCGATGTGAAATCGGGTCAGGCGGGGGCCCTGCGACGCGCAGCGGAAATCCGCATGTTCTCGCCCATCCTTCAGGATGCGTTTGAGGCGGTCTCGGTCGCGTTCTTTGGGCGGTCCATCCAGGACAAACGGATCGAGATGTCTGGTCATCATCTCTACCCACGGGTGCTGCGAAAGCTGCAGCAGGCGCTGCAGGATCCGGAGCGCAGCCGCGCCGAGTCGACGCTGGCGACTGTCATTCTTTTAATGGCTTTCGAGGTGAGCCTGCCGTGCTGGTGATTGACTGGAGCTAACGTGGTTGTGCAGAGCGTCGAGCGAACCACACAAGCGTCGCTGGTGGCCCACGTAAATGGCGCTGTGCGCCTGATCGAACACAGAGGCCCGGAAGCCCATGTGTACGGCGTGGAGCATTTACTCTTCACCGAACTGCGTCCGTATTGGGTATGTGTCTCGACTGGTGGCTCATCTGTCGGTACCCGTGTGTATTAATAAAGTACAGGTCGGGGCCGCTCTTGCAAACCGTCAGCCCTCGTTCTTCGCTAGTGAAGAATGGAAGACGGTGCCGTGGTCTGCCGGTACCACGCAAAAGGACATTCTGCACCATCTGCTGGATCTGACCGTCGAGGTGCCAGCTCTGTTGGCGCAACATGACGCGCTGCAGACGGCGGTGGAGCCCGCAGTCAGCGCGCACGAGAAGACAGCGAAGCAAACGGCGCTGTGGAACGGGGTGGCCGATCTGACGGGCCGGCTTCTCCAGTGGAAGACGACCTGGGTGGATGGCTATCCCGACGGGCCTCCCCGGGAAGTCGAGGCTGCCGCGACGGGTCAGTTTCCTGTGTTTCAGTGTCGGGACCTCCGCACTGGGGCCGTCATTACGCCGACGAAGCTGGTGTACCCGGATCTCCGGCTGGCGCAGACCATGTGTCTGTACTTTACGACGCGGTTGATCCTGTCGTCGGTGGACACCCGTCCGGAGGGCCGGGTCGGACCGCCCGAGCAGTACGCGCTGGGGTGTGGGATCTGCCGGTCGCTGGAGTGGTACATTCTCACAGCACCGGGGAACATGATCAACCGACTGGCGTTTCCGGTCCGCGTGGCGTGGGAGGTGTTCCCCGACGGGGGGCCGGAGCGAGGGTTCCTGTACGAGGTATTGAAGTTGGTGGAGAGGCGACATGCATTGGGGCTTTGGGGGGGAGGCATGTCCGAGTTGTCACCACGGGGGTCGTCTCCATAGCATACTAGATGGCGTTGGGGTTATGATGATTACGAATGACGAATGATGAATACCATGCAAGACATCTGCCGATGTTTACCGACATCTGAAGAGCGAGCTACTTGAACTGTTTTCAGTTCTCATGTAATTAGGCTCATGATCCCATCCAATCCTTCCGGACTGGAATGTAGGATACCAACCCTAAGACACGATACATTGCATCCAGCTCAATCACATTGAGCATCAGCTGAATCTCATCCATGTGTGATGGTGACAGGCATGGAGAATTGCTTTTTCATGTAAGACATCCGTGACAAATTGGAGCAATAGTGGCGGCACTAGTGATCCTCTCCACCAGTTCATCCAATAGATGCAGTAAGCAATATGATCCATAGATCCATAACCCTATCGAATACTGTAGATCCACGGAATCCGTGCGAGTCAGCCTGCCCCTGTCGGGCCTAACATAAATACCTTCCCCCGGCCTCCTGTAGACACCATACGGAGTTCAATTACCCTCATTCTAGGGTTCCTACAAAATGTTCCCCCTCCGTACCCTCCTGAGCACCGCGCTCTTCTCCCCCGCCCTCACCCTAGCCGCCACGATCAACGACTTCTCCTGCCGCAGCGACACCCACCCAAACCCCGTAATCCTGCACCACGGCCTCGGCGCAACCTGGTACGAGGACCTCAACATCCTGCAGGGCTGGCTGCAAGCGCAAGGCTACTGCACCTTCGCGCAGACCTACGGCGAATACAAACTCTTCCCGCTCGTCGGCGGGCTGAAACCGATCGCCGAGTCGGCAGCCCAGGTAGCCGACTACATCCGCGAGGTGGCCGACAAGACGGGCGCGAAGAAGGTGGACCTGGTGGGCCATTCCGAGGGCGCGTTCCAGACGCTGTACGTGCCCAAGTTTGAGGCCGGGATCGCGGAGCTGGTGGATAAGGTTGTTGCCGTCGCGCCGCCGACGCATGGGACGACCTTTGGAGGGTTGTATAAGCTTGCCTACCTGCTGGGGAGTGTTTCAAGAGACCTTGTGGGCACGATCCTGGATACGGTGGGCTGCAGCGCGTGCGACGATCTCGGGATTGGGGGGGATGCGATCGAGGCGCTGAATGATGGCACGCCGATTGTGCAGGCGGGGAATACGCTGACGGTGATTGCGTCGCGGTACGATGAGATGGTCACGCCGGTCGAGACGGCGTTTGTGCACGAGGAGGGCGTGCGCAATGTCTGGGTGCAGGATGTGTGTCCGCTTGACCCTGTCGGGCATATCGGGCTGGCGTATGATGCGAATCTGTGGAATCTGGTCAAGAATGCGCTGGATGGGACGCCGGAGAGGACGTTTCCGTGTGTGTTGGGGTCGCCGGGCAAGTAACAGAAGAGACATGAGGAGCTATTTGCATGGGTGGATTGTATCTACACCAATATGTAATATCATAACTATATCCTTGTCAGGTCTCGACCTCTTTCGGGGTTGCTTCCTGCACGAGATTATGCCCGTCCCTGTACATAGTTCAGTGAGTGTCATGACAGATTGAGAGCAATGCACATACCCTAGACGCTTGTTGGGCAGGATCAGCGCCAGCAGGACGACCGGCACGGAAAACGCCAGCGCCGCGATGGTGATATACCTGGCATACGTTAGCAGTGCCATCACACACACAGTAGACGACATACCCCATGACATCCGAATACTACCTAGTTAGCGCACTTCACAAATCAAAAGGGGGGGTGACTTACAGCCTGGCTCACGGCAGTCCGCTCCGGCGTCCCCCACGCCGGCAGGGTATCCGTGATAGAATTGAACAGCGACTCGACGAGCTTCTCATCCGTATGCGCACCCATATGAAACCGCAGTCGTCCACGCAGCTGCCCCGTATAGATCCCCCCCGCAATCGCCGACCCAATCCCATTGCCCAGGAACGATCCCAACATAATCAACGAGGTGACCTGCGCCAGCTCAGCATGCGAGACGGCGATCTGCGCCGCCACAATGACAATCGTCTCAATAACCCCGCTCCCCACCCCTTGAACCAGCTGGACGATAAACAGCTCCGCGACGGAGCTCTCGTTCGTGCGCAGCCGCACCATCACACCATACCCGACGAGTCGGATGACCGCGCCGACGACCCCGATCCACTTGTACGAGCGAGTCCGGTACATGAGCAGACCCGTGGCCATGCCGACGAGGGCCTGCATGACGCCGTTGGCGTAGTTGAGGAACTGGGCGTCGCGGGCGGAGAAGCCGTGGGCGACCATGGACCAGACATACAAGTAGGTGTGGGTGGCGCCGAAGCCGACGTTGTCGATGCAGGCGAGGGCGACGGCGACGACGACGGAGAGCGTGCGGAAGTACCGCACGGGCACGACCGGGTGGCGCGCGACGTACTTTTCATACGGGTACAGGGATAGCAGCACGAAGGCGCCGAGCACGATGAGTATGTCCACCCAGGGCGTGCGCCACCGGCTGGGCGTGATGGCCGCCACGGTGATGGGGATGAGCAGCAGGGCGAAGCCGCCGCTCAGCAGGGCGATGCCGCCGAGGTCGATGCGCGAGGCGAACGCGCGCGGGGACAGCCGCTCGGTGAGGATGAGGCCGGCGGCGCGGGCGCGGCGCTGGAAGACGAGCAGCGTCACGATGATGGGGGAGGCGCCGAACGGCATCAGGATGGCGAACATGCCGATGCCCCAGCGCCAGCCGATGCCGTGCACGACGCTCTCGACGATGAAGGCCGAGATCCACGGGGTGATCAGGAAGGGCAGGTACAGCACGTTGTAGACGAAGCCGCGCCAGCGCATCGACGACAGGTCCGAGACCACCGTCGAGTTGAGGATGGCCGTGCCGGCGGTGCCGACCGAGTACAGCACGTAGCCGCCGGCGTAGGTGTTGAAGGAGCGCGACGAGGCGCACAGCACGTACGACAAGAGGTAGAGGATGAGCGTGAGCAGGTAGGCCTCGGCCCGGCCCAGCACGTCGGACAGTTTGGCAATGGGCGGCTTACACACGGCGGTGATGATGCTGGCGGCGGTGTTGAGCGTCGCCAGCATGGGCAGCTGGTCAAAGTCGGAGGTTGCAAAGTTGCGATACGTGCCCACGGTCGAATTATCCAATTCACTGCCTCTGTTAGAATGGCCTGGCCCGAAAGAAGAAGGGAGGGTTACTAGATGATCATGATCATGGCGAGTCTGGTCAGTCAGCAACGATCTATACTGTATGGCCTGGATAGATAGAGACATACCCAGCATAGAGCAAGTAGCGGCCTTTGCGCCCCCCTACAGCCTCGACCGCCTCGATCTTGACGACGCCGGCGGATTTCTCCTCTGGCACGGGGACCTCGACATCAGGGTATTTCTCCTCGTATTCGGTGGAGGCCGAGGAACCATCGTGGCTGCGCCGGCGGGCGTGGAGAAAGTTGCAGACCATTCCTCTGTGGAAACGAGCACAAGAGCATTTACCGCGTCTCTACAGGACAGTCTTGTTCCTCGCGGTGTTGCTCGGGATGATACTGTTAGGGTGAGGAGGTGAAGAAGAGTCAGCTGGGATCAGCGGTTTAGTGGCTTTGATGGCGCACTGAAAGCGGGGGTTCATCACGATCATCAGAGGGGCATGCCAGCTCATGATCAGCTGGGTTCACAAAAGTACAGTGCTTTGCCAGCTATTGATATAGTGGAGGCTGAGAAGTATTCTACTCAGCTGGTCAGATATCTGCATCGATATCCAACAATAGCCAGCTGCACAGATTGATAGAGTAGAGCACTGGAGCTGAGTCATCCGTCCATGGCAGCTCTATATATAGTCTTGAGACGATGAGAGTGTCTATTAGTCTCCGTGGACCTAGAGTATATACATCTGCCAGGCTTCAGTGCAGTTCTGTCCATGTTGGTTGGCCTCGATATCACCTTGGAACGAGAAAGCGAGTTTGACTCTTGGACACTGCACCACGTATACATAGAGCATCAGCTGGCGGGGGCTTGAATCTCCCGTGGCCGCACCCCCAATATCAGATTCTCGAGGCCCTCTCTCCCACCCCCAAACGACGCCAGCCAGTCTGCCACCAGGTAGATCGTCCACCGCTGGTCCAGCACTCCGATCGGCGTGATGGTCTCGCCCACAGTCGCGCGCCAGTCGGCGAATCGGTCGTCTTGGCCGTCCGCGAACAGCGGATCGAACCGAAAGGGCTCGCGGGCATCAGGAAATGCCTGGATTGCGAATCTTCACCTCCAATCCGAGAAACTCCGAGAGGAAGCGTTCAGCGGTCGGGCTCACGACAAAGCCAGAGGCTTCCAACTGACGCCGCACAGCTGCCGTGTTGAATTTGCGTCCCGGAGTCCAGCCAGCTTGCTGCAGAACCCGAGTGGGTTCAATCGAATACGCGCCCATCGAATCAGAGTCTGATCTATCGTGGATAGAGGGGGGTCTGCAATTGCTGGCTATAAACGATCAGAGCAGAATCGCTGTGCAGCGTCGATCTCTGACTAAGGGCAGGAGTCGTCAGCCACATTCGTTTTCTCGTAATTGGCTTATCTCTCTGCCTACGTAGGAAGCAACTTGAAGCGTCTAAACATCGATGAGGTCGTACTATTTTCTGTTCCGAAGATAAAGCGATCTCAGATATATGCCACTGTAGCTCCATCATACTGTCTCCTACGAACATGGTAGATCGTTGGACATGGTTGATCCTAACTGATGGCTGGGCTCCATTGGACTGTTTCGAGGGAGGTGTGGGAGGTGTCGTTGGGGATGTTGTCCAATCTTCATATTCAACTGAACCGGAGCCATTTCCACAAGAGGCCCCTTTTCGGGCCCTTCTCCCCCGAAACTGACAGGGCCAGGCCAAGATAGACGAGGAGTCGATACACGACGCCGATCGCTAAGAGGATACTGGTGTACTCTTTGTCAGGGTCTCCCTCAGCTCATTCATGAATGCGACAGCTACTCACCCGAGATCCATTCCTGTCCGATCAAGGACATAACCGGTAGCGTCTTCGACTGCCTTGAGATTGTAAAGATGGGAAAATGGTGCAGTATGCTTCGTCAGCCAATATTCGGCAAACCAGGTCTAGTGGGATGTAGTCAGAGTCATAGGTCCTTGCATGGGCAGAGAGTGAAGGCCGAGGAAATCAGTACCCCAGGACAGATATACCAGAACCATTCCAGATTCCATGACTTTGCATAGAACAGGCTCGGTCCGTATCCGTTAAAGATGCAAACAACCAGACAGGCCAGAAGGGCCATCAAAAATGCATTCTCGCGCCGTGTCACTGACGATACGGCGGCAGCTAGACCGTACAGCGCTGTCGTTGTCAAAGTCTGCGATTGCCATGTTCGTTCTTCCAGATCTGACTTACCATAGAACACAAGCATAATGCTGAGAAAGAGGTCCCTAAATGCTACCGTAGGTGTCGCGAGGATTGCATAAAATGTGCTGAAATGCAAGGATGACAAGACGATCCGAGGAACCGTAGAGAGCTCCTTTCCAACAAAGTATGCGCTCATCGAGTGGCCGGAGAGTATCTCCTGTTGGAGAACAAGCTCTGTCTTGGATCAGTCTTTCTGTGTCGGCCGGGGTGGTCAACAGACGTACTATCGTCACCATATGTTTGAACACCCCCAGGTACAGCGGCCAAACCTGTCCGAGAGCACCGTTAACGCGGAGAACCCAACGAAGAGAGGATTACGTACTGATGGCCAAACTACATAGCAAACCCATCTGCGGCACCAGCGTATAATCCACGGCGCTGGATAAGAGGCCAAAGGGGGCATTGAATAATCCATGGAACAGGTGGCCTTTGAACTTGTAGACCGCCAGCCCGATGATGAGACCGCAACAAGCACCGACAAACGTCTCGATGAGAAACGTTCTCTTTTGTCGACGCTGTTGTTTCAGACCTCGTAAGAGGCACAGGAATGCCTGCTGCAACCAGGACGCCTTGCGTTGGTCAATGATCTCTGCTAGGGCCTGTAAGCGCGCCTTATCCGCCTCCAAGTTCTCACGATCCCGGCTTTCGGTATCCTGCCCGCCATCCGCCGTGCGGGTTCCGGTCGCAGCGCTCTCTGCAGTCGGTCCCCAATCAGCCGAAATGGCATCGAGAAGAGCGTCTGCAATATTGCCACTCGAGGGGATGGCGTAGCCGGACTGCTGGAAATGCTCTCGAACTCGGTCGACTCCGCCCATGTACAGCTGCCTCCCAGACCCCAGTAGCAACACACTATCAAAAAGATGAAAGATTTCTTCGCGGGGCTGATGCACCACGCTGATCACCGTGATGCCCATCTGGGTAATCGACTTCAAGGATCTCATCAACGACAATGCCGTGCCCGAATCGAGCCCGGAGGTGGGCTCGTCCAGCAACAAAGCCATCGGGGCGGCCACCAGTTCCACTGCAATGCTGAGGCGTTTGCGTTCTCCCCCGGATATGCCGCGCTTCTCTATGCTGCCGACCATACTGTGTTGGATATGCTTTAGCCCCAACGTGTCCAGGAGATGCGCAATGCGCTGCGAGATGGCCTTGTGACTCCGTAGCCCTCCAAGTCTGACGCGAGCAGCATGTAGAATATTCTCGTATACCGTCAAATAGGGCATGGTGATGTCATCCTGAGGAACGAATCCGATCAGATACCTGTACTTCCTGGTTGACCGTTAGGACCGATCTCCCAGAAAAGGGATGGTAGGATCTCGGGCAATACACACGTCGACAGGCCAAGCTGAACTCCATCTAGTGTTACAACACCCGAAGAAGGCGACCTCCTGCCGGACAGGACATTGAGAAGAGTCGCTGGTCAGAGGTTAGCGTGATCGGTGCAGTGCGGATGTGCTGGAAACATACTCTTCCCGCTGCCGGACGGTCCCAGTATGCCCGCAAGGGTTCCTTTTTTGATGCTTCCGTTGATCCCACTGATAATGGGTTCTCGCTCTGAATATAAAGCTACCGCGATAGAAAAGAAACCAAGGTCGACGCCCACTTGGTCGGGCGCCAGGTCAGGCTCCAGGCCTTTGCTTTCTACGCCAGTTTCACAACGGCGCTTTCCACTCCCCCATCGTAATCCGGTGAGCCTCCGGAAGTAGGTGAGCTTTCTCCGAAGCGGTGGCTTCAACCCTCGCACGCGAGCCCGTGCCCAGTCCCCAAGCCGCCGACATTTTTGGGTCGCGAAATTGAAATACGAGGCGACGAGGGCCAGATCGACCAGGATTGAGCAAAGCAACCCTGCCAACGGCAGTTCCCGCCGACTTGCTCCAGGACAGTATGAGAGCACCGCGCATCGAATCGGCTCGACCGTTCCCAACGGGCAGTAATGGCCCTTTACGCAGGGGTATCTCTCCTTTCCGCCGACAGGGCAGTAGAAGCCCGGACCACACACGATCGGTTCGTAGGTCCCCTGGGGATCCTTGCAGGTGTTTAGGTACTGCTGGAGTCGGGTCGCCCGGCATTCGGCGGTTGGTGGGCAGTATACCGGGGGGTGCTGATCGGTATTGTTTGGGCCTAGGACGCAGACCAAGTTAGGGGCCACCGTGCCCTGCATCAAAACCATGCATGTACTCACAATAGAACCCGGGGTTGCAGATGTTGGACTCTCCCAATGCGAGCCAGGGCTGCTGCGAGAGGCAATCGGAGCTGCTGTTTTCTGCCGGCATCGCGTTGAATCGGGTCATGACCATGGCACCCTTCACTATCGGGCAGCCCATGTAAATAACTGTTCCCGTTCGCAAAGAGAACCAAGTGATTGTTTCCGCATTTCTGCAGCCAGTCAAGGCGGGGGAATGAATACTCCACCAGCCACCTCCCAGTTTTACAGAGCTGATCACACATTCTGCATTCCTCGATCTGCAACAAGTGCTTGTTGGTCCAGAACGATATAGAACTTCAGAGGAGAGCGTCTCCAGGAGCACACCAACAAACCGGTTTCACTGATACCGGCAAGTCTTCAACATACATCAATGCAGTATGGGCATGCAAATGGGGGAATCCAAGATCGACCATGATGTCTCATCCGCGTATACAAGGCGCATAGAAAAGCCTGCGCCACGATATGGTGGAAATGGAGTCCGCGCCAATCATTAATTACAGCCCGAATTTTGATCGGGCAGTTCCAAATACAATATGGCTCGTTACCAAACCCGTGGGAGTCCCCATATCAGCATCAGCGCTGTACTCATGGTAGGTGGGCGATCGCCTAGAAGTTCCAGATAAGACGTCCAATAACCCAGGTTTGTTTGCGTCCGTTGGCCGAGTATCCCGGACCCGTGTTCGCCGAATCCATCAGTCTCCGTGCCACGTATCATGCCTGGAAAGGCAATATCCATCTGGATAGGGTTCCTCCATCCTGGCTGTGTTTCCACCATCTTTGCAACTGTTTCCTGTTGTTTGCTTCTAGCCATATCAAAGCCGGCGTTCTGGTCTATGGCAGGCGCTGGCCGGAGCCCGAATCCAGTCCACCTTCATCCGGTTCCGGCCGGCGTGAAGGTACAGATCATGGCATTCCTGGGATGTGAAGGCAACCGGGGAGGATAACGGTCAACTGTGCATGATGGATTCCCATGATGGGTTGAGTTTGTATTCCAATCTCCAAGTTGCAGACAAGATTCAATCCCAATATACCCAAGAGTTACCCCGTACCCTAATAGGACAGGTGGCTACATACGCTCTGACCACCAAGTCATCACGAAAATATATGGACCAAAGCCATGTCATATCTGAGAACGTCCAACATGTAAGCCACCCACATTGTGAGATCCTACGCTTCCGGCGAGGCAAGACGCAACTGACCCTGCGGCGAAGTGAGTATTTTGCGGATGATCCCTTGCCTCAATGACATTCTCGATCAAACCCCGAACTGGCGAGGTAACAATGCACGCAAGGGAGACACATGAACCAGGAAGAGGTGCGTCCTGACAAGTCACAGATGATCCCTTCGATGGCATGAACATAAAAACACATTCCGTTTCTATGAATCGAAGACGACTGGAGAACAAAGACCTTCACCATGCACGGCCCATCCAATGATATCATACAAAACCTCGAGGGTGTCTGGATAATGGTGAGTTGACCCGACTGGAACCAGTTCTACAACAGCACGGAGTCGCAAGCCTGATCTCCTGGGGTTTTCTAGGATAAAGCACTCTCAACCGAACCTGATCTCTTCCTGAAGCTCGTACGTCTGCCAGAAATATCGAATGATGAAGGTTCTCATGGCCTCTAGCAAGGAACGAACTGGCTTATTCGCAAAGCTCTGGCCGTTGCCACAGTCCGCCTTTATATATCGGGGTATACACACAATGACCCTTGCACTTCCTTGCCCGTGACGGGAGTCGACATTGTTCAGAGGGCAACCGGTGGGCTGACTGGAACGACCGTCAAACAAATACTAGACTGGCGCTGGCGGGATCACTGCGATTACGTTTTCGGCTCCGTGAAATATCGGAGTCGCTTGGTTGGTGGTTCTCTTGACCATGAGGGAGTGATCCGCCCGGCATTCGATTTGCAAACCGACATACCTCAACATCCAAAGGTTGTTGCATTCTTGCGAGGGGAGATGCTAGCGGACGGAACAAGATCGGAAGGATTCCTGGTGGACGCCGTGATGGGCGAGTCGTCCACGCCCGAGGGCAGCTGGCTGCATACATTTGCGAAAAATGAAAGTGCCGGCTGGACCGCCGAACAGGTATTGACAATCCGCCGTGTCGACAGTTCCGAGACTGACTCCGGGGGTTCAGATATGGGGCTTTGAGACTGTCAACGGCCAGCGTTTACATACTCGTCGGGTGATCGTTGTCAATAACAAAGGGCAATATGTCCTGGGTCGGCTGGTTTACTCCCCCGTGGAGGCGTGATGGATCTTGTGTGAACTGCCTAGCCGTAGACTCATCCATAGCCAAAAGGAAGGGCAGGATCTGAATGGCAGCGTCATCAGTCATGTAGAACAAACGGCCCAGGAGGGAGCCTTAAAGTCGCTCCATGGGCATCGATGTATGGTGATAGAAAACACCAGCCGAAGAAGACTAAGACTGTCAGCAGATCATCTTCGGTTTGACTGATCAACCAGTCAGATTCCAATAGTTTGGGCTGCAGCGACGCCAAAGCAGAAGCTAATGCACGGCCGTAGACCGCCCTCCAGCGGACTCTCAGCGACACTGCTCCCTCCTAGGACCAGAATTTTTTTCTATTCCTCCCAGCATTCGGGCGATGGATCCCAAGCATCCGAACCACGCTCCATCGCGGGGATGGGTCGGAACGGCGCTTCTGCTGGTCGCGCTATGGGGGATCCTAGGCTATCCCACTGTCTGGGTCGAGGAAAAGACAAGCTTCAGCTGGAGCCAGGTAAACAATCTCCCACCATCCCGATACACCGTTAACCCACATAGATTACCCCCTCGCCGTCCCTGGACTACACCGACTGCTTTGATGGCTTCCAATGCGCCCGGCTAGACGTCCCGATGGACTATCACCGCGCCGATGGCCACGGCAGTCGAGTCGCCATCGCCATTGCGCGTCTGCCTGCCAAAGTGCCCATCACCGACCCGCGATATGGCGGCGCCATCATGATCAACCCAGGCACGACCCCTGTCTCCGAACGCTCGTCGCATGCTAACCCAGACAGGCGGCCCCGGCGGCTCAGGCATCGCCCAGCTCCTCCGCTACGGCCGCGACATCCAAACCGTCGCCGACGCAGAAGCCCCTCCGCCGACAGGTGTGCCCTCAGCCCGCTACTTTGACATCATCGGCTTCGACCCGCGCGGCGTGAACAACACCACCCCGGGCTTCAGCTGCTTCCCGGACCGCTTCGCGCAGACGGCCTGGGACCTGCAGCGCGAGGCGGACGGCATGCTGGGCAGCTCGGCGCAGGCCTTCACGCGCAACTGGGCGCGCACCGCCGCGCGCAACACTGGCTGCGCCGCGGCGGTGTCCACGCCGACGAGCGACCGGGAGGACGCGCTGGGCCAGCACATGAACACGGCGCCGGCGCGACCTCCTCGAGCTCGTCGAGCGGCACGGCGAGTGGCGCGCGAAGCACGGCGGCCCGCGGTGGCGCCGCAGCCGCGAAAAGCTTCTCTACTGGGGCCGGTCGTACGGCACCGTGCTGGGCGCCACCTTCGCCACGCTGTACCCCGAGCGCATCGACGGCGCCGTGCTGGACGCCGTCGTCGACGCCCAGCGCTACTACACGGGGCGCGGCGGCGTGCCGATCGTGGATGCAGACGCCATCTTGGACCGCTTCGCCGCGTACTGCGATACGGTCGGCGCGCCGGCGTGTCCGTTCCATGTCGCTGGCGGGGCAGACGCCATCAAGACGGCGTACTATGCGCTGGAGGAGCGTCTGCGCAACGCGTCTATCCCGGTCCCTGCGACGGCCCGTCGCGGCCCCGAGCTGGTCACCTGGTCGGATCTGAAGACCGTCCTGCGCGTGGCCGTGTACCAGCCGCTGGCGGCGTTTCCATTGCTGGCGCAGTATGCCAGCGACCTGGCGCGGGGAGATGGGGTGGGGATGGCGGACTTCAAGACCGAGCGGCGGGCGCCGTCGTGTCCGTCGACCGAGTGCCTGCAGGCTGGACCGTGGTCTGCCGAATGTCAGGTGCCGGGCGAGGACGAGGCATCGTCGGGGATGGCGGTGCTGTGCAGCGATGCGACGTACTTGCAGGGATTGGATGAGAGGGCCTTTGTCGAGCGGTGGCAGTCGCTGAGGGCCACCAGTGCGGCTATCGGGGATTACTGGGCGCAGATGGAGCTGGACTGTGTGGGATGGAATGTGACGGCCAAGTGGAATGTGGCTGGTCCGTTTGGGGGGAATACGTCCCATCCTCTGCTGTTTGTCAACAATCTGCTGGATCCGGTGACCCCGTTGAGCAGGTATGTACCATCTCTATGGCTTTGCCGTTGCTAAGTGTGACTAGTGCAGAGATCATGTCGGCACGATTCCCGGGGTCGGTGGTCCTGCGACAAGACTCGGAGGGGGTATGTACAGCTACGAGGAGATTGATACTCTACTGACAGTCATAGCATTCGACCCTGGCCGCTCCGTCGTCCTGCACGACCGCCGCCATTCGCAGGTACTTTCAGACTGGGGAGCTCCCTCCCCCGGGGACACTGTGTCCAGGCGATCTGAAGCCGTTTATAGGCGCCCCCGATGATGAGGCCGTCGAGGATGTACGTCGAGCGATGCTGCGGCCTTTTGGTCATGAATGAGATTACGAGTGATGCATTGGTTTGTGACTTGAGTTTGTGACATATTGAGCGTCTTCTATCTCGGTTACGACACTATACTTCATCATACCTACACCTATACTATACAACTCTGGTATACAAACTCCCTCCAGCGACTCATTAGTTAGTTATTTATCAGTGGGGTCGTCTTAGTCAGCGCGGTCTCACTAGAAAAACGAAGAAATAAGCTAAAGCATCACTTCTTCTTCCCTGCACCTCATCTACTCTGTATACAGACCGTACAGATACATCAACATGGCCCAAACCCTCACCGGCGCCTGTCTGTGCCGGAACATCACCTACCGCATTGATCTGCCTGCATCGGAGCCAACCCCCAAGGTACAGCCCCGGCTCTATATGAAACGCTTCTGCTCGAAAGACACTGACATGTACAGGTCATCCTCTGCCACTGCACCAGCTGCAAGCGCTACACCGGCTCCGGCTTCTCCTCCAACATCGCCGTCCCCAGCGCGGCGCTGACCTACACGACGGGCACCCCCAAGCTCTACCTGGATGCGAGCGATCGCGGACCAAAGGTGCGCCGCGAGTTCTGCGGCGACTGCGGCACGCCCCTGTCGTCGCAGATGGGCGACGTTCCGCACATCATCATCATGAAGTCGGGCACGCTGGACGACGAGCACCGCGCGCAGTGTGGCGAGCTGGGCATGGAGATCTTCTGCAGCAGCAAGGACGCGTGGGTGGAGGGTATGAAGGATGACGCTGTCCAGCGGTTGGAGCGGGGGATGTCTTCGTAGGTGGTTAGGGTCGGTTGTAGAGGAGGGGAGGTGTCACTACAGGGCGTCAAATATAGACCTATCGATTAACAAGCACCATCCACATGAATCTATGAATCCTCCAACCAGAAGAAGACAGCCTCGGCGTTTCCAATCTTATCGGCAACTCCAATTACCCCGCATTCCCTTTATCTATCCGACTCATACAGAGTCCCGAGACAGTTCTCTCGTTCACCTACAACTCATCCACTCACATCAGAACAGAATGGCTCCTCCCACAGCAACCGAAACAGAGGCCGTGGCCTCCTCCCGCCAGTCCACCCAGGAAGCCAGCGCCCAAAAAGCCAAGGTCAAGATGACCGGCTTCCCCCATCCGCCCGTCTTTGACGACAAGTACAAGGAGCGCGAGTATCTCAAGGGGCGCCTGGCCGCTGCGTTTCGCATCTTTGGCAAGAATGGCTACGATGAGGGTATACTCCCCCATAAGACCTGACCGACTGCGATCCAGGCTAACAGATACCTCGAGGCGTCGCCGGCCACATCACCCTGCGCGACCCCGTCGACCCGACCACCTTCTGGGTGAACCCCTTCGGCGTGGCCTTTTCGCAGATCAAAGCCTCCGACCTGATCCAGGTCAGCCACGCAGGCGAGGTGATTGACGGCGGACCCTGCCGGCTGCTCAACGCCGCGGCCTTTATGATCCACTCGGCCATCCACGCCGCGCGCCCGGACGTGCTGTGCGCCGCCCACAGCCACAGCATCCACGGCCGCGCGTTTTGCACCCTCGGTCGGCCGCTGGACATCATCACGCAGGACTCCTGTGCGTTCTACAATGTATGTGCTGCCCGAACTGACCCCTCCCTTCCATACACGCAGCTAACTCCCCAGGACCACGTCGTCTACAAACAATTCAACGGGGTCGTCCTGGCCGAGGAGGAGGGCAAGAACATCGCGCAGGCGCTGGGCGAGAAAAAGGCGGCTCTCCTGCAGAACCACGGGCTCCTGACCGTCGGCAAGACGATCGAGGAGTGCGTCTTCTGGTTCGTCAGTCTGGAAAAGTGCTGCTACGCCCAGCTGCTGGCCGACGCGGCGGCGGCCGGCCGCGGCGGGCAGACGGTCAAGATTGACGAGGCCGATGCGGCGTTCACGTACAAGACGGTGGGCACGCCGGCGGCGGGGTATTTCAGCGCGAAGCCGCTGTTTGATGTGATCCACGCCGAGACTAAGGGAGAATACCTGAACTAGCGTTTTCTTAATGAATGCTATGGTATATGTATATGCATCAAGGCCATCCGTATATCTACGTAGTATCTACTGTATAAACCGCTCCGCAATAGCCTGTAAATGCTCCTCATCCGTCCCACAACACCCTCCCACCGCCCGAACCCCGGACAAACGCGCCATCACATCCGCAAACCCATCAATATAGACGGGGATATCCCCCCGATCCAGCGTCTGACTATTATCCAGCTCCTCATGCGTCTTGAGACTCGCATTCCCACGGACCAATCCAATGCGCGCACGCACCTCCCCGGGCATATCCTTTAGCGCCGCCGCAATCCTAACAGGATGCGCACAATTCACCCCAAAATACACCGCGTACGCATCCGTCGCCTCATCCACCGCCCGAATGGCGCTCTCCAGCGTCCGTCCGCCGAGAAGCCTTCCATCAGACTCAATGCTGAACGATACGACTGCCGGTAGGTTCACCTCCCTTGCTAGCTGCAGGAACGCCACCGCCTCGTTCAGGTTCGTTATCGTGGCCAGGGTGAGCATGTCGACGCCCTCGGCGGCCAGCGTGTGGATTTGACCCGCGTAGGCGGCGCGCGCGGTGGCCAGCGAGACGGCTGCCGAGGAGTCCGCGTAGGCGTCCGCCAGCGGGCCGAGGGTGCCGCTGATGATGACGGGGGCGGGGGATGTGGCGCGGAAGGAGAGTACGAGGCGCGCCGCGGCGCGGTTCAGCTCGAGTAGTTGAGTCTCGGAGAGGTTGAGTGGTTCTGCCCAGGGAGTGGAGGCGCGCCAGGTGCGTGTGTCGAGGATGATGCCGGTGTTGTGGGCAGCGGCGATGGCGGCGTAGGAGGCGTAGAAGGAGGTGATGAGGGTGCGGCCTTCGTCAGTGTCGACCAGCGGCGTGGAGGAGAAGCACGGGAGGGGGATGCGGTGTTTGTAGAAGATGGTGGTTTCCATGCCGCATTCTGTGAGGAAGGGTTTCGAGGATGTGAGG
Organism: Aspergillus sp. MEXU 27854; assembly: GCA_019721355.1. NCBI lineage: Eukaryota > Fungi > Ascomycota > Eurotiomycetes > Eurotiales > Aspergillaceae > Aspergillus > Aspergillus sp. MEXU 27854. The sequence continues at coordinate 405,123 of JAGMTT010000002.1, forward strand.
TGTGGGAGGGTCATTGCGCAAGTCCATGTATCGAGGTTATGTCTATATGGGGTGTATGTATATGGTGTGGATTGTATGAATTGACGGTGGATGACTTTGTCTTAAATATGCGGGACACTCGGAACCAAGTGGATTCGCGGGATTCATTCGGCGATTGAACTAGCTTAACCGAGTTCAGTACATCTTCAAGTATATGCTTCTATTCTTACGATCGGAGAGAACTGCTGTTGTCGAAATAAGAGATACATCAAGAGGGTCAGTAGGTCTGCAGCAGGCGTGATTGGTTGTATTGCCACGCCGTCATCTCCTCGCAGTATTTGGCCTCTTCATCCAGACGCAACACAGCTGGCAGCGTCCGCACCGAGGCGTCGCGACTCGGCTTCCCAAAGTAAGCAATGGAGTATCGCTCATCCACCATAGCACCGCGCAAGCCCCGTGGGACGGTGACCAGGTGGTTGGCCGAGCGCAGGCGGTCGTTGCTCCAGCGCTGCAGACAGTCCCCCACATTGACGATGATATCGGTACAATCATCTGGCGTAACAGGCTCGTAGCGACCCGGATATGCTTGAGCCTCGACCTCCAGCCCCCCGACAGAGTCCTGGAAGAGCAGCGTGAGGGTCCCAAAATCCGTATGGCTCGAGATGCGCATGTTGCCCGACATGAGCTCACTTCGCAGCACAGCCGGATAGTAGTTCAGGCGCAGCTCGCTGCTGTTCGGGGCGCACCGCGAGACCAAATACGGGTCCGGCAGCTGCATCGATCGCGCGATAGCCGACAGTAACTGTAGATGCAGCGCGTTGCACCGCTCGTAGAAATCCTCCATAAAGGCACGGAACCCGGGTAGGTCGTCCTCCTCCGTCCAGATGTTGGGATACAGCTCGTCGTCGTGTGGCCCCATGTCGAAGGATTCCTGCCTCCTGTTAGCGCCAACACATCCACCGAGACACGCACAGGGATCTGACTACCTTGAGGTCTAGGACTGCCCGGCCCTGCGCGATGACTGATAGTTTCTCCTGGCCGACATGGCTCCATCCGCGATGGGGGTTGGGCTGTGGGGGATGGGCTGCCTTTCGCTTCTGCTCGGGGGGCAGTGAAAAGAAGCGCTTGGTCTGGTTGGGAGCATTGATAAGCTTATCGTTCGACATCCCACCTAGCAAGGGGCTGTGTCTACCCAGGAATACAGTTCTAGGATCACCGGCTCGGGAATGGAGTGGTTGGTGATCTTCGCAAAGCCATGCTGTGAGAGCGCCGCGTAGAGATGTTGGCAAAAGGCATCTTGTCGGTCAGGCGCCTCGCTCAGAAAGTCTGCATAGTCGAGCCGTTGAATCTCCATGGCGTCAATAGTCAGCTGCAGTGGGAACTGTGGGAGATGTTGAAATGGGAATTATACTTGAGCATCAGATTGTGCTCTCATCTAGAAGGATCGTCCGCATCTGACTTCATCGAGATAAGATAGGATCAGATTACAACCCAACATTATCGTCCATGAGTCAGGTTCTCAATGAAACATGCTGACGGGCGTCAGCAAACAAGGATCCCCGCCGGTGGCGCCAGTCGATCTCTTGCGGCGCAGGCAATTTGACTGGTGCCTAGGCCATGACTTAGTGGAAACAAGCCTCGATTCTCACCTGGCCAAGGACTATGTCAGATAGTCTATCAAAGGGCACACACAGTCTGATCACTCTTCCCTCCACGTCCTACCTAGGAACAAGTCCTCAACCGAGGAAAAAGTAGATAGATCAACATGGTTATCGTTCTAGAGAGGATGAACATGGCCGTCGCCGCCAGCATCGGTCTGGTGTCCGAGGCCATCCACCGCCACAAGACACTAGCAGTGCAGACAGAGGGTGCGTCTTGTCGCCATTGCATTGGTCTGAGACTGACAGATAATCAATGATGATTGAGAAAAGGCGAGCCGGCGCGTGCCCCCCAGGAAGATGAACAATGGGCGCTGGATGAGATCCAGGACGAATTGAATCACGATCCCTCCTCTGACAGCGACAGCGAGGGCCAAACGGCGAAAAAGAAAATCCGCAATCCAGCCCATCTGGCAGATGACTTCCTCCAGCGATACCCCCCTCCTTCCCCAGGCAGCGCACCCACAGGACGACTCCCCCTGCCCGTCATCATCCCCCAGCGCCGGCCTGGGGTGCGCATCCGGGGGTTCGTGAGAGCCTATGCGCCAGACCTCCAGGCCTGCGGCATTGACCAGGACACGTTTATGGATTTCCTGGTGACGTTTAACCGTGCCAGCCGGGCACCGCAGTGGATGGCGGCGGGCAACCTCACGGCTGCGGCGGCGTTTGCCTTGCCAGGACATGCCATGGGGGCTGGAGTGGGATTTGCTATCCAGGTGGTCAATGCCATTGCCATGGAGATGAAGGGGCGTGTGCAGTGCGTCGTCCTGAGCAAAGAGAGGATAAATGACAAGCTGACCGGCACAGGGCCAACGCCTTCCTCCAAAAGCTGAACCGCGGCTTCTTCCAGCCACGCGGGCTTTACTGCCTGATCCTCTCCTTCGACAACACCTACGAGGAGGCCATGACCGAGGAGTCGCTGGCCACGGCAATTGCTACGACTTCCGATGGTAAAACAGGCCTGCGCAAGTACACCGACAAGCTGCGCACCCACAGCGGCAAAACAGGACCGGCCCAGTTCCCCGAATCTGCTCCACTGGTCTTCCCTGTGCTGGACTGGATTGAGAACAATGCCAGCGCTGTGCAGAAGGAGAAGATGGGGGGGTATACCAAATTCCGCAAGTTTGTCGCGGATTACTACGATCGACGGGCACAGGCGGAATACGTGAGTCCTACCATCCCCGAATATGGGTAGAGAGGGCTACTACTAACCATCGATCTCGTCCAGGCGGCGAGGAACCCGGAGAGCCCCTTGGCGATGGCCCCGAAGCGGGCGTTTACGTCCAAGTTCGCCGATCCCAACGACGACACCAACAAGTCTCCAATATCACTGGCCACCGGGGGTGCGGTGCCATACAACACAACCTGGCGGGGAGACGTGGGCCGTCCAAGACAGCGCAAGATCGCCGATGTGAGTCCGTTTCTTTTCTGAGGACATGCCTTTGTTCAGCAATACTAAGCGATGTGTCTGTGTCGTAGAAAGTCCTATATATGATCATCGTCAATATGCCCTCGGACGATGACATGAGTCGTGCAGAGAGTATCATGGCCAGTGAGGCCGCCACTGAACCCCCCGTTCAGCCTGGTGATTCCACGGCTGCAATGGTATGAAGCGAGATTGAGTTGTAGGACTCCAAAGGACTACTCTATGGGCATTTACCCTCCTATCTATTGTCGCTGGCTCGTAAGACGTTCGTACAACAACGTGAGCCTAACCGCCCATTTGCTGGCGGGGATAAATCCGGAATTGCTTACTTTCACATCATGTAATGCACGTGTATTCGGTATTACATATATTTTCTGGAATGGAAAATTCGATATAACTACTGCCGTTCCAATCGCTACTAGCTCAAAGGTCAATTTGAGTGCCATCAACCTCAGGGAGTCGACGTGAATTACCAAAGAGGAGATATAGAAGGGCAATCGCTCATGGGAGTAAACGCGTTCACATCTGGTAACAGGCAACATGGGATAAGAAGTCATTCCTCCTGTTCCGTGTGTCTGTAAGACCACAAAAGAAATCTGTCCTTCTCACCAAAAGCCCGAGATGTTGTCCAAGCTGCCTAGCTCCAGCTTGTCACCTTCTCCATCAGAGTCATCCTAGCTTCCACATAGAGTCTGGATAGCTCGACCTGTACATTTAAAGACTCCCGCTTTAATATGCCGATGGTGCGCAAGTCAACATTGTATTACTGCCCGGATGTTAGTATCACCAAATTGAAGAGGAAGCGCTGCGGTAGGCAGGCGAGCTTCCGCAAATGCAACCGCACCGCGGCTCCGGTTGCTTGTAAGTTCCTCATCTAGACTCAGTTAAAGCAAGAAAACACTGCAGGAGAATAACTCGGGCGATATCCTAACGACAGGTTCAGCGCACAGCAAGGACGGATGTACCTTGCTGTGGAACGTGGCAGCGGATCCGGATTTCTTCCAGGCCACCACAAGCTGGTAAAGAGTCACGGGTTTGCAAAAGGCTTATAGTGGAATGTTGACACCATCACCGTCAATTGGTGATTGCTCAATGTCAATTGCAAATCTTCCCTTAGCTACGAGCATTCATTTGCTGCCAGTATGCCTGTTAGTAACGTGATGTCTGGAAGTAGAGACAAGACAAGTGTCGTACGTGGAACAAGAACTCAGGGCACGATGGGACAGAAGCTTTTTTCCTCTGGTACCTGTGTTCCATCACAGATGCTCGAGAATGTCGGGTTATTCATTCCTCTACACAATGGGACGTAGATCATTGATAGCGAGGACCAATACTCGTCTGCAGAATATACAACTGAATACGCACAAGCAACCAACCTATCCTCCTATGGAGTAACAGCGGTAGTACAGCTGGAACGCTTGGCAATCTGTGTTCCCCCAGAATATTAACCTGGTTAGAAAACAATCTTTTCAAGAAGAGCTGATATCAGCGAGTTCTTCTCACGGCTAGCTACCTGAGTCGAGGTTAAGTGAGCGCCCCAAAAGTTCGAGGCCTTACTGTGATAATCAGCGATATATTGCGTGGAACATGGTGTGCAACACAAGAAGTAGAGGCGATAGAGCAAGCGCCTAAAACCACAAATTGAATGACTAGTGTTTTCCTTGTACTTTTACTCATTTTTCCAAATTCTACGGTGGCCTTTGTGAGCATAGAATTTTCTAGACACATGTTCCTGTCGAGGCTGGACAATTCGCAGCGTTCTCTTGCATACTAGTGAGAAGTGCTCTTCTGCTTCCGTTTTATCACAACCATGGAAGAAGCCTGGTCCAAGTTCGCGGGCCCGACAGGTGGTATCAATGGCGAGCCGTCCTCCAAAGCAGAACAACTTCTTAGACTGCTGAAAGGAAAGACTGCAGTCAATGATGTTTCTGACAAGATCACCGACAGTCCAGTCCCCTTCCCCATTGCCATTGTGGGAATGGGCATGAGACTACCTGGAGGAGTCAGCAGTGGGAAGGAGTTCTGGGACTTCCTCATCAACAAGCGAGATGGGCATTGTCAAGTCCCTGAGTCACGTTACAATATCGAAGGCTTCTATGACGAGAACAGGGAAGGGAGCATTCGAACAAAGTATGCCTACTTCCTGCAACATGACATAACCCACCTCGATACTGGATTCTTCGGCATGAGCAAAGTCGAAGCCGGCAAGCTGGACCCCCAACAGCGACTTCTTCTCGAGGTTGTGTGGGAATGCATGGAAAATGCCGGCCAAACCGACTGGCGAGGAAAGAATATCGGCTGCTACGTGGGTGTCTTTGGGGAGGATTGGCTGGACCTACAGGCAAAGGACACACAGTTGCATGACAGGTACCGAGTGATGAGCTCGGGGGATTTTGCGCTGTCAAACCGGGTTTCGTTTGAGTATGACCTGCAGGGCCCGAGTATCACGATTCGAACCGGCTGTTCCTCATCCATGGTTGGACTTCACGAGGCGTGTCAAGCATTATACTCTGGCGAATGCTCATCTGCCATAGTAGCAGGAACAAGTCTAATCATGAGCCCTACGATGTCAACAACCATGTCAGATAACATGGTCATATCTCCCAGTGGCATCTGCAGAACATTTGACGCTGCTGCTGATGGCTACGGACGGGGTGAGGCAATCAACGCGATTTACATAAAACCATTGAACGATGCGCTTGAAAACGGCGACCCAATCCGAGCAATCATTCGATCCAGTACTGTCAACTGCGATGGCCGAACCCCTAGCATCACTACCCCCGGATCCGAAGCCCAGGAGAGGCTCATTCGCAGAGCATACAGACGGGCGGGCATTGATGACGAGCAGATCGGTCAGACGGCCTTCTTCGAATGTCATGGTACTGGTACCATCGTTGGAGACACTGCTGAGGCATCCGTCGTAGCCAACATCTTTGGAAAGGAGGGGATCTACATGGGCGCAGTAAGTATTTCGAATCATAGCGAATAGGTTGCTAATGCTGTATGGATAGGTAAAACCGAATGTCGGCCATTCCGAAGGTGCCTCTGGAATCACCAGTGTCATCAAATGCGTTCTTGCGCTGGAAAACGAGACTATTCCTCCCAACGTCCACTTCCGCGATCCAAGTCCGAAGAGTAGGTCCAATACCATGCATAACAGCTTCCATACTTCTACTGACACCGATCCTCCTAGTCGCCTTCGAAAGCGCCAAACTACAGGTCCCCCTTGAACCAACTCCATGGCCAGCAACTCGCAGCAAGCGAGTGAGTGTGAACTCCTTCGGCATTGGCGGAACAAACGCTCATGTAAGCTCATTCAGATACGATACTTCCCTTATGGAGATGAAGTTCTGCATGGGCATTGATTACTGACTCTGCCAGGTCATCCTGGAATCCGCCTCTGTGTGGAATCAGAATAACATCCCAATAGGAGAAACCAAGAAAGACCAAAACCGGCTATTATTGGTTTCCACGAGAAATAAGCGATCATTGACTGGGCAGATCCAAGCAATTTCGAAATACATCGAGGACAATCCTTCATCATTGCATGATCTGGCATATACTCTAGGCTGGAGACGAAATCATCTCACACATAGAGCTTTTGCCATAGCAGATGGATCCGCTCAGATATCTACGTTCGAAAAAGCCGAAGCCAAGCAGTCATCCATGGTCTTTGTGTTCACAGGCCAAGGAGCCCAGTGGCCCACGATGGGCAAAGAACTCATAGCTCAATACCCCCAGTTCCGTCATGATATTAGGAACATGGATAGTGTCTTGAGAAGCCTGACTGTTCCCTCAGCGTGGAGCATTGAAGGTATGTTGCTTCGCTCAGTATACACTAAAGGATGTCACACTTCTGACTCGTTGTTTAGAGGAGATTTGCAAAGGTACGGAGAATAGCCGGGTCAGTGATGCTGAGTTCGCTCAACCGCTATGCACGGCAGTCCAAATCGGCCTCGTGAATATTCTGAGAGCTTGGGGAGTCAACCCAGAGTCTGTGATCGGGCATTCGAGTGGAGAGATTTCCGCTGCTTACGCCTCTGGGGCCATATCTACCCGTCTTGCAATCACCCTGGCCTATTTCCGGGGACAAGCTGCGAAAAGCGTGTCCGCAACCCAATGCGGTGCCATGGCAGCAATTGGTCTATCGCCGGATGAAGCACGATCCTATCTTAAGGGTGGCGTCACCATCGCCTGTGAAAACAGTCCGCAGAGTGTTACGATCTCCGGTGATGTAGAAACAATAGACAGCATAGTCTCGGAGATACAAACAAAAGACAAGAACATATGTTGCCGCAAGCTTGCCGTCAACGTTGCATACCACTCCCATCATATGAAGGAAGCAGGCCAGACTTATCAAGCGTTAATATCGCCCTACATGTCATATAACAGTTCCATGATTCCCTTCTATTCGACGGTCACTGCAACCGCCATCACCGATCCCTCTGAACTGAACGCAGAATATTGGGTCCAGAACCTGCAACACCCTGTTCTGTTCAATGATGCACTCCAAAGGATCTTGAAGAGTGATAGTAAATCAAAGATATTCCTTGAGATAGGACCGCACTCATCCCTCGGTGGTCCCATCAGACAGATAATTCATGGACATTCCGATCCAGAATCCAAGGCAACGGCAACCTACATCCACACATTGCGCCGGGACACGGACCAATGCCTCAGTCTCCTGCAAACAGCTGGTCATCTGTACATTCATGGTGTCCCGCTTCAGCTCTCCTTGTTCATCCCACACGGAAAGGTCCTAACTGATTTACCCCATTACCCCTGGCAGCATGAAGACAAATTTTGGAGCGAGACCCGGATGGTGCGTGATTGGCGGTTGCGAAGCCAGCCTCATCATGAGCTCCTAGGAAGCAGAACGCTGGAGTCGAGTGACCTGGAGCCGTCTTGGAGAAACATGCTCCAGCTCAACGATGTCCCGTGGCTCGGGGACCATCGAATTGGCGGCGACATAATCTTCCCATGTGCTGGATACGTTGCAATGGTGGGCGAGGCAATCCGCCAGACAACTGGATCGGAAGAATACTCCGTCAAGAACCTATTCATGAGGACGGCATTGGTCCTGGATCCCTCTGGAACAACGGAGATAATCACCCATCTTCTACCAACCAAGCTGTCTGATAATGTTGAGTCTGTTTGGTATGACTTCACAATAATCGCGTACCAGGAGGATACGTGGAAGAAGCATTGCACAGGTCAGGTCAGACCAGCTTCCGATAAGGAATACAGTGAGGTAGCTACAAAGACATATTCCAGGCCTATCCAGTCGAAGAAATGGTACGATGCTTTGGAAAAACGTGGCCTCGAGTATGGATCTCAATTCCGTCGACTCGAGAATGTCTCCGCTAGCCCATCGACGCATGAAGCTGCTGCCACAGTTCAAGACGAGGAGAACCTCTACGTCAGTCACTATGCACTTCACCCCGTCCTGATAGATGTGTGTTTGCAATTACTCAGTGTAGCGGCGACACATGGAATTCCTCGTCGAATGACGAGGTTATGCATCCCTTTGGCCCTCGAAGCACTCTACGTTGGCACTGGAAGGGGATCCTTCTCGCTGGATGTTTCTTGCGATCCTGACGGCAGTAGTCTATGTGGCAGTGCAACACTTACCTCCGAAGATCGCGTTGTCTTGGACCTTCAAAAGGGCGTGTTCTTCGGTATCCAGGACCCGGAGACGGGAAGAAATAAACTCCCAACTACAGCAGCACTCCATTGGACCCCCGACGTTGACTTCCTGTCTCCCGAGAGTCTGCTTCCAGAATACTCAGGATTCACCGAGGACGGTAAAGTCTTGAGCTTCATGACGAATGTCTTCATAATTGAGACATATTTCCGGACCAGATCGTCGACTCCAAAATCCGAGCATCTGCAGAAATGGGTATCGAGGCTCCAGAAGGAGTACAAATCGATATCCAATAATGAACAGCACATACTCCCGGAAGCACAAGACGCGTTTGCGCTTACTGATGGCGAGCGAACGGCCAAAATCGAAGAGCTCGAGACTATCTGCAAAGACGCTGGATCATATCCAGCCTACCGCCTGTACAAGAGAATCCTGGACTCCGTGGACGATCTCTTGGAAGAGCGAGTTGAGCCAATCGACCTACTTATGGAAGATGGCGGCCTCAGGGCGTTTTACGACGTACAATCAGGCGAGTTACGCTGGGGGAGATATATGTCGCTGGTAGGACACTCTAACCCTAGCATTCGCGTCCTGGAAGTCGGTGGAGGAACGGGAGGTGATACTGCTGTCGCCTTACAGGGCCTTGCTCCGGATAATGGCAATTGGTTGTATTCGAAGTACACGTTCACTGATATCTCGCCTGGTTTCCTCGGAGAGGCCAAGGAAAGATTCAAGTCCTACGGCAACATGGAGTACAAGACACTCGATATCAGCCGAAACCCTGTTGAGCAAGGCTTTGAAGAAGGAAGCTATGACTTGGTGATCGCCTCGAACGTTATTCATGCAACGCCAAAGATATCCGAGACACTGGCGAACATCAAACGACTACTTTCGCCGGGGGGGCGTTTGTTCATGGTCGAACTGGCGTGCGCATCGCCGTTCATCGAATATATCATGGGCATCTTGCCAGGCTGGTGGCTCGGAGAAGCGGACGGACGAGCAGAAAGGCCATTTATCACGGTAGAAAGATGGAACAAGGAACTACGTGCTGCCGGATTCACCGGAGTGGACGTGTTCCAGTACGACAACCCCGAGCCATACCACATTAATGCGCATATCTTGACGAGGCTTCCTCCCGCACAAGACACGGAGAAGGGCGAGGTCTGCCTGGTCTATAAGTCTAATATCCCTGACTGGGCACGAGCGCTGGCAAACGAACTTTCCTCATCTGGTCGTCCTGTGAGCTGGTATACATTGAGCCAGCCCCCTCCCTCGGGTTCTAATGTCATATCGGTGGTGGATTTGGAAGGACCATTCCTTTACGATATCAACGAGGACGATTTCGAAAAACTCAAGAACTTCATTGCGAGCATCGAAAGCAGCCGTCTTCTATGGATTACACGATCTATTCAAGCGGCGTGTCCTGATCCAAGGTTTGGCCTTTTGCCAGGTCTTATCCGCAATATAAGATGCGAGGTTACACCTCACGTTGCAACACTGGAACTGGACACAGTAGACGATGCTAGTTTACGGCCTGCCGTTGAAGTATTTGACAAGGTTCTTTCGTTCAAGGAAGGGAGTGGCGTTCCTCCTGAACATGAGTTTTGCTTCAGAGACGGTATCCTGCAAGTGCCTCGGTTCCACTGGTCATCATTCAACGAACAGATGAAGAGTCCTCATGGCCTCCAAGGTGCACGATGCCTCGATATTGACCTGTATGCGATGCTCGACTCGTTGGTTTGGACTTGCTCCGGGTTGAGCGAGGTAAAGCTTGGTGAGGACGAAGTGGAGGTCGACATTAAATACGTTGGGCTCAACTTTAGAGTATGTACCAGCACCAAACGAGCTCCCAAACCATACTGATAAACTAGGATATGATGATCCTCATGGGCTTTATGTCATCCACTGCTGAGCTAGGTATAGAAGCCAGCGGCGTGGTTCGTCGAATAGGATCTGCAGTCAAAGATCTTGCCGTTGGCGACAGAGTCATGGTTGCTGGGATAGGGCTTGCGTGCACAAGAAGGGTCGTCCCATCGAGGTGTTGTCTGCCTATCCCAGGCGAGCTTTCGCTTGAAGATGCCGCGACTGTTATCTGTGTCTTTGCGACCGTGATATACTCGCTTTTGACAGTCGCCAATCTCAAAAAAGGCCAAACTGTCCTGATTCATTCTGCATGTGGCGGAGTCGGCTTAGCAGCCATCCAGATCTGTCATATGAAGGAAGCCGAGATCTATGCAACAGTGGGGAATGAAGAAAAGGTGCAGTATCTCATTTCAGAGTTTGGGATCCCCCGCGATCACATTTTCGACTCGCGCAGCCCTTCATTCCTTGAGGGTGTCCTCAATGCCACCAAGAGAAAGGGAGTCGATGTTGTACTCAATTCCCTCGGGGGTGAACTACTTCACGCATCTTGGAAGTGCGTTGCCCCGCTAGGGAAGATGTTGGAGCTGGGCAAGAGAGACTTCCTTGGACATGGGAAGTTAGACATGGACGTCTTCGCTGAGAATCGGTCTTTCTTCGGAATTGATCTGCTCGGAATCATGAAGCACCAGCCAGATATTTTCCGCGAGATGAGTGAAGACATCATGAGTTACTTCAAGGAAAAGAAGCTAGGGCCGATCCGACCTGTGCACGTTTTCGATGCGATCAATGCAGAGAAGGCTTTCAGGTATATGCAGGGCGGGCAGCACATGGGAAAGATTGTCATCAAAATGCCTGAAGATCCATCTGAGCTCCCAATGTCCCGGATGCATGAGATGGCAACATACTTCTCACCGGATGCATCCTATCTGTTAGTCGGCGGCCTTGGGGGTCTGGGACGTGCGGTTGCAACCTGGATGGCGGAGAAAGGAGCCAAGCATCTCGTTTTTCTCTCCCCATCGGGCGCACAGGCAACTGAGCGTCAGACCTTTGTAAAGAATCTGGAAACCCAGGGATGTCATGTCGTTGTTGTCACAGGGAATGTGGCCAGCATTGAGGACGTCAAGAGAGCAGTCTCGGCTGCAGCGAGGACTCTTGCAGGAGTCATACAGCTGTCAATGGTTCTTAGGGTAAGTTAGTTCCACGCAGCGATGATAATAAGATCCAATCTAACCGAGAACAATAGGACCAAGGGTTACTGAAGATGAGCTACGATGAGTGGACTACGGCCCTCACTCCAAAGGTGAAGGGGACATGGAACCTACATCATGTCCTTAAGGATGAACCGCTGGAGTTCTTCGTCCTTGTAAGCTCTATCACTGGTCTTTACGGCTGGCCTGGGCAGGCCAACTATGGCGCAGCAAATACATTCCTAGATGCATTTGTCAAGTACCGCCAATCGCTGGGCATGGTGGCAAGTGTTCTTGATCTCGGTCTTATGGCTGATATCGGGTATGTCTCGGAAGCTGCACGTACAGAAACTTTCGACTTGGCTCGCTCGAATTCTTTGCAGACGTTGGAAGAAAGACAATTTCTCCAGGGGCTGGAAGCAGCGATTTTTGCGGACAAATTCAACTCTCCCAGCCAGATAGCAGTCGGGCTTGGGACCACAAATCTGGCGCCAAAATCCGATAACATTGGAAAGTTGACAAAAGACCGACGCTTCAGCATCTGGAAGAACATTCTCTCAAGTATGGACCAAGCACCGGCTAGCCCCAAAGGTGACCAATTGCGCGCCTATCTGGAGACCGTGAAAGAAAATCCAGAACTGTTGGATGACCCCGAGACAGAGGCGAAGATCGTAACGGAGCTAGGCAAGCTCATCGCATCCTACACCTCTAGTTCCGACGAGATGACACAGGAGGACTATGCGAACATTGTCATAGACTCGTTGATGACATTCGAGATCCGGACATGGTTCCGTGGACATGCAAATATCGAGATCTCGCTAGGGGAAGTCTCCAATGCAGGGACTGTCGGTGGACTGGCAAAGGTCGCCATAAAGAAGCTCCGTGAAAAATATCGCTCGTCAAAGGCTCAAGAGGATGGGGAACAAGAAGCTCCCCAAGACGCAGAGAACGAAGAGGAAACTTATCGGGAGGACATCACGCTGGGACGAGCAATACAACCCATCTCGGGTTCTGCACCAGACTGGCTGTCGGAGTCCGAAGGACGAGTATTCCTCACAGGTGCAACAGGCTTCGTCGGTGCCTTTTTCTTGGATCAATTGATGCGGCTACCTCAAGTCAAAGGCATCGCCTGTCTGGTTCGCACGAGCGATCCAGAAACAGGAATGGCTCGTATCAAGAAGACATTTCAAGGATTTGGGCTCTCGATGGACCCCGTATGTCAGACCAAGATCACCGTTGTTCCAGGCGACTTCACCAATGAAGGTCTTGGTCTCTCGCAAGAGACCTTCGATCGAATGGCAGAGTGGTCCAGCGTTATCTTCCACTTTGCAGCTTATTCCAACTACCTCCTGCCATATTCGATGCATAGACAGGCTAACGTGCTGGGCCTTCTCGAAGTGCTACGATTTGCCAACAGCCAACGACTCAAGGCGATTCACTATTGTTCAAGTATATCTGCCTGTGGACTTCCCAAAAATCCATCGGTGGTGCTAGTTGAAGACGAGAGGCCTCTACTGGAACACCACGACTTCAAAGAAAGCATCGGGTATACTAGAAGCAAGTTCGTTGGTGAGAACATCATGTGGAACGCTATAAACAACGGATTCCCGGTCGGCATCTACCGGCCATCGGTCATCACTGGCCACTCCGTGACAGGTGTATGTAAGGAAGAAGACATGATCAACCGCCTCTTCTCCAACTGCGTCCGAGCAGGAGCCTATCCACAACCACCGAACCATCCTGCGCATGTCGTGCCCATTGACTTCGTCTGCTCTGCGATACTGGCAATATCAATGAGCCCTACCAGCATTGGCCATGCGTTCAATGTAATTCAGCCCGACCAGAGGGAAGTCCCAAGGCTTGAGGATCTATTCAAGATTCTGAATAGGCTCACTCCCACGCCTATGCGCTGCGTTTCTAGCACCGAGTGGATTGACAAGTATTCCGAGGTGAAAGATCTGCAGGTGAAGGTAAAGGCGCAGATCGTGACACCGCAGCTTTCGCAACGTGCTCTCTATTGGGACAACTGGAACTACGCTACCACATATAGCACGGAGAATCTGCAGCGAGTCCTCGCTGATAGACCTGATGTGCTTCAGTGGAAGCCAATGCCTGAGCTCTTCGAGGTCTACTACAAGTACTGGACGAGGAACAATTAGCAACAGTTTGTACCTGTCTTTTCTCATTGTCACTGGTCTAGGAATAAAAGTATTTGGAATTTAGTAGTAGTAGATCTACATCTTGTCTTGGAGCAACATGGATTAACTTGCTTGGGGGTGCGTTGATCACCGCGCCCTGTCTCATAAGCATGAATTTGGATACAGATGATCAAAAGTAATTGGATCTCGTGGAATTGACAAAAAAAAGCCATATGTGATAAACCTAAGCTTTCGATAGCTCATAATAGGTTCTTGTTCGATTTTCCACAGATACGATCAGCAACAAGCATCGGGCCATAAAACTCCATTCGAAGCGGTCAACCTCGCTGCCGCCCCACGAGTGGACTTGTAGCCCATGATTCGTGTTTACAAGATCCAGTCAGCACAGTATGCTAATCATCACCTTAAACGGCGGTCCAAGGAATGAGGCTTAACTGAGGGGTGACGATCCTGCAGGAGTTCAGGCACCAGCCGGTGCCTAGGATGTCCAGGGAACGGATAACACGAGATGCACAAGTATGGGAAATTATAAATAAGGAGGGACAAGCTCGGTGATTGCGGTTCAGAAGCTGTACTGCCGTTCGTCCTGTCTTCTCCTGACAATATATCTCCTCCACTGGTCTTCTTTTTCAGGATGTCGCCTCCAACTGGTGCTCTATCACAAACCCTTCAATCCCTGACCGACAGTAAAATTCAGGAAGTGGAAAAACTGCGCGGGCTTTACGAGTCTCAAAAGAGCAGTATTCTCCATGAGGTCGATCAGGTCGCCGACCATCAAGAACGGGTTGGCCGTATACTCGCTGGCATCAAACGTTACTACCCCAACGAACATCAAGACCCCGAGATCCGCAATATTGAGCAACTGTTGGACCATGCACGATATGATTCATCAATCCCTCCGGAAACGCTGCAAAAGTTCGAATCTCGGCTGAGAGCCAGGCTGGAAACCAGGAGCCGCAGGCTGGGTCTGGCTGACCTCTACTGCCGTCTCCTGACAGAATGGATGCAGCCACCGACAGATCCCGAGAAGACTTCCGAGGATGTTACAATCGAGGATGACTTCTTACTAGTAGAAGAAAAACAGAAGCAGAAACTCAAGGAGCTCTGTGATCAATTCGAGTCGGTAGTTTTCGAACCAAGAGAGACCAATGCAGACGAAATCCGGGAGTTTCTGGACGGCCTGTTTCCCGATGAGGAGAGGGTCAAGGCACTGGAAGAGCTCCGGGCGAGCATCCATTCTGAATGTATGAAGTTCTGGGAAGAGGATGAGCCATTTGACCCCACTGGACTGGCGATGTGCATTCGAGGCCTCCTGACCGAAGATCTCCTCAGCGAGGAAAAACAGGAAATCCTCAAATACATCCTGGAAAACAAGGTCGCGCTGAGAGAGATTTCAGATGTCTTGAATATGCGCTACGCTGATCTGGAAAATTGGGACTGGCGTGCAGGCAAGGACGGCATTCCCGTTCTTCCTCGCCAGCAGGTCAATGGCAAGTACCGCATCTGGATGGATGAGGATGTCCTCCAGGCAATCTTCACTCAATATATCTTCATCCGGCTGTGCAACATGGTCAAGGCGATTCTGAAGGATTTCATCGAACAGGGGAAGATATGGGACTGGGGACAGTCGAGACAGATGAGCGAGCGGGATAGGCTGCGATGGAAGTACTATTTCAACCTGTCTTCGCCCTCGTTGCGTGGCGTGGACAATGTGCGCAAGCAGGACTTTCTGGATAGACATTTCCTGTTCCAGATTCCAAGTTCACAGACGACGCTGGAGGAACGCGGTGGAGCATACGATGACGATGATGGTGACGAAAGCCCATATGAAGCACAGCCAGGGGCCGCAAAGAATGTCAAACAGCAACTTCTGCGCAAAATTGCCACGGAGACTCTCATACAGCGACAAGTCAACGGGCGAGCTGCGGTAGTGCAGTCCGACCTGCAGTGGTATGCCACTGCCCTTCCACACAGCACGATATTCGCAGTCGTCAGATATCTGGGTTTCCCAGAGAAATGGATACGATTCTTCGATAAGTATCTGAAAACACCTCTCAATCTGATCAGACCATTCGAAGACAGCCAAAGCGGGCCCCGGATCCGTCACAGGGGTGTGCCTATGTCCCATGCATCGGAGAAATTTCTCGGTGAGCTCGTGCTCTTTTTCATGGACGTGACCGTTAATCGTGAGACGGGTATGCTCCTGTACCGGATGCACGACGACCTGTGGTTCTGTGGCGAGCCCGAGCAGTGTGTCAAGACGTGGGAGGTACTTCAGAAGTACGCGAAGATCACCGGTCTCGACTTCAACTACAGCAAGACTGGATCTGTATATCTGGCGGACCACATTGACCAGACTGTTGTCTCTAAGTTGCCAAAAGGACCCGTCAAGTTTGGATTTCTCATGCTCGATCCAAAGTCCGGCAACTGGGAGATTGACCACAGTCAAGTGGACGCACACGTCCTGCAATTGAAAAAGCAGCTCGACCGTTGCGACAGCATCATTTCATGGATCAGGACATGGAACAGCTGTATCGGTCGATTTTTCAGGAGCACCTTCGGTGAACCTGCATTCTGTTTCGGCCGGCCCCATGTGGATGCGATTCTCGCTACATACGGCAAACTCCAAGACACGCTGTTCAGTAACCAAGGGCAAGCCACTGCACGAGTGACCGAATTCCTACGGCAGAAAATCAAGTCGCGTTTTGGCGAGTTTGACATTCCAGACGCATTTTTCTTCCTTCCCGAGCAGCTAGGGGGGCTCGGACTACGCAACCCCTTTGTGCCAATCATGTTGGTGCGTGGGGAGATGGAAAAGTCCCCCATTGATCTCTGCAACAAGTTCAAGGAGGGAGAGCTAGAAGACTACGTGGCAGCAAAGAAAACATTCGAAGAGCTCCATGAACGTGCTCGCCTGCGACGGTTCGACCATGTCAACAAGGAGGCCGACTTGAGGCTAGGGCAGGTTATCAATTCCTCGGAAATGAACCACTTCATGTCTTTCGATGAATATACGCGTTTTAGGGAGGCACGAAGCAACAGGCTTCGACTTTGCTACGAAGAGTTGATGCGGGTCCCGGAAAGGACGGATCTGTTCAGCGTCCAGATAGTCAGGGATGAACTTGAGGATATCGGTCATCTGGACTCCGAGATCAAGTGGCTTCTACACTTGTATGCAGATGAGTTGCTGGCAAAGTTTGGAGGATTTGATCTCGTGGATAAGAAGTTTTTGCCGGTGGGCGTGTTGAACATGGTCAAGGGAAAGAAGGTCAAGTGGCAGATGGTGCTCTAAAGGTATTCTGATACGTTGTGCTCAAGTACCTATTCTCGGACATATATGTGCACCGCCAGAATGTTGTCTTATCGATCTCGCAATAACTCTCTGTAACAGCACACTAGATCGCACATTATTCCATCCCCGAGGGCTGCTTCCATGTTGCCAGCAACTACAATTTCGGAGCTGTCTCCTCGTTTCTCGCATTGGAAGAATCGGAAAGATCTTCTTCTCCATCCCCCCTATTGCTAATAACATGTTAGACCGTTTATTCGAGCGGGCCACAAAGACGAACCTCGGGGTATCCTCTCGGTGTTGCAACACCCTGATCGACAGAGTCGTAGCTATGAGTATAACCGACATGATAGTGACAGTGATGAAGCCTTTGCGGTATTGCGGAGCATCGACCTGCTGCCACACGACCATGGGCAACCAGGCTTGAAACACGTATGCCATTTCGTTCATTGATCCCACAACTAGAGCCCGCTCTTCATTGTCGTTGGAGCAGATTTCGTGAGCCCACCTGGATTAATAATGCGTAAGTAAATTGCAAACCACAGCAACCTACGGGAACGTACGCCATGCAGAGTCCACTTAATCCGAAACCTGCGCCACAAATGATATAACATGTCCATCTCCATCCCGTTGAAATATCCCATATAGCAAGGGATACATAGCTAATAATGTTCACGCACTGTATGGTGTTAGTATGTGGACATCTGGTCTGTCTTGAGACTTACAGCGCCGAAGATAATTGGAGGCCAACGCCTTCCTCGCAAAATCGAATCCGAAGTCCCTACATCGTTAGACATGAAGAGAGCCGAGGCTTAGTTGGCTTACAGGCGTATATTAGCGTTGTTACCACCTGAACAGCGCTTGTCGTTGTCGGGTATGCATTGATCTGTGTCACCGAATAAGTGGGATTCTTCGACGTCTTCAGGTACTGCTGGAAGATCGGCTGGCCTCCGGTCGCTCCGTTGTTAAACGTGCTAGATTCATGTCAGTCTGACGTTGCGAATGATGCGCATGAGTCATACATGTATAGTAAGGTGAGCAAGTAGATGTGCCAGGACGAGAAGATCTTCTTCAGTTTGGCTTTGCTGTAAGGCCCTCGCTTCTGTCTCCCCTCCAGTTCCATACGCTTTTGCGCGAGGGCGACCTCCTATTCATGGGTTAGCATCCGTCGTAAATGGGAGTGATATACAGACCTCCTTGCTCAAGTACCAAGGGTTCGATATCTCAGGGACATCCGGCAGGAGAAAGTAGCCACTCAGTGCAATGGGCAGGGAGATGATGCCATCTACCACAAACAGCCATTGCCACCCGCGAAATCCTCCTCGTCCTTCCAAGTTATACACAGCAGCCATCAGGTATCCAGAGAACATGCTGGCAATTCCGCTGCTTGTATGGAAAATGCAGGATCTCTTTGCGAGCTCGTCTTTTCTGTACCAGGACCCAATGAGATATTGCATTCCGGGGTAGAATGTACTCTCTGCCAGGCCTTCTCGAGTCAGTACGTCTTCATATTGCTCGATCCATTAATCATACCGATGAAAAACCGCAATACGTAGAATTGTGTTGCAGTGTTGCACCTCGATAGCGAGAATGTGAGAACAGTCCATAGTAGCTGGGCATATCGCATCAGCATCATTTCACGCTTAGAGCTTGGAAAGTCATACCTCCATTGTTGGAAGCCAGTATCGAGGGCGAATGCGCGTCAAGAGGATATTACTCGGTATCTCCCCTATAACATATCCCACAGTCCAGCAGGCCTGCATAATATTAAGCTGGTTCTTATACAAGCCCACGTCTTCTTTCCTACTTTCAGTCAGCGATTCTCTCATAGCCGCCAGTGTCGGCAGTACAAACATTCCAGAGACAAACGCATTGTTAATGTTGACCTGGTCAAGGTACTT
The DNA here is from genome assembly GCA_019721355.1 of Aspergillus sp. MEXU 27854. NCBI lineage: Eukaryota > Fungi > Ascomycota > Eurotiomycetes > Eurotiales > Aspergillaceae > Aspergillus > Aspergillus sp. MEXU 27854. The sequence continues at coordinate 424,229 of JAGMTT010000002.1, forward strand.
GATGAAATATCCTTGGGCAGTGTTAGATTGAGGATAGATTTAATCTGCGTCCATGCAGTCTTACCGAGAGATGCAAATGTCAGAATAGCCGCATCCAGTTTGAACAGTAGCCTTCTTTCCTCAGGCGATTTGTCAAACGTATCCCATATGTAGCTGACCCATCTCTTTTTGGGATTCTTTTGAAGAATGTCACTGGAGAAATCCACAATCCTCGCCTCGGCAGTAGCTGTTGAAGGAGCCATGGTATATCCGAAGCTTGTTTGACAAGAGATCACAAATGATTCCACGAGAAGGAGAACAAATATAAGCTCTTTGAAAGCGGAGCGTCCAATAAAGATGAGAAAGATGAGACGGCACATCTCCGGCTGATGGCAACATCTGGCGGGGATGTCACCAAACCCATTGCTCATAATAGCGGTGTTCGCGTCATTCCTGCATTCCTGCATCTCAAGTCAAATATCGCTTCTTTGGACATGTTGCATGCGGGGAATGTTGGTTTCGTCGCCACAATCTACAGTAGAGGTTATACTGCGCTTCTAGATCCCCGTGGAGATCGGTCTGTTCAAGAAAGTGCCCCGAGTCTGAGTGCTGCTTACAGAGCTCGTCATCCACACCATGGATGATGTGCCCCCAACCCGGCCGGATGTTATCTATTCAGAGTCAGGAGTTTTTCTCACAAGCAAAACTCCGCAAACATTATGATTCAAACCGAACTCTACTTGATGGTCTGGTCCCGGTATTTATGTGTATGAAGTCGGCCTACTGGCCATTCATGGAAGCCTTGTTTTCCACGTTTTATAATCGTATATATTGGACAGTCAAACACTATCAATCGTCACCTTTGTGCGGACGCATCGCTTCAAATTGGCCTCGACTAGGCCTTTGAGCAAGGCAGACTTCTGGTCAATCAAACAGGAATCTTGGCCATTACCAACTAAATCTAATCTAAAGTAAGAAACCTTGGGTCTTAGCTGATCGAGTTTAAATGATTGACAGCGATATGATTTCATTTCTTACTAATGGTATCTCTACAAACCGATTCCATTAGGTCTATGAATCAGTCGGTCCAGATTCTATAGACATAAAGTAGCCTATCTATTGAAGCGACGAGGTACGCAAGCGCTTCGTTAAACAAAGCAGTAATTCTATATCCGGACGTTTGAAGCCCCAAAAATGCGAATGAGACATCAGGAAACATCAGGGGGAACGAAAAATCGATCGACACGAACGCAAATGGGCTGCAACAGGGCCATACATCACATTCTATTCCACATGACTGGGTCAACGAATGCATTATACCAAGACGAAACGATTCAGTGCCGCAGGGATGTCGAATATAGTGTCATCCTTCTTATATATACTGAGCATCTTTACTCACTTCCGACGCCTTGAGGCCTTCCATGTCTGGATATCTACTACCCATCGAGGCAGACTTGTTTGGTTTTCCCTGTTTTCCTATGGCAGCATATCATTACAGGAAAGCTGACAGCTCTATGAGATAAGGCCAACTTGACAAGCCTATGAGCTTACAAAGTCCGGCAAGGCGACTGTTCATGTCGGGGTAAACTTAGCACGCTCTTCCATACAAACCCAGACTCTTGTCTCCCAGTGAATCAAAGTGCCAGAGTGCTAGAGCGTGGCCAGACGACGATGTTATTCTCCGTGGCCGTTGCCAAACTGTGAGGTCCGGGTGAGTTGACCGACAGCCCTCCAGCTAGAGAGTGCTTCGATGGGTTTGAAGGTACTACTAGTAGTGAGAACTTTGGGAAGCTTGAGTCAAAACTTTTCGGACATTTTCATATATCTCGAAATTCTCGCACTGGCTTATTTCTGAGGATTGTGTGTCAATCGCAACATCTACAAGAAGGACTGCCACTACTTCGTCCGCACCATCCAGTCCATTGTATGGCCATCGGAACGGAATATCTGAAATAAGCAATTCCTTACTGGGCTGAAATTCCTGGTCTGAGTTCCGTCTATCAGCCGGGCACATTTAATCCTAACTCCGAGTCCGTTGTTCTTGGTGTGTGGCCTAGAAGCACTACGGTCTTGGTATTTGGGGATCGGCCGATTCATCTCCGCGTCGCTTCCAGCGCAAACTCTCCCCATGGGGTTGGCAGACGTAATACCTTTCCTCTCCGACAGGCGATGGAGTCTTGGCCACGGAAACTTCTCTTTGGGGGGTCTCAGGCCAAGACCTGAATCTCCAATGATGTAAACGGCCGACAAATGACCGTCTTGGGCAGGTTAGGTACCAGTTCTTCCCATGTCTACGCTGCGTAGATATCTTGGCCAACCTCGTTTGCGATGGTATGTGGAGTGATTCGCTGTTTGAATCTCTGATTTATGAGAAGGTTCCGAGTCCAGGTCCCCTTTCCCCGCAAGGGGATAAGGTGGATATTGCGATGTTGAAGTTTAAGGCCCCCTTTCAATCCGAGGATCCGGAGGATGAATATGCACGAGCCCATGATCCATGCATCTATACTCTAGTTGGCGCCCTTCCCGGCGCCAACTGCTCCATGGGTAGTGCCACAGAGTAAATGGCGCCGTCATGTCTGAGTTTGACCGGTTCGCCATTCAGGATTTTGTCGTCCGCTAGAATGTTCCCTATACTTCAGTCCTTACTCAAGCCAAGGCTCCGTCTCCATGCTACAACCACCGTCTGTGTCGGATAAAACAGCCCCGAGCCGGATAATAGGAAGACAAATGGGGCGTGATTCACTCTTCGGTCTTTCGGGAGCATTCCGTAATTGTCTGATTGATTGCATGGTTGGATCTTGCTTAAAAGAGGCCACCCCCTCCGTCTTGTCGCGGTCTGACATCCTTCCGTTCTCCTTCTTGGGTCCGTATTTGTTCCCTCAAGTTTGTTCCACTGTCCTTTCCACCCCCTGGCCTCGAATACCATGGCGGTGGGGAATATCTATGTGATCGCGGCCGTGTCCGTGATTGGCGGTGCCCTCTTTGGCTTTGACATCTCCTCGATGTCGGCCATTTTGGGCACGCAGTCCTACCGATGTTACTTCAATCAAGGACCCGAAGGCCCTCCTTTCAATGACAACCCACGCTGCACGGGTCTGAGTGCCCTGAATCAAGGCGGTGTCACCGCAGCGATGTCGGGTGGCTCCTGGCTGGGAGCATTGATATCCGGCTTTGTCTCTGATATTTTGGGTCGAAAGTATGCCATCATGACAGGATGTGTGATCTGGTATGTGCCTTGACTCTTATGTCCCCATGTTCCCTCCTGATTGTCTCCAGGGTTATCGGTTCGGTCATCATGTGCGCAAGTCAAAACGTCGCTATGTTGGTGGTTGCGCGTATCATCAACGGCCTTAGCGTTGGCATCGAGTCTGCTCAGGTTCCAGTTTACATCGCCGAGATTGCTCCCCCTTCGAAGCGTGGTCGTCTGGTTGGGTCGCAGCAGTGGGCCATCACTTGGGGTATTCTGATCATGTACTAGTATGTGTCACTCTCACTCTGCCCTCTCACGAGAACCCCTGGCTCCACCAACCCATACTTACATATCCTAGCATCTCGTTCGGATGTTCTTATATTGGCGGCGACGATGCTTATACCTATAACCCGGCCTCATGGCGCGTCCCGTGGGGCGTTCAGATGTTTCCTGGCGTGATGCTGTTCTTTGGAATGATGTTCTTGCCAGAATCACCTCGCTGGCTTGCCCGAAAGGACCGCTGGGAAGAGGCCCAGGCGGTCCTGGCCCTCGTCCACAGCAAAGGCGACGCAAGTAGTCCCCTGGTTCAGATGGAGATTGCCGAGATCCGAGAGATGTGCGAGTTTGAAAGACAGAACAAGGACGTGACCTATCTGGAGCTACTGAAGCCCAAAATGATCAATCGCACCCTTATCGGCATGTTTACCCAGATTTGGTCCCAGTTGACGGGCATGAATATCATGAGTGAGTTTTCTGCCGTACCTTCGAGGCACCACCACTAACAACACAAGTGTATTATATCACCTACGTGTTCCAGATGGCCGGCTACTCTGGTGACGCCAATCTGATCGCGTCCTCCATCCAGTACATCATCAATGTCGTCCTAACCATCCCAGCCCTAATTTGGGTTGACCGCTGGGGTCGGCGCCCTACTCTACTGATTGGAGCCGCCCTAATGATGACCTGGATGTACGCTAACGCCGGCATCATGGCGACACACGGGGAAGTGGTGCCCGGAGGCATCGACGGCGTGCCCCAGCAATCCATGCGGCTGAGAGGACAAGCCGCGAACGGCGTCATCGCATGCACCTATCTATTCGTCGCTTCGTACGCGCCCACCTGGGGTCCCGTATCCTGGATCTATCCCCCGGAGCTCTACCCGCTGCGCGTGCGTGGAAAGGCTGTAGCGCTGGCAACATCTTCCAACTGGGCATTCAACACGGCGCTGGGTCTGTTCGTACCCCCGGCGTTTGCTAATATCAAATGGCAGACGTACATTATCTTCGGGGTGTTTTGTACCGCGATGTTCATCCATGTGTACTTCATGTTCCCCGAGACGGCGGGCAAGACGTTAGAAGAGACCGAGCAGATGTTCGAGGATCCTGATGGAATTCCTTACATTGGCACCCCGGCCTGGAAAACCCGCAAGCAGACCAAGGCCGTGGCGGCGTTCGAGCAAGGAGATGTGGAGGCCATCAGTGAGAAGAGACGGAGTGTCATTCAGAAGACCGATTCAGCTGCTTAGGATTGCTTTGAAGGACGGAAATGGGACATGTTCATTGGATGGAGAGTCAGTTTTTAGGAATGGATAATGTTTTGGGAGAGAAATCCCCATACATAGTAAAACACCGAGTCACGTGCATTATCGACCAATCTTCACCAGTCGGTCAGGTGATGTGGGGGAAGTTTTCTGCCGGTCTATTCTGCCACTTTTGCCGCACTGAATGAGGGGTTCTGTGACGCATGTATTTGGGCATACAGAGGCGGTGAAGGCTTGGATGCATAACTAGATCTTGCTATCCTGCCACAATAAACGCGCAATTCAAGATATTCCTCGCATAAAACACCTGAACGTGCTGTATCATTAAGAGGCATACTAATGATATACAAAGTTTTTTGAAAATTTTTCGGAAATGGACGTCGGTTCTCTGCTCATGAGTCACCTGTAGAGTAAAGGCGGTGTCTTGTTTAGGAGGCGGCTGCGGAGGCGGTACACTGTACCAGTCATAATTTTTTTTTCACTTGAATGCCTTCAACATCCTCTGGGAACGCCGCCAATCCCCTCGATACGCCGCTGAACCACAATCACAATGGCTTCCAACCTTGAGGCTGAAGCGCCTCACAACAACTTCGACGTATGTACCATCGAAATTCCACAAAGGGCGAGAATGACGAGCCGGGAAACTCACTGGTCCTCGCTCCGCCACTTGCGATCAGTCACCCCGCGATGGGGCGTGCAGGCGCAATTGATTTATTCTTGCAAACAGAATGAATTGGCTGACAGTTGTCTCTCTAGACCATCCTCGTGCTCGACTTTGGCGTATGTACATTTCGGCAGTACCAGTCCCACCCCTTCGCCTTGTGTCAGATAATGGATCTTGATTACTGCCGCCTGGCTTCTGAGACCTCCTAAAAGGCAAACGCTGACTTCGCTGTTCAAGTCTCAAACGAGTCATCTTATCCTGCGTCGGCTTCGCGCTCTCGGCGTCTTTGCTGAGCTGCTTCCGTGCACCACCAAGATCGCTGAGCTGTCATGGAAGCCCAAGGGAATTGTGTTCTCTGGAGGTATGAACTAGTTGATGTATGCTTTGTGCCGGGTCTGACTGAGTCACTAGGGCCTTCTTCTGTCTATGACGAGGGCTCGCCCCGTAAGAATTTCTCCATCTGCCGGACGTCCTGTCGCTTGTACTCATATGTGTAGATGTTGATCCCGCTGTCTTTGACCTTAACGTGCCTATTCTGTGAGTGTGCTTGCTGACTATCCTTCAAGTGTCAGAATAGACTAACATGAGATATAGGGGTATTTGGTATGACTTGCTCCAACATCGACACCGGTATGACGCTAATACGTTTCACCCAGCTATGGTTGCCAGGAAATCGCATGGCGCATCAACTCGAAGAATGTTGCTCGCGGAAAAGCAAGAGGTTTGCAGCCTTCCGGATGCCTTCTGAAACGACTCTGACCGTTTCCTCGTAGAGTATGGTCATGCCGACCTCAAGATTTCCAAGGTCAACAGCCATGTCGACAGGCTTTTCGCTGGTCTGGGGGATGAAATTCCTGTGTTCATGTCCCACTTCGACAAGCTAGTTAGCCTGCCTGAGGTAAGTGAATTCGGTTGGATTTCCACGCCACTGTTAATGACTCCAATAGGGCTTTGTGGTCATTGCTACCACCAAGAATTCGGAGTACGCCGGTATCGCCCATCAGGAGAAGCCCATCTTTGGTTTGTCTTCCTGAGCTGCCTTTGTGTTTAAGGAAAGATGCTAACGCCAGGTGATTAGGCGTCCAGTTCCACCCTGAGCTCGAACACGTTCGTCCCCCTAAGCCCTATACCAGAACTCCTTCTGACATTCGAATTTAGACCCCCCGCGGAGTCGAGATCCTCCGCAACTTCAGTGTTGATATCTGCGGAGCTCAGCCGAACTGGAAAATGGGCGACTTCGTCGAGCTCGAGATCACTCGCATCCGGGAGCTTGTTGGTGACCGCGCACTCGTCCTCGGTGCCGTGAGCGGTGGTGTGGACAGCACTGTCGGAGCGGCCCTGATGAAGGCTGCCATTGGAGACCGCTTCAAGGCCATCCTCATCGACAATGGATGCATGCGTCTCAACGAGTGCGAGCAAGTCAAAGAGACGCTCGGAAAGCACCTTGGTATCAACCTCACAGTTGTCGATGGTGCCGATCTGTTCCTGGGTCGTCTTGAGGGTGTTTCTGATCCTGAGAAGAAGCGGAAGATCATTGGATCGACTTGTGCGTACATCAAAGCTTGTGAGATGGGCTAGTGACAGGGTACTGACGACATCGCAGTCATCGATCTGTTCGAGCAGGAGGCTATCAGAGTATGCTCATCCTTCATTGACAGTCTATTTGGCTGGCTAACAGGACTCCCAGATCGAAAAAGAAGCAGAGAACACCCCCAACTCTGGAAAGGTGGAATGGTTCTTGCAGGGAACGCTCTACCCTGACGTGTAAGTCGATTGGAGCCAATTGCTGAGTCTAGACTAATAGCATTTTCAGTATCGAATCCCTGAGCTTCCGCGGCCCTTCGGCTACTATCAAGAGTAAGCGACTTAATGAAGCCGCGGAGCAGAAGACTGCTCCGCAAAGTCGTCCGAAAGAAGCAGACGAAAGCTGACATCACAAATAGCTCACCATAACGTTGGCGGTCTGCCTGAGGTAAGCAATCACCATCCCCAATACGAAAGTATCTTGACTAATGAGCATGCAGCGGATGATGAACGGCGTAAGTTGAACAAGCTGATATCGTTTTATTCATCTACTAACCTACATGGCTTGTTTAGCAAGGCCTGCGTGTAAGTATACTCTCCATCTTTCCATCAACGCAAAGGCTGATAGGATTTGTTTGTAGCTTATTGAGCCTCTCAGACTTCTCTTCAAGGATGAAGTGCGGGTATGTTTACCTGGATACGATGAACTCTATCTTCAGTTGTACTAATTGGTATAGGCAATTGGTCGTCAGCTCGGCATCCACGAGTCGCTCGTGAACCGTCACCCCTTCCCGGGCCCTGGCATTGCCATTCGCATCCTCGGCGACGTCACCAAGGAGCGGGTAGAGATTGCCCGCCAGGCTGACCACATCTTCATCAGCATGATCAAGGAGGCCGGTCTTTACGACCAGGTGAGTCGGTCACGCAGACGAAGACAGGTGGAAGCTAACATCTCTCCCAGATCTCTCAAGCCTTTGCTGGTCTCGATACCAACCGCAGTGTTGGTGTGTTTGGTGATCAGCGCGTTTGGGGTTACATTGTGATCCTCCGTGCTGTTCGTACCAAGGATTTCATGAGCGCAGAGGTGTTCAACTTTGATAACGCTTTCCTCGCGGTGAGTCATGTCTTCCGACAAGCCCAATACCATTCTTTCTTGTACTGATCTATCTACCCAGAATGTCTCGCGCACGATCTGCAACCAGGTGGATGGCGTGTCCCGTGTTGTCTACGACTTGTAAGTGAAATCCATCGCCTCTATTTCTCTCGACCTGAAATTGACCGTCTTTCTAGGACCTCCAAGCCCCCTGGCACTATTGAGCTGGAATAAGCGGTATGGTAGAGGGAAGCCGACAGGACATAGATCACTCCGGCGTGAGCTACGAACAAAGATAGGAATTGATTTTATGGCGTTTAGAGCTTTGATAGAATGAAATTGTTTACCGTGAGCGGTCTATCTTTCTCCCTTCCCCCGGTCAGATCCAAACAGCAGTCTGAGCCTCTCGCCCTGCGCCGCCTTGGCCTCATGCCAGGCACGGGTATGTCCCTCGATCTCCGGAAGTCCATATCTCACGCGGCCAGCATTCACCCACTCCATCAGTTCACGTACATAATCCTCCTCCTTGTCTCTCAAAGAATGGAACTTCCTCCCGCTTCCGAGGCGTTTCTTCTTTTCCGCGTACTCAAGGCGCATGCTATCAGGCAAGGTAGCTACCCCCGTGAACACAGCCGCAACTGCAATAGCCTGGAACTCGAACAGCGAAAATGTCGCGGTGTAGTACGGAATCCCGACAAATGCAAGCGATGGGTCGGGGATGTAGAAGATGTCTTTGTGCAGATTGTGTACCTGGGTTCCGTCTGTGACTAGGATCGTTTCATCTGCGTCTTCCGGGGCGGTTTCATCGTCGTGATAGGACTGTAGGAAGGGCAGGGCTATATGATACCCAGTGCAGATGATGATGTTGTCGATCCCGCCGAGCTTTTCGCCTGTCTTGAGGTGGACTGCAAGAGGCAGTGAGTCCTCGTGGCTGGAGTCTATATCGTCTTGCACCTCGAAGTCGGATATCTCGCCGATTCTCACCCCATTCTCTGGCAGCAGTGTAGCTGGGATATCAAATTCACCGTCTCTAGTGCTCTGATAGACTGTTTTGGCGTGTGGTCCAATGTCTCGAGCAATGTCGATAGACGAAACGCCGCCTCCGATTAGAAGAACCGTCTGTGGCCATTAGCACATTGTGATGTATCATCGTGGATGCCAACTTGCATTATCTTTGTAAGCATGTGGCTTTCTATATGCCTTTGAGTGTATGATTCTCGTCGACCATCGACGCTTCGCATCTGCTAGTCCGGGGATGTCGGGGATCCGCGGGGCATGATAATGGCCAGAGGCGACCACGACGGCATCGAAGACCTGTGAACATGAGCTGCAGTCACAATAAATTTTCTCGCTCACTTACTGAATCATCCTGATATCTCTCCACAACCCTGGAGAAACCCTCCCGTAATATCGTCCAATGTACCTTCCACGAATCTCCCACTTTATAAACGTCCGTCACTCGCGCACCATAGATAGTAGCATCTTCGACTCCTGCACTCTGCGAGATATCCTGTATATACTCCTTCAAAACAGCATGACTGACAAATTCAGGCGTCCCCTCCGGCCAAGCACCGAGCTTGACACGCATCAACGTCGTCGGCACGTTATTCTTCAAGCTATCATAGCACGGACTGTACACATGAGAACGGCGTCTTAATAGCGCAGCAATCCACTTACCCAGGCGGCGCATGCGTGAGAGTCACACGCTCACTGGACGACCCAGGCTCGACATCAGGCCTGTCAGCGACAGAAGGCTTGAGAGAGGGATACGGCGGATCGAGCGGCTGCCGGTCATCGTGAAGCCTGTCACTGAGTAAGTCCAAGCATTGATGAGTCTCTCTGCAACCTACCAGACACCTCCTGCGGCTGGATTCCGTTCGAACACAACGACGTCGATCCCGCTTTGCAGCAGATGCGCGGCAGAGACCACGCCGCTGATCCCGGCGCCGATGACGGCGACTCTCCGAATTTGTTTGCGAGTCATGGGGCCGGCTGCGGAAATGTGTTTTCTACAGGAGATGGCTTGGGAAGATGCGTTTGGTTGTTTTATGGGCGGGTGTATTGCGTTATGCTTGATGGCTGTGGTGTCATTCTGTTACCATCACTATCTGATTGATATCGGAGTCCAATCCACGGCACGGTCGGCAAAAGCCCTTTTGTTTGGCCTTATCGTGAGGTCCACTGACCCCTCCATTCATGGACGTCAATCCTGTTTCTGATTATGAATCATGTCAAGCTATATCAAACGCAATATCGTGCTGACATGGTGATATCCGAATCCTCCAGCACCCCCTAACCAACCCACTCGATGGGTGTATGATCCGCCATAGAGGAGAAAGAAGCTTCGAAAGATGAGGGGTGTAATCCTGAAGCGGGGAGACCACGACATCTCTCGAAATATATGGTGGGCTAGATGCTGCAGTCGCCATGGAGGAGGTGTATGATGTGATTGAATCCCGGACGTAGAGAGAAAGCACTCACAGACTAGCTATTAGTCAGTGAGGAGATACTCCTGCTATCTACTTATATCAAATGGATCATGTCACCACCATTGGAATCAATTCGCTCATCCGATTCCAGTCCTCAGCATGGCGCCCGCCCCGATTGACCCCCGAATTGTAGATGTCGCTGAGCCGCGGAAGGACTCTCTTGACCTTCCTCCTGGCACTCGTGAGCGGCTGGAAAAGGCCGGTATTGACCTCTCCCAGGGATATCCATACCGGCCCTCTCGGCCTCTCTACCTCGACGATGTGTACAAGATCCGCGACTACGACCGGCCGCATGTCGACCCTGGGACCCGCGCAGACCCAGAAAAGAAAGCCCTACTCTCGGCCGCCAAGGAGGTCATTCATCTTACAAGACATATCGGAACAGAGATAGTAGGAATCCAGCTGAAGGATCTTACACCCCAACAAAGGGACGAGCTGGGCCTGCTCATCGCGGAGCGCAGCGTGGTCTTCTTCCGCGACCAGGACATCTCGCCCCAGCAGCAGAAAGAGCTCGGCGAGTGGTTTGGGGAGATTGAAGTTCACGTACGTATAAGTCCAAGATTCTCTTGTGCAATCCGCACTCTCTTACAGCCTATAGCCACAAGTCCCGCAGGTTCCGGGCGTCCCAGGCGTGACCGTCATCTGGCCTGCTCTCCAAGCAACGGAGACTGCGGCTGGGTTCCGCAAACCCGGCGGATCATCACGGTGGCACACAGACCTGGTGCATGAGCGCCAACCGGCCGGAGTGACGCATCTACACAATGACACGGTGCCTACCGTTGGCGGCGATACGCTCTGGGCCAGTGGCTACGCGGCGTACGAGAAGCTGTCACCCATGCTGCGTGAGTTCATCGACGGCAAGACCGCCATCTATCGCTCGGCTCACCCGTACCTCGACCGGAAGCGACCCGAGGAAGGGCCGAAGTACGTGGAGCGGGAGCATCCTCTTGTCCGCGTGCATCCTGCCACGGGATGGAAAGCACTGTGGGTGAACCGGGCCATGACGGTTCGGATCGTGGGACTGGACAAGAACGAAAGCGATGTGATCCTGGGTCTCCTGTGCGATGTGTATGAGAAGAACCCTGATATTCAGGTTCGGTTCAAATGGTCCCCTAGGACAAGTGCCCTGTGGGATAACAGGTATGTACTATCCGAGTCTATTGCGTTATCGTTTCAAGGCTAATGGACGTAAGGATCACGATTCACAATGCCAGTTGGGATTACGAGGGGTCGGAGCCGCGGCATGGAACCAGAGTCACGGCTCTTGCTGAGAAGCCCTTCTTTGATCCGAATGCGCCCACTCGCCGGGAGAAGCTGGGTCTATTGGGACCCGACGAGATTGAAGAGTTGGCCAATTATAAGAAGAAATGAGAGGCTATGCCACCTTGATGTACATCGCAGCGGCTCCGCGCTACTTTGGTTAATGGACATCAATGTTCATCATTATTACCTTCGGCAGTATGCTGCCAGATGTTGTTCCGAATGCTTCAAGATATCTGCTAGAATTAAAGTCGATTGGTATTGAGAGGGGCTACTTGCGGCGAAGGATGTAAATCCAATGGAATACCTCCGGGGTATACGCAAACGAAGACGCATGGCCTTGAGGCGCTTTCAACGGTGTTCGGGACACGACCGTCCAGTAGGCCGCTAGGTGGGATAGGTTGTCGAATCGAATAGTCGAATACGAAAGGCTGATCCATGTCGTCCCTTTCTCCGTTAGGGGTGCGAGGTGCAGGCCCAGTAGCTCGACAGGGGACAGGGTAATATCGCCATTTGTCTCGGCACATTCGCGCACGATCGGGCAAATATTGGATGGGAGGGCAAAGGATGAGAATGTCGCCGGGGCAGAGGTTGCGATCGCGTCGCTCGTGCTTTTGTCCAGGATGATATCGAAGGGCGCGAAGGATAAGAGGTCGGCCACATCATCCCAGGACCGCAGATCGACGTGATACCAATGCATAGCTTCGGACGGACCTTTCTCCTTCTCAACCACTAGGCCTAGTCGAACCGCTTCGGTGGAAAAGTCGGCATTCTACCAGAAGTGACCGATGAGTACAGGCACACGGCGACTTCAGGGGTCTCTCTCTACCTACCACAATGCCATTACCCGCCCAGCCGCGTGCCACAAACGCATCGCGGAGTTTTGCGCCCAGTTTAGAAACGCCCGGGCCTAGGTGTAACACCTTCGGTCTGTTTGCTTCCTTCAAGAGCCGGCTCTGGAGGTTGGATATGACCGCTTCGATGAGAGCGTCGCCAGAGTTCAGCCACTCCCCGACATCCTGGCCGGTGGCGAACTTCTTGTCCCAGAATACGGGGTCATCGTAGTCCGGGGTGCCTGTAATTTTCCGGTGGGTTCGCCCGGTCGGATGCGTGGACATGTTGCGCAGTCGACGTGCGATCAGGAGAGAAAATGACGAGTGCAGATAAGATAGAAGAGCAGTCACGTGTATAACGTCCCCTTTAGGAAACCAACTATACCCCTTGAATGTAGGCCATGATCAATGAGCATCATAGACTTTATCGACTGAGGATTTGTTAGACTAATGCTTCCTCTGGGGCTTGTGTCTTCATACAGTTTTGCATCATCAGCCTTGGGGATGACGGCTATGCCACATAGAATCATGCAGAGTCTATCAGGAATATACTCTTGAATTGACAGGATTTGATATTAGATATTCCTGCATCTTATTACCAGTGAATACAACTGCTTATTTTAATGCAGTTGGTCCAAATGTGGATATTTGATATACAGAAGAATAATAACCAAATTAATTGAGCTCAATACATTATGCAAATGATACCTATGTCTAGATTCCTCACTTATTCTCATTTGCAAAGCCACTTACTAAAGCCGCAGATTCTGCTCTATACAATATTGAGGGGATATTCTGTAGAGTAGAGGACCGCTCACACCATCTTCCCTTGACCAATTGACAATGGGCCGGATATCTCTTTCCCCTAAAAGAAGTGTCTTCCCCTCATGCTACAATGGCAGGGTAAAGCTACCTAGGGTATTATGACGAATGTATACACCTCAACCCCGCTACTTGGCTTACAAAGTGTCCAAAGTGTCAGGGGACTCTGGTATCAGTCATCCATGATATGTCACATCATGCAATCGGAAGTGAAAATGTCTAGGCCATGCTGAGTATTAATGTCTATTACCTCCAATAACCTCACGGAATACGATTCCCTACAGATATCTCTCAACCCAGCCAAAACATGCCACCAGACAGGTCTCGCCAGCCCATAAGACGCCCATACCGCACAGAAAACATTACTCAGTCAACTCTCCCATCAGAAACGGTGGCAAATGGACGGAGACTTCGTAGCAACATGGAACCGCCGGTTAGTGGTCTGACAGCCGTCTATCAGGAAAGACGATGAAACAGTGACGCCACCATGGGCTGCACCTATCATGTAATGATAGTCGCGCGGCGAGACTCATCGATTGGCATCACCACTCCTGATGAACGGTAATTATGCTTGCGAGTTCCGGGGGGTCAGCTCTGCGCCAAACTTGATAGGACCAGCACCCACCCAATCACTACCCACCGGGGCGCCATCGGCTCAGCAACCCAATGACGCCGCAAGGCCTATCCTGCACTGATCAGGAAAACAAAGTACCTGCTGCGCCTTAATTGTACTCAGCTGGTACTTGCCCTCGCTGTCTCGTGACTACCCCGCATCCGGGGGTGGTCGAAGGTATATTACGCCTGTCCAACCCAGCACCCCCTTTGGTACAGTATCTCCTCGAGTCTCAGGCCTTGCAGGTTCATCCGTTGACTCGCTCCCATCTCAGCACACCATCTCATCCCTGCGACCAGTCAGACCACTTGAAGATGTCGGCCCCTCAGATCCTCCAGAGCCTGTCGCAGCTGGGCTCGTCCGTTGGACAGTACTCTCGCCAGCAGGCCAACACCTGGAGGAACCGCCTTCTCACCACAGGTCAGTTGAGTCCCCCTTTCGTCAGCTAACACAATTCTGACTGTGTTTCTTGTCTAGACAAGTCACGGAGACGGGCACAGATCGTTCAGACGTCATTCAGCGTCCACCGGCCTGTCTGGATCACCGCTGGCGGTGGCGCCTACACCACCATGGCCGCCGTGTATCTCACCCTACGATACCTGCGTCGACTGTGATGAGCTGTTCGGACGGTTACTACGGATCAACAGCGGTGATGAGGTGGAAGCAGGGGATAGGCCCTAGACGGGTGTGAATCTTTCATTTGTCACATTTCCTTCATCATACGTTTGACACGGATGGGACATACGCCACCAGCTGGCAGGATGGCGTTTGGGGTTGATTTATCATTTTCATCATTTTGATGATCGCTATCATGGCATTATTAGGCACCAATATCAAGGGCATCATGAAAGCCACATCTGCATCTAAAGGAGGGGTCAGGGGGAGGCTGTTCCAGACAAGTAACGCAGAGCATCTGATGAATGCTGATACGGTCAAGGATCCTGCAACAACGAGCAGGGATGCACTTTAGGCAGATGTAACCCTGTACGAATCAGACAACCTTCCCACACACCATCAGGCCACGCACGTCACCAAGGGGTCAATAGGAAGGGAACCTACGGGTTACGGAGTACTTCCCAGGCATCTACCTCCGGGCTTCACTCCTTTCTCTTGACATGACCTGATAATGATATCTGCAGTCTGGCCCATCACTCCACCGAAGCTTCTCCTGGTACTAACTACTAGGCAGATAGAGGGCGGGTCAATACCCCAGATCCACCAGAGCTCTCTCCCCCCCTCCACCGCTGCGATCATCCGAATACGCATCCCGCCCCCTTTAATTGGCCGGGAACCAGTGGCGGCCGGATAGAGTTCAACCCCGCCTGCCACCATCCAATCGACAAGAGATGAATGCGTGGTGGTGCATCCTACCCCGGATCCTTGGCAACCCCGCACATTCATTAGGGACTGCTTTAGGCCCAGACGCCGGAACTCCCGGGCGACTAGAATAGTACGGAGATGTGAGGAGCTCACCTGCCTGCTGGGGCAAATGGGATATGCATAGGTGGTGTCTAGGGAGGGGGTTGACTGATTGACTGATGCAGGACGTCATCATACATGGACTTGTCCTACAGATCACGGGGCAGCACAGTGCCCATAGGACGATTAATCCTTCCACAATCAGGAGAACATGGTTGTTGGTTGGGGGTGTTATCGATAACTGATATGCTCCTGATGCTACCAACAATCTGGGTCCACCTGTTAGCTGGCAATCCCGCGTGGGAGTGGGTCAACTACCCTCCCTCTGAATTTACTCCGTATACGGAGTAGGTTAGAGGGAAACCACTAGTGCTGAGAGATGACGTTGAGGGTTGTGATGTGTCCAGAAGGCGAGTAAGGAGAGACTGAGAGTTTGATGCGACTGGCCGACAGCGTTTGGTGGTACTTACTCCCTTGCTCACTCCTTCTTTCTTCGCTATAGAATTTACAGGACAAGTTATGCTGCGGTCTTTAGGGATAGAGACATAGGAATGGAGAAAAAAAAAGAAAGTGAAATGATACTACCAAGAAAAAATATCTGATATCAAATAAGAGATACAATACATGAGACGGCAAAAAATAGTTGAGAGAAAAAGAAATGCATCATCCGTGAATCGAACACGGGCCTCATCGATGGCAACGATGAATTCTACCACTAGACCAATGATGCTTCTTGTTGTAATACCCTTTTAATTTATGTCAGAGAAACAACCCTGTCTATCTTTCTATCCTCTCCCACCTGGTCGCAATTCATCCTTCTGTCTCGGTTACAAAGAAGGCCTTGTGTATATGACTTGTCAAATTCCCATGATATCAAATGTCTGTTTTGCTCATATTGCCTCTCTATACTCTGCTCTTATGTCCCAGCGAGTGGTTCCAGATGACCACCTGAGTTGCGCGAGAAATATATATTCCCCACTGATATATCTTCGATGCGTATCAGCCTTTATATCAAAACACCGGCTGTCACATTCTGATGTCTGATATGACGTCAGTCACAGAGACAGATGTATCTAGAGCTGGTGAGACGTAGCGCCCAAGGCGCCACGGGAAGGCTGTAATAGACAATCTTCTTCCAGATACTGCTCATAGAGAGACAATAATGCCTGATCCAGGATCTCGGCCCTGACCGGCTGTACTTCGCGGTACTTTAATCTGCAGCTCTTGGGCGCCCTGGCTAGACTCAATTGGGAACGAGTACTATACCAGAAAAACATCGCCTGGAGAGATTGTACGGGTATATGGGCGGACTGGACACACTCGATGCGCATCGACTAGGATTTCTGAGTCGGGACGACCCGGCTCATGGGGAGCTTGTGGAGAAGATACTGGAGCGTATCATGAACGGAGGAAGAATCTCATAGCCGGAAAGCATAAAAGATGGAAAGAGGGCTTCCGAGCTTCCGAAGGTTCCCATTCAAGGCAAATGTCTATGGGCTGGGGATGATAAGTACGAGTTTATAGAGATCATATGGAAGGTGAAGGCAGATGAGCAAGTGAATTATTCGACAAATAACTATACAAGATTTGTTTCATTGACTATACTTTCAGAGTCTATATAGCCCACACATATGGAGCCTTTCAGTGTGGATATCTCATGACCGTGGTAAGGTATCTGTGCTGGCTCCAGGTTTGACAAGCTCATCAGTCTCTTTTTTGATCACAGCCGGGAAGATGATTGCTGAGAGAATTTGGAGGCAACATCTTCGTGCATATTATACCTATCATTGTTTTTTAGTAATGCGGAAAAGAATGGCCTTTTGGACAGACATACGTGTTCATTTCCTTGATCGTCAGCTTGTTTGCCTCATCCTTGACCGTATACAATGGGTTGTCGGTGTTATCCGAGAAGCCTGGACAGTGTCAGCGGCGAAGATTTTGCTTCAGAGCAAGGAAAGGGCTTACCAATGCGTTCGTGGATATTCTCACGCGCCCGAGCGGATGCAGCTTGGACTTTAGTTGCGCGAGGCTTTCTCACTGCTTGGTAAACTTCGAGTGCCTGGCGGATATCGCCGGTGAAATGCTTCTGACTGAATACAATGCCGAGGCAAGCAGCGTCCTCAATCGCCATACAAGCGCCCTGGCTCTGATCAGGCATCATCTGGACCATCATGTTAGATTTGTGATAACAATATTTTAGTCATTGAGAAACTCACTGGATGCGCGGCATCACCCATGATACAGACCACCCCCTTCTGCCAGTAGTCGTAGGGCTGATGAACCCACAGCCTCCAAGGGCGGACCTCTGTTCCAATTTTGAAATGCTCCCGGAGCTCAGGGTCGAGGTCTGGGAATGGGGCGAGTAGCTCTTCGACGGTTGACTCGCTGGCCCAGTTTTGGGAACTGTAGTCTCCCTTCTCACGGGGAAAGAAGCAATAGTAAGACAACAAACTGCCGCTGTTGCAAGGTGAAAGGACAATCTTGTGAACGTTATTATGGCCGCCCCAGTACTCGAGGGCACTGTCCTTGGAGTAATCCACCAGACCGAGCTTCACGGCCGTTGCGGTATCGACATTGGCGTGGAGACAGCTCGAGTTTGCCGGCTTCTTCTCGGGGTGAATACCAATGATACTCCGAACGGCAGAGCCGATGCCGTCCGCTCCCACCACCAACTCGTGCCGGGCAGTAGCACCGTTCTCAAAGGTGATCAGTCCAGAGTCGACGTCGATATTCTTGCACTGTTCGTTCAAGTTAGATTGATCAACCTTAGCCCCAGACGGTCTCTTCTTACCTTGTGGTTCAGGACAACCTTGACAGGCATGCCCTTCCCTTGACCAACCGCCGTATCCATCAGCATCTTATGCATATACTGGCGATGGAACATATAGTACAGCTTCAAGGCCTGTGTTAGCTGCTGCTGAAGCTTCCGGCTTGCTTCAATAGACTCACATAGCCCCATTTCTCTTCGTAGTCACTCAGATCGTACTCGCTAACCGGCTTGCCGGTTTTCCAGTCGCGGTTGATGAGCTTCCGAAGTATGACAGGGTCACCGGTGGCGACATCCACCTCCCACTCCTGCAGCCATCTGGTGCCGTTTGCCGCGCAGGAGATGGATGCACCGACTTCGCCCGCGTAATCGGCGCGCTCATAGATTGTCACATGGTGCCCAGCTCGCCGGAGTGAGATGGCTGCAGCGAGACCGCCAATGCCACCGCCAATAATGGCAACATCTAGACTTCTCCAACCGTTCTGAAGTCGCATCTTGAAAGTGTGTGATGTAGTGGTTCCTTGATGGTTGAGTAAAGGAGCTGATGGCTGTTTACGATCCGTCAACACAGGCGATGCTCACCACGCCTTTATATCTCGCTTCCTTCTGTGTTCTTGGGCTTATCCGATAGGAAGATGAGAACATAGCCGCCCTCAGTCTGATACGCCGGGCGGATGCTGCACCAGCCGACATTAGATAGTCAAATCTCAACCCCACACAGGGAAGCGGCACTAGTCTCTTGAGATCAGTAGAAGTAGATACTGCTCGATGTCACAGCAGAGAGGCATCTTCAATAAAGTATAGAACACAGTAAAGAAGCATCACATTGTATTCTCTTCCAACGACTGTAAGAGTCGTCTGATCCGGCCTATTCTGTATATGATATCACCCTGACCAATAGCCTCGCGTCGGTGGTTGGTCAGGAATCGAGGCGGCCTCTGCACCGCCGCCAGGCGGGTAGCGCACTGATAGGCGGAGGCGGTCCGCGCACCGAAGCGGGTAGCGAATTCCTACTGGATGGGCCACCAAACTCACCCGATTTGAACCCATCCGAACACCCCGGGCTAAACTGAAGGTGATGATCAGCATGGAAAGAGCTGCCTAGGTAGGATTACTTCAACCCCTTTGGTGGACTCGGTGGCCCAGATCATGAGTGAGCCAAAACAGAGATTACTGCTGTGCCCCCTTTTTTTGGGGAGACAACTCCTACATAGACAAGAGATCTCTTGATATTCTGATTAGAGTCAATTCATTCTGCAAACAATGAAGGATTCTCGGAAATTTATTAGTGGATCGCACCAGTACCTTATGTAAGTGGATGATAGGACCTGCAGCACCCCCTAGCCTGCAGGTAAGATCGTTCTCATCTTGCCAGAAAAACGATCTTTGGAGTTGAAACCTGTAGAATCCTCTGATTCTCCTCGGTTTACACATCATGAATGGACCAACCGCGACAAATTTATGATATCGGCCCATTTCGATCAAGCGTCAAGAACAAGGACACTCAGCTGAATGTTTATGTCTCCGACAAGCACTTTAAAATCGATATCTTCGAAGATGACCTCAAGAGCCCCACAGCCATACTGGAAGATTATCTGAGACAAGTCAGTCGCCAGGAACCAAAACCTCATCCCCGATGAAGATGAGGAGCCATTCTATGAGGACACACCCTGGATGAGATGCACGAGTGGGTCCTTCAGCCATTGATGCCAAGTTTTTCGCTGCCTTCCTCCATTGGACCTGTGTCGGCGGTAAACGCTTGAGGACCGTCTGTTTGCAGAGGAGCTATACTACAGCCTGAAAGCAGAACGGAACAAACTCGTGCCAGTGTGGGGAAATACAATGGGAAGGAGAACCATATGATCGGTGCCCAGCTACCCCCTTCTAAGAACATCGACTATTCAATGTTTCCTCTTTACTCATCACATGAGATCCAAATCGCAATCGATGAAAATTCAACTTCATTGCCAGCCGT
The DNA here is from genome assembly GCA_019721355.1 of Aspergillus sp. MEXU 27854. Lineage (NCBI taxonomy): Eukaryota > Fungi > Ascomycota > Eurotiomycetes > Eurotiales > Aspergillaceae > Aspergillus > Aspergillus sp. MEXU 27854. The sequence goes on from JAGMTT010000002.1 coordinate 444,397, forward strand.
ACCTCGTCAGGGTTTACATACCAGGACGAGGAGAACCATGCTTCTTCGAAATAGTCTTTGCTGGCGACGTTGGCATAACTCTTCGAGAGCTGCAGCGCGTACGCAAAGATCCAGTCGCTCGAAGTTGGAGAGACCGTATATACCTCACGACTTCACGGACTAGTCCGGAATGATGAAGGCAGTATCATGGGGCTACTCTTGTCGTACGTCGATTGTGGCGGATCAACCCTCAGTTGCGTTGACGTATCTGATCCTAGATACTCTGGACTGCCGCAAAAATGGTTCGATCAGATATCTCGAACCTTGGAGGTTCTTCATGCCCATGGTATAGTCTGGGGGGACGCAAAGCCGGATAATGTGCTCATTGACCTACAAGAAAACGCATATCTGATTGATTTTGGCGGAGGTTATACTGAAGGATGGGTGGATAAAGAGAAATCAGACTCAGTAGAGGGAGATCTCCAGGGACTACAAAGCATCAAGGAATATCTTTTGGTTTGATGGTTCAAGGCTACAATCTTCCACAATCCATACTCCCAGAATGTTTCCTTGATGTCTTTTTATCGATGATATTTCTCCCAGGCTGGACTCTTCGCCCCTTTGTCTATGCACGAACCATCATTCCACCGAGGCATAACCCGGCGGTTTGGCTTTAGGGAGCGGTGGGACCCCGAGAAAGCGTATAGAGCACTATGAATGTTGCAGCGCAAGATCTATATCTCCCCCTCTTCTTCCCCCGCGAGAAACTTCTATCTTTCTCTGCTTGAAAGTCCGCGATAAATCGCCCCTGACGCGACTGAGATAGTCCGCAACATGTCACAAGCTGCAAACTATGACTCCTCCGTGTGACCACCGCAGACGATTTTCGAATTGCACCTTTAGTTTCCCTATGAAAATGCAATGTCCTGGTTGTAATTCTTATAGTCAGAGAGTGCTCACTAGGGCAAACATGTGACTGCTGGCTTCTCATTCGCCTGGAATCATGTCGTCAGACTGAGAATAGGCAAACCGGTACTCTTAAAGCCTCCGGTGCCCCTGATCACCTGGGGCACTTGCCATCCTCCTTGTTCTCGCATTCGGTAGCTCTAGACACCACTCTCAAGACAACGATGCTACTAAGCTTTCTTCTTTTCAGCCTAATGCCCCAAACATGTCTCTCCACCAAGGGACAGTCGCACACAGCGCCTATCGTTGACGACAACGACGCCTCCACACCGTTGGAAGCTCGCCTGCTTGACAAGCATAATACCACTGTCCGTGGGAAGATCTCTACGCGGGCCCCCCCTAGCGGAGTGGGTATTATGGTCCACGTCACCTTATGGGGTATCCCCTCTGGCCAATCCTGGGGTATGTCGACCACATCGCTAGACCCCTTCTACTACCCATGACTAACTCCTAACAGAATATCACATCCACGAGAAACCAGTCCCCGAAAATGGCAACTGCTGGGCCACCGGCAGACACCTCGATCCGTACGGCCGCACCGACACTCCGCCCTGCGACATCAAGAACCCTGCGTCATGCGAGGTCGGCGATCTCAGTGGGAAGCACGCGCCGATATTCATCGGATCCAGGGATCCGTTCGACGTTCGATACACGGACTTTTTCTTGTCAAATACGGAGGGGACGCCGGCTTATTATGGGAACCTATCGGTGGTGGTGCATGCACCCAATGGATCAAGGGTTAATTGTGGGAATTTCGAGGAGGGTGGACTGCTTTTGTGATGTGCCTGTTCGCCAGTTTTTGCAGGGGGAGGACGGTGTACGCGATCGTGCTAGGTCGAGTGGGTTCCATGAAGAATGGGAGGCATGCATCATGATATCGTATGGTAACGGCAACCCGGATCTGTCTCCAGAGCGTTATCACGTCATAGGACCCAGTAAATGATTGCTTAGCTATACAGGAAATTGGATAGCCCAATGCCACTGGCAGACTATGATATCGCTTGGCGACCAAGATGATTGATGATATTAGTGGCAACATGCTCATTCGAATCGGGCGGACTGCCGCCTCAGGCAGAGGTCCTAGGTATGTATGTTGTGTACTCGCAGATACAACCCAATTATATAGTCCTCAGAGTAAAAGAAACAAAACAGGGAGGTGCACCTCTGAAGAAAGAGCATCGCATGACTCCTGTAGGGGAATGACATGCCACTCCTGGCTGGTTGCCTTCAATTTCTCTTTCCATAGAGCCGCATATGATAGGCAAACGCATGAAGGAATCAAAGAAGAAGTGTTACCAAATTGGGACTGGTACAGGATCTACGTACATTTATATTAGATTGCTTGTTGTACCACAACGCATGTACGTCGACACATGGAACAATAATCCGCTACGGTTCTCACCCCTGGCAGAGCCAGCAAAATGCCAGATGACATAGGGTGTTCTCCACCGCTGCAGAAAACCTGCCGGAAAGATTATCAAGTGCAGACTGTCCTTGCGCGACTGGATCACTTGAGTAGATAGCAGGTTACTACCGCTCTAGACGTCAACAAGATGCGACTAACCGAATACGGAAATCCCAAGGAACGAATCATGCTAGATAGATTGCAGGTTTAGAGGTGGCCAAACTGCGACAGAAAATGGAGAATGTCATGAAACCATAGCTAATTCATTTATCAAAGGGCTGTATTATCCGCCTACTAATCGGATTGCTTCAATCTGCGCTGCGAACTTCTTCCCCAAATGGTAGGACGCATATACATCCGGTCACTTCTTCAGATTGAGCCATGATATAGAGCTTTCTGACATCACACACACACCACCGTAGAAGCAAGGAAAGTGTTTCCTTACATCAAATAAGCGATGACGACCCTAGTAGTAGAGGTTCTTTGACGAGGTGGTTCTACGAATTAAAAAGGTATAACTACTTGGCACCCCCTCAAGGCAAATATCAGACACAGCAGAGAACCTTCTCCATAACAGCGAGCCTACTAGCAGAACCATTTAAACATACATCGCAATGCCTTCATCTGGTTTGGCCACCGCGGACGCAGCATCCGCCCAAACGGCATATTTTCTCAAGCCCCATGGCGGTCGTATGTGGCTGTGTACTGAAGCGTAAACTCATGCTAATTTCCTGTAGGAGTCGAGCTTGGCACAATCGAAGTCCCCAAATCCTCTCCTGATGCAATTCAGACTGGAAAGAACGAAACGAGGTCCCGTGTGTTCAACTCTGGAATCCCACGGCCACAAATCCAGCCGCAGTTTCGCCCCAGTCACTATAACCTGGGAACTAGACTAGCTTACAGGCTGGAGGAGCTTGGAGTAACGGACTACTTTGGAGTTCCTGGTCTGTTTGAGAGGCCCACCTGAGAGTTAACCCCGCTGACAGTCACAGGTGATTTCAATTTGAGCTTGCTTGACGAACTGCTCAAGAATAAATCACTACGCATGATAGGATGCTGCAACGAGTTGAACGTTGGCTACGCGGCCGATGGATACGCTCGATCCTCGCCTGGCAGAGTGGCCGTCATTGTGGTGACGTACATGGTGGGAGGCCTTTCACTGATTAATGCTATCGCGGGTGCATACTCGGAGGGCCTCAGGGTGGTGATCATATCCGGGTGCCCGGCACAGACGAAGCTGAAGCTCGGCCAGGACCAGATAGTCCATCATACTCTGGGCACGGCCGACAAAGACCAAGCCGTGCGGATTTTCAAAGAAGTCACTGCATCGTCTGTGCGCCTTACTAGCGATAATCCTGCGAAAGCACTTGACGATGCAATCAACCGCTGTCTGGATACCTCGCTTCCGGTATACGTCGAGATCCCGGAGGACCTTGTCCGGGTCCCCTGCGAGACTCCCAGTCCGCTTTCGACCAAACCACCGGCATTTTGCCAGACGCCACATACTGCTCCCACAATCAATTCTATCATTAGGGCATGGCAAGCAGCGAAGAAGCCGATATTGCTGGTCGGACCCAATGTACGCCACACCGTCGTCCCTGATCTACTGGTGGCCCTTATGGAGAAGCTCGGGTGTCCAGTGTGCATTCAACCAGACGGCAAGTCCCTCGTCCCAGAAGACCACCCCCAATTTCTAGGCACATTTTGGTCTAAAGCCAGCGAGCCGGCATGTGAGCAGGCAGTGCTGGATTCAGACCTGTGGCTTATGATTGGATGCCGCTGGACGGACCTGCACACATTTGGCAACATTGATCGCGACAAGGAATCCCACCGTATTGTCGACCTCCAGGACGGGGTGGCTAAATTGCCAAAGGGGGAGACCTTCCGAGGCGTAGCTCTCAATGACCTGATCAAAGGTCTCGTGGTATCGGATATTCCTTCCAACGATACCTTCCGGCCCTGCATTACAACCGCCCCCGCAACTCTGGACGCCTCGACTGACGGGACTTCGCCACTTTCTCTTCCCATCATCCTCCGCGGCATTCAGACTATAGTTAAGTCGGATGCTGCAATCATTGCTGATACGGGCGATTGCTGGTTCAACGCGCAACTGATCAAGCTCCCGCGCGGAGCAGACTTCCAGATGCAGATGATCTATTGCTCTATCGGATGGAGTCTCCCTGCGGCTCTTGGCTATCAAGTCGGCCGGTCGGACAAACGAGTCATTGTCATGATTGGAGACGGGGGCTTCCAGATGACGGGCCAGGAGTTGAGTACCATGATGCGGTTGAGACTGAACCCTATTATCTTCATTTTTAACAATCTGGGGTACGCAGTCGAGGTAAGCGCGCCCTCAAGTATGCCCTATCGCAAAGACGAGCATCATCTGACATTTAGATCCAATGCAGACTGCGATCCACGACGGGCCGTACAATTACTACAGCAACTGGAACTACACCTCCTTTGCGTCAAGCCTCCACAACACATTCCATTCTATACCATCCGACAGCACGCACTTTGACAAAGAGATCGCGGAAAGTTGCTCAAACCCGCGAATGTTCTCTGCGCAGATCAAGACGACCACGGATTTGCTGATGGCGCTGGGTCGTGCCGAACGGGAGCCTGAAAAACTTGCACTCCTTGAATGCTGTATTCAGCCCGACGACATCAGTCCCGCAATGCGCCGCTTTGCAAAGGGGTTTGGTGACGAGAAGAAGACTAATGGGGCGAATGGCAATGTGTAATCTCACGTGGGATTGCCGGCCTCGAAGTTGCGTTGTCTCCACATCCGTTGCGGGCATAAAATTTGCACTATTTACGTGTAGTACGTTCAATGGTTTGATTTCCTGCGATTATGTCGACGTTAAAATAGATTGATACTATCCGAAGAAGCTAAGATGAGTGAATGAGATATTCGACATGTCCACCTACATCTAAGCGGCCTTAAGAGCAAGGTATAAAATATAAGGTCTACTCACTAGCCTACCAGGCGGCCTCTTAACGAATGATATGAGAACAATAAGCAACAATAAAACAAAACCAAGCACAGCCGGTAATCGTTAACCCACTCCCGTCCCTCCCTAACGTTATAGCCTAGTGATACATTGCGACGAAGAGCGGATCAAGGTTCCACCATGACATATCGAGACAAGACTAGCTCGTGCTCCGGGTCAACCGACAAGACCCAAATCAATTAGAGCCTTCACCGGTTAAAGTCCCATTAGAACAGGACAAGCCGACCCCCATCGTTGCGCGTCCCTTAGAAGGGAGTGACGGTAGGAAGGCCGGAGGGAGGGCCGGAAGGAGTACCAGACGGAGTACCGCTGGGGGTAGGCGTAGCGGAGGGAGTGACCGGGAAAGGAGGCGGCGGCGGAGGAGGGAAGAACTGCCGCTTCTCAAAGGGTCCCCAGGGGAAACCAGTGGGAGCCACGGTGGCCGAGCTAGAGGGAGTGGCCGGGGTGACCGGAGGCTCGCCAAACACGGGGAAGTCTCTGGGGGCCATGGAGGGCGTTGGCAGAGCGCTGGAGGAGGGAGTGCCCGAAGCGAACGGGGGAGGAGGCGGGAAGAAACCGAAGGGAGGGAGGGCAGCAACGCAGCTGACGAAGCCGGCAAAGGCAATTCCAGTGAACTTCATCTTGGTAGTAGATATGATGGATTGAGAAAGAGTGTCTTGATTCAAGAAGTTGATAGAGTGTCTCTGCACCGGGGTACCAGGACTTTATAACCGTTGACAAGAAACAACTGATGACGCTATGCCGACGATCTGTGGTCCAGCCGCTGGAATTCTGATACCAGTGAGTTAGTTACCATATCTGGTAATTCTAGATGAGAATCATAACGACTGGAGCTGGCGACTCGCCGACTTCGGCCAAAGCCTGAGATGTATAGACACTGGCAACCCAAAGCCGAGCCGCCCAAGGTTGGTAGATCAGTTCTGGACCTGCGTTAGCCAGGGACATCAACCAACACATGGCTTTGGGTCTCTGGTTGCCAAACTTTGTTCGCACTGCAGACTCAAGGGTCCAGACAGTTGCCGTTTGGGCTCGCCAGAGGGTGAGTCTGGTGGGTCAAGAAAAGTGACGATCAGGCTGTTGTCCAACAATTGGCTTTGCGGTGGCGATGGTCCACCGGCGGCGGCAATAGTTGCTCCCATAGCCGCTGACAGCTGTTAGTCTGCACCGTAGATTGTCGTATGAATGTTCTATGATGTTTATCTGCCATGAAGGCTTTTCAGAATCCTAGTAACCGCTGAGTCTTTTCATGCGTGTGCTTCAACAGGTCGTCTGTCGCCGAACTCTGTGACTGTTGACGTCTCAGACAAGCCGGTTTCCATGTTAACCGATTGCAGATCCTGTGGGGCGAGATAAGCAAAATGATAATCTGAGCCCAATTAAGGGGGTTGGTGAGTGGAAAACGATGTACTCTGTATTCTGAAGCTGAGCTGAGTCAGAAACAGGTATATCGTGGATAGGGTTCGGAAAAAGAACGGAATCTTGGGCATGGTCATGCTTGGAGATACCCATTCCGGGTCATGCCACGGCTAGGCGGGTCCTTCTTTCCATGTCCCAGAGAGCAATACCACGCAATGAAGATGCAGTACCATGATGTTCGTCTCAGAGGTCCCTAGAGCAGGGCAGGCTGGGAGGGAGGGTCGCGTAACAGCTGGCAGTGGGACTCGGGCGAAAGCTTAATCTCTCGTAGGTGCGATTGCCGAGTGAAGCAATGATCGATGCCAATCAGTTGTCAGGGAGAAAGGAGACAGCTGCAAGCCAACAGACACATTGCTCTTGGGATTCTACAGGTGGTGTAAAAACCCATCAGGTAGTGACAACGTCCCGGGATGTGTATACATGCAGAAAGAGATAAGGCGGATCACGACATCACAAGGCTGAATAATGTCCGAGGACGGTAACCGTCAATCTATTTCCCCGTGGAGATAGAGGGGCAGTGGAGAGAGAAAAAAGAAAAGCGATAGAAATATGAATCAGGATCGCCAGTCCTCCTTGGGGAATGCATTTGCCCCAGGCATCACTTGACTGCCCTCAGGACTGACTCCAACTCACTACTCAAAGCAAACCACCCAGGCTCGTCGATTCTCCGGGAGCTTGATGATGGTTCGGCACAGGTTCGGCTCGGCAGGGCTCTTGGGATCTCTGCCGGATCTACAAATTTCTTTCCGGAATTCGTTAGGAATATCCGATGTTGAACTGCAAGAACATTAGGTGTGAGCAACGTGGAGATCGCTTATACTTGCTTGCCGAAGGCCCTAATCTAGAGGGCAAATATGTGCCGTTTGAGTTTGAAATCTGGAACTCGAATGGTCTTTCAGAAGGTGAGCCAGCGAAGTGATATCCAGCTGCCACAGTTCTTACTGATACGAACAATTTGTCATGATAATCAGACGCCTGGGGTATTCACGAAGAGTAGAAGCTTGCCTATCTCAAGTCATCGCTCTTGTTGAAGATGAATGTCGTCGCCTGGTACTTGAATTCGTGCACAAAACCCCGTCCGTACGAAGTGAGCTTATTCGATTGGAAGTGGAACATGTTAACAAGAGAGGTCTATCATTCGAGTATGCGATCCATAATTCCTTGGTGGTGTGGAATGCTAACCATAGGAGGGCGTGGTGTGAGTCGGGACGGAGCACGGAAAGTGGACGAGTACCGAATCAAAATGCGGCAGCAAGCACTGGATGCCGACGGTGGACCTCACAAAAACACCCTTCAGTGCAACTATTTCTATCCCGAAATGGACGAGTATGTTGAGAACCACGAGTCATTTGACGTCACCGACCTTTACTGCAAAGCATGGAAGTCCAGCACCCAAAGCTGGGTGGAAACCCATGTTCGGCTGGACGATCACATTGGAATCGACGACGGTAGGAAACCAATATAATACTTGTTCTAGCGTGGGTGTTGATATTTTATTCAGATATCTACGTTCTGCCATGTAGACAGCGCTAGAGAGCTGGGGGAATGCTTTCCAGGATGATATATTGTTCAAAAACATATCATTCGGACTGACATCCAACCTCCACGCTCCCGGATAGGGGGATCGGCAGGGATAGTTCGATCAGATAAGTGATAGTTTGCGAGACGGCGGCAGCTAAGTTGGGGTCGAAGTGGGCCAAAGTCAAGAATCACCGGCACCCGCGCTAGTCACGTAAACGAACTGAGAGCTGCCAGTCCAAGATTCATCTATACAGGCTTTGGTGAACTTGATCTCCAGGGCAGCCTAAAGCAGGCAGTGACCAGAGGTTGATTGCGCAACATTAGCATGCTTTTCTAATCGACAAAGGACCCCTGCCTCACAGCGAGATGCCGTAGAGGCCAGCATTGAGAACATGTGTATTGGCACAGCTTGCGGGTTGATGGCAATCAGTGCACCCAAATTAGCGCTGGGGAATGGTCCATGAATGGAAAGTCAGTCCGAGACCGCTGTGGAAGCAGTCCAGAGCAAACAAAACAAATCAAGGGAGAACTGCAAGTGATCGTTGGTCTGGTTTTCATTACGTAGGAGATGAAACTCGGCGATGGGTTTCCGAAGGCTTGTCGTAGCTCAAATGCAGACATGATAGTGGATACACTTGGAATGAAGAACTCCATGCGTTGGGTAGTCCATGGAAGATCTAACCTCGGAGAACTCCTATGCGAGTCAGGCCATCCGCGTGGGCCTGACCTCTTGATCTAATCTCCGATCCCGGAGTCTCTCTTAGCATGATGAGGTAGTAAGGAACAGAGAGGCAAAGATGGGAATGACCAGATCATTGTGAATGATTTGTATTTTGACAATAGTTTCCGATCTCTTACTTGTATTGAGCAACTTTGCCAGATCAAGTGCTGCAAGCAACTGTGATCAATCGACAGAAAAGTCTAGGTAGTAACAGAAAACAGTCTATGAAAACATCACAGATGTGAGGAAGGAAGCCAAAGCGAATCGACGCGTCAGACATATAAATGACTTGCACTAATTCTTCAGCCCTTCATGGGAGTGCTTGTGACCATTCACAATGACCTGATCCCAGCAACTGACAAGAACATCCATGAAGTCGCCCTGACGAAGTGCCGCATATACAGTCCCGATATGAGACCCAATAGCTTTCTCACCCCGCTGTCCATCAGCAGCGGTGAACGTAGGATGATCAACGAGTCCTTTGTGCATTGGCACTCCAAGATCCTCTCTAACAAACCGATAAAGCTTCCGCGAAGCGCCGCAGAGGTAGTTCGGCGTTGTCTGGCAATCGAAAAACGCGGTCCTCGCCTGGTCGTATTGCTTGATCAACATTGTGCGGACTTCCGTTTCCCAAGTCTGGATGATTTTGGTAGCATCGACCACATAGGATAACTGTCCCAGATGGCGGAACAAGACACCCAGGCTCTCGTTCGTCGCGATGTTCGCACGATCTGCCAAATCGCACGTCGTGTGCCTGTCCCAGTGGATCATCAGGGTCTCCCAAAGATTCGATGCAATTATCGGAAACTTGTCTTCGGATAACAGAGACCGGGTAGTGCGCTCAGTAATCGCGTCAAACTCTTTCCTTGCTTCCTTCTCAAACTCCAAATGCAGGACGCGCAGATCGAGAGCCTGACACAGAACGTAAAGGTGCGTGGCCAGCATCAAGGAGAGAATCTCCACCGAGTCAGCCGCATAACGAGTGGCAATGAACGCGAGCGAATTGATCCCCTGGTTATGCATCTCGGCGGAGTGGACGTGGTTGCTGACGGGGTGGGCAATGTAGGAGAGCTCGGAGATGTAGGACGCCATGTTGATGTCGATGCCCTTGAAGGCGAACGAGCGACTCGGATCATCAGCGCAGAGGTTGGGGGGCAGTCCCTTGTTCAGGACGGGATTGAGGATCTCCGAGCACTGCGAGAATACCATCTTCCCGAGGGTTTGCATGGCCGACATTGTCTTTTCCATCGCCGAGGTTACGGACAACGCCTGGAAGTTTCCGCAATGGTGGACCTCTTTGCTGATGACATCAAAGAGAGGGTTGTCGGTGGTTGAGTTCAATTCGCACTGGATCTGCTCAGAAGCATGCTTGAGGCTTTCGAGCTGCGGACCGATCCACTGGGAGGACGTGCGAATGCCGTAACGGTCTTGCGCCAGCCCAACTTCCTCCGGAGGCAGGTTGGTGGCGAGACTGGAGTCGACGAGGAAAGTAAAGATGTTTCTGGCAGCCTCACTCTGACCAGGATGGGGTCTCACGTCGGCGATGAACGGGTGGAAGTTGCGTCTGGTGCCGACGAGCGCCTCAGTACACATCGCGGTGGTGATTTGGGCCAGGAGAGCGAGCTGGTTTGCCTCGAACACAACTAGGCTCCCGGCGCCGCAACTGAACGCAGTACCGTTGAGCAGACCAAGACCCTCTTTGGGCTGGAAGTCGAGTGGCTGAAGGTTCGCACGCGCCAGGGCCTGGTTCGCTGAGATGACCTCGCGCGTCTTACCACACTCGACGGCGATGTCAGGGTTCCCTTCCAGCACGCCTGCGATGTAGGCCAGAGGCGTCAGGTCCCCCGAGGCTGAGATGCTTCCGCGCAGAGGGACAACGGGAGTTAGGTCATGCGCAATGAGGGTGATGATACGGCGGATAACTTCTTCGCGGACAGCTGAATGGCCTCGAATAAGCGAGTTGCAGCGCGTCAACATGGCAGCCCTGACGACGGGGGTGGGCATGGAGTGCTTTTTCAGAGTGTCCAGGATACGGGTGCTCGGGAGGCCTCTGTCAGATGGGAGAAGGACGGCTGCGTTGTGGTGCTGGATGAGAGCCTTCTGGAGGCCTTCGTAGTCGTCGGTTCGAACATCGGCGCTGCCACCAAAGCCCGTATTCACTCCGTAGATGATGGATCCTTCGGCAAGCGTCGTATTCAAGAGATCCACACACTCCTTCATCTTACCCAAGACCTCCTCGTTGTCCGTGATGATGGGTTTGGTGCCATGCTTTGCGACTGCCACAAGGGCACTCAAATCAAGAGAATCCCCATCGATAGTGACGGTAGAGCTTTGATGAATCAACTTATGCAACTTGCGACACGACGTGAGGACAGCTTCGGTATAACCCATGGTGTGGTGATCCGCGCAGCGTGACTTGACTGAGTTGACTGGCATGACTGTGGATGTCGAAGGAGAGTGGACTCGACGGCAAGGGATGAGGGTCAGAGGGTCAGTCGGGTCTTTTATAATGCAACAGACAGGTGCTATATTCGAAAAACTGTGCGAACAAGCGCAATTTCGCTCGGTGAGTCTATTCACTGTTAAGGGGTGCTTTGTGCGAGCGCATTACGGCCTCGTCAAAGTTTATAGACGGCAATTTATCGCTAGTGGACAGCCAAACCCGAGTCTGAAACAGATCAAGCATTTGGTAACTCCTGATCCACGTATTATTTATACCAGATCAGATCTACCCCTTGCATACTGATGGTAAGGAGTCGATTTCGCCAGCCACTGTGCACATATCTGCTGTGACGTGGACAGTGCTCGGCGAATCAGTAGGATAGATGATGCATTAATGTTCATGGGGTGAATCATGACGATAGAATTATGTGGCTTTTGATGGCATTCTAAAAACTCGATGATAGTGAACTATGCCCCTAATCAAATATGTGATATCCGCGGTTTGCACATCTTCAATCAAATCTTTAAAGCAGACGCCTAGTCGTAGAAGGGGTTCCTACATAAGTGCTCATACATTAGTCTTGGATTATAGCGTTTGGAGACTCCCGGCCACAACCAGGCTACGTAGTCAGGCGCATGAATGCAATGGATGATCATGTACAATAGTCGAATGAGCGTCAACCTGACTATCATGGAACCTTCTTGATTCAACTGAACCAAAATGTGCGCAACGACTGCGTGGAATTGGAGGTAAAGACACCGGAAACTTTCTCTCCATATATGTATGGTCTGGAGCCCAATTACGAAGCTAGCCGCAATAGCGATGATAGGTCCCATGTCGGTTTGGATCAGGCTGCGTTAAATAGTAGATAATATATTTTCTAGCCATATGCTTCGGTAGGTCATGCAAGCAGTCTCTAAAGTAAACATCTTCTAATCCGATCTCTTGTGCATTAGCCATGACTGACTGGGTAATTGATGCATACAAGGATGCTGATAGACAAAGCCCACACGTAGACATTGGAGGAATACGTACATAATGATCGCATTGGGCACTGGGTCTCAGTGGAATTGGGTACCAGGCGTTATCAGGATCATTGCCAGTATCTTCCAACATACCACTTCCTATCGCAGATGACTCCGCATACGTCTCCAAAGGAACTGATACCCCTATCATTCCCGGACCGGATTGACGAGAATGGGATGAGACAGTACTGGAAAAGAAACAGAGATCTGGTCTACACTCTGCCATAAGCTCATCCTGGTCACGGTGCTGGTGAGAAGCCTCTTTCGCCTCTATATAACGGACATATCTCTGTCAAGGTCAGAATTTTAGAGCGTTGTCAACGAATCATCGTAATTGATCACAGCATATTGCTGAGAATCTCCAAGACTACGGCCGGACATCCCCGTAGTACATAGACGATCATCAAAGCTCCAATGAGATGGAGCAGTCGATATCGTGACGTTGACAACAGCCATCTTGTCCCCGACTGGCGGGGGCTCCACTTCATGTGCAAACGACTTATCAGTTCCTAGCACTAACCAAGACAAACGTAACCATGACAGGCCCACATTGCTATAGACCCCTGTCAGCTCTATAGGATCGTCGGTGGTGCCCCTCCATAAGCGACACATGCTCCAGGGGCCGAGGTGAAAAAAATCTCTCATCTCTCTGGTCTCCCTGAAGGCACTTTATAAGACCGTATCGATTGGAGATACTCCACAATGGCCGACATAGAAGCCCGACAAGGATACCAACTCGGCGTCGACGTCGGTGGGACGTTCACCGATGTCTGCGTCTTCACTCCCCATGGCCAGACCGTTCGTGCCAAAGTCCCGACCACCATTCCCGACCAAAGCATCGGTATCCAGGACGGAATCGCCAAAGTGAGACAGCTCCTCGCAGAGCGATATGCCTGGAAAGGCGAGTTCGAATTGATCCATCACGGCACTACCACCGCGACCAATGCCGTCCTCGAGGGAAAGGGTGCGCGGACGGCGCTGGTCGTCACAGCCGGACACAAAGATATCCTGGCCGTGCGCCGTTCGCAGATCCCCGGTGGCTTGGGTGCCTGGCTGTACTACACGCCGCCGGAGCCCATTGTGCCTCTTGAGCGCGTCGTGCAATGCAAGGAGCGCATGTCGGTTGACGGGGAGCCAGTGATGGATGTCGATGTTGACTCCTTACGCCAGGATTTGAAGATCCTTTCGCGCCAGAAGCCCGAAGCCGTGGCGATTTCGTTGCTCAACTCGCATAGCAACGGTGTACACGAGCAGATTGTCGCGAGGATTGTTCGCGAAGAGCTGGGCTCTGACGTCGCCGTCATTTGCTCCAGTGATGTCTTGCGAGAGGTTGGCGAGTACGAGCGAACAGTGACAACGTGCACGAACGCGCTGGTGAAGCCCGTGGTGCAGACGTATCTGGGCAATCTTTCCGATGCGTTAGCTGCCGAGAGCCGAACCATCCGAGTCCTGAAGAGTGATGGGGGCTTGACCAGCCTTAGCCTTGCGGGCGAGCTCCCTGTAAACATTCTCATGTCTGGCCCGGCAGGAGGAGCCAAAGGGGTCGCTGATGCCGTCGCAAGGAGCACCCCGTACAAGAACCTCATCACTCTCGACATGGGTGGGACTTCAACGGACTGCGCGTTGATCTACGATGGTAAGCCCCGCCTGCGACGCGAGACGGTGGTCGACCAGCTGTCCGTTCGATCGCCTGCCGTGGACATCAAGACGGTCGGAGCCGGCGGTGGATCGATCGCAACATACATGGAAGTCACCGAAACGTTGCGAGTCGGGCCGGAGAGTGCAGGCGCACGACCAGGCCCGGCCTGCTATGCCAAGGGAGGCGGCCAGGCGACCGTCACAGATGCTAATCTGGTGCTGGGATACTTGCCCAAGACCCTTCTCGGTGGTGATTTTTCTCTGGACATTGACGCCGCGACAAAAGCTGTCGAGGGGATTGCTACGCAGATGGGCATTCCCGTCACACAGACAGCGGAAGATATCATTAAAATCGTCAATGAGACCATGTATGGGGCACTTCGCATGGTCTCCGTGGAACAGGGCTACGATCCTCGGGAGTTTGCTCTCGTCGCATTTGGGGGCGCTGGACCGCTCCATGCGAATGCTGTTGGGAAGCTCATGGGCGCATGGCCCGTCATCATTCCTCCTTCGCCTGGTATTCTGTGCGCGCAGGGGGATGTTACGACCAAGCTCAGCCATGAGCAGTCGACGTCCTATATTCGACTGGTCTCCAGTACATCATCAGAGGAAGTACGGAGGAGGTTCGCGGAGCTAGAGAAAGCATGCCGGAAAATACTAGAGGAGTCGAGCAGCGATGCGCATCAGAAACCATGGAGGCCCACGTATCAGGTAGACCTGAGATACAAGGGCCAGGCACTGACAGTTACGGTCGACCTGGACTCTGAGGACCTGATCTTGGAGACCGAAGCATGGGGTGACGTGCTGCGGAAGAAGTTCGATCTTCAACACCAGCAATTATTTACTTATTGCCTGCCGGACTTTGAGCTCGAGCTAATGCGCCTGGGTGTTATCCTCGAGGATGCCTCGCCCGATATTGAAGTCCCTCGTGTTGAGAAGGCTGCGTCGACTTCCGCGCCTGCAGATGCGATGGTTGGCAAGCAGACCATCACCGTCGAGGGCCAGACGCAAGAAGCCACCATCTGGGATAGACAGAAGATCAGCAAGCAAGGCATTTGTGTTGAGGGGCCTTGCATCATCACCGAAATGGACAGCAACACGTTGATCTTGCCAGGATACCATGGGGAAATCGACAGCATTGGAAACATCTTGATCCGTCCACTTGATGAGCAGGCACCGGTTTCAACAGAGCATACAGAGGAGACGGCAGTGAAGCTTGTCCGCGAGACACCTCTTATTCCAACTCTCGTATCATCTGCTTTAGCCTCAATCCGAGGAGAAATGGATAAGATGATGCTGCGATGCAGCATGTCGCCGGCCATTCGAGAGCAGCAGGACGAATTCAATGTCATCACCAACCCCCGCGGACAGATGCTTGTCGGCCAATTTGGTAGCTTCATTACCCAGTTTCTGGGCGTGTGGAAGGGAACGATCGAAGAGGGAGACGTCTTTGTCACCAACGACACCTACATGGTGGAAGGGGCAGTGACGCATCTCAACGATGTGATCGTCCTGCTTCCGATATTCTACGACCACCAACTGATCGGGTGGGCATCACAATTCGGGCACCTGACGGATGTGGGTGGCATGGTCCCCGGAAGCATGTCGATCAACGCGACATCGGTCTTCGACGACGGCGTTCAGATCCCTTGTATCAAGCTGTACTCAAAGGGCGTCATGAACACCGACCTGGTGGAGCTCCTGTGCCGCAACTCGCGTCAGCCAGCGTGGTATCGCTCTGACTTGACGGCCATCGTCGCGGCATGCCGCATGGCGTCGACCCGGATTTGCGAGCTTGCTGATCGATTTGGACCCGAGGTTTACCTAGCTGCCTGCGAGGAACTCCTATACCGCAACCGCACTGGTCTCGCCAAGATCATAGAGCGCCAGTTCGACGACAAAGTTAGCACCTTTACAGATTTTGTCGACGATGACGGTCACAATGTCGGCCCATGGGCCTTGACCTGCTCCATGCGCAAGGTCGATGGGAATCGGCTACAGTTCGACTGGAGCGGAACATCCCCCCAGAGCGAGCACAGCATCAACTTCTATCTCTCCGAGACGATGTTCAAAATGTTCATCGGATACTACCTGATTGCCGCTGCCGCACCTGGCACGGTCATCAATGACGGGTTCCACGACCTGATCGATGTGTACATCCCGGAGGGCAGCGTGCTCAAACCCGTGCGCCCTGCGGCGATCTCGTGCAGAACACACCTCCTCGGCCGGAGCATGGACATCATCCAGGCACTGATCGGCCAGAAGAACGACGCCTACGTCGCGGCTGCTGGGTTCAGCGACTCGCCTCACTTCTTCTACTCGGGGTACAAGCCTGACGGAGAATGGTACCAGCTCTATCAGATCGGGTTCGGAGGTGTACCGGCCCGGCATGCCGGCGACGGTCTGGATTGTCACTGCTTATTCCCTGCTATCAAGTCCATTCCTACCGAGAGCATCGAGCTAAACTATCCCCTCCGTATCGAAGCGAATGAAAGTGTGGCCGATAGCGGTGGGCCGGGATACTACCGCGGCGGTAATGCGCAGCGTACCCTGTACCGGTTCCTCGCTCGCGGAGAGTTCAGTCTTCATGATGACCGATGGTTCACGAAGCCGTGGGGTCTGAAAGGCGGCAAACCGGGAGCGAGGTCTCGCAAAATCTTATACCGGTATTCCAAGTCCGCAGAGGCCCCTCCAACGCAGGTACTGCCTTCCAAGTGCGACCATATCCGGGTTGACCCTGGAGATGTTCTGGAATGGGTGACTTGGGGCGGTGGCGGTCTGGGAGATCCATTGACTCGTTCAGCCGAAAAAGTTGCCATGGAAGTCCATCGCAAGCTGGTCACTATCGAAGGGGCCCGGGCATCGTATGGCGTTGTCGTTGACCCTGAGAATTTTACTGTTCTCTCGAAGGAAACAGAAGCGCTTAGAGAGCAGATGACAAAGGCTCGTGATGCATCTGGGCCCTTGTCCGCCTACGATCGCGGTGGAAGTCTTGACGAACTACGGCGGTCCTGTCTTGAGGAGACTGGCCTGCCGGCACCCACGCCTCAGTGGGAGTTGGAGCCATATGGACCTCACTCGGGACTTGAGTATGTGAAGAATTGGTATGAAACCAAGAGGAAAGAAAAGGGATGGAAGTTGGAGTAGTTCGTATCTGCTGCAGCAGTGTGGTGTACCTCTGTACAGAAGGTACATGTCATGTCACTCAGTCGTAGCCAAGCAGCCTATCAATTAGGTATCTAGCCCATGAAAACACTGGATACAAGCCCAATTGCAGATTTTTATTGTTTCTGGAAACTTCGTCCTGCCTCTGGGTCCGGCCAAGGCTGTTCCTACTCGGATGACATCATCACTTCGCTGACACAGCGTCGCTCATCTTCGCGCTGGATGGCCAGGAAAGGGAAAGGCGGTTCCAAAGGGAACCTCCTACCTTGAATACATATCTGCAGCCCTGCATTGATCTCTCGGCATCCGTGACATTGATATGGCGGGAGGGTTCCTTGCATATCACGAGCCTAGCAGTATGTGATCATCGGCGCCCCATGACCCCAACAACGCTTGAAAACGACGGTACTTACATATTCAGTTGTTCAAATCCTCATCATCATCTCATTCTTTTTCTTTCTGTCTCTGGCGGAATGGGTTTCCGACAAAGTTATTCGAGCCGGCATCATCGGCCAGATCGCCATGGGCATTATATACGGCATACCCCTGGCGGATATCCTGGAACATACCTGGCAGGAAACGTTCCTGGCGCTTGGTTACGTTGGGCTTATTCTGATCATTTTTGAGGGTAGGCGATGACCGAGAGAAGTTCGTAAACATCAGGTTAACGTCCACAGGTGGACTGGGTGTTCGGTTGGACCTTCTCAAGCAAAACTTCATCCCGAGTATTCTCGGTGCAGCTACCGGCGTATGCTTCCCGATTGGCCTTTCGTATCTCTTGTTGTATCTGGGCTATGGATATGGTATGTGCTCCAGGCTATCGACGTTGCGCCCAGCTTACATCCTGGCTTGCAGGTCCAGTCGAAACGTTCATCATTGGGGCTGCCTTGTCTGCTACCTCACTGGGTATGATGCCAAATCGACCTATCGGGCTTGTATGAAGACTAAAAAAAAAATAACCAGGGACCACCTTTGCCGTCATTGCCTCGGCATCCAAGACCGTAGATCTCTCTCAGACCAGAGTCGGCTCGATTCTAGTCAGCGCGGCGGTCATCGACGATGTCGTCGGTCTGGTACTGTCCAGGTAAGTACCATTCCGTATTCGTCCTTGTTCCAGATTGAACTCACATAAAATCATAGCATCATCAGCGATCTAGGCGAGCTATCAGAGAGCCATCATACTAGTCTTGGCTGGATCATAGGCCGACCGATCGTGGCTTCGGTCGCAATGGCGGTCGCCACGCCCATCCTCACCAAATACGTCTTTGCGCCCCTATTTCGAAAGTTCATTGAATACCACTTTGCGCGATACGACCACATATCAAACATCATTCTGATGACGCTGGTCCTGTCTGCATTTATCAGCATTGCTGCGTACGCCGGAACATCGGTTCTGTTTGGCGCGTTTCTCGCCGGCACGTTCCTGACGTACATCCCCAGTAAACGACCGGAGGGTCCGTTTGTCGTGACGAGTCGTGAACAGGGAGAGCAGGAGCCAGACAAGAGTCCCACGTTCGTCCACACCTTCGAGGCCTATCTCATGGGCGTGCAGGGCTATCTGATGGAGCCATTGTTCTTTGCTAGTGTTGGGTTTGCTATTCCGTTCATCCAACTCTGGACAGGCAAGCGCATTTGGAGGGGGATACTGTACACTCTGCTCATGGCCTTTGCAAAGGTAGGTCATACCCTTGTATACCAAAAGCAGGCTGGCTGATTTCTGTAGTTTGTTGTCGGGATTTGGGTCCCGCTTTGGGGATTGTTGACAAAGGGCAAAAGACGCGACCAAGGGCATATCACGAAAGAATCAAGTGATCATCCAGGCCATGCGAATGAGTCTCAAGAGGGGAAAAAACCATCTGCAACCTGGCAATCTGCACTTCTCCTGGGTTCGGCCATGGTTGCACGGGGCGAGATTGGGCTTCTCATCATTGAAATTGGATACAACGAAACATCATACGTCAGCGAGGATGGGTTCATCACCGGGGTATGGGCGATTCTTCTCAACACCATTATCGGTCCAGTGACTGTCGGTATTCTCGTCAGCCTGTACGGGCGCCAGATAGGAGAAGGACATTGGGGTGTACAGGCCCCCCGGCCACCAGAGCCTGCACCAGAGCACGCCCATGCCGTATGACAGTCTATGTCTTTTCAGTGGACCGTCCACACTGGCCACTACTATATCATATTATCTTTCTATTCTCATTGGAAAATCTGTAAACAATGACGAATAATGCACAACGATATGTATATCAGGACATGGGTGAATAGATAAAACTGATAGCAGCCAAGCAATTTGAGCGCGATAAACAATGGTCATACATTCCATCCATACCGGAGACGTGGTACACTGCGCTGCTATGTGAAGTCACTTGATCTGATGCTGCTGCTAAAAACATAGTTGAATCTCGTTCATAACATTCATGTGATCTATCACCATAGATCTTACCAGAAGATGTGATCTACAGAGGGGTATCTTGTCGATGCCTTGTGGTGTTTCTTTGGCAACAGGTAGGCTTCGTCATAATGCAGATCTAAGAAGAGCACATAGTGAACTTTTCATATGATTCTCCTTTTACTAGCCTAATTTGCTCTACCCCGCGCTCTTCCAAGAACCTAATCGCCACTTTGATCCTGAGTTGGAGTAACCTTTCTAGCCTGCCGATCTCGGGCCACGAGATACACGTTGCTCCATGTGCTTGGCAGATGAGCATACAGAACGTGGGCATTAGCTTACCGCTTGTGCGGGGTTGAAGTTTAAGAATTTTAGTATATGAAAGGCAGTAGAGAGCAGTCGATTGTCGATTCTATAAACTTACCTTCAATTGAGACCTTCAGAGACACTAGACTCGACACAACATGGGCCCTTTCAGGAGACTAGTCCAGGCCCTGCAGGTGCCTACGGAGCCTGGCCTGACCACAGCAGAGTTGATGTTGACGAATGATGACTTGAAACCAGGTGAGATATCCTCACTTAATGATAGATTCCATGTCCCGAGCCCGATGCTGATGGATGCTGCTGCTTAGTGGAGCGGGACAGACGGCAGTGGAAATGGCTCAACTTTGTGGCTTTCTGGATTGCCGATTCATTGAACGTCGTACGTTACTGCGAGATATTTGACTGCAGGAGTCACTGGAGATTCTCCATAGTAACTGGCTCCACTAGAACACATGGATGATCTCGTCGGCCATGATAGTGGACGGTCTGTCCTGGTGGCAGTCCTGGCTCTGTGTGTGGTTTGGCTACGCGATTGCAGCGATCTTTGTGGTCGCCCTGGGACGTGTTGCTACCATCTACCATGTGCCCTTTGCAGTGGCTAATAGGGCATCCTTTGGGGTATGGGGCTCTTTTTGGCCTGTCTTGAACCGCGCGGCGATGGCGGTGATTTGGTATGGTGTTCAGGTAGGTGCTCCCAATATTACTATGAAGACGTCGCTAACGATTCGGGATAGACATACCTCGGTGGTGCGTATATACACCCTTCGTACTAAGCCAACAGCAGACTAACAGATAGCTCAACAGGCCAATGTGTCACCCTGATGATTCAGGCCATCTGGCCCAGCTATGCGAATATCCCCAACGGTATCCCTGCCAGTTCAGGTGTGACCACCATGGAGTTTACCAGCTTCTTCATCTTCTGGCTGGGGTCGCTCCCTGCCCTGTGGTTCCCGATCTACAAGATCCGCCATCTGTTCACGGTCAAGGCATACGTCTCTCCGGCGTGCGCGATCGCTTTCTTTGCATGGGCAATTGTCCGGGCGAACGGCATGGGCCCTATCATCCATCAGCCCAACACGGCCCACGGTAGTGAGCTAGCCTGGGCGGTGGTGAAGAGCATCATGAACTGCATTGCCAACTTTGCGGCCTTGATCATCAATAACCCCGACTTTAGTCGATATGCGCGCCGTCCGAGAGACGCCACCTGGTCGCAGCTTATCACCATTCCGGTCGGCTTTGCGGTGACTTCTTTTATTGGCATTGTGGTCACCTCGTCCTCGACTGTGATTTTCGGAAAAGCAGTATGGAACCCTTTAATTCTACTGGGAATGTTCCTCGAAGGCGCCAGCTCCGCTGAGCGATTCGGAATCTTCGTGATCGCTGCGGGATTCGCCCTTGCACAGTTGGGAACCAATATCGCAGCCAACTCGGTATCGGCGGGGACCAATCTGTCGGCACTGTTGCCTCGATTCTGCACGATTCGGCGTGGAGCATATATCTGTGCAGCAATTGGTCTTGCCATGTGTCCGGTAACAATGTCTATCCGACCGATTCCTATTTTCAGAGTTACTGACGATCGTATCTAGTGGACCTTGGTTGCCTCATCTAACAAGTTCACCGTCTACCTCTCAGCGTACTCCGTCTTCCTCTCCTCCATCGCCGGCGTCATGGTCAGCGACTACTACCTGGTGCGCAAAGGCTACTTGGAACTCCCGGCACTGTACAGCGCCGAGAAGGACGGCCCGTACTACGGTATTTGCGGTGTATCCTGGCGAGGCTATACAGCCTATATCTGCGGGATTATGATCAATGTGGTGGGATTCGCCGGCGCCGTCGGGGCTGACGTGCCCGTGGGCGCAGAGTACATCTACAACATCAACTACTTCTCCGGCTTCATTGTGGCGGGGGGTATGTACTGGGCTTTGGCCAAGTCCTTTCCCGTCCCCGCGATGAGCGATGAGTGGAACGAGATCCCGTACACCGGAGGATCGATGCACGTCACAGAGGGGAAGGAGATTGGCGTGGACGAGGTGGAGGATGCAAAGCAGGATGTGTAGGGAGGGAATGCATAAGCCGTCGGGGTTCCCCGATGAAATATGTACAGAGCCACTGCGGCATACACTGAAGCGTTTTTCTCCCTCTATAAATCTGAGAATTGGACTGCTGGAGCATGGAGATGCTTATATTCCCTCATCCCCACCATGCAATCGATCCTGTCCCCATATCCAGCATGTTCCAACTTCCTCGATCCCCTTCCCAACATCCAGCACCGTTGACGCTCCCCGTGGGGAGCAGTGGGGGAGCCAGACTTTCCCGCTGAGACTTCCCCGATAGCCGAACGCCGATCCCCAGAGGGCATTTTGATCGAGTAATGGATAAGCTAGCAGGCCCAGCGCTAAGCCGATGCGGAAGTTGGAGTGCGCCAGCCAAGGCCAATGAGTATGAATCTCGAGCTTGGATGCGACTCTGGAGATCCACCGTCATTTCGCTGTTGTCTCCTCCATGCGCCGTGATGGGGTATCCGACGCCACCCACATCCCCTCATCTCAGGAGAATTACGAATGTCTTCTGTCTGACATCTACCCTCAGTCTGACGAGCAGACAGGTCTGCTTCCTTGTCAACATATTCTACCGAACCATCTGCGAGCCAAGTCGCCCTGAAATACTACATACCCCGGCCGCATCATGCCGACCCCGGCGCGTCTAGACACGCATAAGAAAGGAAAGGGTCTGCAGACACCGCAGTCGATGGGTGATGCGCATGCAGACGAGACGTCAGGGCCCATCCAGGCCTCGTCGTTTCGGAACGTCTCCTCGTGCACTCGTTGTCGCCAGCGCAAGAGTCGATGTGACCAGCAGTTGCCGCAGTGCGGTGCCTGCGAGAAGGCCGGCGCTCGATGCGTTGGTTACGATCCCCTGATGAAGAGGGAGGTCCCTCGAAGCTATCTGTATTACCTCGAAGACCGCGTCAACTACTTCAAGAATCTCCTGAGCGAACATGGAGTCCAGTTTGAACCCGACTCGTCGTTGACCATGGAGCGAAGCGCTCCGTCCGATTACCGTCCGTCAATATCGGAGGAAAGAGACAGCAAGCCTGCATATAAACGCAGAGGCAGCATCATCTCGACCAGTGGAACGGATTCAACTCGACCGAGTGCGCCCTCTCCCGGCAGATCCCCGAGAGAAGCCCCAACAGACGCCGCCTCACAGTTGGAGATGGAGCTGCACAGCACACACGACCCCGGTTGCTGCACAGCACATGAGCTACTCTTCGCCCTGCAGCCACCCAGATCTCTCACTCAATCCTTCATGCTCCCTGACCGAGATCTCGCCGCAAAGTTGATCAACTTTTACTTTGAGCAAGCATATCCGCAAGTCCCCGCTCTGCATAAGGGCGAGTTGGCACAGCTGCTCAACCGGACGTACGTCGGGGCCGAAAACCACCGCCCCTACAGCCTTTTCCTTCTTTACATCGTGTTCGCTATCGGTACATGCATCATGCTGGATAGCGAGGGCAACCTCAGAGGCAAAGATGGAGCGACACAGGGAGTAAAGAGAAAGCGGAGCAGATCGACCAACGTGCATCCTGCAGAGGAGTACTACTCTGCCGCCATTACCCACCTGCACCTGGCGTTCAGCTCCTGCGACGATGTATCGAGTAAGCTGGAAGGTCTCGAAGCTGCCGTCTTGATTGCGCATCTATCGCTCTTCTACCCCGTTCGACCCGGCCCCGTGTACCTGGTGGGACTGGCGCTGCGCGCTGCCGTGGATGTGAAGCTCTACGACGAAGCGAGTCCTAGCTTAATAGCCGGCTCCTATCAAGCGTCCATATCGAACGAAGACAGCGAACAGCAAGACCAGCTCTCAGAGCAATGCCAACGTCTCTGGTGGAGCGCATACAGTCTTGACCGTCTCGTCTCGCCATACACCGGACGCCCCTTCGCCATCCCCGACCACCTCGTCACCACGGGATTCCCCTCAATGCCCGAAGAAATGGGCGTATCCTGCCACGGCGTCTCCTCCAGCAACAAACTCATGAACTTCCTCACCAGCCACCTCCTCCAGCTGCGCCTGCTACAGTCCGAAATCCACGAAGTCCTCCAATACCACCACGCCCAATCCTCCCGCAGCAGCTCCGGCTCCAGCACCGGCCCGTCCGCAACCACCATCCTCTCCTCCCCCCTGGACTATTTCGAGTCGTTCGGCTCGTGGAAACGCGACGTGAACCGGCGTCTCGACGAGTGGAAGAGCTGTATCCCCTCCCGCGAGGAAACAGGAACGTGGGTGCCCATCGTCCGCCTGGAACTCGACTACTGGAAGACCATCAATCTGCTGTACCGCCACGAGGTCAGGGTGCCGTTCGAGCTGGCTCGGATCCTGCCGCCGTCGCACATGAATGCGACGCATCTGGCAGCGGGCGAGGGCTCAAAAGACGACTTTACGCATTTCAAGATCGTCGAGGCGAGCCGGAAGGTACTGCAGAGCTACCGGCTCGTGCATCACCTGGACTCGGGGAACTGCACGTTCCTCGCCACGCATAACATCTTCCTTGCCGGTATGCTCTCCGTCTGATAGCCATGCATGTACCCCGCTAACCCGCGCAGGAACCCTTTTCTTATTCGCGATCTGGAACTCGCAGCTAATCCGCAATCTCCTCGTACGTCCCCTGTCCTTTCAATCGTTCGCACTAACATCCCCAGACGCTCGACGAAATCGACTGCACCATCCTCACCGGCACGGCCGTGCTGGCCGGCATGGCAGATATATACCCGCACGCACGCGAATGCCAGGACTCACTCGAGCGCATGCGCGTAGCAACAATGCAGATGTGTCTTGCATCAAGCAAGCCCGAATCAGGTATCAACACACCCCGCGAACGCACCCGCGAGACGCCGTCCACTAGCGCACGACAATCCGCCCACCCGACAGACTCACCCCAGGCCATCCTGAAAACCGTCCCGCGCGGGGGACCCTTCAACCTGTCCAGCCTACCGGAGCTGGAGGAACCCTCCAAGACCCTCCCGACGGACGCCGAGATACCCGGCGATTTTGAGAGCGCGCTCACGCAGCTCTTCCCGGAGGGGGAGGACATCCCGCCGCTGGTGCAGGATGAGCCGCGGTGTTTCCGCGGGATGGGCCTGGCGCAGGAGGGCAAGGGGGAGGGGTCCGTGTTTAGTCTTGATTTTCTGGATATCGAGCTGTTGAAGACGCGGAGCTCGTCGTCGGGGACGAATAGCACGCCCGAGGGGAGTGCGGATATGGAGGCGCTCCTGAGGGATGCGTCGAATCCGAAGTATAATGTGCAGGCGTTGGAGGAGGCGCCGATGGAAGAGATGGTGGATATCACTGTTGTGTAGCGGTTGAGTCTTAGCTTGCTGGCCATGCTGTTGTTGCATAGATCGAGTTCCATACCCAAATCACTTAATGACACATGTTTATGACAGACAGGCGCATCTCAAAGCTGTATGCATGTATGATATATACCAAATCAGCTATATACATCAACCACTGTAATCCACATGAACCTTCAACCTCACAGCACCCTCGCTAACGGACCCCCCAATCCCATCCACCGACTTCTTCGCCTCCGTATACGCATTCACGACCGTCTCCGCGTCAGTAGTAATATATGAGCAGCTCTCGCCATCATGCCGGCAAATCCTCATCCCCTGGACAGTCTGGCCAGCCGCCTGCGCCTGGATCGCAGACACATCCCACCCCGACCAACCACCATTATTCGTATCCCCAAAATCAAACTCGCCCCAGGTGCACGAGTACCCGCCGTAGTCATCCGTGGGCAGCTCATCTCCCTCAGCGGCGCCCCACCCACCCTGGGAGTTCTCCGCGAACGCGACGTAGCGCGTCTCGCCGGCAGCGAGGGTGAAGCTGAGCGCCGAGTGGCCGTACCAGCCGTCGAGCTTGCCGTCGGGGCCGATCTTGTTCCAGAAGACGACCGTCCAGGGCTCGGTGTTGCTGCCGCTGAACTGCGCGACGTACTTGTACTGCGAGGCGGTGCTCGCGCTGACTTCGATGATGTTGCTGCCCCATGGGTCGCCGACGTTGCCGCTGTAGGAGATGCCGCTGCCGCTGGTGTTTGTGGAGGCGCCGAACCCGGCGGTTGAGAAGGTGCCGCTGGCTGGGATGGAGGTCCAGCTGGAGGAGCTGGCGGCGGTGGAGGAGGAGGTGCTGCTGCTGCTGGTGGACTGGACGGGGGTGCTGGTCGAGGTCTGCTCCTCGGAGATGCTGGCGCTCACGCCGACGCCGAGGCTGACGCTGACGGCGAGGTTGTTGTTGTCGGCTGCGTCGTTGGTCACGTCGATGTCGCTGGTCGCGGTGGTCGTCTGCGCTGGCGCAGGAGCAGCAGTGGTGGTTAGGGTGGTGCTGGCGGTAGCTGGTGCAGCAGCGTTGGGAAAGATTGTGGTGGTGACGGTCACGACTTCGACATCTACAACCGTCCTGACGTTTGTAGCTTCGACCACGCCGCCGTCTCGCGCGTCGAGATGCTGTTCCTGGGCAACCGGGCCCGGATGAGCGTGTCTGCGCAGATGGTGCCGGCGCTGGCGGCCATGGCCTCTAGCCAGGACGGCGTCAGCGGCGGCAAGGAGAAAAAGGAGTGACTTCCACTGCATCGTGGAAACTGCGCAAGGAGAGAATGTCAAGGAACTCGCATAAAAGAGTGTGTGTGATGAGTTGGAGGGATCGAATGAGTTTGCTGTTGAAGTGGACAACGCTGATGTATAAATGCCGGCAGACGCAGCCAAAGACGAGTGGGGATCAGACAGATGAATCGTCAGCAGCCCACAAAGCCTTCATACTGCCAGACGGACAGCAGTAGTTCGATCGAACTAGACCGGCCTCGACTGGTCGTAATCGCCGTCGATGGGTCCACGAGATGGTGCAAGAACACCCGAAACGACTCCGAAATTATCAGTCGGACAGAGTCTACGGCGGTATTTCAACCCTATATACAGAGTACGCTGCAGCATTCCTGTTGTTTGTGTTGTGTACATTTTCCTACATTGAGACACTGGCATACCAGTCACCCCTTCATAGTCCGCACCCCTACACAGGCCAAACCTGGCCACTGACCAAGTACAATTTAATCACTGCCAGGAACAGCCATAGCCAGCGGCACACGTATGCTGGCGCCAACAGAATCTAGATCTGGTGGATTAGGGGGTGTTAGGGCATATCTGACGAGGCCGAACCATATGCACATCTCACCACGACACCCGAATGGATGCGATGAGTGGAGACGGCCAATAAGCACTCCGACTACTGTGCTAGCCGAAGCTTGGTCTTTAGGCAGATGGATTATTCGATACAGCCGAAGTCACCAAGGATGGAGTAAAGTGTGTGGATCGTAGTCCGGATGCCTTCATGACCACGGGTATTTTCGCCACTACCAGATCAACGATCCCGCCAGGAATGTTGGCTTCCTGGTCCTGATCCTCCGAGGAATTCTAGACCTGTTTCTAGACCTGGGATTGCGAGTGATTGAGGTTTAGGTAGTTCAGTCAGAATTGAAGTTCTTAGGGTGTAGCATGGAAATATCAACGGGGCCGGTGGGCCCAGGCCTACGTATGCGTGGCTGCAATTCTCTTCTCCGGTTTGCCGGCACGAATCATGACTTGCCGCGGGTGGCTTCAGACTGACGCTAGCTGGGTGACGAATCCATTGATCCTTTGGTGGTTATCGGGCTGGCCACCTGGAGTTCTTTGGACATCTCCGCTCTTTATGGAGGCGTCGCGTTTCAACTTCGCAGTCGAGCGGAGCTGGAGTACAGCTCATTTCTCTCTTCCAATAGGAGGCTGTCCTGTATAGAATTTTGTAGTCTGGAATGTCTTGTCGTTTACACTCATGACTGCCGTACCCACTGCTAGAGTTTACCATCCGACTACTGTCCATGGATGAAAGGAGTACGTGTGAGCATACTGTGCTTATAGAGTTCCCTAATCCATAATATTCATGCAAGGCATTTGGCTTCCTACGACTGCAGGTACGACAGCATCTAAGAACTATTGATATCAGGCAAGCATTATCTGTCATAAGATCACTGTAATTCTATGGTCGTGAATGCACAATATGTGTAACCTCATCAATCGTATCCAAACATATACATAAACATCACATCACGAATGAGTATCCGCCCAATCATCTGGAAGCTTAAGGTCAGTCGGGAGGACATACTGGCCCCGACAACTCCCCGGCCCTCTGCACTGACTCAATCCACACCGGCCATACAACCGACAGTAGCACTCGTCAGCCCGCGGACAAGCCTGCTGATTCAACCGATCCAGGTTGACCCCATGGCCCGACCCCGTCAACGGATGCTCAAGATCATCCGCGCGCTGCCTTATAAACAGAATATGCCAGACATACGACAGAATCCTTCCCGCGACCCTATCGTCACGAAGCACCGCATTCCTCCCCACACCATCCCTCCCATCAAGCAACCACTGCCTAAGCGCAACATACTCGCTCCGCTCATGCTGCCGCACACTCTCCCTCGACACGACAAACTGTGCACAGCACTGCGCGCGGACTGTATCTGTCCGCCCCATCTTCGCGGCGACATACTCCTCCTCGTGACCCCCAAACAGCGTTGCCAGCGCATGCGGCAGCGCCTTGTCGGACGCGATGCGCGCGCTCCACGGCTCCAGCACGGCCTGGAAATTATTCTCCAGGCTCCCCTGCGGCGGCGCCGCGGGCAGACACATGCTGGTGCTCCAGTCGCAGCGCATATTGTGGTAGCCGGCGGGGTCGAGCGCAGCGCGCACGTCCAGCGCCGCCAGCAGCGCGGCGTTGTCGTAGTCTGGGTGGTCGTTGTGCCAGGCGAAGCGGGAGCCGTGCACGAACACGGCCCCGCCCGCGGGGATGTGCTCGTAGTTGTCGATCAGGAAGGTCAGGTAGGCCATGGCCTCGTGGCCGCGGTTGGCGGGGACTTGTAGGTGGTTCGAGTTAGGGTCAGGCGGCGCGTCGGCCGTGTAGATGCAGAGGTGGTAGCGCTGCGAGAGGGCGTCCAGCCATGATGTGTCCCCGTCGGCTGCGACGCGGGAGACCACCAGGGCTGGCTTGGTGGTCTTTTCCAGGCCGGGGCAGAGGCCGCGCGCTTCGGGCACTTTGCTCGTGGACTTGTAGCGGATGCGCGTCCATGGGAAGGATTTGTTCGGGGTTGGCGGACGATTGAGGAAAACCAGGAGGAATACAATGCACCCGAAGACGACCAGATGGGCCAGAGATCTGAATGTCTTCCGTCGCATTATGTTGGTATCATGTCATGCGCTGGAGAAATTCACCAGCGACTCTGGCCCATTTTGGTAGAAACGAATCCGCGAGAAATCTCAACTACAGTGTTGCCATGCGGGGACCAACGGTTTATTACTGAGTTTGCTGTACCTGGACTGCCAATTACTGGTGGCCACTGGGACGGTAATGGGTCGGTGCCGACTGGTGCCGGCGTATCCGGACGCTCTTCGCAGTCTTTGATAGGCTTCATGCACAGCCTCGCAGTTGAAGCGGCCGAATGGGGATCGTCAGGCCACTCATGTTCGCCAAGCTTCAAATGGCTCCACCGATATTTCTTGTCTGCTCTTGGACCACATTATAGACTGGCATAGAGAGTATAGGTACCCCTCGAGGAGATGTTTAATGGCAAATACAGTACGGTTGTGGAGCTTTCAAGCAGGACCCAAATAGACGTCTTGTTTCCCTTCGCTTCCAGATCCAATGGACTGTCAGTGCCTGATGCCAGCATGTCTTTGTGCGGTTCTCAGGAACGGTTCGCTAACTGCGCCAAGGACGGCTCACGGCACCATCCGTGGTTGGCAGTGGCTGTGATCCGTGACTCCGTCAGATTTTTCCTACCTGACAGGACTACATATACGATATGATGAGATACTCTGTATGTTTGTCATCTCATGCAGAGAGAACTGTCTGTTATCAATGCAGAGTCGTATACCAATGAGAGATTTGCTGTCACATTATCTGACACGAGACGTACACAGTCAAGGTTAACATAGTAGCTGGTGGTTTACGACCATCATACGCAAAGCCAGAGTCCTCATCCTCAACTACACGCAACAGCGTGCCCCCCGCCAGCACGGAAACGGGTCGTCATAAAAGACCGGCCGGTAATCCCATGGGCACCGACGGTTTCGCGGCACGCATCTTACGCCTCTTCCCGGGCTCCTTTGATCCCAACAGCTGATGGCCACAGTAGAGACGGCGAGGCTAGAGTCGTAAGCTAACCGCAGGATAGATAGAAGGGGGAACATACTTTGCGAGGGTGAATATAACGGCACACTTCATACTGGCGATGTTCTAATTTGATCTTTTGACACGGAGCAGCTGTGTTGCTAGAAAGTAATGTCGAAGGATGGGTCGCGGAGAATGAGCTGTATTTATGTTTGGCTACAGTTGATGAAAAGGACCGAATGTTGCAACACGACGTATCGCGACTGTGGCGTTTTATATTCAAACGAGCCTGTATGACTGGATGGCTCTGGTTGCACAGGACACAGTGAAGCATGCTGTACAATTCTATATACGGTAGAAGCAGGCCCTCTTCGTTGGTAAAGGCAACATCGAGGCAGCCTCCATATAGGTTTGGCTACACATGCTGCTCAGATTGCTCATCGCACCACAACCACAAGTCCGTCTGTAGCTCCTCCCGCTCAGCATCCAAAACCAAACTATTCGTATTCAGTTGATCCGTGACAGAAAGCATGTGATTCATCGACAGTCCCAGGTCACGCCAGTCGAAGCCCAGATCCTCGTCTTGCGCACACGTCGCACCGTGGAGGTCTACCCCGAACTGAGACGTCGTACTTGGCTCTTGTTCAGGGATATGATCTTCGGCCGGGGGACTTGCATGACGCTGTCTTGGATGTATGTCCAACGGCGTATGAGACCGAGATTGAACAAGCGGTTGGACAAGTTCCTCCAAGAGCTCAATCTCCGACTTTCGAAGCTGCGCCACGCAGTTTCCTCTAGCTATCATGTCGTCCAGCAGACCGAACCCCATCTCGCGGTAGCTCGGGTCCATCACGACATCGGGGATGGTTGCGGAGATCAAGGACAGGTTAAAAAAGGAGGAGAACAGATTCTCCAAGTCGAATGGGAGAAATGTTTCTATTGGCTGTCAGAGACGCATCTTGTCGTACAGTGGCGCAACATACCGAGGAGGTTTTGGTCCCGCAGCGCGGTTAATATTCTCAGAGACTTGATGGAAGAGTCGATGGAGGCCTGTAGTATCATGCGAACGGGGGAAGACAGTGTTCGGAATGTGTCGCCCTCCTCAAAACAACTGATCCTTTCCCATAGGAGACTCAGAACGAGCGGTCTGGTCGTGACTATGATGCACTTGAAAGGTCAGCCTCTACCGTTCTCACTATTCACTTCCACTTACCAAATGGCAGGACAGGGTCAGCCGCGTAGTGACGCCCGATGGTGCATCAACCGAGTTTGAGAAACGGTGCGCAAAAACATCTTCTAATTCTCGGGACAGCTCGGTCATTTCCTGCAGCACGAATCGTAGCTTTCGGAGAAAAAGTCCGCCTAGCGTTCCATCCGCACTGTAGACAGCTATGCGACGTGAGAAGGGTCCAAGCATGTATGGCAAAGAAGGGGCTCACTGTTCAGCACCCGCGAAATGACTTGTGAGATCCTCACATTAAGGCTCAAAGCCGCTTCTTTTTTCGACGAGGTCCTCGGATCCCACAGGACCGTCGTAATCTCATCGTCGTTGATAGAATTGGGCGACCCATTCAGCGATGCAAACTTTCGGTCTAGGATATAGACAGTCCACCATATATTATTGCTTCTGTCGACCAGTCGTCGCCCAAGCTGCTCGACCGGAAGAGCGCGATGGAAGCCTTCCACAATGGCCATGCGCATCGCATGACCAATCTGTCCATTAGCCGTTGCCCTTCATACCCCAGAACAAAACTTACATATACGTATGCCGTATCCCTCATATCCACCGAATGAAAGTATAGCCCAATCAGCGCAAGCACCTCGATCGACAGAATCGGCTCCTGCCATAGACCCGTGACGTCAGGCAGGAGGGACATGGCGCGCGAGAAGTATTTCGTCCAGCTCGAGGAATTGGCGGCTTTGCGGACTGGCGCCAGGAACGCCTCGCCGAAGGCCAGGATCATCAGAAACTGAACGTACCAGAGGCGGTTGGATTGCACCTTGGACGTGGCGTTGTCGTAGAACTCGTAAAGATTGCGTAGGAATTCATCTTCGTCGAACAGGCGGTATAGATGGCCAAAGTGGAACTGCACCGTGTTGAGCATGTACAGCGCATGCTCCAAAGAGGGCAGTCCGCTGATATCAGGCTGCTCCTCGGAGCTTGCTTGGCGCCAATGGAGCTGATATGCGTCGCCGTCTACCGCTAGTGGAATGGGCTTGGTGTTACTGGGGTTCAGGCGGGACTGGATGATGTTCAGAACGCGGCGGCTATATGACCATGTTGATGTTGGACCGAGGAATACTGGGACTTATTAGCGTGTTGCCATAATAAGAAGCCAAAACCCTACACCAAGTGCGTCTCCGACCGTCGTTCTTCAGATACGTCGATGGGGATACCAGCGGGTTCAGAGCGAATCGCTCGTCCACCCGACTCGTTTCGGGAGCATCTGGAGTTGCGACTCTCGGGACTTCCGATGATCGGTCTGCATGTAGTCCTCAGTATATCAATATAAAGAGCTGGACAGAAAACAAACCATCGTTGCATGGACGCTTAGTTCTCGCAGGCGGGGTACCCTCGAGCTCCTCCACCTTGCGCTTCAGAGATAGGAACAGCCTGCAGCACAATGTATCAGAGATATTCCGCAGCAGTCCGCAGCCACATACTCCTCAGATACCACAATCTTTCTATCGTCTTCAAAAATGCATTCTTGGTTGCGCTGTTTGCACTTGTCGCAGGGGTAGTTCCCCGTACATTTAACCTTGCGACTGCGGCATCGCTGGCAGCTGTTGATGGTCAATCGTTGAGCAGTGATTGGCGGGCGTCATGGAACTCACGCATTAGACGTCCGCTTCGGGCGCTGTGACTGGTCCATTTTATAGTATGAGACTGTCGAGTGATGGTCCTAATGGGCTATTCTCATAGTGTGTGCGTCGTTGTTTCGGTATTAGGATGAGTCATCAACCCCGCATTTGTTGCTGTTTAGGGCGTTCCTGAATGGGATCATAGTAGACAACTTGGAAGTATCTATTCCTATACTGGTTGAGGACCATATTATGACCAGAGTTGTGTGGTTGATGGGAGACATAGTATCATCGGTCCGTGGTTGATGTCAACAACCGCTGCGGCGGATATGTCTGCGGTCCCCATGATATATATTCACACCCATGACGCAACCAAGTGCATTGGGCCAGTGGATAAAGATAACCCTATAATCACAATCACCGAAGAACCGAGCATGTATTTCTTGTCTATAGTGGGTGACAAGCAGATCACAGATCCTCGATTCCTAATGACCTCTACAACCTGTCTGCCTAAGCACCATGCCCAGGCGATGATCCATTTGCAGCTAATGTTTCAGTCTCACACACAGCCCCGTACTAAGTACTAAGTCGGTTGTATGCGCTCAAGCTCACCAAGCCACCCTCCCCCACTGCACCACAACGGATTGGCTTGGCAAAGGATCAGTTACTGCTGGCGGCAGGGGAGGGTTACAACGACAGACCATCGCTCCGGCATTCCTGAGCCTGCGGATCTTCCTGTCCATCCATGCCATTCACCAGGATGTTTCCTCGTATGATCTTGTCGGTCCGAACAATTGCACGTGTCATAACCCCGAAATAAACAGATAGTGAAAAGACCGATCCTAGAAGCAGAGTATACAAACCTGCTCCCTAGGTGGAATTATTATCCGCCGACGATCATCCTCCAACATATATATTTTTATCTCAACCTCTGGTTCATCACAGGATGGAGAGCGACACTGTGAATCCATCCCACCTTGATACTAGTGTCGGGGCCAAAAGGTGAAAAGAACCCTGAAAGGGAAGGCCAGTCACAGGCTGCTGTTGGGGGCGGATTTGATAGGCACTAAAAGCGCATCCTTCTGTTACTCGCCAATCATGTTACTTCCCCTAGATGAAAGCGACGAGTGATCCCGACAATGTTTCAGACCTGCTTCTGCCTGTGGTTTATTAAACGTTGCTTGTTCGTGCCTGCTGCTTGGCTTGTTATTATCTCCAGCACGCAGTCCTTGTTGGAAGTCAGGAAGGTATGGAGCGCCGAGGACATGTATTGCGGTTCCTGCAGGTCTGCATTTTATGCCTCTCCTGTGTCTCGGTCAATGCCATCGACCTCAATCTTGATGACATAGGTATGCATGCCTGCCGAGGCTCTCGTTGAAATTCTTTGGTCCCCAGCAAAACAAATCAAAATGCCCCAATCTTTCTAACTGCTTCACCAGCAAGCATCAAACATGTCGCGAGTGAGCTGGCCTGGGACATGGTCAGCTTCTACACCGGCAACAACACCGGCGACACACCAGGAAACCTACCAGAGCCGTACTACTGGTGGGAGGCCGGGGCCTTCTTCGGCACGCTGGTCAACTACTGGTACTACACCGGCGACACCACATACAACAACATCACAATGCAGGCGATTCTGCACCAGGCGTCCCCGACAGCCGACTTCATGCCTCCCAACCAAACCCGAACGGAAGGAAATGACGACCAGGCCTTTTGGGCGTTTACCGCAATGCGCGCAGCAGAGTTGAACTTTGAGAATCCCCCGGACGACCAGCCCTCGTGGCTGGCCTTGGTGCAGGCCGTGTTCAACCAGCAGGCCTCACGATGGAACAATGAGAAGTGTGGTGGAGGGCTCAAATGGCAGATATACTCCTTCAACAACGGATACAACTACCGCAATGCGATCTCGAACGGGTGTTTCTTCAACATCGCCGCTCGCCTGGCGCGGTATACCGGCAATGACACGTATACCGAGTGGGCGGAGAAGGCGTGGGATTGGACATCGAGTGTCGGGATCATCGGGAAAAAGATGCAAGTCTTTGACGGCACGAGCGATGTTAACAATTGCACCGACATGAACCACAATCAATGGACGTATAACAACGGGGTGTTCCTCCATGGAGCGGCTCATCTGTGGAACTATGTATGGGGTCCGAATCGTCCAGAGATGATAATGCTGACTGATTCCAGACGGGCGATGATAAATGGAAGCAGCGGATAGAGGGACTACTGGAAGCGCAGGGCGTGTTCCTCTCCCAGAACGCGTCGTCGAAGAACGTCGTGTATGAAGCACTGTGCGAGACGTACGACACATGCAAGACCGATCAGTTTTCCTTCAAGGCGTACTTGGCACGGTGGCTGGGGGATGTGGCCAAGCTGGCGCCATTCACGCGGGACACCGTTTTGACGCGTCTGAAGGCGACTGCTCAGGCAGCGGCCGCTCAATGCGTCGGAGGCAAGACGGGGACATATTGCGGCATGAAGTGGACCACCGGGACCTACGATGGTAATATCGGAGCCGGCGAGCAAATGTCCGCACTGGAGTTTGTGCAGAGCAATCTTTTGGATACGGTGAATGGCCCTATGACGACACGCACGGGAGGGACGAGCAAGGGAGATGCCTCTGCTGGAACTGGATCAGACTCCGACAAGAATCCGGCCGAGCCCAAGCCCATTACCACCGCTGATAGAGTCGGAGCTGCCCTGGCCACGGTTGTTGTAGCGGGAATGATCATCGCGTGGACATGCTTGATGATAACATGAGTGAGTGATTGATGCGGGCGTCAATCCGGAAATTCTGTACCATATCGAGCAATCTTACTTACCAACATTTATCAACATTGCATTCTCCCTGTCTTGCATCATCGAAGCAAATGACAGCAGGTGGATAGGTGGAGACGAGGAAGATGATACTGTCGATCAAAAATGACCGTTAGGCCACCGAAATGTGAACACACTAATGGGGCCCTATATGGTCTGTTCCTCCGTTCGACAAATACTATCCCGAAAAGGAAGGTGAGAGGAATGGAGATGACTAACTCCGGTGACTAACAGAGTGTGGAGTCCCGTGACCGTTCCCCACACTGCACTAACCCGATACGGGAGGAGATACGCCGGGGAGTCCACGAACCAATCAGCAGCCACCGTTGGCGGTACTTCATCAAGAAGATCGGAGGACATCCTGTCGAACAGCACGCAAGACCTGGACCCACGAGATACGAGGAGGAGAGATCCTGCTATATAAACGAGACGTTGTCCGGGTTATAGCTTCGCTCTCTTGTCATCCTCATTCTCTCAATCAGTGAACACATACCATCATGGCAGCAGTCCCACATCCCTTCGATCCTATCACTCCTGGGGAGATCCAGTTGGCCACCAGGATCCTGGAGGCCGCCTTCCCCAAGGTGCCGTTGCGGTACAAGAAGATTGATGTGCAGGAGCCCATCAAGAAGGAGGTCGTTCCCTTCATCGAGGCCGAGAGACTGGGCAAGCCATTGCCCCCCAGGCCGACTCGGTTGCTGCAAGTGCTGTTCCATCGCATGGACACCGGTGCCTTCTACAAGGCCTTGCTGAATGCAGGAAAGCGGTCCGTCGTGTATGCAAAGGAGCTCCCCAAGGAAATCCAGGGACCTGTCGACCCAGATGAGCTCATTGAAATCGAGCAGCTGTGCCTCAACCACCCGGCCGTCAAGGCGGAAGTTGCCAAGATGCAGCTTCCCCAGGGCGTGACTGTCTGCAACGACCCGTGGATCTACGGAACCGATGATCCCAAGGAGACGCGTCGGCTGTTCCAGTGCTATATGTACGTCGTGACGACCGACCACCCTCAGAACAACCATTACTCCGTCCCCTGCAAGTTCTCGCCCGTGTTCGACGGTCTGACTCGGGAACTCGTCCGTATGGACTACCTGCCCGGTGGCCCGGATGCCCAGACCACGGAGACACAACCGTGGAAGCCGGTCGAAACTATTCAATACGCTCATGACCTTCTCGGAGAGCCTCTTCGGACGGATCTCAAGCCTTATATCGTGCAGCAGCCTGAAGGACCCTCCTTCAACCTACAGGGCAACGTCGTCTCGTGGCAGAAGTGGAGGTTCCATGTCGGCTTTAACAGTCGCGAGGGTCTTGTCATTTATAATGTGACTTATGATGGCCGTAACCTGTTCTACCGGCTGTCTGTATCGGAGATGACCGTCCCGTATGGAGGTATGTCGCTACTATGCCCAATCCCACCCCCAAAGTATCCTGATAGAGCATGTTTAATGAACGTTAGATCCCCGCGCACCCTACCATCGCAAACAGGCCTTTGATGTGGGCGACGTTGGATTCGGAATCACTGCCAACCAGCTATCGCTGGGCTGCGATTGCCTTGGCCACATCAAGTATTTCGACGGATATCGTGCCGACTCCAAGGGTACCCCGGTGCACCTGCAGAACGTCATCTGCATGCACGAACAGGACAACGGTCTCCAGCACAAGCACACAAACTATCGGACCGGCGCCGCTACCGTCGTCCGCAACCGCCAGCTTGTGCTGCAGATGATTGCCACCGTCAGCAACTACGAGTAGGCTGGACCCCTTCCAAACCTGTACTATCCGCATGTTAACAGAACCAGGTATGTCTTTGCCTTCATCTTCGACCAAGCCGCCAACATTGAGCTGGAAGTCCGCGCGACGGGCATCCTCTCGACGGTACCTTTCGACAACCAGACCCCCGGCACCACGGTACCCTGGGGCACCAACGTCGGCCCAGGCGTCATGGCGCCGTTCCACCAGCACATGTTCTCCTTCCGGATGGACCCCGCCATCGATGGCCACCAGAACACGGTCTTCTACCAGGACAGCGTGCCCATGCCCGAGGACGAGAACAACCCGTGGAAGGTGGGCTACACGACGGAGGAGACGGTGCTGCGGAAGAGCGGCACGGCCGACACCAGCGTCGAGCGGCACCGCGTGTTCAAGATCCGCAACGACGCCGTCATCAACCCCATCACCTACAAGCCGGTATCGTACAAGCTGATGGCGTCGCCGAGCCAGATGCTGCTGGCGAGCCCGCGCTCGTTTGGCGTCAAGCGTGCCATGTTCGCGACCAAGCCGATCTGGGTCACGAAATACCAGGATGACGAGCTCTACGCCGGTGGCGAGTTCACCAACCAGAGCAAGGAGAGTCAGGGTGTTGAGAAGTGGGTGCAGCGGAATGATAATGTCGAGAATGAGGACGTTGTCCTGTGGCATAGTAAGTGGCGCGATATACGGACTATAATGTTGATATGCTAACTGGACCCGACAGCTTTCGGCCTCACCCATAACCCCCGCGTTGAGGACTTCCCCGTCATGCCCATGGAGCGTGTCAGCGTGATGCTTCGTCCTGACGGCTTCTTCAACAAGAACCCGGCCCTTGATGTGCCCCAGTCGGCTCAGTCATTCAACAAGTCGACCTTGCACCCGGAGCCGGCGGCGTGCTGTGGCCCAGCCAAGGGGAAGCTGTAAATACTGAACACGATCGGGATAGATGTATGTAGTCACGTCAAGTTAACGACTAATTCAACATGACCCGCATGATAAATATTTCACGTCGCCGATAAGAGATGCCGATCCCGGGACGTCATCGCCGAAGGGACCTTGGGGATTAGCCCTATAAACAAGCACTATTCTAGAAAACCCAGAACAATGGATCTAGATCAGCCGATCTATAGTCTCATTATGCTTAAAACTACATCCTCTGTATTGTCCGATGTTCCTATCTCTAGAATGGAACCCCAGAACAGTCGGGCTCTCGGGGATCACATCGGCGAATACCGTCATGACTAAGACCCACGCCACCACTATTTAACCCGATCTTCACTGCCCGCCCTCGTATCACCACACGCCTCTTATCGAATCCAACACATTCTGAAATCATCAATTACCCTCCAATTACTCTACAAGATGTGCATGAAGGCCACCTGCTCGACCTGCCGTATGTACCCCGGCGCCATCATTCATTGCTTCCCTACTAACCTCCGCGCAGACAAGGCCACCTGGTGGGGATGCGGCAACCATGTGCCCTCCGTGATGGATTCCGTCCCCGAGGGAGACCGCTGCACCTGCACGCCCAAGGTGGAAAAGGAGGGCAAGGAGTATCCTCCCAAGGCTGCTGAGAAGCCGTGACTAGCCGCCTGTGTTGTGATGTGATGACCTGACGATGTCTTGGTGTTGGAGTTGCCGCTGTCGGTTTGGTTTGGGAGAGTATCGAGATGTCAGCGGGATTGAAGGTATCATCCGTCTCTAGTTGAGAATTTAATGCTCAATGGATGAGAGTTTCTTCATGCAAGGATTGTACGGAGTTGTGAATGAACATGATTGTGAAAACGAATGGCTCGAAAACCACCACATGCAGCAAGTCAATATCTCGAAGGTAGTGCTATCAAGAAAGAGTCACTACCGCTGTTCAATTGCGTGGAGATAAGCTGCAACCTCCGGCTTGAATATCCCATCTTGCGCCAGCTGATCCGCCGACTCGACGACGATCCACGTCTGGCAGTTTCTCAGCTTGACCTTTCGACCGACGGGAGCTGCCTGCATCAAGTCAGTGCATGTACTCCGAGAATGAAAGGCCCTTTCCCACTATATCATCAACAGCGTTTAGAGTCTTCCCAGGAGCTTCAAGCTTGCATGCGCTGTCCTCGAAGCCCAGGGCATGGATACTGTGGGTTACATCATCGCCGAAATGCTCACGACCGACCCGCTGCAGCGGAATCCGTTTGGTAGGGGAATTGGTGGCGAGATCATGGTTGCGCTCGATTTCAATCTCGAACCCGTTTCTCACATCACCAGCAGCCTGCATCAGCACACCGACTTCTGGGGATTGGTTCGAGCGGATGAAGTACGCCCAGTGATCTTGTAGATCAACAATTCGACTAGAAATGTATCTGGAGCGCCTTCATTATGCACTTCAGGTGGAGTGGGAAGCGATGGACAAGCGACATTCTTCGTGGCTGCTGGAGGTGGAGGCAGACGGGGAGGGCCCGCAGGAGTAGATGAGAAGGACATGGAGATGTACTGCTAGTATCCGTAATCAGATTTCCACAGAGACAGGGTCGAAAAGGTGTGAGATTGATCGGAATGTAGATGCTGATTGTTGGTGCCTATGAGGGGATACTGCATTGCCGCGCGGTAAGGAACAGCCGTGTCACATAAACAAGGAATACCGTTTCCTTGTCTCATCACTTTAGACGCTCGATCCCCCAAGTCCTATTCATCATCATCGGTACAAATACGAAGACTTTCTGGGACGTTAGATCTCGAAGACAATCAGACCCACTGAACAACACACCAAATGAGGAATAACATGAGGAATGTTGTGACGATCATGCTGGAACCGATTCATCGTGAATTATATACCCCGTGGCTGGGTTTCTGTCAAACGGGATGTATTCCGGCACACAGTCTGACTATGCCCAGCGATAGGATCAACATATGGGAGAATTTCACCATCCAGTGATAAAGTCTAGAACGCAGTCGGACTTGGTCGAGTCGCACGAATGCAGGAATCAAACCAGATCTGGCCTAAATTGCAATTAGTGCCCTTTCATCTAACGCCCTCGTATTGTCGATCGATTGTCCTACTCGATACCCCGGTTGCCATTACCCCAGCCATCGTGCATATCGCAATGTCAACAATGATTGATGCGTTCTTGGCTGTAACCGTCCGCCAGCCACAAGCCATGCCCGACGATTGCCGGCGGCTTTCCCTTGGCTGTTATCTTTGCCAAGCGGCGCCAGTTTCTTAGCATCTTCTCCCGATGTTACTCCAGGCGGAACAGGAGTTAATGCTTGGTGACTTGCGCCGATGGCACCGATTATTGGTGACGCCAATATGAGGGGAAAGCGGAGGAAAGGCAATCGCGATGCCGCGATAACAGACTCCTCCACTATAAATGTTCTGGCATGGCCGGTGGTCACAATCGACTCTTTAGATCGTTTTCCTTATCACACGAGCGAGCATCCTTATTTCCTATCCATCTGGCTTATTCTTAGTTATGATTATGAGGTCTCTCGTTCTTGCCTCATGCCTGTCGCTTGCCTTGGCGCAGGGTCACCATGGGAAGAAGCTTGATCCTGTACGCGACCCCCTCTTTTCCATTTCGTCACATCACTAACAAACTTTTTGAAGAACAAATTCCCTAAAGACATCAAGCTGAAGGACCTCCTTAAGGGATCCCAGCAGCTTGAAAACTTCGCCTACGCCTATCCGGAAAGGAATCGCGTCTTTGGCGGAAAGGCTCACCAAGACACGGTCAACTGGATCTACAACGAGCTCAAGAAGACCGGCTACTATGATGTCTACAAGCAGCCACAGGTCCATCTCTGGAGCAATGCAGAGCAGAGCCTCACGGTAGACGGCGAGCCCATCGATGCCACCACCATGACCTATTCCCCCAGTCTTGATGAGACCACTGCGGAGGTCGTTCTTGTCTCCAATGTCGGCTGTTCTTCCTCCGACTATCCGGCAGATGTGGCCGGGAAGATCGCGCTCATCCAACGGGGCACCTGCTCGTTTGGTGAGAAGTCCGTCTATGCTGCCGCCGCGAATGCTGCCGGTGCCATCGTCTACAACAATGTCGAGGGATCCCTCTCAGGCACCCTCGGTGCAGCCACCAGTGAGTTGGGACCCTATGCCCCGATCGTGGGCATCAGTCTGGCGGACGGCCAGAAGCTGGTCAGCCTTGCTGAGGCTGGACCCCTGACTGTCGACCTGTACATCAACAGCCAGATGGAGAACCGGACCACCCACAACGTGATCGCCAAGTCCAAGGGAGGTGACCCGAACAACTCCATTGTCATTGGTGGCCACAGTGATGCTGTCAACCAGGGACCGGGTGTCAACGATGATGGCTCTGGCATTGTCAGCAACCTGGTCATCGCCAAGGCGCTCACCAAGTACTCACTCAAGAACTCTGTCACCTGGGCTTTCTGGACTGCTGAAGAGTTCGGCCTTCTGGGCAGTGAATACTACGTCAACAGTCTGAGCCCTGCGGAGCTGGATAAAATCCGCCTGTACCTGAACTTTGATATGATCGCCTCGCCGAACTACGCCCTGATGATCTACGACGGCGATGGCTCGGCCTTCAACATGACTGGACCCGCGGGCTCCGCCGAGATTGAGCATCTGTTCGAGGACTACTATGAGTCCGTCGGCTTGTCGTACATCCCGACTGCATTCGACGGCCGGTCTGACTATGAGGCCTTTATTCTGAACGGCATCCCCGCGGGCGGACTGTTCACGGGCGCCGAGGAGATCAAGACTGAAGAGCAAGTAGCCATGTTCGGTGGCGAAGCTGGCGTCGCTTACGACCCCAATTACCACGCCGCTGGAGACAACATGACCAATATCAACCATGAGGCCTTCCTTATCAACTCTAAGGCTACGGCTTTTGCGGTGGCTACCTATGCCAACAGTCTCGAGACGATTCCTCCACGCAACGCCACCATGTCAATTCAGAGACGCTCGGCCAGTCGGCAGGCAGCTACCCACCGGAGAGCATCGAAGCCGCATTCTCATACCGGCGGAACTGGCTGCTGGCACACGCGGGTTGAGGTGTAGGCAGGTAATGCAGTGGGAGATCATTTGTATATCCTCATCAATA
Organism: Aspergillus sp. MEXU 27854; assembly: GCA_019721355.1. Lineage (NCBI taxonomy): Eukaryota > Fungi > Ascomycota > Eurotiomycetes > Eurotiales > Aspergillaceae > Aspergillus > Aspergillus sp. MEXU 27854. The sequence continues at coordinate 487,034 of JAGMTT010000002.1, forward strand.
GTGACTGAGATGAATATATTTTTCCCATGTAAAATGGATTTCACACCTCATGTATTTTGTAAGAGGGTAGCTATACGCTGGACATTTCTCCTGGCATATCTGGCATAGACTGCCCTTCCCAGAAAACATAGGAGAGATGTATTTCGGAAACAATAAGATCGCTGCCAGTATATACTTTGTCCTTCACTACATGAACTTGAATATGTGCCTTAGAGTAGACAAAAAAGATTATAATATCTCTAGTTCCGATTGCTTACCCTTGAAAGAAGGACAAAATAGATGAAAGCCAACGCATACATGATAAAGAACTACATCCTAACGCGTGAAAGACCCCCCAATACTCTTCGCCCCTGACACAACCGAACTGCCCACATTCTTCGCAGCCTCGACTCCTTTATCCGCAATAGGCGCCATCGGCCCTCCATACGACCCGCCCTCGTCCTTTCCGCCCCGTTCAGCGCGATTGATTCCATGCTTTGATGTTGCGTTGCCCACGGGAGCCAGGAGGCCTTGATCACCGAGTTGATTACCGACCAGGTTGTGAACGTCGTCTTGGAGTTGGTCAACCTGCTTGACACCAGTGACCTTGGATTTTGAAAGCGTATCTAGAGAAGTCAGTGATAGCCAGAAAGGGGTATGGGGAGAACAACCTTTGGTAACGTAGGACGCTTTGTTGTCACCCTTCCCGAACCATCTCAGGTACATATCCTCGATCCAGGGCATCCATTTCTCATATTGGTCGTTGTATACCTCGCGCAGCCACTCTGCGTATGTCTGTTTCTGCTTCCGTTCTTCGGGAAGGTTGTCATAGAGTTTCCGGGTATGGTCGTCGGGGGCCGACTCGGAAAAGGCTTTATTGGCAGAGTCCATGGTAACAGACGTTTGTGGTAGTTATTGAACGTGCTGATGAAGAGACAAGTGTGAATAAGATGGGCTGTCAGTGCTACAGAGTGTTCGATCTGTCTATCTATATAGAGTAGATAGCATCCGAGTACGTGGCATGACGTCGATGGCTTGGTGGTCTTCCTTATGACTGCAAGAGCGGCAGCCCAATATAGAGGGCATGTAAAGGCAATATATTGGGGAGGAAGATCTGATCTCGTGAGTGGCGCGATGGAGTGCATGGATGCATGGACGTTGTGCTGGGCAGCCATATATAGAATGACGTCATTCCCATCTGCCAACAGGATGTCATTTCCACATCTTGATCAACAAACGAAGGTCATCAATTAGATAGATTAGGCTCAAAAATTTGGAAGGCTAATCTTGGAAAGATGACTTTTAGTAGTGATAATGCCATTGTAGAGGACAGCATACGTCCTGCCAGAGGAACTGGGATATGCAGGAATGTCTTGGAAGAAACAACAGATTGTACTCCCTGTAGAGATTACTCATAGAGTACATTAATAGTATAAGGTACATATCTCGGGTTCTATTGTCATTAGGCAAATGAGAATCGAGATATGCCCCCATATAGGTCTAGAAGTCAGTAGAGAAGGAGACAGATTGTTCGAGCTCATGAGTCTACTCATCGCTGATTGGCTCCCACCGGAAGAAACACGGCCGACCAATCAGAAAAACCTCTGTTAAAGGCATGGCATTTGGCAGATGACATTGTGGGCATTCGCCGTTGGCATAAGGTATGGAATACTTCTCTTTGAATTGTCCTTGCCGCTGTCAAAGTTTACTTCCATAAAAGACTTGTTCGTTTAGATTATAATGGTATGGTCCCACCAGGGCCTGCGATCAGCCAAAACAATGGGGATAACCGTTCATGGATGATTTTCTATAGTTAACTACCCATGATTCCGGGTGGTGTTATTGTCATGGCCTAAATCCCAGCCTGTTCAAACCCGTATTGTGTGCAAGCATGAGAAGCACCGAGGCCAACAGAGAAAGCGGAATATACAGTATCTGGTTATGTTGTTTCCCCCTTTTTCCAGGTAGAGGGGACCTGGTTTGTAAGTTGGGGAAATTGAACAACGATTTCTAGGATTGTAGGAACAAAATTTTACAGGGGAATGCCGGATATCATAGGTCCAAAGACAAAGAATCAGAGCTCGAAGGCAATAGTATGTACTAAGGTAGTGGAGAGCCCCCTTATATGTGTTACACAGTAATCAAATCCGAAAAAGAATGTGTTTCAACAACCAAGTATATAATGCTATAAGGAAGTTGGCATATCCCATCCAGCGAGATAACAAAGCTGCTTCTGGTTTGCAAGTTTCAGCACAATCTACCTTGTGTATGGTTCATTGTGATGTTTCTAACGTGAATGATGGAACATCCCAGCATATCGCATTGTTCTAGACAATGGGTCCATTAGGCACCTTTTGTTCGAGATGCCTATGAACTGTGAATAATAGTTCCTTATCGGAGTCATCCATATACTTCTGTTATAGAGAAACTATAAAAGCTATTGATCTTCCACATCAATCTGCACATCTCATACCATCCTCCAACTCCCCGACTCTGCACAATATCAACATGGCGACTCACACCCCAGAAGGCATCAGTGCCTTCTTCCTAGGACCCCATGCCGAGAACATGGGCTTCTTCAAACAAGCAATCACCACGATCCTCGATGAGTTGCAAGCCGCAAGACTACGCTACGCCGACATCCACAACGACAGCCCCATGATCACCGACAAGACCAAGTCCTCTGAAGACTTCCAGGAGGTGACCAGCCGCCTTTCAGCTGCTATTCGCAGTGGAGTGCAAATTTTGAGCAGACAGTCTATTCCGTTCTGGTCTCCTCGCTATGGTGCTCACATGTGCCCTGACCTTGCGATGCCCGCAATGCTTGGATACTTCATGGGCATGATGTGGAACCCAAACAATGTTACCACCGAGGTTTCACCCTTTACGACTCTTGTTGAGAAGGAAGTGGGCAAACAATTCTGCGATCTCTTCGGTTACAACCTGGACCCCAAGCAGGGCCCCGTTGGCTGGGGTCATGTCACCTCTGGTGGCACCGTGGCTAATGTCGAGGCTATGTGGGTTGCCCGTAACCTGAAGTTCTTTCCTTTGGCACTACGACGTGCTATCGACCAGGGGAAGCTCAACTTCCTCAAGGACAGCTTCCGAATTGAGACTTGTGAGGGAATTGTCAAGCGTGTCAGCGCCATGTCAGTTTGGGAACTGCTTAACCTGCGCTCCGAGACCCTCTTGGAGATCCCACGCACGTTGTCGAAGGGGTATGATCTTCCCAAGAAGTCTTTGGACGAGATTCTCTGGCCATACAACATCCAGTGTACCGGCAAGGAGGAGCTTGAGCGTTACTTTGGAATCGACAAGACCTCGCAGTTTGTGATGGCAAAGACTCATCATTACTCATGGATGAAGGGAGCTGGTAAGTCTTATTTTCTCACCCCATTGACCTTGTATTCTATTGGTACTAACAAGAGATTTTAGCTATTCTGGGTATTGGCTCAAACCATGTCATTGGCATCGACATCGACTCGCGCGCGCGCATTAATCTTGAGGCGCTTGAACGCTATCTCCAGGCATGCTTGGACAACCACCAACCCGTTTATACCGTGGTTCCTATTATCGGAACGACCGAAGAAGGCTCCGTCGACAGGCTCGCAGAAATCATTGGTATGCGACAGCGATTCCAAGCAAAGGGGCTTTCCTTTCTCATCCATGCCGATGCTGCCTGGGGTGGATATTTCGCGTGCATGGTCCCATCCAAGTGCCCCAAGCGCACACCTCATGGTCTGCATCTGAAGCCCGAGACTGCTGAAGACCTGGCTGCACTGAAGTATGCCGACTCTATTACCGTCGATCCCCACAAGTCGGGCTATATCCCCTATCCGGCTGGGTCTCTGGTATATCGTGATGGACGCATGAAGGATCTGGTTGCATGGACAAGCCCTTATCTGTCTCAGGGGTCTGACGGAGGAATGGGAATTTATGGAATTGAGGGAAGGTATGTTGTGACTCTGTTTTCATTTTACTACCTTTGGCTGGGATAGCGATGACTAACATCTTGCAGTAAACCAGGAGCAGCAGCTATGGCATGCTGGCTGGCTCATGAAGCCATCGGCCTCAACTATGACGGATATGGCTCGATCTTACGTCAAGTGTCTTTCAACCGTGCTATGGTAAGTCCACCCGTAGGAATGTGAAAGACGAATGAATGCTAACGGTCAATAGCAATCCGCCGTGTGGGCCACGTTTACGACTGCCCAAGACAACTTCGTCCTGGTTCCTTTAGAGACCCTACCTTCCGAGGACAAGAAGGACTCCACGCCAAAGGACATCGAGAAGGAGAAGCGTCGCATTCGCCAGGAGATCCTAGGAAAGTCGTACGAGGAGATCGCTGCATCCGACGTGTGGAAGCCTACGGCTGGGCAAACCATGACCTTCCTTCGCCAGCTAGGATCAGACCTGAACATCAACACGTTTGCAATCAACTGGAAGCACAGAAACGGCGATATCAACACGGACACCGAGGCGGCCAATTGGCTCATGCGACGCGTGGTGAAGCGGCTTTCCGTCAACTCTCCGCATCAGGATCCGCACAAAATCCCACTGTACCTTACCTCGACTGAATTCTCGGTCGAGCGATATGGGAACTGCGTGTTGAAGTTCAAGGAGAGACTTCAGCTTCGGCCGACTTATCACCACCTCTTTGTGTTGCGCAATGTGGTGATGAGCCCCTTTGCCGCCCAAGGAAGGCAATTTGAGACTATGATGGAGACTTTTAGACAGATTGTCGAGCAAGAAGTTGAGGCTTGCCGACAGACCTATGACGACTGAACTGGCTTTAGAATTGGAGATGTAACGATTCGTCATGAGGCATCTAACGTCATTTATATCAAGATGGGGGCGAGGAGTTCAGTACGATTGTTTGTGAGCAGATACTACATACTGTGAGCATATTGATAGACCTAGATTGTATTTACCATTGTATTTAGATTTTTGCTTTTCCTAGACTGCTACAATGATAGAATTCTGGCTGTCTTTCTTATTCGTGACAATTTGCTAGTTTCAGATGCACTCGACTCGGACCGCAACAAAGCTGTAGATCCAGTGCCTTTCTCATTCGTATCTCGAGTAAGCAAGCCAAACAAGCTGATGAAGCCCATTGAGCCTGTTCAAGTTCTGGTAAGGGTTAGACTAACGCATTGGTCAACTGAACAACGTTGGAATGCTTACTGGCCTGGTCCAAGTCGCCTTTGACCTAATATATTTCATCCGCAAAGTGTTAATAGACATTTCTAGACCAATAGATGCCTCAGATGAGCTGTATAGTAATTGTTAGAGCTTCTGACCGGCGAACGCATGTTGGTGAGGAGTATCGCAATGGCAATTGGCGGTGTATTCCCTATATATATGCGCTTCTCATTATCTTCTGTGACATATATGACAGACAATCTTCGCGTACGTCGATGGATTTAGATACATGCCCAGCATCGTTCCAAGCCCATAGCCTTCTTAACATCGGCACCTTCCCTTCAGCAGTCAGGGGAAGCCTCCTTCTTGAGCAATCTACTATCTACGCGCATATGTGCCTCGGAGGAGGGGGGGGGACCTTCGATCCACACTACTTGTAGAACCCATCTAGTTAAATTCCCCGGGCCTCTATGATACATGATCGCATAGGTATGGGCCAAATGGTCAGTATACGTTGTAGTCAAGTGACGGGAAGCTCAATTCGTACCGCGCGTGGGCACTCTTTCTCTGTATAGTCGAATCACTTCTGATTGTTTGGTCAGGTTATTATGAATGTAGTATCCACGTTATCGCTCGAGGTATCTGGGTAATTTCTGCGAGGTCCGGAGCAAGTGTCGTCCAGTTCTCCCGGTTTCTGCAATTGAATTTTCTGCTCGTTCTCCTACAGCACAGAACGAATTGGCTGTGGACCAGTATATGGTGATGCATTTACCCTCATGGAATAAGATATAGTAACTCCCTTGTTATGTGACTGAAAGTTTCATTGAATCAGATCTACATTCTTGAGGAGGTGGTCTTCGATATCCACCAAGGTACTAACCAGGTATATCACCCATAGCTACTTGTATCTGTTGATAGAAAAGTTCATAGATTGATCAAGTGATTAGACAAAGAACAGCTATCGTCTCATTCACTGAGTATTCACCTAGAGTTGGGATGGTCCCACTTGTGACTGCCCCTTTCGCCGAATGCAAGATTGCCTGATCTTCACTTTGTCAGTGGCCCCTGCCTCCTCCAGCGCCTTCACCATCTCCAGCGGTTAGTACTTGCCCAGGAATGATTCCTGCTCATTTATTCTCACAAGTGATTCCCACTTTATATCTCCGATTGCCCCATCTCTTGACGCATTATGGAGCACAGAAAGCCTGGAGCACATAATGTGGCCCTTTCGATAAACACGAATAACCAGTCAGAGTTGTGGAATGTGTTCAACATTGCCTGAATGACACTTCCAATTGGATACAAGGTCTGTTTATATATACCTATTTCATCCAAGGTCACATCCACGCGCACATGTCTGTCTGTCACATATCATAGTAATCACTGACAAAAGGATGTTCAATAGGTCAGAACATTCGGTGACATACCACCACCACCACCACAGCCGCCCTCCATGACCAGGACATCGAACAGACGTCTGCCTGCCTCGCGTAGCAATGAGAGAGGAACTTCAAGAACCGATCATTCGATTCTGGAGTTCTTTCGACGGGAAGCCCCTCGGGATTCCCATGGTCAGAGAGCGGGTACCACCTCTTCTTTGAGGACCGATGCTACTAGCAACTCGCAAAGGCAGTTGCTGGACCCTCGGGAAGCTCTTCTGTTCGTCACTGGGGCTTAATGGAAGAGCTTCGTGCCCTACTCGGTGGTACACGATCTCGAAAGAAAACCTCGCTCTCGGACGAAGAAAATGGCCGTCAGGCAAATAGGTTCGTCATTCCGGACTCGGATGACGATGATGGTGAAGACGGTGGAGCTGCTCTCATAGGAGATTGCTTTGAGACCCCCATGGAATCAAACGATAAAGGTGTTAATGTTTTAAACACACAGACAATAGTTGACGACCCAGATAATATGACACACGATGCTATCCTAGCAAGACTTGTGTCTCGATACCCCGAGATCGACGTCGAGTTTGTCAACTCGACACTAGAAAACCATAAGGAATATGATGGATGAGGAGTTACCTGGGTTGAAAGACAGCTAGCGTCAGCTATTGGATGGGAATACAACCATTCGGAGCTGTAACCAACGGACGCCACCGCCAGCTTGAGCACGTTGGGTCTGTGTCGAGTCCTTTCGAGTCCAGTCTAGTTCTGTCCAGTCCTTCGAGTTTGTGTTGAGTCCATATCCACCACCGCAAGATATAGTAGGTTTACCCTATTACCGTCGAAGAGGCTTCGCTAAGGTGGTTATTCAAGCCCAAAGCCAAAATCGACAAAGGTCCCCAATGTTGGGAATGCGGAAAACGCGGCCACCGACGAGAAAATTGTCCAATCCTAAATGCCGCCAGAACACTTTCAACGCGAGATATAGAGGTATGTACCTTCTATTTCTATGACTGTGAATGATGAGGCTAATAGTTCTGCTAGGCACCTTACTATCGCCAATTCGTGAAAAACAAGGTCGCAAAGCGCATACGAGATCGGGAGAAGAAGCGAAAGGCGGGCAACGGGGGCCGGGGGGAGAAAGAGACATGGGCAGAAGAGGCCCCGAGAATGGCAGAGAATTAAGGTAGTCTCATCATGCGGTTGTTCTCGTCGTTACTTTTCTTTTTTCCATTGATACAGAGCCCTTGGGGGCCGTTTCTTTCGCGGCAATAATAACACTATATACGTAGAAGTATGTGAAGTAGCCTGCATTGGCTGATGACACACAGCGGCAGCGCATAAAGCCGAACGCCCATTGGGTCCAATCAACAACTAGTATACATAACGGAAGTTTGGATTCTCGTTGTCCGTGAGGTCCTGGAACGCCAGATCATGGGAGACTTCGGCGGTCAATTGCATCTTGGCCCGATTCCGAACCACGAGGAGCCATCTGGTCACAACAACAAGCACAAGATATACCGCATAGATCACAATGTGAGCCAGAAATCCGTGAAGGTATCTTGGTGCATCGGATGATTGGAAGATCTGCGGCGCGATTAGATTGCCGACGGCCCACCCGACGAAGACCATTGTCATTGTGACACCCTTTTTGGTCTGACCGGCAATATTGCGCGTGATAAGGGAGATAATCATGTTACCCTCGGCCAGGAAGAACTGTGTGCAATAGAACGCGATGAGCATACCGCCCGCATTTGAGGCAGTCGGGGTGACGACAAGGATCACGATCGTGCCGACTATTGCTGGAATTGCGCAAATCTACTCTATGTCAGTCATTGCTCAGAGCTCAGCTGTCAAACAGTACTTACAATCATGACGAGGCAGGTCTGCTGGAAATGTTGAGAAGCCCAGGCGGATCCTACCATAATGATGATGGTCCACGCTCCCTGTGCGATATTGAGTAGCTGTGTTTGCAAAAGAGTGAATCCAAACTCTTTGATAATAAGATTAGAGAACACGCCGAGGCCACCGATGACCAGGTTGGCGACGATGATGAGCCACACACAACACCACACGAAGGGATCCTTTACAGCCTCAATCACCTGATACTTCTTGTACTCCTTGTTCTTGATACCTGTTTCGTTCGACCGCACTCGCTCAATCATCAGGGCCTTGTCTGCTTCACTGAAACACTTGGCCGACATTGGGCTATCGGGAAGGAAGATGCCGATGCACACGGCCCAGACGCACGTGGCGGCACCGAGAATCAGAAACAAGAGCTGCCAGTTTTCGATCGGCCCGTTGTTATAGTGAGACACGCCAAAGGCAAGCAGGCCTCCAAGCTGTTCGCAGACTAGTCAGTGTGGCTCTCGGCGAGTTCGTGTGAGAGGGCGGCATTATCTTACCATCAATGACATCCCCGACATGCAATACCAGAGAGAGTTCAACACGGACTGCTCTTCCCGCCTGAACCACATTGTGGTACTTCGAACAGTGAGCGAAATACTTCCAAGAAGAGCGTTGAGGCTTACAGTAACATCATAGCCGGTTGGATACAGCTTTCGAAGAAACCGAGTAGAAACCGCACAGCCATCAGCGGACCAAAGCGCGTTGCGGCCGCGGAGCACGTCACGACAGCTCCCCAAATGAATACATTGGTAGCCAGCGTCTTCGCAAGAGGCAGTTTCTGAAGAAGAAAATTCTGTGGGTATTCTCCTGCAAGAATACCGAAATAAAGGATCGTTCCCAGCCATGAGTACTAAGGAGTATTAGAGATAGCCCTAGTACTAAGCAAATCCGGAAACCATACCTGTTGTCCGACAAGTTTTGCGTCTTCCTGTATACCCATGATTGAGGCATAATTGACAATCCCTTTGTCCAGTGATTGACAGAAGTACGTTATCAGTTGAATTGGGACGATGCGCCAGGCGATCATCCAGAAGAGCCGCCTGTTGGTGGCCTCGTCAATCTCGATTCCAGCATCATTCACGTAGGGATCCTTCTTCTCCTTCAATTCTATATCGTTGCTTGGCACATTGGAGCCATGCATCTCCTCGTGTTCAGCAGTCACGTCCCTGTCGGTTTGTTTCGACGCCATGACCCAGTGTAGAGTTTCGTAGTGGTGGGTGGGCTATTTAACGGTTCTCGGAGAGAATTCAGTGGAACAGCCTCAGTAAGGCGTATAGATGCTGATATCTATACCCATCACCTCTCGTTCTCCACGTCTCGGGGAGGAAAGGGCGCATATCAAATGGCCATCCCGTTACGGAGAAATCGCCGGATATTCGTCCGGAGAAGCTTCATCGGAGCAAGCTCCATGCGATCACTACTGATGGTGAGTTTGGGGTTTTGGTTGTGGCGCTTCTCCGGGTTGTGCGTGCGGAGAGGGAAAAAATTGGGGTTCGGAAGGACTCCGGTACATTCCCCGGACTCCGCAAGTTGTTCTCCGCTTCCCTCTGGGCCCAACAGGACGACGATGCCAAGAGGAAATGCAAGAGAACAAAGATTTTTATTATTCAACTCCCCCATGGGTGATAATGGCTGTGATTAGGACGTACTCTCACCTTCGAAAAGCCCAAAAAAGCCATGGATTTACCTGTCACCACGCAAACGGTGCCGTTGGCCAGCCGTGATTTCATCGTCGAAGTTCAACCAGCAACACTAGGCACAGATGAAACATGGAATCATGTTCCAGCGTATGCCGTCAATGTTGCCAGTGTGAACACCACACGCAATACCTTCGATCTTCACACCGTGGCCGTCGCATCAGTCGACATCCACGGCCCTACCAGAGTCAGGGTCACATACACGAAAGCCCAAGTTAAGTCAGCCGTGATTCGCCCTATGTCTCGGAACATTCAGATACACGTGGAGGACGATGTCGTTATCTTTACCCTGGAACAAGCTCAGGATGTGATGCTCGAGCTGAATGGTAGCAAGTGGAACGCCCTCCACCTCCTGGCAAACGACGTCGATCCCAACGCGCCAACAGAGGACACCGACGAAGTTTGGTACTTTGGGCCCGGTGTCAACCAAGGATCTGCATACGCACAGGTCACGGATGGGGCCAACCTCATGGTGCCCTCGAACAAGACTGTGTATCTCGCCAGCGGAGCCTTCATCACATTCCGGTTGAACTTTGTCGAGGTGGAGAATAGTGCTGTGCGTGGCCATGGCTTCATCCTCCCACCAAATGGCGGTTATACGCATCGAGAGCTTGGCGGAGCTATACACATGAGCAAGTCAAGCAGAATCTGTGTGGAGGGTGTCACTTCTCTTGGGGCAAACGGATTCAGTCTCTCAGCGGGAGAGTGCAACAACGTGGTTGTCAATGGGTACAGATCATTCTCTTCGGCTGGCAATGGTGATGGAATCGACTTTTTCTGTTCATCTGACATTATGATTGAAAATTGCTTCCTACGCAACTCGGATGACAACATCGCCTTGTATTCTCATCGATGGCATTGGTATGGAGACTCCAAGAACATCACCATCCAGAACTGTGTCCTCCTTCCGGACGTCGCTCACCCTATCAACATGGGAACTCATGGTAATCCAAGCAAGCCGGAGACAACCAGCAACGTGACGATCAGGAATATCGATATCTTAGACCACGACGAGAACCAGCTTTGGTACCAGGGTTGCATCGCTATCAATGCGGCTGATATGAACCTCTTCGAGGATATACACATCGAAGACGTCCGCGTCGAGCGTATCACACGCGGCCAACTGTTCAACATCCGAGTTATGCAGAATAGAATGTGGAGCTCCGCTCCTGGACAAGGGATCCGAAACGTCACTGTCAAGAATGTATCCTTGGATCACCGTGCCTTGGGCATTGTCAACCCATCACAACTACTAGGCTACGATCAAACGCGGAGAATTGAAAATGTCATGTTCGAGAATCTCAAGATAGGGGATCGAGTGATCCATGACAACATGGAAAAACCTAGATGGTACATGGTGTCGGATTTTTTGCCTTTGTTCGTGAATGAGCATGTTGAGAATGTCAAGTTCTGCAAGACATTGTCTTGATATCAGGTATCTCATAGTGGCTAAGATATCAATATACCTACGAATTGACAGGTTATACCCTAAAGCCTGGATAAGAAACAAGTGGCTGCTGCGAGTAGGACTGGATTGTCCCAAGTGCGCTAAGTCGTAACCTCATAAATCTAAGATCCATGCCCTATAGACTTACGGTCATTCATACTTACGACTTCCATAAGCTCATTTCGATGTGTAGCCGATGAAGTTTCACTCGGACCATGAGTCAACCCCCTTTTTACTTCCTATGTAGACCTTGGGGTACATAATGCCTCGGCCATGCTTCGGCTTCCTGTAATAGCTCGATTACAGGTTTGATGCCAGAACAACATGCTTGTGTATTTAATTGATTGGCGTTTAGAAACAAATGATCTTGCATACTAGAGAAACATCAAGTAGTTCTACAATCGAGAATATACCATCATGATTGGAGAATGAACAAGGATCACATTACGGGAACCAAAATTATCCGTCTAAAAGTATCAGGGAAAGATTAAAATTAGAGAACTCCATACAAAATACGAAACCCTCAAAACGTGTTCAGCTCCCCGTGGTATCGAACCGCCCTAACTAGGTCCAAAACGAGTTCCAATAGTCAGACGCCGCCTGGCCTTGTAAGCCGCTGTCATCTACCAATGCGGCTGCCGCCAGGCAGTACTGCACAGTGTCCTCCGGAGCATTGCATGGACTTCTCAGCTGGTTGCAGATGTGGCCAGTGAGGGTGCTAATGGTCCCCGCCGTTCCATGTCCGTAGATGTCAGTGTCATCAATCTCGTACGCTCGATTAGGATCTCGATCCGGGTAGTAACTGATAGTAGGCGGGGTACAGTCGCCTGTGTCGGGTAACGGCCTGCCGGTATCCGTAGGGCAATAGGTAGTAGTGGTCGTCGAAACTTCCGTTTCTGTCTTGGTAGCCGTCACTGTGACTGGCGGGGGCGTGGCGGGAGTCACTGTAATCGTTATGACATCTGTTTCTGTTACCGGCTTGGTGACGATGTCGGTGATCGTGTCTGTAACTGTCTCTGTGACCGGCGGCGGGGTGACGGGAGTCACAGTAATCGTGATGATATCCGTCTCCGTTACAGGTGGCTCTGTGATCGTCACGGCAGGTTCTGTGACCGTCGGACCAGGCTCCGTGATTGTCACCTCTGGTAGTGTAATGGTTTCAGTGATCCCGGGCTCCGTGACAGTTGTTCCAGGGTAGGTCACGGTGATTGGAGGCTCGGTTATAACTGTCCCGGACTCAGTAATCGTGGTCCCGGGATAAGTCACTGTAATTGGGGGCTCGGTGATAGTGACTTCAGGGATTGTTACAGTCTCCGTTATCGGGGGCTCCGTAATCGTCACAGTCACAGGGGGCTCGACAATCGTCGTTCCAGGATAGGTCACAGTGACCGCGGGTTCCGTTATAACAGTCCCGGACTCAGTAATGGTTGTCGCAGGATAGGTGATCGTAAGTGGTGGCTCAGTAACCGTGACTCCAGGCTCCACAACAGTTTCCGTTGTGCCAGGAATGGTTATGGTTTCTACCGTGCAGTCGGTGGGCACGGCGTCAGTTGGGCAGTAAGTCGGATAGATGATGTCGGTAGTAATGACAGTGATAGTTGTCGTCGGGCTATATTGGAAGGTTAGGCTGATGGCTCCTCCTTGGAAGAGGCGACTTTTGACTTACCCCGGGATATGGTCAGTAATAGTGAGAGTACTGGTGGTGCAAGTATCTTCATTGCCACCGTTATCGCCATTGTCACCGCCATTGTTGTCCCCGCCTGTATTGTCGCCGGTGTTGTCACCATCGCAGTCATCACAGGAATCACAATCACTGCCGTTATGGTTGTCTCCACCGCCATTTCCATTGCCAGTGGCATTGCAGTCGGAGTTGCAGTCCTCCACAACAACGACCTCCACATCCACCTCAGTGGGCGCGGGGAAAGCCATTGCGGAAGTCAAAGCCTGCAAAAGCAGAACGGGAAGAATGAGGACGGTGTTCTTGAGCATATCGGCGGGTTGTCAGAAAGACAATCAAAGCGAATGGAGGTTAAACGAGAGAACGGCCCTATAGGGACAGGACAGAAAATGAGAGGAAGGGAACGGTCGAGCTTCCCACGAAGACCTGTCGCGAGATGTGAGTACTCCGGAGGAAACAAATGGCCGGTGAGCGATTGGGAACGGAATATGGATGGAGACTGAGTGCTCCAAGATCCCCTTATAGACAACAGAGCTCGATACGTCAATCGCACATTTTTCGAATCGAGTTGTTTGTTTGCAGAAGTATCACCCATACAACGGCCCTCAGAATCATCATATTTTGGGTTCTCAAAATCCCGAATCTGCTGCTTTTGGTGAATGTGAAGAATGTAGAGGTTGCTGAGATTCGGTAGTCAACATGTCGTTGACTGCAACGAGTGCGGTCAAGATCAAACTTTAGCTAGTACTCAGTGATCGTCGGGTTGGTTAGCCGGCGCAAGAGATGGCACCAGTTCATCCTTCCTAGTCAAGCAAAGCTATGGGCGCACAATGGGGTATACGAATCCCATTGGAATGTGCTCAGGGCCGCTGCGCTCGTTGGTTTGCTTTTAATATAATCGACAATTCCGGAGCATCTGATGTCACTGATTGTGTTCGAAGTCCACATGAGGCATGATTGCATATCTGAAAACAAACAAACACCATTCGCCGAAAGGAAATTTTCAAGCAAATAAGGCTTGATAGGTTTGGGGCTTCAATGCCACCTCTGGCGTTATGATCAGAAAACATATGTTGAACAGGATCGCAAACTCTGGTGGTAGGTATCTTAACCACAAGACCTACCTAGAGTAAAGGGACCACTCTCGCAACAGGACAGCTTTTGCGCAACAGTACGCATATCACAGACTCTGTCGTGCGGGTAAAATGCGGACATTGAAGCAAGTTGTATGGCGTCCGAAAGCGGGTACGGCACATTCCCGCATGGCGATGGGAAATTCACCCTCGACTAGGAGAAAGATGCCCCTCTCTGGCGCGATGATCCCCTCTCCGAAAGATTCGGGGTTTAAGACACATGCAATGGGAGAAACTTGCTTCTGGATGCGAACCGGCTCCCAATTCAGGTCTTCAGCATGGTGGACAACACGTCCCGTCGGGACCGAAAACGTCCTGCCCAATCCGGAAGGATGTGGGTAAACGAAAGCAACAAGATCGACTTATCCGTATAACTGGGATTTTCATCAAACCGAATCGATCCCTATCAGTTTCAAAACGATCTGACTGCAGGAATCCCTGGTGGGTGCCTACCAAAGGTGACAGAGTCCCCTGTGTGATTGTGATCGTGCGTCACGTGATTCATCCTGTCATTGTGTTTAAGAGCAATCCATAACACTCAGAGCCAATTGTAACTAATGGATAACATAAGATATAACATGAAGATAACCTGGGTGAATGTCTACCCTTCTTCCGGATAAAGGTACACGTGCCCTTGCCTTGATGTTCTTGGAAGGATACACACGGCGAGATATATATCAGGTGAGAGACCACATTACACAGCACATAAACCACTGCCTCGATCAGATGACTCTACGTACACACGAAAGAAAGGAACAGTTCATCATTGCCGTATGGGCTAGGAGCCCAATAGAGTTACTTCAAACTTGCCATTCCTATGCTCATTCTCTTGACCGTCAACCAGTAGTTGACCTACGCCCATTGAGAGACCCCCCTCGCCCAGGCGGTACTGGGTAGAACACAATTAGACGTTTGTGTCCAGATAGAACAAGACTGAAATGCTATGGAAAACCGCCATCAACTACTCCGAGTGACTGAAAGGTGGCTATCTCTAACATAAAATAGCGCCGGGTCGTTTCCGGTCTTTCTTCCGAAGCCCGGCCAAGTCAGCCGTTGCAATAGAATAGCCCGCAGGAGTCCAGACACTAATACTTAAGATACGTCTTATTAGTGATGAATGTCCTCTCCTGGAAATAGAGATCCGGAGCCGCGGTTTAAGGTCAAATATTACAGGAACTAGCTGGACAAAATGGCCTACCTCGCGCTAGAAGAGCAACTATGCTCATCCACACAAGCTTCAGTTCCCCTCAAGAGGAAATGCGAAGTAAGTAAGCCAACTTCATATTCCTGGTATATACTACCATATATTTGTCAGTATAATATTGTCATTACTGACGCCAAGGAGGTATCCGGTGTCGGATCGCAGGCAAATAGCAAGCGATCCGAAAAGACACGAATGCTGCAATCTACCTTGGACGCCCTATACACAGAGTCCGTGGCCGCAAAGTTGTGGCATGTGGGAAACAAGGCTCTAGGAAAAGTAGGTACTCTCTTCTGAAGCACGACCATCGAATGAAGACTCACGGGGTATCAGACGAAACCGCCGACGTTCTATCCCGAGTATACCGGAAAGGATGGAGAGACTTATGTATACCGGCACCTGTCATTCTGGACATCTGGCTTCTTCCCAGGGTCGTTGTATCTCCTTTTGGAACGCCAGATCAAATATCCGAAGGCGACCAACCATCTCAAACCGCATGTCGTCCAACTCCAGCACCTCTGCCAATGGTGGACAGAAAGCCTTCACCAAAACGCGAAGTTGAAGAACACGCACGACCTCGGATTCATGATCGCGCCTTGGGGAACCAAAGCGTGGGAACTATATCGCGATTCTCGGGCACTCAACAGTCTCACCATGGCCGCGCACTCTTTAGCCGGCCGATTCTGCCCCCAGGTTCAAGCGATCCGCAGCTGGGACACATGCGTGACAAAATTGCACTCCTTTACTGACCCGTCCAAGGACTTCCTCGTCATCATCGACAACATGATAAACCTCGACATGATATTCTGGGTCGCAAAGGAGACCGGAGACAGCCACCTGTACGATATCGCCGTGGCCCATGCACGCACCACTCAGAAGCATCACATCCGCCCCGACAACACAACCTGCCACGTCGTCAACTTCGCAGCATCCGGTCTCCCGAAGGAGAAAATTACCCACCAGGGGTACAGCGACGAGAGCTGCTGGGCGCGTGGCCAGGCGTGGGGACTTCTCGGGTTCGCGCAGACTTTCCACCACACAGGTGACGTTTCTTTCCTGGAGACATCAAGGAAGCTGGCGGACTGGTTTGTCGAGCACCTGCCGTCTGACGGTGTCCCGTATTGGGATTTTGATGCGCCTGTGACCAGCGACACCCCGCGCGATACCTCTGCGGGAATGGTTGCGTCATGCGGAATGCTACTTATCTACAAAGCCCTGCAGAACTGCGGAAAGGGAAGAGAGTCGCTGTTCTACCTTGAAAGCGCGCTACGGATTCTCGAAGGCACGGTCAGCAAGTTTATGAACCCGCCCACGTTTCGGTTCATTGAGGTTGCGTCTGAAAGGACCATTCAAACCTACGAGGATGGACAGCCGTGCGATACGATTGAGAAGCACGAGAGCGGTCTCTTGCGGGTTGAGAACACGTATCCCACAACCAATGGTACTGCCAATGGAACAAACGGAGTGAATGTGCAGCAAGGACCAAGCGGAAGTCAACTATATGGAGCCGAGACGATTCTCACCGGTGCGACGATCAACAATTACGAATTCGCCGCGAGAAGATGGGCCAATCACGGGCTGGTCTACGCGGATTATTACTTCATGCTTCTTGGGAACATGCTTCTCGATCTTGGTTTGGTCCATCATGCATCTGCCTAGGCGACGCATTCAGTACGACGCATTTACATTGGAGGCCCGGGAGTTAGCTGGCTCAGCTACGCATGGTCAAGTTGGGTTGGATTGAAAAAGGATAATAGAGATAGACTGAGAACATTACATTGGAACGATCATTGCTTGTCAAGCTTTTCTGATCCTAATAGGCTTCCCTGTCGGAGCTCCTGTCTCCGTTGTCAATGGCCCCATGAGCCGGTATGGAATGCGAACCAGGTAGATAGGCTGAATAGCCCGACTTGGGATCATGGTTGGTACTGTTGTATGGCTGGGGCAGAGGGGTCCAGACGTCATGCCCCGAAAGCAATGGTTCAGGGGGCTGGGATGCATACACAGAATCCTGAGACTCATGGAGAAGTAAACCCGTATCAAACGGGCTGCCATCTGCCATTGGAGCAAACTGTTGCTGCAAGGATAGTGGGAGTGGTGGAAAAGCAAGACTGAGCGAGTTGTAGAGTGAACCGGTGGGCGACAATCCACTCTGCATACCCCCGTTAGTGTTTACAGGAAGTAGCGAATGTTGCTCGAACGGAATCTGGGTGTCAGAATCTTGGGAGTCGTTCGATAGATGAGGCAGCTGTGTGCCTTCTGTTGCGGCCTCGGATGAGGAAGCACCCTTCTCCACTGAATCAGAATACGCTGTTTGCCTGATATCAAGACTGGGACATGTAGACGCCGTTGCACCGTAGTTCTGGCGTGCATTCAGGAGGCGTTTTGCAAATACAGACGCCAGATTTTCCTTCTGTGTGATGGGACCTGCCCATCGGCGAGATATCTCCAACAGGCTCCCGATCAAAATGTCCAATTGGCCAGTCACCGGCGACCCAGTGTATCTGGAGTGCGTGAATAGCACTCGCCCAGCGATGAATAAACAAAAGGAGAACTGTGGGTTCAGGATAATTGAGCAATGCTGCAGAAATCTCTGCCCGACAGAGGAGATCTCCGACGCAGCCTCAAGGCATGTATCTGCCGACGTAGTCGATGGCAGACGCACAGTGCGGCGGTCTCTCCACTCCTTTGGAGGGTACGCAATGCTTTGGTGTAGAAGAATTAGGGCAGTATTGTGTGTCATATGTGCAAGGGTAAGATTTGGATCCATGATTCCATCCTCCTTGAGGACCGACGCAGCGCGCCATTTGGCCGGAAGGGAAAGCTTCCATTGGACGAGACGCAAATCCAGCTCTTTGAACTTCATGAGCCAGACCTGGGCGTTTTGAGCGTCCTGGAGGTCGAGGGCATGGTGCAAGAAGAAGTTCACAACCAAGGTGAGCGATTCTGTGGCTTCGATACAGTATGCAAAGCCACCAATCCCCTCGTCATCGGTAGGCTCACTCGAACTATCATCCACAGACCGCGGACTGCTGGAGATCCCGCTTCTCTTGTCAACTATTCCAAAGAAGGGGGTTCTCACTTCTTGTTCCTTTTCCCACAGACCCCCTTCGCATGGAAGGCGACGCTTTACGTCTGCGCTCGTCAAGCTCAGATTCCACCCCGTTGATACACTGCAAAACCGGTCCATTAGGAAAACTGTCCAGAAGACACGTCGACGCTCCTCTCCCTGCCACCAAGTTCGAGATGGTTCTAGGAAAACCATGCGCTTGATGAGGAATTCCCCAGATCGGTCGACCTTGTCGTCTACCGATTCTTCTACGCTAAGCTGGAGTTGTTCGACTGTTCGACTCATGCTGCCAATAATACTCCAAGCCGATGGGCCTTTTCCGCTTCCAATCTAGATCCCATGAGACGTCTTCTGAGGCTCCTGGTAGGGGGACATACCGTGTCAAAAGCAATGATGACGAGAGCTTGCAGATTCTCGACTGAGAATGATTCCATGCTGTGGAGCATCACTTTCTGTCGACTGGTCGCGGCCATTTGCGTCTTGGCGTCCTCATCACCCGCATCTGGATGGGTTGCAAAACGGATACACGTTGCTACCATAGCGTGCAGGATATAGATGGACTTTGTACGCCCGTCTGGTGTTCCAATTTCCTGACGGAACCTCTTCACATGAAGGATCGGGATCCAGTGGTGCACCTTCGCGAAATAAAACTCGACAATTTCTTCAATGACTGATCCCGACGGCAGCCCATCGTGATCGTGCCTTGTCCCCTGATTACTGGCTGAGGTTGCTTGGAGCTTTCGGCGCTTGGAAGCGCCAGGGCCAGCCATGTCTAGCCCATTCTCGCTTGAAACCGCATCTTCGGCTGTCTGAGGAGAAGACAACTGCCGGTTCTCCCAAGCCATGTTCAACATGGTATCCCTGACCCTCCCACGCAGCTCTGACAAGTCGGCATGTTCCGTACTCCCTGCGCGGTCGCGACAACCTCCATTGAATGCCGCATCCCAAAGTTGCTGAAACATCACTCCCTGGCCGATGAACATGTTCTCGAGCGTCTCCATCCGGCGCTGGAGTTGCTCGACGGCTCCGACGCGAAGGCCGGGCTTGAGCCGCCCATTCTCGTAGATGCAAATGACATCGAATTTGATGCATTGCGAACAGGGCTGTTCTCGATCGCACTTGGCCTTTTTCCGTCGACATGACTGACATGCTGGGATTTTGTCCTTGTTGTTGTCCAGCGAATCTGGCTCACATGCCGTCGCCCTTGGAGACATCGCGCCGACGATGCTGGGCCTCTCCGCAGTTGCGTCGTCGAGATGGTTTTAAGGGTCTCCGCGCCCCCCTAGAAATGATAAGACTTAGCTTTACTGAGACCTGCAAGATGATTTCCTTCAACAGAAATTCCCCGTGGGGTATTGCCCCGTGCATCTGGCAGTCCGATGTCGAGGGACGGGAACCTGTTCCGGGCCGTTCTCCGGAGATTGTCCGGAGGGCGGATGACGCATTACCCGCCCAGACGCGAAACCCTATGTGGAATAGCCTCCTCTGGTATGCTTCTATGGCCCTAGACAATGGAACAGTCGGTTTTCGACCTGACAGGATGGCTGTCTACCCAGGACCGAAAATGGTTATCATGTAGTTTCGGGGTCCTCAGATGGCAGGGATACCATGTGTTTTACCTCCGGATAAAAGAGCCAAGAGTGATATCCACCCTGTGCGCTATCCCGATGGTTCTCGGTTATAATATCTATATTAAGCCCATTTTATCCCGTCAACAGAACAAAGCTTCTCAATGTTCTGTGGGGTTCCGGGGTACACGATACCTAATCCGAAACAAGTCGCTGATCCCTGCTCACCAAGCCAATCATGGATTCCTCCACCGGAGAATCAAGCTCATGCCAGGAATCCTTAAGTACCGTCGGAAGGGATGCAGATTCATGGTGCTGTCCAAGCCATTTGAGCCCTAATGAAACATCTCTCAGCTGTGGTGGGCTACAGCCTGGCCATCCGGGCCGTAGGAGCTCTCAACGCAGAGTCAATCACATCCCAATATTTTGGAAACGATGCACCATGGTATCTGGACCGAATTCCTCTGTTTGAGACCAGTGCTTCTGAACTCCAAGATGTCTACTACTATCGGTGGAATATCTTCCGCGCACACCAGCGTGACCTCGGCCATGACGGCTATATCTCTACGGAATTCCTCAACGACGTCGGCTGGCAGTCTCAGCCGTCCGCCCTCCTCATCGATGCAGCGAACTTCCACCTTCGCGAAGGCCGCTGGTGTCGTGATCGTCGGTTCAAAGACGACTACGCGGCTTTTTTATTCGGGCCCAACGGCAAGCCTTATCAGTTCTCGGAGAGCATGGCTGACGGCGTGTACCAGGGTACGCTTGTGGATGGCGATGCGGGAACTGCAGTGCAACTGCTAGATTCCATGCAGACTATATGGAATGGCTGGAACAGCACGACACTCTACGGCGGAGGTTACGATACCTCGAAAAGGCTGTTTTACATTCAGCCCCTGACTGACGCGACCGAGTATACTATTGCGAGCATCGACGCGTCAGGAGGATATGACGGGTTCACGGGTGGGTATGCCTTCCGGCCTAGCATCAACAGCTACCAATGGGCAAATGCTCTCGCAATCTCCAAACTGGCGACTACCAAAGGCGACAAAGCGCTCGCTCGGGAGTGGAAGCTCAAGGCTGCTGCGATTAAAAGGAATGTCCAGCAGTCGCTGTGGAATAGCACGTTCCAGCACTTTATCGATCGATATCAAGTCAACAACGAAAACGTGACCTATTGGGATTTCATCCGTGGGAGGGAGCTGGTTGGATATGTACCTTGGGCACATGATCTCCCAGATGACACCGAGGAGTACGCCGCAGCGTGGGCTCATTTGCTGGACCCGGAGAAGCTGGCGGGCACGCATGGACTGCGCACCGTCGAGCCCAGCTATCAGTATTACATGCACCAATATCGCTACGAGGGTCCAAGGCCAGAATGTCAATGGAATGGTTATTCATGGCCTTATCAGACGACACAGGCCCTCACAGCCATGGCCAACTTGCTAGACCATTATCCCGTCTCAGCGGCGACGGGGGTGGTCACCAGGGCCGATTACACGCGCCTCCTCCAGCAATATGCGGAACTCCACTATAACCCCGAGCGGGGAGGCATCTTAGATCTGGAAGAAGACTATTACCCTGATACGGGATACCCTACTGTTGGGCTGAGTCGCTCTCCTCACTATTTCCACTCGGGGTTCATCGATCTCATCCTAACGGGCTTTGTCGGGATCAGACCTCGCGACGACAACGTCCTAGAGGTGAATCCACTCGCTGATTCGGCATCCGTGTCCTATTTCCGAGCAGAGAAGATCCGCTATCACGGGCACGATGTTGCCGTACAATGGGATAGGTCGGGAGAGCGGTACGGCACCGCAGGACTGATCGTTGAGGTTGACGGCAAAAAAGTTGCATCAGCGTCTAAGCTGAAGCGTCTGACTGTGAGAATGACCAGAAGCTCATCCCCAGCAGTCAGTCGTCCCATTGCACTGTCCATCCAGCAGGGTGTCAACACGCAGTACCCATCTGGAAGCGTCTCGGTCGAAGGCGCGGACGCCAACGCCGTACACGCCGCGATTGATGGGAGAGTCTGGTTCTTCCCAGAGTCTGACGTCGCGAATGGATGGGACTCGCCCGCCGGTAATGGAACGGAGGTCTGGTACCAGATCGACTTTGGCACAGCCGTTCAGGCTGGTCGTGCGGAGATCGCGTTCTTCGCGAATAGCACGCAGGGCTTTGCCGTTCCCACTGACTATCGCATCGAAACGAATGAGTCCGGGTCCTGGGTTGAGGTGTCTGGGATCAAGTCCCATAAGGCAGTCCCCAACGGCATTACGGACGTCACATGGGATACTGTGGAAGCCAGTCAGCTTCGGTTGGTGTTTTCTCCGGCGCAGAGTCAGAAGGTGCGGTTGGTAGAGCTGAAGGTATTTACGGATTAAGTCGTCTTCGGTCAATACCACTTCAGCGAGACAAGTTCACCAGAAGGGGTAAAATGCAGAATTTCAAGATGGAAGCCTCCCGGGCTATTCGTCTTCAATAAAAGGGGCATGTCATGATGGGCGAGGAGGAGCATCAAGAAGAGGGGGTTCATTGATGTGTGTGTGTGTGTGTAGGTCCTCTGCAGAGGAGGCCTCTAAATAAAGAATTAATAAAAAAACAACAAAGACAAGTACACGCATCACCTCAGTTGGTCATTTCTTCCGCCATTCTGTCCACTTCTTCTGCCCAGGTCTCCACCCCAGCCCCCTCGGCTTCAGAGGCCCCCCTCAAGGCCTCCTCAGCGTCGGGGGCTGCCCCCTTCGCCCCATCGCCCTCGTTTTGCTTCTTCTCTCGCTTCTTCTTTCGCCTCATGATCTTCTTCCGGACGAAATTTTTGTAGAAAGGCGCCTAGCAGAAGTATT
Source organism: Aspergillus sp. MEXU 27854 (assembly GCA_019721355.1). Taxonomy (NCBI): domain Eukaryota; kingdom Fungi; phylum Ascomycota; class Eurotiomycetes; order Eurotiales; family Aspergillaceae; genus Aspergillus; species Aspergillus sp. MEXU 27854. Next base: position 510,088 of record JAGMTT010000002.1, read on the forward strand.
AGCCTCATCACTCATGGTCATAGAAGTAGAAGGTACATACTTCATTGTCAGCCGTCGAAAGTGTTCTCGCGGCGTTCATTATTGGGCAATTCTCGCGTTTGTGGCCGCGACGGCCACACTGCCAGCACTCCGGTCCCTTTTCCACTTTTGACTTGGGCTTGAATAACCATTTTAGCGAAGCTTCTCCGATAGTAGTAAGAGAAACTTGCCATTTTCTCGGCCAATATCGGCACGAGACGTCGACAGGATATGGCCACGCCATTCTATCAACTTTCTCCGCCCACGTCCCTTTAACCTCTCCCAATGCGGCTTTCTTCCCGCGGGCACCCTTCTTCTCGTTCAGCAGCCTTGCGCTGCATGACATTGTTCTTGGCGAATGAGTTGTAATCGGCGTCCATCAACCAGATTAGCCCCATGATCCGTGAGAAGGTGGATAGATGTAATCAAATGACCTAAAGTCTCTTTATCTTTCATGTGCACTTCTGCTGCTCTCGTGAGTGACCACTTCGCCATCTTCTGGCCATGCTTTCCGCGCTGGTAACATGGCATTGCAGTCGCAACTGCACTGCTTTCTGTTCAACATGAGCGTCGAACTCAAAGCCTGAGCAAAGCTCCCTTTGTGCCAACAAGACATTCTTGTCAGCCTGTGTCCCCCAGGAACGTGGCCGAGGTTTGACAAGATGCAGAGAAGGAGTACCAAAGACCAGGGCTGTTAGCATCCAGAGGAGGAAGAATGCAGAAGGATGTCGTTGCAAGATACGATGGACCAAAGCTCCTGGGACCAGGACTCCGTGGAGAAGGAAAAGAGAGTGTTTGATTGAGGAAGGTCTCCAACAGCGATGAGGTGGATTATAAACCATGGCGCCAGGTCTGACCTGGGTGACAGGAAGAGATCACCGAGTGAGTCACTGGCCTTTATCCTTCACCATCCCGTAGGTCAGTGGATAGAAGACGAGAAGGAAGGATCATGAATGCGTATAAGGCGTGCAGCGCGAAAAGAGGTAATACAAAGGTAGGCATTCGTGAAAGGACTGGAGAAGGACGTAGAGATGAATGATCTCCCTTTCAGATCTAGCATAACCTGGTCAGTTTATCACAGAGAGGAGTTACGAAGGCATGCACTGAGTTATGCGTTGACGAGCATTCCAACAGACCGAGGTCTTCCGATCCCTGTGTGAGCATAGCTTTCCATAGTATTCTAGAGCCGAGATGATAGACAGCGACCCGATCATGCAAGACAGCTTGTCGGAATGCCGAGCATCCGAGTACACAACAACCATCTATCGAAAGAGCCAAGAATATCTGACCAGTCGGTAACAGCAGTATCCGCAATACAGCAGAATATTCCAGTAACAGCGCGACGTCAGCGGATGCGGAACGGGGGTTGCCAACGGCATCTAACAAAAGTGACAGTGAGCAGTAATACAGCATGTTTGCGACGTTTATTGGAATAATGATGATTTCACGCTCCTTTTCCTTCCAGTTATATAGCAAAATAGTATAGTATTTACTTGCAATGGATGCTCCATTTGTCACATTCAAGTGTCTACCTAGATCTTAGGCTTGTTGACTCGACCTCTCCACCCGCTGACATGGCTCCCTCCATCGATAACGATGACGTTGCCCGTTATATGGGAGGACGCAAAACTGCTCAGGAAAAGAACGAGGCCGGCAAAGTCCGAGGGTCTGCCGATGCGTCCAGTTGGCTGTCGGCGCAACAGTGCGTCTCCGAACTTCTCGATGCCAAAGTTCGACATCCGGGAGGGGAAGAGACCACTGTGAAGATTAGCCGGTGCCAAATTTCGTCCAATAGGGTGAAGACATACGGGCAGATGCAGTTGACCATGATATTCAGTGGCGCGAGCTTGGATGCCAGGCTCTTGGACAGGTGAATGCACGCAGCCTTGGAAGGGCCGTCTGACAAACAACACAGTTAGTACCAACCCATCACAACAGACAGCGGCACTGTGGATACATACAACTAAACGGTCCGTGGCCCGGAGGGGAGAGTCCGCCCTCGTCAGTGGACGTTACATCGCCGGTAGCGACGCCAGCCACAGAAGCGATGTTGATGACCCGAGACGGCATGTCGGCGTTGGTCCCCTTCTGGAGAAGGGGCTGCAGGCCCACGGTCATGTAGAAGATGGACTTGACATTCAGCGCCATGATCTTATCCCATCCGCTCTCCGGGAAGTCGTCATACGGCGCTCCCCAGGTGGCGCCCGTATTGTTCACCAGGACCGTGAGGCGATCGGTGCGTTTCTTGACCTCGTTGACGAGGTGGTCGCATCCGGCCTTGTCTTTCAGGTCGGCAACGATATACTCGCATGTGCCGGGTCCGAGGCCGTTGAGACGGTCTGTGGTCTTCTTCAACGCGCTCTCCTTGCGGCTGGCGATATACACTTTCGCGCCGTTCTGAACGAAGGCCTGAGCCGCCATTTCACCGAGGCCGCTCCCTCCACCGGTAACCAGCACCACATGATTGCTAAAGTCGAAGAGCGACGACACGCGAAGATCTGTTTGCGAAGACATTGTGGAGAAGGAGCTGCGTGGAGGAAGAATCCGTGAAGACGTCGACACGAAGAGGGTCCTATATCTATCTGCTTCCGTGTTCCTCGGTACTTGGATAGCCAAGGCTCAGGCCGTGCGGGGAAGCTCTCCTTGCCCGAACAGACGTCGGAGTATGGGGAGCAACAATCATACTACAAAACCTCAATGAAAGGGTTGATTGGCTATGGGCAGAGTAAGAAACCACGGAGTAGCAGCCGCGTATCAAGATCCGATGTCCATCGTCCAGTTCTACATCAACAACACCCATGCCTGTCGCACACCACACCCGGAGCCCAATTAGGAAGATGGATATCGGAGTATGGCGTTACAACTATGTATCATGACCGAACATGACGATTCTTGAACGTTAACCTTTGCAATGATGGTTCGATTGGCTTCCTTCTGTCTATATCACGCCTTCTGCTCGCATCTGCGCGATCTCTTCCTGTGTATATAGCTCTTGCAAGACTTCGTCTGTATTCCCTCCCAAAGAAGGAGGTTCACTCCGAATCGAGCCAGGTGTTTTGCTAAATTTGACCGGGATACCTAGAACATCAATCTTTCCAGAAACAGACGCACTGTGGTCGACAGACTGCACCATATGTCTCGCCGACACCTGCGGATGGGCGAAAGCGCGCTCCAGCGTGTTGACCGGCCCATGAGGCAACCCGCTCTTTTCAAAAACCTCCAGCCAGTGATTTGTCGGCTGAGTGGCAAACAGGTTGTCAAGTATCCCTTTGAGCTCGAGGCGGTTCGCTAGGCGGGCATCATTATCCACAAAACGTGGATCTTCGGCGAGCTCCGGTTGACCGAGATAATTGCACATCTTTTTGAACTGGCGACTGTTCACGGCCCCAATCACCAGGAGGGAGTCTTTGGTTTTGAATGCATCATATGGCACAATGCTGGGATGGGCGGTTCCCCACCGTTTCCCCTCCTTTCCGAGGTTGAGCCAGGACATCCCCACGTTGTTCAAGATGGAGACGGTTGTCTCGAACAGCGAGGCGTCGATCTTCTGACCTTGGCCTGTTTTTGCGCGAGCAACGAGGGCAGCACAGATGCTGCCATGTAGATACAAACCGGTGCAGAGATCCATGATTCCAACGCCGAGCTTCGTTGGAGGGCCGTCAGGTTCGCCAGTGATGTGCAGTAGTCCGGCTTCTGCAGCCGCTATGACATCGTAGCCAGCTCTTTTCGCGTATGGGCCAGTCGCACCGTATCCTAGGAAGGTCAATACCTTGAAACCACGTCTATCATGTCAGATGGAGAGCATTCTCACCGGAAATGCTAGCATGGATGATGGAAGGATTCGCCTTCCTGAAGGCCTCGTATCCCAGGCCGAATTCCTCCAACTTTCCAGGAATAAAGTTGTCCACCACCACGTCTGACTGCTTGATAAGATCCAGGATGATCTTTTTCCCACGCTCATGTTTTAAATTGACCGATATCGACTGTTTGTTGCGATTAATCGTGTTGAAGTAGAGCGACATATTCTGCGTCCCGTCTTTCCACAGCTTCTCCTCCCCAGGTTCTTTCCAGAGTCGGGTTTCGTCGCCGCCATTTGGATGCTCAACCTTGACTACTTTGGCACCGTAGTCGGCCAGAATTTGTGTACAGAACGGGCCCTATACTCGTCAGCGACTTGCGCGTAATAACAACTCAGGTGTCTGCATACTGCGAGTACTCTCGTAAGATCGAGAATGCGGACCCCTTCTAAAGGCCCTGGAGGGGCCTTAGCAGTAGTTGAATATCGGAGCGTTGTCTGTATGTGGCCGGTCCTTGTGATGGTCCCAGCTTTGTACGCAATGGACGTTGTACGCCCTCTTGGGAGGACTCTCGTGATCGACTTCATGGTGGAAGGGGCAGTATGACCGAGAAGTGGCCCTTCTTGGGTCTGGAGGTATTTATAAGTCGGCTACTGGGCAACATATAGCCGAATTCACTGTATGAAAGAGCGGATAGGATCGACTATAAGCGCGGAGCGCGGAAAACTGAGACCCCGCATGGGGATCCATCTGGCCTCGGTCCCCCGCATCATATAAGGGGAAATGCGAATCCATGATGGACCCGCATATATCCTCAAGTCAACGCTAAACCATGCCGCTGTTTGCTAGAAGAACAGTAAGTATCAAACAAGCTCAATGCCAAGTTCCCTAGCTAACGCACCAAGTTATCTGTGGGCCCATTGGGGAAGGCAATCGCCACACCGAGATGCCCTTGGCAGGGCAAGCGGATGGTTCACGCAAAGGCCATTCAATACCTCCAGAACGAGAACACTGACTGGACCGAGTCGCAGCGAGCCGTTCGTGATGCAATCGCAAAAATATGTTCCAAGTTCCCCGACGACTACTGGGCGAAACTGGACCAGACGAAACAGTTCCCTACGGAGTTGCACGCTACCCTCGCTCGAGACGGCTGGCTGGGCATATGCATGCCACAGGAATATGGCGGATCCGAGCTGGGAATTGCGGAAGCAGCCGTCATGATGCAGACCATATCCGAGTCGGGAGGCGGAATGACCGCTGCCTCGTCAGTGCACATGAATATCTTCGGGCTCGAGCCCGTCGTCAAATTTGGAACAGAGGAGCAGAGAGAGCGATGGTTGGTGCCACTCATTGCCGGAAAGGAAAAGGCCTGTTTTGGAGTCACGGAACCAAACACGGGCCTTGATACGTTGAAGCTGCAGTCGGTTGCTAAACGGGATGGGGATCAGTATGTCCTATCTGGACAGAAGATCTGGATTTCGACGGCACAGAACGCACAAAAAATCTTAGTTCTTGTGCGGACTACGCCACGAGACCAGGTCAAGAAGCCGTCTCAGGGACTCTCGCTTTTTTACACGGATCTCAACCGCGAGGCCGTGCATGTCAAGGAAATCAAGAAGATGGGTCGGCACGCGGTGGACACGAACGAATTATTCTTTGAAAACTGGCGAGTCCCCGCGGCCGATATGATTGGCAAGGAGAACGAAGGCTTCAAAATGATCATGCATGGAATGAACGCAGAGCGCATTCTCATCGGCGCAGAGGCCTTGGGGCTAGGATTTGCAGCTCTTCGTAAAGCCGCTCTGTACGCTCGGGAGAGAGAGGTATTTGGTCGGCCGATAGGAAAGAACCAAGGAATACAGCACCCGCTGTCGGACAGCTGGATGAAACTGGAGGCGGCTAGGTTGATGGTCTATCACGCCGCGCGAATGTATGATGAAGGGTACACGGACGGGGACTACTCGAATTCTGCAAAGTATCTGGCGGCGGAGGCGGCCTTTGAGGCCTGCGAACGGGCTGTACTCTCGCACGGCGGTATGGGCTACAGCGCCGAGTTCCATGTTGAACGGTATCTCAGAGAGGTGTTTATTCCTCGCATTGCGCCTGTGAGCCGGGAGATGATTTTGAACTATATTGGCGAGCGCGTTCTTGGTCTCCCTAGGTCATACTAAAAAGACAAACGTGAAGGGCAATCAATCTTCAATTGGCATGTATGATATTGGATAATCTACGTGAATCGCATACATCTCGCTTGACCCTTCATCACGGTATCACAGCAAGCTCAATCCATGAGCCTCCCAGTAGCGGGATCAATCTTCTGTCGACCTTTGAAATCAACCTTCAATGACTTTGAGCCGCCGAGTACAATATTCTGAAGCCATGCAGGCGCACCTCTCTATAAGATGTCAGACTTGAGTACTTTGGGCATCCATAGCTCGAGGCACTTTGACTTACCAGACCCGCAAAGCACCTAGAAATCCCTGGGAGATATATAGTCCGTCCATATCCACTATACAACGTATCAACGATCGCATCACCAACAGTATCCACATGCATCAGTGGGCTGATGAAATGTGGCGAGTTCAGTTTCCCTTTAAAAATTGGCGTTTTCGTGAAACTCAAGACTGCCAGGGACGTGCGGACCTCTGCGCTATTATGGCGGTGTTTCAACTCCAACCCAAGCGCTTCATGGAGAGCAACCAGTCCGGCTTTTGATGCAGCATAATCCGCCAAACCAGCAGGTGGTATGTATGCACTCAGGGATGAAACTTTCACAATGTGACCATGGTTCCTCTCAATCATGTAAGGAAGAAACTCCTTGATGAGTAGAAAGGGAGCCAGCAGATTGGTCTTCAGTGTGATGATATTGTCGCTATAAGACCCTTCAGCAATGGTTTGCCCTCGACTCAAGCCCGCATTATTCACTGTTCCCCCAGTTAGTTCATCGCTCACTGGGCATGTCTATGGGAAACGTCGGACCTAAAACAGTAGGGTTTCCAACCTCCTCCTTAATGCGCACACAAACTGACCGGATCTCCTCTTCGTCGCTGAGATCACATCGATAGTACTTTATGGGCCTATTTTCTGTACCATCAGTCAGACAGGCGGCGTAGGAGCGGAAGTGAATATTTTACCAATGCTGTAGGTCAATGGTGAGATGTCGACCACGACGACGGACACCCCATCACCCGCAAGCCTGTTGACAACACTTGCTCCGATTCCACTGCTGCCACCCGTCACGACAACGATCTCTTTGGCCCAGTCCCAGGTAGTATCGCGGACCCAGTTGTTTCGACTCCACCTACTAAGGAAATCATTGACCCATAACACGGTGCTCAACACGGCACTGAGAAGGATTGGCTTTTTGATGCTGGATAGTTTATTTCCAGGAGCTAGCTCTGCAAAGGCCAGAAGAAAGAGCGTGGGCAGCGGGTGGAGAAAAGTCTTCCTAGCGATTGAGATGAGAGGGTCAATGTAGAAGCCCTCACGAGGTAACAATGCTATATGACGTGACATTTTGGCATATCCAGATCCCAGAAAGGCCGACAGGTGCGAAGCCTCTTATTGAATGGCCATCTGGACCTTCGGCTGGCCTCGTCGGAATCATCCCGTGCCTCCCGGTTCTCACCCGAAACAGATCCTGTAGTCCTCTGTAGTCGAACTCTCTTATATTATTATACCGAGGCAATAGCTCAAAGTATTGTTCCTGGATTGATAAGTCAGAGTTGTTGCCTTGCGCCGAGGGGTAGCGCAGTTTTCTTTAATGCGTATTGATATAGTGATTGTTCCAACAATCTTACTCTAATATATATCTTCATAGAAGTAGCGTATGTCTTATTATGGCCAAAGCAGTTCAATAGCCTCAACATCAGATAAGCTCTCTTCTCACTACAACCACTATCTACTCAGTTATGTTTTTCGAGGTAAAGTGTTCATCATTCCAAACTATTATCCGAAGTCTCAACTCCTTTACTCCACCTCAGACTCGAAATAGTCAACTTTCGAGGATATAGACACAGGAATAATCAGAATCCAAACATCTGCCACGTTCTTAGCATGACATCTTTGACAGATCCTACAGCCCAAGGCCAAAAAGCTGGCGCCTGGGCATGCAAAACGGCTGCATTGAAAGCCACAAACACAAGTAGGAGCCAAAACCCCCGACACCTCCGATTACCCGGCCTTTTCATCCTCTATGAGAGGTGGGTTAGCTCAACCTTCACCCTAAAAGACGGTTCACGGGCTCACCTTAATCTTCCAATCCGACCATACTGGGAACAAACTGCGGAACCAGAAGTGGGCTTGGCTCCATGGATAGGCCATGGCATTCCATCCCTTCGAGTTCACATACCACGATGCGCATCCGGCATTCCAAACAGTATGGCGCAGTGCTTCTTGCACATCGCGAACGTAGGCGTCCTCGGCTTCCTGCTTGAGCTCGACCGAGGCCGCCTCCCCGTCTAGCACTGGTTTCAAGACGCGAAGCGCATAGTTTACAGAGCTTTCCTCGTCAGCATGGCGATATTTATCCGGGTATAAGATACTCACTTCTCTGCTGCCATCAAGGCGGATGTATGCCCAGTCGCGGCGTTTGGTCCAAGGAGGAGGAAGTAATTGGGAAATTCACTCATGACAGAACAGTTGTAAGCTCCCGGACCCTCGTATCGCTTCCAATGCTCCTGGAGGGTTCCATTTTTGCCGCGTACTTGCATGTACGGGGTGAATTGGTTGGTTTGAAAGCCAGTTGCAAGGACGATGACATCCGCAGGAATGAATCCATTTGTTGTCTTCAAACCATCCGCGACTATCTCGGTAATTTGAGCATCAGTCAAAACGAGCTTGTCGTTGTGCAAGGACTTGAGATATCCTGGATCGAAAATGCGTCGCTTGCAGCCCACGTCGAAGTCAGGGATCAGAAGGTCATGGTATTTCTCTGGGGCTGTCTCGCGCATGTACTTCTCCGTCACTTTCTTCTGACGTTCGCGAAGCTTTGCGGCCGCCTTTGTCATTGGGAAAAGGCGGAATCCATTCTCAGCTTCCAAGAAGATGTGGAACCGATGTAGTCTCATCGTCAGAGGAATGTGCTGGAAAATCCATTGAAGCACAGAAGGATAGGTGAAGTTAGCAGCTGGAAATATCCAGTGCTTCGCGCGGACGACCTGGTGTAGTGACTCGGTCTTGTCGACAATCGCAGGGACAATCTGTGCGGCCGTGCCTGGTTCGATTTAGTGCCTGCAGAGACTTTGGTTTGAAAGAGACTTACATCCGTTCCCCAGAAGGACGACTTTCTTTCCTTCAAGGGAGACATCGTGCCTCCATCTGGCAGAGTGGAATATGGCACCTCGAAACGTCTCTGCACCAGGGATGTCACAAGGGCGCGGCTCTACCAGTTGCCCTGTTGCAGCAAAGAGAACCTGGCACTCATGATACGAGATCTCCTTTGTTTGGAGGTCGAGAATAGTCAAGCGCCACAGATTAGCGTCTTCTCTCCAAACACATTCTTTAACTTCCGTTGAGAACGTCATCTTTTCTCGCAGTCCGTACTTATCGACTACCTCATCCTGGTAGGCCTTGATCTCCTTGTATGAGGGCATCAGTTTCGTCCATTTTGGGTTAGGATGCCATGAGAATGAGTACAACGCCGATGGCACGTCACACGCGCACCCTAAACTTGTCAGTCTGTTGGGTGGATTGAGAAATCGGGAATATACAGTACCTGGATACGAGTTGATGTGCCAAGTGCCACCGCAGTCGCTGTCTCGTTCAAAGAAACGTATGTCATCGAGAGAATACCACCTCTTCAGTGTCGCCCCTAGCGCGATTGCTGAGAGGCCAGCGCCTACACAGGCGATCTGGCTGTAGGACGGGATTGGAGTGTTTTCTGCCGTTTCACTCATGATGGCTGATGTCCTTTTTCTAAACCCCCTAGCTATGATCAGTTGATCCTTTTATCATCAACTGATGCAGTCTCCTATCCGGAAGCCAGGGTGCCTGCTTAGGCCACATAATACTTGCCTAGGGGCTAGGCGGGCTACTCTCCACACTTCGTAATGGGGTTCTACCGAGGCTATGGAGTATGGCGCGGGTTGATCCCGTCACTATGATTAGCGCGTCGGGATGCACCCGGCTTCTCCAATCTATCAAATATCCACGGCGTGTCTTGACTTTCATGGTAAGGGTTGAGAACATGGCTCGCAAGCTGACCCCTTTTGGGCAACTCCGGTTGTTCTTCAACTTCACATTGTTTATCCTGCCATCCGCGGCTGTCAGGGTCACCCAGGCCGTTGTCAGGGCATGGCTGTCTAATCTCCCCCTGAGGCCGGCCATCTGGAATGGGTTTGCCGGTAGTCTGATGGTCAACACGCCTCCGGATGATCTCCAGGCCACCCTGCCATCTACTTTCGACGCGTATAGGGCATGGGTTTCCTCTAAAGGAAGGGATGTTGATGTTGATGTCTTGTCCGCCGATAGCTCCACAAGGCTGCTTTGGATCGGACCCAGATGCGATAAAGTGCTTCTTTTCTTCCACGGTAGCTCCTTATTCCATTTATTATAATCTCTGGCTAACCGTCGGTAGGTGGTGGGTATGTGATGCCGCTTTCGAAAGCGCATCTTGACTGGGTGGAACATATCAGGCACGAAGCGTCCAACGCTGGTATCCAGCTCGGCGTGTCTGTCCTTGAATATGGTTTGTTCAACGATCTGAAGCACAAAATCCAGAGGGAAATACTAACAGGGTAGATTTGATCCCTACACACCCGTATCCTCGGCAGATGCAACAGGCTGTTTTCGCCTTCAAACACCTCCTGTCCTCTGGGTATAAACCGTCCGATGTATGTCACACTTCTGAAATAAATCCAGTCGGCAAGCTTACAAACAATCTGTTAGATCGTCTTTGGAGGAGACTCTGCAGGGGGCCATCTCTCACTGTCACTCTTGTCCCATCTCCATCACCATCGCTCATTTGACGGCATGGACGGCAATTCAATAGATCTAGTCGACAAAGTGGGAGGATGCTTTCTTGTGTCGCCTCTATGCTCCTTCAACTTCAATACTCCGTCCTACAAGCGATGGTTCAGCGCAGATGTTCTTGGCCGACAAGTGGTAAGCAAATGGGGCGACTACCTCGTCAGGGGCTCTCCTTGGCACCAAGAAATATCCGCTGGCCAAGGCTGGGGGATGGCGCTCGATGTCCCAGAGACATGGTGGGAGAACCTTGAGGTGGTCGGTCATATTCTTGTGACCGGAGGCTATGAAGAGGTATTCAGTGATCATGTTCAACAGCTGGGTGATGTCCTACGGCGGAAGAGTAAAGGCACAGTGGAGCTGTTTATGGCCAAAGAAGCTCACGACGGGCCACTGATGGATTTTGCAGCCGGGAGAGCTCCAAGCAAGACGACAAAGACTATCACGCGGTTTATCATATCTAGCTTCAAGGAATAATCTATCGCCCTGCGTTTCCCCATGCAGTTAAATTGAATGCTATCAATCTGGCTATGATCCGAAATATCAAATTCGACGTTTAGCATCTTCCAAAACGTCTAGTCGAGCTCCTTCTTCCATGATCAGGTTAATGTGTTCCTCACCTCTTGGGGAAACCTTGACAGGAAATGGCTCATCAGTTCTATGGTGGTTCAAACGTTTCGAATTGTACGGCCCAGCCTACGTATATTGTCAGCACGCGAATCTTTCTCGACAAAATAGTCGCCCACTTACTGCTTTGTAGTCATAGCAGAACACCAGGCGTGCCACGTTGATAAATAGCCCTCGGAATGCCAATCTATAACCCACGCATATACGACGACCGCCGCCAAACTGCCAGAGTCCATGTGCGGCATCAGTTTCATGCCCGTCAAGCCATCGCTCTGGTTTGAATTCTTCCGGGTCTTCACACTCGTTGCAAACTGGAATCTCGTTGATCACGAACCCAACTCCAGCAGGAAAATGATAGCCCTCGAATTCCATATCCGCTGTGAGGGTATGATCGGGCGTGAAGGGGAAGATAGGACGCCATCTCAGCAACTCTTTGATCATGGCACAGATGTATGGCAACCGTTCCATGTCGTCAATACCAGGTAGGCGCAGTCCATCCGAGGCACAAACCCGGTCCACTTCCTCTCTTGCCTTGTAGAACTTCTCTGGGTGGCTTATTGCAGACATCACAAAAATATTCAGTGCCTCTCTGGTTGTATCGCTCCCAGCTTCCAAAAGCTGAAGCGCAACGTACATCGCCTCTCGATCGTCCCCCGTGAACTTGGTATCTGGATGGAGGAGAACATCTCGGACCCAGGATGGAGGCGCGGTACCCTGTTCGACCTTCTGTTTGACGGGGATCCACCATGACTTATAGACTTCTTCATTCCAATCGCCGAGCTTCTCCCAGTGCTTGCGCCACGGTTGCAAGAAACGAGGAAGCCTGTCCAATTCTGGGAACCAATCGACCACGCTACTTCCAATGCTTGCGACAAAATGAGTGACGACATCTTGCAGATCCGCAAGTTCCTTTCCTGTCTTGACGAGCCGCTCACCAAGGGCAATACGGTGCACGACGGAGTTGGCATATCGGTAGTGATGCCGATACCAGCGTTGCGGCTGGAAGAGATATTCGGCCAGCATTTGCGTGCTTTCGAGCTCCTGCCAAGCGCCATATTGCTTCAAAGCCGATCCACTCAGAAGTGAGTGCATGACCCGTCGTTTCTCAGTCCATCCAGAAGGAGGTAGTAGTAAGGAACGTGCGTTGCGACTGACGATCCCGCTTGCTATGGGCATAGGACTTCTGCCGTTCGTAACAGAGCCCCGCTTCGCAATGATCTCAGAAACCACGCGTTTGCTATTCAGAAGAACCCAAGTCTTGGATCCAAGGTGAATTGTGGTCATTTCGCCGTATTGGGCAAGGTCGTTGTGCTATACGGCATTAGACTGTACGCACCGGTGCGACTGGGGGAGGAACCAACCATCCTGTAATCCTTGTCTCCGTGTGCATTTTTGAGATCGAACAAGCTCCCAAAAATGGGGATCCCAGGAGGTCCAGGAGGGAGTACCCATTTCTTTCCTGGTGGCGGTCTACGCTTTCCAACGGGTGTGAAGATCTCTCGAATGAGAAGGAAGGCTGTTCCCAGGCCTACCGCTATAGCAACGAGAGTGGCGGCGATGGGGTGTGTGGATGCGGTGATTGACAGCTGATGAAGAATCGACATTTTTCCTGTGACTTATTGTCTATCTTCGACACTTGGCTTTTGTTATGGATGTTTAAATGCTCGTTGGGATTTCGTGGAGGGACCGGGTGCGTTCCGATGCTGATGTCTAACGTATGGCTTCAACATCTTACCATGCGGTTATTCGAATTTCCATCCCAGTATGGATTACCATTCGCGCCTGTCAGGCTCTTCGCAATTTTGTTGGCTTTTGGCTCCTCGGGTAGAACGGCAACAGGAGGCGTCCCGTCAGATGTGTCGGGGTAAGCATGCATGATACGCCATCGGAATGATCCCGATGGACTATTAAGGAGGGGACTGCGGGACCAAGCAAGTATTTGGGGGTGACCATCATGTTGGCTGTTCTGTCAACACCTTTCGCACTTTTTCTCGTTACCTATCTCTACAGAAGAAACATATTCGAGTCCATGGCTGAGCACGCGCTAGACTGGCTCCGAGACAAGGCCATCGGGTGGACTCACGCACCTCCGGCCAACAAGATCGATACTCATCATCACTTTGTACCGCCATTCTATGCAAAGGGTTTGTTGATTCCATTTATGACCATCAAATGCTGACTCTGAAACAGCAATCGAAGAACAAGGAGGCGATCCCAGTGGTTGGCCAACTCCCCACTGGTCCTCCTTAGCATCCAAGCTCCTGATGAAGCGCCTCGGCGTCCAGACTGCTGTTCTCTCCGCTACCGCTCCAGGGGCCTGTATCCTTCCAGATCGCCACGGGCGTGCTAAGCTTGCGAGGCAGTTGAATGAGTACGCCGCAGATCTTAGGGACAAAGACCCCCAATCGTTTGCCTTCTTTGTTTCCTTGCCTAATATCCTCGACACGGAAGACACGCTTGCCGAGATAGCCTACGGATTGGACACTCTCAAGGCCGACGGAGTCACCCTCTTCACTAGATATGGCAACTCCAACACCTATCTCGGCCATCCAGATGTGGAACCCATCTGGGCTGAGCTGAACAAACGCAGCTGCGTCGTGTTCGTCCATCCCACACACCCAGTCGATACCAACCCCGTGAATCCGAAACTCCCCCAGCCGAGCATCGACTATCCCCATGAGACGACTCGCGCCGCGATGGACATGATCACCCATGGCACGCGATTCAAGTACCCCAACTGCAAAGTCATATTGTCGCATGCTGGAGGAACGCTGCCGTACCTCATCTCACGTGTCGCGACCCCCATGCGAAAAGCACCTGATTTTGCAGTCTCACATCGGATGGGAACAACCTATGATAAAACCATGGAGGCTTTTCGCAGCTTTCATTACGATTTGGCGCTGAGCGCGTCCCCGCAGGTCCTAGACCTTCTGCTCAAGATGGTCCCCCACGATCATATTTTGTACGGAAGTGATTTTCCGTATGCGCCCATCACGGCGTATCCGGCTTTCCTGCAGGAGTTGGAGTCGTACGAAATGAGTCAGGAATTAAGGGAGAATATCAATTTTGGGAATGCGATGAAACTTTTCCCTAGGATGGCTCGTGACCATGCTGCACTTTAGACGCAACCAGTATATATTTCGCGAGGAATGGAATCACCACCTCTTTTTGGACTTCGAAGAATACACACCAGTTATTTTGGTTAGATTACAGAAACCTTATCATCCGATTTCCTCATCAGAATATTCTCGTTAACGAATAATGCCAATATTAGATATTGTTGTATATATGGGAAGGTTCCGGTCGGTCCGGAATCGATCCGAAAAGACGCGTCCATCATACGTCTTTCCTCCTTTCACCTCTACCTAGGTATCTATCACCACCCAGGAACCATCCAACTGTCCCGATGGAGGCTCGTCGGTCTACAGCCCGTAAGAACGCGGGGCCTCGCCGTCGAAAAATAGCCTTGGCATGTGAGCAATGCAGGACAAGGAAGGCGCGATGTGACGGCCAAAAGCCCATCTGCGGTGCATGTAGTAGACGCGGACTGAACATCGAGCAGTGTCTTTACAAGACTGCAGACAACGCCAGATCTGCCAGTAATGATGAGTGAGCCATCTTATTTGTGTGGTGGTAGGGAAATATGTTAACATTGACGTCAGATACCTTCGGATGCTTCATCGTCGTATCCGCGAGCTCGAGGATACATGCATCAAAGCAGGTGTTGAGGTACCTGCATTTGGGGATGAAGGCATGGGGGAAGACTCCCATATGATTGATAATGACCCAACCGGTGACTCGTCCGAGGTGGTGAATCCGACCATGTCATCAACTACGCTTGGTGCGCAACCACAACGATCCCCGACCAGGCAAGTGGCCAGGTCGCATCCCATCAACAATGGGGCACGTGTATATTGCTCCCCAAGGACAGAGGCAGACGTCTACCCTTCCACACCATTTGAGCTTGACAGTACTGTGACGGGAATGGGCGCAATCAGCTCTATAGACGAGGGCGGACGACCTGCCAATGAATATTTCGGCAGCTCATCTACTGTTTCTCTAATGCGACTCCTAGCTGGTGATGCAGGTGCACGGCGCAGCGCACAAGCTCATGTCACTTTGAAAGAGACGCCCAACAGACCAGACAGAAGAGAACAATTGTCATCCCTAGCCAACAGTGTTTCAGCATCACCAGGTCGATTCCAGGTCGACGAGTTTTTGCTTCCCCCGCGTGACTTGGCAGATCACTTACTTGACTGCTTTTGGGATCGGGTCTACTGTCTTTATCCGTTTTTTGACCGGCAAAGTTTCCAAGATGCATACGATAATCTCTGGATCTCGCGATCTCAACCCGCTAAACCCCTTAGCGATCTGGACATTGGCCTGGGAAATAAAAATCATTCAGACCCAAGATCAATAGTGTTCATCTGTGCACTCAACATGATCTTTGCTCTTGGGTGCCACTTCGCCGATATACCGGTGCATGAGCGAGAAGCCGTGGCCCATACCTTTTTCCTACGAGCGAAGAAGTTCGTTGGGCTCGATATGCTGGATATTCGCACCGTGGGAACCGTTCAAACATTCCTACTGACTGTGCTTTTCCTCCAGTCAACGCCCTACCCTCATCGCTGCTGGCAATCGATAGGAGTGGCATGTCGCCTGGCGCAGGGCCTGGGTCTCCACGAGGCGCAACCTGATGAAAACCAAGCCCCGCTCGAACGAGAAATCCACCGTCGAACGTGGCATGGATGTGTGATAATGGATTTGTTTGTGAGCATGACGTACGGTCGCCCGACGATGACTTCGCACCTGTCAAGTGTGCCTTTGCCGGAATGTTCCGGAGCCGGATCGAGAGATAGACACATGGCATCTATAATGGTTTTCTACATTGCAACCATCGAACTGTACCAGATTCTGGATAGCATCCTCTCTGACGTGTACAAAGCGTGGCGGAGCAGAGGCAGCACGGCCACTGTTGGTTCTTCGACGAGACAGGGTGGTCTCGATGTCATCATCGAGCTGGAAGAGAAACTATTACTGTACGAGTCCAATTTGCCTTCGCTCCTGAGTTGGACGGCACCATCGACGCCAGCAATGGACCCAGAGGAAGAAGTAGCGCTGAGGCGCCAAAGAAATGTGCTTCATGCAAGGTAAGCAAACGCCACGCGAGGCGGAGCATTTTATCCCCTGATCAATGGATGCAGATTCCTCTACCTCCACCTTCTTCTGTACCGACCGATATTCATTCAATTGTGCACCGAAACTTCTGTCCGCGCCTATGAAGCCGAACGCCGTACAACTGCCCATAGCACGATCTATGGAGCGATCCTGACGAAATGTGCCGCCGCCTGTGTCAAGGCAGCTATCGATCTCATCTCTCTTGTCCACGGCACTTATCGGCGTCGGATGACAGACACGTGGTGGTACAATGGGTTTTGTATGTCGCACCCCGGATGGCACTTCCGAGATCAGGATAATTAATTGTTGTTGAACAATTAGATACATCAACTGCGGGGATGGTGATCATAATGTCCGACACATGTCGACCCGTCTCGAACGAACTGGAAAGAGCAACCATCGACGGAAGCTGGGCAAAATGCGAGGAGATCCTAGGACAAATGGGATCCTTCAGCCTCTCTGCCCGAAACACCCTGCAGTTTTTGCAGGCTGCACGCGCTCAGGTGTCGACCACCTCGCAGGATCCGCCATCTGCCGCCGCGTCTGGCACAGCCACAAATCACCAACAGGCCCGACAACACGCTCGCTCACAACCCAGTCAAGTGAATCTGACAGCAGCTGAACCTCCCACCCAAGAGGCCTCGAATGCGTTCAACTGGGATGTGACGATGGACCCGCTAGCATCCGACCTGGGCTTTCTCGGGCCATTTGATTTCAATGAGCTGCATGGATGGTTGCCAGAATGGAGTGTTTGACATCGTACCGCGCGGTGTGAAATTTCCCGATCCGAGAGCTCATGGGAAAGCAGAAGAGGATGTGATTGGTAGCCTCGTGCACCCATGTCGATCAAGCCCGCTGACGGCGGCGTCTAGCTGCGCCCGCAGTGTTAGGTGAAAACCCCAACCCGGGCACTATATAAGGGCCCGACCTGGGCGCCAAGTTGGAGTTTGTTGGAGGTCGCTGCGGTCAACATCACGATGGACGAAAAACTCCCCACTGTCTGTGTGAAAGACTGGGGTACGTATATCGTTCGTTTCAGACGACAATAGGACTAATGTCTCAGATGGCAATGATTGGAATAGCCGGCTTGAAGAGGTGACGGCGTTGAATGTATGATCTAGCAATCCACCTGACCCATGGTGTCTTGATTTTATTGTGCTAATGGAATATCTAGGACTCTTCCAGCCGAATCAGGGTGATGTGCGACATACCACGTGTAAAAGATACTGCATAGATATACTGACGTTTTTGAAGCCTCGCAGAGGACAAAACCCTGGAGGGCGTATACAACGTGCCAGACGAATTCGACCGAATCATCCGCGGTGTCGACATTAACGGTTCCTTCTTCAGCGACTATACCATCGACGAGAACGACACACCTACCCACCATGGCAAGTCACTCCCAGCCCTTCCGGTAATTTGACTAATAATTCCAAGTGTCCTGGGCGACATACAAGGCTAAATTAGTGAGGTCGGAACATGACTACAACTGGGTCCAAACGACAGTCCTCGTAAAATGGAAAATCCCGTCCCAGATTGAGGTTGTTTTTATCAACCTAGAAGACGAGCAGATGAGGGACATTGTGGAAAGGCTTCCAAAGGATGAAAAGAGGCAACTCCATCCATTCACATGGCATGCTCTCCTCGGGGAGTCCATCCTTGGTCTATATAACGAGTCGTTCTGGGGGCTTCGTGACCTCGTTCGGCCGATTGAAAAGGTACTCCCATCTCTTGAACCCATGGTTCGGGAGCTAGCAAGTGGCATACTAAACCCAGGTACAGAAGAGGGAATTCACCTCGCAGCCTTCGAAAGACCTAGCCAGACAGCATGATATTGCCCGACATATCTTCCACTTGGCCGAGGTCCTAGAAGTGACAGAGAACACGCTCAAAAACCTAGTGAGCGAACACCGTCGGTTTCGTGACGAATTCACGGATCTCACCAAGGGGAACCGGGGGGTTATCATCAACACACAGCAAAAGCTGTACTACGTGGAGAAGGAGATTCACTCTCAGAGGATGAGGGCCAGATCACTGACGGAGCGGTTGAACAACGAACTCAACCTGGTATGTATCCCAAATCAAGTAATGCGACCATCCTGGATGCTGATAGCGGGGAATAGGGATTCAATCTTGCTGCCTTCTCAGAGAGTGCTGTTATGAAGACCATTGGCTTCGTCACGATGATATATCTTCCCGGTACCTTTGTTTCAGTATGTTCATCTGCTCTCGTGTCAGCAACCCCAACTGACTGAATAGGGTATCTTCGGGAGTAATTTCTTTGATTTCAACGCCCCGTCCGACGGCATGTGGGCGACCTCTTCGAAGTTTTGGATGTACTGGGCGGTCACTCTACCGCTCACCATCGTGACGTTGATCCTCTGGGCGTGGTGGCATGACATGCCGCGAAAATGGATGAAGGAGATCAATTACTGGTCAGAAAAAAGAAAGCAAGAGAAAGATCCGAGGGAGAATCGGACCCGAACGGATATTGATATTAGGGTGTGAATTTGTTCGCGTTGCATTTTGCATGTGCCAGCGTTTATATATCCAATGTCTTCGTATCTATCAATGACAGTCTAGGCTTGATTTTGTATAATGAGCTCATGCGATCCATGACCCTTTAAGAGCAACGGTAAGGGGGACATAATTTAAGAATAAGAATTATTCACCAGCGTACGCCGTCAATCCGTAGAAAATGATTGTGTAGAAATGCAATGCAAGACTTCAAGCTGAATCATCCAGACTCGCCAACAAGGCCTCATCAACCGGAACATGAGCGGCAGGCCGCTGACTCGTATCCAGCTCGGCAAAAAGCGGGTCTGTCTCAGTCGGCAAGCCGGTCTTTGACTTATTGGCGGCGGCTTCAACAGTGCGGAGGAGTTTTTTGCAGGCGCCCCACCGACGCGAGAGAGCCTTAGCTGAGACCGACAGGCTGATGAACGCGTCGCGGTTGTCGCGCTGCTCAAGACCCTCGAGCAGGGTGAACAGCGCGGCCGTGACCCACTGGATGTTGCGGACGGGCATGCGGTCGAGGCCCCATTGTCTCTGGTGGGTGCGAATCAGCCGCGCGATATCACGGGCGGACGAGAAGCAGATGCTCCTCGCTTGGGAGGGGGTGATGTCTATTGCTGTTTGGTCGGTGTTCTTGACGGGGGTGCGGAGGGGGTCGTATATAGTCATTAGGATGGCGTGGTGGTACATACTGCGACTGTTAGTGGGCGCCGCCACTGCGGTCGGTATCACGTACTGTAGACATAAAACGTGTGGAACTTCAGTGCCTCCTTCTTTAAGACAAGAGGGAAGTCGGCCAGCCCATTCGCGCAGTCGGCTATGAAAGTCGGCGACCTTTTTCTCGATATCCGATCGCGGACGGTCTACGGTGCTCTGAAAGAGGTACTGCGCGACGTCGTAGACGATCTGATTTAGCGAGCAGAGCGCGTTGGACACGCAGCCGACATGGCCCTTTTGGCCTAGAGCCTGGGCGGGATACGGCACCCATTCATCGGCGCCGGACTCGTGGCCCACGGGGGGAAGGGACAGGCACGGCGGGGGCTTTATCAAGGGGATCTTTTTCTCGGACAGTGCATGGATCCTGGAGGGGCGGGTTAGTTGCTCGCGATTCTCCTTGCCGCGGACGGATCAACGAAGCCGAGAAGGTGGTCGTGGGTGGGGATCCTACGTCGAGATGTTGAACAGTCCCCAGATGGTGTCGTGGGTTATCCGAACCATGCGAAGGGTGTCTTCGTCCGCTTTGGATGCGAGGACCGAGTGTTTTTGGTACAGCTCCTGCACAGCATACGCCACCTGACTGCGGTAGATCCAACCCTGTCGGTCTCGTCCCGTCATGTAGGCGCTTATAATCGTTAGCCTGACCACGGAAATTGGATCTGATATACTAACCACGCCCATAGGACCCCTAATCCCTGCACTGTGGGAAGAGTGATGCGACCTTCTTCCTTATCCAGGAGACGCTTCGCTTCGTCGTAAAAGTGGGCTCCTTTCGAGGAGACGTCGCCCAGCACGGCATATGCTTCAGGGTAGTCCGAGTATGTCTGTGGTTGTCAGAACGACCAAACACCGCAAGTCTAGGGAAAAAACATACACATGCTTCTGCAAGAATGATATTTACCAGGAAAGGCGAGCAAAACCGCGCATTGAGCGATCCCGCCTGCATATCCCTCACAAACCGGTCCCGATCAATCCAATTCGAAAACGGATGGCACCAAGTAAACCACAGCGACACCAAATGCGAAACGAAATCATTATCCTCGACGACCATCGTCCATGGCCGCGCAGGGACCTGAAACCGGGGAATATCAGACAAGCGCTTGGCATCGAGAATGCGACGGATGGACCGCGACTCGGACCGTTGCACCCGATCTACTTCGTCGCACACCTCGGCGAGGGCCGGGGTCTGCGCCAGCTCCGACTGCGGCAACTCGTGATCGAGATAGTACCGGATCTCCGCCAGGGAGGCATTGCTGCGGATGAGATTGATCAGGGGCTCGGTGCGCGAGTTGCCACTCTCGCGTAGCACGTCGACCAGACGGATCAGGAGGTCCTCCTTCTCCTCCAGCTGGTCGATCTTCCGCTTGAGGGCGCCGCGTCGCCGTTTGTCGGCGGTATGGTCCAGCGTGCATTCGAGGCGGCTCTTGATGCAGTTCCCACACGGGACAACGCCGGTGCACTGCGATGTGTAAGTCTCGAGTCGCAACGACGCAGTGCACCGATCGCCAAATGACAGAGCAGATCAAGACGAGATCAGTGGGACCGTACCTTGAGCTTGCGCGCCTTACACGCCAGACATGCGGTGCCGACATTCTTCCTCCGGTGGGTGGCATCGTTGGCGGTGGTGACGCCCGGCGGAGCGGGGGCCAGCGGGCGTTTGGAGTCGGGCATGAGGATAGGAGGTGTCAACTGAATTCAATCCATGACGGGGAATGGGGCGAGTCTAAAAAGGAGATCAACAACGTGAGAGGAAAGGAAAAATCACCCGTTGCAAGGGAGAGAAAGGGATAAAACAGGAATCGCCAGAAAAAAGCATACCTCAGCTATCAGCACCCAAAAGCCTTCCCCGCTCGGCCCCGGGGTATTCGTATTACACGGTCAATCGCTACAAAAGGCGGGCATTGAGGCGAACCGACGTATGGAATGTATCGGAAATTTCAATAGTTCCGCGCTGTACTTCCGACCAATCACGATAGTCATCTTAAATCACCTGACCGGAATTCAATTCCATTCTTTCTGTTCTTCTACACCAACAATTCTTCTACAGCAGTTCGTCTGTATTTGATGCTTGAATTCATGCAACCATATTACTACCAAACGCCAGATGGTCCCATATACACAATCATTACCAGGTCCATCCCGCAGTGCCAATTACCTATATACATCATGACGCCTCTTAGGCCGTCTGTTTCTCCGGCGCCTGGACCCGCTGCTTCTCAGCGCTATTTTCATGACTCGACAGCGACCCCTCCGGCACAACGCCCAGGTCGACATCGCTGTCGTCCTCGCGCCAGAAGTCCTTCTTTCCGCGCGCCACGCGCTTGAGCCAGGGAGGGAAGAATCCACCAGGGATCCTCCACGTCCACGGGTCCTTCTCCTCGTGCTTGTTGGGGGGTACGAGGCGACCAAACGTCGCCTTCTCGACCAGCCACACGCCTCCATTCAGCAGGATGTAGCTGAGAATGCCGGCGATCAGACCGTACGCGATACTGTAGGTGAACGGCATGATGGCGATGGTGAGGAACGCAGGGATGGCGTCGCCGTAGTACTTCCAGTTGATCTCCGCCGCCGCCTTGCACATCAGCGCGCCGACAATGACCAGCGTGCAGCCGGTCGCCCACGGCGGGATGGAGGCGAAGATCGGAGCGAAGAAGACCGCAATGAAGAAGCAGAGACCCGTTACACACGCGGTGAGACCGGTTCGACCGCCTTCCGAGATACCGGCACCGCTCTCGACAAAGGCACACACCGGGGGGCTGCCGAAGAGGGATCCGATCGAGATCGAGATCGCGTCAACCGTCTGATGGGTATTAGCGAATATTCACACCACGGAGCCAAGTGGGTACATACATAGGCCATAGCACTGCCTTCAAAATCCTGGGTCCGCTCGTCGATGGTACCGGCGAAGCGGGCCATGGAGTACAGCGTACCAGTGGTGTCAAGAATATCGACATACTGTGGGTCTGTTAGCCGCCTGCACAGGGACTCAGTCGAGAACAGTGAAAATACATACCAGGAAGGTGATGAAAGCCAGTCCGAACTGTCCACCATGTCCGGTAATATCCCAATCCTGTGCCACCAGGGTGTGTTTGATCGGATGGAACGTCACCACCTGTTTGAAGAAATCAAACATGCTGTTGCCGAGTTCGGTGTGAGGGAAGTAGGTGACGGGAGTCGGACGCGGCCACGAGATAATAGACACGAGCAAGATGCCGATGATGACAGCGCCCTTGACACGGTACAGCATCAGGAAGGCCGTAAGCACACCGCCGCAGAAAATACCAATCCACATGGTAGGGTTGCGCATCTTGTCGGCACTGGGACACAGACCGGTCGTCGGGTCGCGCAACGCGTCGTGGCATCCAGCCAATTCCATGGGTGTGTCGCTCGCACCGGTGACCAATCCAATACCGGCGCTGTAGGTCAGACCGATGAGAGTCAAGTATAACCCGATACCCGTACCGGTGGCTAGCTTGATGGACGCAGGCAGCGCACGAGCCAGCCACTGTCGGATACCGAGCAGAGTGAGACCCAAGAACACCCATCCCTCCACAAACACCGCCGTCAGCGCAACGCTATAAGGGATCATGCCCTGGCCATGGTATCCCACGACCGTGTAGGCGAAGTAAGCATTCAGACCCATGCCCGGAGCGAGCGCCACGGGCAAATTAGCAAACAATCCCAGGAAGAACGTGGCGAACGCCGCGATAGCAGCCGTCGCAGTGACCAGATCGCGCTTGATTTCCTGGACACACAGCAGATATTCCGTATTCGAGTTGCAGGCATCGGCCTGGCCTTCGGGAGGGCAGACACAAGTTCCGCCCGATTCGGAGGTGATGGTGGAATTGACACTGATGATATAGGCCATGGCGAAGAAAGTAGCGAGACCGGCCCGAATTTCAGTGAAGAAAAAGGTCCCTTTGCGTTCCTTGGGCTAGGATTTGTTAGGACATCCTCTTGATCACGACCACAGCAACCAAAACAGTAGCAGAGAAGAATCGCATACATGACCGGAATTCTCCAGGCGAAACCACCATCCAACCGGGCTCTGCGCCACCCACAGGTTGGCGCGATGAACCCATTCCAAACCCATGATGAGATAAAAGTCGAAGCGACTTTTGACGCGAGGTCAAAGAGATTTCGTGAAGTTTGAGGCTATCCGCCTGAGGCCGAAGACGCACAAAACGAAAGCTTCCCAGACCAACCACAGGGCCCAGGCCGAGTTTTATTTCGCCCACGCGAGCAGGCAAAAAAAAAATCTCTTATCAGTGAAGCCCCTCAGGCTGTCATCTTGGCGAGCTTCCCGACGGGCCAGTCCGCGTGCTGGAATAACCAGTGATGGAGCCCGGAGACCCTGGGTCAATTTGCCGATCTACCCATGCATCGAATCAGAACCGCTGGTCGGACTGTCGACCATGATTCGCGTCGAAAATTCCTCAGGAAAAGCGGATATCGCCGATGCGGTCGAGAGGCAGGCGCGCCGTATCACCCCGTGGGTCTTATCTATCGCAGCTTTCAGCCAGCTCTATCTCTTGGCAGGAGGTAGCTTAGCAGGAGATGTCTTTACATTGCCTTCTATCTATAACGAAAAGTGGACTGAAGGATGATTAACAGTCTAGTTCATGCGTCCTATGCAATGACACAATGGGAATGTCACAATGGCAAAGTGGCCACTCATCGACGTCGCCATCCGGAATCGCTTTCTCGCCCGGAAAATTTGAATCTTTCGCCTCTGAACCCATCTAGAAAGACCTGGCAGAGTCTACTGCTGCCTCAGGCCAATTATCCCGATTAGGTCTAGCGTATAGTTCCTATCTGCGGTCTATCTGATGAGATCGTGAGATGTGAAATCTCCGATGCGAAGCCCCTTTTCGTCATCGCGCATATCCCTCTAGCCCTTCTCTTCAAACACCACCGGGGCCGGGGCGAACTTGCTTTTACGCCGTAAACGCGGTCCCAGTAGGATAAATCCTAGTGGGATTGGAATCATGATGGCCGCCAAACATCCCAACAATGTTCCCGCCCACTGGACCCCTAGGTTGACGAACATCTGCCTACTGAATAACGGGAAGCATGCACCTATCGCAGAACGCAAAATGGTATTCGCGGCGAAGACCGACGCGGCACTGTCCTATCAGTCAGCATTGCTTTTTCTATAGGAGGACGCCGGTGCTTACAATTGCAGATACGAGTCAATCAGGTAATTGAAGCACTGCAGGAAAATCACATAGATGCCGAAACCGGTGAAGACTCCAGAGGCGGTGGGCGCCATCCAGTGGATGCTCTTCGTCCAACCGGTCCATCCATACCTGCGATCGATTAGATATACTTATCCGAGGGTGCTCCGAGAGGACATACCAAAACAGTCCAATGGTAAAGGCACAACCACCGACAATGCACGGTGGTAATCTCCATTCCGGGATTGGGATGTCGTTGTTGGCAGCCAGTTTCTTGATGTACGATTGCTGCACGATCAGGATATATATACCCCCGAAGAATTCACCCACAATTAACCCGATGAATGGAAGACTGCCTACTCCCAGGTTCATCCCGTGGATACCCTGGAACACGACGGGATACGCCGCGAGAAGGGCATACATCAGGCCGTAAATGAACGACATGTACCTACTCTGATCAGTCATGCCCGATTCCCAGTTTGGAATTACCTACAGCGTCACCAAGAAGACAATCGGCTCTGTCAACAGCATCCGGAACGGTCGGCTGAAGTTGACGTTGATCAGTTCATGAAGGTCAAGTTCAACTTCATCCTGCTTGGCGTGGATGCCCCAGTTGCGCGTCTGACGGCGGAGAGTAGCCGCCTTCTCCATCAACAGAACAGGCGGGTATGTCTCCTTGTAAAACAGCAACAGCAACACCAGACCAAGGAAGCCCATGATCGCAGAGATGTACATCGTCCACCGCCAGTGGAGATAACTCTGTGTAATGAAACCACCCGTGAACGGCGACGCGAATGGACCAACGAAGACCGCCATCGCGAACATCGCGATTGCGATACCGCGTGTGCTGTTATTATAGATATCCGCGTACGCCGCAGGCACGATGGCAATTGGACTCGCAGCGCACATGCCCGCAAAGAATCGCGTCAACATGAGCGTCTGTACGTCTTTTGCCGTTGCCGTTCCGATGGTGAAGATGGAGTATCCAAACACACCCGCCGTGATGGGCCATTTCCGCCCGATCAGCTCAGACGCCGGGGCCCAGATGGTCGGCCCAGCCGAGAACCCCAACACATATAGGGTGACGCCCAGCGTTGCGACCTCCCTGCTGATTCCAAAGTCCTCGCTCACCTGTCCGACTGCGGAGGAGAAGATGGCGCTCGCGAACGAGGCGGTAAACGTGACAAATGCAAGGATGCAGGACAGGGTGATCCTGCATGATATTAGTCTCCTGTACATCGCATGCATGCAGAACATGCAGCCTTCGGTACATACTTGCGCGCTAATGGCCAATTCCGCGGGTGAAATGGATCGTCGGCCCCCGTGAACTCCACGACATACTTCTCCGGATCGGGCAGCTTAGGAGGGTAGTCTTTCCCACCTCCAAAGGGAAGCCATTTCTCTCGCGGTTCCGGACCTGAGGTCGATCCAACCGTCGACTGGTGTGTCAGGCGCAACGACTCGATCCGGGCGAGGTCGACATTCGTTTGACGTCGCGTGATGGTTGGGGATCGGATGGGCTCGAAGTTCGGGTTGCGCTCAGGATGCGCGGTAGGCAGATGCGATAGCGTATCGCTACTGGATGAGCTGGCGGACGCCATTTCCACAGCTTTGACGATTGAAGCCCATAAAATACGGCAGAGTCGGCGTATTTAGTGTCCGGACAGGAACGGCCGGAAGTGCTGGAGTGATGGTGTCATTGATGGACATAACCGTGGTTACATCATTGGTTCGGCAGATGGAGTATATTTCTCACGGCTGTTGGGACGTTCAAGAGCAGTCGGATGTTCGCTCGGCTTAGATGGAGCAATTATCCCCCATCGGCCCTATGGAGAAATGTTTTTATAGTGATGGTTCCTGATGTCGGTCCCGAGAGGCTAGGGATGCCTGACGTCATTCATCTCTCACCAACACAAACATCGCAATTCGCCAGTAAACAACCTCTCCAGACCATATTCACTGCGGATTGCATCCTCCCTGCCTTGACTCACTCTTTTCTCTGTTGGGATGAGACACAAGTCCCCTTCACGCAATGTGTCCTCAAGTATATGCCGACCTCGGCATAGGCGTCAGCATAAGCGCTGACCCCTCACAATGCATATAAAAGGGTCCACAGCCCGGCTCCAAGCCGAGTGTAAGATCAACACACACAACTCACCATGGCCCAAGTCCACGGAACCTGCGATCCCGCATTCGTCGCCGTGCGCGATGCCTTCGAGCAGCATGTAGCCTCAGGCAACGAGGTCGGCGCCTCCATTTGCGTGACCATCGGCGACAAGACCGTCATCAACCTCTGGGGCGGGTATGCCGACGCCGCGAAGACGAAACCCTGGAAGGAAGACACGATCGTGCCGGTTTGGTCAACGACCAAGACCTGGATGGCACTGGCCGTTCTCCTCTTGGCCGACCGCGGCCAGATCGATCTCTACGCGCCGGTCACCAAGTACTG
Organism: Aspergillus sp. MEXU 27854; assembly: GCA_019721355.1. Classification (NCBI taxonomy): domain Eukaryota; kingdom Fungi; phylum Ascomycota; class Eurotiomycetes; order Eurotiales; family Aspergillaceae; genus Aspergillus; species Aspergillus sp. MEXU 27854. The sequence goes on from JAGMTT010000002.1 coordinate 537,531, forward strand.
GCCCGAGTTCGGCGGCGATGGCCGCGACGAGATCCAGGTCCGCCATTTTCTCAGCCACAGCGCCGGCCTGCCCTCGTGGGACCCGCCGCTGAAGACATCCGAGATGTTTGATTTCGCGCTCGCGACGCAGAAGCTCATCCAGCAGAAGCCGTGGTGGACCCCCGGCACGCAGTCGGGCTACCACCTGCAGTCGCAGGGCTATCTCATTGGGGAGCTTGTCCAGCGTGTGACGGGTAAATCGCTGGGCCAGTTCCTCCACGAGGAGCTCATCGATCCGCTCGGTTCAGACACCTACCTGCCCGTGCCAGAGAAGCACTGGTCGCGCATAGGCGAGATGATCCCCCCGGAGCAGATGAAGCTTCCGCCCGGGATCGACCCGCAGAGCATCATGGTTCGCGCGCTGAAGGGCACGCCTCCATCCGGGGACGTCCAGAATACCCCCGAGTTTCGCAACGTCGGTGTCGGCTCATATGCCGGGTTCGCCAATGCGGCGGGACTGAACCGTCTCCTGTCGACAGTGACGCACGGTGGATGCTCCGTGGAGGGTCGGCGGTTTCTCTCTCAGGCCATCATTGATAAGATCTTCGAGGAGCAGACCAATGGACCGGATCTGGTGCTTGGATTGCCGCTACGGTTCGGTATGGGATTCGGTCTGGCGACGCCGGACCTCGAGTGGCTGCCCACGGGCAAGGTCTGCTTCTGGGGTGGATGGGGCGGCTCGGTAGCGATCATGGACCTGGACCGCAAGATCACATTCACCTATGCCATGAACCGCATGGGACTGGGCACCCTTGGGAACGAGCGGACGCATGACTACGCGCGGGCGTTCTACAAGGCGCTTAATGGCTACATGGCGAAGCTTTAGTACGCCGCAGACAGCTGTGTATAGCTTGAATGAATCGAATGCAGTTATTCCACCTGTATCTCTGTCCTGTAAAGATGTAGTATCTGCTCTGCGATGCGCCTGAACCCCGGCATCACCGTCTCATCATCCACATCCATTGCGGTCTCAAGCAACCGACCATGCTGGCTGAACGCCTCCGCACACTGCCACGAGTGGTCCTTGCCCTGCTCCACCTCCAGCGTAACACTCGCCCCGTCCAGCCTAGCCGCATCAACGAAGTCCTCAATATCATACCGGAACGCCAACTCCTCCGACCCAGCAGACACCCACGTGCGTCTTGGGAGGATATCCACCCAAGCCCCGCGATCCGGACACGCAGCCGCAAAATTCCCATACACATTCATGATGTCCTCCGGTGTGCTACGAAACAGCATCGAGCACCACGTATCCAGTGACAACTTAAACAGGCGTTCCTCCCAATGCAGCTCCAGAAACCGCGGGTGCGACGTGTACAGGTTCACCCACGGGCTCACCAGCACCGCGGCGGCCGGCTTCTCCGTCTTCTCGCTCAACTGCAGATTCGACGCCAGCTCGCGCTCGTGCAGCCCGACTAGCAGCGACAGGATGAGATGGCCGCCGGCTGAATCGCCGATGACCACGATGCGACCGCTGTCCACGCCCATGTCGCCGCGCAGCCAGTCGTATGCGGCGAGGATCTCGTCGCGCTGTGTGGGGAATGCGGCCGTCGGGCTGAGCGTGTAGTCTATTGAGAAGATGGCTGTGGTGATGCCGTGGCGTTGGAGGATCTCGGCCAGCAGGAGATGCTCTGGAGCTGAGGCGGACGGGTGTCCGAGGGCGTAGCCGCCGCCGTGGGCGTGCAGGATGACGAGATCGGCCTTGCGAGGGTCGATCGGGTCCACGGACAGCCCGCGGCAGAACCAGTACCCGGAGAAGTCGCGTCTACGGACGAGGTGGAAGATCTGGTTGCTCAGGTGGGAGTACCGGGTTGAGGTGAGCAGGCTGGCGCCTGTTGGGTCGCCGAAGGACCGATTCCAGATTGATTGCGGGACATTATTTCCCAGGCTGTATTATCATTGTTAGTTGGAGATATCTACAGAAACGACCAGGACGTATACCAGGTCATGACATGGCGGAAGAGGTGTTCTCTCAACGGCGGTGGTTTATACGACGACCATGGCGACCAGCGCCGGAACAGCGTTGCAACGATCGTCCATGGCAATCGGAAACACACGGTGATGCCTGTTTGCACGAGATCCCACGCTGTAATGGTCGGCGGAGGATTTGGATCTGGGAGGGCGTCCATGGCGATGGCTTCGTGGCGCCATTGGTATTTGGCGGGGGAGCCGTCTTTATGTGCCGGGTGTTTCGCTTCGTCGGGCTAAATATCACCAATTAGCCTATATGCATGGTGTTGTATACCGTCCATTGTGATCATGATGCCTTCAAACTGTATACAACCTTCTACGAAGTACATCCCATGCTGTAGAGTATAGCTAGCCCTACCCACATTGATCGACATGTGAAAACAACGACCGGATCGGAATTCACCTCCGTCCGTCATGCCCACAGCCTCGGTATTCTCTGATCAGCGCCGCCAGCTCCGCATTATTCGCAACGCCTTCTCTTTCGAGCATCAAAGTCGATACTGCTGACATGAACCACAAAATGAAGATAAATATCTCCCAGCTTCCCCTATTGTCAACCGCCATCACCCGCAGTCGCCAGGACCGTGCATTGTGACAATGGCCGCCAAACTGATCCTCCCGCTGCTGAGCGCCTCCGTCTTCTACTGCATTTTCTACTATGCCGATATCAACGGCCTGCGCGCCCTAGGCGACAAGCTCGTCGCGGCGAAGACGCTCCCGGGCGTCGAAGCCCCTCTGCGCACCGTCTACACGGGCGTCGAGCCCGTCGACCATCTCCTCAGCGTGCTAACCACCTTCTTCTGGCCCACCACCGACGGAAGCAACCCGTCCCTGCTGCTGCACTCGATCGCCTTCTCCGGGACATTCGGCTCCGCCTGGATCCTGGTCTGCCTCGAAGCGTGGAGACGGGGTAACGCCTGGGGTCTTGCTGCGTTGTACGTATCCCTGTTTCCTCCCGGCGACAGAGTTGAAGCTAACGACACAGCCCGATGATCTTCGGCCTGACCGCGCAGGTCATGACGTTCGCGTTCGCGACGCCCCTCTACGCCGCGGTGCAGCTGTACACCTCCGTCACGGCGCGCAAGCCCAACCCGGACAACATCCACGTACCGCGCGCCGTCCTCAACGCCATGCCCCTCGTCTTCGTGGTGGGCTACTTGGTTCCGACCAACCTGCTCATCGTGCCCCTGTCCGAGACGATGACTATCGACCTGAAGCAGATCTGCATCGCCATCTGGCAGCCGTGGCCGGCATACGTGTCCATCCTGCTGACGGTCGTGCACTTCTTCTTCTCCCCGTTCGTCACCAACGACCGCAACCTGGAAGGCGGCCGCGCGACCCTCCGTGCCCTGCGCCGCGTGTACGCGTTCGCCTTTGCAAACGCCGCCATCACCCACCTCGTCAGCTGGACTGTGTCGCTGGCTACACTGGCCGTTCCCGCGGTGTTTGAGGAGCGCTTCCTCGCCCCGTTGCACCCCGCCAAGGTGTTTGAGGTTCCGCTGCCGTGGGCGGCGCCCGTGCCACAGGTGGGGGATATCGGGGAGGGTGTCCATGCGTTCCTGCGGTGGGATTACATTATTGGGTCGGCGGGTGTGCTCGTCTGGGCGCTTAGTTTGTACAAGACGGCGCACAAGGTTGTTTACGGTAAGGTGGGGTGCTTCGGACTGGTCGTCAAGACGGCGCTGTTGACGCTTCTCGCGGGGCCTACCGGCGCTGCGGTGGAGTTGATGTGGGAGCGGGATGAGCTGGTGTTTAATGAGATGGGGGGAGTGAAGCGGGAGGCTTCTAAAGCGAGAAAGTCTTAATGTGCTAGATAGGTATGTGCCGCTGAATTTATCTGGCACACTGATGAGGTATGATGAGATGTATTCATCCATCATAGTCCCGAGATTGAACAGGAAAAATGATGGATTGGAGCTTGGTGGAAGAAATCATCCCTGTCCTGTATAGAAACTAGATTGCTTGACGCTTGATCAAGAAAGCAGTCTCGCCGGAATCTCGACAATCTTATCCCGAATATAATCTGCAAATCCCTTTCCAAACCCGTCCAACCGGCTGCAACTGCTCACGCCACGGCCCAGGATGCCATAGATCACAAAATGCACCGCATGGATATGTGGAAACTCCACCCTCTCGATATAAAATGACTCATCCCAATCCTCACCGATGAGCTCGCGCATCCGATCAACGGTCATATAGCCCCGCAGCCAATCCCAATGGCGAGGGTCGGTGATGAAAATCCCAAAATTGAGGTTCGCACCTTTGTCGCCAGAGCGGGCGAGAGCCACGTCTCCCAAGCGGACTTCGGTCAGCTGCTCTTCCTCCAGCCACGGTGTGTTGGTCGGGTCGTAGCTCTCTCTTGGTGATAGTGTTTCATACTTTGTTGGGCGGGCAATTTCAATAGGCCGGGTTTTTGCGCCTTCAATTAGGTGAATGGTTTCCTTGACGTCGTCTTGCTTTACTAGAGCCGGGTAGTATGCGAGGAACGGGCGTGGCACAGCAGTCCGCATATCCAGTGTGCAATGGAAGCCTTCTTCGTCAACCGATGGGACATCTCGCTGGTGTGAGATTGGACTTACCAGAAAAATGTTTCAGAGAAATATCTCTCATGGTCATCGAAACAGCTCCAACAGAACGTGCCGAGCGTGCCGCAATAAAGATGCGTAGATACGTCGTGCTCTGAAGCTGAGACCTGGGGTTTGGGGCTGGAACGCCGACTCTGTCGCTTATCAGTTTACTCCCATATATCCCCCATCGTGGGATCCTACCTTTGAAATTCGAACGTCTCGAGATCATCGAGTACATCCTTTGGGACAAAGTGGCGCAGTTGCTTCTCAATCAGATCCCACTTCTTCGACGTAGCATATCCCGTAGCGTTGAGCAGTAATTCCGCTTCGTAGCCGCCCTGGTAAAACACCGCCAGTTTGGTGGTGGGTGGCGGCGGTGATCCTGTTATACCAGAGACTCGGACACTGTTCTCATAAGTCTTTGCAGGACTATACACTCGCAGCACTTACCGGTCCTTTCCTACTTCCTCAACAACGATATCATCAATGCGAGCGCCAACATCACTGTTCAGGTAGATGCTGCCTTGAAGCTCATAAAGAAACTGACACCGAACCGTATCCGCATTCACCATGCCCTGCGTATTCGGGTGTTTCGTGATGATGCACGACCCATCATCCTCGATCTCCGCAATCGGGAACCCTGGTGCGACGAGATTGTCCAGGTCGTATCTATCAAACCCCGAAAAGTTCCCACCAGTCACATAGGCAGAGCACTCGATGAGATGGCCCGCAACGAGAGCCCCGGCGAGTTTATCATATTCCGTCTCCTCCCAGCCATGCCAGTACCAGGCCGCCGCGATGACAGGACTCGCGTCAGCCACACGACCGCAGATAATAATCTGCGCGCCTTCTTGGAGGCCACGGACGATCCCACGGGCTCCGAGATACGCGTGCGCGGAGACCATGGGGACTGGTTTGTTGTCGGGGGCGTTGAGAAATGCAAAGGTCAAGTCTGACTTGACAACGGAGGGGTTTGCCGAGTCGAGGTGCTGCAGTTGCTCCTTTGTGGTGGGCATGTTGGGCCCGACTTCAGGGTACAAGTCGTCTCCCGAGAGATATGCAACGCGGACGTTGAGGTTCTTGTCGGTGACCTAGTTCAATTAGCATCCAGCATGGGAACTGAGTGTTTGCTTCACGTACCAAGGCGTCGACCTTCTCAGCGAGCGCTTTAGGGTCTAGCGCACCCCCATTAATGACCACCTTGATCCCTTTCTGTGCAATGACATCGATCGTCTGTTCGATGCCAGCCCACGCTGTCTCTTCGTAGCCCGGGTGTTTGCCTGCCCTCCACGCCTCGGCATTGTTTGCCATATTCACCTCTACCATAGAGTCAGTTAGGGCAATTTCTCCAGCTGATATGACCTACCGGCTAGGTAGTCACCGGTGATAAAGTCTACATCGCCCAAGGTGGCCTGGCGGTACATCTCGTATGCGGGATCGCCTAGTGCAGTATCAGCAGGTTGTCTTTCCAATTTGGACCAACGTACCATGATAACCAGAACAGTTGGCGACGCGGACTGGGCGGTTGATTCTCGTCATATCTGATGCTACAATCTGTATTTCTGAATGATCTTTGTTGAGATAAGTAGCCAGCCCAGTATATATCTAGTGAGAGAATCATGAAGACGCTCGGGATCATCTAGCACAGCATATAGCTGGCCACCAAGAATTGGACGAGACACTCCCCGCATCCCTTTTCTTTAACCACTCATGTTCTCGCAATTCATTCGGATCGTGATGGCGAGGCCGAGGAGCTCGGCACAACAATTTATAAAGCGGGGAAGGCATAGTGTTTGTCATTAGGCAAGAATCATGAGCATATGTATGCATCTGAGTCAGTATTGGTTCTTGTGCTCCGGCATAATGGCACTGAGCCTACTATCTGCAGTGTGTATGGTGTCGTAGGACGAGCCCATCGAGCCGCGCCTCATCGCGCTGAAGATTGCGACCGTTGCTCTCACTGCGGTAGAGGAAATCAAGTGGAAGATGGATCATGATCGCGAGTAAAAGTGTTTACTCACGCTGTCCACTCCTTAAGATGGTGGTGTCCTACATGGAGTATATATCCTTGAACGCAATTGGTCTTTCGTCTCCTCTGATTCAACCAAGACGCATATCTAGTCAAATTGAAAGTATTATTTGACATCTTACATACTCCTAGTAGCTTCATTTTCAGATAATTATATGAAGCTGTAGCTGTGACTATGGCGTAGGGATGTAGAGCCGAAGCAGTAGATGACTGCTGCCTCAGGCATAAAGATATAAACGACTAGTCCTAAAATAGCGGGCAAGGCACACGTGACGTAACCCCTCCTCGAACAACTGGCGCTGCCACACCGCCTTCTCCTTGTAGTCAAGGCACCGATTAGGCCTGCAATTTTCTCACAGTTCCCACTTGTTTGTTTGTTTTCTCTCGTATAAAGCGTTCTACCCTGGGGATCTAACCCCCACTCGCTTCCATTAGACGATATTGTCTTTCTCTGTACAGTCCAGTGTGTATGTACTGATTTATAGGTCTCCACACTGCCAGAGCACCCGATCCATGGTTGGTTATCGGATTGGGCATTTCGAAGCTGCCTTGAACGACCGGTCGACATCCCGTTGAAATGGCCATCTTGGGCGACAGTGACATCCAGGCGCTGGAGGGCAACCTGGGAGCCATCGTCCGGGACAGCCAGCAGCACCATGACAACCTGCAGAAGCTGCTCCAGCAGTTTCACTTTCTGCTCGAGAGCTACAACCGTCTCAAAAGTGACTATGAGGAGGAGAAGGAGGCTCGGGAGAAGTACAAGAAGCTAGCCAGAGGTCAAGTACGGCTCACCTAGCTTATATATTTCACTCCTCTGTCACTTGAACCTATCTGACGACGCAGGACCGAAACCCTTTTGTTCTTGTTTTGGTCGACGGCGATGGCTATCTTTTCCGAGAGGATCTCATCAAAGCCGGCACGGACGGGGGTATCACCGCGGCCGCACTCCTCAGCGACGCCATCAAAGACATCCTACATGATCAGATGGGGCACCAGGCGGATCAATGCCGTATTATGGTCCGCATCTATTCCAACCTGTTGGGCCTGTCGAAAACCTTGGCTCGTTCCGGCCTGGTGGGCCATGAAGCACGCTCGTTATCCCCGTTCGCCGCAAGCTTTACTCGTTCTCGCGATCTGTTCGACTATATCGATGCTGGGGATAAAAAGGAAGGGGCCGATTTTAAAATCCGGGGTATGGGATCGGACCTTCAGTCGTTATGGTCCTCAACTCACCTTGTACAGAGATGTTCCGCCTGTTTGCCGATAACAACCAGTGCAAACATATATTCTTTGCCGGCTGCCATGACACGGGATACTTATCCTTGCTGACGCCCTATCGTGGCAAGTCTGACCGTATTACTCTGCTGAAAGCTGCGGGTTTTCACACCGAGTTCGAGAGATTGGGTCTGCCAATCAAGGAAGTCCCAGAGGTATTTACGTCCGGTAACCCCATGGCTCCAACCCCCACTCCGAGTCAGCCGTCGACACCGACACGGCCTATCTGCAAACACTTTCAAAAGGTATGTCCGCACCAACCATCTCAACTCACCATCATTGACAACCGGCGAAGGGTATCTGCCGGTTCGGGAACGAGTGCAACAAGCTGCACGTCCCGTCTAGCCAACAGCTGTCTAAGCCCAAGCCGACAGAGGATACTCCTAGACCCTGGAGTCTTATCAAAGTGCGCGATCAAGAATACTTTGCCAGGTATCTTCCTAGAATAAACTCGAAATCGCAGGATTTTATCGCGATTAACAAAGACAACGAACGCCTTGATACTTACTGCCCCATGCCCTCGCCAGAAGCATGGGATGCATATACCCGACGCGCCCGCCGCCACAAGATCTGCAACAAGTACCAACTCGGCGGCGAATGCGGCAACCTCAGCTGCGAGTATGACCATTCCCAGGTGGACTCTAGCATTGTTCAGGTGATGAGGTACATCATGCGGCAGCATGCGTGCCCGAGGCAGGGCGGCTGCCGATCCTTGAAATGCTATCTCGGCCATCTGTGCCAAAAGGATGGCTGCAAGGGCAGTAAACCGTGCAAGTTTGACCGCCATGCCCACAGCCTTGACGTGCAGGTGGCGCAGTGGGTCACGCCTATCGAGCACGAGCACGAGCACGAGCATGAGCATGAGCAAGAGAATGAGCACGATCACGAACAGGAGCGAGAATCTGTTACCGAGTCTCCGCTGACGGATTACTCGCTGGAGGTCAACTCGAACACTGACCCTAACAACAGCTTTTCGTACCTTATGAAGGATGTTGTGTTCTAAGATGACTGATCGTCTGTCGAACCTAACCTAGCCAATCCTTGAATTGGCATAGCAAATATCCATCGGCCTATACTACATGCCACGGATTCTATGGATTCGTCGATCAAATAGTTGCATGACTCTCGGTCTTACAGTCTTTTGTGATTTTTCACCTCCATGTCCATGGGGGATTTAGTACATTCTATCTGGAAAAAATGGACAGTGGAAGCATTCATTGTGCATGTGCTGAAGTGAAATATGGGTGATCTTATATTAGCACTACTCCGCCTACTGGGAGTGATATAGCAATCAACTCGGGACATTCTTTTGTAATATCCACAGACCATGATTGGTGCACTCGTATATATAGCTCAAGAGAAATATGTGTCATCACAGCAATAAGACGTGATGCACAGTCACTAACCACTCTGATATCTCTACTGACTCAGACTGGTGCCACTTCCTTGTGCTCCACGTCTCCAATCGAAGACAGACGCTTTTCACCAACAGCACCGACTTCGTCTGCAAAAACGTAACTCTCCCACTTCCGCACTGGAATGCGCTTTTCAAAGAAGAGTCCAATCTCAATGCTCGTCCTGCCCGTAGTCTCGCCAACGCAATACCAAACCCACAGGAGCGACAAGATGGTCGTACCGGCGTAGATGAATCCCAGCATCGGCCCCAGATTTGCCGTGTAGTAGAGGTACGGCGCAGTGAAACTGATCAGCCACGCCGAGACGTACAAGACAACCACCGAGACGGACATGATTTTGTTCTGGTTGGCTCCGACGGCCATCTCTCGCGCCACACCGTATGTGAGCGGTCCTTGGCCGAAGTTGTATGCTACCACGCAGACATAGGAAATGACAACCATCAGGGTTCGCGTGGCGTTTGTGATTGCAGTCGTGCCACAGCCACCGATGATAATGAACGCGAAGAACATGATTGTTGTCGTGATGAGCAGATTCGTCCTCTTGCGGATCTTGTTGGACGTGACCACGCAGGCCATCACCGCAAACACCTGGAGGATATTGGTGATCAGCTGGATCAGGAACGGCTGGCTCATGCCGATGGACTGCGCGACCACCACGCCGTAGCTGTAGAAGTAGAGGATGCCGCAGATCTGCTGCGAAAAGAGGGCACCAGCGGACGCGACGATTTTGCGCCGCTCGACCGCGTCCGTCATCAGGGCCCGCCACGAGGATGCCTCGGCCTGGTACTCGTCCGCCCTCTTGATCTCCTCCAGGGCGGCCATATCAGCCGCGGGGTCATAGTTCGGAATGCTCTTGTTGATTTTGTGAAGCGATTTAATCGCATCGTCCGGCCGGTTCTTGAGGACATACCACAGGGGACTCTCCGGGATAAAGGGGAGTGTGCAAGCCATGACAAGCGGGAGGATCACCAGCCCACCCATCGGAAGCTTATAAGACAGCGAGGTGGGAATGCCCTCGGTCCCCTGGGTAATGCACGACGCCACGAGCTGCGAAACGGACTGCAGGAACTGGTACAGGTTCAGCACGGGCCCGCGGATCTCGACCGGGGCGACTTCTCCGCAGTATAGCAGGCTGGTTGCCGTGAACTGGCCCACGCCAATCCCGATCAGAATTCGGCCGACGACCAGAACGCCCTCGTAGTGGGTATCAGCGACCTGCACGATTCCGCCGGCGATAGAGAAGAACGACGCAACCCAGAACGCGCCCTTGCGTCCCCATCGATCGTTGATCCAGGACGCTGTCATCGCGCCCAGAGCGTCTCCTATGTACACGCTGCTTGTTGTGAGGCTTTGGAACGAGGGCGCGAGGGCTTTCCTCCCGTCGGCATCATAGTGAGTCCCGTAGTCATTGGCCAGCTCTTGCATGGCCAGGACGCCATTGTAGTATGTATTGTCGTATCCGAAGACCAAGGCGCCGATAAAAGACACCGTACAGTAGAGCATAGCCCTCCTGTTGGTCTTGAACTGGCGGGCGAGGGTGGTGATGAAGCTCATGGTGGGAATTGGCGGCGCCTTGGATCGTTGTCGCACGGGCGATCTCCATTGCCCTAGCGGAGACGCATGGTATATATACAAACGACTACAGCCGATCAGACCAGAGAAACCTCCCTGTCCCGAGGTAATGACCATGGACTGTAACTATCCATTGACCTGTTCTCATTCCGATACTACCAGAGTAAAGACCGACGGCGGATCCCTTCCGTAAGTGGCTTCCCCGTTCCCCACGCTTCCCCGGGTTTAGGATAAGCGTGGGGGAAAAGCCACCATTCCCCGAGCTGTCGTCTAATCACCGATGAGAATGAGTCTGGGGACAGGATTGTTCCAGCTGGCGTCGCGTTCTGGTCCAATCGGAGTTATCTAGCGTCGTCCTGGGGCTCCTGTCGGCCATTTCTCCGAGCAATAAGCGGCATACGCTGGGTACTGGGGTATAGAATGACGACATGGATGCCGCTTTATATCGTGTCTGATCCACATATGGAGACAGCAATTTCGTGTGTTTGGCCATCATGCCATGTCAGTAACCTGGGGCAGCAGGATCGAGCTTACCAGGCTAAGCGAGATTGGTCTTGTTGAGCGAGGGCCGCCAAGCGTTCCGTTTGCCTTCAAATGCCGGCTCCTGTCGTAGGTCGGTGGCCTTGGGTATAGGTCACCAGGTGTAACGACTGTATTATGTATATAGAGGAAGATGTAGGTTCAAATCCTGAAGGTCGTACTATTTCAACATATAAATCTCCTTCTATTCGTAGATATCCTTCTCCTGACATATTATAATGACAAACTCGGTAGCGACGCAGGTATAATCTTGCTGTACAGTATTGATTACCTTGTCATCCATACTGCTATGGTATATGATATTTGGGTACTAGTATATTGAGTGAATATTTGAAAAAGTGAATCAAGGTTTGCCTTGTCAACCTACGGTTCAGTGGATAACGCAATGAATACACCAATATTCGTTCAGGTTAATCATCTTCTCTCTTTTGTCTTCCCCTGTCCCACCCTCTTTCCACCATCTTCCTCGTCTATATTACTTTCTCATGTCCACCTCGTTGTCCCTATCTAGTTGGTAATTTACCTGGAGGGTTACTAAGAGCAGAGAAGTTCCTACGTGATCATGGCATCATCAAAGCCTCTCATTGCGTACAATCCCAGGTCCCAACTGCCTACGAGGTTGAAGGACTTTGCTTCGGACCTCAAAAACGCCGTAGACACTGTAGCACCGACGACGGAGCCATACGACGATGTCTGTGTGCTCTCGCTTCACTAGGAGAACGATAAAATGGGGGTTTTTAAACTACACTCCGAGCTCTCCGACGTCTTTGAACATGCCTACAACTTCAGGGTAATGTCCTTCCAAATCCCACAACTGAGTCTGTACCTGGCATTGCAGGACAGTCTCACCTCATGGGCTCGCAACTGGCGCAAGAAAGGGCTTCTGAGAATAATTGTGTATCCCGGGCATGCAGAATACTCCGGAACAGCTGGTTTCAAATGGCTTATCGCGTATGTCAACTACCCTCCCCGGCACACAAAATAGATTTTCAGATAATGATATCCGTAGAGGCTACGCAAACGTTGAGGGAAAGTTTTGTTGAGCCTACAATCGACTGAACGAGGATCAGTGGAGTACTGGAAATTGTTGAAGGCGACCTCCTCTACATTTTTGACTGCTGCTCTGCCGCCATAGTGGCCTTGGAAGATGGCCCAGAGACAATCGCGGCTGCAGGCTGGGGACCGGCTGCTACTGACAGCATCCACTTTTCCTTCACCCGAGCACTGATAGACACACTGAAAGACTTGGCTGGGGCTCCTGAGACGGTTGCTGGCATTTATGCTCGACTGTTCAGAATCGCCTATCGGAATCAAGCGGGCCCGTGTCCTGTGCACGTACCCAGGATGGGTCTTTGAGTATCACCATTCAGAGGATACAAACGAAAGAGATGCAGACACTGCAAGCTTCGATGGCCCCTTGCTCGAATAGAGCGTCGAGCGAACTTCGTAAGGAATACGTCGATATTTGGCCCGGGGCCTTCATGGCATCCAGAAGATTGCAGGAGCAGAACGCGACGGTCCTCATCAGCGTCAAAGTCCGCGATGAGGTTTCTGAACTGAACATCGACTCATGGACTAAGTGGCTAACAAATAATCTTCCTCCCGGGCCTGATGTTATATATCCCAAATGGCTTGCGAATGCACCCCGCATAACTTGGATGAAAAGGATTGGTGCATTTTTTCTTCCTTCAGGGGAGGGGTCGAGGTATACGAGCTCAAACCGGACTAGCCGTCTCTCAAGCTCGGTCTCAATTACTCCGGAGGGAAATACAAGTAGCTGCACGAAATCTTAGAGAAGAATAGATACATCGGTGCAGTGTTGCTATATTCGTTCGAAAATGGCACATATGAAAGGGCTCTTTTGGCTCTTGCTTGCGAGCTCCGCGCTTGGGCGTATTGATCGGTATGCGCTTCATTGACTCTAGTCCCGAGAGACCAAGTCTGATGTTATTGCAGACAGGGAATTGTATCGAAATACAATGTTGTCCGCACAAGCTTGATCGACAATGCTACGACACCCCTTCAAGTGGGAAATGGGAACTTTGCTTATGGTGTCGATAACACGGGCATGCAGGTATTCAATGCATACCTTATTCCTACAAGCAATATCACGCGGTCACTTATATACTGCTTCAGTCCTTCCTCCCCTTCAACACCTTGTCCAGCTGGGCCTGGCATAATGACAGCTTGCCAACCAATGGGTACATCCCTCGGCGATTATTTGTATCACTTTGCTAAGTGTAGTTCAGGGAAAAGATAACCGATTACCATGGGGTACCAATGGACACACATGGACGAGAAGTGTACTACGATATCCCGGATGGTGACCTTCCTCAAGCGTCCCAGTGGCTTATATCAAACCCTAACCGTATCAATCTTGGCCGCATCGGCCTCCGATACAAAGGCGCCACCCTATCTGCATCCCAGATCACTGATCCACGACAGGAGCTTGATCTGTGGAATGGCGTGATAATTTCCACTTTCACTATTGACGGAAAGAACGTGCAGGTCAAGACCCATGGAGACTTTGATACCGACTCCGTCGTGTTCGACATCGAGTCCGAGCTGGTCTCATCCGGCGACTTGACGGTGGAAATGGACTTTCCCTATCCCCCGATCCACACGACAAAGTACAAGTACGAGGTGTTCGTGGGTGTATACGACTTCCCAATGAATCACACTACTTCCATCGTGGGAACCCCAGACAGAAACGCGGCGCACATCTATCACCAGTTGCAGGAGACAGACTACTTTGTTAGTCTCAGGTGGCCGTCAAATGGTCCTCTTCGTCTGTCGAAGCCACAGAATGCCACGGCGAATGAAGCACATCGGTATGTTCTGAATCCTATCAAGGCTTCGCGGACTATCAGCTTTACGGCCAATTTCTCTCCCGACAAACAAGACGCCGATCTTCCATCCCGCGTAACACGCCGTAATGCCGCCGGCTGGAACAAATATTGGAGGAAAGGGGGATTCGTCGACCTCACGTCGTCCTCCAACCCCAAGGCGGATGAGCTGCAGCGTCGTATCGTCCTTTCACAATACCACGTTCGCGTCAACAGCGCAGCGAAGGGACAGTCACCTCAAGAAAGTGGGCTTATGAACAATGGGTGGTACGGTACGTTGTTAGCCATCCTCTTGGACCGTGTTCCCTTCTTATTTTAAGTAGGAAAATTCCATATGGAAATGGTCGTATGGCATAACGCCCACTGGGCCACCTGGGGTCGACAGGAGCATTTCGATGATATCTTTCCCCAACTGTACGAGACTCTGTTGCCTTCGTCTATTGCGAGAGCAAAATCAATGGGATGGGAGGGCGCAAGGTATGACTTAACATTATGAAATTGCCACAGTGCTAACGACGTCTCAGATGGCCAAAGATGACAGAAATCGAAACTGGTGTTAGCTCCCCAGGTGGTATAAATGGGCTTCTCATGTGGCAGCAGGTAAATAACCCCCCTTGTATGAATATTTAGGACCTGTCTTGGGCTGAACCCTAACGTCCAGCCCCATCCGATGTACCTTGCAGAGCTAGCGTACCAAGCATCGCCAACCCGCCAGACCCTGGGGAAGTGGGATCGTGTTCTCACTGCTAGTGCTGATTACATGGCATCATATGCATGGAAGAACGAGAGCTCAGGATACTTTGATCTTGGTCCACCGTAGGGTATCCAATGACCTCGTCAGCAGCCTAAACTGACATCTTCCAGGGCTTATGGCGTGACTGAGAACACTCCGCCAACAGAAAGCCTTAATCTGGCATACGAGGTAATCTGCACTCTGGTCGGTTGATCACGGAGAACTCTAATCGAGATATGGTAGATCGCCTATTGGAGATACGGTCTCGACCTCGCTCGTGCATGGAAGAAGAGACTGGGCCAAAAAGTTCCCGAGAAATGGACAACTGTTGCAGAGGGTCTTGCGCCGCCCCCACAAGTTGACGGGCTTTATGCTGTCTACGAAGGCCTGAACAGCTCCTGGTGGCAGGATACAAAGCTGAACGGAGACCCTCGTAGTCTCATCATGCTGCAGGGCATTTTGCCGGATACCCCTGCCGTTAATAGCAGTGTGGCCTTGCGAACAGCACAAAAGGTGTGGGAGGTGTGGACTGATGACAAGATCCGGGGATGGGGAAGACCCGTTCTGGCCATTAACGCTGCGCGAGTGGGATCTCCTGAGCGGGCGATCTATCATCTGACCGCATACGATTACTGGAAGTTCGATGATGCAGGTGAGTGAAGGATCAAGCGAACGAGGAAACTTGTTCTAACCACATGTTTGCTTCCTAGGTTACGCGGTCCGTGGAGGCGATGGTAAGTCTGCCCCGTCATCATGGGATATTATGTCTAGCTAATGGTTACAAGGGGGAACTCCCCCACCTTTCATGCCCGGAAATGCAGGGTTTCTATATGCAGGCGAGTTGATTCCTTAGGCCTTTCATTGCTCATCATATCTGACGAATAGTTCAGTTGCCTATATGGCTGCCGGGTGGAATGGGGGTCCGAACATCCACGCTCCGGGATTTCCAAAGGACGGGACTTGGGAGGTCAAATATGAAGGATTGATGAAAGCACCATAAGTGATTGTGATAGTCGTCCACCACTTTGTCTATCAAAGTAGACATGTGCGCTCAATTTGATCATGTACTTTCCTAACATCAACGCTTGCAATGCATTATATGCCATTCTTTCAATAGCGGGTCGTCTGGAATCAGTAGCCATTCTGCATAAAGATAAATTTGAGCAAGGAGCACGCACAGATAATGAGCGTATAGTCACGCTTTCTTGCAGTTGCATATATGGCTAAACTCGTAACGGATCTTCTTCTCACCCCTGCAATAAGCCATGCAAAGTAATCCCGGCAACAGTCACAAGGATTGTTTCAACCCCGGCGTGCATGTTTCAGATATCCCATGTTACTGATTTTGTCACGGAACTGGATGAATGGAAAATCAAAATATCCTTGCACACGGCTTGGGCGTCCGATGTGCCGGTAGACAGTTTCCCAGTATAAAACCCCCATCATACTCCATTCCCTCTTGGCTTTTGCACAGAAAAGCTTGGTAGATCATCACCACCAGTCATGATGCTTCTTTCTCTCGCTGCTTCATCCCTTCTCCTAACCCAGGCGTGGGCTCAAACACCCACTCCAACCACGACTGCTTTGCCAACTCTTGCATCCGGCTGGTACTGGGTCCGGGCAGTCGAGACTCCCAACTACCACAAGTACCTGCAGACGAAACCCATCGCGACCCCGGGACCAGCATACCTCGATGCCGGTGCCAACGCAGGCCAGTTCAATATCGCCGATGGCCAGCTCATCTATAACACCGATCCGCCGCTGTATATGCACGTGGAGAATTCCGCCAACAAGACCCAGCGTGTGCTGAAGACCTGGTTCAATACGACTAAAAGCGACTATGGCACGTTTGCGTTCCAGGGCGACGCCTTGACTTGGTCTGCTCCTGATATCAACCGCCAGAATATAGCTGCGTGGTATGTTTGTGAGGAACAGGAGCTGTACATCAATACTGGGGCGTATCTGTGGGATACTCCGGCTGGATGTGCTGATCAGACGGTATGTCATACTTCATGTTCTTAAGCTGCTGTTGGGATGATTTGTTGACTTGGTTTGCAGATTCACTCCTACGGGGGCTCGACTCCAGATGTTTGAATCTCCGGAGCGGTGGAAATTGGGGATGGGTTGGGTGTGTCAATGACTGGTTGTATATATTTGGAAAAATGCGTGCGGAGCTTGATGTATAAGCTAGGCAGTATTTTAGGTTGTCAGAACCATAAAAATCTTGCTCCTCCAACGTTCGTACACAAATTGGTCGCCTTAAACAGCTTGAACAAATTACACATCTGTTTTCTACTGATATTGTAATTGTCGATATATTATTGACATCCCAATCACGTGGTGATATCGCGGATGACTCATTCCATATTGTCACCTCCCCCCACAGTCAGCAATCTATAAAAACACGAAACTTCCCATTCCAAGATCGTGATCAAACAAAATGGCCTCTCGTCCCTTAGGATCAATTGTCACCGCATCGCGGGCTCAGCTCCCGACCGACGTCACTCTCAATGGACGGACCGTCGAGATAGTCCGGCTTACACCAGCCCACGCTGACGATCTCTACCCACACGTCACAAACCCATCACTATGGGACTACATGCCCCAAGAAATCCCAAAAAGCCTTGACGAATTGCGCGCCATGTTCACACAAATGGCATCTTCCCCAGACCCATTCCTATTCGCGATCATCGACAAGCGTCCCCCGGGAGATGACCGTCCTTCGACACACGGCAAGACAGTGGGCTACTATTCTCTCCTGAGAATCACGCCTGAGCATTTATCCGCTGAGATCGGCCATGTAATGTTCTCGCCTGTGCTGCAAAAGACTGTGTGCGCGACGGAGGCGCTATATCTCCTTCTCCGGTATGCCTTTGAGACGTTGGGATACCGCCGGGTGGAATGGAAGTGCAATTCGTTGAATGAGGGGTCGAAGCGAGCTGCGCTGCGGTATGGGTTCACGTATGAGGGGACCTTCCGGCAGCATATGGTGGTCAAGGGCCGCAATCGGGATACGGCGTGGTTCTCTATGCTACGGGATGAGTGGGATGGGGGTGTCAAGGCTGCTATGGAGGGATGGCTGGATCCTGGGAATTTTGATCATGAGGGACGGCAGGTGATGAAGCTTGAGGATATACGGAATGGGTCACAGGTTAAGAATTGAAGGTTCCTAGGGGTTTATGCGATTGATTGGTGTTGTCTGGCTGCGATTGGCTTCTGTGGATAGGTGTTGATAGACAGCTGATATAGAATAGATGTGCATGTTATGACTCGTGTATACCCAGTAACCATTTCATGCCCGCATAAAGAGACGAGCTTACCGACTCTCCCAGAATTGGGACCCGATGGCTACCAACCGATTGAACAGCTGATTCCGCGCCCGCATGCCAGTGACATGATAGGACTGTTCGGGCGCCTTTCCAGAGATTATCAGCCCATCGGCCGCCTCCTTGCTTCCAGCAGCAAGCTCGACAATCATCTTCGCTTTCCAGCCAAGGCCCTCCGTTTTCTTCAACTCCGTGATCTCGGTGACTGGAATTTGAAAGAGGACAGAGCCCTTCTTCCGAGACTCCAGCCGCAGATCATCCAGTCGCTCGGATTGATACGTGGTAAAGTAGAGCACAGGGGGCTCCAGCGAGGAGTCGATTACAACAGCGCCTCGCTTCCGCTCGAATTTCGCATCGAACTTCAGAGGCCCGAACGGTGCCGAAATCCAACCCTTCCTGGATAACAGACTGATCAGGCTTTTCGTGTGCTCCGATCCAGCGATGGCCATTGCACGATCCAGCGCAATGTGTCCTTTGATTGCTGTTGCGATCGTGCGGCGCACAAATTTGAGGACCTTTGAGACCCATCTTCTCTTGGACTTTTTGGGAGGTACTGGAGCAGGAGTGGCTGGGTCGGGAGTTGTGCCGTCAACTTCCAGAGAGGATACAGTATCTGCGTTCGCGGGGTTGTCGGAGATTGCGAGTTTTGTCTTCTTGCGGCGTAGAGGCCACGCCGGCTCTTCCTTGGAGGTTGGTGGCGGCGGGAGCGGAGAGGAATTCAACTCGCCAATGCGGAGAAGCGTCAATGTGAGCTGGGCGTTCGTGGGGACTCCTTTCAGCAGTGTTTTGTTGAGGTCCAGCTGTTGCTTCCAGTCAGGAACACGTTCGTTGAGGAACGATATCGTCCGCTGGAAGATGGGACCGCCGAAAAAGCCGACTCCGGCGAGGAAAGACACGGTCCGAAGGATGAAGTGGCTCGACAAGACGAGCGATGCTACAGATATTCCCGTCAATATGCCAAGTAAACGCAACCGGGCAGTGACTCCGTAGAACGGAGGAGTTGGTGAGAGGATACTGGTTCACAGATTAGCATCTATTTACTCATCGCTAGATGGGACTTACTTCGAGAACTTCTCCCAAATATCAGTGATATCACTGATGACAAACATGGCCTTATCGGTAGCTTTGCCGATTTTCTTCTTCATGGGGCGCTTCGTCTTGTCGGGGATCTCGTTCTCGCCAGCTTCTTCGGCTTTGACTCCGACGTCTTCCATGTTCAACTCGGAAGCAGTATCAGACTCCTCATTGGAAATGCCCTGGCCGTATTTTGCAGCTGCGCTTTCCATAGCAACATTGGCGACGCTATTGACGAGGTTTCTGGCTTCTTGTTCAGCCGCTTCACCTTTGTAACGCTCTGGAGCACCAGTGATGCTGTCCTCGGATGTGGCGTCTTCGCCCAATTTCTTCTCATCCTCGTCACCTGAGACAGTCCTGGGTGCGGAGGGGAAGAACCACAACCGAGTTGACGGACACAGGATGAGCACCGCAAGAAAACCCATAATTGCAGGGATGAGCAGGTCCTGGAACCAGGCGACAAAATAGCCCTGCCAGTAATGTTAACCACATATTCACAATCAGTTCCATCGGGAGTTCCGTACAGTACAGAAGAAAAATGTCCGCAAAGGCTCCTTCCACGACCGCAGCCTGGCGATATGTTTGAAGAAAATGCTCAGCCCAACGACGACTGACATGTAAAATCGTTCCAGAGTCATCCGTAGCTTCTCTGGTGGGAACTGCTCGTCGTCCGCGCGGTTAAGATCCAGCTCTCCCGCGGGAGCATCCGAGATAGACTTGACATAGTAGATTTGCTGCGTGGGATAATGCATCAGCCGAGCTTATGGCGATGCCTCGAAGGCACAATCATACCTTGTTGAACCGTCGGATGAGCATCCAAACATCCTCGTTCGACAGTCCAGATACAAGGTCTTCATCTACTGTTCTCGAAGATGATTTCCATGTGACATCGAGAGCTTTTCTGTTGGGACTGGTGGTTTGCAGCGGCCCGGGCTCTTCGGATTCCACCTGGACCAAATCGTGACTCTGGGTATCGTCCAACTCCCCAGGGACGCCATGGTCTTGGCTCATCTTAGATTTGAAGTTCGACTGTGACGGTCATAAGTCCCCCGCAGGTTAAAAAAGTGTTCGTGTTTTGATGTCTGGCTAAGACTGAAACTCGACGGTTGGGACCAGGGGCGGAAGGGTGCCTGCTGCGGGGGTGGAGCCAACCAAGTGGAGCGGTGTTGCGTGTCCAAAACGGCACTTCCGCTCGGGACATCAATCTGCTAATAATGTTTAGAAGTCTTAGAGCCTGGATCTTGAAGTGTTTTCGGTAGTGTTGAGTCCAGTCTATCTATCTTGATACGATCGGTCCCTTGCGTCCAGAGCAATTCTATTTATAGTCATGATGAAATGGCGGATGCACTTCCAGATTGGGCCTAGCCGATCATGCCAATTAGCGTCGTCATTCTGCATAGGCATTTGTACATGATGCTTCCTTTGGGATAAATCACTTCACTGATAGTCAATATGGCGGTGATGACATTAGAGTCAGCCTATCTAGATATGGAGGGACTGCGCTCATATCAGCTGGATTGTTTCCTTCGGAACCAGCGAAAAATTAATATATATCCATGCCATGGATGCACTGGGTGGTTTTCGATTCGTCCGCATGTACTTCAGATTCCCTATGGTCCAATCTCTCTAATATCCAATTAGAGGCGCGTACTTCACCCATTTTGCGTCGGGTGTATCTATAACTACAACGAGGAACAACCCTGGGGCGGCCCAGGATACACGGAAGAGGACAAACCAGCTTTACAAGAAGCTTCTACTCATCCACCAAGGTGCTATCTGAGAATTCGAGTCTGCCGCTAGCCTGTTGGAGGCACAGGCAAAGATCCTCAAAGCTCCACGGTGCAACACTGAGCTTGACCGACCAAGCTTCAGTACAAGCTGGCTCAGTATGGATATCGTCTCCTAACCTCATATGAGGCAATGGAGGAGGCGTCCATCAGAATAAAGAACACACAAGACGTTGGAAGACATGAATAGTGCGCAGGAAACAGCGAAATAATGTAGCTAGCAATCTGGAACCCCTTCCTGTACAGGGGCTGCTGGTAATGATAATTTTCACCTTGCGCGATTGGAGGAGTTGTGGTTTCACAATGATATCTGGGATATTTTCCGTATTTTTATACATACAAGCGTCCCGAATCAGATCAAACGCCAGGCCAAGTAACCAACCTTTGATCTCGGGGTAACACGGTCTAGAACATCTTATCCCAGACGTTCTCCTCGCGGGCTAAAGCATCCGCCTCCTTCCGCAGCATATCAACACGGAAGCGACGGAATGCGTTCTCAATTCGCTTCTTCCTCTCCGGATCAGCCGCGATGCTACGGCTTCCACTGGCTGCACCGGCCAGAAATCCTGTTCACAATATATTGATCAGCGATATTTAATCATAACCCCAAGACATGGTACTCACCCAACTCTCCGCCGAGGAAAAGCCCACCAGCCGAAGCAAAGAAGTAGGTCGCAAAGTCACCAAAAGTCGTGGGTTTCAGCAAGGGGGTAATGTCCGGAATCGACTCTATCACAGGCTTAGCACTGATTGCCGCAAAGAATGGAGATCGGCGAACGCATACCGGTGCGCCCATTCGCAAAGACAACCTGCGTGGGCTTTTCTTGTGCCCGGAAGGCCTGGAAGAAAGCTTTGCGTGTGCTCCTTAATCGCATAGCAACGTAGAGCCCTAGCCCAATTCCAACTGCAGAACCAACAGTGGTCCAGAGAGAAACTTTCGATGCGGCGTCTTTCAATGCATCCCGGTCGCTCTGGTACAGGTCCTGTTGCATGTGCTCATCGGCGAGCTTCGCAAGGTCATCCGAGCGGCGTCGTCGGAGAACTGCCAGAGATTCACTCATTGTGCTATTCAGTTGTCTTTGGGTGTCACAGACCAAGGATTTAAAGGGTTGAACAAGGGTGGGTTTCATTGATTCAGATGTCTGGCAGGGGCGTGATATTTAACGTATGATGTAATGACGTCATTACCAATCTTCGGGCGATGACAGCATCAGCAGAATTTCGGTATGCACAGGTACAGTGGAGCCGAACGTCAGGAACCTGCTAGGTTGCAATGCTTCAAATTGTTTCTGTCGGACACATCTTTTGGCCTGCGTCCTTGATGACCAAAGAATGATCAGCTCCTACAACTATACGTCGAGTCTGAGTAAGTACCGTTGATGAATCTGTGGTGGAGATAACCGAGCGTGACACAATTATGCATTTGTAAAGACATGGTTTAGATTCATGTTCAATGGAAACAGTTATTCAATCTCGCACCCATCTACCTTTTATATGGATGCGCCAACTATCTGAGACGACCTAACCTCAGGACTCAAAAAAGGGGGACACAGGGTTGGAGACCAGAATATAACCATCATCTATCAGAACAAGATAGAGTTGGTCAGTACTCCTGTCCAGAGCTATTATTGAAGACCACCCACCGGAACGACTGTGTGCTCAGGAACCCTGCCACCTTCTAGGCGGGTGATTATGACAGCAGCAATGGCAAGCAGCTCGGACTTGAGGATCCTCTGGCCAGGCACTTCCGTCTTAAGCAAGGATATCATTGTGTGGGGGAGTTTGAGATCAGACACATCCCTCCAAGCTGCGCCCTGGCATCCAGTCACGAGATTGAAATATCGGTCCATCGAATTCCTCGGACACAATGTCGGGAGAAATGTTCTCACTGAAACCACGATTAATCAGACGCTGTGAAGTATTTCCGAGAGGCGGAATGTGACTTGATGAGGAGGACTTACCATGGTAACCAATTCGCACGGCGCATAAGCGTTCTTTCATGTTTGGCTATCTGCCTTTCTCATGCGAAGCATCTGAAATGTGCGTGGACAAAATACCATAGGCCGTAAACCTCGTCCACCATTGTAATGGGGATGGGAGATAGCTCTCCCCAGCTGTCATTGATATGCTTCAGATCATCCTGGGTTCTCTTGTTATCAAGATCGGGCGGTGGAATGTTGCTGACACCCAAGGGCTCAAAAAAGACAGGGTTAGTGGGCTCTGGTGAGTTCCATCTGTGGTAATAATTAGACCTTCACTTTTGATATGGAGGTCATGGTAACCAACATGGGCGCGGATAGTTCTCGATGCCATTATACGCCTCGTTAATTCCCTCTATAACTTTTGCAAGGGCCTCTGAATTCTTCTTGCGAAGGGAACGAAGGTGAGAAATCATTTCTCCCACCGTGGCCTTTTGCCTTAGGTGCCGGGGGTTGGAGATGAATGAGGAACTAGTTGAACTTCTGGAGAAGGGAAGAGGGTTGCCTGAGAAAAATCATTCTACATACTCCGTAGGACCCAATGACCTCTTTGCTGCGTATGAGTGACCTACCGCGAACCATAATACTGGCGGACGAATGATTGGGATATATACTTCATCTTTCAGCCTAGTGCCCATTGAGCAAAAAACTACGAGCAACTGAGCAATTTCCCTACTGGTTCTAGTAGGTGAGCAGTGCCACCCTGAGGTCGTGCGACAGGGTGAGTGGAACGGGTGATGGGGGTGAGGGTTCACCCCATGGTCGCGCGACTAGCGGGCTAGTGTTAGCGCCCTTGGCTACCCACCTTGCTTCCCAAACCCACCCGTTGTCTCCTATCTCTTACCATTTTACCATTTAAGCTCGCGTTGGAGCCTGCACTCATTGTCAGACTTATAGGAGTGATAGATACCTTCTGGAGTATGAGAATCTTCTGTTTCTTTCTGCAGGTCTCTCTCCATTCCCAGGTCTTCGCGAGCATACCTTAGAAGGGAGCGCTCACTCGATTGTAGATAACGGCGCAGGCGAAATGCCGTCCTTTTGCTTCCCGCCAAGAATACGATTGAAGAGGTAGTCAGCTTTTTTGCAGGAGTATGAGAAAGAGTAACATTTGACCTACACTGGCCAGTAGAAATGCACAATGGAATGATCGCACAGAAGCTACGAGGTTCGAAAAGCAGCTAGCCTTGGATAATACAGAGGCCTACACATGACGGAATGACGGTTGCTGTGCGGTCATTGAGACGAAACAGATATGAACGCCCATGTCTCTTGACTTATCCATTAAATAGCAAGTCTCAACCTCCACCGTTCAGACGATACGAGGGGTATGAGGACACCGCTCGTCACAACACACATTTCTGATCATTCAAATCTGACAACCCCCGACGTGTTAAAAATGCCCAGATACCGGCCCTCCCTGTGCCCAAGATCCGACATTCACCACGTAAAGTCCCTGTACTCTGCCAACACCAACTGCTCTTCGCGGAACAGCTCACGCACAGCATCCCAACCCCTCTCGAGTCGCACAATTGGGAGATTTGTCTCTTTATACAATGTCATCTCTTCTACTGTCCATTCATTGAAGCCGGTAGCTGACTCTGTTACCCCAGCTCCTGGAACTGGACAAGGCGCTGCCGTCGGGGATTCGGCCGTTGGGGATTCGGCTGTCGGAGCCGGTAGGAGACCGCAGATTTTCAAAGCACTCTTCGGAGGTACAGTTAAGCGGCCCCTTTTAAACACCATCCGGGTAACAGCAGATGCAAACACAATGTTGTGTTCTCTTGTATGAGGTAGCGGAACTCCTATCTTCCTGTTGGTCGAAGTACGGGCCTGCATGACATAGCAACGGGGCCAAAATTTGCTTGTATCGACAAAATGCGTGACCATATAAATCCACTTATCATCCCAGCTCGCAATTCTGGTCCAAATTTCGTATGGTTGGAATGGCTTGATTTCTCGATGGAACGTGCACGAAATCGCGCTGACTATCAAGTTGCAACGCACCGAAGACTCAATTCGCAACAAGATGGGCGCAAAGAGTAACCCACTGAGGTGCGCTCTCGATACATCGAGATCAGTGATGTAGGTTGAATTGGACTTATGAATATTGAAGTCCCCTTCCGTTGCTGGAGACCGTGATCTGACCACTGCCGGTAGAAAGACATGACGTTGTTGGAGCGCATAGCTTGACCTTCGGCGAGTCAGGTAGCCCATTGCGAGGGCACCAAAAAATCGAAACTAGAAGTTTAGTGTCAATTCAAGGGAGGATGAAGGAACTTTGATTCTGATCTTACATGCCACATGAAAGGTAAATTCTTGAGACTCAGGCCTAGTACCAGGCCGAGGCACCACATCAAGTATCCCATGGCGAAAGGCAGACGTTATGGCTGATGTGAATGGACCGAAACAGCTGTATGTAGGCTGCTATAGTTGCAGATGTACAGGACATCGGTTATTTATTCCATACCGAGGTGCCCGAGGCTTGCTTACTGGCGACTATACTTTCTGCAGCTTTGTGTTCCCGCGGCACTGAGGGTACCCACTCCATAGCCGCGGGTGTCAAGCCATAGTATACGCTGAAGGGACGACATAAAACGGTCAATGAGAGCCCTCAAAATCCAGATTGTACAAAGGACATTGCCATCATCTTCTCATTCTCAGTTACCCGACACAACGACACTATCGCAATATGGCTGAAGAGGATCTTGTTCGCCTGGACATCAACGGCATCTTTGCCATCATCACACTGAACAACCCAAAAAAGTTCAACGCCTTGACGCAGAGCCTGTATTATCGCCTCGCAAGCTTGCTTCGAGAGGCTGAAGACAATCCAGACGTTTACGTGACTGTCTTAATTGGTGAGGGCGCATTTTTCTCCGCGTAAGTTTCCTCCACCCTTTGCACAGAGAACGGTGGAAATAGGGCAGAGAAATTAATTCCAGCTTTTAGAGGGGCTGACCTCAAGGGAAAGCCGCCATCTATGGAGGAAATGTTGTCTCGCCCTCACTGGCTTCCTAAATTGGTGAATAACAACATCGACGTGGCGAGAGCGTTCTACAGCCATTCGAAGATTCTGGTCACGGCGCTGAATGGACCGGTCATAGGCCTTTCTGCCGCGTTGATATCGCACTCGGATTTCATCTACGCGGTATCTGATGCTTGGCTGATGACTCCTTTCACCTCTCTCGGCCTCGTTGCCGAGGGCGGCTCTAGTGTCGCCTTTGTGGAACGGATGGGTCAAGGGAGAGCAAACGAGGCACTCCTTCTCGGCAGGAAGATTCCCGTCAGTGAGTTGGCTCAGGTTGGTTTCGTGAACAAGGTCTTTGAAAGCAAAGGCAACTTCCGTGAGCAGGTGATGGGGCACCTGCAGCAGACGTTCGGCGAACATTTGGTGAAGTCGAGCCTTCTGGAGACAAAGGCTTTGATGCGTCGTCGCTTAGTTCGGGAGCAGGACGAACAAGCGCCGCTCGAGATGTTTGGTGGCCTCGACCGTTTCTGCCAGGGTATCCCACAGGCAAAGATGGGAGAGGCTCTATCCAAGAGCAAGGCTTCTCGACTTTGAGCTTGCTGTGTCCATAGTACTGTGCCCTGCACTGCACACTGCTTTAGTCATATACACCAGCGCTTCGTTGCACCTCGCCTAATATACAGTTTCAGGCTCAATTTATGTACTCTCCTTCTTCGCCTCCCTGTAAGAACATTTTCAAATCGTCCTCTTGTTTCTGGCCTTTGAGGGCGTCATCCGTCGGCTCTGATACCGACGGATCTTAATGTTCAATTTCCGTCTCCGTGGTAGCGACAACAACTCCAATAATATGCGTCGAGAATTTTGGTGCATGTATTCGGTGGTAACTCAGTTGCACGTAGTGGAAAACACTCCCCAGCGCGACGTAATATGCAGGAGTTCGTCACCATGCTACTACGAAATACACCTGGGCTCGAAGTGCGGACAGCCGAGGCAACCAACTCCGTGTGATGGTATGACTAACCCCTACCCAACGGCTGCCTTGTCCTGCCGAGGCCCACCGAGTCTACCTTTCCAAAACCCCATGTCCTTCTTATCCGCGGCAACATTCCCGCATTGGTGCTACTTCCTACGCAACGACAAGACATTTCCATGATGCCCAATTCTGCAAAGGAGGGCCCGCGGAGTACTGGCAAAACGCGACAGTCCAGAAAACGAGCACCTGTGGCTTGCCAGTCATGCCACGCCCGTAAAGTAAGGTGCAGTCTCCCACAAACTGGGAGTCCTTGTACCAACTGCTCGTTAGATGAGCTTTCCTGTGTGCCGCGGGAAAGCAGGAGATCAAAGTGAGCCATATAGCAATCTCAGCGCGAAGACCTCCTCGGAAAGCCCGCTAACGAGCTGCCGTAGCCGACGTGGCCTACCTTACCACCTTAGTACGGTGTCTTCGCCGTTGAATAACGAATCCGCGACACAGAGTACTCCGCTGGGGGATGGCAGCTTTCCACCTGGCCCCGAGCGCCTCGTTGCGTTGAAGGATCTATCCGTGCCAAGCGAGCCCAGTCCTACAGCTCCAGCAGTAGGGGACACTGGAGATAGCATCGAGAACTCTTATCGTCCATTCAACGAGCATTTCAGCCATCATAATGGAGGTGATATGGGCGCATCGCAACTAGACGGGGATGCGACAGATAAATGCTGTTCCCCGTTATATGGTATGAATTAAACAATTAGCTGGTCTTCTGGAGATACTCGCGCCAGTGATGGTCCACTTTGATGCTGATTCCGTCACTTAGGGGACCCCCGTGGCGTCGGCCTGGTGGTCGACATATGCGAGCCAGAGCCACGGGAGAAGAGTGGGCACTTCCTCATCCCCCGAATTAAGCCCACTCATATAGATCAGGATACGATTGAATACTTGCGCCGTAAGGGCGTGTTCGACTTCCCCACTCCTGCTGTCTGCGAAATGATGATCCGGACGTACTTCTACTATGTGCATCCTTTTTTTCCTGTTATTGATGCCCATTCGTTCCTCGACACGTTCGAAAATAGACGCAACGAAGTAAGCGTACACCTGTTGTGGAGCATGTTTCTAGCTGCTGCGAATGTATGGTACCACTCACGCCATTACTTCCCACGTTGGCATCCTAACATGAAAAATAGTTCGCAGATGACAGCACCCTAAAAGCAGCCAATTTCTCGTCTCGAAAAGAGATGAAGCGTGCAATGTATACCCGAGCTAAGGTCATAGCTTGATAATGCTGTTTTAGAGAGACAGTAGCAGCTAACCAAAGTCACATAGGCTCTTTATGACGCAGAGTATGAGAGAAAGAAGATTACTCTAATCCAGGCAGTACTTCTGACAGGCTTCTGGTATTCGGACACCGAAGACAGAACCGGACCTTGGCACTGGAATGGCATTGCTATCAGTCTATGCCAAACGATAGGGCTACATCGGCATCCAGATACAGGTCGGAAACGCAATGAAGCGATCCCGACGAGTGACAGCAGCATCTGGAGGCAGATGTGGTGGTGCTGCTTTTACCGTGAAGCCTGGTTCTCTGCTGGCATGGGTAGGCCTATGCGCATCAACCTAGCCGACTGCAGTACCCGAATGCCGCATGCCAACGATTCCGATAATCTGCTCGCTGGGATTCCGGAGTGTATTCGGAAGAAGTACCTTCCAGAAGGCACTAAGGACTTGTCCAAATTATGGACGGAGCTATTGACACTTACGGTCTCCTTAGCGAAGATTCTCTCATGGCAAAACCGAGCGGACCGGACACGGCCTAGTAGGACTGAAATACAGCAGATGGACGATACCATCCGACAGTATTGTTTCCACAAAGATCACGCTGTAGCTCAAGGCTATAGTCACGTCGTTTCCTTACACATGTACCATCTGGAGCTGTATCTAGAGTAAGTGAAACTATGGTACTTGTCCTCCTCAGGCTGACGCTAATGCTATAGTTCCGTTCTGCTAACCCTATACCGGCCGTTCCTTTTTGATCGGACAGAAATGAATCCGCCTGATCTTTGTGCGGACGAATGGACATCAACTGTCCTGCGGAGGACCAAAGATGCTGCGACGAACATCAACAGGATCCTCGGTAACATGATCGGCGCTGACATGATTAGCAACACCCAGGCGATCGTGTACGTACATTATCAGAGGACAATTATGAGATTAAAGATCCGGGTGCTAATATCGCTAGCTGCATTGCCTTGGTCCCCGCATTGCAAATCCATCTGCTTGATGCCACGTCTGAAAAGCAGATGGTGCAACGTATGGGCCGCCACAACCTTGAGTTTTGCATGATGGTCATTGAAGAGCTCAAATCTGTGTACTTTGGCGCTGAAATACTCGCAAGGATGTTCACCAAGGCAAAGAACTGGATATACTACCGGACGCTTGCCCCCGCCACAGCTCCCAGGGACTATATGCTTCAGTCATCGAGTGATTCCACAATTAGTTCTATTCCGGAGCTACCAGATAATGCGCGTCAGAACGATGTGGAGATACTTGAGGCTTTCTCGACAATGTTGAGTCCCTTTGCTCCAGTATCAGCTGGCGGATCCTTCGATAACGATGAGTAAGTTTAAGCTTTGTTCTGGACCCGCTTGTATCTCGCTTCTCTATGACCATCTCTGCCCGGCGAACCTAGTATCATTTTCAAAGTACTAATCGTCTTGATACTTGGGACAGGCTATTGGCTTTCGATTCTGCCATCACACTCGAACAACTGATGTTCCCTGTGCCCGAATCTTCTGCAGATACACGTTAGATCTCTATCAGTCATTGAGCATCGGGCTGCTGTAGGAATAGCCGCGTGCATTTTTCTACGATCTGAGAAACATTCGGGCTTCGGGGCTATGTGAGAGATTAGCAATGCATAGGGCCCATTCCTCATCTGATTCAGGTCTGGACTCGCGAACAAAGGAATCGTGGCGTTGCATGGAACATACTTAGTATCTTCTTCCAGGGTGACTGTACCTCCAATGTGAATACCTAGGCATTCCAAACAGCTTCCACAGCCACCATCACGACAATCACATTCAGAGGCTCAGCTCCACTAAGGTAGCGAAATCCACTTCACTTTTGATTATTTCCTAGGACGTCCCTTTGGTATAAAGAAGAAGGATCCCTCTCTACCTGACATACCTAAACCTCGCATCATACCTATCACTAGGTCTCTTGGCATGCTTGGGTGGGGTACTGACCTTCTGATCAATACATATAAGAAAACGCGTTATTACGTGGGGAAAAATCGAAAACTCCTTATCCCCAAAGATAAGCGAGAATGTAGTAAGCTGGTAGCACGTGGAGGACTTGCCAATATGACCATGAACACTCTGCCAGCGCAGCTGTTCCGTTCGGCTTCGAAAGACTCATTTGGGTACTACATCATGCATGCACCCCTGAGACCGCAAGAGCAGGCGGCGACAGTTTCCTTGCCACAACCCTGTGTGTCTGTCATCCTGAAGGTCCCTGCCACCCCAAGCGACAATACGATCTGGCCAACGCTTGCCCTGGAGATCGAATACTCTGAATCATTCGATACTCTGAAGCAAGATGCAGACTTGCTGTTGCAAGGTTCTGAGGGCCGGATCAAAACCGTCATCCTTGTCAAGCTGGAGACGCCGAAAGAAGACGAAACAAGCATTCAGGCGGGGTTTGTGGAAGCACATGTTTTCGACCCCGATTCCGGCCACAGACGTCGTAGTTGCTGGCGATGTTTACATCGGAAGAAACGTCCTCGAAGTATTGAAGAAGCGAAGGTAGACCTTTATATGTCCTTCTTGTAACGCCTGCGTGCAAAAAGAAAAGTTGATACAATTCCAGTCCCTGCTGCAACACATGAAGACTCTTATCTCACCTGCGTTGAGGCTCGAAGCTGTCGCATGAACTGGTGTGCTTACCAACTGGAGTACCCCAATATTAAGCCGCCTCTTCACCAACGCAGTGATCGCTATTGCGAAAGGGAAAGCAGGGCGTCAACAGGTGTCCCGGAATATGACTATATGACTAGGTGGCGATGCGGATACGAAATAACTCCCCGAAGATGACATTTGCAATCATTCATGCCTCATGACGATCACGATTCACGCGTGATGTGTCTGTTTCCATGTCTTCTGTTCCCATTCAGCCGCTCGGGGACGAGCTTTTCAAAAAAAAAAAAAAAAAAAAAAAAAAAAAAAAAAAAAAAAAAAAAAAAAAAAGGCACCCTGTCACATGCCTATCACAGTTCCCTTCTATTTTGGGTTATCACCGCATAGGATTTGAAAAGTTGGTAGCATGTTATCAACTTCCTACACTTCTCTCCTACGAGTTTCTCAAAAATACGAGATGGCGGCAAGTGGCTGAAACGAGACAGAGCTCACTATTAATGCGCAAACATTCTTCCGTAGTGCACATGGCTATCCTAATCAATCCTCGACTTATATCCGAACCCATGATTCAATTCCCATTAGCTCCGAGGGTTGCAGGAGCGTTCAAGCCGACTTGGGCCACATGGGAGGCGGGTCTCTATCAGGGCAGACACTGGCAATCTCCACAACAATGAATATCACTGCTACATCAGTCAAATGCCAAGGCACCCGACGGACAACCCAGACAAATCAATAAGGAAAGGCCCATTTCATTCACACACTCGGCCTCTCTTGCCTTGTTCGAACTCGGAGATGAAGAAAAGAAGACAGGATCGGCAGGTATAAAGATTGCTTGAATGTCGCCCACAATGAGAAAAGTCTTGGAAATCCATCGGGTGTGATTATCAATCTTATCTGGATCTTATCTGATTGATTGATCGATCGCTGCAATGCGTCCCTCGATTCTGCCCCTGCTAGGGCTGCTCGCTCGCTCAGCTCTTGCTGACTGTCCCTATGCTCGCCAATTAGGCATTGACACAGACAATACCAAAACCCCTCGCGCCCCTCACGCCGCTCGCAGCGAACCGAAGTCCAACCACACAAAGGGCGTTTTCCTCATGAACCGCATCGCCCCAGGCGCCTCCGAGCTGTACATCGCAGACGCAGATGGAAGCAATGAACGTCCTCTCCTCTCGGATCCCATATTCGAATACCATGCTGAATTCTCCCCCGATGGTCAATGGATCACCTTCACTGGTGAACGCAACGGCGACGGAAACTCCGATATCTACCGCGTGCGTCCAGACGGTTCCGATCTCGAGGAACTGATGGCCACACCAGCTGTCGAAGACTCTGTAGTCATCTCACCCAATGGGAAGTACGCTGCATACGTGTCCACTGCGAACAGCCTCAAGGCCAATATCGTCGTGCTCAACCTCAAGACTGGCGATCAACGCAACTTGACCGAAGTCCCCGCGAAGGCGGCAAACCAAACGCTCATGAATGGCTACTTTAAGCCTGCATGGAATCCGAACGGGGAATGGATTGCATTCTCTTCGGATCGCAATACTGATTGGGCTGGACACGGTGATGAAACCTTTCAGGGTCTGTCGGGCTGGGAGCACACACAGGAGTTGTCTCTCTATGCCATCCGCGTCGACGGTTCTGGTTTCCGTCAGGTCGCCACCAAGCCTGGCTACTCTTTGGGCTCTCCGAAATGGTCTCCCGACGGCAAGCGCATTGTATACTACGAGATGACGCGTGAGGCAACATGGGGCGCCCACCGACCGGAGTCCATCGACTCGACCAGCTCTGTCATTGTATCGGTCGACTTTGCTACCGGAAAGGACCGCAGGGTGGAAGTGGCTGGCTCCGGTGTGAAGGCCTTCCCGCAGTACATTGGCAACAGTACTATCGGATATCATCTCAAAGGTACATCGAAGGAGGGTATCTACACCACGGATGGTATCTACGTCAACCGCACGGTGCGGTCCCCGTCGTGGTCACCCGACGGCAAGTACATGGTGTACGAGAAGACCGAATGGAACATCCGGCCCCTTGAGAAGCAGCTGTACAGCTGGCTGCCCGACTGGGAGACGAGATTTGTCGATGTCTTCCCGCAGTTCAACCACCGTCGGAGCCGCTACGTCATGACCGAGAAGCAGCTGGGTAACTCGTCCGTGGTGTCTTTACACCCCGATGGATCGGGCGAGAAGCTTGTCTACAACAACGCAGAAAGCGGTCTGATGCCATCATCCCTCGTCTCTTCGGGTCTCGCCGGCGCCTTCCAACCCGCCTGGTCCCCAGACGGTCAATGGATCGTCTTCGGAGAGGGCGCCTGGTTCCAGACTCGCGCTGAGATGGGCGGCTGGCTCATCCGAGCGACAGCTAATGGGTCGTACTCCGAGACTCTAACGAACAGCTCTGTCACTCTGACCAACACCACGGCCATCAACTCGGGGTTCCCCAGCTACTCACATGACGGCAAGAAGATCGTGTTCCGAGTTTGGGGCGCCAACTCCACCAACGGCGACCGCTCGCAGCTGGGCCTGCGCATCTTGGATCTCGAAACCCGCGAGATCACCGTGCTCACCAACGAATGGGACAATCTCCCGTTCTTTTCCCCAGACGGCGAGCGCATCGTCTTCACCCGTAAGACTGGCGTGTATAACTACGATGTCTGCACCATTCGACCGGATGGTAGCGACCTTCGCGTTCTGACGTCGTCCGGGGCAAATGACGCACATGCGGTTTGGTCGTTGATTGATGGTCGGATCATGTATTCGACAGGCGAATATGGCTTCCAGTACGAAGCTGCGCTATACGACGATACCTTTCAGCCGTACGGACAGATTCAGATCATGGACGTCGATGGCTCCAACAAGCAGGCTCTGACCAACTCTATATGGGAGGACTCGATGCCAATGTTTTTGGAAATATAGGGTCAAACGTAACAAAAAAAATATATATGGTTTCCTGTCACGCGCCAGCGGGCCGGCTCAGAAATACTAATGCTTTGGGGTTCAGGGCTTTTACGGAGAGGATGTACCATTCCCTTGACCCGAACATAGGCCTTCCCCAAGACAAAAGTACATAACAATTCTCATTGCTTGGTGCTTTTTTATGTTTCAGTGCAGCCATGTAATTGGTAGCTCACCGAACCGAGGCAGTGAATACGGGATAACCCAGGTCCAATTTGTCCCCCCGCGTAGAAGGACAATCTTCTTCGCCCGGCGCGTTAACCCTCGCCTGGTGACTCTAGGGCCGGAGAGGCTCAGACAGTCTCCATCACTCCTGGCAGGATGAATGTTTCTGCACGAATTGGGCCGACTCACCCGATGCCAGCCTTGCTGATCTAATGCACTTGGCTGAGGCAAATATAAGCCCTCACCTGTCAACTCTGTCAAACACAAGCTGTTATAAATCCCTTGGTTGCATTCGCAATCTCGACGCACAAACCAACAACCAGGGGCCTTCTTTTTGAACCAAGCATTTTCGACCGTCTGCGTAAGACTTCCATTGTCGAACTGGCTCTTGACAGTGGACTACACTGACAATGTCGGGTGTGGAAATACTCGGGATCGCGGTTGCCGCGATCCAACTCGCAGAGCTTGGCTCCCGCTTGTCAGTGAAACTCTGTCAGCTGTGCGATAGATACAAAGATACCGATCGAGCGCTGCAGGAACTTTCAAAGGATGCGGCTCTTACGTGCAACGTGATGCGCCAGCTGGGAGACAGCCTACAACAGGACGACCACGCACGACAGGCCGTCCGAATTGCCCGGTCAGTCATTGACACTCCGAAGGCCACTTGACTGGTCAAGCGCCAAAGCCTCCTTCACCCTGAAACGAGTTCAGTGTCCCTTGGCAGTGCTCTTAAGGCAATCGCTTCTTCGGATGCAGCTGGAGGAAGCTCCAGGGATCAATCCCTAGGTAAATACGCCCAATATCAACCTTGATGGAACGCACTTTTTAGCCCCAACTAATCAATGACAGACCAACCCAACCCCCAATCTCAATCTGGAGAAGAGTGTAACGAAGAGCATGCTTCCCCAAGTTATTCTCATCAATCTTCTAAGTCTTCGTACATTGCGAAAAGTCCCGTTGCCTCTGGGACGGCTCTCGGACCTGAGTTCGAATTTGAGGAGATAATCGTTCACTCTCGCAGACAGTACTTGGATGACGATTTCAGATGAAGATTCGGATGATGGCCTCTTCCAGACATCCTTACGATTCCATAAGTGGATCAGCAGGGGATCGGACACGGCTAGCCCTGGGCTTTCGGAAACCTCTACGGTTGATTCCGCAGTTCCACCCAAGGAGGGAAAGAGCACCCCATCATATCTACTTTCCCAGCGCAGTGAGGAAACTATGGGCAGTTCCATTGCCACGGATACAGACAGCAGAGATTCTAATGTCAATGAAGGGATCTTGCCCGGCAAACCGATATGGTTTCCAACGGAATGCCCTTTTGAGACCTTTGTGCTGCGATGAACTACAATTTCCGCCGAGCAAATACAGATGAGCTCCATTCGCCCTGAGCATCTCGAAAGCACAATGCTAGTTTAGCACTGTGGAGATACTTCTGAGCGGCGTCGGCTCGAGACACCTGGGATCCCTTCCAGTACAGTATCTTTCTTGCGTATAATGCAACAGAGAATGTCACTGCATGCTAGAAGTTAGTAAACTTGGGATTGAGAAGTCATGACATTGAAAAAGAATGCAATTAGCTGGCGGTTGGATGAGATAAAAACGGATATATACTAGCATTCCAGTAAGCCAATCGCGGCTAATCGCTAGAACCACGCCTTATATGCAAAAGGAAAATCTATGTAAGAGAAAGCAGCATCACTCTCGCACCACCAGGCCGTAGAACGAGACCATGCCAGGTATCAGCATGCCCCAGAAAATAGCCACCAACGTGTTCCATCCAGCCATGTCAGCAAACATTCTGCCCAATGATCCGCCGACAATGGCAGCCCACACCACCATGAAGCCCAGGTCTTTGAACCGCTTCCATGCCTCTCCTCGCTTCGTGATCTCCGACTGCGAGCGCATCGACGTGCCCCAGCTATCGTAGAAGAGAGTAATCAAACTCCACAGGTGGACCATGGGCAGAGGAACGTTGTAGAAGAGAAGAGCTGGGACGATCCAGATTGCCTCGCTTTTTCTTTTACGGTCCGGGTTGCGCAGGTAGTTGTAGATGATGGTGTAGACCGTGCGGAAACCCGCGTCGTACCAGGAAAAGTACGCAAAGGTGTTTCCTGTGACGAGGTAGTAGACAATGTAGAGCAGGCCGAGGAGAGGGCCAGCTTCGCGTTTGACGGCGGCCCAGAAAAACAGGGGGTTGTTGATCAGATAGATCTTGGGCTGTTGGAAGGACTCGATGTGTCCGGCTCGACTCCAGCGGACCTATACATGTCAGTACAGGATCGCGTACGAAGAACGTAGGAGACAAACCTGCTGCATGATCCATCTGCTCAGGGTGGTGGGCGTATCGGTTGCGGCGAGGGTGTCGGATGCGTATGTGACGGTCCAACCACGCATTAAGAGGTTAGTCGTCAGATGGCGGTCCTCGTTGACAACCTGCACACATATCAGTAAATGTATTCTATGTATCAAGGGCGTAACTCACCATCCGATGCCCCAGCACGGTCTGGGTGTACCAAGGATACAAGACTGCAGGGAGTACCGATACCCTGAATGCCGTGCTAGGACCACTTTGACAGTCACTGGTGCCAGATGCCATGGCGACAGAGCGAGTCAGGTAGAGTTCACTCCAATAGACCACGCTTCCGAGCTTGGTGGTGACGGTGTCATGCTCATTATGAACGATGAGCCCAGCACTCCCACCACCGACATGCGGGTCTCCAGCGATGGTCTCGATGGTCCTACGCAACGAACCATCCATGACGATCGTGTCCGAATCCGACGACCAAAGATACTCGATCCCCATCATTTCTGAAAGAACGATCGAGAAGATGAAGGTACTGAACATGATACCCTTTTTGTGCAGATGCGGCTGATACAGACAAAGGCGAGTGACACCGCCGGCTTCGCCAATATCAAGGTCATGGTCTATGAGGATTTCCCGCGCCAGCTCGCAGCAATGCGCGATCGCCGTCTCCATATATACCTCGGACGGCTGCGCATAGTTATCCGTCGCAGAGACCTTCTCAAAAGTGCGCATCGCCACTTCGCCCAGGGGCTCGTCCAGATGGATCACTGCAGAATCCTCAGGGAACACCTATTGCGATCAGATTTGCATCTCAAATGCTCTTGGGCAGGACACACCTTCTGGAACACCTGGATCATTTCCATGTCTTGGGCTTCGTCGCCGTCCACACCCACAAGAACAAACCGACATTCCCTCGCGGGCTTGTAACTCTCCAGACAGCGAGCGAACAATTCTGGATCTTCACGGAACCCCACGATGGCGGCCATGCATTCCGGCCCCAGATCGGAATGAACCATCGCCTGCATGGCCTTCTCTGCATCTGCTATGGAAGGCGCCCCATCGAGGCGATACAACCGTCGTCGTCGACGCTCATTACAGAACCGATTCAACTCTGCGGCAAAGATGGTCACGAGGATGTCTAGTGTCAACGGATGTCGCGTATAGGCGGTCATAACATAGTACATAGGCAGGATGATCAGACAGCCCAGCAAGTTCAGCACCTGGCGCAACAGAGAGACATCAGGCCCGCGATCTTGAAAGATCGACAGGCGAGGAAGAAGTTTCTCCTCGAGGGTCATGATTCCATAAACGAGCGAAAGTCTATAATCTATAGTGCTAGAAACGAATGTGATGAACGAAAGTATGAACGAGAATATAATATAAAAAAAAAAAAGAGTGTGGTCTTACGCCATGACGGCGCTGGTGATGAGATTTTTTGTATCTACTGCGGACTGGACCGGATGGATCACTTTTTCCTCGTGAGGCTTCTAGGCCCCCTACCGCTGGAACCTACGCTAAACCGGCTAGTCTGGGCTGCAAGATGAGTCTGCCCACTTTGCATGTGTGCGGATTATTCTTAGTTCAGCCCGGTCGTTGTTAGTTCTACTCACGCCCACCGAATGAAGGAGTTAATTTGATATCCGCTTGGGGGCGAAGTCGAGGGAATTCATGGCACACGGCGATCCCTGCCGGGAGCAGTAAGACATCTCCCAGCATCCTTCGCTCGTATCTGCAGCGGACGAATGACCATCGAGGCGCAGTAGCCTCAATCTCGCTACCGTGGGCGAATCCCACCGCTAAGAACAGAATCTGTGAGACAAGTCCACCAAATCCTGCGGCCCCACTGTCACCAGCACATCCGCCTTGGCCGAAAAGGGGTCTCGAGCACAAATCGTCAGCATGGCATTTTGACTCGGAGTCTTATAAAATATCGGAATTTGACCGTCACCATGGACAAGAAAACACGTGGATAGACGTGGGAGAAGGGGATGAATGCCCTTGAGTTCTGACACTGTGCAACATGCGGAAGGCCTTTTACCAGGACAACCGCATGGTCCCGCTGGGGATCATGCTGTTGACCATCATTATTTTTATCTACCATTTTGAACTGGATCGACAGGGTCCGTCGAGTCTTCCTCTTGTTCCTGATGCCTTGGCCGCAGAGCCGCATGAGGACGGGGCTTCAACTACACGCACAACTATAAAGGAAACCGAGAATGAAGGCGTGAGAAAAGCAGTCTATTCTCCAGTCCCCTCAAGAACCCCATCTGCTCCTTCAGAGCACCATATCGGCCATGCTCCGCAGCAGCAAGAGCCGTCGATCACCGGCGACGACATTGTCTTGGTGTTCAAGTCCGGCGCATCCGCGTTTTGGAAACGCGTGCCCATTCATCTGGCCACAACGCTCTCGCCCGCGCGCATCAGCCCCGAGAATGTCCTGCTGTACTCTGATCAAGCCGAGACTGTCGGTCCGTGGGAGTTCATCGACGTGCTGGCCAATTCGTCCGACAAAGTCCGCCAGTCCCAGGACTTCGTTCCGTACGTCCAGCAAGAGGACTTTGACGCTCGCCAGAACTACGCCGAGATGTCCAACGTACCAGGCGACTCAGCCGGGCTGTCCGGCGGATGGAAACTGGACAGGCTGAAATGGCTGCCTATGATCAAGCATGCAGGGGAAGCCAAACCCAACGCTAAATGGTACAT
Source organism: Aspergillus sp. MEXU 27854 (assembly GCA_019721355.1). Classification (NCBI taxonomy): domain Eukaryota; kingdom Fungi; phylum Ascomycota; class Eurotiomycetes; order Eurotiales; family Aspergillaceae; genus Aspergillus; species Aspergillus sp. MEXU 27854. Next base: position 576,678 of record JAGMTT010000002.1, read on the forward strand.
CTTCAACGAGGACGACTCGTTCGTGTTCCTACGAAATCTCGCCCGTCATCTGGAACAGTTTAACCACGAGGAGCCCTGGTATCTGGGCAGCCTGGCCTGGAACAACGGCATCTACTTTGCGCATGGGGGCTCTGGGTTCGCTCTTTCTCGGGGAGCTTGGTTGAAGAGTTTTGGACAGGATCCGAACATTCTGGAGAAGTTCGAGTCCTACACGGTGCAGCACAGTTTTGGAGACCACATTCTCGGTCATGTTCTGCATGAATATGGGGTCGAGTTTGGTGAAACGCACGGCGATAGCCGGTTCACGTATGGATTCAACCCCGAGGCGCACTGGTCCACGTGGTTCGAGCCGGCGAACTGGTGCAAGCCGGTCTACAGCTGGCATCACACGCACGGCAGAGATGTAGCGAGGTTCTACAATCTGGAGCAGTCCTGGGATTTTGAAAAGGTATATTTACGCCCCCGTACTTTTTTTTGCGAGTGAATCACTGACAAGTACAGCGGGGCCCAATCCGTTACCGTGACATTTTTGATGAATTCGTCGCACCGTATCTTCGCGACCGAGTCGAATGGTGGGATAACTGGTCGTCCAAGCACGATATCCGCTCCAGCACGGCAGAGAACGCCGAGCTCCCAGAAACTGTCAAATCGGCAGACACGTGGCGCAGTGCCTGGAAGTCCGTCGACGCCTGCGAAGCCGCCTGTATATCCTGGTCACAATGTGTTCAGTGGGCGTTCTACGAAGATAGGTGCAAGATGGACAGTATGATGCTGCTGGGAAGCGGAATCCCGCCGGGCGATGCTAGACGGGAGACATCTCTGCCGTGGACCAGCGGCTGGCTGAAGCGACGAGTCGAGAACTGGGAGTGCCAGGAATAGTGATATCAGCGCATGTACATAGATTGGTCGGTTTAATCTTTAGAATTTCTTGGTATAAAACATGCATGCATCCAACGCGAGACATAAGCAGCCGTGGAGTCAGCACGGGATCTCACCTAAAAATACCCAATTGAGGCTCAAATCCGACTGTCTCAGCGGTTCAAGCGGCACTCGATGGTCCCTTTTTGCTGGTTCCACCAGAAACAGCGCTAAATCAGCCACTCCACAGCCCAGCGAGGGCCTAAAGGGCCTAGTCTAGTCACCCATCTCTCGCCGTCGTCTTCCCTCACCCCGTCACTCCCTATACCGTCCAGAGCCATGGACCGCACCACCTGGCTCGATGGACTGCGCGGTATCGCCGCCGCGATCGTGGCGCTGGACCACTATTTCATGGGCGGTGTGATGGACGTCGCCTTTCGGTCGTACTGGGCTGAGCCGCGGGAAGAAAACTCGCGCATCATTCAGCTTTTCCCGCTGCGGATCCTCTTCGCCGCGCATGCGATGGTGCCGCTGTTCTTTGTGATATCGGGATTCGCGCTGTCGATCAACCTCATCCGAGCGAGAGATGGCTCGAATTCGACGGCGAATCATGGGAGTGACTTTGTGCGCCGTCTGGCGTCCGCGGCAACCCGGAGACCTTTTCGCATCTTTCTCCCGGTCTTTATCATTGCGATCATATCGCAGGTGCTGTTCTTCTGCAATTTGTACACCTGGTCGTTTGGCGACGAGGTGGTATGGGGGAGACGACCGTGGACGGCCCCCATGTTCCATCTGTCGTATCTCGTGCGATACTTGTTGGACATCACGAACTGCATCCAGTTCCACGACAACCCCGGGCTGAACGGGCAGCTGTGGACGATGCCGTTTGAGTACCGTGGGTCGATCGTCATCTACCTGACAGTCCTCGCGCTTGCGTTCTGGAAGCCGAGTTTCCGGCGGGGAGCTCTCGTGGGCATGATGATGTACTTCTTTTACTACGGCCTATGGGATATCTTTGGTTTCCTGGCAGGATTATACCTCGCCGAGGCTGTGGCATCCCCCAGTGAAACAGAATCAGAGAAAGAGTGGGAGCTGCCCTTCGATCTTTCCACGACATGGACACCAGAAGTCAAGTCCATCAACTTCAGCAAAGCCTGGACGATTTTCTGCTTCATCTTCGGCCTCTACCTAATCTGCCTCAGCGACGACGGCTATCTACCTCCAGGATACCAGTTCCTCAAACACGTCCAATCCTCGCGCTGGGACGACGACTGGGCCGTGGTGAGCAAAACCTGGAAGAGCGTGGGGTCGTTCATGCTCGTATACGCGATCAGCAAGTCGGCCCTTCTGCAGGCGCCGCTGACGTCCAAGGTGGTACAATATCTGGGGAAGATCTCCTTCTCGCTGTATCTGGTGCATCAGTCTGTGTACCACCTCGGCAGGGACCCGATGCTCAACCTCTTCTGGCTGGTGCTCAGAGGGGAAGCCTACCCGGACACCACCGAGGAGGCGAAAACGCATATCCTGGCGTTTGGGATATCGTGGCTGGGTACGTTTGTTGCCATGGCGGCGGTTGTTGTTTATCTTGCCGATGTGTATACGCGGTATGTGGATGCGAAGTGCGTTCAGTTGGCGAGGAGGATTGAAAAGTGGGTTACCCGGTGATTCAGTACACGGCTTATAGACTGATATTTTGGTATTTGCCAACCCTTATACTTCCGGTGTATATACATGAGGATTGAGATATGTGATATAATTCAATAGCAAGCGCACCGCTCTGGGAAGAAGTTTTGAAACAATGCATATTATGCGAAAAATTTCCCCTCTCCATCACAATGAGGAACAGATCTGGAAAGGATACTTCCCTGGGTATCATTTAACTGTGATTGAACATCCGGAGTCTGTTCGCATAGTTCAGATTCCGGTGCCTACCGGGAAATCAGGGGCACCGGGAATGGATCCATGGTCAGGCTCTACTCTGTAACCCCATGTACTGACATACTTCGTAGATTGTGCATCCGGATTCCGAGGTATTGCCATCTGTAGTGAATGGTCGAATGGAATGGAAGTTCGAGACTTCACGTGTGGGTTGTAGGAATCCGTACAGGCGGACGGATCATAACATGTCCAGACAGGAGCCTACTCTGTATTGCCAACACAGAAACCGAGCTGGTGATTGAGATGATGTCAAAGGCTTTAGCCACAGATCAGGGATGGATGATGATTCCAACAGATGGACAGCCAATCGTTTCCCCAACAGAGTAAATGCTGGGTTGCATGCCCCATTGGCAGTGGAGCGCCAATTGGATTAAGACTATGAGTTATAATTGTCGATCGTGGAGTATCGTGGAGTATCGAGGAATAGGGGTCGTCCATAGGAACCATCCAGTTACAGACAGGGTACACACACAAAAGAGCGGTATGTGGAAAAAACAGGAGTTAATGTCCTCCTCGTCCCGAAATCTCCGAATTAGCTCGTGGCAAATGGATCTGTGCGGCACATGGAATTCCATCCGCATGGCTCGGGGCGCACAATCCCATGTGTAGGTATTGTTCCATGTGCAACGGTTCCACCACAGCCCGTTAACCCCCGGAGTTCTATACAGACTCCACATGTTCCCTTCCAGCGATAGCACACCCCCGATCGAACGACGCGTTTCATCGGTAATTATCCCAGCGCACCGTCATCAAATCGAATCCGAAACAGCCGTGACTGGATGCTAGCGCACCTATCACGACGATCCGCGTGCCATGGGTGGCTGGCAGCCGAGGCGATGGGGGCTGATCGTCATCCGTCGACTGCGGGGGAAGCACTAGAGCACCCTCAATATTTTGCCTCTTCCAAACAGCGCAGGAGAAGTCTCCCCTATCTTCAGCTGCCTCTGCCTCTGGACCATGGACTCACACACTCCATCCGGGTTCGTGGGCAATCTCTCGTTGGAGCAGGAAGACCGCCTGCAGCAGTTGTGGGCGCTCATCTTACAGTTCGGGGAGGCGCCCGCCGTCTCCAGCATCCTCGACCCCGTCAGTCCGGTCAGCTCGTCGACCGACGTCCACCCCAAGCCGTCGTCGCCCTCCCTCCGCAGCCGCAACTCGTTCATCTTCCGCACCGAGTCGAACATCTCGCGCCGAAACAGCACCCTCGCGCTCCCGGCCCATCATGCCCGGCTGATCGAGGGCCTCCGCCACAGCGGCATGGCCGCGTCGGAGATCAGAGCCGCCAGGAAGTGTCTGGCGTCATTGACGCCCGATGAGGTGCGGTTCGGCCTCATCACCGCGGCGAAACAGGAGCCGCCCGATGCGTATCTCCTGCGGTTTCTGCGGTTCGCCAAATGGGATGTCAACAGGGCTTTTATCCGGCTGCTGAATATGCTGCGGTGGCGCATGAAGGAGATGCAGGTCGATAGCCAGCTGCTCGCACAGGGAGAGCTGCACGCCCTGCAGCTGTCGCAGCGGGCGCTGAACCCCGAGGCGGCCGAGGAGGGAGAGGCTTTTTTGGATCAGTTGCGAATGGGGAAATGTTACATGCACGGGGTGGATAAGATGAACCGGCCGGTGTGTGTGATTCGCGTGCGGCTGCATCAGCCGGGGGCGCAGAGCGAACTGGTGCTCAACCAGTTCATCACGCATGTGATCGAGTCTGTCAGGCTTCTGATTACGCCGCCACAGGAGACAGCGGTATGGTCCTTCACCTACTGGCTTGTGATACCGTACTGACTTAGGTGTAGACGGTTATATTCGACATGACAGGCTTCTCTCTTGCCAACATGGTAAGCATAGTCTACCCAGAATAGGAAACCTCGCTAACGGGTCAGGAATACGCCCCCGTGAAATTCATCATCCGATGTTTTGAAATATACTACCCCGAGGCATTGGGCGTCTTGCTCATACACAACGCCCCAAAGATATTCTCAAGTCAGACAATCCCTGTCTCCAAACCCCTACCTCTCTAACAAGCCTAGGTATCTGGAAAGTCATCAAAGGCTGGATCGACCCGGACGTGGTCCAGAGGATCCATTTCACGCGGTCTGTCGACGATCTCGAACAGTTTATCTCCCGCGAACACATCGTGAGCGAGCTCGGAGGCAACGACGACTGGGAATACGAATATACCGAGCCCGACCCCGACGAGAACGAGATAATGGAAGATTATATGACGAGAAATGTGCTTTTCGCCGAGCGACAGGCCATAACCGACGAGTTCCTTGCCGCCACGTCTCAATGGATCGCTGCTTCGAGGGCAAAGGACTCGCTCGGGGTGTCCGAGGCTAGTTACTACCGTGCGGAGACGGTCGAGCAACTAAGGACGAACTATTGGAAGCTGGATCCTTATATACGGGCACGGAATTGCCTCGACCGTACAGGCGTCATACAGGAGGGAGGTAAGGTGGAGTTCTACCCGAATTCTAAGCCCCCTGTCCAGATCCAAACGGCCAAGATATTACAGGTGGAACATGTGGAGCGGGCTCGGGTCAAGATTGTTAATGTATAAATGGGTAATACTTAGGATGCTGTCCTTCGTTTGATGAACTTATGTTGGGTTGGGATATGGCATGTGATGATAATTATACCTCTGTCTGTTTGCTTTCTTTCCGTTATCATTAATGATAATCATGTTTATACCGAGCTCCATTGTCATTGGCAGTGTTCTCAGGCTGCAAAGACAGTATAACAAGCCGCTATGAAGATTCGCATATGGGCTGTTCTCCATGTCCACTCCCATCCTCGATATATCAACCAGACGTCGTCGAATCGCGGGAACGTCACGACCATATTGGGTCCTGTCTTTAGTGAGAACGGCCCGCCTTCCAGGTATCAGGAATGAGAGTGTCCACAGAGTCAGGGTAAATTTCTACCGTCTGCAGACTATTTTATGATCTCATGGGCCAAGTTACGGAGTCAAACAGTGCCTAGCATCTTCACATTCGGGACAAAATGTTCGAAGCAGGTCATGAAGGGAAATGAAGCTCTCTTCATCTGTCCGATACTTGAGGGGTAGTGCATGAAATACAGAGTGGCAGTGGTGTTCAGACTGTCCCGTGAATAGAGCTACTAAGCCGTCAGCCACAAGGTGGTCAAGGTCAATGGGCGACATCCGCACGTGTAGAGCTGGCAATACACTTGCTCAAGTGGGTGACTGCGAGACAAACTGTCTTCGCTCCTCGGTGGTAAACCGGTCCACCTTGCTGTTGGGAGAGAAACTCCACTTCTTCATAGTCATCATCATCTGAGACAGAATGACGACATCTTTTGCCTTACGGGAATTCCTTTGTGAGACTGCATACTACCAGAACAATTCGACAGCACGCACAAGCTCTTCAGTCGAGCTTCTACAGGGGCCAGCAACACTTCCTCCCTGTATTCCGAGTCCCTAATCAAGGAACCATCTGTCCTCAGAGACGAGTTTTATGCTCTCTCTGACTCTGGAACCTGGAGGTGAGGCTTCCCGTTGATAGAAGTCCAGAATGGTAGTGGTGGTTGTGGCGGTGATACTGATGGTGCTGGTGCTGGTGGAATTTGACGGAAGCAGGTAAACGCTTTTTAAATCTTACCAGCCATCTTGGCGGTGGTGATGGTAGTGGCAGCAGTTTTGATGTTGGTGTACTGCTGTTGCTGGTGGCGGTGATTGTGGTGATTGTGGTGATGTTGGCGCAAGGCAAACGAACGACATTCGACGCCCATATAGCTCCCAGTTGCGGCGTCTGTGTCCCAGACAAGTGTCCCAATATGTCCAGCAGCAGACATATGTCAAATGCAGATGTGGTGATCGTAGCGGAAGACACGTCCTTTGGCCCTTGACAGAATTGACCACACGGTGCGTGCCAGCGAGCGCTTACAGATTGCTCGCGAGTGACAGCTTGTGGCTTCCGAGCTTGTGGGCGTGATAGCCCCCTTCGTGCACTCGTAGCAGACGCTACTGCGATGCAGCTTCTGGGGCATGGTTTTGCCCTGTGATTGACCCAACCCTGAGGAAAGCTCCGTTAGTGCCAATGGAGCACTCTTACCACGGATGGTGCGCAACTAGCCATCCCTGACACCTTTTCCGCTGCGGGACTCAGTGAATCGGCTTGCTCAAAGGCCCAGAATCACCCGGCGCCCAAGGCTATTATTGGTCTCCAAGCGGGGGCACCACGACAAGGTGTCCGGAAGGGTGGAAACTTGTACCTCGAACCCCGGGTTAGAGGTTACGTGTCGACAGTATCCTGGGGTACGCTCATTCCGGCCGAGTTTTTATGCGGTTGGGTAGGCTGTTATTTCGCCACTAGCATAGCTTGAGGTCAGCCTGCATACTGTTGTCTGGTGGATATATCCGGAGTATATCACCGAGACGATGCTCGGGAATAGCTGGGCTGGTCTCTGCAAATGCTCCGTGGCGACGTATATTCCGCATTCACAGGCCATATGGCGGCGCGGTCTTCCTTTGGCTCGAAGCACACCAGTATGTCTTCGTCGTTGCGTTCGTCGTTTTTGTCGAAGGTCAAGAATAGCTCGAGGTTAGTCGAGCTGTAGACTGCAATTGGAATCATCTGCAAGGTCTCCGTTTACTATAGACCAAGGTTGCCAGTTCTGGTCCATGACGACTTCCTAGTCATTTGTCCAAACGAAACGGCAAGCTGGTCTAGTAGACGTTGCACACTATTGGCCTCCTTGTCTTCCACTCAAAGATTCAAAGTAGTAAAGAGAAAGCGGTCTTGACGACGACCCCAGGGAGAGGAATGGTTGAAAGGACTGTGCAAGGGGGATCGTAGGAGAGCGTACTTTAAGTAACAATTGGAGATGGAAAGTAAAGATGAATGTCTTATACAGGCTTCACAGCAGAAGGGACAGCGTCTATGAAAGTTCTGGCGAAGAGAAACGATGAATGATGTACTAGTCAGTCCGTTTACAAGATCAATCTTCCTGGGATGGTGATATCTTTCGAGCCCTTGGTGAAGGCATTGATAGGTCGAGCTCATACATCACACCATTGATGATATTTCAGTATTTGACTAGATGTTTCATCAATACAACAATATCAGACGCACCGCAGGGCATCGGGGGATAGGAATAAGGATTTCCATGCCCTATGTGTTGAAGGCCCTCCGGTCAAGACCCATGATGTGAATCTGCATCGTCACCAGCCACAGCCCATGTCCGCGTCTCGCGAATGATCCCAGCTTGACTGGATTGGCTATCCGCATCCCACCCCGGTGACGCCGAAACCGTGGCCAGGTGTTGTCCTCGCGACGCTGTTGGAACGAGCTCATGACATTCCTCTCGGCTATGGTGCGTCCCAGATCGTCCATATGATCTCGAGGATTGGCCCTTCCCAGTCGAATATTGGTATTCCACCCCTTGTATGCGCAGTCCATTGGACTTGAGCTGATTGAGGAACGGCTTCAGTTGGCCCCAGCATGCGGTGACGATGCTCGCGCACTGCACGAGTTGCGACACGATGGTGGCGGGACAGTAGTCATATGTGGGATCCGTGGAGTGACGGACGTCGCGGGAGAAGATGATTTCGATGACGGTTGCGATGATCACTCTACATGGTAGAATATCAGCCACGCCGTTCTGGGAGACGAAGGATGGGGGTATTGCACGCACATGATTCGGGACAGGAATATACTGGCAAATACCATCTTCTTCTTCCACGTTGCCTGGATGCCGGCAATTAAGAGCAAAGCCTGTGCAATAATCATGAAATCCGTAACAATACTCGATACCGAAAGGAAGTAGTTCCAAGCCAGCTGGTACAGCAGAGTTAGCACCGGTTGTGTTGGACCTTCCCATCAGAATGGGCAGGGCGATACCATACCATGTTGAAGCATTGACCATGCCAATAGTCCCAAGGATGGGGCAAGTGACACTGAAAGGCTGTACCAAACACGCCAATGACGCCCAGAACGATAACCAGTACCTGCAGGACGGCGGCCTGGAAGTGATCTTTATGCACCGGGGTCAAGTTGCGAATAAACGACGAGAGCGATAGCTTGGATAAGCAGAGACTTGCGATGCACAAGATGTAGGCGGCATACTGGGACTAGACACTAGTATTAGCCGAGCCGGACTGCAGCTGTCTCCGGTGCTCAATACCTTCATGATCTGGTCAAAGTTCTGGGTCGAGACCGTCGCGAAGTGATCTCCATATCCGTGTCCCACTGCTATCGAGATGGCCGCGGATTGCGTAACGTAGAATGTCTGTAGTGAGGTTCGGATCAGACTACCGGCTCTCTTGCGTACTCATGTTCAGACATACCAAACCTGCAATCATCAGGTAGTCATCGCTGGTCAACTTGTGAAAGATCCAGAGCTTGGTCCCCAGCCGAATAAGAACGCTTAATCCTGCAATAACGACCAGACACCAGTTGGTGACATTGACATTCGGGTCGCGTGTATCGATATTAGCAAATCGGCCCATGTCTGGCGGTCATGCCTTGCAGGCAGGTGTTCAATAGGCCTGGTCAAGCACAACGGCATTCATATCAGAGAACAGGACGTGCAACTGGGAGGGTTGGCATAATGAAGATGAAGCAGAGCCTCGACATTTCATGTCAGAATCAAGGAGATGGGCAAATTCCATGAAGTGAGCCCACTTCCGCCTTGTAGGACTGTCAAATCACTTCTGACTAGAAGGAACAGGGATCTCAGCCTTCGCCTCCCATTCGGTGCACTTTTCTACCCTAAGCAAGGATGGGGAAACGCGTAAGGCGTTTGACCCATTCCAAACCTCCCGTCGTTTTCAATTATTTCAGCAAGTGCATGTGTCTGGCCCTAGACCCATGTGAAGACGACATGAATGCGCGTAGTAGGGCCTACATGGACAAGTCTACGCTTCGACAACCTGAAGTCGAGCTCTGAAACGAGCACGGCAGACACAAGAGGGCCCTACAGCTGCTCCAACCGCTCCGGTGAGACACGAGACCTGGCCCATGTGTTTTCTTCGCAGTTTTACTCCCTAACGTTACATTGTTGGCCGAACCCTTGTCGCGCCAACGCACATCACGTAAGTGGGAGTGGATTCCAGACGGCGTAGTTTCAGAATAGAGTGTCTAGCGAGGGTATAGCGTCTTGGCTAGGGGCGGAAACGATGATCGAACCCGAAGAAGCATATCCTAAGCATTGCGATCAACTGAAGACTTGGCAGGCGCATTCGAGCATTGTGCGGCTTAAGACTCATATTGTCGTAGAAGATGGAGGTTGTGGCATGTCAGTACTGGACCTCAATTCATGGAGGGTCGAACGCCTCCTCCCTTGCGGCGGGGTGCCCCTACAATAGCCCATCACAATGTCCCAGCCAGGACCTGCAGGGATCATGAATTAGAGCGACACCATCGACATCGGTTTCAATCGGGGTTACTTCCGGCCCATCAGAGGTTTTTCGGGACTAAAACTTGACAGGCAGGTCGTCGGTGGTGGCCAGATTGGTCGGCAACTTGCATATTGTCAACAGCCCGCTCCTCATTTAACCAGCAACAGTCCCTGCATTTCATCGCGACCAGGTCAATTACTGCTCTTGACTTTCGTGCAATCGCAAAGATGGAGTCGCACCAACTGAAGCATCGCGCCGTCTCTGCGAACGAGGAGGTCAATGGAATGGTGGGCAGCCGTGATCGCGATGTCAACGTTCTGGAGCGGCTGGGAAAGAGGCCAGTTCTGAAGGTCGCAAACCATCTCTTCCTTCACTATTGCTTGTTCTGACCGTCTTAGCGAACATTCGGCATCCTGTCCACCCTCGGGTTCAGCTGTACGATTCTGGCGACATGGGAAGGCCTATTCGAGTATGTTCTGAGCCCGCGCATATCGATCAAGACTAATCGATTCTCCTCATAGCACGTTTCTCCTGCCTCTACAAAAGTCCGTAACCCCAACCGAGCGACACGAGTGCCAAACTAACCGCGTCCAGTGGAGGTCCCGGAGGAGCGGTCTACGCCTTTGTCTTTGCCTGGACAGGAACCGGATGCTGCTTCATCGTTCTGTCCGAGCTGGCCTCCATGTACGTCTCCCCTGGGGGGTATACGAATAGAATACTGACAATGACAGGGCGCCAACCGCCGGTGGCCAATACCACTGGTGTGCCATGCTGGCCCCGCCACATCTCATGAAGTTCCTCAGCTACATGACAGGTCAGTATACCATCGACTCCCCACCTCGTCCCATGCTGATATATCTTGTCTATAGGATGGGTTACCGTAATCGGCTGGCAAGCCGCATTCGCCTCAGCCTCCTTCCTAGCCGGCACCCAGATCCAAGGCGCTGTCCTGCTCGCACACGAGCACTACCAGCCGCAGCCCTGGCAGGGGACGCTGATCATGTGGGCGGCGGTGCTGCTGGCGCTGGGGATCAACATCGTGGGGGGCAAGCTCCTCCCCCGGCTGGAGACGGTCATCCTGGTGGTGCATCTGGTGGGCTTCTTTGGCATTCTCATCCCGATGACCTACATGGCCAACCATAAGACCACGGACGAGGTGTTCCACGACTTTGTCAATACCGGCGGGTTTCCCACGCAGGGCTTGTCGTGGTTTGTCGGGATGACGGGGTGCGTGTTTGCCTTTGCGGGTGGTGATGCCGCTGTGCATGTATGATCCTCCCTCCTCTTCTCAGGGCGAAAATGTTGGGGAACTGACGTTTGGACAGATGGCCGAGGAGGTGAAAAACGCACCGGTTGCTATTCCGCGAGCAATCCTCCTGTCAGTCCTCATCAACGGCACCCTCGGCTTCAGCATGCTGATCGCCGTCCTGTACTGCATGGGCGATGTCCAAGCCGCCCTGTCCACGCCAACAGGATACCCATACATGGAGATCTTCTACCAGGCTACCGACTCCCTGTCCGGCGCCCTGGGCATGAGCTCCATCCTACTAATCATCGGCGTCTGCTCCGTGATCGGCATGCTGGCAGCAACATCCCGGCAGTTCTGGTCGTTTGCGCGTGATCGCGCCGTCCCAGGCTGGCGTATCTGGAGCAAGGTATGTACACGCCCCTATGCCTGCTCCTCTTGCACTCCAATCGAACATCACTAAGTCGGTCTGCAGGTCTCCCCCATCAACTCCCTCCCAACATACTCCATCCTCCTCACCATGACAATCTGCTGCCTCCTCGGCCTGATCAACATCGGCTCCAGCGTCGCGCTCAACGCCGTCGTCTCGATGGCCGTCTCGGGACTGTACCTCTCCTACCTGACGGTGGGCAGTCTCCTGCTCTACCGGCGGTGCACGGGCGCCATCGCGCCGTACGAGCACGGCGGCGACGGCGCCATCAATGTGCCCGGCGCCGCGCTGGTCTGGGGACCATTCCACGTGCCCGGAGTCTGGGGCACGGCGGTCAACGGCTACGCGGTGGTGTATATGGTGATTGTGGTGTTTTTCAGTTTCTGGCCGTCGCAGATGGAGGTCGATAAGACGACGATGAATTTTAGTGTTGTTGGTACTGTGGGGACTATTATTCTCGCTATGCTGTATTACGTGCTGCGGGCGAGGAAGGTGTATCAGGGGCCTGTTATGGAGGTTTCGGTGTGATGGGTTGAAATACAGCCTACAGGGCACGATTCTAGAGAGTACAATTGTGCTGGGATACCGGAAATGAAGGTAATAAAAATCTTGATTAATCACTATTCAAGGCTTCGCTGAAGGCATTATATAGGGCCAGGAATATATAGCGAGACCACCCGGGTAGTGCACTCCTACTAGTAGTAGTACTCGTCAGTGAGGGCTCAGTATGTTGATCCGCGGCTCACGAAGGGGAATCTAGACCGGCTACTAAGTGACGACTTCCTTGGTCACGAATGCGCGGAGAATAGGCGAGGCCGATGCACCAGGTCATGAGGTGACCCCGGCGAGTAGACTTGCGACGACGTGTCGGCAAAGATGCACCGTTGATGGCTGGGCCGCCACAATCTATACAGACGTCGTTCATACATGGCCCAATGGGTCCAATCGGCTCCGAAACCCCCAAGATGTGGCCTCTGGCAGCCACCACGAGAAGACGAACACCTTTTCAGCTGAAGAGGTGGGCATGTCTACAGTTGATGGGGCTATGTCCAATGATCGTTTGACACCGGGAGAATTCCATCCTGATCTCTTCCCTACTACTAGTAGAATGTCGACATCAGCTGAACCCGGTGTGGATTCTTTGCCTATAAATACGGGATCATAGATCGGAAGATTTCCCTCTCTTAGAATCACAAATTCGCAAGAATATCAAGAATATCTCCCGCTTCTTGTTTTGTCGCAAGACCCTACTCTCTGTTGAAAATGGATGACTTAATGAAGGCTGCTATCGATGCCTATGACAAGGCCGGTAAGTACTAACAAACGTTTGCCTATCTACCTACCTACCTTCCTACTCAACCCCATCATCAATGCCAAACCCACTATAAAAACTCTATGCTAAGTCTTCTCCTCCGCTCCTGGCCAGATATCAAAATCGAGGATGAGCCCACGACCTCCAAGGCCACTCTCCTGTCGGAAGAGCGCGAGACGGCCATCCGCAACCATGACCACGCCAAACTAGCAGAAATGGACAAGAAGTTCGAATCCGACATGCACGCCATCCAAACCACTATTGACCAGTTTAACGAGGCGGCCTTCAATTGCATCACGGACGAGCATGGGCGCGAGATCCACCTCTGTTCCAACGAAAGCGGCATGTTCTGGGTCCATGTAAAACAGGAGGGCGGAGCCACCCCCGACGAGGAGGCGTCGGCGTCCGCCAACAAGCCCAACGAGGAAGTCCGCATGAACACGACGATGGAGGTCGGCTACATGTCCAAGAACAGTGGACAGGCGCTGTTGTCGTGGACGCGATGGGAGAAGGCGATCCCGCACCTGGCGATCGCCGGGTTTGCGGCCGGCGTCGGCGCCATTATCGGATCCCGCATGTTCGCCGCGATCATGAAGTCCGAGGCGCGCCAGGTACTGGAGGCGGGCGTGGCCCGAGAGGTTGCCCGCAAAGCCGTCGCGGAGCTAGAGGAAAGGGGGGCGTCCGAGGCCGAGAAGCTGGCGGCCAGAGCCGCGTATCGGACTGCGCGCCGCAACGTGGATACGATCTGGTTGAGGTCCCTGCCCAAGGGGACTGCGGTCGAGAAGATCCTGAACTTTGCGGCGAAATGGCCCAAGCTGACTTCCTTCTTGGGAGGGTTCATTGCCACGGTTATTGTCGAGGTTGCCCTTGAACTCCTGTTGCCGCTGGTCAATAAGGACTACTTTGTGCAGGTTCATGTGCTGAATTTCGACAAGAAGGATTGGAAGATCGACGATTGGTCGCATGATAATGGGATCATTGCTGGAGGAGACGCATGGAGTGTTCAAACCATGGAAGCTGGCAGATGTAAGTTATTGCCTTGTTCTCTATGATCGAGACGACTCCTCTGACTGATCGATCCCCTACAGCCGAGGTCCTGACCCCATGGGGCACGAAAATCGGCAAGTGGAAGAACATCAACAATATAACATATTGCTTCCAGAACAGTAAGATCAACCCCTTTCCTGGGGTTGGCGCGTTGCTAAAAACTCATGCCGCAGGCTGTACATTTATGGATGGTATCGGAGTTGCTCTTCGAGCCGTGCAGACCGACGGGAAAGCAGGTCAGTATACTCTCTCCTCCTCTCTCTTTCATTCCCGTCCTCCCTCCGTCGTCGATGATCTTATGTTTCGAGGCTCACTAGTGGTGAACAGGGTTTGCGATGGCCTATTTATGCAAGTTTTGGACGGCCAATCGCCTGACAGTAAAGCCCGGATACCCGCCATCTATCAAAGATTTCTATGACGATAACAACAACTGGCCTTCTGACCGTGAGCTCAAGTATGCGTGCGAGGTGACTAGGGAGGATGGTGAAAAAGTCAAGATTGTTGGGAGTACGAATGCGTTGTCGAAGGCAGAGAACAACATCTACCACTTCTACGTGGCGATTGGGGCTTGAAACAGCAGCTCATCTACTTCTCTTTCTCCCTCTCTCCCTCTGGGTCCATCGGTTGTATATAAGATGACATGATAATGAGAAAGCATGAGAATCGGTTTGGTGGGAGGCAGTACATGAGCATTGTTGACAGCTTGAAAGCCATTCTCATCGATACAAAGATTTTGCCTCATCTCAGTCAGTGATCGGTGAATGACACTAACTTGAAAGACTCGCACGTCGTAGACTTTGGTCGGCGACGGATGCAGGATCTTGTGCACCGAGTCGCGCGTCTGGACGTGACGGCGCCCGATGACCGCGAGGCCCTTCTCGGCCAGATACAGCAATGCAAGATATACATCTCTTTAATCCCCTTGTGTCTCTCGAAAAGGATGGAAAACAGAACTGTAATGTCTATCCGTATATACAACAATGCACGTGTATTAGGATTATAATACCCCCTCTAATCCCTCTCGTGATACATACATGTCTATCATGAAGTCATTAGTCATACACGCTGCCCCAACGCAGCAGCCAGAGTCAGGGGACATCGCTAACTACCCAGAATCAGGGCTCGTGCCTGCTGCGGGTCGGTTCCAAGGACGCTGATCAAATATTCAATGCTGAATCAGTTAGCATCAGCCACACAAAAGAACAGCAAGGAGCTTACCTCGCCTCTGATGCAAGCCGCTTCTTCTCTTGCTGGAACTCCTGCTGGCAAGTCTCCCATACCGCCGCGCGCTCTTTCGGCAGTACCGTCTTGATCCGAAGCTTGAAGAACGCGCTGACGGGCCGGTGGTCGGAGGCCCGCACCTCATGGCGCCGGTACTCCAGTTGTTTCACCCGGCCGAGGCCGCGATACAGTACGCGATCACACCACGCGGGAGATCGCTTCTTGTCGCTCGAGTCGTACTCGTCCGTGCCGACGTCGTACTTGTAGGTCGGGGCAAAAGTGATCGGAGCCTCGTTGAACGCGCGCAGCCGGAAGCCTGGGTTTTTGCGTCGCGAGGCGAGCAATTGATCGCGATCCAGCAGCTTGGTGAGGTTGTTGTTGCGGATATCTTCGATTATCACGTTGCGTGGAATGGAGTCGATGCGGTAGTTCAGGTCTCCGTTCAAGATACAGATCTCATGGTCCATGATCATTGACCCGTCTCCCCCGTTGACGAAGTGGTCCGCACGGGTAACCAAGCTCTGCTCAGCGGGCAGCGACTCCGTCTCGAGAATGGCAGCAATGTCGTTGTTGCGGTGAGCGGTGTGGCTTTGACCTGCCGCCAAGTGACAGTTCACAAAGCAGAGGGAGCTGTCGTCCAGAACGAAACGGAGGATCAGGGCACCCTACATAATTAGTCTGGGTCAATCTGGACTGGGAAGAGTCGTACCTTGTTGCCGTGCAATCCTCCCATGCCGCGCTTCACTTCCGCAGCGCTTATGCTCTTGATCCGTTGTCGCTCTTTATGCTTGACAAAGACGCAGGTAAAGAGACCAATCAGGTTGGCACTGTGCAAAAGAACGTAGGACTCGTCCAGAGGCATGCACTCGTTGATAGATCGTGTTAAATGCTCCATCCACACCCGGTACTGCCGGCTCATATGCTCTTTTTCTCCGCTCTCCTTCTTCTTACTGCTCATGAGCAAGCTCTCTGCGATTCGTTAGTGCGAGTCACGAATCAAGGTGAGAACACATACTGGCTGTGATTTTCTTGTTCTCCAGGTCCACCAGCTCCTGGAACCCAAACACCAGAATCTCCGGCGGGTTGTCCGGGTGAATGGCATCTTGAATGAAGGTCGACGCACGCACACTGCCTGGAGTAGAGGCACCAGCATTCCACGTGACAATGGCAGCGCGGATCTCTCTGAAGGTGCAGAACTCGACATCCTTGGCTTGCATTCGGCTCTCTGCAAGACGTTAGTTTGACGGAATGGACACAAGTCACCAAACTTACCCAGCCAATCATCCTCGAGCATGCCATCCCATAGACGAATGCAGTTGTCCGTTCCAAGGGAAGTGACTTGCAACCGATTCATCGTCCACACACTGCTGGAATCGAGAAGGAACCCAGACACCGGGCTATCATGCGCCCTCCAGTCCTTGCGCACAGTCCACGGAGTGGTACTGGTATCGTAGACATAGATCATCCCGGTCTTGTAGCCGGCCCAGAGATGATCGCCCACGATACCCAGGCAGTTGATCTTGTACACACTCACATTCACAACCGACAGACAAGCATAATCGCTAGCTGAATACACCGTGACCTTGCCATCGGCGTGCCCCAAATAGACTCGACCGCCCTCCTTGGTGGTATAAGCACCCGACGTCACATCTCCTGAATGCTGAGAGCCTAGTGGCCGCTTCAAGACCTTGAAAGACACATCGTCCCGAGCATTGGGTCGATAAATGTGCACCTCCTTGCCAGTCGCAAGCCACAAGGTGTCGCCAACCACCATTGAAAACGTGTGGCCACGTGCCACGCGGTCGTACGGGTTGTGGTAACTGTATTGGAGGTTGGGCACGCCAGTCTCGTCCGGAGGCCATACAAGGAGACGACCCTCGTCGTCCAGGGTCCACATCTCCTTCTTGTGGCGCAGAATCTTGATAATCTCGCGACGGGACGGATACGACCGCGAGGCCACGATCGACTGCGTAGGAATATCGACCTCGTGTAGCTCCCCGGTATTCGTTCCTAACCAAAGACGCTGGCCTTCATCTTCCAAGCCCACACCCGGCTTGAACGCCAATGAAAGGCATTTCACCGTCTCCCCGTGACTGAGGCTCATGAGCTGGTCGCCACTGGTAAGATCCCAGACCCTCGTGATATAACCCGTGGTACAAGCATGCTTTCCACACACGTCGATCAGTCGAGTATCGTACCGCGTGGGAATCTCTTGCGGACCGGTCTTCAAGACTGGCGGTCGTCGGTTCGCAAAGGAGGCATCCGGGTAGTCCGTTCGCTGAACCGGTTGGTCATCCGGAGGTTGCTCATCCTCGCTTGGAACGGCAATCGGCGCCGGTTTAACCGGCTGTCGCTCAACGACTGGACGTTCCGGGATGGCAGGCGCTTGTCCGGGCTTCGACTCCCTCGAGAACGACGATTGCCGTTGAATCGGGCCGGGTGTCTGGGCAGGTTTTTGCGCTTCCCCAGGGAAAGGAGGGCGGTGATCGGGCCGTGGAGAAGGCAACGGTTGCGCCGGACTATCCAGACGTTGAGGAGTCCTTGACGGAGACCGACCCGTCCGGCGGGCTACCGAAGGGTGTCGCGGGGGAAGATTTGGACGGTCACGGGGAGTATCAGGTGTCTGGAGGCGAGCGGACAAGGGAACAGCGGCCATGGTCTCGGACTGCACAGGCGGCGTTCCTTGAGGGATCCGCACCGAGAGCGGCTTCGTGTGCTCGGGAATCGGGGGCCTGCGGGACTGCGACCTCTCTGGGAAATCGCGCACTGAGCGAGGAGGCGGGATTGGCGAACGATCGTCGATTGACCGCCGCGGCGGGGGCTCAGTAGGCTGTTGCGACGGAGAATGCGCGTGATGAATGGGACGATGCGACAGACGCTTGGGCGAAGGTTTCTCGGGACTGCTGGGAGGCGTGCTAAACGGCGAGACGCGATCCTCCCGCAGTGCACGCTCTGGCTGCGGCGACAGAGACCGCCCCTCGTGAAAGGAGAGGGCAGCCGGTTTCGCAGGAATCTTCGGTTTCTCGGCGCGGTTCGCCGGCGGAGGCAGCGATGTGCTCTTCGACTTTCGGTCCGACTGTGCGTCGTTCGCTGGCGATACCGCACCAGGAGACAAATGTCCAATTTTCCGCTCCGTCGGGACCGACGAGGCAAACGTAGGGGTCACCGGTCGGTTGTAGGACGGTCCCCGAGGAACCGGCCTGGGGGGTAAGGAATTTGGCGTCGAACGCGGGGGGCTGCGAGATGCCCGAATATCCTCGTCGCGACCAAACGACGTCTCCAACCCCCGCGGAGGTGACCGCGGCGAGTCGACGGTGAGGGTTGGGGCCAGCTGAGGGGAAGAGTGGAAGGTCATGGACATGGGTCTGTTTTGCCGTCTCGACCGTCCAGGGGATCCGGCGTGCCGGACCGGGTCGCCGTTTGTCCTTTCAAACTGGTGGCCATTCTGCAGCTCTGTCGAGGCAAGCCACGGGGACCGAGGCCGAGGGAGGTCCAGCGAAGCTCGGGACGAACGGCCGTCGTCGGCGGGTTCGGGGGTTCTCAGGAAGGAGGACGAGTCGCGTGAGCTGGCAGGGAGAGCGGACGGGGAGCGACGGTGGGAGAGGTTCTCGAAATGGGACAAAAGGGAGGACACTGGTCTCTGGGGGGTGGTTAGCGATGAACGCATGCCTGGGTTGAGTTGCGCGGGCTTACGATGGGAGCATTATCGGTAGCGTCCTTGTCCTTGCGGGAGCCCTCCATGACCACAGCAAAACCGACACGAACTCAGGGAAGAGAGGTGAATCATAGGCCGCAATCGCAGAGCTCAGCGGGATTCCGAGAGGATTCCAGAGCGTACGGAGGAACGGGGTTCTGCAGATGTGGTAGCCGGTGGCGGAGTTCGGGACGGTTTAGGCGGAAACAATCAGAGGTGTGGATCTGTGTGGCAGTGAGGGGTAAAGAGTGGATGCAAAGAGTGTGTGATAGAGAGAGTAGAGGGAGAGAGTAAGGTCGAAGTCGAGGAGAGATTGTGTTAGAGAGAGGGAGAGAGGGAGAGGGAGAAGAAAGAAGAGGTGTTGATGAGGGGAGAAAAGGAGAAGAAAGAAAAGCGTGTGTAGACGACAGTGGGGGGATGACATCGGACAGTACAATAATAGGGAATATAATTTTTGTAACTCTATAGAACAGACGTAGAATAGATATAGAATAACTACAGAGTATCGCCTGTAGTAGAACAATAATATATCGTCTTATATCGATATCTCGATAAGATTCTCGTGGAATCGAGTATTCTAGCCCGAACAACCAATTTCTCTCAGTCCGTACACTTCATCTTGAACCTCTTCTCTTCTCTCCCCTCTCTGTATCCTCTTCCTCTCCCTCCCACTCTCATCACTACACTACTCGACACTTGATCGCCTGAGCCATCATGTGGTACGTCCCATCCCCATCCTATCCCAGAGATCCAAGAATTGGATATCAACTGACACCCCCAGCAAACACGTCCTCAACGCCCAAGTTGCCATCCGATCTCCCTGCTGTACGTCTCCTCCCCCCCTCCTTTCCTTCTTCCCTCTTCATTCTCTCATACTTAATACTACTCCAAATTCAGGCCGAAAATGGTTCGACTGCGCCGAATGCCACCACGAACAAGAGTCGCACGCCCTCACCAAATCCACCGAAATGGTCCCTACCTACCTTCCTTCCACCGTCTTCTCGAACTGCCCGCCGTTCTAACCGTCAACAGGTTTTCGCCTGTAAGAAGTGCAAAAAGTGTTTCCGCAAGGACGCCACCGAGTTCGAGGAAAGGTACACCACCACCATTATCACCACACACACACACACACACACACACACTCTCTCTCTCTCTCTCTCTCTCTCTCTCTCTCTCTCTCTCTCTCTCTCTCTCTCTCTCAACGACTGACGCGCTGACGCGACGCGCACAGCGACGAATACTGCCCCCACTGTGACAACCATTTTGTGATTGACGCGGTCACGCCCAAGCCGGCCCTGCAGGTGGAGGGCGAAGATGCGCGGATAGACTCGAGGTATGTTTGCTGGCCTTGGGAGCCTCCGGAGGGGCGAGGAGGAGGGGTGGACGGCGCTGATGGCGAGACAGAATGCTCAAGGATGACCGCGTGCGCGGCGACCACGAACGGTCGATCTTCAACGCGCGCGATGCGGCGGATCGGCTGGGGTAAACTGTGGTGCGATTTTATGACGATACGATATTTGCCTTTCCGTAGAATACTTCATCACTACACCTCATCTACACCATACACCACTATACAAGCTACATCCCTGCATGCATCAAATGCAAAAAAAAGTTCATTCGTAACCGCGCTTCGACAAATCTCAAATATTAAGATATCCCATACTCTCCAGCAGCCTACTCGCGGCCCTCGTCGCCGCCCCGCGTTAAGATGGCCGCCGTCGTGGTGCCGCCGCGGCCGGTCTTCTTCTTAGCGGCCTCTTCCTGCTTCTCGGTCTCTATGCTCTTGACGTAGGTCTCGATCTGGTCCTCGGGGAGCATCTCGATGGACTTGCCGGGCGCCATGATGGCGACCTCGATGTTCTTGGCGCCCGTCTGCACCACCTCCAGCAGCGACTTGATGGTCAGCTGGATGGTCTGTTCGCGGTCCATGTCGTCCTGGTGGTTGCGTTCGAGGAATTCGCGGACGGTCTTGCTCGAGCGGCCGATCGCGTTTGCTTTCCTATTCCCCTCTCGTATTAGCATAGCCCTCCGAAGAATGTAAGATCATCTCCTACCAGGCGGAGTAAATCCCCGACGGCTCGGTCTGGTACAACCGCGGGACGGTGTCATTTGGGTCAAAGCCGACAACGAGGGTGCTGATGCCAAAGGGGCGGACGCCACCGCTCTGCGTGTAGCGCTGCTGCACGCCGGCGATGTACTTGGTGATGTATTCGATGGAGACGGGGTCTTCGACGGTGAGGCGGTGGGACTGGGCTTCGAGACGGGCCTTGTCGATGAGGATGCGGGCGTCGGCGTTCAGCCCGGCGAACGCCAGCACGGCGTGGTCGTCCACCATGGCGATCTTCGACGGTGTGATGCGCGTATCTTGGAGCTTGAGGGCGGACCGTTTCTCGCAGCCCAGCACGACGATGTCCTTGCCCTTCACGCCGACCGCGCAGGTTCCTGTCCACCGAGCGTCATTCGTCAGTATCGGTCGGCGGCCTTGAGAGGCGGTGGGGGCGCACCTCGCTTCACAGCTTCCATGGCATATTCCACCTGGAAGACGTGCCCGTCCGGGCTGGGAGGGGTTAGCAGCTAGCAGGAGCCGATCGGTGCAGTCAGGGCATACCTAAACACTGTGCGAGGTCAGAATCAAAGGTCACTCCGCATGACGGTAGCTAGCTGTCTTACCTGAAAGAGCTCTGTCGTATCCGGACATTATGAACAAGGGGGTGTTTTCTAGCGAAAAGGAAAAGATAGATGGAGAAAATCACAATCAACAGCAGAAATGAAGCGTCACAGATGCAATTCGTGGAATTCGGGGTGTTGGGAGCTGGAGAGGTCGGCGTGGGCGATGACAGATGGAGGTGGACGCGAGGCCGCGGCTGCCTCCAGAGCTCCCAGGCGCTAGCCGCGCGGCTACTACGGAGAACGGCAACACCCACTGCATGCTCGCATACTACTTGAATTAACCAAGAGGTATCTTCAGTTCTTAACCATGCACGCTATCTACAATGCCCAGTCACAATCAAACAAATCACAGGATTATGGACATCCAAATTGCATTCACAAATTCCCGATCCGTGCCGCCTCGACCAATGTCCCAAAATCTGTCGAAATTTTTGTAGTTGCCGGCTCAAAAGGAATACCCCAACACCCCCAACAGAAGTTCCGTTCCCTTGTATCCCATCCGTGAGTCAAGACCATGATTCTCCAAACATTCCGAGTGCCAAAGCGCTGAACGGGGCAACCAAAAACAGCAGATATCTAGAATGCAATGCCATGACTGAACCTCCACTTGGTCGTGCCGCAAACCGATGACAGAAAGGAGAACCGTCAGAGCCCGGGCAGTCTTCTATACCCTCAAAACATCGCTGTCGATGGAACAACATGTAAACAAAAGGAGCCAAATAATAAGACACACCGAAAGGTTCGACAAAAAGAGACCAAAACCAGTTCAAAAACGAAGAAATGAAATGAAAAAGGGGATCCAATCCAGGGAAACGACGACACGCTACCGGCCTGCTCCTCCCAACCGAATGCACCAGAACTGCAAAATTCCTTATACAAACGCATATCAACCATCACATATAGCAACAATCTAGACCGCCGTATTGACAAATAAAGCCGCGGGGAGGGGAAACCTGCCATGAATCAAACGAAGAAAGAGTCGTACAACCGCCGCGGATCGAATTAAAGTATGTGCTGCCGCCTTAGGCCGGAGACTTGCTGGCCCCCGCGCCGTTCCGACGCGAGTGGGCGTCGTCGCCCATCGAGAGTCCTCCCAGTCCCGTTGACAGGAAGGCAAACGGATCGTTCGAGCCGTCGTTGCTGTAGAAGTTGCCGTTCGATGCGCTGGTGGACGAAGCGTCGGCACCGGTGAAGGCAGCTTGCGTCGCTGGGTTAGCGAACGACGCGGCCGAGTGCGATGACGTGGTCGAGCCGTAACCACCCATCTGTCCCATCGGGGGATATCCTCCCGGGGCGTTGCCGAGGCCGGATGGCAAGCCATAGTTGTTGGGCGGGGCACCGAACTGCTGGTTGAATCCGCCGAAGCCACCGGTGCTCGACGTGAAAGGTCCCGGGGCCGGCGTGCTGGTCATCGAGTTGGGTCCCATGCCGAAGCCAGAGGGCGGATCCATGGGAGACGGGAAAGCCGAGTCGGCAACGACTGCCGCGCCCGAGCGGGGAGCACCGCAACGGAGACAGTTGATGTTCTTCGCGAAGTTGTGGTAGCCACAGCCCTCCGAGCCGCACTTCCAATCACCCGCACGGAAGGGAACCACCCCACCGTTGCCGCCCATACGAGAGTGGCCCATGCCGTGACCGTGGCCCATGTGGGGAGGCATCATCGATGGAGGTCCGTAGCCATAAGCGGCACCGTATCCCAGCGGGTCGGGAGCGGCAGCCATGGCCGGGAAGGAACAGCGGAAGCAAGCCGTACGACGCTGGAAGTTGGAGAATCCGCACGAGGGGCACGTCCAGTCACCGGGTCTGGGGCGGTTCTTCGAGGGCGGGAAGGGAGTCAGGATCTCGGCCGCACGGTCGAGAACACGGCTGGACGAGGGAGAGACCTCAATGGCCTTTTCGTTCAGGGCGCGGCCATTCATGCAGAGGCTTTCAGCCGCCTAGACCAGAAAATCAGTCAATACGATCCACGCTTCCTTCCTCGGGTCAACTCACCTCTTCATGGGAAGAGAAAACAGCAAAGCCCGTGCCGGTGGGCTTGTGCTGATCCGGGGTACGAAGCGTCCAGAAGGCGATGGGACGGCCACCGAACTGAGTGAACCAGCTCTCCAGCTCCGACTGGGTAGTGTCATGGGGCAAGCCGCTGAGGTGGAGGACCTTGCTGCGTTCGGCGAGGAAGGCTCGGACGTCGGCACGGGCATCCATGGGACGGGTCAGGATCTCGGGGTGTTCGTGCGGGGGCTGGGATTTGCGAATCAATCCGCGCAGCACACGGGCGAGGGTGATGGCTTCCTCCATGGCACGGCGCGGAGAGGCGGGGGCCAGGGCCTGGAGATGGAAGGGGAGGTTATGCTTGATGGGGGCGGAGGTCTGGACGGGTTCGACTTCGAGGGCGGCGCAGATGTTGGAGAGGGAGCTGGGGCCGAAGGGGAGGGACTCCGGGTGATGAGTCTGCCATCGCTGGTACTCGGTGCGTAGGTCGAAGGTGCGGGAGTGTTGCAGATAAGGCGGCAGGACGACCGCCTTGTCTCGGGCCTCGCGAGGCAGCTGGACACGGAGGTCCCACGAATCCAATGTGACAAAGGCAAACTCCAGGTTCTTGCTGATGAGGTGTTCCTGGGCGAAGGCGTCGAAGCGATTGATGGCATCGCGGAAGGTACCTGCCGAGCGGACGTGCTCCCATGTCAGAGTGGTCAGGCTGGCTATGGACAACCGTCAGTTACTGACCGATACATCCGGGAGGTGACGGGCGAATCGAGGTGAGACTTACTGCAGAGCGGCGTGATGGGCGTGTTGACGGGCTTGACCAGCACGCTTTCGCGGTGCAACTGATAGGGGTTAGCATGTGGTTGTCAGACAATCGATAGTTTATGATTTTTCTTTTTCATTTTCTCTCTCGGTCGGGATTGGTGGTGGTCGACCATCGGGGTTTGGTTTGGGGCATCAGGGGAGGGAGGGGGCAGCAGGGAAAAAGGAGGAGGGGAAATCCATCCAAGCGTCCCAAACGCAACAAACGTACCTCCTCGCAGGTTTTGGTATCCAACAAGATCCACCCCAACTCAATCACCTCGGCGGAATCCTTGGTGACGTAGACGCCATGCTCGTCACAGGTGGTTGCGACGTGGATGACAATGTAGCGATCCAGCTTGGGGGTGGGAGCCGAAACTGCCATCGCTCCGGGAGGGGGGTGGATGAGGTGGTGGGTGGAAGAGGGAGAGAGAGAAAAGGAATGGGGGGAGAGTGAGATGGTTGGCTTTTTTTCGCTGGAACCAGTCTAAAGACGGGAGGGAAACGGCGCAACGGATCGGAAAAATAAGACGTCTGGGACGGTCTGTTTTTGCTCGCTGGGCAGCTCCACGTTGGGGAATCAGAGCCACACAATCAATGCACTCGAGAGGCGAATGACTCCACCAGAAGACGAGAAGAAGAGAAAGTGATGGAGAAACGAACAGAAGAAGAGAACGAAGGAAGAACAGCGACAAGAAGAAGACCACGGAAGGAAGAAGAGGGGGGAAGCAAAAGAGGAGACGGGGGAAAAGAAAAGAAAAGAAAAAAGTCACTGGGTAGGTCCAGTCACAGACACTTTTCTCTCTGGTGGAGCGTTCGAACAGTTGAACAGAACAGTGGCACGGGGGAGGAAAATTCAATTCGATCACTGCTATTCTGCTAGAAGATCGAGAATAATTCCTTTGGGTCCGGCGGAACTACCTTACTACTACACCGACATGGAATCCATCTGGGACTGACAGACTCCTGAACGGAGGGATATCAGTCCATTCATCTATTTGATATCTGGTGTAACTGGGGACGCTCGAGGGTGGGACGATAGTCGGTATCATTACGAAACGGTATTAGCATCAACACTTCCATGACCACAGCTTTCCTGTAGAGTCAGGGGGATCATAATAATGTGATCAATTGATCGATTCTATCACACCTACTCCGTATGTATAGTCATTATCTCGATGCAAACTCAATTGAATCCCGAGAGAAAACAACCCCCAGATCCATAGATCCATGGACATCCACCGATTATCGACCCCTACCGCTGTCAACAGAATACGGAGTACATCCATGGACCACCAAATCCAATTCCCTCGTACTTTGTTCATCTCTGTACCGAGGTATGTTCCTGAGGAGTACTCTGTATTCCATAATTTCCATCGTTTCGGTCTTCTGGAATTGTCACTCGCTTCCATGATTAGGATGATTCTTGTTATTGAAAAAGAATCTTGTCTCCTCGTGGAGGCCAACTCCCGATATCCAGACGGATTGGCTTCCGGCCCGGACCCCCGTCAGTCGACTAAGCCGCCCCCTGTTCCATCAGGCAGACTCATTTCCACCACTCCTGGTGCCATCATATGCCATCATGATTTATCATACAGGTGCAATTAGTACAGTAGTGACAGATCCTACCAATGTTATATCAATCCTTCAAGAAAATGCCAAAGTACTGACCAACACTACGGAGGAGTACGGTAATCCCAGCCAGGCAGTAATATATATTGTAGATGTGATCAATCGAATTACCCATACTACTCCTCTGTATTCTCCATACCATAAGCTTGAAATTGCATTCATATACATCCGAAAAGACCATGCCATCATTATCTACATAGCATCAAACCCATCCCCAAACCACAACGCCAACCCGCCAATCAAACCCATACGTAAACCCAGTCATTACTCGTCCGCGGCTTCGGACTTGATCACCGTGTGCCGACTGTCCTCATTCTCGTCCTCCTCCATGATACTCGGCTCTACCGAAACCCCCCGACGGTACGCCCCCGGCTCGATCGAAGGCCGCACACTACCAGATCGACCCGATCGGACACTCATCATATCACTATCGCCCTCCTCGGTGCCTTCCCGGGGTCGGGAACTGGCGGGCCGGGAGCCTTGCGCCGTCGCGAGCAGCTTGAGCACCGCATTCTTCACCTTCACCAGTGCGTTCCGACCCGCAGCCTCCGTAGCGACACCTTCGTCAATGGCATCGTCAAGAAGCCCCTTCACTTCTTGCGCGAGGGTAATATTCTCCGGGCTGACTTCGCTGTGCGCACTGCGGACGCTAGACCGGAAAGGATCTTCGCCATCCGGGTTCCGAGAGCCGGATCGAGACGATGGAGCGGGCGCAGAAGGAGGTGCAATATAGAGCTTGCTCATGAGAGAGAAGAGAAGCTTCTTCTCCTCTTTGGAGCAGCGGTTGGTGCCCGTACTGATGCCCAGAACACGCTCCAGAATATCCTTCACCAGAGCAAGATGAACGAATCCACAGGCGGTCGAGCTTGCAGGACCACCTGCGAGCACTCGTTCGCCGCCCAGCCCAACCACGCGTCGCTCGTCCGTCCATTCGGCCAGCATTCCCAGTACACCCGTCATGAGTGCCTTGACCTCCCTTTGTCCGGCACTCTCATCAATGTCACCATCACTGTCTTCCTCCGCTTCAAGGGAGTAGTACTCTTCGGCCGCGTTGAGAACAGCACGGATCACAGGCACCGCGATTTTTCGCATATGCTCAGTGTTTGAGACACGCGAATGGCAATATACGGGGAAGAAGTATGCCAAGGCCTGTCGAAGCGCCGGGTTCTCGCGGGTCCGAGGGTGGAAGAAGGAGGTGACCAGGGACTGGAGCAGAGTCTCAATGGCATTTTGATTATACTCCTGGATGGCCTGCGGAACATTGGCACCAGAAGGAGTGAAGGCACCTGTGAGTAACAACTTGGACAGCGCCGTGGCAGCGGCGGACTGTACGCTGTTCGGAGAGTTGGATTTGAGGGCTCTCGCGAACACCTTGAGCAAGGGCTTTTGGAACACCGGGGGCGCCACGGTCTGTCCGTCAGGCTGCGACACAGGGGCGAGCAACGAAGGGTGGGTGGTCAGCATATCACAGAGAATCTGAATTGCTGTCACTTGCAAGGCCTCGTGACCTTTGCTATAACAATGGATAAAAAGCGTCATGTTCTCTTCGGCCAAAGTCTGGAGGAGTCAGCATACCAGTAAAAGCACTAATCAAAGCTTGGAGGACCTTACCTTGTCCAGTAAGCAACACAATCCCAAACATTCAAGGCCCCTCTCACGAATGGGGGCCTCATGACTCCGAACGGCCGGAACCACCAGGTTGTTCAACATAGTGACCAGGTTCATATTGGCCTGTAGACTACCTTCCACATTCTGCAACATACACTGCGCGATGTGCAGACACTTCATGTTCACCATGATTTCACGCAGAATCTTCGCCTTGGCTTCTTCTTTGTTGAAGGGCTTCTCTTCCTCACTCTCGGCTGGTGTCTCAGATCGGTGACGGCTGGACGCATCGTCACTAATTTCGGACTTTGCGGAAACGAAACTATCCTCGGTGGCAATAGTATCGTGGACTTCAGCGATAGCTTCCAGGACAACACTACAGAACTCGCTTTCAGCCGCAGCATCTGGACCACACACGAATCGGAGAGTCTCGATGGTCAGCTTCGTGCACTCCTGAGGCAGCTCCGGCACAGCAAGTGATTCACGAAGCAGGGAAAACATCTTGCGACGGCCGACCTCGTCACTGTAGTCAAGAGTCATGGCGATATGAAGTAATTGTTCGACGATAAATTCATGCTCCAAAGATTCGTCATCATTAACCTCACCGGCTTCCTTGGCAATCTTCCTCCGTTGCAAGAGATCGGTCATGTACTTGGAGAGGAAGTAAGCCAAGGCGGTGACTTCCGGCATCTTTTCATCGGCGAGACTATCATATTTGCCGTCGTTCTCGACTCGGCAGAAATCGTTGAAGGAGCGGAGGAGGAAAGCAGATTCAGCAGTGAGTGACTCCCAGAAGTGTTCGTCAAACACGACAGCTTCCCGATAATCGGGCCGGCCTTCCCAGAAGCTGCGCATAGCCTCGTGGGCAATTCCCAACTCCATGCCAGAGTTAACGACGTCAATTCTTTCCAGGAGTTCAAGAAGCGCAGGGATGTTAGGCGGCGACCGCTGCCCAGTAGCCCCGTCTTCGGCTTCATCGTTCGTGCCTGCACAGTCCTCAACCCAGCGATCGTAGAATAGCTTGCCCGTAGCTTTTCTCACGCTCTCATCTCGATCACGTAAGCCCCATCTGAGCAGCTTTTCTCTCATCGAAAGAGACAGATGGCGGAAATCACCAAGAGTCGGAAGCAATCGAGCATACAGAGCTCGTCGCGTACCAGCGTCCAAATCTCTCGCGCGTTCCAGGAGATAGGGGAGAGTCGCTGGTAAGAGCGGAAGGTTAATTAGTAGAGTTTTGCGAACGTCTGCGCTGGTGTCGTTTTGCATGATATCAACCAATTTGTCAACGAGAGCCGAGCTGTCATCATTGTCGTCGTCATCGTCATTTCCCGCCAAACGAGCCAGACCCATCAAGGCCTGAACTCGGACGGAAGGCTCCTTATCTCTGATGCGCTTCAGCAGGCCCTGTCGAAGAGTGTGGTAGAGGTCGTCATCGACGGTATCGAGCGAGTTGATGATATTCGCAATGATCTGAGTAGCGCGGAAGCGCACAGTCCTGTCCTTGGCAGGGAGAAGCGGCACCATAAGGGCGACCAGACGGGTCGTCAGACGCGATGTGGGCGTTTCGGGGATATTCTCGTCGTCATCGGAAGCGAAGAGCTCTGCATCTTTCTCAGAGGCGTGGCTGAGGAATGTGCCCAAGAATCGCAAAATGCGATCGCCAACAGGCTCTGACTTCTTGATGGGAACGATGCGCAGAACGCAACGGCCAATTTCGACGTTAAATTCCGTTTCAGGGAGGGATTCTTCGGTCGGGAGCGAGACTGGTTCCTGGACTTTCTTGCCGTCCTTCTTGGAGGTTTTCTGCGAAATGCCGCTGCATGCTTCTTGCAGTTTGCGAAGACGAACCACAAGCTTTCGGTGACCGGTGGTGGAGCGCTGGGCATCGGCGAAAATTGAGCATACGTCGCGACGCAAACTGGGAACGGCTTCCGGGAGAGAGGGTTCCTCTGGGATCTGAATCGAGGGAGGGACCGATCCCGCACGTCCGGTGGACGGTTGAGCTGATGATGTTTTGCGGGAGGTCCCCGACGTTGAACGGGCGGAAACTCGAGCAGGCATGGCGACTCAAGTTTGAAGGGTTGTTGTCGCTGTCGTCGGTTGAGATGATGAAGTCTGGATGTATCGCCGCCGCTTTCATGATCGCCGCAGTCACGGGATGCGGGATAAACAAACAGCTTAAACGGGAAGGTGTCCGATAAGGGTTAGGGCTGCACGTGGGAACCTTCCATTATGTCACTTCCTGATGTTGACCTGTTGCTGCCTACATAGTACCTAATCTGTAGGATGGAACTGCGTTCTCTATATCCTACATTCTTCTTGCTATGAGTGTGACCTGATCAGCCCTATGGATTCATGACAATCCCAAGTCCGCTTCGGCATGGACCAGATCAAGAAGCATGGACTTGAGGTCTATCACGCCATTCTGCACGTGACCTAGATTACTAACGCCGACCATCGGCATCGGAAGATCTGGGGATCTCAGCGCTCTACACTCCTCAGACGACGTTTTGGGATTTGCAGCTCAAACTGCAAGGGTTTACAAGTATGTTCCGCCAGAGTATTCGGCGTTTTGGCACAACTGCCGTGCGCGCAGTGGAGGCATCGACCCCCTACCACGTGCGGGTGTCCGGAGCCCAGGGCTTCGTCAACGGCCTGACCGAGGGTACAGTACACCTTCCTTGCTCCCCGCCAATTCCTCTGCATTTTTAACCAACCCTCCGTGTAGCGATTGGCAACACCCCCCTGATCCGCCTGAAGCGCCTCTCCGAAGAAACCGGCTGCAACATCCTCGGCAAAGCCGAATTCCAGAACCCCGGAGGCAGCGTCAAGGACCGCGCGGCGCTGTTCGTCGTTAAGGATGCGGAGGAGAAGGGCCTCCTGAAGCCTGGCGGCACGGTCGTGGAGGGCACGGCCGGAAACACCGGTATTGGTCTGGCGCACGTCTGCCGGTCCAAGGGCTACAAGCTGGTCATCTACATGCCCAACACGCAATCACAGGGCAAGATCGACCTGCTGCGCCTGCTGGGCGCGGAGGTGTACCCGGTGCCGGCGGTGGCGTTCGACAACCCGCAGAACTACAACCACCAGGCGCGCCGCCACGCCGAGGCGCTGGACAACGCGGTGTGGACGAACCAGTTCGACAACGTCGCCAACCGCCAGGCGCACATCGAGACCACCGGCCCGGAGATCTGGGCACAGACGGGCGGCCAGGTCGATGCGTTCACCTGCGCCACCGGCACCGGTGGCACCCTCGCCGGTATCACGCGGTACCTGAAGACCGCTAGCGACGGCCGCGTAAAGTGCTTCCTCGCCGACCCGCCCGGCAGTGTCCTGCACAGCTACATCCAGAGCGGCGGCAAGCTGACCGAGCGTAGTGGTGGCAGTATCACCGAGGGTATTGGGCAGGGCCGTGTGACGGACAACCTGCGGCCGGATGTTGATCTCCTCGACGGGTCGCTGAACATCCCCGATGAGAAGTCCATTGAGATGGTCTACCGGTGCCTCGACGAGGAGGGTCTCTACCTGGGCGCCAGCTCTGCGCTCAACGTGGTGGCCGCGAAGGAGGTTGCGGAGAAGCTGGGCAAGGGGAAGACGATTGTGACTATCCTGTGCGATGGCGCGTACCGCTACGCGGATCGTCTGTTCTCGAACACCTGGCTTGAGAGCAAGGGCCTGCGCGGGGCCATTCCCAAGCACCTGGAGAAGTATGTGGTGCTGCCGTAATGGTGTACGTATTAGCATATGTATGAATTTAGATATATTATATCCAACACACTGGTCTACTTGTCGAGCCGATGTCTTTGATGATCAGAGCAGGATTACATGTCATGTTGCCGTTCAACTAAAGAGTAACGACCAACTTCTGAGCCGAGACCCCCTTCTTGAGCACATCTACACCATGCTGTATATCCTTGAGGCCGGTGCCCACGACGTAGGGATCCGGCTTGGGTTTCAGAGTTCCATTTGCCAGAGCCTGTGGTACATATGTCCCCCAAATCCATTCTCCAATCTTTTGATTGGGTTCTTGAATAGCACTGGGCGCAGCGACTAATGGTGCATGTTAGTACCCTGACCTCACGGACCATCGACAGGGGGATCTCTAACTGACCGAACTTTGGAGCGAAACGCTCTGTTGGGTGTTCGCACGGTAAAACACTGACAACCTTCACCGTCGAATCCAACCGGTCAAGAATCGCCGAAACAGCGTTGAAGCTGGGCTCTTCAGAGATTGCATCGTAAACCCCAACAAACTCGGTACCAGCAAGCGCATTGGCAAGATCCTCTACCACGCTGGGGGACCGGTAGTCAAACACGGCATCGGCGCCCAGGGACAGCACGAAATCGTGGTTATGGGGAGAGGCAGTGGTAACGACAGTCACGCCAGAGGCAACTGCCATTTGGATCGTCGTCGCACCCATGGAAGATGCACCACCCCACACTAGGATTGTCTGACCAGTCTTTTTGGCGCCGTCGACGCTGGGCAGGGGCAGGTTGAGACAGTCCTCTGGATACAGCCCTGCACTGGCAGTGGCAATCCCTAATGGCAGGACTACCGCTTGTTCGAACGGGAGAGAGTCCGGTATCTCGGCGACTGCGCGCTCGTCAAGAAGGGGATACAACTGGAATCCGCCGTTGGCAAGATCTCGGGTCAAGAAGCCGAGACAATGGCTGTGAAGATGAATCAGAACTGCGTTTTATAGGAGGATCTGAGGAAGAGGATGTACGCGATGACTCTTTGGCCCTTCTTGAAACGGGTCACACCTGGACCGACTTTTTCAACAATCCCCGCAGCGTCATGCCCGAGTATAAATGGGTATGTATCTGGCCACCCTTGATGAGTCCTGTCATAGAGTCAGGCTATAGAGCTTTAGATACGGCGTGGATGCCCTACTGGACCTTCCAGTCGGCGGGATTCTGGTTGAAACGATCAGTTGGAATGACATCTTAGAGGATAGAGCGATGAGACCGTACAATGGCAACTGCAGCATTTCTAATCACGAGCTGCCCTGGTCCTGGCTGAGGCTTCGGGACAGTTTGGATCGTGAACGGGTATGCGCTGGGCGTTGGAATGACAGCAGCCTCGTTTTCTGCCATTGTAAGCTGGGTGGATACAGATATCCAGAGCGACGGCTGATGTGAAGGGATAGCCAGAGGGGATTGTTTTACATCTTTATATACCTGGCTATAATGCATTCACACGGGGTATACTGCGACGAGTGAGATGCAAATGATCGGAGATAATGGAGCTAAATCGGATATTAGAGAAGAGACACTAAGATACAGACTAGTAACTAAGCCGCGGAACACGTCGACACAGATGTCGTCGTGCACTATCCCCGATGGCGCACCTACCGGTCATCTACGTCTTTATGAAGAAACCCTTGTCCCTCGATCCTGTCCCAGCAACGAAGGTCATCCTCGCAGCCGACGTGACCTACTGCGGCTGTTTGAGGCAACGGGGTGTAACTCTCACGTCAGCACCCAAGTATCTTATTATCTCTTCTTCTTTATCTCCCATGTCATGCTCGCTACTCGCCTACCCACTGAAATCCTTGTAGGGATTGCCTCGTACCTGCATCGCCAGAGGGATGTCCTTGCCCTGCTCCTAACGAGCCGCCGTCTATATCATGACCTGAAAGACTCGTTATATAAATTGAACTGCCGATCCCGGCAGGCGTCCGCCCTGCAGGTCGTCGCAGAGCAAGGAAATGCACCGGCTGTGCAGCAGTTTCTCGAAACCCTCAAAGTTGAGTGCACCAGGAGCTCCGAAGGGAGTGTGTTCGAAGAATTCGATACATCGGACGAAGAGAACTGGGATTATGTTCCTGAAAGAGACTATTTCCTCAAGAATGATGTTGAAAACCACCCATTAAGAGCAGCAGGCTATAGGATCGCACATATTGTCCACATCCAAAACGCCCTGCTCGCGGCCATTCGGCGTTATACGTCGCTACGCGCAAGGAAAATCAAGAAATGATTGACTTGTTGAAGTTCAAAGGAGCCAAACTGGACATGTATACTGGGCCCCAGGGGGATACTTGGGATCGGGAGGATGGAGACGGTTTCACACCTCCCCGAGATGGTCCTGTCCATTACGAGGTGCTGTGTGTCCTGGAGGATACTGAAATTGACGAGGAGGAAGAAGAGGAAGAAAGAGAAGAGGGCTAGGAACGTCGGACCTATCCCATGTCCCTACTCGTCAATATCCAGGACGCGTTTGGCAACAACCGCAACAGTACATATACCAGACCTCTCGGAAACAATGCTTGATATACCAATAAAACCAATCGCACTCAATCTCAATCTAAAGGACAGTCAAATTCCTAGCTCTCCCAAACCCATTATACCCAACGCCCCTCAAGTTCCACTGCGAATGCTCTCTCTGCACATTCCCACCAGCATCATACGCACGACTCAATATCTCCCTCCCACACCCCCTCTCCAAGTAAACCTCTGCCCTCCACAAAACCCAGCACCACTTCCTCTCACCTGGCGACGGGGACGGCGACGGGGACGCCTGAATCTCCGCATCCACCCACATCCTCCCACAATCCGACGACACCTGCACCCGAGTCACAGGCCCGTCCGCACCCTGCGGCACAGCATATCCCTTCACTTCCACCGTACCCGCCGGTGACAGCGTAACCGTCTCGCCATCCGCAGGCACAGCGACAACAGAGTTGATCGGCATGTCACACATGGCGGGTGTGCGGTCCCAGAAGGGTTCCGCTGACGCACTATCGACCGCCTCCGGCGGCAAGACCTTGTAGTCATGTCGTTGGTAGAAGTTGGTGGACTCGTGATCCTGGACGGTGATGCGGTCGAGCCATTTGACCCATCGCGCGCCGGCGATGCCTGGGAGGATGACTCTCACGGGATATCCGTGGTTGTATGGGAGGGGGGAGTCGTTCATCTGCAGTCGTTAATGCCATCACACAAAGTGTCCGGACACATAAATCCATGGATGAATTGGATGTGGAGGACGGGGATGACTCACCTCCAGTGCAAGAATCACATCCGCATCTTCTCGTAGGCACCGCTCAAGAGGCACACTGCCCCCAAACCAATCGTCGTCTTGACACTTGACCTGATAGCAGGAGAAAGCCACATGTAGACGATCTATATCCTCCCACTGCACTCCTGCACGGACAAGCACATCGCGCAGGCGCGGACCGCACCATTTGCAGTTCATGACGGCCGCATCGCCCCAATCGATACCCTGGACTTCCTTGAGCAGGGTTCTCATGGTGTGTCGACGGTTGCCGGCGCATTCTAGCGCACAGATAACTTCATGCTGGGGAAACTGCGTGGCGAGCTGGTTGATAGACAGTGTAAGGGGGTGCGAGACTGCTCCGTCAATATGGACGGAATGTGCGGAAGCGGAAAGATGGGGAATTGGACCATGATTACGGTCGTAGGAGATGATGGATGGGGTGACAAAACTGTCGTACTGTTAATCTTGCTGGATCATGCTGTGTAGACGGGATATCGACGGTACCTCGATACAAGGTCTCTGGTTGATGGTTCCCGATTCAAGGGGTTCTCTACGGAGTACTCTGTCTGTTGTATCTATGTTAGGTCAAATTGAGATTGAAATGGTTTACTTACTCTGCAAGCCATCTTGTTTGAATGTGTGGAGTTTGCTTGTGGTCGGCGGTGCCGTATATTTAATTGACGTCACGGTGGCACTGATCAGATAAGATCGACTTCATTCGGCATGACGTTGGAGTATATAATTTGCACTTTAGGATACAGAAGCCCTTGACTGTGTGTGTGAGGCCAATATAATACATCATCAACGTTCAGACATCGACTCAAGTAATTGCGCAATTTGTTCTTTCCTCCATGTGACATCTTGCTTGGATATCTCCCAGTCAAGACACTTGAGCAACATCAAATCGTTCGCAGTAAGATCCGCCTTTGCAGCCTCCACGGCATTCGAGAACCGTTCGTTCTCGACCTGGAGATCTACCAAAGCGCCCTCCGCAATCAAGACGCCGACACAGTCTTCTTGACCGAAGTATGCAGCAGCGCATAGAGCGCTGCCATACGTCCCTCTCTTGAGAAGCATGTTCACATCTGCCTTCCCCTCTGCGATGAGATACTCCACGGCGTGCACGTGCCCGAATACCGCAGCGGTAGCAAGGGCACTGCCCATGCCACAAGGCAGCAACATATTCACGTCTGCCTTGGCATCCCTGCAAAGGAAATAGACGACAGGATCCGCGGCCAGAAAAAGCGCAGATGCAAGAGCACTTCCAAACCCCTCATTGTCAAAGGACATATTGACATCCGCTTCAGCTTCAACCAGATACATGACGGTATCTAATTCGCCGGCAAAAGCAGCAGCGTCAAGCGCGCTTCCAGAACGGCCAGCGCGGAGCGAGAGATTCACATCAGCACCGGGCTCGCGGACCAAATACTTGACAGTTTCTAGATCACCATGTGCGGCTGCACAGGCAAGAACACTTCCAAAAACACCAGCTTTTGGTCGCATGTCGACTTCAGCCCCTGCCTCGGAGATAAGGTACTGGACAACGTCCAAATCCCGGCCGGCAGCTGCGGCGATAAGCGCACTTCCATGTTCGCCTATGCTTAAGGGCATATTGACTTGGGCCCCGGCCATAAGCAGGTATTGGATTATTTCGAGGTTCCTATGATATGCGGCAGCGGCTAGCACACTACCATGGGGAGACAGCTCCAGTTGCATGTTCACGTCAAACTGGCCTTCTGATACGAGAAGACGGACAATCTGTAAGTTACCATTGCCTATCGCCAGCGTGATGGCGTATCCGGTGTTCTGGCTGTCCAGTAGCGCTCCCGCACGCACCAGCATCTTGCATAAAGAATCAACATTCCCTCCAGCAGCAAGCTCGACCAGCCCTTCACCCAGAAGATTTGTCTGCTTCAGGCATACGTCTGTGCTGGTCCACCAGTCCTCGAGGGTGGTATAGATCCCAAACAGGCTCATCCCCAATAACGGGGACTCGTCGGGATACAGCCGGCCGTGGTACAACACACGTCCTGGTCTCACCCTGTACCATTCATCTGCCTCGACCGTCGTCACTTTGCGGAGCCATCTCCTATAGTGCGGGCTGCTCATGGTTGGCGATCCCAGAAATCGCTCGAGAAGTGGTCTCATGGAAGCCACGGCAGTGGAGTCATGGCCTTCTTGAGCTCGAACGTGATAATGCCAATTATGCTGGACATAGCGCTGAAACGAGTATTCCGAGTCAAGCGGGCTGTCGTTGCCCACGGCTTCAGATGGAATTTCGCTCGCTCCGACAAGGGACGAATGCTTTCCAGACCGTCGAAACGTGTCAAGGAGTAGCAACAGACAAGCCTTCCCTGCGTATAGATGTGCCTTCTGGCGAGACCAGTGGTACTGCTCAAAATACTCTGTCACCGACAGGTGGGTGGCCCTCCACACAAGGCGTTCGGAATCAATGGTCAATAAATGTCTGCAAAGGGAAAGCAATGCGTCTTCACTGATTGCACTGGAAACTTGCAGTGTTTCCTGCTCCCCATCGATCCGGATGGCGCATAGGAGCTCCTCGCTCGTCAACGGCTCAGCAGCAGCCATGACCCAGATGAGAGCACGGTCTGCTAGGCGTTTGTCATACATATCGAGCTGTTCGATCTGGCCGTATATGTCATCGTATGTACTTTTCAGGTCGTGGGGAAGCGATATCAGACGGTTCCTGATTGACTCTGCACTCTTGCAATCATGTAGTTGTTCAAGTTGAAGATGTGTCCACTGGAACCTTTCGTCTTCATCAGCATTATTCTCGGCCTCGTTTAACGTTGACTTACATTCCACCGCTACGTTCACATAGCGTTGTAGTGATTTCCTGCTGGAAGGGCTCCAGCTCAGAGTTTAACTCAACGAGCTTGCGAAGTCTTTCTTTGATAAACTCTTCCATGTCGTTTTGGTTATGCTGCGCTTGCACCTCCACATTCGGTCCGGCCTGAAACTGATTTCGGATATCCTCGTCCGGACGGCTTGAGATGAAAATCTTGACTGGTCTCTGTGCCTTGGCCGATATCTTGGAAAAGAATCTGATCAGTTCATCCCGCGAGGCTGGTTCACACTCGTCCAGGGCATCGAGCACGAGGGTGGTTCTGGGGTAGAGATTGAACAGGCTGCGCAGTATCTTCTTGCACTTGGCGTAACCGATATCAGACCCCTCCCTTCTGGAGTCATGGTACACTTTGACAAGGTTCGACTGTATGAAGTCTGGCTTACTGGGAATAGCTGCGAGCTGCCGCACAAAGCTTTGGAGAATGCTCAGGGGCTGTCGCCTGTTCTCCTCTTCTCGGTTACAGTAGAAAAAGGCCACGCCTTCATGGTTCACAGAGTGCTCAAGGGTATGTTTGATGTGGTCAATGACCTTTGACGTTAGGAAAGTCTTTCCCACACCAGCTGGATGCAGTTAGCGTACGTTCTTTCAACAAAAATGAAGAACACTCACGCGATCCCCAGAGCCAAAGTACACCAGGCGAGCTTTCCCCTTCCCATTTCCGAAACACCTCACTCTCCAGCAGCCATTCGCACGTCTTCGGTGTCCGCCCGTCATTGATGGTGTTGTGATGTTTCGTATACGGTATGCCCGATATCCACTCCAGGATACTAAGCGACTGTTCAAACTTCATTTCCTGGAAGCAAGCCTCAACGCGCATATCGATCCGGGCCAGCGGTCCCTTAAGCGCACTCAACGCATCCATCAACGCAGTATCGGCCTCTGCACTGCGCCAGACTTCACATACCTGCGCAGCGCGCGCAACCTCGGCCTGCCGGTCATCCAACTCCGAAAAGAGACTGGAAGCTTTATCCGGGTTTACTAGAGCTTCCACAGCGCGTCTGGGTGTCCCCTGCGCCAACTGGGATCTGGTGTACGCAAGCAGCTCCAATGCAGCGGTGTACAGCCGGACCAGGGCTTCATGGAGCGTCTTCACGGTGTCTGCTTGTGTCCGGTCGGGGGTGTACACCGACTCGTAGACCCGGCCGTGGTGGATCACCTGCATAACTTTTTCGACTGTCGCCAGTAACGCCAGCATTTGATTGTCGTAGTCGATCGTGACTTGCAGCAGGGCTTTGACGACGTCCCACGGAGGTGAAGCTTGCGGAGGCACAAACGGGACGACGACATCCCCTATTCTCTGGACCCATGTCGCTATCTTTGATGCGTAGTCCCGGACGATAAGCTCATGGTCCTTGACACGGATCTTCCAGGAGTTCTGCTCGCAGAGGTCTTGTTTCTCTTGGACATCTTGTTTGAGATCGTCGAGGTGTGCTCTGATTGACCTCGGGGTGGTCTTGTCCAGAGCCGTCGTGTCTTGCAGCTGAGCTCGAGTCTTCTGCGACAAGGCGAGGAAAGCTTTGTGCCATAGATCGGCCCCAGGGCGATCGTCTTCGGGCGGTGGAGAATCAGTCCCAGCGATAGTAGGCAACGAGTCATCATCGTCGCTTGCTTCGTCATGGTCCTTAGGACCCTCTACCTCGGCCACAGCAGCCAGATCTGTCTTCCTCCGCCGCGATATGGACCGACGGGGGGAGATTGACTTGAACGACGCTTTCAGGCGCCGGCGTAGAGAGATTCGTACTGTTTCTTCGCGGGCCATATTCTAAGTATCTCTGCTGAGAGCAGGGTTGTTGCAGTGAGGAACATGGTGGGCGAACAGAACAGCAGATGGGACTCTACTACTCAACGACTAGCCCCAAGCCTCGTGTTGCCCTGCATACTCAGCCGCGCTCGCTTACCAGTAACTAGTTGGATAGGCCGCTGATATGATTTGCCGTCACGGCGGGGACCCTCAGCCAAGACTGGCGGAGCATGGCAAAAGTCTTGGAGGGTATAACCACTGTTCGCTGATAACACACATTCAGTACGACAAGGTATTCAGATAGGATATAGTACAATCTATGAGTAGAGTACAGCCCGAACGCCAACAATGCACCTCTATAAACGCCATCGCAATACAACCCATACCCAATCAACCAACAAATCAACCAGTCGATAAATCAATCAATCACTCTCCGACGGCATCCGCATATACGCATCAATCGCCGCACTAAACGCCGCAAAACCCGCACACCCAGCCGCCGCCGCCTGTGGCCCGGCCTTTGCGCCGAGAATGCCGCCCGTGATGCAGCCGGCCGCGACGCTGTTGGTGAGGTCGTTCTTCGCGCGCAGGCCCTCGATGCAGCACTCAGTGCCCGAGTACAGGGCGCCGACGATGCCGAAGTTCTTGGCCGACGACCACGACCGCGAGCCCATGTCTTTGAAGCCGCGGCGCACCTGTTCGCGCCAGGGCAGGTCCATGATTGCTTTTCCTTGGGGGGTGAAGGTGGAGTCGTAGGACATCTGTAGCATTACATTATGTATTAGTCTCGTTGTGTTCGCTTGCCTGCGCTTTCGCTTTGTTTGGCTGGGGAGTTGGGGGGAGGGTGACTTACGCTGGCCATGAACAGTCCAAAAACACCTCCCAGACCGAAACCCATCGTTCCCGAGATCACAGTCTTGATCGGGCAGGATTCCATCGCGGCGTGCATCTGCGACATGACTGTTAGTAGCTGGTTCTGACCAGAAAGGCGAGCGCGACGAACCATCTTCACCATGGCTTGTTCCTGCTCCGACATGCCCGCTGGCATGTTGCCAGCGCCGCCGAGGCCGCCCATCGGGGGGGTCATTCCGGGGACGTTCATAATGCTCGGCTGTAAAGGATGTTGTAATGAAGAAAAAAGAAGATATTGTATCGACCGCAGTCGGTCTATGTAGTCTAGTGGCGTGAGAAAAGTTTGGAGACCCCGGATGTTTTGCGGAGGCGGAAATTTATCACGGGCGGCGGGACGGACCAACTACGTTATGTCACGTGAGTGGCTGTCAAAACTATACCGAGTACACTCGACTACTATTTTCTTCTGCACTTCACATCCAGTCTAAATTTACTCATATATAATATAACAAAAGAATGTAAGAATCATAAGCGCTTCGTAAGGGTATTCAATCATCACCCTGCGTAAATCCGTCGTCATACCAGTCCTCTGTGCAGATCGTGTATATCCATCCCATCGATATCAACAATCACGGCGAGACAAACTCGGTCAGTCAATCCTTCTTGTCGTCCTTGTCCAGGGGCGGCGACTTCCGTTCGGGCGACGGTGACAGACTGCGCTCCCACTCGGCCATCAGGTTCGACGCGGTCCGGGTCAGTTTCGATGGGGCCAGCTTCGTGATGGCGGGCCAGGGGATCCCATCGGACACGCTGGGGTCGGGGATGTGAGAGTCGTGTTGGCGCCAGTCGCCAAAGCTACGGCCGTCAGCGATCTACACCACTACACAATATCAAAAGCAAAACAGTCACAGAGCGAACAGAGAACCACTTACCTCGTGCTAGTGCGCGGACTACTGCTCTGGGTCATGGGCGACTGGTCCTGCTTCGACTCGAGAGTCGACCGGCTCGACGAAGGTGTGTGCATTTTCTTCTGCTGGGGCGTATCCCAGTCATCCCAGTTCTCATCAACATCGAGATGACTGCTGTTTTTGTTGGTGGGTTGTTGCTGATCGATCGACGACCCGTTTTGGGCGTGGCGAGGCGCGGCCGGTTGCGCGGCGGCGGGAGGAGGGGACGTCTGTCCAGGTGGATCAATGCCGAATTCACTCCAGAACGACGAGTCTATGTCCGCCGATTGCGAGTCTTTACCAGAAGAAGATTTGCCCGCTTTGCTCCCGGACGATGACGGGGACCGCGATCCTTTTCCGCCCTGCGCCGCCGAGAGGCGGTCCCTACTGCGCGACGTCGAGCTCGAGTCCCGTTTGCTGCGGGGCCCCGCCATCGCACGCGATTCCGTCGCGCTGATTCCCTCCTCGCCCACAGTCGCTTGTCGGATATCCTCCAAGAACGTCCACAGGCCCTCGCGCAGATCCGACGCCATCTGCCGGCCGGTGCGCATGAGGGCCTCGCGCGACGGCGGCGGCATCGTCCGCCGCCACTGCGTGATCACATCGTCGCCGGGGGCGTTGGCGAGATCGCGGTCCCCACCGGCGGCAGCGGTCACCATCGGGCTGCGTTCGACGGACGGTAATGTCGCCGAGCGAGGCGATCGCCCGATGCGGTCGCCGTCGGGCGTCTCAACCACCGGGGTGTTGGCGCCAGAAGCCGGCGACAGCAGCGACAACGTGCGGGTATGCGATCCCTGGAACACGCGACGACCGCTAGCCGAGACCTTGGTGCCCTTTGTTGCAGCGGCGCGCAGACTCTGGCGGCGCTCCAGCTCGCGGCTATATCGCACCGGCGGCGGCGTCGGGGCGGCGGAGGAGCCCTCGGAGCTGGCGACGCTGCGGTCTCGAGTATGCTGCGGTGCGGCGGAGGCGGATTCTGGACCGGTGGAATCAGGGGAGCGCAGCGGGAGTAGTGGTTCGGCGCGATGGCTGATCTCGGTGCGTTTCTTGGTCTTCTCCGACTGGGCCCATTGTTTCTTCAGCGAGTCGAGCTCGGACTCGGCGCGCTGGAGCTCCTCGCGCAGCTCGAGGACTTTGCGTTCCTGGGCGGCGATGGCGGTCAACAGGCCGGAACCATCGTCTTGGTCGTCGAAGGCCATGGGAGTGCCGACGGGGGGCACGGGGGATTGGCGGGCGGAGGAGCGAGCAACAGGGGTCATGGCACCGGGGGATGACGACACGTGCGAGTCGACTACCGCGGCCGGGGGGAGATTGATGGGGAAGTTGAGGGTTAAGCGTTTGGTGTGGCGAGCGGCCGCATGAGGGCGAGCGGGGAGAGAGGAACGTTTGAGCTGGCGTTGTTGTTTTTCGTGGGAGAGCTGTTCCTGGAGGTCATCGTCATGATGGGGTGGCGGGTGATGTTGCTGGCACGTTTCCGGCGACGGTTCGGCCGCGCCCGTTCCGGGGGTCTCCCAGTCCCCCATTTAGATGAAATGG
This sequence comes from Aspergillus sp. MEXU 27854, assembly GCA_019721355.1. Classification (NCBI taxonomy): domain Eukaryota; kingdom Fungi; phylum Ascomycota; class Eurotiomycetes; order Eurotiales; family Aspergillaceae; genus Aspergillus; species Aspergillus sp. MEXU 27854. The sequence continues at coordinate 619,411 of JAGMTT010000002.1, forward strand.
AGAGAATGATGGATTGAGGGAAGAATGAAACGCCTATGGAAGCGGGAAAGAGGGAATCATGGCATTTCAGGGGTGGTGATAGAGACAGTAGCTGTGGGAAGGCTGAGACGAGCAAGGAGGAGAAGGACACAAACAGACAAACAACAAAGAATCAGGGATAGAGAAGAAGAGAGGAGAAGTAGAAATAAGAGGCCACGCACACGAACAGAAACAAGAGAAGGAATGCAATATATGGGGAAAATAAGATGAATTCTCCTAACGGTCGTAGAGTGAAATTACCAGCCCTTTAGTTCCGCCTAGACCGCCCATCCTTTCCGCCTTGGATGCTCAGGGGTTGATCGGCCCAGCCAGCGTTTCATGCCGTATTATGCAGTTCTAGAGCAACATACTCCGTATTATCTTGAATTTCTTCAGGCTACCTCAACCGGAGGAGATCCGGGTCACTACAGAGTAAACCACCTCATCCTGCGCTGCCTCTTATTCATATACTATCTTCGATGTGTGCTTTTCGCATTGGGTGGTCCTAAGGCTAACGGGATATAGATGAGTTCGGTGACCCGTTCATGAGACATATGGAAGAGAAATTAATGGAGAAAATATCACCATTGTTCAACCGCTCTACAGTCTCTGGGCTTGACAATCTGTGCTCATCAAGTAATTGCTTCCGGGCTGCCACACTCGGCGCTTCCAGAATCATCTGCGCCAACAACCATGTCCGATCCATGATCCGCGCGTTGGCTCCTGCGTCCAGTAACCGCTGAACAATCCCCTGGTGGTTCTTCATGGCTGCATCTAGCAAAGGAGTGCGCCCCAGGGGCGAGCCGGTCAGATCCGGATTTACCCGTGGATCTGTGAGTAGAATTCTGACCAGATCTTCTCGCGAGGCACGAACTGCTCTATGGAGCGGGGTGATGTGATCGCTATACACAGTGTTGACGTTCACGTCGCCCCGATTGACTAGCTTCTGGAGGAACTCCGGGTGTTTATGCCTTACTGCTTGATGAACGGGCGACTGCGTGGGACGGGACGCACTAGCACAAGCACCACATTCCAGCAACGCTAGAGCAATCTCAATGTGGCCCAATCGTGCTGCCCCCAAGAAGGGGGTTTCCCTGCTCAAATCTGGCAGGTTCACATCAGTGGTCGGCTGGGCCAGAAGACGCTTCACCACTGCGATATGTCCCCGCAGAGAAGCCATATAGAGGGGCGTACGTCATATGTTCTGGTTGACATATTCCCCAGTAAGCACGGCTTTCCGCGGTAGAGTACAGGCCATGTCGAACAGCATATACCAAGGCCGATCCCCGGGAATATGTTGCGTTGTGTTTATAGAGATGTGGGATCACTATATCGTAGAATGTGCAGTTAGTGCATGCGAGAGAGGCGAGATCGGCCTCGGTGTCAATGTGGGAGATGACGGCAAGGAGCAGCTCATTTGGAACTCCTGCTTATTTGCGCTTCCTTCGCATAGCTGGAGTTTAAGGAGAAATATGGTGGGAAAAAAGGGAAATGACAATATGTGGAATGAAAATGACCGCTAGACCCCAAAAGGCGTGAATACCTTATCCTGAGTGGACTCCCCGCTGATTGTACAAGTTCCCATGTACAGTTGGCTCCCGAAACAGACCGAAGTATGCGTCGCAGATCAGAAGAATCGATATGAAGATCCACGTGTAGACATGCAGCAGATCCACTCAGATGCCATTACTATCCACCTCACATACATACACACAGCCTCGACCTCAAGACCAATAAAGCTATAATCACAGGTTCAGTCAAAAAGAAACCAAGAAAATATCACCCCATCTCCAATCCAACAGAGAAGGAAACTCCAAACCCCACAAGCGAAGCACCAGCTGGGTATATCAGCGCCGTGGAGAGCTCAGAGCAGAGTCCAACTGAGTACGTGTCCGGCACGCTCAGAAAGCCCCCGGAAACGAACGTATTACCCCGATATCTCGGAGAACCCAAAAACGAGTGCAAATCATCCGTCGAACGAGCGAGATCCAGATGTAGAAAGTCAAGCATGTACCGATCTGAACGCCTTGAAACCTTTTGTACAAGAAAGAAAAAGAAACAAAGCCGGAGACTGCATGAATTCTCATGCTAAATTCCCGGCCATCGATTCCGAAGTCCTTCGGACCATCGCTGGTAAAGCACCTCGGACAGCTGCTTGGTATGCTCCATCCCGGGTACCTGCTGCCCCGGTAGTTGAGCCAACTGTGCCGGCGCCAGCGCAGTCGCCTCGGGTCCCACGGCGGATTGTCGCCGTCGGTGGCTCTTCAGATGGGGATTGTTTTGCGCCAACACCAGTCGAGGTCGCTGTGGAGATTCCGGTGGTGGAGCCTGCGGGACGAGACTTGACAGCTTGGAGTCACTGGGATTCGTCAGCACAGGATCTAAATTAAACCCAGGAACAGAAGATGGAGACGCACGCTTGCAGCTTTTCGTTGGTCGCCCGAAGAATGTGATAAAGACCTTCGGGATCCACCATTTCCAGATCGCTCCAGGCCTCCGCCAGGCGAGAGATCGCCTCTCGCTTCTCCTGATCGCCCGTCGTGCCCAGAACCTCCTGACACGCCAGCCCGACCGCCCGGCTGTAGGCTCGGCGGCCGAGCTGCGCCTCTTTACTGTTGGGTTCGGAGAACAACGTCTTGGGGCTGGCGTTCTCATCGCCGCCGACCGGATGTTGCGATCCAAACGAAGGGTCGGGCACAATCTTATCAGATACGCGACGGAACTGACGAACCGTCGACGGGCTGTTGCCAAAGGTCAAGTCCACCCCGAGAGGCTGTTTCACGCCGCTTGACCGTCTCTTTCGCTGGGTTCGCCGGACCGACGGGCTGCGATCTGGTGCCGGGGTTCGTCGCACGGCCGTGTTGGTGAAATTCGTGGCGTGCTTGGGGGGAGCAGGTGGATTCGAAATGTGTAGGTCGTCCATCAACTCCGAGGTCTCGTCATACAGGAAGTCCTGGTTTTCGGTATCGTTCTCCCCGTCCAACGGGTCCTTGGGGGTCTTCATCGTCGGCGCTTTCACGGTGTCGAACACCCATCCGTCGTCATCCTTGTCGAGATGCGTGATAGTATTGCTAGACACGTCAGTAAGTCACCCCCCGAAGAATCCTCCCAGTATACATACAGGGACTCCGCATAGTATTTGATATTGTTGGTCACCCCGCGACCCGCATCCCAGTCTTGCTTTCGATGAATGAGCTCCTGCAAAGCCTCTGTTCTCCCCGCGTTGCGAATGAATTTGTGTCGCAGCAGCTCTTTCGCGCTCGGACGACGATCGGGATCCTTGGTCAAACACTGGGCGATGAAATCCTTGAACGTGTTGCTGTACTGGTCGCCTTCGAGTCTCGGTGCCGGCTCCTTCGGGATCAGGAAGAGCACTTTCATCGGATGAGTACTGGCATGGGGCGGCTCGCCATTGATCATTTCAATGGCCGTAATTCCCAATGACCAAATATCCGCCTTGTAATCGTACCCGGCTTGCTGTATGACCTCCGGGGCCATCCAAAACGGCGTGCCGACGAATGTGTTCCGTTGGGATTTAATGTTGGTCAGCTGGGCCGCAACACCAAAATCCGCCAGCTTGACCTTTCCCGTATGCGACAGGAGCACATTTGCGGCTTTTATGTCGCGGTGAATCTTTCCCTCGCAGTGTAGATAGTCCAATCCCTGCAGGAGTTGCTGACAGATTATGGAGACGTGCGCTTCGTTGAACACACCGGGTTTCAGCTGCGTCGCGGATTAGCCAACACAGCACACTCCATTGGATTCATGCCTCTCAAATCTCACCAGATCGAGACAAGAGCCTCCCCCAAGATATTCCATCACAATCCATAGTTTATGTCCGCGCAGAAAACTCGCCTTGTACTGCGTTACGTATTGGCTGGCGCATGTGGCCAGCACCGAGATCTCCTGCTGGATTTCCTGAATATCGTCTTCGCTCGATTCGAGGTCAATCTATTCGCGCAGAGCGGTCGCGTCAGTCCGATTATCTCATTTCATCTGCGCATCAGCCAGAAACGTACATGTTTAACCGCAACGATCTCGCCGGTAGCTTTCTCAATTGCTTTGTACACCGTTCCGAAACTACCGCCTGCAGAGCACAAAGAGAACCTGGTTAGCGACTTCGACTTGACATGGGTGCAATTGACCGCAAGACTTACTCCCCAGCTCCTCCATCATCTGATAATGACTCGCCATGTCGTCCGCCATGGTTCGCGCGGGATGGAATTTTGTTGCAACTCAGGGGTGCGGAAGAACACAGGGAAAAAGAGAAAGAAAAAAGAAAACCCAGTATGTGGCACGCGCTCGTTCTCGTCGTCCAGAACGACCTTGCGCTGAAACCTACCGCGAGGACGGACGGCAGCAGAACGATACGGCGAAGAGGACGATGATAACAAGCAGAGATCAACTAAATCGATCCGACTCCATCGCATCCAATGGTTGACGCCGGCGGCTTCCATGGTTCGCTGACACAACAGGGCGGTAACGCATGGCAACGCTCACCGCCTGCACCATGCAGCTGAGGTAAGCGGGACATTACCTCGTGCATGAAGAATGCATCTAATGCAGCATCTATTTTACGTGCATGGATGAGTTGACGCCGACAGCAAATCAGATCGCTCTTGAATACCGTTACACACTATGTAATCTCCGAAGTATGTCTCAGCCACATGTCCATCTCCATCATTCGTAATCCCTTCCCTAAATGTACTTGTACGGGTTCATGATGCCGTTCTATTACCGTTAGCGCTCATTCTGCAGCATGTCAATACACTTGGCAGATTCCAGATAACTTACCGGATCGTACAAATCCTTCAGCTGCTTCATCAGCTTCACCATTGTGTCGTTCTGGCTGTACCCGATGAACTCCTTCTTGGCCAGACCGAGCCCATGCTCCGCGCTAATGCTGCCCTGGCGCTGTTGGATCCACTCGTACACCCAAGGCTCGATCGCCTTCTCAACCTCCTTGTTGTATTGCCGCACGGCAATGTTCAGGTGCAGGTTCGAGTCGCCCATGTGACCGTAGCCAACCACTGCCCGGACCGGGAACGAGTCATCGTCGCCGACAAGACCCATCTGCGTCAACCGGGCCTTGCAGTCCTCCACCAGCTGGTACAGCTCCGGCAGAGGAATCGACACGTCGTACTTGTAGGTGCCGCCCAGGTGGCTCAGGGCCTCCGTAATGCCCTCACGCCAGCGCCAGATCCCCTGGAACTGCGTCTCGTCCTGAGCCAGCACGCCATCGGCGACGATGCCCTCGCCCATGATGTGCTCCAGGAATGCCTCCAGCTTCTCCATGTCGTGGTCGGCGTTCGACCCGCTGGTCTCAACAAGACAGTAGAACGGGTACTCCCCTTCCAGCGGGTACTTGTTACCCGTGGACTCGTGGACCAGCTGCTGGGTGCGGCCGTCCATCAGCTCAAACGCTGACAGGATCTCCGACAGCTGTCCCTTGGCCTCCTGGAAGGCGCGGCACACATTCTCGTAGTTCTCCAGGCCAAAGTACGCAACGTTGACGGCCTTTGGACGCGGCGGGCAGATGATCGACACCTTCGTGACGATGCCGATAGTCCCCTCGGCACCGATGAACAGCTGCTTCAGGTCGTAGCCGGTGTTGTTCTTGCGCAGGGTCGAGAGCGCATCCACCACCGTACCGTCCGGCAGGACGGCCTCCACGCCCAGCACGGTCCCGTGAAGACTGCCGTAGCGCAGCAGACGCAGGCCACCTGCGTTGGTGGCGACGTTGCCGCCGATATGGCACGAGCCCTTGGCGCCCAGGTCCAGCGGGAAGAGATAACCACGCTCGGCGAGGTACTGGTCGGCCACCTCAAGGATGACGCCGGCGTCGGCAACCAGCACGCCCGAGGCCTCGTCGAAGGAGTGGATGGTGTTCATGCGCCCGGTGTTGATGACGATCTCGTCGAAGACGGGCACCGATCCGCCGACCAGGCCGGTGTTGCCGCCCTGCGGGACAACGGCCAGTTTCCGCTCATTGCAGTATTTCAGCACCTTGCTAACCTCCTCGGTGGACTTGGGCTTCAGAACCAGCCGCGTGTGGCCGCGGTACTTGCGCATCCAGTCGCTGTTGAAGGGCGCGATGTCGTCGGCGGCATCGGTCGTGACACCGTCAATGACGGCGGATTGGGCGCCCAGGAGCTCCTTGAAAAAGGTCACATCTTGCTCGGTGATCTCGGCGAAGTTCGGGTTGCGCTTGACGTTAGGGTAGGCATCGGTGGTGTATTTGATCTCCTTGGTCGCATTGACGGGGGTGGTGATGCTGAAACTCCGAGCGGGCGTTGTCGTCGTCGCGAGGGAAGGGCCGCGGGCGGTGGTGAGGATGGGACGTCCCGTGCTACGGGGCTTGGGAATGCGAGCCCGCCGAAGGGCGGTTGAGAAATTCCGCGCGGTGGACATGGTTGTGGTGGATGGGGGGGAGAGCGAGAATGAAGGCGAAGGCGCTCTAAAAAATGAACGGTGGTCCGCTCGGCAGGTCGCCGACGCCGGAGTCTCTCCTCCGTCCCGACGGATGCATGTTGCCTTGGTCCGGATGTTATCCGCGCTGCCGCCAAATTATCCAATTGCAGATGATATGATTCATTCAGAAGATAATGTGCTGGTTGAAGAGATACTGTCTGAATTAGTGATAGTGTGGTGAGGGTGCGGACTGCGCAGACGGACATCCGGTAGTATGTAGGAGTAGACCCAGGGCATTTCAACCCTGCCTACAAAACATATCACTTATAATTGGAACAGATTGTACTATATAAGATGTCGTAGCTCTTCTATGTTTTTATTCAGGCGAATGGACCTGATACGTGTTTCGTTCTGGTCAGCGAACAGTGGTATATATATTCTTGACGGCACTGAGATGAAATAAGGCTATCTCAAATCCCCAACACGTAACCGACGCTTCGTCAGTACTTACAGGGAAAGGGTATTATCTGAGGTATCATTGTATCTCCTTGAAAAGAACATCCAGCACCGACAATTCAACGTAGACCATGTCATAGGTTATCCCACAGCCATGTTTGGCCAGGTTGAGAAGGATAGTATACCCATCCCGAAGAGAATAAATGCCATCAAACAAATACACTTCAGTGGCCTCCGGTCTTAGCATGACACTAGTACGTACAGCCCCAAACTCTGTATGCTTTCGACTTCACGTGTTTGAGAACACGAGGTGGCGTCGCCGGCTGACTAGAAGGCAGACACATTGGAGTTATAGATATAACTAGAACTGATTTCGTGTCTCCTGTAGAGAACATACTCTCCACGCCCTAGACAGAGCTTCCAGCCCCTAGGGAAAGCCATCGCGATGGTACAACAAGATGAAGAAGGATATGCTTTCGCGCAGGCTATCAGCGCCATCATCACCTCCCAAAACTCCTGCACACTACACGAACAATGTGACAGCCATTGCAGCGGTCGAGTGGGCGTAAGCCGATACCATCTATCTCCATCTGGTGTCCGCTCGAACGAGGTGGATCTGCGAGCTGAGCTGGCTCGACTCAATCTTTCATCGTCAACACCTACTCGAACGGAACCCCTGACGATTAGCGCAGACACTCCCGCGTTCACCTATACACCACTCAAACAGCCCAATAAGAGCATTCGTCTCTTAAAGACCAAGGCAGGTATCTTTCGAGCGGATCCGGTTGACGTGGAACTCGCCGAATTCGAATTAGACAAAGCCCCGGCTTATGGAGCGCTGTCGTACTGCTGGGGTACAGATGTTGCTGATAAAAAGATACTGTGCAATGGCCGGGTCCTCCACGTAACCCCGAGCCTTGAGCGCTCTTTGAAGCAGCTTCGAGCCGGATTTCGTCCCGGCGAAAGGGAGGAATGGATTTGGGCGGATGCTATCTGCATCAATCAAGACGACGTCGGAGAGAAGAACGCACAGATCCGGCTCATGGAGCAGATATACTCCACGACAGAGACAGTTTACATTGATCTTGCGGGAGTCGGAGGATATTCAATGAGCTTCAACGACTTCAACCTGCGTTTCGGCGACAACACGGGTGGACTGGGCTCCCAGGACCTTCTCACCGAATCTGACCATCCTTCTCATCCATTTCATTTCAGGACGGCATTCTTGGCTCTGAAGCAACCTTGGTTCACTCGGACGTGGGTAATCCAGGAGATGGCCCTCGCGAAGAAGGCAAAGTACATCTTCCATGGAAACGTCTTCACGCAGCCCGAACTCGATGCCATCTTGACGAGGGAAGCGCTGCGATCGCATCCGGAGCGAGCCCAAGAGCTCATGTCCGGAGGCGCCGTTCTCATGAGAGGGTACTTGAATTACCAGAAGATGCAGACCATCAAGAACGCCTATATCAGTGGTCGGAAGGACTCCCTGCCATTCATTCAACTGACAAGCGACTTTGTGGCCAGGGACCCCAAGGACAAGATCTTTGGCCTGTTAGCACTGTTCAACGATAACGATCGGAGGGCCATTGGACCCTACTCCCAGGACGTGTATAGCGTGTACAGACGTTTTGCGGCGCTTCAAGTCCGGCTCGGCCACGCCATCACGATGCTCGATAGCGCCGGCCTTCAAAAGCGCCGGCTTGACAGCCGTCAACTTGCATCCTGGGTTCCTGACTGGACTGCACAGTCCGGCAATGTCAAGAACATCTCGACCCTCCGGCCCGTGCCTTACCGGGCATCGGGATCATCTACGCCACGAATCGAACTGCTCGGCGACGCCGGTTCGACTGGCCTCCAACTTCGAGGCCTGCTGATCGACCGGATTACATCCGTCGTGCCTTTCGCCAACCCAGACCCTGACCCAAGTTTCCTCGACTACCACAACCGCATCCGCGCCCACTTCGACTCGTGGCTCCAGCGTTCGCGCTCCGCCTACCGAGATAATGACGAGGCATTCGCCCTGCTCCTCCTGATGGACGACACCTACACCGGGGCCAACGCCATCATCTACAGCAGTCCAATCTACACGCCCGCACAGACCTACCGCGAAGCCCTCCGGAGATGGCAGGCGGGGTCAGATGGCGGTCTGAAAGGCCAGAAAATGGACGCGGTCGAAACGTTCCAGATGCAAGCCAAAACGACTTGCTTGGAGAGGAGCTTTGCGATCACGACGAACGGACGGATCGCTTTGGTTCCGCGGATGGCTGCTGCAGGCGATATTGTTGCATTGTTTCATGGGGCGACAGTGCCGTATCTAGTGAGACCTGTGGAGGGAGGATTTGTTTTACTTGGAGATGCTTATGTTGGTGGAGTGATGGACGGCGAAGCTGTGACTAGGGACCAGCGGGGGAAGGATATCGTATTGGTGTGATCTTGATCTCATAATAAGATATGTATACATAGCAGAATACCCGAGCATGAGATGGTTGAATGAGAGATACTTCATTTTATACCATCACACGGATGATTGGTGGTCTATCCCAATCGGGAATGACCCCAGCTGCACAGCTGCACAAGTCACATTGATCACCACAATTCCGCCTTGACCTCCTCATACGGTCTTCTGCTCACTCACCTGCATCCTGAAACCTCTAATCCGGTCCTCCTGCTTCGACCATATCCACATCGCGCAGTTCTCTCGCTCCCAAACCGGACACCCAGTGGTTACGTCATTTCAGTGCCCCGCAGTCGGAAGCTTTTCTCAAGAGCGGATCTGCTTCCTCGAACTCTTCAACATGTCCTTCGCTGAGACCACCTCGCTCAACATGTCTACCGTCGTTCTTGTGACCGGAGCTTCGGGCCTCCTCGGCCGTCAGGTGTTCAACACTTTCAAGAGCTCTGGTTGTCTGGTTGTTGGTCAAGGGTACTCACGGGCCAATCCCCCCACCATCCTGAAGGCGGACTTGGAGAAGCCCGATGATATCCACGCCCTGTTGGACGATGTGAAGTAAGCTAATCTGACAATTGGTGTATCAAATGCATGCGCTGACTATGGCTGACTGGATAGACCCCAAATTGTCGTGCATTGTACGTGATCGGATGCAAAACCACCCTTCCATATTCTGACCCATGAATAGGTGCTGCGAATCGATCCCCAGATCTCTGCGACAAAGACCCCGACCAAGCGCGCCGTCTCAATGTCGACGCCACGCGCGCCCTGGCCAAGGAGACTGTCACCCGCAACGCCTTTCTGATCTACATCTCGACCGACTACGTCTTCCCCGGAAAGGAAGGGGAGGCGCCCTACGAGGCGGACAGCCCGACCAACCCGCCCAATCTGTACGGACAGTTCAAGCGGGACGGCGAGGTCGCCGTGTTGGAAGAAACCAAGGACACTGGGCTGGGGATTGTGCTGCGGGTGCCGGTGCTGTACGGCCCGGCTAAGGCCAACTCCGAGAGCGCCGTGAACACGCTCATCGACGCGGTACAGAAATCCCAGGACGCGAACGCCCAAGTGACGATGGACGACTGGGCGCAGCGGTATCCCACCAACACCGAGGATGTGGCGCGGGTATGCCGCGACATCATCATCAAGTACATCAAGGAGCGGTCGCGGATTAAGGAGCTCCCGAAGATTCTGCAGTTTTCGTCCGAAGACCGCATGACCAAGTACGAGATCTGCGAGAAGCTGGCCGAGGTGATGGGGGTGTCGCTGGGAGGCATGATTCGCAACCAACAAGGCAACGACCCGAATGCGTCGGTGCAGCGGCCGTACGACACCCATCTGTCGACGAAGGCGCTGCAGGAGCTGGGGATTGATGTACGCACGGTTGACTTCGTGACGTGGTGGTGAGTTTTCATTTTTTCGTATTATTTTGGGAGACGATTTGATTGAGATCGACCGTGGTGCAGATGGGCGAAGCTAACTCCATGCAGGCGCAAGTATCTGAGCGGATCCAAGAAATAAACAGGAAGGGAGGTTGCCCGAGGGAACAAATTGTAGATTTCAATCTGTTGGATGATTTACTGTTACGAACAAAAGCATGGGAGATACATAGATGAATGGATGTCAATCACCCGCGATAGGTGCTCTGGATCTACTCGGGACATGTCGATCCCTGCGAGACCCTACAATTAATGGTAATTTCCGAATGAATCCAGACGAAGGAGGACTTCCGAATACGTAGATGCGACAGTAATGAACCGTTCCATTATTATTAGCCGTGATCGCAACGGAAGATCGGGTCAATGTGACGTTACTTATATTTAGCACGGGGGGAACAAATCTCCGGAAATCACTTCCCCCCGTCGCAGTCTACTTTTCTCCGCTGCCCCTGCATGTGTGCCCACACCTCTCCTTCGTCCATCCAGGTTTCGCTTCTCCTTCATCCGGTTTTCTTTCTCTCATCGTCATCCCCATCATCCTGCGAACTCGGCGCTCCACTTCTTCCTCCTCGAACTCGGCGGGTTGATGTTCGCGCATGGTCGGCGCATGTGTGTCTGTTGGTTGTGCGACGCGAAATAGGGGCATCCTATTTCTTTAGAGAGAGGCCTTCATACTTCTGATCGGTATTCGACCCTGTCAAACGAAGTCAAAAAGCCTCGTTGAACGCTGGGTGAGTCCAGGCTGTCCGAAAAAGGCATAGATCGGGTGAACCGTTGCTTCTCACGAGATTAATCCCACTGGAGACTAACAGTACTAGATCGCACTAGTTTTAGTCGCCTCTGGACTCCAGATCCCGACACTTATCATGCCCACGAGGCCCACGCGACATCCTCGATCCTAACGCAGCGTGAATGAATCCAGTCGCAACCCTTCCTCTCGCATCATGGCCGTGGAGAAACAGGACTCTGCCGCCGCCGCCCACGGCCAAACCCCCATGAAGTTCTCCCGGTATCGCTCCGTGCGCAAGGCTGCCACTTCTCAGAAACAACCCCAGAATACCATGCCCCCGTCCACCCCGTTGCCTCCAGCGAGGGCTCCCAGCATGCCCTCCAATAATGTGTCTCCCCCGGGTTCGACAAACGCGACTATCCAGCGGAGCATGTCGCGATACCGGCGCCAGAGGGCGCCGCCTTCGCGCTCCTCCGCTGAGGTCCCGTCGCAGCCCCCGGTGCCCGTTCCGACGGACCAGGTCCTGGCCTACAGGCCTCAAGCGCATGAACCGACGAATGGGTATTCAGTCCCTCCGCGACTACGCAGAGAACCGGGGTCTCGCGAGGGAAGGAGAGAAGACGTTGCGATCGTCAATCCCTTTTTGGGGGATGACGAGGACGACGAGGACGAGGCGGAGCGGGAAAGACATCGACAGAATGCTATGGACCGGTTGACCGGTGGTGAGGCGCAGAAGGCACGGCCCCCGCCTCGTCCGACAACGCGCGAACGAAGCGTGAAACATCGCGAGGACCGGTCGCGACGAACCAGCCACGATCTACCGCGCCGCTCCCTTAGCGAAAGGACTAAGGATAAAGTGTTGGATGAGACAACGGATAGGGGTGTTGACCAGAGCATGGGTGCCCAGTTTCCAGGCCTCGATGCCCCCGTTTCAGCGGTCAATGCTGGGGAGCGCAGAGTTGTTGTGCAATACAAAAAGACGTCCATGGATCTGCCTGTCACACCGTCGACCTCCGTGGAGGACCTTTTGTTCCTGGCGGCGAAATCCCTCGACGGGCAGATTGACTCGGCCAAATTTATCCTTATGGAGTCCTTTCTCGAACTCGGACTCGAGCGCCCGCTGCGTCGGTACGAGTCGATCCGAGACATCATGAACTCGTGGGCGCATGATAGGGAAAACACATTGATTGTCGTCCCCGCCGCCAGCCTGGACGCGTTGACACTACTGGACGCCCAGCGGGTGCCCGCGCAGCAGCCGGCGGACGTGCCGTTACACCTGTATTACTCGCAACGGCCGCGCAAGTGGGATAAACGGTACATCACCCTGCGATCGGACGGCCAAATCACCGTGTCGAAGCGGGAACAAGGTCAGGACCAAGCCAATGTGTGTCACATGTCCGATTTCGACATCTATTCGCCGACGGCGAGCTTCCTCTCGCACAATGTCAAGCCGCCCAAGAAGATCTGCCACGCCGTCAAAAGTCAACAGAAGTCGAGCATGTTCTTGTCGACCGAGAACTTTGTCCACTTCTTTGCGACGAATGATCGTACCATCGCTGACCAGTTCTACCGCGCGGTCCAGACGTGGCGGAGTTGGTATCTCGTCAATATGCTGGGCGCTGGTCACACGGAGGAGAAAGCCGACGCTCAGACACAGCCGTCGCGACCGCTGTTGAGCACGTCCGAGAGCTGCAACAGCGACGATGGCGCTCATGCTTTAGATCGCTCCAAGTCGTCTCGGTCCAAAGACCTGTTCTCGCGCAAAAAGAGCACACGGGAACATGCACCGCCGCCGCCGTCGTTCCCGAAATCGCTCGTCGACGAGGCCACCACGGTGGATGCCGCAACGGGCGAATCGCCGTTTGCTTCGTCGGGGCTTCTCGGCCGCACATACACAATGCGCCAGCGTGCAATGAAGGAGCGCGAAGAGCGCGAGAAGCGCGCGAATGAAGAGCCCTTTTCGGCACAAGGCCTCGTGGGTAATATGAGCTCGCGCCGCAGCCGACCCAACAGTCGCTCCAACACCATGACATCGGCCCAGGCCCCGGATTTGCACGGTGTCATGAAACGCTCGCAGTCGGACAAGATCAAACCGCTCGTCGACCTGACGCCCGTCTACCAGGAACCGCCGCAACATACGCGCAAAGGGCGAGGCGTCGCCGTCGAACCGGGCCACCTCCTGATTGATGCGGCCACAGGCCCCGAGGCGCCAGGCGGAATCGCAATTCCCCCGTCGACGACATGGAGGCGGCCCCCACCACCGGAGATACCCCCAGACACGCGGACTCGACAGCGCTCAAACACAGCTCGCAGCACGAGCAACCACCACCGACCATACAACTTCCAATCGGCCACGGCGCCGACGTCGCCCATCTCCCCTGAAGGTTCTCAACCGCGCGAAGACCCGTTCCTCCCGAACAGTCTGCTCGCGCGATCCGCCCACATCCCCACGGGAGCTATACCGAAGGGCCACGGCGTGGCGACGGGAGACCGCAACGCATCGAAACCGATGCTGGACGTCTCGCCGGTGAACCCGTTTGCTGAGGGTAGTTTACTCCGCAAGTTGTAACCATTTACGAATGCATGGCGTTGGTTAGGTCGGCCGTTGTTAGATATCCAGATGTTATATAGTCATTTGTCTTGTCCATATTGGATTCATTCAGTTTCGACTCCTCTCGTCCTACGCATGCGAATGTACCCAAGAAAGAAACAGCTAATTGCTGGTCCTCCCCTCAACTTCCTCGACAACCCGCACAATCGCCTCGGCCGTCCGCTCCGGCATGCTCAAAAACGGCGAATGCGACGCGGGCAAATGCGCCGTGAGCACATTCTCCGGCTTACCCGCCTGCGCCATCAGGCCGACCAGCTTCTCCTGAATGGCGAGCGGAATGGCCTGGTCGTCATCGCAGAAGATATACGCGCACGGCATGGCGCGCCACGGCTCATGCACGACGGCGCCATAGAACGGCGCCCTGCAGGAGTGGCGCAGCTCAGCGATGGCTTTCTCCTGCAGCTGCGGCGCGACATCGTGGTAGAAGATTCTGCGCTCCTCGGACGGGTAGGAGTAGTCGTTCTAAGGTACTTGTCAGCATGTGCCTTGCCTATACCCCAACCTGACACCAACGCTGCCACCGAAAGAAACACCAGAAACAGAAGGGGTTTGGGGAGGCCGTACATCAAACTTCATCCACGGCTGCCACTTCCCCCCCAGCGCATCAAACAGCGACGAACCGCTCTGCAGCACAAACGCCGCGAGGTACACAACCACCGCGATGCCGCCCTTCTTCCCCTGCTGCGCGCGGGTCTCGATCCCGAACCCCTCGCTGGCGTTGGACACGACTACCCCGCCGTACGAGTGGCCCAGCAGCACGACCGTCTTGCCCTCGTCGTCGATCAGCCGGCTCAGCGTGCGCCGCAGGCTGGCGACGTCGTCGGCCAGCGTCTGCGTCGGCGGCTCGGCGCCGATGGACGGGTGCGAGATGCTCTCGGTGGGGTAGCCGGCGGCCTGCAGGGCGGGCTCGAGCAGGGCGTAGCAGGAGCCGGTGTGCCAGGCGCCGGGGGCGAGGACGATCGTGGGGGCCATTCTGCTTTCTTTCTTTGTGATGAATTTGGGTTGTATTTGGTAGGAGTAGAGGGTGAGAGTGTTCGGGGAGGAGGGGGATGATATATAGGTATTCTGTACTCCACAGGTAGGATGTTGGTTGACGTGCTCCACCCGTGGATCGACCTGCAATGGCGCTCCTTCGGGTCTGGCATGCGTTGCGCTCCTCCCCGGGCGGATTCATTGCGGCGGATGTTGCAGCGAGGGTCGGGAATCCCCCATATAGACGAGCGGCAGTCCATGGATGTACGGATATACGGGGTTCGTCTAGGCAGTTTGTACAGGAGCATGTCGAGGGAAACCCCCACTGCGGAATGCTTCCTTTATGATGCATCAGTCCGACTGTGCACAGATATGCATGAAGAATGGTAACCAGGGAGTAAGGTATGTTTTCATTGAAAATTCCGTACCAACATATTCCACCACATTATAGATATTAGAGGTCATTAGAACTGAAACACATTAACAACCAAAGACGCAGAATCTAGCTAATTGCCCTTGTACACCTTGAAGGTCTTGAATTCCCAGTAAGCCTCCTTAAACGCAGACGGATTGTCCCGCACAAAGTCATTACATTTCCCTGGACAGCCATACTGCTGGGTATAGAACTGCGGTTGGGCCCCGTACTGACCGCAGAGATCGATATTCGCAATGATGCTCTGGTTCCGGAAGTGCGATGGGATATCACAGTTTGTGTTGGGAAAGTCCGCCAGCGCGGTGCCCCAGGTCGACGGGTCGGGATGGCCCGAGGTGATGTCGTTTGGGATGGAATCCCGATGAAAGTACCAGGCGCGGATGCCCGCCTCACGCAGCTCCAACGCATACACCTGCCTCATCAGCATAAGTTCATACACAACCAAGACATTACTCACCCCTCCGCCGCCCTTGTTAAAGGCTTCGCCGTAGGAATCCGGCTCGCCCTGGACACCACACCCCGAGTTGCTATTGGTGCTGTTGAGGCACGTCGTATACTTTGCCTTGCCGGTCTGCTTCCGCTTCACCTTCATGTTGCAGCCACCCGTCGTGTGCAGCGTCACCGCGTTGCCGTCGGTAGCCTTGTTGTTCGTCTCCAAGACGTCGATTTCGCCATTGTCCGGCCAGTTGGCGGAATCCGTCAGCCACAGCGCAGGCCACGTCGCGCAGCCATACGGCGTGTGGAGGATGTCAAAGATGAAGAGCCCCGTGTCGTAGGTGGCCTTGGACTCCAGCCGGACAGACTGCCGGCCGTTGACAGCGTTCGTGTTGGTCGTGTCCACCCTCAGCACGACCGAATCCTCCGTGGCATGCGTGAGATTCAGCCATTGCGCGCCCGCTTGATCAACGTATCTATGAAATCCGTCAGTACCGTTCTCCCACCGCGCAAGGAACACCCATACTGCACAAAGCCATCCGTCGGGTCCTCTCCGGAGTAGTAATTGAACCGATCGAGAAACGTAGCCGGCTCGTACGAGTCCACCAGCTGATACTCCAACCGCGAGTAATCCGGATACCGATTCGCCTTGGTGCCCTCGACCGCACCCACAATCACCGCTACAATGACCACCACCACCGCGAACCCGGCAATCAGCTTCGTGCGAAGCGACCAGCCCCGTGGGTTGTACCACGGATAGCTTGCGCCGGGGTCTGGGTCTTTGCGCGGCGGCCCGGACCCAGCGCCCGGCGGCGGCGGAGGCCCTGCATGCTGGAGGTCATCGACCTCCAGCTTGGGGAGATGCGATGTCGCGCCGCCATAGCGACTGAAGTCGTCGGCTGGAGGGTAGAGCGGATTGGCGCTCATGTTTGGGAGCTCTCGCAGGGATGGCGCTTTGCGAGCTTCGTCGTCCAATTGAGGGGTGATTTGCACGGGACAATTCGCACAAGATGAAAGAAAGGACGAAAGTCGGACAGAAGGATGCAGGACGATACGAGACTGATGGTCGGCCCTGAAGGGCGTCGAGAAATTGGTGACACTTGGTGGGATGGCGTCATGAGGAATGCTCCGATCATGGCCCAAAGAGGAAACCAGGGGCTCTGCATGCAGTAGGTGATGCAATCAGTGTTTTCGGATCTCGTGCTGGAGTAGCTTCGATCATTCCACGAAATCTCTTCTATTGGATGATGGCCTACTGGTAAACAAAATGTTACTCTGTGGTCTCCCCGATCAGGTAGCTTCAATATTGTAGGAAGAACATATACTCCGTAGACTGTGATGGTCCCAGATTTACTAAAAATAACATCCCATTCATGTGTAACTGGATTGTTAAGCTCCTTAGTCATTGCTTAATTGCGCCTGCAGATCATTGCAAAGCTTGCCCTGACCATCCAACTGCTGCTATTCAGGACCATATTGAGAATCACAATGCTATTATATACAGAGACAATGCCAATTTAGGGATCTATCTACCAGCTAATTGAAGATCCCCCATACTCTTTCATCATGGACTAGATAGTCTCCTTTTTGCAAACCAAATGTCTGCTTTGCCACGTTTCATGTGCCAATATCTCGTGGGTCAAATCAATGCTGAGAGTTAACTTCCAGACTTATCCTGCTAAGATCTATACACT
This sequence comes from Aspergillus sp. MEXU 27854, assembly GCA_019721355.1. Classification (NCBI taxonomy): domain Eukaryota; kingdom Fungi; phylum Ascomycota; class Eurotiomycetes; order Eurotiales; family Aspergillaceae; genus Aspergillus; species Aspergillus sp. MEXU 27854. The sequence goes on from JAGMTT010000002.1 coordinate 637,056, forward strand.
GGAACGGAAGCAAGGAGTATAAGAGTGGAAAGGTCTCCGAGGCAGCAGCCTCTTCTGAACAGCCTGGGAGTCTTGTAGTATCTCCATAAGTGACGATCTTTGTGGAAGCCCATTGAAGTAACGAAGCCGCGCGCACCTCTTCATTTCCCTGTATAGTATTAAAGACTCTCACTGCATTTGGTGGATGGACCGCTTGCAGAAGTCCCACAGCCGGGGAACTTCCGGGGCCCCGGGCACGCACCCCGGAACGTCTTGAGCCTCAAGGGATATAATACTTTCACGCTATAGGATAAATGCTGTCTGTCGTATCAGGGTACGTCGCCGCCTTTCGGCAAACTTCGGATGGACACAGTGGAGGTATACAACCTCACGCCGAGTGTTCTTTACTTTGGCAAGGACACATCAGATAATCCCGTGGACATCGTCAAAGTCGGGAAAAGCGCAAGACCGTATGAAGGATTGTCCTTTTTGCGTCTGATTGGAAAGTAATGAACGATGGTAGCTTTCATCCAGCTTTGCACGGCTTACCTCGAACTGCTTGCTGAGGACGAGGCTCCGTGATATAACGCGTGCTAAGCATTCTGGGGTTCCCCACCGGAGCCGGCTGAGCATTTAGCCAGACTCCCCGCTTGAATCTTCTCTCTCCTCACGAGTTTTATCTGTCGTCTCCAACTCCCCAATACTGCCTGATGGAGGACACAGACAAATCATCCCCGGGGATGGAGTCGCAGAACAGAGAAAAACAGCCGCAGCCAAATGCGGAGACAATGCAGAAGGCCTCAAAAGGGTACAGAAACAGAAACCCGCCCCGTATCTTCATAGAACTGGAGCTAACAACCCCAGTCGTCAGGTCATGGTCGTCGCTGCTGGCGCGCTCGTGATGTTCACGACATGCGCCTTTGTATTTACTTTTGGTGTGTACCAGTCTCTTTACGAGGAGATGGCAAAAGAAAGCAACACCCCGTTTACTGGAGCGTCAACCGCGCGGATCGGACTGATCGGTACCCTCGCCATCGCACTCATGTCCATGGGAGGACCGTTCGCCATGCTGTGGTCAAAGTTGTATTCTCCGCAGATGGTCATCATCGCTGGTGGGTGGATCTGCGGTATTGCGCTGATTCTGGCCAGCTTCGGAAAGCAGCTATGGCATTTCACTCTCACACAAGGCGTTCTTCTCGGGATCGGAACCTGTCTTTCCTATGTCCCGACTATGTCGGTCGCACCGACATGGTTTGACAAACGTCGTGGCCTCGCCATGGGAGTCATCATCTCCGGTACTGGTGTCGGAGGCATGATCTGGCCGCCAGCGCTCCGTGCGATGATCACGCACTTGGGCTTCCGCAACGCGCTTCGCATCTCGGGCTGCATCGCACTCGCCGTCGTCTCCGCAGCAGGATATACGCTCGCCTGGGAACCAAAATTCAAAGCGCAGCAGATCCGAGTGCAGACACAGGGTCTCTCCCGGAAATGGGGATGGATGAAGGTGCCGCTTGTGAACTGGCGGGTCGCACGGAGTAAACGCTTCTTTGCACATGCTCTCGGGTGCTTTCTGCAGTCCGCGGGCTACTCCACACCCCTGTTCTTCTATGTAGCTTATGCGCGAGCCCTTGGTTACAGCAACACGACCGCGGCGAACTTTTTGACCGTCAACAACGCCGCCAACTTCGTTTCGCGTATCATCATCGGCTATGCGGCTGATAGATGGGGACGGATCAATGCCCTCGCAGTGACCACGTTGCTCAGCGCGATCATTGTATTTGCCTTCTGGCTGCCGTCCACGTTTTATCCGCGAGAGCTGTCGACTTCAAGTGCTGACGGGCTGTTCATCGTGTTTACGGTGCTCTATGGCGCATTTGCGAGTGCATACATATCTCTCTTCCCGGCATCGCTGATCGAGCTGTTCGGGGTGCAGCATTTCACGAGCGTCAACGGCGCGCTGTATCTCATCCGCGGCATCGGCGCGTTCGGCACCCCGCTGACTGGCCTGCTGATTCCCCAGGCGACGGCCCTGACGGCCCCTTGGGTGTACGAACGAGCCGTTATCACTGTCGGAGTGTTGCTTTTTGCGGCGACCGTCGCTTGTTTCTGGGTCCGCATCGAGGCCACTCTTGGGCAGACTTGGAAGTGGAGGGTTTAGATCTGCTGGAACCGTGCTTGTTGAATGTGGCCTGGCCCTATCTACGGAGTATCCCTTGAAGGGGCGTACACGTACCATGCCGATCGATGCGACTCCACTAGTCGGCCTCATCCAGCCTAACGAAGAAGCAAAAACAAACTAGTGCAGATCTCTGGACCGCGCTCTCTGAACGCTCTTTGAAATGAGGGAGTGCATTGAACCTGAGCACCATCATTGACGACTCGTCCGTTCGCTGGATGTCTCGAGTCTAGGAGGAGACCTCAAGCGTCGCACAACAAACCCTCATCAACTCCGTGACGATCGAAACGCAGTGAGTATCTATAAGGACGGAGCTTCTTGTCTGTGGACCTTTTACTTTGGATGGACTTTTGATTACACGTCGCCACATTGTGCAGATCAGCTTTGCGCCTACCCACACTGCAGGTGGGACAGCTGGATCGAACCAATTCCTTGGTTGAGGAGAGATTTGCGCAATAGTTGCAAGCGCCATTTGCCTGTTCGAGAGATCTGAACCCACACATCATCTCAAATCGAATTGGCAATCATCGTTGGTGGCTCCAAACACACCGATCTGATCAGACAGCGCTCCATGCAAGGCATGCAAGGGGAGACACTGAGTACAAATATCATGCCATCCGTCCCCCTGTTGTCGAGCATTACCTGTGCTCGGGGGATCTATCTTTCGACGTCGAAAAATTTTCCTCCAGTTGTTTCACGGGCACTTCTCCCCGAGCTACTACCCTCAATGCCTAAAGCATAAGGATCCTGATCAATGACGGTTGTACATTCCTTATTCCACCTGGGAGAATCGCCGAGAGAATGCGGTAAAAAGCCAGTCCAACATCGTCACAGCTACCACCGTGCGTAATGATGCCTCGACTACTGCTCCAACGGCTGCTTTGCGATCATGGGGCTGTCACCCAGGAACTCATCGAAGCCACATATGAAGGCAACGGCACCGAAGAAGAGCCCTACGTGGTCTCTTGGATCCCCAATGATCCGCGCAATCCGCTAAACTTCAATAAGCGGTACAAACAGTGTATCGCGTTTCTCGCCATCGCGGGATCTGTGGTGGTCGCTTTTGGTTCGTCGACCTACGCGGGCGGTATGACGGATCTTATGGCCGACCTTCAGTGTAGTCGGGAGGTTGCGATCCTAGGAATCTCACTTTTTGTGCTAGGATTTGGTGTAGGCCCTATTCTGTGGGGGCCCCTCAGTGAGATATATGGGCGTCGCCTGACGCTGACCCTCAGTCTGAGCTTGTTCGCGGTGTTTTCAGCTGCGGCGGCTGGAGCGCAGACGATCGAGGCGCTGGTAGTTCTTCGCTTTTTTGCCAGTAGCCTCGGATCCGCGCCATGGGCCGTCACCAGCGGCTTGATGTCCGACATGTTCCCTGCCGCCGATCGGGGACTTTATGGCAGCCTGTTTACCTCAACCGCGCTTTCAGGACCGGCCTTGGGGCCGATCGTGGGAAGCTTTTTGGCGGAGGCTGGCGGCTGGCGATGGTGTCAAGGGATTCAGGCAATCCTCAGCGGGGTCTTCGGTATTCTCTTAATTCTATTTTTGCCGGAGGCGTATGCTCCAGTTTTGTTGCGGGAACGGGCGAAGACACTGTCCAAGATCACCGGCCAAGTGTATCGCACCAAACATGACATCGAGCACCACCATATCCCCGCTATCAGGAAGATTCAGACCACCCTCCAGCGTCCCTTCGTGATGCTCTTTCGTGAGCCGATCGTCCTCCTGATGAGCACCTACATCTCCATCGTCTACGGCATTCTCTACCTTTTCTTTGATGCCTTTCCCTTTGTCTTCCAGGACGTCCGGGGCTGGAGTCCCGGCCTGGGCGGCCTCTCTTTTGTGGGCGTGCTCATCGGTACGCTCCTTTCCATCGCGCATCTGATCCCCGCGCACCGACGATATAGGGCGAAAGCCTTGGCGTCTCCAACTCGATTACCCCCAGAAGAACGACTTCCCCAAAGCTTCATCGGTAGCATCTGCATGCCCGTCGGCCTCTTCTGGTTCGCATGGACGAACTCCCCCTCGATCCATTGGATGGCACCCATTGCCGCCGGGGTGCCGTTCGGCTTCGGCTTGGTCACGGTCTTCATGCCGGTAACAAACTATCTCATCGACTCTTATACGATATATGCCGCTTCCGTGATAGCGGCACAGTGTCTAATGCGCTCATCTTTCGCGTGTGTCTTTCCGCTGTTTACGCCGTACATGTACCGGAGTCTCGGCATCCATTGGGCTTCGTGTATCCCGGCTTTCTTATCCCTGGTGTGCGCCCCGTTGCCATTCGTGTTCTACAGGTACGGCGCGCATATCCGACAACAGTGCCATTATTCGGCCGAGGCCGATGCGTATATGCGGAGTCTGTATGCGACTGCAAGCCCGGCAAAACCGGACCCGCCATCAGCGAACAATTCTGGCGATGAACAACCGGTACAAAAAGAAGGAACAGAAAGAAAAGGAACAGAATAGAAATAAAACGGTTGGAACGGACTTCTCGTGTCGCTCAGCCATGACGGATAATATACTCCTGGCGTTTCCGGAATAGGCAAAACCACGCGACTAAACCCCGTCGGACAAGGAGTTCAGTCACCCGATAATTCTCCATCGTCGAATCCTGGTTCGCTCCCGCCACCGGTTTGCGTCTCGCCTAAATCTGCCCGGATCATGACCCCGGATCTTCCTTCTGTGCTCTCCTCTCCCCTACCCACTCCTCCTGACTCCCCTCCGCATGCTTTCTACGTTCGATAGGATGGCCGATAGAGATCCCTCCCCAGCCTGACCATGGCCAACGACAACGCCCTGGATGGCATCGTGGGCGCCTACCATAGCGACAACTTCCTCATCAAGGTCGTCTTCACGACCTTCCTCGGCATCGCCATGTACAACGCCTTGGAGCTGATCGTGCTTATCTTCATGACCTTCAAGCGCTATCGCGGCCTCTACTTCTGGAGTCTGCTGCTGTCGGCCGTCCTCGGCATCATCCCGCAGTCCATCAGCTTCGTGCTCAAGTACTACAACCTCGCGCCGCTCTGGTTCTCCATCTCGCTTTCCACCCTGGGCTGGTACTTCATGGTGACGGGCCAGGCGCTCGTCCTGCTGTCGCGCCTCAACCTGGTCATCCAGAACCCCCGGGTGCACCAGCGCGTGCTGGCGATGATCATCGTCGACGCCATCCTGCTGCACATCCCCACCACCGTGCTCACCTACGGCTCCAACTTCGCCCCCGCCGGCCGCGCCCGCTGGGTCTCCGCCTACACCGTCATGGAGCGCATCCAGCTCACCGGCTTCTGCCTGCAGGAGTTCATCCTCTCCGGCCTGTACATCCTCGAGACCGTCAAGATCCTGCGCGTGTCGCCGCCGCCCCCCGCCTCCCCCACCACCACATGCGGCGCCGGCGGCGGCCGCCACGCCCACATCAACCGCAAAATCATGTACCAGCTGCTCGGCATCAATCTGCTGATCATCGTCCTCGACGTCATCCTCCTCGTCGTCGAGTACCTCAACTTCTTCGTCATCCAGACCACCCTCAAGTCGCTCGTCTACAGCATCAAGTTGAAGCTCGAGTTTGGCGTCCTCGGCCGTCTCGTCTTCCTTGTACGCTCCCATCGCTTCGAGCCCCTGACCCCGCGCAGAGACGGCACCGCCAACTTGCCCGACTTTGTCGACCCCGAGTACAGGCTCAGCGATTATACGCATGCGCCCCGTCCTGCTGGCCGCGTCTCCCATCCGTGGGAGGAGACCGAGTGCAAGACGTTTGTCTCGCATATTGAGAGCACCGCGCCGCCGCTCCCGGCCAATCGCGGTAGGCTGTAGGACTTGCCGTAAGGGAGTGCTGTACGACTTATGTGTCTATGATTTGATTAGTTGTAATACCATATACCCCATGTTGTTTGAAAATATAATGTATGTAGATTCATTCTTCCGGGACAGGATCTACTTCCTGACATCACTTGACTCCTTATCTCTAAACAATTTTATGGATGGAGAGACAGCTTATGAAGAAATGAATTTATCACAAAACAAGTTTCAAAACATCTGAGCCTGTATGCGTGTCAATTGGAAGGTTCTAGCAAAGCTAGATCACTTCCGGATGGTCATGACGTCCACCACCTTCCAGAGTCAAACTACGAACCTCTGATCTAACCCGCCAGGCCGCTGCGCTCGCGCCGTCCCATGAAGGAAAAGTACCAGGTCGGCTCGCCGTGGCTGATGCGGCAACGAGCATCATATCTGTCGCGAAACTCGTTGTGCAGCCCGTAGTCGTCATGGTACTCCTTCCTCCCCGTCATGCTCTTGCTATTATCCATGCAGTCGAGACAGAGCCCGTCAAAGTAACCCCGGACAACCTCGATAGCCTTCTCCACGACACGGCTCCAAGAACGGTCACACAGTCGACAAAGAGGCTCCTGTCCATGGCGATCGGCGATCCGGCGGCGCATGTCCGCTTCATCAAAGTCCTCGAGCTGTTCCAGCATCCAGTTCGCACTCGCCTTTCCCGTAGTGTCTTCCATGGGCCAGATGTCGATACGACGCAGCTCGTGCTCGTAGTGGTATACGGTGGCTTCCTTGCAGACGCAGGAGTTGCAACCCATGATGTACTTGATCTGGTCGACCAGCTGCCGGTGGAGCATCGTGCGGAGGCGGCCCCGGGCCGCGTTTAGCTGCTGGATGATCCGGGGCGGCAGATGCATCTGGCGGGCGCTGGTCGGGTTCGTTTCCTCGACGTGACCCCCCACATCGTAGACGAGATGTTTGGTAAGAGCCTGAAAGCCGGAGGCGCAGTCAAACTTGAAGCATGGATACAGGAGCCGCTTCTCGAACTCATTCTCCTTTAGGTCGGCATAATCTCCGCGTTCCTTTTTGGTCTTTTGCAGATCAAACCACTGGCTGAACCACTCGGACAGCTCCAACAGAGGGAAGTCGTACTTGTCTGCCGCCAAAATAACCAACCACATCCCTTCAATGGTCACTGCTTCGAGCAGGATACCGTCCAGAGACTCGTGAAATGCGCGCAGCCAAATCTCGATGCTCCGAGGTGTGTCTTCCAGAACGATTGGCGAGGAAGCCTCGCGCCAGCGGTGCCGGAACATCGAGGCAAAGTACTCACTCTTCTCGGCGAGCACCTTGGAGTCGACATTGAATGTTTCGGTCTGCTTCAAACGACGCTCCTTCTTATCGTCGACACCCCAGATAGTCTCGTATTCGTCGACTGTGATGGTTCGATCACTGTTTTCAGTGATGGGGATATCGCGACTTGAGGTCGTCTGCTGAGCTGGTTCGCTCTGCATCTTGTTGGGGTTCGACGATCCGGTGAGAAGGCTGAGCATGAACATCAGAACTGCCAAGCCAGCTGTCGAATTGATGGAAGTCGGATCTGTTGAAGACAATCGGCTGTAGGGGTAAGATAGGCAGGCTCTCACCCCGGGGGATCGCAGGAGACGAGAAACCGTGGAGAGGGCGTTTGGACGAATTCTCAGGGTATACACTTCATAGACTTGACATCGAGGTGTGGCCCAATCACTTTGCTGGTGGCTTGTAAGCCTACAAGGCACTGGGGAGGCGAGAAGGACCAGAGGATACAACGTACGAGGTGGTGAGAAGAAAGAAGAGAAGAGAGACAGATGGGAGGAGTAGGATGAGAAGGAAGAAGAGGAAGATAAACAGACTCCACTACTCTGTACAGGTGAGTTCTGTTACTTCTGCCTCACCTCACAAACCCCCTCTTCCTGTCAAAACAATCAAGCCTTTCTCAATTTTAGCATCAAGTACCAGAAAGTACAGTGATGCTTAGTCTATTTAAGCGCCCTGAGGCCGCTTATAGTCTCGGTACACTTTTTTTCGATCTTGAACTCACCAACCATGGGATAAGTGATAGATAGACCGACAGTCGCAAACGACAGCCTCAAGAATTCGCAGATAGTCGTCTTCAGCACCCCAATCCCAAGCTTTCATCTCCCTCACAGCACCTTCGACTCACAATGGGCGCATAAGGTTGTAGAGATGCCGTCTCTTTCTGCGGTGGTTGTTCCATTTTTGGGTCACATTGAACAATGTAGTTCCAAGGGTAGAAAGCTATTGGGAGAATATGGATAGGCGTCATATAAGAGGTCTAGTGTGATCATACAATGAGGTGTCAGCTGGCAGGCTTCTGGCCGCTGAGTTCTGATCTCCCATACTACTTAGAAAGCAAGATCTTCAGTTTGGAGCAATAATGTTTGTGAAGAAAAGACAACGTTGGTTGGACTTGAAGCGGGCATGTTCAACATCACCTCCATCGGTCAAACTACCATACTAGAATAGTTCCGTCTGTTGCACTACTGATTCAAAAGCACCCAACATTCAAAACATAGATATATCAAGTCAGCCCTCACAGCCGTGCAAGTCCAACAAACTCTCCCGGGGCATGGTACGTCGGCACTTTCATGTCCAGCGCAGCGCCCGTATATCCCAGATCCTCTGCAACGAGAACGGAGCACTTTTCACCGATCAAGAGTGCGGTCTGCATACCTCATATTAGCGTATCAGTGAAATCAAGTTTCTTCATGGTGATACTTACGCTGAACGTGTTGCAGCCCACATTGTCCGGGCAGATGGAAAGATCGCACACCTTCAAGCCCTCGACTCCATGCACGTTGAGACGTTCGTCAACAACGCCGCCGTGTTTGGTCAGAGAGTTCCCTTCCCGGGGTGCCATGCTGCAGGTTCCCAGAGAGTGCCAGGTGGTTTCGACGTGGCGTTGGACTTTGAGCAGTTAGCGAAGCATATTTGGAAAGGGTATGGGCGCCTTACCCCATTTCTCAATGTGTTTGATATCCTCCTTGCTATACTGCAGTTCATTTCTGGTATCTTGTCTATGAGAGTTCAGATGACTCTCCGAGGATGGCCTTCCTCTCTCGAGATGATGGGACCATGATCCTGTTACTGGTGAGTATCCACTGGGAGTCGTGAGAGGCCAAGGAGGCTTACCATGCTGGATACCGGCCGTGATATGGTTCGGACCGGCGTACGCCTTGGTTGTCTCCAGGTCAAGATCAAACGCCCGCGCAGGTGAATCGTACGCAAAATGCGGATGCATGGCCGTCACCTCACCCGCATACGAGCTCATCCGTCTGGCAGTCTCGCGAGACTTGATGTACCCCCAGACCATGGCCGCCATGTCGCGTTTGTCGTTCATGAATCCCGCATCAAAGTCGGGGTTCTCGTAGGGGTCTGCGGACTTGATATGGGTGAATCCGCGGGAGAAGGGGTATTCCTGTTTGATCAGTACACCCAGGATACGAACCGTGGAAGACTGCCTACCAGGAAGTGGAACATGGTAAAGAACTTGCCAGGCGGCATCAGCATGTGGTCCCCAAACCATCTAATGTTGTCAGCATACGGCACCATTCGATCATACCTTATCCCTCTCCAGGGCTACTTACCCAGCAATGACAGAATAATGCATGACGGGCTTGTCAGGCTTATTCTTAAAGTACGTCTCCCAACCATCCACAAACTCCGGAGTCGGCCACTTCTTCATCTCCTCCAGTTCCTTCGTCGTCGGACGGATCTTCACGCCGGCCTCGATCCCATTCGTCGCCAGCGGCCCCGTCCCCTTGAGATTCCACTCATCAAACACCCTCTTCTGCACCTCAGGGTCTCCGCGCACAAAATCATCAAACGACTCCACCTCGGGCTTCGCCCTGAACACTGAAAAGGTAAGGTAGTGATCCTGGAAGTTGCGGCCCACTCCAGGGAGATTCACGAGGGGCTTAATGCCCGCTGCGCGCAGCTTCTCGGGATCGCCGATTCCCGACCGCTGCAGGATGAGCGGCGAGCTCAGCGTGCCGGCGCTGATGATGATCTGTTTGCGGGCGCGGAAGAATCTCCGCGGGGGGTCGCGGCCATCGAGCGGTTTGGATGGGACGGTTGCGACGGCGACGGCGCGGCCGTTCTCGATGATCACCTTGTCTACTTTGGTGTTGCACTTGAGGTGAAGGTTGGATTGCTTTGCTCTGGTGCTGTGGACGTAGGCGTGGGCTGCGTCGCTGCGGCGGCCTGGGTCATTTAGCATGGGTAGGTCAGGGAGATGGAGGGAACTGCGTACCAGTGTCGCGGTTGATCCATTTCAACCAGTGTTCGGCTCCGTGACTGGTATCAACGTTTAGTATTGCATCTGCGGAAAAGGACGGGAACTCACCCTGTCTTCAGGTCCTGCAAGTCATCCGTAATGGGAATGTCCTGGGACTCGGCCGCGCGTAGAAAGTTCTGCATGATCGGGTACGTATAGTTCCCAAAGGAGACCTTGATGGGGCCGTCGAAGCCATGGAGGCCAGGATTGTTGCAGGGCCGCTGGTACGTCTCATGCTTTTTCATCAGAGGCAGGAGGTCCTTGGTCTTCCAGCCCTCGGCTTGGAAATCATCGTAGTCAGAGGCCGACGCGCGAGTGTACATCTGTCCTAGTCAACATGTGTCTGTTTGCCTATCTGTGAAGGAGACAATCATACCATGAAGTTGATGGAGCTCCCTCCGCCAAGAATGTTGGCACAGGGAACAATAGCACGACGTCCATCGAGGTGCTCAGAGGGGCGTGAGTAGTAAAAGGAAGCTGTCTTGGAGTCTAACTTCATATTACGGGGGTAGATTCCCGGACGGTATACCCTGTTGACTATAAACATCCAGTCTTCTTCTATGACATTTAAAGAATAATCTCACCATGGGTTGTTCAGGTTGTCTTCGCCAGCCTCGATCAACAGGACAGAAAGGTTAGGGTCGAGGTTGGCCAGGCGGCCTGCCGGGACACACCCGGAGCTTCCACCACCGCAGATGATGATGTCCACTTCGTCTGGGATAGTCATTGTAAGTGAGGATTTGGATGATGTGCTTGTGCGAGGAAGGAGACTTCTCTGCTCATGCTGGATGTTATCATCAAATTTATACCTCTGGATTGCTGTTACCCCACAGGAGTCAGCGGGGAGGCAGACCATAGTGATGCAGTACGCGTATACCAAGAGTACATTCGGGGTTTGCTCTCCGCATAGAATGGACGTCTTGTTCAGTTGTATATGGTCTAGATCATGATCCAAGAGAGAGTGAGGGGACAACGCTTGGTATAAGCTGGGATCGCAACTATAGACATGAATGGATTCACATGCGGGGACAATAATTTGATGTAAGCCCCCGCAGACAGTTGTCAGGAAGATAGTTCTACTTTCAGCAATGACTGAATGATTCATAGACTGCAGTGTCTTGATAGACATGAGCGTCAGCACAGGATGTATAAGATGGGTGGTGATCAACGACCCATAGAGAACCTCAACTATATATCAACTGAAGACTATCCCAGATCACAATAATGGACAGACTACATTCATAATTGTCTCTGTAACGCAAATAGAAACATACACTATAGAAGTATAGCAGAGCACTAGATATTGGCAACCCCACATTTCCTGCACACAAACAAAGACGTTAGCAATATCCGACTATCATTGGAGCTCGACATCCACCAAAGTACTGTGGAGAGCTCCCCGCAGATCTCCAACGTGCAAATCCCGGACTTGGCTAGTATCTGGTCCATTGAGAGCAGCAACAGGAGTGAAGCTGGGATAAAGTACGATCAGCCGCATAAATTTTCCACCAATGGTCCATTGGTCAGTGCATCTCCTCATGATCAAGGGAAGAAGTCAGAATGTGGCGCTACCGAGTCCATGTCTCCACACACGCTGTACAGAACGTGGTCGAGGGGCTTGAATGACTGTACTGTATTACTGCGTGAGACGGTGTTTCCATGAAATATCTTATATTAAACCGGTTGGAGGTCAGTTCTGAGGTCATAAAGCTTATCTTGGCATAGCCTCCATACAGAGTAGATACTAGGTAGCTCGATACAGTCAACGTGATCGGTGCTATCACCATATCATCACCTCTATTACGAAATCGAAGTATAGATCGAGATACACATTCAGGCTCATCCACCAGCACAGTCCATCCCACGACCAGCATGGTCAGAACAGGGTTTCGGGGACACCGAAGGTCCACTTGCTTTGCTGTATACACAGACACCCATTTGCCATCTACATCGCCATCTAAGAGTAGACTCCATATATCCACCTCCCCAAACCACCTCTCACCACCACTCCTACAACTACTACCACCACTACCACCACACCAACAACACAATGAGTCTCAAACACCAAATCTCCGTCCACCGCCTCTCCCAAAACCACTACCACTCAACCACCAACCCAACCCGCCCCGGCACCCTGACCCCCAACGCCTTCGGCGGCAACATCCTCGCCGTCGCCGTCACCGCTGCCTATCACACCGTGACCCCCTCCTACCACCTCTACTCGCTCTGCGGACACTTCCTCCGCGCCGCGACCACCGACCGCCGCCTCTGCTGCCGCGTGCGCCCCCTCCGCGACGGGAAGAGCTTCCGCACGCGGCACATCGAGGTGACGCAGCGCGACGACGACGGCGTTCGCCGGCTGTGCGTCGTCGCGCTGGCCGATTTCCACATCGCCGAGCCGCGCTCCATGGTCGCGTACTGCATTGCACCTGAGGGGAGCAGCACCGCGCTGAGCGGCGTGAAGCAGCGCGCCCGCCAGGACGAGCCCATCCCCGACCATGTCGGCATGTACCGCGACATTGAGAGTTTCATCGAGATCCAGCCGCTGGATGTGCAGCCGCCCGCGTCTGATGGGGCCGCGCACGCCAGGAACGGTGTGAAGGAGAGGCAGCCCGCTGTGCCGGGGAAGATCACCAAGGAACGGTTTCGGGTGCGCGAGCCGCTTGAGACCGAGGCGGAGCAGGTCGCTGCCGTGGCGTTCCATCTGGATACTGGGCTTGCGTATATCCCCGCCCTGCATGCTGGCTTCCCGCTGCTGCAGGCGAGCGCGTGCGCCACGCTGGACTTTTCACTGCGCGTGTTTGCGTACGATATGCGGCTGAATGAGTGGCATACGACCGAGCAGAAGACGGTCGTCGCGGGGAACGCGCGCGCGTATAATGAATGCCGCTTGTGGGATGCAGATGGGCGGTTGCTGGCCAGTATGACGCAGCAGACGATTCTGCGGCCGGGGGAGGAGTTTGTGTCTCGTCTTTAATTTTACTTGGGTTTTGACGTAACAGTCCTTGTGTATAGTTAGAGTATGTATTTTCGGAATGACTAGATCTAGATCATCAGTTAAAGTATGTCGATCAGATACTGGGCGACGTATACGTTTGGGCTAATATCTCCATCCTAAAGCTAACACAGCCCGCTGTGCAGTAATTTCATATACACAGGCATCAGGCCTGAACACTCTATCTAGCTAATTACGAATAAACAATCATCCGCTCAAAAACAAGACCACCACACAAGTAACCAATCTCTAATCAAACCACAACAAATTGTAGAGCAATGTCGGGACCATCGCAAATGTTGGTCATATTCAACGAACCCACCAGTCATCTGACAAATATAAAACAGTAGAATGAAAAAAAAAATCTTAGTGAATATAATAACTAGCGTGACTGTTGGGAGCGAAAGGTGGATTGACGTCGCATGATGGGCTCGCCCTGCGTTGGCCCATCCTTGCGGTCCAGCCCGGTCGACACACCATCCTCCCGAGCCTGGCTATTGGCATAGTCAAAGGTCGACGTCTGTGCGAGACTAGACGCTCGTCGGCGCATGCGGCGCTCTGCGTCGACGATTTCCTTCTGGTTGAGGGCTTCGGATGGGAGCAAGATGGCACGGTCCAGCGCATACGGCAGACCACGATGTCGTCCACGGACTTGCATGGCTATGATCACCAGCTTGGAGATGACCTGAAACTGGCTGCAAAAGGAGGCATTCACCCCGGGATAACCCAGGGACAAGCCAACAGTACCGTACGCCGAAATGACCTCGAACAGCACGGACCAGATCTGGAACGCATACTCGTCTTGCCGCTGCAGACGACCGCCTTCCACGATGCAGATGATGAACAGGCCCAGAACGACATACCACAGATCAAAACCCAGCTGGCGACGCAAATGGGCTCCGATGTAATTGGGAGTGGTTTGGCTCTCGCCGTCGTCGTCATCGTCGCTCCCCGGGTAGATGCCCAAGCTCTTTTCCTCGTAGACATTGGTCCTGCGCAGGGAGATGGCGATTGGAAAGACGGAGATATACATCATAATCATGTAAGAAACCTGAACCGCCGGATGAAGCTCCGACAAAGACACAACGGAAAATCCGGCCGTCCGGGTACACGTTGCTTGGTAGAGGCCGTCCAAGATGCGGATTCCCACTGGGAAGTCGGTGACGGCGGGGTTGTTCAGATCCAGAATTATGAAGAAAATCAGATCGATTCCGTTCAGTGCGACCAAGATGGCAAACAGCCACCAGGTCGCATTACGGGGGAACAACAGCGTGAAACAGCGGCGGGGGTGGTCGAGCAAAAACTTCAGCTCCTCCCAGAGAGGAGTCTCCTTGCGAGCGAATTTCGACAAGGCCCAGATAATCAGGCGCAACATGCAGGGAAATCCCGTGTTGCCAATCACAATGAGGAAACCGTTGAGTAGCAGGGGAAAGATTGCATCCGCGAATCCTATCATAGAATCCGGGGTAATGCTGAATCCAACATCATTGAAGGAGGAAGCCGCGGTGAAAATGGCCCACCACGGGCGTCCTTGGCCGATTTCCGTGACAACGTTGCCCCAGTGCGTGGTGAGAATCCACGGCACCAGACAGATGATGCCAAGGAGGTGGAAAAAGACATAGTACGAGATCAGAACGACAGCCAACGTCTTCAGGGCGCGGTACTCGATGCCACCCAGCTCATCCCGTTGCTCTTCGGTCAAGTCGACAAAGTTGGAATTCCGGGCCACTGTCGCATTCCAGCTGAGATAGGGGAGCGTCGTACGTTCCCGTTCATGGGTCAAGGAGCGAAAGACGCCGGTGATGGTCGGACGGCGGGTGGCGATGCGCGTGAGCGGGGAGGACTGATCCCCAGGATCCTTGGTCTCGCGCACGGTTGGGCGTGTGTCCATGCGAGGGAAGGTCGAATTCCGAGTCCTGGTGCGGATCATATCCGGCTCGTTGATGGTGATGTGCGGACCGACCATCGGCCCCACATGGTCGTTCTCCTCCGCATCACGGGGACTCCGAGGCTCGTCCGACTGTCGACTGGCCGTCCGCGTGACTTCCGCATTCCCCTCATCCAGCACTTGGGGGACGCCACCGCGGTCGTATTCCCGGGGACTGGGAATCCGCAGGGCGCCAGTATTGCGTCGTTGGTTCTCCAGGAAGGCAATGTGCTGTTCGGGACTGAGCTGCGCGGGCACCCGTAAGCTACCAAAGCGCAATCGCAGCGATGTCCCGGGGCTCTCATCCTGGTCATCATCCTGTTCGTCTCCCGACGTTCTCGCGCTCTCCCCGGGGGCCCCGGTGGACTCCGATCCCGACTCACTGGGCGGTGGGAGTTTGGACGAGCCTGGCTCTGGGGCGGTGCCCTGATTCCGCAGCGTATTCCGTAGGACCACAATCGAACGGCCTCCAACCCCCATCTCCTCTCGATCGTGCGACGCGGTATCCTTGTCCTCACTGATGGTACGCATGCGGGATCGGGACTGACGTAAAGCGCGGGCGTCGCGAGCGACATGTTGGAAGCGTTTCTCGAACCAGTAGAGACGCACGAAGACGAGAACGGTGTGAATGAAGATGGGGGTGGTCAACATGGACACCCAGTACAGGACGACTTGCTGGTAGGTATGGAGCAGGTTGAGGTCGACGGTGTTGAGACCGCTCTGGGTGGCCGCGCCCGCGGAGAAGAAGAGGGCATCGATGTAGGCCAGTTCGGTGCCGGGGTAGATGATGATGGAGGAGAGGAAACTCATGGAGATGATGTAGGTGTAATGGAGGAGGATAAAATTCACATGGACGTTTTTGAGAAAGGGAATGCGGGATTTGATTTCGGCCAGCCGGTTGATGGAGGAGGACGCCCCCCGCAGAATGGCGGAATACATGACGGTGAGCACCGATGGCCGGTGTCTGTCACCACGTTCGGAGAGGGAAGTAGAGGGAAGAGAAAATCTCGAGGCGCACGTTCGACGGAGAAGATGGAGTGGACGGACCGTGCCGATCAGTGGCCGAGTCAAGACTAGCAGTCAGCCGTCGACAAGCGGGATCTGGACAGGCGGCGAAAGAGAATTGACAAGGCGAACATGATGAGGCGGGCGTCGAGAAGAGCGATGGATGACGAGGAGACGGGCAATGGCTCGAGGTTAATGGGCGAGAGTTGAAAGGAGAGGAAGAAACAAGATTAATTAAAGATGGGGTGGTGGGCGCAAAGTGGGTGCCGAGGAGGCCCCAGGCAGCAGTCGCCACAGTCTGTTCTGTCAATTCATAAGACGGGTGTCGGTGATAAAAAGGGGCAATGCGAGAAGAATGATGCGCATCGTCAGGGAGGCAACAGGAAAAAAAAAGGTAGAAGAGAAGAAAGTTTTGCAGCGGCGAGACCGACGAAAAAAAGAAAAGACGAGAAAAAGCGACGAAGGAATTAAACTATCGGGGGAATTTCCGTTTTCCATGTGCCGCTGCGTTCATCCGGTCGTCAGCCCCACTTCCGCTTCAGGCCGACAAGAGCACTAGGTAGTTGTTCAATAGAGAGAATTCATGAAGTAAATAAACAGATATTGATATATTACATAGATAGATAGAAGAATAAGATCAGATACATACAAGTTACAGCCCTGTGTATAAATAGCAGGCCGATCACCTCCCACGTGGACCCATGCAAGGAGGGGATCACAGCACCCCGCAGCCTTACACAAGACGCATATATATATCTTAAGTTCCTTCAAGAGTACCATTGAATGTCATTCGATGGGTGCATAGAAGTCGAAATAAGCATCTAAAATATCATGATTGGCCTTGGTTCACAATTTTCCTCTTTCTTCTTCTTCTTTTTTTTTTAAATAAAAAGAGAAGGAAGGGAAAAGAAAGGCGAGAGAGAGATAGAGAGAGACACAAAGAGACAAGTAATACCATCCAAATCAGCTACATCACTTGCTTTTGGCAGGCCGCAAGTGTCTTGACCGAATCACAGAGCCAGCATAGAGCTTTATTGCAAGAAGAACCGGACCCAATTCCCTCATATCGAGGCTGACTGCGTATTCCAAGGGCCATACTGATGCATAGTCAGGAATGCGAAGTCGGTCTTGGTCTTCAAAGTTTCCCCTTTGAGATACGCAAGCTTGAGCTCGACAAGCGCGTAAGCGTTCTCCCGGCCATCATCTAGGTATCAGTCCGTCCGCGCTTCATAGCTAACCCCCCCGGCAAAACGAGCAATAGAAGCTTTCCTGTGCATAGTCCATTCGCACATTTCCAAAATATCGAAATGAATGGTAAGTGCATTTAGGAAAATTAGGAGAGCGGTATTCACAATTTGCTCATCTTTTGTTGGTGGGAACACCAATTGTTGGAGCTCTTGGGGAACTTGAGCGGCTGGAGTGATAGGCGAGGGAAGAAGAGGAGATTCCTCTTCCAGAACTGAATCATCGTCCGCCGGGGGTAGAACGGGCGTCCGTGGGGGGTTCGTTGACTTCTTTGATGGGGTCTCACTCAGCTGCAGTCTGGAAACGCGCGTAATCTGCTCCTTGAGCATATTCCGGGTCCGCAGCGCAATCGGGGTGTCAAAGGTGTCGGGTCGAGTATTTCCTTGGCTCTTGAAAGCCTTTGCTTGATAATATCGGGCCATCGCGAAAGTACCTTCCTGAATCATTGATTTACCAAAACTATCACAGTATGATTGCCATGATGGACAAGCCGCGAGGAGTTCAAGGGCGTTCGGGCGGAAGGCATTGATTCTCCCTGAAACTGATGTCCTTTGATGAGGCACCCATAGGACGCGTAGGAGCAAGAACTGGTCGGCCAAATCAGCTGCATGGATGGTCCTACCTTAAAAGGACGAGGCTATGATCGAACAGTTCGGCCAGTGGTTCCTGGGAAAGCTAACGGGCGATACTAAGCAAGTTTTGTAGTCGTTCTTTGTGGCTTCTTTACGATCATGATGTATGTTTATTGTGGCTCTAATAGGATGGGATCTGGGAGTCTCGGTTGATCTGACGGGTTTATTTTTCAGCTTTCTCGGTGTCTTTGTCTTCCTCATACCTTCGATGTTCCGGTTTACCAGCGGCCTACCACTGTAGACTTCATTTGAATGTAGGTGCAAACTACCAGGTCATTCATGTACGCTTTCATATGACATGATGCTGCATTAGTCAAGAAAGCCAACTTGGCCAAAAATATGCTTAGAAAGGATGCATCTGTACTAACATTCAAGTACAGTCACTTCTTGCATAAAACAACCTCTCTCAAGGCACCACACCGCCATCAAGCTTTGATATTGACAGTAAGTAGCTGGAATACTGTAGAACAATCAAACAGCGCATCACAACAGCGAATATGAGCTGTCACAAGCCTGCACGCACAGGATGCCAGGGAAGCCGGTAACTATCATCCCGCAGGATGCCGCTTCTCAATTCACATGGCTTTCTTTCCAGGCATCCTCATTGACTCATACCATGTCAATCCCCCGCTTGATACAGCATCCCCAGTTGATAATCAGCATGTGTTCCTGGCCTTAGCGCCGCCCGGTAACGGATGTCTTCTTCCCGTGCAGAGGACGAACCATACGTGATCCCATGCACCGCCGATCAGCGGTCTGATCAGAGACGTGGCCTCAGATAGCTAGGCTGCCTCAATGACAAAATGTTGAGATGATGTTGAGGCGTCGCCCCACCCGATCAGGCTCTCTGCTCCAAGGCCAATTGTGGTCTGCGTGCGCATCGAGGATCGTCGCTTCGCGAACATTTTCACATGCAACCACATCACATGAAATGTTGCCCATGGCAGTATACAGGAAGCATGCGCATATATAAGAACGGGCATGGCCAATTGATTTGGTCAAGCATCTTTGTGTTGTATTGAATACTCATAATTCAAAATCTCATCATGACTGCCGTTGAAATCGCTTCAGGTCATCTGGGCAACTTGTCCAACGACCAGAATGACAAGCTCAAGCAGCTGTGGTCCTATGTTCTGGACATGCTGGAGGTCAGCCTATTCTACAAGCCACACCTTCACTCCATGCGCAAGTCTAACATCCACAGCCTATCCACCAACCCAATAGTCCCTCCAGCAAATCCCCAGAGAATGGTTCCGCATACACACCCAAGCTGGTCCACACCCTACAACAAACCACCCTTAGTCGGTCAGAGCTCAAGTCCCTCCGCGAGGATCTAAGCTCCGTCTCCGCCACAGACCTCTTCACAGGTCTCCTGAACACACTGAAACAGGAATCCCCAGACCGCTTTTTGCTGCGCTTCCTGCAGGCCCGCAAATGGGACGTGCCAAAAGCCTTTGCCATGCTGGTGCATGCGCTCATGTGGCGCAACATGCACATCAAGGTCGACGACAACATCCTCGCAAACACGGAGTTGCAGGCTCTCCAGCACGCCCAGGACCCATCTGACCCCGCGCGCGCGAAGACAAGCCAGGTGTTCCTGGAGCAGCTGCGCATCGGGAAGTTTTTTATGCATGGGACTGATCGGGCCGGCCGTCCGGTCTGGGTCCTGCAGGGACGACTGCACAAGTCGACGGAGAAGAGTGACGTGCTGAATCGGGTGATTCTGCATATGATTGAGACTGTGCGGCTGATTCTTGTGCCGCCGGTGGAGAACGTGGTATGTTTTCTGTTGAGCTGAGAGAAGATACAGTACTAAGGGGGTTTAGACTGTCGTTTTTGACATGACAGGCTTCTCTGTTTCGAACATGGTACGTTCTAGATCTGAGTGCATTTGAGATCGTGCGGTATATTAACTTTGGACAGGAATATGCGGCTGCAAAATTCCTCATCGAATGCGCGCAAACCGCCTACCCCGAGATCCTAGGCGCCATGCTGATCCACAATGCGCCGTGGGCCTTTGCTGGTGAGACTTTCCTAACATTCCGTAAGCTATTCTAATGAAAACAGGTATATGGAAAACCATGAAAAGATGGATCGAGCCGGACCTTGCCGCCCGCATCCACTTCACGTACACCACCGCGGAGATAGAACAATTTATTGCGCCAGAACGGCTGGTGAAATCGCTCAACGGAAAGGATGACTGGACGTTCCAGTTCATCGAGCCGGTCGAGGGCGAGAATGACAAGATGGGGGATATTGCCGCGCGTGATGAGCTGATGATGGAGAGGACGGCGATTGGAAAGGACCTACTTCTTGCCACCTCTCAGTGGCTTGCAGCTGGGGATGTGCAGACGACGCCCCCGAGGGAAGAGATCGTCGAGAAGTTGCGGGTCAACTACTGGAAGCTTGATCCCTATGTTCGTGGTAGGGGGAACCTCGATCGGACTGGTATTATCCAGCCTGGAGGTGTGATTGACTTTTACCCTAGTTCCGCATCCCAATAGGTGGATGCACCATCTGGGGTGTGATTTCTGAAGCTTTCGAGTATATGGACTTTGAGTCTTCATCAATAATGCTAATGATAATACTGGGATAATGTTCAATGATTGTGAGACCTCTGCCATATTTGCCTGCTTGGGCTCTGTTTTTGCAGCTCCCGGCTATACGCATAGATGGATAGAACTTGAAGGAGAAGGATCTTACATCTTCTAGATATATAGTAGAGTCACTCGTAGTACCCAAAGCTATACCTGTTCCACATGTCGCACTGTTGTGTCTCCCTTTCCCTCTAACCCCCCCTCAGTTATGCGCCTTGCCTCTGCTTCAACAAACTCCACAGGACGCTCTCGTTGAGTCAATACCTGCTTCCCACAGACAACAAGAGAGCGATGTCGCAGGAATATTTCATCCATGTCTTCTAGCGTACGACGGGAAGTCTCCGGGTACAAACAAAAGACGACAGGGAAGTACGCCCAGACAATGATTGCGAACACTATCGTCGTCAGTACCATCTGGAAAGTGGAAGAAGTTACGTACTCAGATAAAATCTCCAGTGCAAGTTATCCACCCCAACCTTGGTGAACTGCGTGACGATGAACCCGCCCATCCAATTTGTCGCCGTAGCGGCAGCGGCGCCTCGTGTCCGCCAGCCAAGTGAGTTGACTTCGGAATTGTAAACCCAGGGCACTTTGGCGAAGCTGGTGCCATAGAAGAAGTAGTAGAGAAAAAACATGGCTGTCGTGACGCGACCAAGCTGTGCAGGGTTAGACGTGACTCTTGGTAGAGAGGAGGACCGAAAATACCAGTTTCTCGCGAGAGACATCACTCTCAGCAGTCTTTAGACAGATAGCTGCAATCAGATAGCACGATCCCATGGTAAGAGAGCCGTAGAGCATCATTCTACTTCGTTAGCGCGATTCTTTAACGACCACCTGGGAAACGTACTTCCTCCGGCCAAACCGGTCAATGATGAGCAGGCAGCACATCGCGGCAAAGAGGTAGATGGTGCCATTAACTCCGGTCAGTAAACGGCTCTCTTCCTCATCAAGACCCACGCTTTGCTGGAGCAGTGTTGGTAAATAGTACCCCAGCGCGTTAACCCCCGAGAACTGTTGCATAAACTGGGTCCCACAGGAGAGAAGTTGCCGCCGCAGGGTCTGCGTCTTGTCCCGGCACCGAAGGACGTCAGTAATGGGCACGCGATCCTGACGCTCCATCTGTAAGGCAGACTGGATCGACAGAAACTGCTTGGCCACGTCTGGATCATCGATATCCACATTCGGACCGGCGAGCCGAGCAATCACTTGCAATGCTTCATCCGGCCGATCCTGGAGCAACAACCATCGCGGCGAGTCGGGAATGAAAAGTAGGGCTACCGCGACGACAACAGCAAAGACAAGCTGGAATCCAAGCGGGAAGCGCCACTGCAGAGCACTCCCCTGGAAATACAAACCGTAGTTCATCCAGCTCGCGAGACAGAACGCCGCCGTGTTGGAAAGCGACCCGACCACGACGAGCTTTCCCCGCGAACGCGGACTGGAGCATTCGGCCTGGTAGACGGGACACGTCGACGAGGTCAGTCCCATCCCGAACCCGTTGATGATCCGGCCCACGATCATCTGTGGCAAATGCCACGAGGCGATCTGTAGGACGGCGCCGACGACGTTGCAGGCTAATCCCAGGATAACTGTCTTTTTGCGACCGAGTCTGTCGCCAAATGCAAAAGCGCAGAGGGCGCCAAAGAACGCGCCCAGGGAGAAGCAGCTGGACGTTATACCGGAGGTGTTGGCATTCGCTGTCTCGGGGAAGTGTTTCTTAAAATCCGCCGAGATGAGGACGCCGGAAAAGACGCCTTGATCGTAGCCAAACCAGGCCATTGAGCTGCGACGGGATTAGCTGGGTGGCTACCTAGGCGCGGGTCCACGAACCATGCATTGGCTATGGTGATGAAGGCGAGGAGCCATCTCCCCGAGAGACGGTTGGAAAGATCGAAGCCTTTCATTCTGCGTGAGATAGGAGGGCTGTTTGCAAAGGGGACGGCCGAAGCAGTTCTCAGCCAGTGTGCACAGCATCAGAGATCAGCAGGAGGTGTAGATAAATAGTAGGTGAAGTTGGAACCCCACGGGGAATCCGGGGAATGTGGGGATCCATCTTTAGTCTGGCGGGGGGAGGCGGCATCTTCTACAAAGTACAGTACAAGCCTAGATATAGATACATTCAATCCCAGGATGAATAGAATTACCGCGATTCCTTCATCTTCAAAGCCTGTGCAACTAAATCACAAACTGTATCTCTGAAGGAGTGATACGTGTAGCCCAGCTCACGACCAGCAGTTTCTCCATCCAAGCCATGGCTCTCGTCGATAGGCTGCTCCTCCTGCCGTACACCATCCTTTAGGCCCGGAAACTCCTGAGCAATGATTCTGGCCGCCATAGCATATGAGAATCTCTCCGGGGCAGCGGGAGTATACCGCCTTCCACCGACTCCTTCAGTGAGCAACGCCCCAACATGTGCAGCCGCCAGGTCACGCACATCAATCCAGAATGGAACTCGTGCAACAGGGAGGGGTGAACCACTAGCCACCTTCCACAGCATTGCATTAGACTCATTCAGCCGCTCGACACTAGGAACAGGATGCACAACCGGTCCGAATGTCATAGGAGGGCAGAGAGCCACAAGGTCAAAAGCAGGTTTCTTCTCACGAACATAATTCCAGGCTTCAAGCTCGGCAAACTTCTTCGACCCGCGGTAGGCAATCACCGCGCTGGTTGCCTTGTCGACTGACTCCTCGTACGTCAATGGATTCCAGTCGGTCCCTGTGTAGGTGAAATAGGGCGGTGCTTTGCGGTTGACATCCAGGACGGAGGCGAAGGAAGAAGTCAGTACAATGCGTTTGACTTTGGGATTTGTAGAGGCTGCTTCGAGAACAGCACGAACGCCGTTGATCGCTGGGCGGATGAGCTCTTTTTCATTGTCGGTTGTGTCGTACGTGAATGGCTGTTTTTATTAGGGCCGTGAAGGGCTAGAATGTCTGAGAGCCAACCTACACTAGCGGTATGAATGATCCCATCCACGTCCTTGACAGCTTCAACAAGCCCGCCTGGATTCTCAAAATCTTCGATTTGTACAAACTCAAGGTTGTTTGCGTGTTGCGGGCGAGCTTCCATCATGGCATCTCCCTTGGCCAGAGACCGTGTGGCGCCGCGCACCCGGATGCCCCGTGCAAGCAGAGCATCGACGATGTGGGCGCCGATAAAGCCAGTCGCACCGGTGACGAGGACAAATTTCATGTCCATTTTGGGGTTGGATACGAGCACCGAAATCAGAAAACTGGTAGTGCGGGGAAGTTGTGGTGAAGAATAACATGTGTTATATACCAGGTCGGAGATGGTCCGACGGGGAGAGGCGGCAACCAAATCCGCACTGGTATCGATCCCCATTCAACTCTGGGGCACACACATCCTGCCCTGATGGACCCGATATTGATTTGGAATGACTGGAATATTTGAAACTGCACAATCATGTTTCCTCCGGGCGATCCTGATAAGACCAGATCTTGTCCATCCACTTCCGCTGGTCGTCATCCTCTGCCAAGGACATAAGATTCTTCTTTTGCATATCCTCGTCCTCTTCAAGTTCATAATCTCCGAGTTCGACCACCCCATCGACTGGTTGAATCCCCGCATCTTGAAGTTCTTCCATTAACCGCTCCAGTTTCGCCTCCAATTCCACGACCTGCTTTATGATCTTGTGCTTGGACGGATTGGGAAGTTGATACCAAAGATCACCAAAACCTTCGCCTTCTCCATGATGATGTATTCACTTCCGACTGGGTTCGACCGATCACAGTTCCAGCTCAGAACCCGCGGCACAGGGAGGCCAATAATTGTTCTCACATGTTCCATTGTTGCAACTTCGCTGGCGGTAGTCAGAACACTCGGTCCTGCATTGGGGTTCGGTCGCTTTGTCGCCGCGTCAGCTCCATCGCTGAATGTTAGAAGGAAAGCTTTGTTGTATTGTCCCTCTCGATATTTTATAATCCGGGTGCCTCAGGATATCATTAGGCCAGCGATGTGCCTGGGGAGGGGGCGTGGTACATGAGTTGGCATCCTTCCCATTTGAACGGCTTCCAATGCAGAGAAGCTCCTGGAGATCGAATCTTCGATATCGCTTCGCAGCTTCCTCTTCGTTGTTTGATCTGCCCCGTCAATGAGGGGGGGTCGCGTGAGAGGTAGGTCACATACAGCCATCGCTTAGCAGTGTATCGATAGAGGTCTTCCTCCTTTGCTTCTGTCACTGCAGTTACAGACTCTCAGTAAAGTATCAGAGGTCTAAGTTCTGTTAAACTCCTCACATAGACCATCCTTCTGCTGCAAGTATAATCGTGTCGTCCGGGACGATTGGGAGTCATCGCAGCGGGATCTTATTCCTCAATACCAGGTACACAAGATAGCGCGAGATCCGTTATTCCCATAGGCCGCCGATCGGATTCTCGATGTTGAGCTATGCATTTCACACTGTAGTTGAAATGATGGAACTAGGGGTGAAGAGATAGCCCCTAACCCATCTAGGTAAGTTGCTGCCTCCCCTTGTGATTGTGGGGTTGCAGCCTGTCTGACCAATCATTTTGGTGCGCGGAAGAGCGGCATCGATCTCGCATTGCGGGGAGATGTATGGAGTAGCTACTTGTCCAACCCTCTTGATGAGCTGGTGGGAGGGGTAGCTTGCTTATGCTCTGGCTGGAAATGGAACTTACATAAAGAGCTGCTGCTGTCGGAGGTTGTTAAGCAATTGCATTGGCCTTCCTCCTATCCAGACTCCGCGTCAAACACAAAATGGGCTCCCTCCCAATCACCGAACACGACGTTACCATCACGTCCTTCGACGTCACCGACCTGCGCTTCCCAACGAGTCTCGATGGGGTCGGTTCGGATGCTATGCACGTTGGGACAAATGGGTCACACCCGTACGTCCGACTGAGGACCAACCATGGCGATTTGATCGGGGAAGGGATTGTGAGTATTCTGATCATCAACATAGAGCTCCAGCCTAACGTATGAAAGGCATTCAGCAATGGTCGAGGAAGCGAGCTCATCTGCCTAGCACTCGACATCTTCGCCCGACGCGTCGTTGGACGAACAATGCATGAACTCACTCGGGACATGGGCAAAACTTGGCGGTATATGGTATCTGATTCGCAATACCGGTGGCTAGGCCCCGAGAAGAGCGTGACACATCTGGCTGTTGCGGGGGTGATGAACGCAGTGTGGGATCTATGGGGCAAGATCCTCCGCAAGCCTGTATGGAGGATTGTCTGTGACATGACCCCGGAGCAGATTGTGCAGTGCATCGACTTTCGTTATATCACGGATGTCATAACGCCGGAAGAAGGCATTGAGATGCTCCGAAAGACGCAAGAAGGAAAGGCGGCACGGATGCAAGAAGCATTGGAGAATCGCGCTGTGCCTGCCTACACTACCTCCCCTGGTTGGCTGGCGTTTTCCGGTGACCGGATGCGAGAGGTCCTGGAGGAGACCATCGCAGAGGGGTTCACCGTATTCAAATTCAAGGTCGGTACAAGTGTCGCAGCCGACCGGGAGAGGCTCTCTGCGGTGAGAGCGATTCTGGGGTATGATGAGAAATACCAGATCATGATCGACGCAAACCAGGTATGTCATTGTCCGTCCGTAGTACCTCGACAATGCTAATAACCCCAGGTGTGGAGCGTCCCAGAAGCCATTGAGTATATGAAGCAGCTGGTTGAGTTCAAGCCGGTCTTTATCGAAGAGCCAACAAACCCGGATGATGTACTCGGTCACGCGGCCATTCGAAAGGCGCTCCAGCCGTACGGTGTAGGTGTTGCCACTGGAGAAGCTGCCCAGAACCGCGTCACGTTTAAGCAGCTACTGCAAGCCGAAGCGACAGATGTCTGCCAGATTGATGCAGTCAGGCTTGGTAGCGTTAACGAGTGTCTTGTAAGCGACCCATACCCATGGCGCGTCTCCAAGCTGACGATTTTTAGGCTGTCATGCTTATGGCGCTGAAATTCAACGTGCCTTGTGTACCACATAACGGTGCCATGGGTCTGACTGAACTCACCTCTCATCTCAGCACGATTGATTATGTCGCTATCAGTGGGAGGAAGTCGATGCTCGAGTACGCTGACAGTCACCGTGAGAATCTCCGCCACCCGTCCAAGATTGAAAACGCACGCTATGTCACACCAATGGACCCTGGATACTCAATCGGCTACACCGCAGAGGCTCTGGAACGCTATACCTATCCCACAGGAAGCTTTTGGAGCAGTGAAATTGGCCAGCAGATAATCGCCCAGCCCACAGGCGGAGAACTATAACTGTATCAAGCTAAGGGCCCTGGCTCAAATATATTCTCATACACGCAAAAGTAGCCTTCGCTTCTTTTGCAAATCCTCCAATATCGATATTACCGCTTCAAGACTCGAGAATGCCCAAGGTCGAATGTTGTTAATAACAGTAGTTTGTAGATCATCGATATCAGGTACGAAGTCTCTCAGATCGCGACACAGTGAGGCCAACGTAAGAATGATAATTGCACCAAGAGACCTGGGCCAAATTAGCAAAGTTTGACGTGCTGCATGGGATGTATTTGTCGGCTCATACGATAAGGCAAATGTCCAAGTGTACTGACTCGAGGACTTGGGTAGTATGGTATATGTAGTATCGGCAGCTCTCAATGCAAAGTACAGCCTTTTCAATGATAGAAGTAGGAGCACCCTCCAAGCCATATATAACCACAGACAGTAAAAATGGTCGGTAAATGATGTGTCTTGTGGCGAAATAACGGATTCGCAAAATCGACTGTCGGTTAGTAAAATCCGTAGTGTCGACTTCAAGGCCTGGTCGAAAAGCTTCTGGAATTGAAGAATACCACAGTTCCAGCTGTGAACGCAACTCTGTGCAAATTGTGTCCATGGATGACACCTCCCGAATGGAAAAATCGTCCATTGCCGGTAGTGTGGTTGCCGCTTGTGAGACTGAGCCCTTCCTTCTAGGGTATAAAGTGTTATGTATACGGTTAAGCAATTTCCTAATGGACAATTCCGCTAGGTAATAGGTGGACTCCTCGACACCAAGTTTGTCACAACTCGGAAGGCTGATATTGTCGGTCAATTCCTGTAGCCCGCTTCGTGGGAGCTCAAGCTCGGCGACTCGGTCACACTCCACGAGAAAGCACGACCAGAACAAACGAAGGATATGATCACCTTGGTCAGGATGATTGGACATCTTGTCGAGATTGTCAAGTCTATTTGAATTAAGATTGCGTCAGTCACTCGGGTGGATGACTTACCCAGATCGGTTCATTTGTAGTATGGTGGAAGCAGAATGCATCAAGCGCCAGCTTTGTAGTGGTCGAACAATGTAGGCAAAATAAATACTTGCCAGGACTAAGGCTTGTGGTAACAGTATGCTCGAAGGAAAAGACCAAGCAGATAGAGATATCAGGGTCGGCATGGCGTGCTTGATATATTGCATACCAGGGGGCGACTCTTGGAAGGCTTCCGGTATTGGCGTTGCTGTCGCTACGGCTCCCAAGGCCAGAACGACCATGCAAAGAATGGACTCGAGACTGTAGTCAGGGCCAGTTTCCACAAATTTTGCGTAGATTCTCTCGAACTCTTGACGATCCAATATTGGATGATTGGGGTGAACGAGGGAGAAGAACACCGATACCAACTCATCGTCCCGTTCGAGTTCGAGAGGAATCGGTGAAGACCGTTGTTCCATGGAGAGTTGGGGCGGTAACGGACACCTCGACTCCAACCTGAAGAACAGATCTGTCGGGTATTCGCCAATTAATGATTTGACCGGTGACAGGGTCAATAGATAGGTCGACGATGTCTTGTGCTTGACAGGGATAGTGAGAGGTGGTAAGATGGACAAATCGGAGGACCGGCATGGCGGAAGCTGAGTTTGCATGTCGTCGGCTACAAGGGAATGTTGACTCGTTGGAGAATTTGGGTCGTGAGCAGCAAATGAAGGAGCAAGATGCTGGGAAGACAGCGCTGTTATGTGCTCTGACTGGCTCTGGAGGAGGGCTTCGATGTCCCGCAGGCGGTTCAGGATTTCTCGACTACCACCCGTGGAGTCGATTCTGAGTCCGAGGGTTACAATCGTCTGCCCATTGTACAGAACCCAAGTTTACACACCTCTGCGATGGGCCGTCGTCATATTGGCATTGCACTTCCAACTCGGTACAATTGGAGCAAGACGGCTTCCGAGCGTCGCATCGTCTCTTTCTAGGCACCCAAGTTAGTAGTCTCAGTGACGAGTCGCTTGAGACTTATACTCACCGGCTGCGACAGAAATTGCAGGCTAGTGGCGCTCTCTTCCGCGTATAGCTCATGCTTACTTTTGTGAGATAGGTAGTGAGTTGGTGAGGTTAAATTGGTGGCCAATCCCAAGACGTTCTTTGTAGACACGAAAGATCAGGTGACCACCCCATCGTTTACAGTCCTAGATAATCACTTTAATAATGATATCGCATCAAATATACAGACCCTTCCTGCATTTGAGAATTACTGGACTTTCTTACAGATGCTTCATGTTAAAATACTCCCAATTCGCTCTTATGAGGTGAGATAACCTGCGAAGAATGATCTACCTCGGTAATATGTATCACGGACCGAACTATTATTGTCCCATATCTCGAACAGTCCCTAGGTGACGACTGTTCTAATCAGGCCAAGCTTAATACGACATGATACATAGGATAACCAACACCTCCAGCATATGTCCTTTCACCCTCCTCGGTCTCCAGCCTTCTCCGAACGGCAATCGTTCCTCTCCAAAGACGGCCACAATGTATTCGACAGGCATTCCGGAAAACCAACCTTTGCCAAATATACATTGCATGGCTGCCACCTCTGCACATCCAACGTAATGTTTCCGTCGAGGTAAGTCCATGTGCGGACTGTCCTGTTTCTGCTCATTGAACCGTATCCTGCGATAGCGTTCCCATTGTGGGATTCATAATCCGTCTTGCTGCCAAGCAAAAATTCACCAACCGCTTGTACGGTGCCGGGTTGGGGTGATATAGTCCCCCAAAGCACGATCTTGTCGTGTAAGGGATATGTCGTGTTCGATGGAGTATGTACGGCCAACTTGGTCGAGGCTCAACACTGGTTCTCCGGCGTCATTGACGTCTGCAGGGTCACGAAGCCCGTCGCGAGTGGTGCCCGGAGGTGCATTATGGGGGTCGTCGCAATGGATTTGGAATGAAACACTGATAAGATTTGTCGCTACGTCTATGCCAGCGCCTAGGAATTGGAGAGCGGATTGGAGCTCGGCCTTCGTGATATTGCGGCCGTCCCGAGCGATAAATCCGTGGTTCGCCAGGCAGTTCATGATCGGGCATGGACAGCGCAGATCTTTGGGACCTGGAGAACGAAAGTCTCCTCGCTCGAGTCCAGGTGCTTTCTCTGCGGCCATCTTGCTGTTTGTTGGGGACGTGTGGTGTTGTCAGAGCTCTGCGTCAAGTCCAACCCGTTCTATACTTGGGGTTTATTGAGTCTGGGCGGGAGTCATGACTTAGTGGCTGTCATATTACACACAGAGTTGATAGTCGATCTGGAATTAGAGAGTTTACGAATTTACGAGTTTACAGCATAGATGATTCGTCGATGCACACAGGCCATTTACCTTCTATCGGAGAGATGTACTCACGCGCTCAGCCCAATACACCTTTGTACAAGGCTCTCGACCAGTCGATTCATGTCCTCTTCCTCCTCCCACGGTATCATGTGGCCTGTGCCCTCATAGACCTTCCACAAGATACCGTCGCCCAGCGCCTCCTTGATGAGTTCACCGTGTCGGAATGTGAGCATCCGATCCTCTGTGCCATGCAGTACCGCGATGCGCTCCCTGCCAACAGCATCTCCCAAGTACTTCAACTGCTCAGGCGACTTGGAATGGAAGTAGCACGCAACAACCTGCATCATGAACCCCTTCTTCGTGAAGCCCTCCGGGTCCTGACGCTTGCGCAGCTGTCCCGCCGCAAACCTATCTCGGCGGGTCGGAAAGTTTTTCTCCGGGTCATCGAACTCATCATCGGGCTGGTCTAGAAATCCATCGCCAAAGAGCGTGTGCGCCATACGCTCCAGCTCGACATCAATGTGTTTCGGGATGAACATGGCCGCGCGCTCACGTAGATTCTCTAAAAATGGCCCCGTGCGCACGAGGCGCGGCGCCGTGCAGCACAGAGTCAGGCTAGCCAGTCGCTCAGGAATTAGCATAGCCAGCTCTTGTGAGATCATCCCGCCCATGCTGGCACCAAACACATGGAGGGAGCGCGTTGGAGCCACCGACGGGTCGATCCACCCGATTGAGGTGAGCAGGTCGACGACATCGCGGGCCATCTCCGAAGTCGAATAGAAGCAGACTGGTTTGTCGGAGCGGCCGACCCCGCGGTTGTCGAAGACCAGGTTGGTGTATTGGTCTCCCAGCTGGTGACCGAAGTACTTGGTTTGACGCCTCCAGTCATTGTGCGTAGCGTTGAGACCCATGATCCACTGGGGAGAGGGCGTTTAGCTCGGACAAGTGTGTGTATGACATACGGTCATAAAGAACTTACGATGATCTTCACAGGCCCAGTGCCATGGGTCTCGTAGTACAAATTGAACGGACCACCGCGTCGGTTGTGCGCCACCGAGCACGTCCCCGACGTCGTGGGCGGAGGACTCCAGTCTACTGATTCAAAGGCAGGGTGGGCAACCACCTCGTCAGCAGTCAACGGAGCCATCGATGGTATTTGCTTGAATGAATAGATGGTCGATGGAGATGGTTCCGGGATAGACGGAGAAGTGGTGGAAAGGGAAAGACGTCACGTGTACCCACATGCTCGGATCATCCCGAGGTAGATCGAAGATAGATGGAAGATTCCTTGCTTTGATGTTTTTGTCAAGAAAACTATGTCTTATATGTTGTTAAATCTACGAGTATGTTCTTTTCTCCTTTATTGGGATGGTTTTAGGTAAGGAGACACTTGACATTGAAGCGGAATAAAGAAATTTATTCTCACAGCATGAATACCAGTAGGTATAGATCCTGAAAGCCTGGTCCAATATTGGGTCCCCCTAGTGGAAGCGTAGGTTCTACCAACTCTGGGTATGTGCAGAAATTCCTGGGCAAATAACCTCATAGGGCTAATGAGACATACACATAGATCTTTTTCAGCTGGGGTGAGTTATGTGGGGTGGGAGAAGTATATTGATTGCTACAGAGATGTCCGTTGTTAGAACATCCCGTAAAAGAAAAATGTCTCTACCGAGCATAAACTGAGCACAGTAATGCAGTACAGGATTCAGACTTCTATGTCCACCATCTGGAAGGCATCTCGTCCTATTCGGGATCCTCTTAGCTCCCATTGCTTTATTTAGCGACCCTATGAGTCTCAGCACTGGGAAATGCGGAAACACTTGGAGTTCACGCCATTCTTTCTCGTCATACACTCTCCTCCACTTACTATGCAAAGGGTCTGGGGGAACCCAATACCCCCACATAATAGACCAAGCTGCAGTGATACATCTTGGACTGTGGACTTTGAAGAGACTGTTTCAAAATATATTGAGACTATAAAGCCTGCCTGTTTAGGCCTCATGGTACTCCCACTCACCATGCAATACAGAAGCCCAAACCCAAGTCAACACTGGTTTTTGACCCAGATGCGTTGATCTACAGATATGGTCCAGAGGGTTCGGTATCTGGCCAAAGAAAGAGGGAGTTCTTCGGGTCGACCAATGTTAGTATCACTTAGCAACCACCAAACAAGCCTCAACTCCTCCCTTTAAGACAGACTTCCTGAATCTATAATCGAGTGTCGATGGTGCTGTCTGTGTGTATAGAGGCCACGCGGGCGAGAAACGTCGTTGATTGGCCGAGTGTCACCAACCAATCAGCAAGACGGACGGGGCAATGCACATCAACGTTCTCTCGAACTGGGTATGGATGGCTTCACCTTCTTCCCTCCATGGTAGATCCATGATGTACCACCGTCCTTGCCGTATCTGTACTCTCCTCCTGTCCAGAGTTTTTTTGTCCTCCCCTGACCGACATTCGCGCCATCATCGCACATGTGCTTCCAATGGCTACTCCCATCTACCTCGGAAAAGGAAGAGGATGATGCCTCCTACGCGTTTAGGTGCATCAAGATGGCCAGAATCACGTCTCCATTGCTATTGCATAGACTAGAGAGTGAAGAGTGGTGACAGCCTTCCCAACTATCCTTGTGGAACGCCATGGCTGAAAATTCGCATCCCCGTGTCAATCCTTCCTCACCGGACACGGCTCGTTCTGGTTGATTCACCATCCACATGCACTCACAATTCTCAGAGAATGAGCCCCCTGATTGGGACTTCTCCATTGTACCATTCCGTGCGGTCTATCTGAGATCGGCGTGCACGATGCTCCGTGCTAAGGGGAAGGCTCTCTACCCCTACCCCATCTCAGCGCCATGGCCTGCTGATCATGGGGACTCTGCATTGGGTCAAATGATGGAGACGATCCCTTTGCAAGCTAGCCAACCTTTAATCTTGGGCTCGTTTGGCTGGCCTTTACGGGCTGTCGAATAGTACTACCATGATGCCCAAAAGTTGGCTCTGAGTGGCCCAATTCGTTCACGCGCCTCATGATGTCTTCTCTGCTTGAAATCAATTCAGGGAGACTGGCCATGGCTTATAAGAACCGGTGTCATATCTTAAACGCCGCTGCCCCAGGCTGGTCCGCCTGTTGTGCTAAGGTTCTATGCTGATTCCTTGGGAGATCTCGAAATGGGTGCTCAATGGATCTCTCGCTGTTTACCAGCCTTTAGCATCCTTGCCTTGGTTGTTCTGCTGGTCTTAGCGACTGACACAGCAGTTCTACCCTGGAAAGACGCGCATACTCCGGCTTCCGACACTACGACAAGACATGAACCTCTGACTGGCGCCCAAAATGTTTTCGTCGTCTACACGGTACTAATCCATGCGAACATATTTCTGTTCACCGTCCGATTGGCATGGAGCTTAGTTGCGGTCCCTTTCCGAACGCAGCGAGTAATAGATCGACGCTCTTCACCAATTCATAGCTATGCGTCTAGATCAGTTTCGCTTGCTGATCTAGACGGCCCGCCGTCTCCAGCCACTTCTTCAGGGCTGTCGGCCTGTGAAGAAGACAGTCTGATGGACGATGAGACGACGTCAGAGATTATACACGCCATTATCCTTCCTAACTACAGCGAGGATATTGACACGCTTAGAATGACCCTCGGTGTTCTTGCCAGTCACCCCCGAGCACGGGGTCAATACGAAGTAGGTCTCCTTGCCCCCTTTTAAACAATAGACCCTCACCATTCCAGGTGTATCTTGCAATGGAACAGAAAGAGATCGGCTGCATAGAAAAAGCAGGTCGATTGGTCTCCGAATTCGAAAAGTCCTTCCTCCGTATCTCGACGACCTTCCATCCACCTGGTGTGCCGGGAGAGATTCCAGGGAAAAGCTCCAACGTTGCCTTCGCCGCTCGGCACATTGCAGATGTCCACCAGGCAGGTCTCAACGAAGGCATTTCAAACGTAGTGATCACGGTCATGGATGGTGCGCATCCTCTTCTTCTGCAGTATTCATTGCTAATGACAACCAGCCGACACCCACCTCCTGCAAGATTATTTCACTGAGATCCGTCGACTGCACTACGCCCATCCCGCCGACGCAGACCACGCCATCTATTCCTGCCCCATCATCTTCGACCGCAACTCCCACGAAACTCCCCTTCTCGTTCGCTGCGCCGACCTTCTCTGGGGGTTTGCCGGTCTCTCGACCATGTACCCGGGCAGCAGCATCTCCATTCCGACATCAGTCTACTCCCTCCCTCTTTCGCTCGCCGAACAAGTCGGCGGCTGGGACAGCGATGCCACAGCCATCGGCGAGGATATGCATATGATGCTGAAATGCTATTCCGAAACCGCCGGAAACGTGATATCACGGGTGGTGTTCAGCCCGGCTAGCCAATGCAACATCTCTAGCGACTTGAAACGGGGCTGGCGATGGACACTCGACACCTGTCTCGCACGGTATCGACAAGCCCTCCGGCACATGTGGGGAGCGTTGGACTCGGGCTTCGCGGCACGCCAGACCGTCTCCCACCTGCGACACATCAACCGTCGCTGGCTGTTCCTCCTCCCACGCCACCTAGCGCTCCTGCAGCTGCTTTTCGAGGCGCACTTTCTCCCCTGCCATCTCATCATCCTCATCCTGTACTCTACTGCATATGAGGCGCTGTCCCCGGCTGGAAGTCTCCATCCCAGCATGGCCTGGGCATTCTGGTTGACCGGACTGCTGCGCGCGTCGTCGTTCGTCGGGATGAACGTGTGTCTGGTGCTGTACGAGCGTTGGCACGCGCTCTGTCTTCGCATACGACGGAACGACATGCTCGACGCGGGCCTCGCCGACTGTGGGTTCTCGCCGCGCTGCTGGTGGCACGTGTCGTTTCTCCTGGAGCGGGTCTGCTTTCCCATCGCCGGGACACTGTACGGGGCGATCCCGACTTTCCAAGCAGTGTTTTCGCATCTGTGGACGGACCGGTTGGAGTATCGGGTGAGCAAGAAGCCTGTGTTTGGGGAGAAGTGTGTTTAGCTGGTGTCACCTCGGTTTATCATCTCGTGTTACTATGCAATCGACCTAATAAGACGACGTATGCTATCTAGAAATCTACCCCAACGATGCTCTGACTCCAACTACTCCACACTACTCCACCTCCACCCATCTATATAGCCTCTCCTCCATCGCATCGCATCTCACCTCTCCTCTACACCTCACGAACCATCCACAATGTCGCCCACCAAGCGCGTCGCCGTAATACAATGGAACATAAAAGTCCGCATCCCCCACCACCACCAGGAAACACCCTAACCCGCGCGCATAGGACCTTGCCATCGAAGAAAACCACCAGAAAGCATGCGCCTACATCCGCGACGCCGCCGCCCAAGGCGCCGAACTCGCCGTTCTCCCTGAGTACTCCTCTCTCTCCCTCCCTAGCCAACACCCACTTCGCTAACACCAAAAAGATACCACCTAACAGGCTGGGCCCCCCAAGACCCCACCTACGCCACCCTCGCCCGCCAGGCGCCCACCTACCTCTCCGCATACCGAGCCCTCGCCCGCGAACTGCACATCTGCATCGTCCCGGGGACGATCATCGAGTGCGACGACAACACCGCTACCGATCCTCCGAAGGAAGACACGCCCACCCTCCACAACACGGCGTACTTCATCGGCCCCGACGGCCGCATCCTCGGCTCCTACCGCAAAAAGAACATCTGGCACCCGGAACGCCCGTATCTCATCTCCTCCGGTGCAGATCCGCACCCGGTCTTCGATACGCCTATCGGAAAGGTCGGCTTGCTGATCTGCTGGGATCTGGCGTTTCCGGAGGCGTTTCGCGAGCTGATTGCTGCTGGCGCGGAGATTGTTATTATTCCGACTTTTTGTATGGCCCCTTTCGTTCCCTTCCGTCGGCTGCTTTGGAGGTTCTTTGTGGAGATGGTGGCTAATAGGTACAGGGACCCGGGTCGATGCCTCCGCCGAGGCCCTTGCGCACAACCCCGCCAGCGAAGCGCTCTTCCTCGAGACGACGCTCACCGCGCGGTGTTTTGAAAACACCTGCGGAATTATCTTTGTCAATGCAGCCGGGGGCAGCGCGGACGTCGAGGGGAAGTTCCTGGGCATGTCGCGAGTGGTCCTGCCGGTTGTTGGGCCCGTGGGGACGATGGGCGCTGAGGAGGGAGTGTTGGTCGTGGATATGGATGTAGGGCTGTTGCGCATCGCGGAGGAAAATTATCGCGTGCGGCAGGACATTGCGCGCGACGGGTGGTATTATACCTATCGGCATCAGAAACAGTAGCAACAGCGGTTCTAAATTCATAATCCATAAAGAGGAAGGAACAGGATAATGCTACAATCAGTGTATTCTAATCAAACGCAATCATTAGAACAATACAAATTCGTGACAGAAATCTTGGCAAGCTGACATCCACCCCCGTTCAGGACACAATATAGACATGAGGCATGATTCCTGAAGTATACGAGCAATCGCTAGACCATCCAACAAACAGCGCTGAAGCGAGGCAAGACCGAAGCAATCAGGTATAGACATGTCGTATCCCATCTACTGCACCTGGCTGACGATCTCGCTGGCCCGGGACAGGCTCTCGACCATCTGCTGGCATTCCTTGCGCCGCCGCACCGTGTAGTCGCTCTCCTTGAGCAGGTCATCCAGCTCGTTGTTGCGGTACATGTTCTCCAGGAGTTCACGCTGCATTTCGTCCTTGGTGAATCTGAGCTAATTAGCAACCATCCATGGTGGAGAGCATAGAGACAACATACTGCACGAGGGTGTACATGATAGCCTTGGGAACCATATCGATCATAGTCCGCTTCACGATGTTGAAATAGGATGTGATCAGAAGCTCTGATTTCGTCAGCCATCGGTCAAATGCCATGTAGTGTAATCACTTACTGATAACCTCAACCTCGGTGCTTTCGCGCTCCGACAAAGAGGCGGAGGCCTTGAGCGTCGGTGGGGGAGGCTCCATCGCAGCCATCTTCTTCTTGTTCTTGGAGGCCCAGAAGCTACCGAAGAACCCAGACCCACTGCTCTCCTGGGGAATCTCCACCGAGGGGCTGTTCGCGCGGGGAGGCAGAGGCTTGCCTGTCTTAGGGTCGACCTGCGTAGGCTTGGAAGCTTGTTGGCGCTCGTTGACAATAGTCATGGCCTGCTATCATTAGAATAAGACGACTGGCATTGGGATGATCACGACTTACGCGGTGTCCGTTCAGGAAATCGGGGTGGCCAGTGTTGATATAGCAGGCTTCCATCGCAATGAGATCGCGCACAAGCTTGCTCGTCGGCTCCATGCATTTCTTGAAGAACGCAATTACCACGGCATGGAACTTCTCCTTCAACATGGGATACCGCCGGAAGAGCGACTTGTTCAGCAGCTGGCCCAGGATACGAACCAGCTCGTCATACACCAGGGAGATACACTTCGTGCTGGGGTCTTCCAGTCGCTTAATCTGCTGCTTGACAATCAACTCGAACGCAGTCGTTCCGACGAACAGCGCGGGCGAAGAGCCAGAGGAGTTGTACAGAATAGTCCGAATGTCGATATCCTTGACCTGATCGAAAGGATCCACCGCCTTGATACCGTTGGAGTAGAGCTCGTGGAAGACAAAGCTGATACGAGCACCACCGGACAGTTCGATACTGGACAGCTCCTGGTTGTTACCCTCCAATACCGTGCGGTACTCGTTGCTGAATTCCGTAATGATGTTCAACACAATGTTGGCGCTGTTTCCAAGCATCGAATCGCCCAGCTGCGAGAGTTCGGAGGAATATTTCTGGAGCGAGGAGGAAATCCGGGCTTTAATATCGGGAAGGGTTTGTTTAATGTGCATCATCAGGATCTAGCAACAGTCAGCACCGCATACCGCATTACCCCCGCGCATACTTACCAGGTTCAGTTTCCGGGCCAGGTAAGGCGTTCCGCAGTATGAAGCCTTGTTCCGATAGGCCTTGTGACTCTCGAAGAAATTCTTCTCGTGCTCCAGGGCGTACGTGATGGGGCGCTTGTTCTCAATATCACGCTGGCCACGGTTGACGACAGGCACGTAACCGAGACGCAACGGAATGATCCTGCCCGCAAGAATATCCACAACATCGGTTCCCTCATCCATCAGATCGACCTTGGTCAGCACACCGATGGTACGCTGTCCCTCCGGGTCGACCTCACGCGCCAGTTTCAGGCCATCGGAGTTCGCGAGATCTTGGTTGGCCGACGTCACGGCGAGAATGATGGCATTGGGCTTGCTGATGAACTTCAAAACCATGTCGCGGATCTGTTTTTCGATATCCTTGGGCTGATCACCGACGGGGACCTTGGTCAGACCAGGCAGGTCGACCAGGGTCAGCGTCAGGACGTTGGGGGAGTAGATGCGCAGGTTGATGGGAGCCGGAGAAATGCCCGCATTGCGACCGACCTTGGACTCGGTTTCGCGCACGATCTCCTCGCGAATTTTGTTGAAGTCGTAGAAACGCTGGCCGGGGATGTGGAGGAACTCGCCATACTCGTCCAGATTCGCCTCCTTGTCCGACGTCTCCAACTTCTCGTCTTTCACACCGTTCGTCTGAGATCCGGCGGGCTTGTTGATGAGTTGCAGGATGAGGGGTCTCCGAGTGACAATTCCGGAACCACGGGGGAGGCTGGATGACGACGCCCCTAATTAGCCACCGAGTACGAGCAAGCCCCGACGATCCGTGGGGACAAGACACCTGGACACTTACAAATCGCGACCGACAATGTTTTCCAGGACGGAACTTTTACCGCTGGATTGCGATCCGACGACAGCAATTTGCGGCAGATCGATCGGGTTGTGAACCTAAATAAACACAGGCGGTGTCAGCGCTGCGGTGGAGGGGTATGCTGCAGATAAGGGCGGACGTCAAGTGCGGGAGTGATTCTAGACGTACTCCGACGGTGGTGAAGACATCCTGCAGCTTGTTGACCAGCGAGATCAAGCTGGGGTCGTTGACGTTTATCCTATCGCACACGTTCTCGTCAGTCCGACAGCTTCGGAGGGAAGTCGCACGAGTGGAGGGACAGGGGTTGCGCACGAGTAGCCAGTGGGACTTGCCATGTCTGGCGATGAACAAACCAAGATCGCGCCAAAGGAAGCAAAATCAAAGAGAGAAGATGTAGAGAGAAGGGAATCAGAGGTTATATAATGAGTTTGGAGAGAGGACGTAAGTAAGTATGGTGAGGTGTCAAGGAGAGAAAGCGGAAGCGGCCAAGTGGAAAGAGTAGAGCGAATGCGGCGGGCGGTGATGGTGGTGGACCTGGGCTGGGTCTAGTAGGGACAAAGACCCGAGTAATCTGCTGGAGTTTCAAGTCTGCCTACCGTCGACCGATCGACACGGATAATAATACCAATATTAATGGAATATTCAGGAAGTCGTATCCTTCTGACACACACTGCAAAAAAAAAAAACCCAGGCAGTCTTCGAAACTTCTGACGAGGACGCGTCATGTGGACTTTGGCCACCCGAACCTACGATGCCGCCTACAGAGTAGGTACCTAACCTGCCCTACAACACAACCCGATTCAGGGAACAATCACATTTAACATGGAAGAAAGAAAAAGTCGGTGAAATAACAAAAGATCAATAACTACAGAACATGGGAATTGGCTATGCTACAGACTCACTCACCCCGTCCCCTCTATTCATCCGAAACCGAGGCGAACCGCTCCGACATGCTCTGGAGAATCTTCTCATACTACCAATCGTCAGTATCTCGCGTAAGGATAAGGGGACAATACGACATACCTTCTCTGACACGGCAGACTGGTTGTCGGGCACCTCGAACTTCATCCCACGCAGCGCGGTCTGGATGTCGCCGGTGGCATCACGCACGCGGGCCCAGTTCTGGCCCTGCGCAATCGCCTTCTGGGCCTCGTCGTGGTATCCCATGAACGCCTTCATCATGTACTCCGTCTTCCACAGAGGACAGAACTGATCATAGTCACTGTAACCGTTTTGCTGCAAGAAGTCATCCTTCACCATGGCCGCCACGTCCAGTGTGATCTTATCCGAATCTCCCAGTGCCGCCTTACCCACCAGCTGCACGACCTGGTCCAGATCCTCAGACTTGGTGAGCAGCTCTCGGATCTGGTCGCGCAGACGGGGGAACTCCGGATGATGTTTCTCGTAGTACCGGTCGAGAACGGTGGTGTATTTACTGTAGGAGATCGAGGTGTTGATCGACGGGAAATGCTTCCGCTGCGCCAGCTTCTTGTCGAGACCCCAGAATACCTGCACAATACCGAGCGTACTGCTAGTGACGGGGTCCGAGAAGTCACCACCGGGGGGGCTGACGGCACCGACGATACTGACACTACCATCTCTTTCGGGGCTTCCCAACGCGATACTCTTTCCCGCACGTTCGTAGAACGAGGCCAGCTTCGCTCCGAGATACGCAGGGAAACCCTGATCGGCAGGCATCTCTCCCAGACGACCGGAGATTTCACGAAGAGCCTCAGCCCACCGAGAACTGGA
Source organism: Aspergillus sp. MEXU 27854 (assembly GCA_019721355.1). Lineage (NCBI taxonomy): Eukaryota > Fungi > Ascomycota > Eurotiomycetes > Eurotiales > Aspergillaceae > Aspergillus > Aspergillus sp. MEXU 27854. Next base: position 677,744 of record JAGMTT010000002.1, read on the forward strand.
ATCCGCCATCATAGCCACGTTCTTACCCTGGTCACGGAAGTATTCGGCGATCGTAATACCGGTGTAGATGGAGGCTTCACGGGCGGCGACAGGCATGTTCGAGGTGTTGGCGATCAGGCACGTACGCTTCATGATGGGTTCCTTGCGACCGTCGATGTCGATAGAGAGCTATCACAACAGTCAGCACAGAGACAGATGTTCGCCGGCAGGAAGGGCGACGAACCTCGGGGAAGTCCATCAACACTTCGGCCATCTCATTACCACGCTCACCACATCCAACGTAGACGATAATATCACTGTTTGAGAACTTGGACACACTCTGGGAAATGACAGTCTTGCCGCATCCGAACGCACCGGGGATACAGACAGTACCACCCTGCACACTGGGGAAAAGAGAGTCCAAGACTCGCTGACCGACGATGAATGGGGCGTCGGACGGGAGCTTCTCGTTGACCGGGCGGGGAACACGGACAGGCCAGGTGTGCATCATCCCATACTCCGACTTCTTGCCATCGAATTCGATCTCCAACAACTTCTCTTCGACGGTATAGCTGCCAGCGGGGGCGAGGCGAGTGATGGTACCTCGAGCGCGAGGCGGCAGAATGATCTTGTGGTCATGCACCAAGCTGTTCTCGAACACAGTACCCCAGATATCACCACCGGTGATGTGGTCGCCCACCTTGTACTGGCCAGGCTTGAAGTCCCATTTCTTCTTACGATCCAGGGCGTTGACCGAAATACCGCGGGGAATGTAGATACTTCCGGATTCCTCAGAGATGTCCTTCAGGGGGCGTTGAATACCGTCGTAGATCGTCTCCATCAGACCGGGGCCCAGTTCGACCGACAGGGGTTTCCCGGTCCGCATGACAGGGTCGCCGACCGTCAAACCAGCTAGTCGAAGATTGGAACGTTAGAAGTGTGCGATGTGGTATGTTGAAAGGACCGGAGGAGGGGTACCTGTTTCCTCGTAAACCTGGATAGTGGCCTTATCTCCATCGATACGGATGACTTCTCCGACGAGCTGATCATGACCGACTCTGCACTGTATAGCAGCGGAAAGTCTTAGTAAATGATAAGAACGAACGTGTCGGTTGATCAGAGATCAATAATCGACCAGACCCCCGTGCAGGGGAGGCGCGGGGAACGTACCAGTTCGTACATGGCACAACCGATCATGTTCTCGGCCACGACGACGGGACCGGAGACGGAGAAGACAGCGCCATGGTGCTGTTCGGCGTCAGGGCCCTTACCTGAGGGGGCCATAGTAGGTATCGGAATGACAGGAGGGTGGATGGAAGAAGGAGTGGAGGAGGAGGGCGGAGGAGAGGAGTCAGGAGGAGTGGAATGGTGGAGGAGGTGGTCACTGGAGGAGGTCGAGGAGGGCGAAACGGGGAGCGGTGGCAGTTGCAGCTCGGACAGTCTGGGCGGTGATGACGACGGGTCCCTTTCTCTCTCTCCTCCCGCTATCAGGTCCAACAATGACGGACGGGCTCTCAGTCGACGAACTCCCAAGCCTAACATTCAATCTTCCTTCCCAGTAATTGGGACATGGGAAATGTTTTTGCAGTATGGTAGAAGAGGTGAGAATCAAGTTGGGATAGGAGACGTTGTCGGATTGTTTATCGTCCCTGATCTTCCAGGCTGCTGTTTACTCAGCCATGCTTGGAACCAGACTAATCTGCTCACTAACCAGATCTTATGTATCCTCGAGTTCCACGCTCGAATAAGGAGGCCGCCACAATCAGTCCACACTCGGTAGTGGCTTGGAAGTGTCTTGTGTTCTACAGGTTGATCCAACGGCACTGTCCTGGAAGACCACCATCGCATTCATCTATTTGAATGCCACTTCAGCCTCATGATGCTTGCAATTATGCCATAAAGATATAATCGAAGCCCTTGGATTAATAGCAAGCAGACTGAAACGATGCAACAAAATCAACATGTCACTGCCCATAACGGGATTGGATCCGTACCCGAGGGCCATCGGGTCGGCTCTCTGCATGTTCGCTCTCGAACAATTCACAGCACACAATATCAGAATCACATTCATGTTCACTAGACAGCATACCCCAGAGGTTCAACAATGTGTTCTCCTTTAGACAAGCCATGTGGTCCTCTGGCGATCCCGACTGATTTGCCAAACCCCGCACAGTCCACAATCCTTCATCATCCTCTCTCCTTCGCAGATTCACATGTGCCAACGGCCCTGTCTAACCTTATGGAGATAACCTCGATCCATGGGTTCTGGGGTTCGTTTCTCGGCTCTCTCATCCTACCAGGATGATCTCCTCACCCATGCCTCACGTGAAGTCATATAAAACAACATGGCGATACATGCAAATAGCCCTGTGCGTTGGCTTTGTTGTATTCCTACCTTCTCCTGCATTGCAATATACGAGCTATTTCTCGCCAGATAATCGAGATCAAAAGTTGCGGCACCTCTGACTCGCAAAGATGACTCGGGCTTCCAACACTCGCACGTACTGGGACTACACCTTCGAATGGACCGACCTTCATCAGACATCCGAACAGCTTCGTCCACAGATGTTCACCTATGACAAGCTTGTCGACGAATGCTTAGAACGTCTAGAGGAGCTTGCGCCTCCCAAACAGGCTGCCCATCCGGAGAGTACAGTACCTATCGAAGGGGCCCCAAAACTACCCAAACGGGACTTGTACTCGCTGGTGAAACACCATGCAAAGGATGATCCGAAAATCGCTCAGCTATGGGAAGAGATTAATACTGTCCCGGATTGGGTTGACTGGGACCAAATCAAGAGAGGCCAGGAGGTTTTCTTCCGTTACGGCATGCCCATGCTGAATGTGGTATGTACCTGCCTATTGAATTTGAGTCTTATCACTAAGGCTAATATGAATTACAGCTCAGCTTTGAGAGTCTCCTGGGCGGAATGTAAGTTCCCGTCTAATGGCGTCTAGAAACTATGGCTAACAACACCCACTAGGGGCTCCCCCCGTGTTGTCGAGACGCTCACTCGAACAGGTGGCTTCGCCGCAGACGTTGTGCGCCGCCGACTTCTCGAAACTCTCCAGCACACTCTCCAGGTCTCCTTATCCCTCGAGTCGATGAAGCCCGGCGGAGACGGACATGTCTCGTCCGTCCGGGTGCGACTGCTGCATGCCTCGGTCCGCTCACGAATCCTCAAGTTGGTGAAGGAACGTCCGGACTACTATGATGTCGAGAAGTGGGGCGTACCCGTGAGCGATCTCGACTGTATGGCGACGATCAACACGTTCTCAACTAGCGTCATCTGGCTCGGTCTCCCCCGACAAGGCATCTGGCTCCGCAACCAGGAGATTGATGACTACCTGGCGCTCTGGAGACTTGTCGCGTATTATATGGGCACTCCAAATGAGCCATTCCGTGATCAAGCCCATGGAAAAGCCATGATGGAATCGCTGCTGGCATCGGAGATCGATCCCACAGACACTGGGAAGATCTTGGCCCACAACATCATTATTGGTCTTGAAAACACGGCACCGACATACGCGTCTTCAGAGTTCATGGAGGCGATGGCGCGACACCTGAACGGCGATAGATTGTCTGACCGACTTGCGCTTGCGCCAACCAGTTTGTACTACAAAGCTCTCATCTATGGGTACTGCTTCATCGTTATGGTGACATGTTATGGTCTGCGGATGATTCCACCGCTTGACCAGGCCACTATCGAGGTATATTCTCACGATTCGAACTCTCATATCAATGCTGACTATATCAGCTACGCCGCAAGCTCTATTATTCCATCATTACCGACAAAGAGGAAGGCCTTGGGGGTGAGTCGTTCTTCGAATTTAAGTATGTTCCCTTCTTCACCCGCACTACCCGTCTGGGTAAGCGGAAGAACCAGAAGGCCAAGAAGCCCGGCATCGAGGCGTTGGCCCAGCTTGGTCTGCTTGCAGCTGTTGGCTCTGCGACGGCGTTGGCATATGGGAGTGTGTACGGTCTGCGGATGTTGATGGTGTGATGCCCATATGAATGCAACGTATGAATAGACTGTGAACATGATGCCGTGGGCTTTTGTTCTTGATTATCTTATGTTTCTAAATGGATTCGTTCCAAGAGCAAGCTACAGGACAGAATATATTATTGTCCTATCGAATAATATTACACATACATTATTTTATGTGTCCATGATGATATCCAGGATCACATTGATATAATACTCCATCTGACCTTCGTCCCCTTCACGCAACACCACGGTTCGAAAGATCGAAGGCATGGGTGAGGCAGGGTACGATTACTTCTGTAGCAGCGTGACGGGTTAGTCCTCATATCCGTCCTTCACACTCAGCTCCCCAGTTTTACCCCCAACAGGAAGAGATACGTACTCCGCATCCGGCACAAGTACAGGTGTTACCGCAGGTACAGTTCTGAGGACCGGTGCAGTTGCAGGTGTTTCCGCAGTTGCAGCCCATATTGGTAGTGAGAAAAGTTGAAGTTCTGAAGTTCTGCTCCAGGTATGTAGGACAGATGAATATAGTGCAAGAGAAAGTCAAATTTCGATGGTGTTGAAGATAATCATGTTGCGAAACGACGGCCATGCAAGGGTGCTATATATAATCGGCTCCGGCGGCGAGGTGGAGACGGTGGAAGCATCATGATGAGGTCAGAGAAGTCGGACCACTTAGCGTCTCCAGAGGGTTGGATGGATGGATTTGACCACGGACTTTCCCCATCGAGACCATGTGTGAACCACCGTGGATGGACCTGGAGACCCTCGTTCACTTATTGGCGTATGTGGTGGTGTTAGTGGTGTCGTTCCGCAGAATCGGGTTGCTCCGGGCCTTCAACACCTAAACCAAAGCCCCAGAGGGACTTATCTCTGGTGTCGGGGATTCCAAATTGGGTACCTAGAAAGATACAGGCTTCCATTATGTATGTAGCTAGACATGGTTCAGTGTCACCAAGGCGGCTGCATTAATACCTGACTCGTCAATCCGTCGACCAACTGAGGCATTACTAGACAGGGCTTTATACAAAGACCACGGGAAGGGATGAGGTTGCCACGACTTCCCGGGCGAAAGTATCACCTCCTGTCTTGTACAGCTCTAAATACTGTAAGAAGACACAAGACTTGCTCGCAGTCTTGTTTGGTCTGGAACTTCTCCTGCAGACCGCACCCGATCAGATGAACGAACGGGCCGGGACAGACTGGCGCAGGTGATGATGCGCTGTTCTGATGATCTCCAGCCAATAAGTACAGCTATTTGTTGGCCCCTTGGATAACCGTCACGGCGAAGTCAGTGACTGGTTTATCCTTGCGTCCAGATTGGTCTGTTCCATTCCAGTCTCTGTCAGCTGCTGGGCCGGTTGGTTCAGATGATGGACCGCATGGGTGGCTTTGTCTTTGTCGGCCGTTTCTCGATACCTGATCATGGATCTTTTGTGTCGTGGACAGGGACCCGAGCTGTTTCATCAAAGAATATATTCGATACGATAGGTGTATTGGGAGGTAGGGGTTCGTGGTTGATGATGTGAATGGATCTGGTGGTGGTGTTATGAGAGGCTGTTACAGGTGGTACTCAGCATACTCATCGACATCATGAGGAATGAGAACGATAGAGATAGTAGAAGACGCCAGACCCCCCGGGGTATAGATATCGCAATAAAAGAACGAAGAGAACTCGAATTCTCAAAAGACCAAAATAGCTAAGAGAATCCCCATAGTCATCATGCTCATGTCGTAACGCCCCACGGAGAATAAGAACGAGCAGCCGCCGATGTTCTTCAACTTCCGCTCCACAACCAGCTTCCTCTTCTTCTTCCTCTCCTCCTCCTGCTGTTCGCCTCATCCTCCTCTCGCCCTCGACATCCAGCGCTCTCGACTCTCCAGCTTATTCCTGCTATCGTTTACTCCTTACCTCGATCCCCTCACTCCCCACCGACCGTTTGAACTACTCCAGCCGTCTGCTTCCCCGAACTCCTCCCAGGTCCGATAAGACAGACCTCCGCCCGTCGACTTTGGAGATCCACCCTCTTCTCGTCCATCGATCGCACCGACTCCCATCCGACCCAATATATCCTTTCGTTCGACCCTCGACACCGCCAGGACCTGTCCAACCACGGAATTGACAACTTCTTCTGTCGTTGACTGAGCTCCATCTTGTCGTCTGGACGGGAGCTCTCCGAGGTATCAGTGACCCACCACTGATATAGGTCTGCTCTCCTGGTTCTCCTTCAGAGCCAGGGTGAAAGGGCAGATAGACCCAGCTTTCGATCTGGCAAACAATACCCCCTCGTATATACCCTCCTCTGCCGCTTCCGACCACCCCGACCCTCCTATCCCCACCGAACCCACGTCGTCATACCCGGGCCTGACCGCCGTCCCGGGGAGTATCACTTCTGCTACCCGTCCCGAACCGCCCCTCGCCGGCCATCACAGCACACCGAGTGCTGCGGAGAATCTGTATCCTTCATCCTCCTCCACCAGGCGACGTCGTCGTCGTCGCACCAGCACACCCGACTCGGCCAGACACCCCACGGAGGCCACAAGAGATCTCGCGGGAGATCATCTGGCAACTGAGGCCGGCTTCCTCGATCCACAGACCATTCCCCCCCACGCCCGACCGGAGGGCGGTTCGCCATCTCCCAAGCGCAGGCGCCTGGCAAATATGCGGCCCGATGGTGTCTCAAGTACAAACGGCCCGTCCCAAGCGTCGAACGGCTCCCTCGCGTCCCCGTCTTACAAGGCAGGCCTCTCCCACTCCTTGAATGGCCGCGCCCCTTACACGTCATCCAACGGAGAACTCCACGCCAACGGATCCCAGAAGACGCAAACGCAGCCGTCGTATTTCGGCCATGATCGAGAAGAAGTCACGAGAATCCTGATCCAGAGTCTGTTTGAACTGGGGTACAATGGGGCGGCTACGTTGCTCAGCAAGGAAAGCGGGTATCAACTGGAAAGCCCGGCAGTGGCTACATTCCGGAGCGCGGTTCTAGAAGGACGATGGGCGGAAGCGGAGCGGATTCTGATTCACTCGTTCTATCCTGATGGTGGTGGTCGGACGTCGAGCAGTGGTGACCCAACCCCGGTCAAGGAAAGATTGGTGTTGGTGGAGAATGCCGAACTAAACGAGATGCTCTTCTATCTGCGACAACAGAAGTTTTTGGAATTGCTGGATGCTCGAGATCTTGGTGCCGCCTTGATGGTGCTTCGCCACGAATTGACACCCCTCAACTATGATATAGGCCGTTTACATGCTTTGTCAAGGTATGCATAATTTGCCGCCCACCGTGCATTACAACAGTATCTGGATGCCATGCTGACTGGAATAGCCTTCTCATGTGTCCTCCGGAGCACCTTCACGACCAAGCTGGATGGGATGGTTCGATACGTTTCTCGCGAGAAAGGCTACTATCCGGATTATCAAGTAAGTGACGAGGCGTCCTGTGAACGAAAGCGTCACTCTAACCCATTGACAGAGTCCATCTCCCCATCCGTGATGATACCAGATAATCGGCTGGCGATACTCCTAGATCACGTCAAGCAGAACCAGATCAACCAGTGCTTATATCATAATACGGCCTCGCCTCCTTCGCTATATTCGGACCACATGTGCGATCGGAGTGATTTCCCGCTCCGCACCGGGGTTGAACTAAGCCAGCATTCAGATGAGGTCTGGTACTGCCAGTTTTCTCACGATGGGACAAAATTAGCCACGGCCGGCAAGGATCATACAGTGAACATCTACGATACAAGTACATTTGCCGTACTCCACAAACTTATGGAGCATGATGACGGCGTAGCTCATGTGAGCTGGAGCCCGGATGACTCCAAGCTCATCACTTGCTCGCAGGACAACAAAGCCCGCGTATGGAGTGTCGAGGTAGGCGGCTTTCTCTCCCCCTCTATGGTCTGTTGCTCACTCTGATATAGACTGGGCGCTGTCTCTTAACCATTAACCACCATCAGCATCCCGTGACCGCGGCAGCTTGGGCCCCGGATGGCGAGTCGTTCGTAACGACCTCCCTCGACCTCAACAAGCAAATGTGTCATTGGAGTATGCGTGGGCAGCGCTTATATATGTGGCCTGCAGGATTCCGTGTCCAAGATTGTGCCATCACTCCTGATGGGCGACGCCTAATCGCGGCAGATGTCGAAGAAAAGATCCACGTCTACAACTTCCTTACCCACGAAGAAGAGTACTGCCTTCCGCTAAAAAGCAAGCCAACATCTTTGGCTGTCAGCAAAGACTCGCGCCACATGCTCGTCAACTTATCAGAAGGCCAAATACAACTCATCGACATTGACACCACGGATGTGGTTCGACGCTTCCAGGGTCAGAAACAGGGCTCCTATATCATACGGAGTACGTTTGGAGGCGCAGCCGAGAACTTTGTTGTCAGCGGTAGCGAAGGTATGTAGTGTCCCTCGCATGACTTGGATCATATTAACATTACATCAGACTCTCGTGTCTACATATGGCACAAAGAAAATGGGACTCTGGTAGAAACACTAGAAGGTCATATTTCGGGGTGCGTGAATTCGATATGCTGGAACCCAACCAATCCGGGCATGTTCGCGTCTGCAGGCGACGACTGTCTGGTTCGAATGTAAGAGACATTGTTCTTTGTGATCCTCCAGCCACAATACTGACCTTCCCAGCTGGACCCGCGAACGAGACGCCCACCCCAGTGCTACCATCGCTGATAAACCCCGAGCTGTCTCGGCAAGTGGTTTTGCCCGCACCAGCGCCTTACGGTCAACGTCGAACTTCTAATGAGCTCTCCTACCATCACGGATCGTATCTTCATACCCGGTCCTTCTAGAGATTGTGGTCTCTAAGACTGAATCTTACTTTCTTTTTGTGTTCCGGACTCATCTACACCTCCTGCATATACACATCATCCCCATTCTTTCGATCATGCACTCGATACAGGTAGCCGGCGTCGAGTCGATTCTTTTGTTTTTTTTGGGCTTACAGGTTGGTATGGTTTTGCATCCCTTTCCCGAGCATAAATTGCCATGCCTTGCATTTCCGGCCCGTGCCCATCATCAATCACATTCCCCCATCACAACATACAAGGTCACATGGAATTATTATTGTTCTTATTTTGTTTGCTGGCAATTTGGGTGATCTGGCAGGTACAGGACGAGTTGAGGAACAGTCATGCGGAGTGAACTATGGGCTTGGTATCTTCTCTTTAGGCTTTGTTATCCCCCTTCTGTCGATTTGAGGTAATATGTGTGGTCCGTTCATGACTTATTCGGGTAGAGTCTGCATCAGATAATTCGTCGTGTCAATATATCACTATATATATCCAGTGAACGACAGGTATCTCGGCGTTGGGTAGATGCATGCGTGCATAGGAGTAGCTAGCGACTACAGACTACGACTAACCTCCTACGTCCTCTTCGGATTGGGCGCAAAATGAAAAGTGAATAGTTTGATGAAATAAACCCCATGGTGAAAATAATCCATCCCAAAACTGATCAACGCCATAGTAGAAAACAGGAAACAAGCTTAATGCCCTGGAACATGACCTGTAAGCCTGAAATGACTTGACACGCTGATGCATCCAAAGGCCCTTGCGTCTCATTGGTTATTGCTTGACGAAGAGTTAGTGCTTCTATGTTTTGATATGATATCGAAGTTGAACTCACCAAACTGTTGTATTTCCCCTTCCTCCACGCTATCCCTGACCTCTTACTAGCTCGCTGCACGTTGGACGAGCGTCTTCTGCGGACTTCGAAATGAAATCAATGCGATTATCACACGCAAATACTCCGTTCGCGGTCATTAGATTGGAACTTTTGGAACTAAAGAGAACGATAAAGCACCCGTCTGGACGATTACGAAAGGAGATCCGCCACTGGAACATTTTTAGCACGAGATACCACACATGAGAGGACGGAACAAGAGACGTACCATTCATAGGCATTTCGTCGATCTGCGTGGAATAATACAATTCAATGTCCCGCAGAATGCGTACATCGTCGCTGGTCACGAAGTTGATGGCGACACCCTTTCTGCCGAAACGACCGCTGCGACCGATGCGGTGGATGTAGTTTTCACGGTTGGTGGGGAGATCATAGTTGATGACGAGGGAGACCTGCTGGACGTCGATACCGCGGGCCCAGACATCGGTGGAGATGAGCACGCGCGAGTTACCCTGGCGGAAGTCCTGCATGATGCTGTCGCGCTCTTTCTGGGGCATCTCGCCGTGCATGCTGGAGACGGTGAAGTTGGCCTCGCGCATCTTGTCGGTGAGCCAGTCGACCTTGCGGCGGGTGTTGCAGAAGATCACGGCCTGCGTGATGGTCAGGGTGTCGTAGAGATCGCACAGCGTGTCGAACTTCCACTCCTCCTTCTCGACCGCGATGAAGTACTGCTTGATACCCTCCAGCGTCAGCTCGTCACGCTTGACCAGCACCCGCACCGGGTCCGTCATGAACTTGGTCGTCATGTCCAGCACGTCGTACGGCAGCGTCGCCGACACCACCACCACCTGCGTCGCCGGCGGCAGGTACCGGTAGACATCGTAGATTTGTTCGCGGAAGCCGCGGTTCAGCAGCTCGTCCGCCTCGTCCAGGACCAGCATTTTGATGTGACGGGTGCGCAGGTGGCGCCGGCGGATCATGTCTGCGACACGGCCGGGAGTGCCCGAGACGACGTGCTGGCCGTAGTCCAGCTTGCGGATATCCTCGCCGATGTTGGTGCCGCCGATGCAGGCGTGGCATTGCACGTTCATATAGTCGCCCAGCGCCATGATCACGGATTGAATCTGCGTCGCAAGTTCGCGGGTCGGGGAGAGGACGAGGGCTGGGAGAGTGTGAGTATGAGGGGCCACTCGCGATCGGGGCCGCATGACGACCTACCTTGACTCTCACGGACGACCGTATCGATGACCTGCAGGATGCTGATCGCAAAGGTGGCGGTTTTACCGGTACCGGACTGCGCCTGGGCGATGGTATCGCGGCCTTTACAGATCTGCACAATGGCGCGCGATTGCACGGCGGAGGGCGACTCGTAGCCGTACGCGTAGATACCACGGAGAAGGCTCTCCTTCAAATGCATATCCTCGAAGGTCGGAGCGACCGTCACCTCCTTGGAGGTGTTGAACTCCATGCGGTCTGATTTTGCGCATTAGTATGGGGTGTTCTCTGCCGGCCTTGAGGGTAAGCTCCTACCATCAGCTCGTCTGTCGATACCGTCCGCCATGGTGAATAATTCTGCGTCCTCGAAATCTCACAGCAAAAACGTTCAATGGCCTAATCAGTCGATGGTGGCGGGACCGAGGGAGTTGTCGGGGGCTCTCTCGATCAGCTCCGCGACTTTTCGTTGCGACCCTCCAAAGTGCCACCGCCCAAGTCACGTGTCACCATATCGCCGCAAAGCTCTCCCCGAGCAGGACGCCCTCCGATCTTTCGCAACTTCCACTCCACATCAACTTCAACGAGCGAGGTGCGATCTCGCGTGTTACCACCATGATTATCGAGGAGCAAAGATTTATCCACGAAGACCTGGAGAGGTTGGAGCAGGCCATTGCGGATCGCGTGGTTGACGAGCCCCGAAACGTAAGTGGACGACCCATGTTCTCTATCGAACTGCGCTGACGATGATAGATTCGCGAACGGTTGGCGCGCGACCATGAAATCTCCCACTTCCTGAACCGCATCGAAGAACAGTCGAAGAGACTTCTGGAAATTTACAAGGATGCGGATAGCGCACGCCAGAACGAGATCCAAGCGATCTCAACTGGCGACCAATTCGAGCAGTTCTACAAAGAGCTAGACGAAATCAAAGACTTCCACAAACGGTACCCGAACGAGCCGGCGGAGAATCTTGAGCAAGCCTATAAGCACCGTCAGCCCGGAGAAGGGGCCCCGTTCGGCATGGACGTGGATACCATGTTCACTGGCGAGGAGGGCTTTGGACAGTTCCTGGATTTGACGACACTGCACGAAGATTATCTAAACCTCCCCGGCGTCAAGCGCCTTACATATACGCAATACCTCGATGTCTTCGATGCCTTCACGCCACCGCAGATGTCGATCAAGCGTTCGAACAAGATTTCCGACAAGTATTTCAAATACGTTGGAGACCTTGCGGGCTACTTGGAGGAATATATCAAGAAAGTCCGGCCGTTGCAGGATCTTGACAAGCTTTTCGCCAGCTTCAACGACGAGTTCGACAGACAGTGGGAGGCGAATGAGGTTCCCGGTTGGACGGAGGAGAAGGCCGAAAATGGCGCTCAGGGTCCCAAGACAGAAGGCACGGGCGAGGGTATTTGGTGCGCCGACTGCGAGAAGGAATTCAAGAACGAAAATGTGTACAAGAACCATTTGACGGGGAAGAAGCACATTCGAGCCGCCGAAGCCCGCAAAGCCTCTGGTGATAGCGACAAGCCTGCACCATCCACAGGGAACACGCCGTCTGTTACTCGCCTGAAGGAGCGCGCCGTCGCGGAGCGTGAGCACCGTGTCCGCTCTCTGGCTCAGGTTCTTGACCATGAGCGTCAAGCGACGCGGGTCAACGTTGAGCGCAAGCAGGGTATGACTGAGCGTGAGCGTCAAATGGAACTGGAGGCGTTGCTGGCCGAGTCGGAAAACCCCGGTGCCGATGGACGTGGGGGTGACCAGTCTGATGATGAGGGCGACGATAAGATCTACAACCCCCTCAAGCTGCCGCTCGCCTGGGACGGAAAGCCAATTCCGTACTGGCTGTACAAGTTGCATGGTCTGGGTGTGGAATACCCATGCGAGATTTGCGGTAACTTTGTCTACATGGGTCGCCGTGCCTTTGACAAGCACTTCTCCGAGGCCTTGCACATCTTTGGCTTGAAGTGTCTGGGAATCACATCGAACACCAATCTCTTCCGCGAAATCACTCGAATTGAGGACGCTATTCGGCTGTGGGAGAAGCTCGAGCAGGATCGGAAGAAGGACAGAGAAAGCCGCGACAACGTGGTGCAGATGGAGGATGCCGAAGGAAACGTTATGCCGGAGAGGATCTACCTGGAGTATGTTGCCCCTTTCCATCTGAAGGTGATTGATGATACTAACCGCTTCATAGTCTCCAGAAACAGGGCATTCTCTAAAGCCATGCTCTCCTTTGCGCTGTGCCTCTCAAATTTCCGCATATATCGCTTCAAAAGCCTGGTGTTCGGTGGGTTCCTTTCTAGTCTTTACATTGGGTTACGATCGGGGTTTTATGCTGGTTGGGAAGACTATCTATACCAGTGCATGGCAAGATTCCACCATGTGCTTTATGTATTTACTCTAAGTTATGACTGTCTGCAAACATTAGACCTACCTGAGAGTCTTCGGCGTATTGCGTATGGCTTCCCATAAGAGTATGACGGGTCACGTGTGTTCGCGATCCATGGACGCGCACCCGCGTAGCATTTCTTCTCGCCTCCAGTTGTTCAATGCAATTCCTCTATTCTCTGTTCGAGAATGCGCGTGTGCTCATTTCATGTGGGCCGGGGTATATACATACCAATAAACGCTTATATGTGTCGGCTCTAACGAGCACATGGGATCCTCGGGGAACGACTTCCAGTCAAGTCGGTCACTACACCGCGACAAATAAATGGGCTTCAAATTTGCACTCTTGTGCGATCTATTTTCCGCGCTCGAGGACAACAGAATCCTAAAAGCCGCTACCGAGGCGAAGTCTACAAACCCAGATGCACGTGTCATCACGCGATGGTTCTCCCAACATGGCAAACGCCTCCGTGACCAAGACACGAACCAGTTAGCTCTGTTGTCGTGTATGTTCCCGGAGAAACGCACAGACAGGGTATACTGGCTGCAAGATACCTCGCTGGCGAGGACCATCGGCCGGTGTCTACTCCTTGGGTCTTCGCGGCGCGAGGAACTCGAGCGCTGGCGCACCTCTGGGGGAGTGGATCTGGGCCAGTGCGTGGAGAACGTCATGCGCCAGGCCGAAAACCACATATTTCCCGGCCAGGAAGTCACGGTAGAGGAGATCGATGTCGCCTTGGACGCCATCGCGTCCCGGTGCCGGTTCTCGGGGCCTCGGGTGCGACGACAACGCACGGCGGTAGACGTGGAAGAGGCGCTGTCCCCGTTGTATCGACGGCTTAGCAGCCGCGACGCAAAGTGGCTTACGCGGATGATCCTCAAGAGCTTGTCGCCCGTCATCCTGCCGGGAACGCTTGTGCTAAAGAGCTTTCATTTCCTGTTGCCGCATCTGCTCCTGTTCCAGGACTCCTTTGAGGCCGCTTTGAATATGCTGCACTCTGGCCCCATAGCCAATTTCCCGCCGCATCCGGAACCTGGCCTGGCGAGAGATCTGTGCTCCATCGCTCTGCAGCATTTGGATCCGGTGGTTGGCGTAAAGATCGGACGGCCGGATTACTACAAGGCTCGGAGCATCAAGCACTGTTGCCAGATGATTGGGCGTCGACGGATAAGCGTGGAACGAAAGTACGATGGCGAGTACTGTCAGATTCATATTGATTTGATGAAACGCCCGCCGTCGATTCAGATATTTCCAAAGAGCGGCAAGGATTCTAGCGCGGACAGGGCAGGCATCATTCAAGTGATTCGAGATTCGTTGCGAATCGGCAAGCCCGAGTGTAAATTCTCTCGTCGTTGCGTCTTGGAAGGCGAGATACTTGTGTGGAGTGATAAGCACGGTAAAATCGCGGATTTCCATAAGCTTCGCAAGTTCATCTCCCGGTCTGGCACGTTTATCGGTACAGAGAACGATTCGCCGTAAGTCGGGTCACAATCCTTCGTGAACACGTTTGCTGACAGGAGTAGTCCACAGCCATACGAGCATTTGATGATTGTGTTCTTCGACATACTGCTTCTCGACGATGACATATGTCTGAAGAAGCCCCATCGACTCCGCCGGCTGCTGCTCAAGGAAACCATGGCTGTGATTCCTTCTCGGGCAGACATTGCGGAACAGTGGGTAATAGATTTCTCACGTCCAGATGCGCAGACACGGCTTGAGGGCATATTTGCCAGAGGAGTCGCAGAACGCTGGGAGGGCTTCGTGCTGAAAGGTTGCGAAGACCCCTACTTCTCAATATTTTCTGGAGACAAGACTGACGCGGGCGGACGTTGGATCAAGCTCAAGAAAGATTACATACCGGGTTTGGGTGACACCGTCGACCTCGCCATCATCGGGGGAACATACAAATCTCGCGATGCTTTGGCGCTAAATCAAGCTCGCAAGCTGTCCTGGACTCACTTCTTCATTGGATGCCTTACAAACAAAGACGCTGTCTTGCAGTCCGCAGCAGTTCCAAGGTTCCGAGTGGTTGATACAATCGATCGACACTGCATGAGTGCAAAACATATGCAGATTCTCAACCAGATCGGCGAGTTTTATGCGTGCAGCCCAGACTCGGGACATGGATTTATTATAGACGACCTACCGAATAACTTACCCGCGATAGATGTTGTCTACAAGACACCGTTCGTTGTCGAAATGCTGGGGGCCGGGTTTGAAAAGCCATCTGGTGCGAGATTTTTCACCCTTCGCTTTCCGAGAATTGTCAAAATTCACTCAGACAGGTCATTCGAAGATGCGGCTTCTTTCTTGGAGCTGCAGCGACTAGCAGAGCACTCCCGCGCCGTGCCCATTGAAGCCATCGCTGAGGAAAAGACTGAATGGACAAAACGTCTTGACGTTGCAGCTGGAGCGTCATTATATAAACCGGATCGCTCACAGAGCTTACACTCCGCTACGACTTCGTCACAGTCAACTGGAACTACGGCGAGAACGTTGGACCCTCCTGGAAGAAGAGATCTGCAGGGCCATGCTGATAGGACACATGAGAGATCCAGCTATGAAGCGAGGCAACCCAGAAGAAGCAGTCTCGCGGGTGCATCACCTCGTCCCGTCCCCATCTACGTGGACGACTCGACGGGGAGCATCTCATCCTCGGATTTTGAGAACCAAGGAAACTTTCTGAGAGATAACGAGAATTTATCGTCCCATCAGAACTCCCGCAAAAGAAAGGCCTCAGACAGTGAATATGATTCCACTGAGAAGTCCGCAAAGGCTCGGGGGCTATCGGAGAACGTTGACAGCGCCAACAGCAGAGTCGTACTGCATCCTGCTCCATCTGTTCCTAGAGACATAGAACTTGGCGCAACAACCACTGCCAACGCTGTACCCATCAACCCAGAACCTCCTGCAACTCTCACTGTAGAGTCACCACTATCTACCATCCCAGTTTACATCAGCCACAGCGTCTCGGGAAACACGACTATCAGCATACCTAACCAGGCTACAGACCTGGAGGCTTTCCTCGCAGCCATCGGATCAGAAGATACAAGATCCCGCTGCAAAGCCTCCAATCCATACGCAACATCGCAAGATACGGCTCTTGGGTTGATAGCCGCCGGCGATATCCATCACCTAGGCGAATTGCTTCTTGATGTCACAAACAAACTATCAGAAATCCTGTCGACAGCCTCATTGAGATGGCCACCGAGTGGCAAGATCTTCGTTCTTGACTCCGACTTCCTCAAGCTACCCGCCACAGCTGGCAACCTCAGGTTCTGTCTCCGCGAGACGTGGGCAAATATAGGGCGGGAATATTTCTATGCCTGCGTCTCTTGGGGCGGGGACGTGGTGTCGAGCGCTGGTGCGGATGAGATCCCTTGTACGCCGTGGAATTCTAATGCTGGGCATGTATGCGGCTCGCGGTCTGTTCCCCGGATTTTGGTCGCGTTTGATCGTGAAGAGCTAGAGTGTCTTGGGGAATTCCGCTCGATGCAGCCGCTGGTTCAATCGAGACCATCGGGCACGTCGAGCATCGACGTCTAGCCGGATCCAGGGCGTTTGCCCTGCCGTATATATTATCATAAATTATAAAATCATCCCATCCCATGAAAATAAATATTCATTGACGATCGGCAATCTTTAAAATCTTCCTAACACATCGTGATATCATATAGCACAAAGTCCTACCGATCATAATATATTCGAAAACTCCACCCGTAGTCACGGCCCCATACCTTCCGGATAACGCCTCGCTAGCCCAGAATAAGAATTATACTGTAAGAAAGTCTATTCATCGCCCTCCCTCCTGGCACGGACATCTCTCATCAATGCTTTCGCCTCTTCCACCTCCACACCGTCCTGACATAACTCGCCAGCCAACTGATCCGCACGTTCGAGGTCTCCATTACGAAGAGACCAACGAGCTAGCCAGAGCCGCGCCTTGGAAGTCGTAGTCGTTACACCGGTGCCATGCCAGCTCACCTCTTCCTCTTCAGGTTGGTTGAACGAGGATTTACCCTGCCGTGACCCGCGCTGAGTGGCCCCGCCATCCGATTGACCGTCATCGTTTTCATTGTCCGAGGACTCCTCGTCTTCCACCGGCATCTGCCCTGATTCCTGTTGGAGCGTGAGCTCCATGTAGGCGGCAGCCTCTTCCTCGTCACCGAGTCGCTCGTAGAGTGTTGCGATCTGATGGAGGGTTTCGGGGTCGAGAATCTTGCGAGCACCCCCGCCGGTCTGCGATGAGTCGTCGGCATAATACGCTCCGGCGACGAGGGCCCGTTTCAACGCCTTGATACTTTGCTCGATGCGACCCATTTCAGCGTAACAGGTGCCAACAGCTTGCCACATCTTGGGGTCGTAGGGGCGCAACGCAGCAGCACGCTGGTAGTAGAAAAGTGCGTAGAAGGACATGTCGAGGACTTCATAGGCTTGACCGAGACCGTACCACGCGCGACAGTCCTTGCGATTGAGATCGACGGCGCGGCGGTAGGATTCGATTGCCGCGTGCGTGTTCTTCATCTCGACGTATTCGTGTCCCATGAGGATCCAGGCGGAGAGGAAGTTGCGATCCAGTGTGAGAGCGCGACGGAAGTACATCACCGCTTTCTCGTGCTCCGACTTGAGCGAGTAGTAGTTTCCGACTACGCAGCAGGTTTCAGGGCGGAAGTTGTCGGTTGCCGTTGCGACCTGCGCAACAAATGCGAGTTGGGGACGCGCGCCCATCACGTAGAGAATGTTTGAGTAGTGGTCGAGACTGTCGAGGCGGTGGGGATGGGTGACGAGAATTTCGGTGAATATGTCTGATGCAGATTCGAAGTCTTGGAGCTCAGTTAGCAACGGGCCAGTCAAATGGCGTAGCTGTTCGGTACCTTTCGAGTGGTAGAATAGGAGCGCTCTCTGCGTCTTGAGGAACGCGCTGCTGGGGAATATCGAGTCAAGCTCGGACAGTGTTTGGTAGGTGTCATCGGTGGCCTGGTACAACTCTTGGCTGCAGTATATATGGAATATGAGAGTCATGACATTCTCGGGAAGAAGGCGGAGTACTTGTTTCAACTGTGCGACGTTAATGATTGTGCGATGTTTTCGTTTGAGGGACCACGTACGTCTTCAGTGCTCCCAAGCAGGTCATTTAGTTCTTGCCAGGCGCCCCAATGGAAGGGGTTTAGATGAACGCTTCGGATGAGCCATTTCTTGGCCTCCTCTTCATTCCGGCCCTTTAGAAGTACGACGCCGTAGAGATACTCCAGCCAGCCGTGACTGCGATCCTCCCATCCATTCTCCTGCTGCTCTGCGAACCAGCCCTCTAGACCACGCGCCAGGCCTGGCAGTTCTTTGTTCACGGTCGTACCTCCGTCCGCCGGTCCCAGCACCATTTCAGTTTCCTCATCCTTCCGCTTTTCTCCTGCCAGATACCTGGCGTATAGCGCGAGGAACAGGGACTTTTGACTCAGTCGGGGGTATGGGTTTCGGGCTCCGCTCTGCTCGTTCACGCCAGAGGATCTCTTCTTCCCTTTCTGCGGTGTCGACGCCTTTGGTATTTTTGGCGTATTCATTGACGCTGTTGTCGACAGAGGGATGGGAGGAATGTTGGGAGGGAGGAAAACGGCGGCGCAACGGTCATACTCGCGCGTGTCAAAATACGACTTCGCGAGAAGGTATTTATGCGATTCTTGGGCTTCCAGCAGGGCTTCGGACGGATCCTGAGTTCGCAAGTACGGGTTCTCCCCAACAGGAGGGTTCTCGGTGATATCCATTGGGGATTCGGGGTCTGTATCGTACTGATCGAGCTGCACGACGGAATCTAGCATCTCGGCGGCCCATTTGGCGGACTGGTAGAGGCATCGTTCGGAGCATTTGATGGCGGCATCCTCCAGGCGGAACTTGAGTTCCTGGATGTTGTCCTGTGAGAATTGGGGTGGCATGATCGCGAGTGACTGAGAAGAGAGAGAACAAGACAAGACGAAGTATGGAGGTGGAGGATGCAAACAATGATGCGCCTGCCCGATTGGGACGGGCGGCAAACAAAGCAAACGGCAGAAAAACCACACCGCGGGGCAAACAATCTTTCTTTCTCCGCCGATTGTCTCCTCTTCTCCATCCCCATCTCATTCTCCCACCCTCCCCATACACCGCCCTCCTCCAATGGCTACGAAAACCGATCGCGCCGCCTTCGAGGCGGTCTTCCCCGAACTCGCCAAGGAGATCCTGGACCATGCGAAGAAATACAACCTCCCCGACAATGCTATGCAGTGGTTTGAGAAGGTACCGCACCCCCACCCCCTATTCTCCTGCCGCATACAACCCTTGCGCCCACCCATTGAGTCCGAGTTGGAGGTTACAAATAATCTAACGACGATGCTGGCTCTCGAATATAGGCCCTCAATGTCAACGTCCCCGGCGGAAAGCTCAACCGCGGTCTCTCCGTCCCCGACACTGGTCTTGCGCTCCTCAAGCAACCCCTGACCGACGAACAATTCAAGCACCTCAGCATGCTGGGATGGCTCACCGAGCTGCTGCAGGCCTTCTTCCTTGTCAGCGACGACATCATGGACAGCTCCATCACCCGTCGCGGTCAGCCCTGCTGGTATCGCCACCCGGGAGTTGGTCTCATCGCCATCAACGACGCCTTCATGCTCGAGTCCGGCATCTACGTGATCCTCAAGAAGCACTTCCGCTCCCACCCGGCTTACGTGGACCTCATTGAGCTTTTCCATGAGACCACCTGGCAGACCGAGCTCGGTCAGCTCTGCGACCTGATCACCGCCCCTGAGGACAACGTGAACCTCGACAACTTCTCCATGGAGAAGTACATGTTCATCGTCACGTACAAGACCGCCTACTACAGCTTCTACCTGCCCGTGGCACTGGCTCTGCACTATCTCCAGCTTGCTACGCCGCAAAACCTCCAGCAGGCGCACGACATCCTCATTCCTCTGGGTCAGTACTTCCAGGTGCAGGATGACTACCTGGATGCGTACGGTGACCCGGCCGTGATCGGCAAGATCGGTACGGACATCCAGGACAACAAGTGCTCGTGGATGGTGAACCAGGCGCTGCAGCGCTGCAGCGTCGAACAGCGTCAGGTCCTCGATGCCGCCTACGGCCGCAAGGACAACGAGCTGGAGGCCAAGGTCAAGGCGATCTACCGCGAACTGGATCTGGAGAAGGTGTACCAGGAGTACGAGGAGAAGACTGTCGGGGAGATCCGCACCAAGATCGCGGCCATCAACGAGTCCGAGGGTCTGAAGAAGGAGGTCTTCGAGGCTTTCCTGGGAAAGATCTACAAGCGTTCCAAGTAAACGGACACCCGCCTCTCGACCGGACCTGACTCTCACGATACCCTTTGTCCATTTTCATTGTAGTGGAAAACATCCAGTATATTTTCCATTGTAGATTCTGCATTAATTGTTATAATGCATATGTGAGACGCTAGACAGATCATAGAACGTTTCCACAAGCACTTCCATTTCGCGCTTGGCGGTTGAGGCCTCCATTAGAGAATAGTTGACCGGGAGAAACCGTTGGGACAGGTGGATCAAGGGAAAGGAAAGGAGAAAATTCCCAGGGGAAAAAGACCGCTGCATGGATCGACAACGGTGGCCGCTAGCGCTGCATCTCCAGAGATCTGTCCTTTCTAGAATGCCAGCCGACAGCGCAATTGTCGCTTGTCTCTGATGGCAATCAGCATTGCGCAAGGCCAAAATCACTGGAACTGTGCCTGAACCAGTGCTCAACGAACCGAACAAAGGTTCCAAGCCACGGGACGGCGAAGAAATTACCGCTTGGCGGATCCATGGCCGGAGACACTCTAGCCTCCGGATACACAGTGGAAATCGCCCGTCAATGTCCTAATCGAGCAAATCAGGTCCCACTTGAGAAGCTCTTGTGGCGATGCCTTTGACCGTCCCAGGGGATTTTTGTGAAGGATTCCCTTAGGGGCAAAGGAAAAGGAACACATGTGAAAAAAAAAAAAAGTTCCCACAGAAAAAAAATTATTGAGCCGGGGTTGAGGTGTTTTTGTGGGTTGTTTAAATCGCATAGAGTGCCCAATATTTTTTTTCTTTTCTCCTTGTAGAAGTAGTCGGAATTGATAGAGGTCCAGTGGGATCCAGCTGCTTCAATCGTCATGGTTGCTACACAGCGCAAGTCGCCCGAGGTGCAGGAGGACGAGGTATGTCTTTGGATTGGGAGAAGTGCTCGCTGGAAGTCGTCGTCGTCCTAATTGTTCCAAGTCCGTTCCGAATCTGAAGACCCTTAAAGATGCAATCCCCAAGGACTGCTTCGAATCGTCGGTCGTCACCTCCCTCCTCTACCTGGCTCGCGACATCCTTTACTGCGCGGCGCTCACGTATGCCGCCTTCCACATCCACCTTCTGCCGTGGCTGTCCCTGCGCGTGGCCGCCTGGGCGGCATACGGGTTCTTCCAGGGCTGCGTGGGCACGGGACTGTGGATTCTGGCGCATGAGTGTGGCCACGGGGCCTTCTCGCGGTACCAGGGCTTCAACGACTTCGTCGGCTGGGCCACGCATTCGTTCCTGATGGTGCCATATTTCTCGTGGAAGTTCACGCACGCGCGCCACCACCGCTACACCGGCCACATGGAGAAGGACACGGTTTTTGTGCCGTGGACGGACGACCAGCTGGCGCAGAAGAAGAACGTGCGGCTCGAGCAGCTGAAGCATCTCGCCGAGGAAACGCCCATCGTCTCATTCTTCCAGCTCATCGGCCACCAGCTCTTCGGCTGGCAGCTGTACCTGCTGATGAACGTCACCGCCGGCGCGAAGAGCTGCCCCGAGGGCACGGCCGAGGTGTGGCCCGCCAGCCACTTCAACCCGTTCAGCCGTCTGTTCACCTCGTCGCAGTGGATCTACATCGCCCTGTCGGATCTGGGTCTGGCCATCATGGGCTCCGTGCTGTACTATGCCGCCACGCAGATCGGCGCGTGGAACGTCGTGCTGCTGTACGTCGTGCCGTATTTCTGGGTGCACCATTGGCTGAGTACGTCTCCGAAAATCATCCCTGGAAAGTCTGAAAGCATCCGCTAACAGCCGCAGTTGCCATCACCTACCTGCAACACACCCACCCCGAGGTGCCGCATTACACCGCCGACACCTGGACATACACCAAGGGCGCCCTGGCGACGATCGACCGCACCACCGGCTTCATCGGCCGCCATTTCTTCCACGAGATCATCGACTACCACGTCGTGCACCACCTGTTCAGCCGCATCCCGTTCTACAAGGCCGAGCGCGCCACCAAGGCCATCCAGCCGCTGCTGGGCGAGAACTACCACGAGCAGAAGGACGAGAGCTTCCTGTACTCTCTGATGACGACGTTCCGCAAGTGCATTTATGTCTCGGACAAGGGACGCGCCACGCCTGGCGTCCTGCATTTCGTTCGGGCCGACGAGAGCCATTAGTCGAACATGATACCCTTTTCGTTCTGAAGGAAACGCGTTTATTGTGAGGTTACTCGGAGGTGCTGTGCGCTCTTCGAGGGTCTGGATCTTCGTATATACGTTCACGATGAATCGGTTGATAGGAGGATAGACTCGATATTAGAGATCACAAGCAAGATAGACTTATAGACCAATAGATTTGCATGGTGAAGTCGATATTCGTTGTGAAGAGATGAACGACTATGAGGTTAGTTCAACCGCATGACAACCGAGACATTTGACCTACCAGAGTAAATTGGTGAGCAACACAAATATCCTAAATGCCAACATCTTATAGGTTCCTCAAAAGAAATCATATTTCAGCGCTTGAGCTGACAATGGATCTATTGAAGGTCTTGCTTCTCGGAGTAGACCCGCTTCCAAATTTCCACCTCGCCACCTCCGTAGATAACTCCCACGCGCATTGTCGAGAGCAGGTTGTGTGCGGCGTTGGAATGTTGGTAGACACCGCCATTGAAGGTGGCGGTGGCATCCTTCCCAATGGCCGAGGAGATGAACGCCTTACCGCCGGGGTGCTCCTTAACGAAGTCGGCCACATCATAAACAACCCCGGCGACGACTATCAGGGCTCTCCCATTTGCCGACTTGGTTTGGAAATCGTCCCATGTCATGGTGGGCAGCTGAGATATCGGGGTGCCCCAGTCTAGCTTGGACCGCTGGATATCGAGCTTCTTTTGCTCCTGCTGTAGTCGACCCTTTTCGATTTCGTTCTGCTTGAATTTCTTGAGATCATAGGCTAGGCCAAATTGCTTCCACGTCCAGATGGCCCACTTTGTTGGGTCATACTGCCACCACTCGATGGCATTCCGGTAATCCGAGGGGAACTCGTGATGGAAGTTATGGTATCCTTCCCCCAGTGTCACGAGGGCCGTAATAACATGATCGCGAGGCGAGTTTCGATCGTCAAAGGGCTGCTCTCCAAGCCAGTGGGCTAAGGAGTTGACACAGAAAGTAGCTTGTTGTACGAAGGTCGCCCGTAGAATGCCCGCGTAGATGAAGCCACCCACCCAGTCACCCCAACCAATACCGCAAATCAAGGTAGGGAAGATGAGGGCCATAAATAAAACAGCCTTGATATAGTGACGGTGCTGCCATACCACAATAGGGTCCTCATTAAGATCGGTGATATCTGCCCGACCAATATGCTTCGGGTTTTGTTTCATGACCATCCAACCAAGGTGAGAATACCAGAAGCCTTTGCGCACGGAATAGGGGTCTTTTTCCGTGTCAGTATAGCGGTGATGGGCGCGGTGGCCCCTTGACCACCATCGAATAGAGCCCTGGGCGGCACCAACGCCAACAGCCGCCAGATAGATCTTGAGAGGGATTGACGCTCGGTATGAAGAATGCGCCCACAGGCGATGGTATCCGGCTGTAATGCCCAACCCGGTGTTGAAGTAGTAGAGAACAGCAAAGGCAGCCGTGGCTCGCCGTAAGGGATGATGATAGGCTGCGACGATGCCCATGAGTGGGACCACGATGATAAAGAAGACGCTGAGCCAGTTGACATGCTGGTACCAAGTCCGCCATGTGATGGGCCGCTCCGTAATGTGTGGTGCTCTCGCGGGTTTCGAGGCTGCCATTGTAGGACAAAGGTGAGGGTTCTTGGACTAGGTCAGACGAGGTGACGCAAAGTTGATCAAGACATTCTCCTCGACAGGCACATCCCTAGGAAGGACGAGGAAGATATCACACATGTCAGAAACAAGTGAACGACCTATTTTGTTGGGTGTTGGTGGCCTGTTCGTTGGGGGTCGCAGCCATGTACACAGAGACAGCTGATGATTATGATGAATGAATGGGAAACGCACCGTTGGGTTTGGCCATCCGTCAGCAGGAAAGGTTCGTTCCCAACGTCCCAACATATAGTACGCAAGATGCGAGCTTTCATCTGTAAGCAGTAGTGCAGTCACTGACGACCTTCGGGCCACCTCGCTCTCACTAGCCACCTAAGAAAGGCCTGTGGCATTTTACTGGTGGATATCCCAGATCGGACGGTTCGACCTTATGGAGTATGTTCCGCTTGGCCGTATTCGTTCAAGACAGTCAAGTGTCTATCGAAACGGACATAAACTAGGTCGCTGTCGTTGTTATTGGCCTCGATGCCATCTTTGTTGTCTTCGCTCGAAAGACAGTCTGCACGCTGGTCCGTTGTGAGGAGGAAAGCTGTGCAGGTCGAAGTGTTGCTGATGATACCATGAACTCACGTGATTTCAGCCACTTGATCACTTCCAGACCAAGAACATCAACTTCTTTGTAGTGCTGCTATCTTAACATCCCGTCTGCCATACCACCAGCTGACGTCTCAGGGGCATCCGACCCCACAGTTATGGACTCTCCCGCCATTAACTCCGAGGGCGCCAAGAGGCTTCGTCGTCTTTAGCAGCATCGGTGGATCGTCCTGCGTATTCCACCCCAACCAACCGATTTCCATGGAACTAATCACCCGGCAGACACGGTATGAATCTGAGCGCGTGCGCTCCTACTCCAAGAAGAGAAAACTGATGCCTGCAAATTGCGGAGCAGGGCTTCGGGTTCTCTCCAGTATGATCGCGACTGGTCACATCCACGTTGCAGTCCGACCTGGATGATTTCTATCTGAACGGGAGCGAGGGAGAGTACGAAGTGGAAACAATGTCGGTTCTACTCCGTAATGAAGATCATCGGCATGGCCACGTTCGCCAGGTGCCGGCTAGGATCTCTCGATTCTCGCAAACTACACCATGGCCAGGTACCTACCTGTTCCATACTGCGTACTCCGAACATAGCTCTCAGCCCTGTCGTGAGCCAAGATGCGATGTGGATCTCGGTCAGCGTGAAGCCAACACATAGCAGCGATAGCCAGTGGATCTCCGCGCGTCAATGAAAAGTGCCGGAGAAGGACGGATCTCATTGTCCTGGTGTTATTTTATTTGGTTCTCCCCCGCGCGGTCGCGTTGATCTCTCCCGAGTCTCCGGGGCTGTCTCATCGTTGGATGCTGTCCGTCCTTCGATGCTCTACATACCCGGATGAGAACCATGCTGGGCAGCTTGTTGACCCTTGTGGCCGTCGGCCTTACTTCTGTTCATGCCGATTTCGGGCCCTACTTTCAATCGGCTGCATACGATGAAGGGAAGTACGGCGACTGGCCGACGGAAACATATCGGTCGACCCCTGTCATAGGCCCGTCGCTGAATGTCATCCAGTACAGCCCGGCCTGCAATGACGGCCAGTATACGCTGATTGCGCCTCGAGGCGGTAGTGTCGCGTACCCCGGGCCGATGATCATCGATCAAAATGGCCATCTCGTCTGGACTAAGTACTACGGACAAACGTACAACCACAACATGTACCGCTTCAAAGGCCAGGACTATCTCACCTTCTGGGTCGGTGATGATGGCATCGTCGGCCACGGCGACGGCACCTACTACATGGTAACACCACCGCACCCGGACACACGCCCACACTGCTAAATCGCTCGCAGCTGGACTCCTCGTACCAGGAGGCCTACAAGATCCGCGGCGCAAACGGACTCCCTGCGGATCTCCACGAGTTTCACATCACACGGGATGAGACGGCTGTCTTCAGCATCTATGAAGTCCGATCCGCGGACCTTCGCCCAGCCGGCGGTCCCGAGAACGGCTGGATCTGGGACGGGACATTCCAAGAAGTCGACATCGAGACGGGAGAGCTTCTCTTCCAGTGGCGGGCATCGGAGCACGTCAATTTCACCGATGTATACCGCGGGTTTGAAGGCAACGGCGAGACGGAGGACCGGCTGTGGGACTTTTTCCACATCAACAGCATCGACAAAGACGCCAAGGGCAACTTTCTCGTCTCCGCCCGCTACGCCAACTGCCTCACCTACATCGACGGCCGCACCGGCGCCATCCTCTGGCGTCTCGGCGGCAAACACAACGCCTTCACCGATCTCTCCGACGGCGCCGCCACCAACATCACCTGGCAGCATCACGCGCGCTTCCGCGACAACGACACCGCGCTGACCGTCTTCGACAACGCCTCGCGCGGCGTCGGCGCCCCCGCATACCCGTCCCGCGGCCTCTACCTCGACCTTGACACCGACCGCATGACCGTCGCCGTCCGCCACGAGTACCGCAACCCCCACCCCATCAGCAGCCAGTCGCAGGGCTCCGTGCAGGTGCTGGACAGCGGCAACGTGCTGCTGGGGTACGGCTTCGACGCCGCCTGGACCGAGTACAGCATCGACGGCGAGGTGCTCTGCCACGTACATTTCGGGCCGGAGTCCGGCTTCGGCGATGGCAACATCATCTCGTATCGTGTCTTCAAACACAACTGGGTCGGTCTGCCCACCTCCTCTCCCGACTTGGCCGTGTATGCGTACGAAGCCGCCGTGAGCTGGAACGGCGCCACGGAGGTCGCGACCTGGGTGCTGCAGGGGACCGACGACCCGGACGCGGTCGACGCACTTGACAACGACGAGGAGGCGGACGAATCATACGACCCTTTCACTTTCCTCACGGCGCTGCCGAAATCGGGCTTCGAGACTGTGCTCCCCATCCCGGAGGACGCAGACTGTAAATACCTCCGCGTGCTTGGGCTCAACGCCACGGGTCACGTCCTCGGATCGACGAAGCTCGTCAAATGGGATCCCACCTCGGAGGAGGCGGTGGTCAGCCATGGCGACGACGACGGGACGTCAGGGCTGTCCGTGATGCAGGTACGGTCGGCGGTGTTCTTCATGGTGGGATTCATCTCGGCGGTTGTCCTCCTCGCGGCGGCGTGGGTCGTCCGTCGCCAGGTTGCGGCGCGACGAGCAGCCCGGTCGGCCAATGACAAGGAGTGTGGGAGCTGGCGACCGCTGGACGGGTTCAACGGCGACGAGGATCTGAGCGAGGGGGAGATGAGCGATGATGGGATCGAATTTTCGTTGATGGGGCAGGGGCTGAGTCGGGCGTCCAGGGAGATGTAAGTTCTCCTTTAATGTACAGTATAGCATGGTAGATAATATTACGATTCCTACGAACGCACGCAGATAGATCATAGACAGTATGCATTCGGCGGAGTGCAACTAGACTAGCGAATGTAGTCCTAACGAGCGAATCACCCCGACAATCAAAGAACCCAGCACAGGGTGCGCAAGTTACGCAGGCAGGCCAGCACAGCATCAAGCAGACGCAGCCTCAAGCCGTCTGAAGCCGCCCTCGGCAGCGACCTTCTCCTGCAGCAAGGCCATACGCTTCTGGTCGCCGAGCGGATCGGCGGATTCGCCCTCTAGCGCCCAGCCGAGGTACTCATTAGTCCAGTTCGCCTTAAAGTCCGCATCGAGGATGCCGAGACGCTTCCCGTAGTTGGTGACCTTGGCCCAGTCGCGGGGGACGTTCTTGAGGTCGCGGCTGAAGTAGGCGAAGGAGCGCTCGAAGATCTTGCGGTTGACGGGGGAGCCCATGGCGGGTTTGACGTCGACGTAGAGCTCGTAGGACTCGGCGGGGCGGGCGAGGAGGTCGTCGGTGGCGCGCTTGACGGCGCGCAGGAAGGCGCGCACCTTGTCCGGATGCGCGGCCAGGAAGGCGTCGTTGGCGATGTACAGGATCGAGCAGAAGCAGCAGCAGCCCAGCTCAGCGAGCTGGTCGATGCGCAGCATGCGCACGTCGTCGCGCGGCCGGCCCTGCGACGCCAGCCACTCGGCTAGCTCGACCATCTGCACGTTCTCGAGCCCGATGCCCGCGTCGATGTCGCCGCGGATGATCGCCTTGGTCACGTTCATGCCGCAGCGGACGGCGGTGTAGTCGTCGGCTGTCATGCCGTAGTACTTGGTGAGTTCGTCAATTTGGATCTGCCATGTGCATTAGCAACTGCCTATAGTAAACGTGTGGAGTGGAGGGGGGGTACCTTGCCAAACTCGCCGACATAGCCGATGCGCTTGCCCTTCAGCGAGCGAAAGTCCTCGGTGATGCCGCTGTCCTTGAGGTAGACGACACCGGTGAAGGGCTCGTCGAGCAGGGAGCCGATGGAGGTGACGGGGAAGTTGCGGGCTTTGGCCTGCAAGAGTTGTCAGTCTGGGCTGGATCGATGGACAGTTTGCTGGGACGTACGGCCAGCGTGTGGATCATGGCCTTGAATCCCATGTCAACTTTGCCGCTGCCGATGATCTCGGTGACATCGGAAGGGTCGTTGGGCTCCAGCAGGGCAACCTTCAGGCCTTCGTCCTTGAAGTAGCCCTTGGCCTGGGCCAGGTACAACGGGGCGTGGTAGGGCGTCGCGTGCCTTGTGCCACTTAGCCTCGATCTAACATGCAGACAAGAAAGATGAATACCAGTTAGTCAGGAAGGTGATCTTGTCGGTTGACATTTTGGCAGATCGGTCCGGTCAGACAGGGTCTGCAGATTGTTAGCAGAGAGACGGGGGTTCTCTCGTCTCTTCGACAAGAGGGAAGGGTAACAGTCAATGCCACGCATGTCCTTTCGCTAGTATTATCTAGATCAAGTTATGACAGTATAATCTCAGAACGACCGTCTCTCCGAAGACACAGATCGACGGTCGAACACCTGTCATGCGCGAGCTGACTGTTATACTATGTACGATACCTTGATCCTGAGGCCATAGCGAAAGACCCGGAGGGTGGACGGACTGCACCCGCATCTCGTACCAGTTGCTTAGCTGGTTTATTCGAATGGTTGATGGTGTAGACGATGTTGAAGATGGATGAACCAGCGCCAGAGGTCTCAGGTCTTTATAGCCAGGGTCCTCCGGATCTGGACCCTGCTGTTTTCGTCTCACCGGATGGCACGAAAAGCACTGCTGGGTCTCATTGGCGTGGTGGTCGTCAGCGAACTCTATCCGAGAGTCCATCATCCTTAGGGAGTGGTTATTGCTCGTCCCCGCTCCGCCAGACCCGCAGCGAACCCCGAGACGGACCGCATCACTCCGTGCAGGGCAGCGGATGCGTTGTTGCGTCGTCATTGGAAGAAGATGGCAAGGATGGAGGAAGGGAAGGATGGTTACAAGGACAGGATACAACAGAATGATGTCAATTGGTCGTGGTGAAATGCAGCAACTTGGACACTAACGTCTCCCCACCGGGAATCATCCATCACAGCAAATGCAGCACAGAGAGAAACAACGGCTATGAGAACCATGATAAATGCAGTCAATAATCGAACAGAAAACCAGATGTTGAAATGCAGAGGTGAATCACACGGTGCTTCAGATAATCCAAAAGCACAGAATATATATCGGTCGAAAACGGCTCAGTTCCTGCAAGCTTGGGCCAGTTGGCGTCGAACGTGCACATCCGTCGATCAGCGCCCGCCATTAACCGATATCCGGTCCAGTGGTGACGACGGTCGGTCGGACGTCTTCTTCGTGCGCAACGTCAGTGGGAACAGGTGGTCGTCCGACTCTTCTTCCTCGCTGGTCCTGCACAAATTAGCATTGGTCGTTCGCAAAAGCTCAGGGGGACCTACGGCAGCCGCCATGCGATGTAATCCTCCGTGCTCAGTTCTTCTTTGACTTCCTGTAGCGACGCAAAATCTCCCGGGGTCATCATGCCCGAGCGATCTTTCGGGGAGCCGGGCACAGACAGTGGGCGCGAGATCTTCTGCTCGGTTCCCCCGATGATATCGTAAAAGTCCTCTGCGCCGTCAAACGACGAGGGATAGGCTGTGAGCCGATCGATTAGCATCATTCCATAGCTAAAAAGGAATCGTGGGAATTACCCCGCCGGAGAGCTAGCTGGCGAGCCTTGACGTATTCCAGGCCCATGCGCTTCCAATCGAGAAGATCGCTCAGACGCTCCGTGCGGTTTCGCTGGTTGATGCGCTGGCGGCGACTCTTCTGCGAAAAATTGTACATGAACTCGGTGAGCTGGTTGACAGAGTCGTCCACCCCCTTCATCCGCCGATCCACAATGTAAATTCCGTAGTCGGACGAGTTCTCGATGAGCTCCTCCATGTAGCATCCAAAGCCCGAGAGATTGGTCGTGATGCTGGGAACGCCCATCACCGTACATTCGGCCGGCGTGTATCCCCACGGCTCGTAGTAGGACGGAAAGACTCCCAGGTGCGTGCCGCGAACAAAGTCATCGTAGTCCAGCGGCAGCACGGGGTTGGAGGAGTTCAGAAATTCCGGGTGGAAGACAACCTTCACGCGGTCCGACGGGTGGTTGAAGAGTTGCACACGACGGATCTGGTTCAGGATCGGGTCTTCCGAATCGTTGACCATGTTATGGGTGACAATGGGCGGCAGCGTGTGTCGCTTCATCGCGAACAGGCGCCGACGGAGCAGCACGCGATCTTGACTGGCCATCAGGTCCTTCTCATCGGGCATGTTCTCGCCCTCCTTCCACGCGAGGCACCGCTCGTACATCCTCTTTCCAATGCCCTTCTCAATGATCTCAATCGTGTCCCGCAGCGACTTCACGACGGCCTGGCCCTTCAGGGCCTCCACAGCCAGAGACGACGTCTGCGCCGGCATGATGATGAAAGCTACCACCGTCGTCTTCGACCCACTGGTCTTGAGCCGGTGGTTCAGCCGGGCCAGACCCTCAATGAACATGTCCACGCCCTTGTTCCGGAACTCGTACCGACCCGCCGTGAAGACATAGAGGGTGTTGTCCAGGTCGAAGTCATTATGACCGTAAAAGTGACCGCGCACAAAGTCGTTGATTTTCTCCTTGGACTGCGAATGGAGATTCTGGAACTCATGCACGGCGGAGAACTTCTTGACATTCAGGCCGTTGGGCAACACGCCGTCGGGCTTCCGTTTGAGCAGATGCTCGCTTTCGAACGCGGTGATGTGGGAGACGGTGGTGAACACGTCGGCAGAGTGAGCGGCAGCGCGCTCGATACAATAACGGTGGTAGATTCCGCGTTTGCCCGCTTCGGCATCGACATCAAAGTACTGGAGGTTGTTGTAGAAGTCCACGGAGCCCGCACAGAGATAGCGACCGAGAAGGGTCGCATGGGTGGTGAATATAGTGGTCAGGTCCATGTGGCGCTTCTTGGTCAAGGGGAGGGCCACCCCAGCGAGCCATTCGTGGAAATGAGCGACCACGGCGCGACGGCGCTCGTGGGCAATGAACTACGACGGGTTAGCAGAGACGCAGACAGAGGGGTCACGTTGTCAACCGTACCTCGCCCAGAAACCAGGCGACCAAGTATCCAAAGACGATCGCTTCATTGGTCTCGGTATCCGCCGCGGGGGAGGGGATACCGGCGAGATTCCACAGGTCGCCTTTCCATTCATCCAGATACTTGTAGCCGGTGCTGGTGTCGATCAGAAGCACGCGGGGGGCGCCCTCGATCAGCCAGCGGCCGTAGACAATGTCGATCCCGCGCTCCTTCATCGATTGGATGGTCTCGAGCATGCGAGGATTAGAGGGGGTCAATTCTTCGACCTCGACGGCCGCGGAGGCGCGGTTGAGAGGCCCGATGAGGGTGTAGCGCTCGCCATACTCGGCCGTGGTGACGGGAGCTTTGGACTTGAGGACGGAGTAGATACCACCCACGCGGTTTGCGACTTCGGTGGCAATTTCAAAGAGCATGTGGTTGCGCACATCGCGCTTAGGGGGGTCGGAATCATTCTCGTCCGCAGCCATGGTGAGGGTGAGATTGAAGCTGCTCAAGAACGTGAGGGGATGGTAGTCACTCAGTCAACTGCCCGAAAAGCAGTGATTAAAATGAGGGGAGGACAGAAGTCAGGGGAGAAAGGGAGAAACGGGAGACGACGTGAGGATGGGCGAAGAAGAGTTTGGAAGCGACATGGATCTGGGAGGCGTTTTGGGGCTAATGCGGCCGTGGTGCAGGGAGTCCAGGCGAGGAGCTCGTGCGGAGAGGTTGGCAGCGGGTGGCGGGGGAGAGAACCGGTTTTGTACCTTTTTGATTTTTTTTTTTAAGTAGATTAAAAATTCTGCTCTCTCTCTCTTTTCTATTATATAGAGTCAGTTCACTGATGTTTAATATTGTTTAATGAAGATTAATTCAGTGCAGCAGCAACAAGCCCGAGGAGAGGCAATGCAGATACGCTGTAGCACAGACCGTCATGGGCGCCCGTTCTCTCTCCACAAATGAAACCACGGGTTGCTCAGGTGATTTCACGAGGTCCAGGGTCTCCGACCGGACCAGAATTCTACTGATCCGGTGGTGGAAGATGGATTGGTGGATGGACTGCTGCATTCGGATGTTGCCTGGGATAGACAGGACAGGTTGTGCGCATGAATTGACGGGATACACATAGAGATATAGATCTATATACAGTATCAGAATGGAACGTATAGTGCTTATTATCTAGATAATAATATCGTAATATCATACATATATCGATAATAATTGAAGCTGGGGAAGCTCCCCGGATGACGTCATCTCCATCCCAACCCTATTTAGGTAACCACCACCGCTCACAGCCAGCTATACAAGAACTATACAAACTACACACAAGAATACATATACGCACAGCATGCCACGTGGTATCTCGACAGACGGAACCCTCCGCAACCTCCTCGATCTCGAGAATTCCCTCTCTACATCAACCGTCGACTCCATCGCAGTATAAATACGCCGTCGAACCCGTCAACATGTCCAGGAATTCTCATCCTCGTAGACCGTTCTCGCAATGGCATTCAAAACCACCGCGAGAGCAGCGGGTCACCGCCTGCAGTCTCTCTGGCGGTCCCTCCGCCAGCAAGTCCCCGTCTCCATCCACATCCACATCGGCCGTCGCGGTTCCGCAGGGTGCAACAACGTCTCTAAGAACGCCATCTCGACCCTCGTGGCAACCGACCACCTGCGCGAATCGCACAGCCAGAGGAACCGCCTCGTCGTGACCAATCCAGATCCTGAGCCGGACTTTGTATATGCCCCCTTTTTGGAGCTAGAACCGGAGCCCAATCCCATGTCCCTGTCGACCGTGCTACTGGCGCATCTGCTCATGGATACTGACCGTCCCACGCCCCAGCAGGAAGAGCAGCTCTGTCTGATTCTAAGTGCAGGCTACGCAGCGCAGGACGCCCGTCCAATGCGTTATTCGCCTTCTGACGAGCTCTTCTTTGACATCTAGACAAGACAATAGACGATAGACCTTCATTATCATCCTCGTAGACGCAGTTACTTCTCATAGTCCCGTACAAAGAAGACCAGAGAACTCTATGTTAGAGCAACCATCTTCCCAACCACTTCATCCTCCATCCACGTGCGCTGCACCACCTCCTCCATACTCCACACCCGTCCGACATGAACCTTCAAGCGCCCATCCTCGACCATGCGCACCATTTCCACCAACGGCGTGCGCATAAACTCCTCGTCCGACCCCGAATATACCGTCAACCTCGTCTCCGACGGAATCAGCTCCATCACATCCATCCCCGCCAGACATCCCTCCTCCTCCTCTTCCTCGTCGCCCACCGTGCCCGCCAGACACACCGTCCCGCCCTTCCGCGCACACCGCAGCGAATCCCGCAGCGTGCGGGCGCCCACCAGCTCCAACACCTTATCAAAGCCGCTCACCCCCCTCCGCCGCAGCTGCGCCGACACGTCCCCATCGTCAATCCATACCTCGCGCGCCCCCGCCTCGCGCAGCACGCCCGCCCGCGCCGCCCGCCGCGTCGTCGCTGCCACCACCGCCCCATGCACCGACGCAATCGCCGTCGCCGCCAGTCCGACCGCCGTCGTCCCGCCGCGCACCAGCACGCGCTCGCCCGCCCGCAGGCCCAGCCCGCGGATCAGCGCCCCCCATGCCGTCGCGAGCATCGTCGGCAGGGCGCCCAGCAGCTCCCACTGTATTGGGTAGCGAGCGCGCAATGTCCCCCGGCGGAGGAGATGTACCTGTCGCGCCGGGACGCACGTGTACTCTGCGTATGCGCCGTCAAACCTTCGCCCCATGCCCCCTTGCACCGTGGCGACCACGCTCCCCCGCGGAAACGTCTCGTCTAGAGCGGCGCTGCCTGTCGCGTCGACGAGGCCGACTGCTTCGCTGCCGGGGATGCGGGGACGGTCTCCGCTGGGACACAGGTCGGCGCGGTTCAGCCCGAAGGCGCGCACGCGGATGCGGATGCTGTCCGGTGCGGGTGTGGGGAGAGGCACGGTTTCGAGGCGGAGGTGGGGGTTGTGGGAACTGGGAGGACTGGGGTCGAGGATGATTGCTTTCATTGTTTTCATTGTGGTGGTTGAGGTTGGAGGTTCAAATGGTAGGTATGTAGGTCTTTGGTGGTGACAGTGGTGGGTTTGGCTGAGGTTGAGGAGGAGATAAGGATGAGGGGTTGTGCATGCAGCTACTTGCAGGTACACGTAGTAGCCTTATATCTCTACCTAGAGCTGTGTCAGTAAGTGACGATGCTGAGATGTTGGTGTGGTGCGTTGTTCAGGCTGAATCATTAGGGTAAGTATCTCAACCCAGAGGTAGGCTTGGGTAGTATAGTAGATTTAGACAGTAGTAATAATTGGCAGTTATCTCATTGCCTAGTAGTTCGAATACTATAGACAAGACATAAGTCTTGAAAAAAAAAAAAATAAATAAATAAAAATCTAATTGAAATAATAGGAATAGAAGAAGGTAACTATAAAATTCCTGGTCTCGATATAAAAGGGTATAAGTAGATGGACTGCGGCTGCGGTGAAGTCCAGCCACCATTGACAACCAGTCCACCAGCAACCGACATGGTCTGTACCTGAGTCGACAGCATTATTACTTTTTCAATCACTCTGCATCTCATATGAATAAGGTACCTACTCTACCATCAACAATCTAGACCAGAGTATACAGCCCGGCAGATGAGGTCATCGACTCCACAATGACTTCACCATGCGGTCAACCTCGTCTACTCAACCAGGCATACAGGACCATGACGCTCTCCATGTCATCACGAAAGCTCCCTATAAATATGTCTCTCGCACCCGACGACTACACGGCCGACTCAAACCAAATCAATTGAACAATCTACCTCAATCCGTCACTCAGCCACCTACTTCCAACCCAATCAATCACAATCATGCCTCGCGGAGCGGAATACGACGACGGCATCCCCCACAGCGACAACGCCATCGAAGCCGGCGAGACCAAGATCCACGGCACCAACCCCGACGTACGTCCCTTCTCTCTCTCTCTCCTCACGGTCTGACCATCGCTAACCCTTGCAGAATGCCGGCCTCAACCGCCTGAACAAGGTCGCCGATCTCCCCGACGCCGACTTCCACCCCGCCGGCCAGGTCTACGGCGGCTTCGGCAGCTTGGGGAAGTCTTCCTCTGGCAGCGGGAAGGGCGGCCATGAGCCGCACTCGTTAGGCCAGCACAAGGGGACCGGCGCGCACAAGGGAACTGGATTAGAGTAAGGCGCATGGGTTATGATATGGTTTCATTAGTGGAGTTTGTCTGGGTTATGGTGTACATTATGAGCCCTGGTAGGGTAATGTCTTAAGGAAACGATCGAATCAACCGACTGTATAAAGTCATATGTCGAAAGATCATCAACATGAACGTCTCGGATTCTTCTATGGTAAAATGCTGTGCAGTCCGAGAGCAAGTCAGCAATCGCTAAATGGATATACAACCCCTCTAACGCAAGAAATGTATACAACGTCCCGCTCAATATGTATCAAGCCGTCGTGCTGTCACTCGTCTCGGCCGAACTCTTAGAGTCAGCCTCAGGAGCAGCATCCTTGCTCGCTGCGATGTTCTTCTGTCGAACCAACTCCAGAAGGCGTTCTCCCAGGTCCCCAAACCCATCGATCTTGCTCAGCTTGGACTGGAAATGCTCGGCATCCCGTTGCAACCTGTTCACGTTAGTAGCCGCAAGATACTTGGAGCGAACGACATACCTCTCTTTGCCTGCCTCTGAATCAACACACACTTCTTCAAACGCCTTGGTCCATTGCTCCCGATATGTCCGAAACACTGGATCCATAATTATCGAAACGGTCATCTCAGGGAGATGCTTGCTCAGAACCCGATGCAGCGTGCCGGTCTCCTTCGTCAGCGTCTCCATG
The DNA here is from genome assembly GCA_019721355.1 of Aspergillus sp. MEXU 27854. NCBI lineage: Eukaryota > Fungi > Ascomycota > Eurotiomycetes > Eurotiales > Aspergillaceae > Aspergillus > Aspergillus sp. MEXU 27854. The sequence goes on from JAGMTT010000002.1 coordinate 714,372, forward strand.
TAAGGGCTGACACCCGTGCTGCCACTGGCGTCCCAGTCAATCTTCTTCATGGCATTGACATGCACCGTGGAGCGCGAGCTCATAATATCCACCAGCTTCTCATGGATCCCGGATTGGTGCTCCTGGAACAAACGTTTCACCTTGTCAAAGTCACCCATCAATGAGCTGGATGGCGCATGCCGGCGGACGAATTCCCGGATATAAGGGACCAACGCAATGACAAAGCTCAGGGCCTGTGACGACAGCGCTAGATGCTTCGTGGTGATATTTTTGAGACCCGCACTCCGGGTGGCGCCAGCGCCCAGAATCAACTGCGAAGACCGGGAATTGAACAGTTTCAACGTTTCCAGAAGACCCGGGGCGATATCCTGAATCATGCTGGGAATATTGGCCATGAGGAACTGGAACTCCTCGATGCTTCTCATCATCGCCATGGCGGATTCGGAGAGAATGTACTTCTGTTCGTCGATGACCGCACTGCGCACCTTCTCCTTCCCTGACCCGTTCACAGAAGGCGACTGCTCTGACGAGTCCTTGTGGTCTCTATCTTTGGGCATCCAGATCTTCGAGGCATCCACCCACGACTCAATGTCCTTCGTGCTGGCGTCAAGAATCCGTTGTAAGATAGCTTCCTCGGCCTCGCCAAAGTCTTTTGCATCCCACCGGTCCGAGTCCATAACTTGGATGATGCGGTGTCGTTGCGTATCGCCAAAACGGTTAATGTAGTCCCGGATGTGATTGCCTACCAGCGTCTTCAAGGCCGTTCCACTTCGCCCAGAGATAGCTTCGCATTCGTCTGCAAAGAGGCGGTTGAGGGTAAAGTACTTGACAAACTCCTCTTTCGGCAAAGAAGATGTCTGCTCCGAGCGCACTTTCAACACTTTGTTTACCTGTTGCTGAGCTGTATCAACAGCCATGCCAAGAAGACTCGACATATCCAGCACCTGTAAGATCTCGTCTTGAGCAAGTACTGTGGCAGCTGCTCGTCGATCAGAACCAGACCCGGAGCCATCCTGGTCCGAGCTGGCCTTGCTGCCGGCTGGCGACGCGGTTCCCAAGCCACTGGCAATATCGAGAAGGACCTTGACCTGGACACTGAGTCTCCGCAGCGCCTCGCTAATCCCAGTGTATACCTGTGCAAGCATGTTATATGCATCTTCGGCGTCCAAAGCGCGGAGGTTGCGGGCAAGAATCGACGATTTCTCCTGTTGGCTGCGTTGTTGGGATCGATGCGTGGCGACGGATACCATCGACTCATTATCGTCATCACTCGAGCTCGGCATATGCCTTCGGATCAAGCCCTTCATTTCACGAATGACGGCCGCCTTGAAGGCGGTCGCAGCGGGTGTTGTATGGCGCGCACGAGCGAGGCCAGCAAGATGCAGATGCAATTGCGATCGCAATTGGTCGTCAAAATTCATGTATGCCGGGGTCGACGCAGCGCCAGAGCGTGGAGCGCCGCGTTGCCGTTGGAAGGAAGAACCCCACCGTTGTAAAGTGGCATCCAGAGGCACGTTCTCTACATGCTGTCGCAGGTCACCGAGAAGATCACTCAAGAACCGGGATTCATAGCCCACCCCGATTCGATTTCGGAGCTGGGCCAAATCGTCAGCTGCTCCTTCGAGAGCTTTGAGTCGTCGCAAATCGATAGGCCGCCGCGGGTGCTCTTGCGATTCATCACCATCCTCAGAACTAGCAAGGGTACATTCTCCCGCCATAAGCCTCTCGACTTGCTCCAGGCCATCCGCGGCCTCCTCGACGTTCCCATTGTCAACCAACTCTTCACACCGGGAGACGGACTGGACCACGTCTAGGAGCTGAGACACCGCATCCGCAAGCATTCGCACATTCTCTCTGCGGCGCCGTAGGTTAACGATCTTCAGCCCACCCAGGGCCATTTCACGATCGATCTTCTGCAGGTCTTTTCGTAACACTTGGATCCGCTTCACCGAGTCCGCGGCTTCGGAATGTAGTTCGCGCAGCGACCCCAGAGCTGTGAAGAACGACTTTGACGCTGTTGAGATTGATGAGATAAGATGGATCTCCACTGTGTCCATGTACCATGAAAGTTTCTCTTGCAAAATCGCATTCGTGGCAAGAGCTTTCCTCCCCTGCGCAGGTTCCATGACCGCGCCATTCTCCATTTGCCCATCCTTAGCCGGGATTTTCGGCGGCGTGACAACTTCCGACTTTTCAGACACCACATCGAATGTCCGTGGGTTCTCAAGATGGAAATCGTCCTCGAAATATACAGGGGGGATTGTGGACAACGGGGTGACGCCCTGGCCGCGGCCGCGACCCGAAGAGCGCCGGCGACCTTTCGTGTCATACGGGGAACTTGCGCGGGAATTGGTAGATATTGCCGAGGATCTCCGCTCCATAGGTCGGGGCATCAACGTATCATTCTCCTCGGGTCTGGGTGAGGTTTTACTACCGCCCCGCGCCAGCTGCGCTTCCTGATCCCCCGTCCCCTCCTTTGCCTGTTGGAAAACATCGTACAGAGAGCCGACCTGGGATAGATACGGTTCGAATGCTTTGGGGTCAACGCGGGGAATGTTGGTCAGCGTGACCGGGGGGATGTCGCGCGAGCTTGGGGGCTTGTATCCGGTGGTTACGGCACTGTGGGGAACGAGTCCTGTGCGGACAATTGGAGGCTGGAGAAGGGTCGAGATAGCTGTATTTGGTCAGTATCAACACTACATAGCTTCGAGTAAGTTAGGGATGTGCACCATTCTGTCCGGACTCGGCGATTGATCCATGGCGGTGGGCGGACGAGTCGAGGATCCCTCCGATGCTCACAATGGAACTTGCGGTCGAACCCCGTCTCAGGGGGTATCGCTGCGGCGGCACCCGGGGGGATTCAATCTGGTTGAGAGAATATTGGGATAAAGAAGGTGTAGAAGCGCCCGAGGCAAGACTATCAATTGATTTCCGAGGGCTCACAGAGGACATCTCGCTGATGCCAGACTGGCGACTCCGACGGCCACCGTGCAGTTCGGGAGGACTTTATCTGAACATGACAAGTGGACAACCGGAGGATGTCTGCGCTGCGCGAACCACAGGACAGGACGCTACCAATGGACGCCAGTAGTAAAATTATAGAATCGGGAGAAAGGGACGAGGCGAACGGAACGGAATGAGTGGAGGAACCAAGTACAGTCCATCTGATACGGGGGATTCTCGTCTTGCTGCCATGACAGCTCCGCCCGATCAGGTAAGGCGTCAGGCCCGGAGACCACTCACGCTAGTCCCAATGGGGACCTCGGAACTCCCCTTTTTCCGAGGCTCGGCTTGCTGCCTGATTCCTGAGGCGGAAACCACTTTACGCGTGAGTGTGACGCGACGCGTTCCGTTCGTGTCCCCGCCAACGCAAAAGTTCCGACTTCCAAAGGGGAGCGCATACACTGCAAGTCTCCACGATCCTCCAACGTCTTCCTACGATACCCCTCTCCCCCCGTCTTCTCAATTGCGCTCTTCGTCATGGATAGACGCACTCCGTATACGTTGAGCGTTCTCGCCCCTAGCACTGATGGTGCTGAAGAATCCCGCACACAGATCCAAGCCAGACTTCGAGATTTCGTGCTAGAATTCCAGCTGGATAATGCGTTCATCTACCGGTATGCGGATTCCGCACCCTTTTGTTGGTTCAAATGGGAATCATGTTGACTCGATAACAGTGACCAGCTCCGACAGAATGTTCTTGTCAAGCAGTACTACTGTGACATTGACATCGCCCACCTCATTTCCTACAACGAGGAATTGGCCCACAAACTCACCACCGAACCTGCAGACATCATTCCTCTGGTGAGTCCTAACTATTTGATATTTGACCTTATTTGTACCAACCTAATCATGACCTCAGTTCGAGGCCGCCCTGAAACAATGCACCCAGAGAATCGTCTATCCCTCTCAGCGGGACATTGCCCTTCCGCCGCATCAACTCCTCCTCCACTCGTCGGCAACGCACATCTCCATTCGCGATCTCAACGCCACCAACATCTCTCACCTTGTCCGCATTCCTGGTATCGTCATTGGCGCGTCGACGATATCGTCCAAGGCTACAGTGGTTCACATTCGCTGCAAGAGCTGCGACCACAGCGACAACATTACTGTCGAAGGTGGCTTTGCGGGACTAACGCTGCCTCGGAGATGTGGTCGTGAAAAGCAACCCGGCGACGCTCCACAGGATGCGCAATGTCCCTTGGACCCCTACGTCATCTCCCACGAGAAATGCCAATTTGTCGATCAGCAAGTCCTGAAGCTGCAGGAAGCTCCGGACCAGGTCCCCGTCGGTGAACTTCCCCGGCACATCCTCATCTCGGCGGACCGCTATCTGGCCAACCGCGTTGTCCCTGGTTCGCGCTGCACCGTCATGGGCATCTTCTCGATCTACCAGGCTCGTGGTGGCAAGAAAGATGGTGCGGTGGCCCTCCGCAACCCCTACCTGCGCGCCGTTGGAATCAGCTCTGATCTGGACCACACCGCCAAGGGCAGCGCCATCTTCTCGGAGGAGGAAGAACAGGAGTTTTTGGAGCTCAGCCGTCGACCGGATCTTTACGATGCCCTTGCCCGCAGCATTGCTCCGTCCATCTACGGTAACCTTGACATTAAGAAGGCCATCGTCTGTCTTCTCATGGGTGGCTCCAAGAAGATCCTTCCTGATGGAATGAAACTTCGTGGAGACATCAACGTCCTGCTGCTCGGTGACCCCGGTACGGCCAAGTCGCAACTCCTCAAGTTCACCGAGAAGGTCTCTCCCATCGCCATCTACACGTCCGGTAAGGGTTCGTCCGCGGCCGGTCTGACGGCCTCCGTCCAGCGTGACCACGCTACGCGCGAGTTCTACCTGGAAGGAGGAGCAATGGTGCTCGCCGACGGTGGAGTGGTCTGCATTGACGAGTTCGACAAAATGAGAGACGAGGATCGCGTTGCCATCCACGAAGCCATGGAACAACAGACCATCTCGATCGCCAAGGCCGGTATCACGACCATCCTCAACTCCCGAACGTCCGTCTTGGCTGCGGCGAACCCTCTCTACGGGCGTTACGACGACCTGAAAACTCCTGGCGAGAACATCGACTTCCAAACCACCATCTTGTCTCGTTTTGATATGATCTTCGTCGTCCGCGACGACCACGAACGCAGCCGCGACGAGAGCATCGCCCGACACGTCATGGGTGTGCATATGGGCGGACGAGGCGCCGAGGAGCAAGTCGAGGCTGAGATCCCTCTCGAAAAGATGAAGCGGTACATCAGTTACTGCCGGACGTAAGTTTCCCACTCACATCTAACTGTACCAAACTCATCATTCTCTACAGCCGCTGTGCCCCTCGTCTCTCCGACGAAGCCGCAGAGAAGCTTTCCTCGCACTTCGTCTCGATCAGAAAGCAAGTGCACCGCGCCGAACTCGACGCCAACACACGCTCCTCCATTCCCATCACCGTCCGTCAACTGGAGGCTATCGTCCGTATCACGGAATCCCTGGCCAAGCTGAGTCTGTCGCCGATTGCCACGACCGCCCATGTGGACGAAGCCATCCGCCTCTTCCTTGCTTCGACGATGGACGCCATCACGCAGGGCGAGGGTCAGGGCAGCAAGGAGCTGATGGAAGAAGTCAGCAAGATCGAGGACGAGCTGAAGCGCCGTCTTCCCATCGGCTGGAGCACCAGTCTGGCCACTCTGCGCCGCGAGTTTGTCGACGGACGCGGCTACACCGAGCAAGCGCTCAACCGTGCGTTGATTGTGCTGCAGCGCCGGGATACGGTTCAAATCCGGTCTGGAGGGTCGCAGGTGTACCGGAATGGCGTGTAGATTGACTGATGGTGATGTCATAGTAACGAATGATGCTGTGGTTCTGTCTATTTTCGGGGCATGCACGATGTCTTTTTCGCGGACTGGGACAACATGGGCATGGAGTATGGAGTTGGATTTAGCCTACATAATAGAATTGAACCGATATGCAATATTACAATGAAGAATCTCCCAGTAGATCGCCCCCTGGTCTCTGACAGACTCATCCTAAGTAACCGGCGGTCACCATCAACACAGCCCCGTCCGCGCTCTGGTTCAAACACTTCGCTACCAGAGGCGCCTGGAGTCTGGTCGCAGCCCTGGCCAGAAGATCTGCCTCCTTGTGGCCAGGAATCGGCGGGGACATATGCGCTGGGGCCCAGTGGACCTCGACCAGGACACCCACGTCTCGCAGCTGCTGCGACAGACGGACCACCTGTTCGACCAGGGGAACCGTGGTCTCCGAGAGGTCCGAGTATGCGTCTGGCGGGCTGGGCCAGCTCCCCAGCAATTCCATGCAGGACTTGGAGTCCGTGAAGACGATGACAACTCTCGTCTGGCTCTCCGCCAGGGATAATGTCGTCGAAGACGCAGACGACGGCGCCGGAGACGGCGAAGGAGATAGCTGGGACGAACCCTTCGATGCCATATCTGTATCTGCATCTGTCTCTGCCTCAAGGACTGCCGCTCTCAACGCAGCCCCGATAGCAAACAGCTCCAGCTCGCGACTCCCGTGGAGACCGCTCACGGCGTACCCCCTCTGAGTCCAGTCGCTCACCCGGGGGTCCGCTCGGTAGACGACGGCCGCGCCGGCGCCCTTGTCCCCGAGACTGACATAGGCACCATCAGCCCAGAACACGCGCGTGGCCCGGTCCGGTGCCGTATAGATCGATGTGGCAAAGTCGACGGCGTCTGCACGCCCGCGCATGATGAACTGCCCGCAGAAGCTGGCTGGTCCGGGCGCGGCGCTGAAGACCCTTGTGCACTGCTGGGGGACTTTGTCTGGTTGCCGGCGGGCGAGCTTCGCCCGTTGTCTTTTCGCCTTGGCTGCTTGGGATTTGCGGTCAGTGCAGGGGCTGAGATTAGTGTCTGTGTTTCTCTTGCGGCTGTCTGCCGTGAGATTGGTTTTGGACCTTTTGGAGGAGTCCATTGCTTATAGAAGTATATTATGAGGTATGTATAAGTGCTGGTATTAACGGATGGATATGGACGGATGGATATGGACGGATGGATATGGACGGATGGATGGACGGATGCGAGATGGAGATAGAAGATGCCATGAGTGCTTGAAGTGCTTTTCTACTATCGTAGGCAGCTGTATCTTACTTCATCGACGTAATGGGCCTTACCTGTTCATTGATTATTTGTAGGTAGATATCTATAAGGTGAGGTATGATAGCTTGAGCTGTCATGGTTCCGTCAGGGTAGTTGCCTGCCCCCGATTTTCAGCATAAACCACGGGCTTTGGTGAGGATGGGTAGATGGAAGAGAGTGTATCTGCGAAGCTTCGGCTTATACAAGAGAAATTACTTGAATATGGTAGAGGGACGATCTTGAATAACTCATACTAGTACCAGTCACTTCTGCGATAGCATACTGTCGCGCAACTAGGGGGTCAGTGTGTTGAAGTAGCGGTCCTTGCCTGAGCTTTTTACTTCACTTGACTGATTACAATTCTACTAACTAAGTGGATATTGAAAAAAAGAGGTCGGGCAGGGGGGGTTAAGATAGGTCTCTTGCGGAGTGAGACGCAAGAGCGGGTTATTCTAAATCTCAACCTCATTCTTACTCTGTAGATACCTTTTGGCTGAGACGGATATGCACAGTAGAGTAAACAAAAGCAAGTAATACAAAGGGAGGATGAATGAAATGGTAGAGGCTGCGTGAGATCATGTGATTCAACAGTTAACAGAAGACAGAGTCTAGAATGGCTGGCATACAGAAGGAATCATGTCATTTTGGATGTATATTCGGTCGAACTGAGGCGTGAGATGGTGGTTATCCTACAAGAACTAGAGATAAATCCCCTGTTAGACTAATGCAGTGCTTCGGATCTTATTACTAGAAATCACCTTCGTATACGGGAGTGACGTATATATTCACACTTGTCAATTTTTAATCTGATCAAATACACAACCCTTTCTCCTATCACTTAATTCTCTACAATTCTACTTTCTACTTATTATGCGACATACAACCTATCAAGTAGTGGAACCTGTGAAGAAGCCGAAGCTCGCCGGACGACTCCCCACCGATTACGTTACGTCGTCTCCATCTTCTACACTTCCTCTCTCTCCAACACATCTTCCAACATATTCCCTCACCACCTCACCCTTCACTCACTCGACTCGACTTTGATCCTTAAGGTAGGCCAAAAGCCTCTCTACCCTCTCGACAATCAATTGACCAATCTACGGGCACTTACCTACCCCCACACCCCGCGGTCAGCACTATGCCCCCCACCATCCGGGTCATCGGCTCCCTCAACGTCGACATGGTGTCGGTGACACCTCGATTCCCCGAACCCGGCGAGACCATCACTTCCTCGTCGTACTTTATCAGCGCCGGTGGCAAGGGCGCCAACCAAGCGGTCGCCTGCGGACGACTCTCGCGGCCGCAATCCGGTACCCCGCCGACCAACCCCGTGACGGTGGAGATGGTCGGGGCGGTGGGCGCGCGCGACGGACATTTCGACACCCTGCTGAAGCCCACGCTGGAACGGTCGGGGGTGAGCACGGCGCGGGTGCAGATCGTGCCGGACGCATACACAGGCGTGGCGGTGATTGTGGTGGACTCGTCGGCGGGTGGGGAGAACCGCATAGTGTTCTCGCCGGGGGCCAACTACCAGGGCATGCAGGCGACGCCGGAAGTCGTGGGGTTGGGGCTGGCGGCGCCGGTGCCGGACGTGATCGTGATGCAGGGCGAGATCCCGACGGCCACGACGGTGGCCATCCTGCGCGACCTGGCGGCGTGGAAGGCGAAGAACCGCGCGGCGGGCCTGCGCGGCATCGAGGTCGGCCCGGACGTCATGCTCAACCCGGCGCCCGCGCCGCCGGGCGGCCTCCCCGCCGACGTGTATGCGGCCGTCGACCATCTCATCCTAAACGAGACCGAGGCCGAGCTGATGACCCCGCCGCCGGAGCAGCTGCTGCAGACGGTGCCCGAGGCGCAGGGCCAGACGGGCCATGAGGCCGTCGCGCGCTACTTCCACCGGCTGGGCGTGACGTATGTGCTCATCACGCTGGGGTCCAAGGGCGTATGGTATAGTGCGACGGATGGGGGTTCGTCGGGCCCCGCGGACGGGGTGCACCGGTTTACGAATCGGATTCCCGCGGCGTCGGTCAGCCAGGTGCTGGACACCACGGCGGCGGGCGATACGTTCGTGGGCGGGTATGCGGTGGAAGTGGCCCGGTGGCGCGAGCGTCGGCGGGCGGCCGGCCAGGCCGGACGCGATGTGACGACGGAGGAGAAGGCGGATCGGTATCAGCGGGTGATGGATGCGGCGATGAGATTGGCGGCGCGGGGGGCGGCACGGTGTGTCGAGCGACAGGGGGCGATGGACAGCATTCCGTGGGAGGATGAGATCTGAGGTGAGGGAATGGAGGGACGTTGGGATGATTTCATCAAGGGAGCGCATTGACGCGATGGAATGATGCTGCGTACCTAGGTCCCGGATATGAATGTATGGGATGCGCACGAGTGAGACGAGTCGCATGTGCCTCGCATGGTTTGATTAGGTCTGGGGCAGCGATGAAACGAGGCAGTAGGGAGTGCATGAGTGATGCGAGGTGGAAGTGACTATACGAAGCGGAGATTCAGTTGGCGCTGGGTGAAACACGGCGCGTACAGAGTACGATAACGCGTGGTGGTTCTCTACTAGGTACACTACGGAGTATTACCCAGGTATAGGTAGGATCTATGGAGTAGTTGATCAACATGTCTCCCTCTACAATAGTATGGAGACTATCGATACTATATCGATACTATATCGATACTATATGCAATGGCCCATTAATCCTAATTTCATCATTTATTAAACTTATCTTACTCTTAAAGTAGGATCGCGACGCGACGCGACCAAGTGAGGGGGAGTCGCAGCATTTGTCGCCTTGCAGCATCACGGCCAATCCGTGCTTCCAACGCGCTCCGGCATGTGGCCGTCCTTCTTCAGCTGAGGTTCTTATACTGCTTCTCGTCTGCTCTTCGGTCTTTTCTTTTCTTTTCTCTCATTCTAACCGTCCTTCGTTCTGGTGTATTAATCTATCGTTAATCTATCTATATTGTTGTTTATCCTGTTGTGTTGTTGTATCACTGCGGGATCTACATACTCCACCCAAACAAACCACCCACTACGACTACCACTTATCTTACTCCTCTACTACCACCACTACTCTACCCTCTACAGGGCATCATGGCGCTCACCATGACCCCCACCACCCGTCAGCCCTTTGCCTCCCTCGACGCCCCCCGCATGCGCTCCATCCTGCGCTCCAAAATGAACCTCAAGAACCAACGTGACGGTAAGCCCCTCCACGCGTTCCCGCATCCCGAGCAAAGCTGACCGCGTCAGGCCTCCTGGCGTCCACGTCCAAGAGACAACCACTGTCCGTCATGGACGCGGAAAACATCGACCCCGTCACGCGTCTCGCGGCCAAACGCAAACGCACCTGCGACGAGGACGACGACGGCGACTCCCTCAAGGCCCACGGCCCATCCAAGCCCATCAAGGCCTCGCGCATGGCCCTGTCCCCCGTCGAGGCCAACCCGCCGCCTCGCAAGTCCGTCAGCACTACGCCAACCACGCCGCGCAAGCCATTGCAGGCCACACCCTGCAAATCGACCACCTCCATCAAGCCGTTGGGCCGCTCCCCCCAGCCCACGCCCCGTCGCTCCACCATCGCCAAACAGCCCTCGGGCCCGGCCTCCCGCCGGTCTGTCAAACGCCCCTTTTCCATCGCCACCGCGCTGTCTGGCGGGAAGTCCAAGTCCCCCGCTGCGTCCGGGTCTTGCGCGAAACCCGTCCCTGCCTCGTGGGCGTTCGACATCCACGTCGACTCTGAGCAGGAGGAGCTCACCAACCTCATGCAGCACTCCACCTGTGTGCTGGACATCAGCGACGACGAGCGCAAGGCGGATGAGGCCGTCGTCGCCGCCGGCCGCGGGAAGGAGAATATCCCCCCTGCTGAGCTGGGTCTCACCCTTGCTTCCTCGGCGCCGGCGCCGGCGCCGGCGACGACGCGCAAGGAGTCGATGCTGGACGAGCCGCGCGCGCCCCTCGGCGAGCTCAATGCGTCCGATTACTACCCTGATGGGTGTCATGCGTTCTCGTACGAGGTTGTGTATGAGGACGGCGACGGTGACGAGGAGAACGTCCCCGTTGCGGAGGTGAAGCCCTCCCGCCACCAGCGCAGTCGGAGTAAGCTGTCCAGTGTGTCGTCCATTGCGGCTATCCTGGATGCGACGGCGCCCAAGGATGCGGGGGAGCTGAAGGAGGAATCGACGCCGGGCTCTGAGCCGGCCGAGGTCGAGATCTGGGAGAGTGAGAGCGCGGCGGAAGAGAATGCCGAGTGAGAGCAAAGGTTTTGCTGGGTTGGGTCTGGAGTTCGGTTGGCGTTTGGATGGGTCTGATTTTGATACCCGACTGTCTGCTTTTCTTTCCTTGTGTTCTCTGATCGAAGTAATTGTTGGATGCCGTATACGTGCTCCACTGGCTACTGGCTCCGACGCTCGCTCGCATGTGTTACGTCTCATGTCTGATGATGTATATAGAATTAATTCATCACGTTCATAATATCTCATGTGCCACTGGCTACTCCTCCGTAAACTCTTCCGCAGCCTCCATTGCATCGACCGCCGCCTCCAGGATCTCCTCCTGTTCTAGCGCTTCCTCTTCCCCCTCACTCTCGTCCTCACCTCCACCTTCGCCTTCGCCCTCACCCTCATCGGGCCCTCCATCCTCCCACTGCACGCGCCGCTCCGCCTTCGCCTTCGTCGCCGTCTTCTCCACCGCAGTGGCATTCTTCTCCCGCCACGACGCTGTCCCCTTGATGACCGAGCGCACCTCTGTCGCCAGCATCAGCTCCTGCGACGTCGCGACGGCCGGGTCGAGCGAGAACTCGGCCAGGAAGTTCTCCGGGTCGGCATGGTCGGGCAGATCGAGCAGACGCACGAAATCCGCATCGTCCGGCACGCGGTCCTCCTCGTTGGCCAGGATCTTGTGCCGCATGATGGTCTTCAGCTTGGCCAGGGTGCCGCTGCCGAACCACCCGTCCGAGACGGGGTCGCAGGTGTCGCGCAGGAAGCCCGGCCGCGGCGGGTCCTCGTCCAGCCGCACGATGCTCCGCAGCAGCGGGTCGGCGATGTCGCAGAACATCCACATGCGGCCGTCGCGCGGCAGCGGCGGCTGGCCCGTGAAGATGTGCGAGTCGGTGGTCAGCGTGGCGGACGGGTCGACGACGGCGGGCTCGTCGTCGTCGTGGCGGTCCGGGGAGGCGACGCGGTGCTGGTTGCGGCGGGCGCGCCGCCCGACCGAGTCAAAGTCGACGCGGCCGCCGCGAAACATGACCGTCTGGAAGAGGCGGTAGGCGCGGTCGGCGCGCGGATCGTGCCCGAACTTGACAATGGCGTCGCGCCACGGGCCCGATCGGAAGATGTAGCCCACGTAGGGGATCGCCATGCGCAGCGCGTAGCGCTGCTCCAGCGTCGGGAGGGCGTTGCGCAGAGCGCGCCGCGTCCAGGCCGGACGCTGCGCGAAGAGCGCCTCGATGGTGGCCACCGTGTCTTTGATGGTTTTCTCCTGCTCCGCCAGCGGCGGGCAGTTGTCGCGCGGCTGGGTGGGCACGCGCGCAATGTCGTACGGCACGAGGTACGTGCGGATGCGCACCGCTTGCTGCGTGTTGATCGTCGTGACTTTGCCGGTCGTGTCGATCGACTGTTTGACCGTCGGGTTCTGCCGGTACATGTAGCTGAAGGGGATGTCGCCGTCGCTGAAAAAGGGCGGCGGGATGATGTCGGCGTTGGTGGTGGTGCCTTTGGCCATATCGAGGTCGAATTGCTTCATTTTCTCCACTGCGCTCACGTTAGTGCTTGTTCAGGCTGGTCAGCTGCTTCGGCTTGGATGAAACTCACGGTCAAAAGAAAGGATCTGCTCGCGGAAGCGCTGCGCAAACGGGCTCGAGTTCAGCGAAAAGGCAAAGTCCGGCATGGCGCGAAAGACGTGTGTCCGGGTGACGTTGCCGACCGCCTCGACCTGGTATTGCCCAACGTTGTCGCGCAGGATGCGGAGGAGCTCCTTTGCGCAGGGACGCTGCGGCGTCGTCGCGATGGGGTCCGCCGTGAAAGGCTGGTCGGAGCCGCGCTTGCGCTTGCGCCCCGTGCGCTTGGGGACGGTCACCTTGAGCAGCACATTGTTGGACGGCGTGCTGATGGACTGCACGGGGCGTGCAAAAGGGTCCTCTGGTCGGAGGCGCAGATTGGCTGGGGTGTCGGATTTGGGGGGGTTGAGGATCTGTTGTCTGTGAGCTCTATGTACATGCTTGTGTATGCTGCTAGACCTACTTGGAAGATGCCCTGGTTCCCCTGCAGGGTTTCGATAGCTTTGCCGACATTCTGGATGATGGCGGGATGCTCCACGCTCACGATGTGGCGCTGGGGGATGGAGTAGAAGGGAGCTGTTCTAGGGGCATGTTCTGCCATGGTGGAGTTGGAGAAATATATCTTTGTGTTTGCGTGTGGAGTCGGTTGCTGTACGGGTGCGCGTTGATTACATCCCCCTGGATGGGATTTGGAGCACACTTCTAGTCGTAAGATGCGTCCATACCAGACGGTGATGTGAACTGAACCTGAAGGGAGATTGATTCTTAGAGTTGAATCCATGAAGGAGTTGGAGTCGATATGATACAGCTCTTAGTCAGCAGCACCCGGAGGGGCTTAGCGCGTCAGGCTCTACTTCATCTCCCACTGCAAGTCGCAAAACGCACAAATTTATGATGGATGTACTAGGTAGATGATTTAGTTTCTTTATGGAATGTCCGTGATGTCACCTTGCAAAGGTGTATAACTGTCCTCTCTATCTACTTCACCTGTGGAAGATTGCAGTTGTCATTTCCAGATCCTCAATCCCCATCGGGTTAGCGTGTGATAACAGCTCGATAAGTGCAGTCACCTGACCACACCACAAAGTCCCAAACAAATTCCGCCCTTCAATTCGTTTCAAGCATCCGTACAACCACATAGGTAGACCGTCATGATAAAATAGACCAGACGATTTCCCTCTTTTCCTCCTCCAAGGAAGATGGAACCCCTTGCGAACTGAATCCGCATGATTTGTGGCGGGAAGAACCAACTTATTGCGCCTTATTCTTAGAAAACATCCAATAAATCGTACCTAATCAAAAGTACCAGACTCCATCAGGATTATAATCACCAGTACCAGATAATGATCAAAGGTCTGATCTTTGATTCGAAGAAAACAGTCCAATTAGCCTAATTCATTCATAAATCCCTTGACCCCAGCCATTCGTCATTGCCGAACCCTTTGGAGAGGTTGTCTGTTGTCGGAGTGTACCTGAGATTCCACCAAGCCAGCGGGTAACTCCCCTCCACCACCACATACAACCAATCTCTCTCACTACTCCTACTCCTTCTCTTCTCCCCGACACGTCCGAGCGTTGACCTCTCAGCTCTACGGACTACTTGATCACTTTCATTCTGTTTCTTCCTCGTCTTCTTCACACTCCTTCCTACATCTCCGATCGGTCCATCCAATCCCTCCGATCTCTCTCCGCCTCCCTTCACCAGACAACAATAAAGGCGGATCACCCCCTGATCTCTGGTCCCCTTCGTGACTCGTCGAAACCGATCGTGTCGTCCGTGAGTCGTCTCAACAATCATAATACCTAATCTTCCTCCCGGGGCTGTCGCACCCCGCTTCCTAGCCAGCCGCTAAGCGACACGGAAGACGATCGTCTACTGCAGACCAGACCGACCTGACTAGCTCCTCCCTATACCGCTCGCCGTGTTCGCGCCTAGAGAAGCCTCTCTCCTTTCCCGTCGTCTCCCCAATCGTCTCTGCCTGAGTCCGTGGAGGTAAGTCACTAACCCTTTCGTTCGTCGCTCTGGCGCGTTCCGATCCGATCGGCGAGCCTCCCCTCCTTTTCCCCCTGTTCGTGGTACACCTGGCCCGCTGCGTTGGGTGACCGCCTCCCCAGGCTTCATGATCCCCTCCTGTCTCGTTGGGGTATCGTGGTGTTGTGGGATTATTGTTTTTATTGTTTTATTTCTGTTTCTGTTTTTCTTTTTCCTACAATTTTCCATGTCGTCCTCATCAAAGATCTCTTCAAGTTTCTCCTTTGCTTTGATTTCTCCCTTCCTATCGGATGGTACGGCGGAAATGCTCATGTGGTGACTTCCAGGCCGACATAAACAAATCCCGTCGTGGCTTGCTCAATTCCCTCTCCGCCATCCCCCACGTCTACTTCCTCCTGCTAGTGTGCTGCGCCGTCCGGCTGCACTGGCATCGAGTTCCGCGACCGAGTACATGTGGCTGTTCGAATAGTCGTGACAATGAAGGGTTTCAGACAAAGAGTGGTATGTTGCGTCCGTCTCATCGGCCGTCATCCCCACGCCCCGCGTTCATCCCCTATCCCCCCAGTCACCGCTAACATCGCCTCAGCATGAGCAGTTGTCGAGGGCGAAGGATGCGAACAAATCCTCGAAAAAGAAAGACTCCTCCCATTCCAACGCGTCTCAGAACCAAGCCTCCCTGGGTATCCATCATGGCCAACAATCCTCCTCCCCCAACCATGGCACCCCGACGTCGTCGACAACGTCCGTGAACGATACCAGAGGAAAGTCTCCGGACAATGCGTCGCAGGCAGGGGCCTACCCCCCAGGTCAGTATCATGTTCCGCAGGGCGCAGGCATGGCTGGTCAACCTGTGAATAACGGTGGTCCAGCGACTCCAACCAAACAAGGGCAGCAGGTTGCCCCCAGTGTGATCATCAGCCCTAGTGCGCCGGTGAGTTGATTCCCGCCCTGTTCGATCGTCGCCTTTGTTTCCCTGGCTGACCTCTGTTGGCGCGGTAGCATGTCCCTCCTCCTGGTGCCGCCGAGACCATGCCCGGCGATCTGGCTCCTCCCAGAAAGTCCCACGTTTTCGATCGCCTCCAGACCACACCAAAGGATATGTCGGAAGGGATTCGCACGCCGAAACGTCAGCATTCCTCCCGCTTTGATATATCCGACCAGCGTCAGAGGGAACTGGAGAAGCTGCCGGGCTTCCACGAAGTGCCCCCCAACCGTCGTCAAGATCTCTTCATGCAGAAGATCGATCAATGCAACATCATCTTCGACTTCAACGATCCCACCGCCGACATGAAATCCAAGGAGATCAAGAGACTGGCGCTCCATGAGCTCCTTGACTATGTCGCCAATAACCGCTCGGTCATCACGGAACCCATGTATCCCCGCGTCGTGGAGATGTTTGCCAAGAACCTCTTTCGACCCATCCCGCCACCCGTCACCCCCCAAGGCGAGGCCTTTGATCCCGAGGAGGATGAGCCGGTCTTGGAAGTGGCCTGGCCCCATATCCAAGTCGTCTATGAGTTCTTCTTGCGCTTCATCGAGAGCCAGGATTTCAACACCAACATCGCCAAGGCGTATATCGACCATCACTTCGTGCTGCAGGTATGTGTTGCAACGACCTGCAATGTCGATCGCAGCGCGCTAATCTTTCACTTTGCAGCTATTGGAGTTGTTTGATTCCGAAGACCCCCGGGAGCGGGATTTCCTCAAGACTACCTTGCATCGCATTTATGGAAAATTCCTGAATCTGCGATCGTACATTCGTCGATCCATCAATAATGTCTTCTTCCAGTTTACCTATGAGACCGAGCGATTCAACGGTATTGCGGAACTACTTGAGATCTTGGGTTCGATCATCAACGGCTTCGCCTTGCCCCTGAAGGAGGAACACAAGCTCTTCCTGACCCGTGTCTTGCTTCCTCTGCACAAGGTCAAGAGCCTCAGCATGTATCACCCCCAACTGGCCTACTGCATTGTTCAATTCCTGGAAAAGGACGCCTCGTTAACGGAGGAGGTGAGTTTGCCCGATCTTTAGATCGACGAAGACTGGTTTCTGACATCACCCTCAGGTTGTCCTGGGCTTGCTACGCTACTGGCCCAAGGTGAACAGCACCAAGGAGGTCATGTTCCTAAACGAGGTGGAAGATATCTTTGAGGTGATGGATCCCCAAGAGTTCGCCAAAGTGCAAGAACCGTTGTTCCAACAGCTGGCCAAGTCTGTCGCCAGCCCGCACTTCCAGGTATGTGGCATCGGATCTTGTCGCAGGAGCATGGGTTCTTATATATGTCCCGGTCGCAGGTTGCCGAACGTGCCCTCTATTTCTGGAACAATGAATATTTCTGCAATCTGGTCAGCGACAACGTCGAGACTATCTTGCCAATCATGTTCCCGCCGTTGTTCGAGAACTCCAAGGGCCACTGGAACCGGTATGTCGCACCCCTTCCGACGGTCAATAGGGAGGATCTACGGCTGACACATCCCCACAGCACCATTCACAGCATGGTCTATAACGCCATGAAGATGTTCATGGAGATTAACCCTCAGCTCTTCGATGAATGCTCTCATGAATATAACGAGCGGCAGAACACCGCCGAACAGCGTGAGCAGGCCCGCAAAGACCGTTGGGAAAAGCTGGCGGAACAGGCCAAAGAACGCAAGAATGGTGTCCCGCCACCTCCCGCCCCCGCAGTTGATGTGCCGCTGCAAATCGACGAGGTGGATTCGATCACGCAGGACAGCCAGAAACGCCTTCATGCACTGAAGCTCGATGAGACCGGATCGTCCAAGGAGCGAAGAGGTTCAACGGTAAGTTCTGCGCTTGATTGATCGTCTGCGAGACTGTGTTCCCCCCTGACCACTTTCGCACCTGCCCTCCCTTTCTTCTCATCATATCTTTTGCTAAGAAGTTGTTCTGTTTTTGGTGTAGTCCGCGTGATTCTAACGTTGAAACGTCCGTTGCTCCAGAGACGGCGCCGCGGTTCCCTCGATGACTCTCGGAGACGACGAAGCGGTAGTGGCAGTGGCAGTGAGATCCGCGTCCGAGACCGACGACGGACGGTTGGCTCCGGGGCCTCCGTACAGATTCTGTCACGCAGTAACTCTACCAAGTGACGGTCGATTTTGATGGCATTTACTTTCCATTAGACTTTCCCCATTTCCCCATGATGGCATAGCGACTACGAGCTGCGACGAAAGTGTATTTGTTTCTCTGCTTGCGCCTTGAGTTCCAATCTCCACACCCTCTTTGGTCTCCTTCGTGTGCGCGAAAGAGTGTGGATGCGCGTGTTTTCCAACCTCCCGGATCTCCCTGTCTCTGGTTTTATCAAATTCCCTTTCTTCCTTTGTGTACATGGCTTTCCATATTCTTCTCTCCGCGCCGGGCCGTGTCGAGGCCATGATTGTCAGCGGACGTTTTGAGTTGGACTACTAGAACTGTGTTCGGGTATGGAAAACGGGTGCGAATGGCGTTTCCCTCCGTCGACCTTGAAGTCGATGACTTCCTTTGAGTTAATTTCGTGTCTGGCTCTTCCCATTCTAAAACAAGACGTATTTACTGATATGGATCAACGTGGTGTATGGAGTATGTAGGTAGCAGAGGTAGAGAGTAGAACTGTGACCTACTGCCGCATTTGGTCTGTCTGTACCTGAGAACCCACGTGCACCCCCTGGTTCTTCGTAGACCACCGAGTTTGATTGGCATAGTAGACGCGACAGGCGCGGTCTCCGCGAAGGACGCGCGCCTACCGGGCTGGAGAATCAATGCTCCGGAATTCCCTAATCGGGACTAGTGTGCCGTTCGGGGTCTCTGCGATGCCCGCGTTCTGCCCTGCTGCTTTGCCCGGGTCCCTGTGCAGGCGTGATTTTGCGCGCATTCACTTTCCTCTTCATTTGACATTCACTCCCCCAATCCCTCTCTCTCGCCCTCCTTCCCTCACGGATGACTTCGTCGCCTCCCTCCCACCTCTCTTGACTCTCTTTCCAATCTCGCGCGAGGGTTCAATGATTTAACGGCCGTACCCTAATCTGATGCAGCGAAGCGTCTTCCGTCGCCGGGCGAAGTGAGATAGTCTACATCGCTCTCCCGCATATGAATACCCCATACGAAGCCGACTGTGCTGGCTCTCGACTTCTAGCCGGCCTGGTGGCCTGGCAATAATTCTATAATTTAGCCGTTCCAGCTCAGCTTCTCGTCCACCATGGAGCGAAATATCGACATCTACGCCAGCAAGCTGGGCGATCCGAATATTGGTTCGTTATAACCTCCTTCGCCATGCCCACGTCCCGCGATGAATGAATTGGTTGTCATTCGGAGACTATGGCCATCGTGGAGCGGTCCCAGCTGACTGTCATTCTCTTAAGATATCAAAATCCGAGCAAATGTCGCCGTCGAACTACGAGATAACATCGAGCCGCTATGTTCGGGTGCAAGCTACCCCATCTTCCTCTCCAAGCTCTGGCCGGTGTTCAGGACCATTCTGCGGGGTGACCCGGTGTTTACGAACTTGTCGTTCGAGCAGGTGAGTTCGTGCTGCGTGACCTACGGCCGCGGGCCTTTCGACGGTCTTGAGGTACGCTGACGCATATGGGCGGTCTTAGAAACTTCGCAATTGCATTCTCGAAACGCTGCACCGGTTGCCCATGGCCTCGCCCGATGTGGAGCCATACGCTGCCGATATGGTCGATTTACTGATGGA
The DNA here is from genome assembly GCA_019721355.1 of Aspergillus sp. MEXU 27854. Classification (NCBI taxonomy): domain Eukaryota; kingdom Fungi; phylum Ascomycota; class Eurotiomycetes; order Eurotiales; family Aspergillaceae; genus Aspergillus; species Aspergillus sp. MEXU 27854. The sequence goes on from JAGMTT010000002.1 coordinate 733,941, forward strand.
TCTGGTTCGGGTCGAGAATGAGGAGAACGCGGTTCTCTGCATGAAGACAATCATGGACCTGGAGCGAAACCAGGCCAAGGCGACAGCGACGCGGGTGCAGCCTTTCCTCGAACTCATTCAGGAAATGTTCCAGACGATGGAACAGGTCGTCCGCGATACCTTCGATACCCCCAACCAATCGACTCCGTCCGGCATGCCGTCCACCCCGAGTGCTGTCGCCCAGAACTTCCAGTCTCCCCGTCCAAGCTCGCCTGCGACGTCTGTCTCCGAACTCGGTCCCGATCAGCAAGCGAACAACACCCTCCTCAAGGGTATGCAATCCTTCAAGGTCCTGGCCGAATGCCCGATTATCGTTGTTTCGATCTTCCAGACTCACCGTGCTTCCGTCGCCGCGAACGTGAGGCTCTTTGTGCCCTTGATCAAGAGCATCTTGCTTTTGCAAGCCAAGCCGCAGGAGAAAGCACACGCGGAGGCTGCAGCCCAGGGAACGATTTTCACCGGTGTGTGCAAGGATATGAAGAACCGGGCTGCCTTTGGCGAATTCATCACAGCCCAGGTGAAGACCATGAGCTTTCTGGCGTATCTGCTTCGCATGTATGCCCATCAGCTTCAGGATTTCCTTCCAACGCTGCCCTCCGTTGTCGTGCGTCTTCTTCAAGATTGTCCCCGTGAGAAATCTAGCGCAAGGAAGGAACTTTTGGTTGCGATTCGCCATATCATCAACTTCAACTACCGGAAGATCTTCCTTGAAAAAATTGACGAGCTTCTCGACGAACGGACCCTGATTGGTGACGGCCTTACCGTTTACGAAACGATGAGACCTCTCGCTTACAGCATGCTCGCCGATCTGATTCACCACGTTCGAGACCATTTGACGCGCGACCAGATCCGACGCACTGTCGAGGTGTACACCAAGAACCTTCATGACGACTTCCCCGGCACGAGCTTCCAGACTATGAGCGCGAAGTTGCTTCTGAACATGGCCGAGAAGATTTCGAAGTTGGAGGACAAGCGCGAAGCTCGTTATTTCTTGATCATGATCCTGGATGCCATTGGTGATAAGTTCGCTTCCATGAACCACCAGTTCGACAATGCTGTGAAGGTGTCCAGAGCGTACAAAGCGAGTAAAAAGGATATTGAGCCCTCGTCAGAGAGATATCTTGCGGACAAGGACCATCCCCCTGACTGGGACGAAATTGATATCTTCTCTGCGTCACCGATCAAAACGTCGAACCCCCGTGACCGTGGGGGCGATCCCGTCTCCGACAACATCTTCCTCTTCAAGAACTTGATCAACGGGTTGAAGAACATCTTCCACCAGCTGAAGAACTGCAATCCGGATCACATCCAGATCGACCCCAACAGCGTGCCCATCAACTGGTCCGAGGTCTCTTACGGTTACAATGCGGAGGAAGTCCGCGTGATCAAGAAGCTCTTCCACGAGGGTGCCAGGGTGTTCAAGTACTATGGCGTGGATCAGACACCTCCAGAGGTAAACTACTCGTCTCCCTTCGACTTCCTGGCCAGCCAGTATACTGCGCCAATGTCACGGGAAGAGAAGGAACTCCTGGAAAGCTTCGGCACGGTATTCCACTGCATTGATACTGCCACCTTCCATGAGGTCTTTCATTCCGAAATCCCCTACCTTCATGAGCTCATGTTCGAGCATGGCGCGCTCCTCCACCTCCCCCAGTTCTTCCTCGCGAGCGAAGCTACATCTCCCGCATTCTCTGGAATGGTGCTGCAGTATCTCATGGATCGGATCCACGAAGTCGGCACATCCGATATGACCAAGGCGAAGATCTTGCTCCGGATGTTCAAGCTATCCTTCATGGCCGTGACCCTCTTCTCCGCCCAGAATGAGCAGGTCTTGTTCCCACATGTCACAAAGATCGTTACGAAATGCATTGAGCTGTCAGTAACGGCCGAGCAGCCCATGAACTACTTCCTCCTTCTGCGGTCCCTCTTCCGCAGCATTGGTGGAGGGCGGTTCGAGCTCCTGTATAAGGAAATCTTACCGCTACTTGAGATGCTCCTGGAGACCTTCAACAACTTATTGGTTGCTGCTCGGAAGCCGCAGGAGCGTGATCTCTATGTTGAGCTCACACTCACTGTTCCTGCGCGTCTCAGCCATCTCCTGCCGCATCTGAGTTATCTCATGCGCCCAATCGTTGTGGCACTGCGGGCAGATTCGGAGCTTATTGGCCAGGGCCTGCGAACTCTGGAGCTTTGCGTGGACAACCTGACTGCGGACTACCTCGACCCAATCATGGCTCCCACCATGGATGAACTGATGACAGCCCTTTGGGACCAACTTCGGCCACATCCCTACAACCATTTCCATGCGCATACAACAATGAGGATTCTCGGCAAGCTCGGTGGGCGTAACAGGAAGTTCATCAACCATCCTCCCGACCTCACTTTCGAACAATTCGCCGATGATGCCCCGAGCTTTGACATTAAACTCATTGGCCCGAGCGAGAAGCGTCCCTTCCCTATCGGAGTTGGCATTGATCTGGCCATCGGGAAGTTGATGGAGGTTCCCAAGACAGCTACAGCCAAAGCAAACGACGCGTACTACAAGCAGCAGGCATTCCGTATGGTCTCATCGCAATTGAAGCTTCACATCGGATACGAAAACTTGCCTGATGACTTTGCGTCAATTGTTCGGCTCCATGCCAACGATCTCTTTGAGAACAAAGCCGCAGGTGTGGCAGACATCTTTGAGAAGTCTGAACGGATGAGTTCTATTCCAAAGAAATTGTCACAGGAGAAGATGCTCAAGAAGCTGCTGAAAGCTTGCATTTTCGCCACCACCATCCCGGACCTGTCTCAGGCGGCCACCAGCTTTGTCGCTGACGTTTGCAAGCATCTTACCGTCGTTGAGGTCGGGCGGGCCCTGGCTCAGATAAGACACAGTCGCCAGCCTTTCGATGTTTATCATGGCGAAGGCCCTGTGTACCTTGACTCCAGGATTTTGGCCGACGCCATCGTCGAGTCTCTATCTTCTGACAATGTTGCCGTTCGGGAGGGTGCCCAGGCAGCCACGCAGGTCATAAAGGAGGCCGCTGCCGTCATATTCGGTGCTCCTGAGAGAGTCGGAAAGTTGCCGTTCTTCCAACACCTCGGCCGTGTCTTCTGCCATAGCTGCCATAGTGAGGAGTGGTTCACTAAGGCTGGTGGCAGCCTTGGCATCCATCTCTTTGCGACCGAATTGGACCTGGGAGATGCCTGGCTCTTTGACAAACATGTTGAATTCGTCAGGGCTTTGATGTACGTTATCAAGGACACTCCTCCCGATCTTCCTGCTAGCACACGGATAAGGGCGCTGGACACCCTGGACCTGATTCTTCGGAGATGCTGCAAGAATGTTTCCAAGGACGATCTTCAGAATGAGAAGAGTCGTCTCTACTCTCTCTGCGGGTTCTTCGTCTACGAGCTTTCCCACATGAACAAATACGTCCGCGAAGCATCTCGTCGCAGTTTCTCGACTATCGCCGAGGTCCTCGAATGTCAAGTCCATGAACTTATCCTTCCCGTGAAGGAACGGTTACTGCAGTCGATTTTCAACAAGCCCCTGCGAGCCCTGCCGTTCCCTACGCAGATTGGGTTTATTGATGCGATCACCTTCTGCCTCAGTCTCCACAACAACATCGTCACTTTCAACGACTCGCTCAATCGACTCATGCTGGAATCGCTTGCACTGGCTGATGCTGATGATGACTCTCTCGCGACAAAGCCGCACGAATCCAAAAACGCAGAGATGATTGTGAATCTCCGCGTGGCCTGCCTTCGTCTTCTGTCCATGGCTATGAGCTTCCCTGAGTTCGCAAACACTCCGCAGAACACTAGTCGTGCTCGCATTATCTCTGTCTTCTTCAAGTCCCTCTACTCGCGTGTGCCTGAGGTGATTGAGGCGGCGAACGCAGGCCTGAGGGATGTCCTGACCCAAACCAACAAACTACCCAAGGACCTGTTGCAGAATGGACTGCGTCCTATCCTCATGAATCTACAGGACCCCAAGCGCTTGACTGTTCCTGGACTTGCTGGACTTGCTCGATTGCTGACCTTGCTTACAAACTACTTCAAGGTTGAGATCGGTGCCCGCTTGTTGGAGCACATGAAGGTCATTGCGGATGACTCGGTCTTACAAAAGGTGTCGTTCGGCATCGTTGAACAAAGCCCTCCAATCAAGATTGTTGCCGCTATTTTCAACATCTTCCATCTCCTTCCGCCAGCTGCCACTTCTTTCATGGAACACCTTGTCAACAGAGTGTTAGACCTCGAAGAGAAGCTCCGGCGGACGTCTATCAGCCCGTTCAGAAAACCCCTGGTCAAATACCTCAACCGTTATCCGAAGGAAAGCCTGGCATTCTTTACCACCCGCTTTAAGGAGGAGCGCTTCGGGCGGTTCTTTGGCCAGGTGCTGGCAGATCCTGAAAGCGAGGCATTGCGCAATGCTGTGGTTGCGGATACTGACGGCTTTGTGTCCGCTGCCTTTGGGCAAGAGTCAACCGACGGTACTAATACCGCTGCCATTAACGGAATCTATGTTGCACATGCAATCTGCTCGCATGCGTCGACCAAAAATTGGCTTGTGTCTCACGCAGATCTGAAATCGAAGCTCTTGCACGCGGGCCGTGATCTTCAGAGGAAGCTTCACAATGACCAGTTACCAGCAAATGAGCGGCTGCGGGTCGAGCAAGGGGAGGACCAACTGATGGACATATTCTCCATTTATCTGTCGGAATCGGTTCACGATCTGGATTTCCTCTTTGAAGTCATTGATGGCTTGTCGGCGGATGAGCTCAAGCGTACGCTTGCGTTCCCCAAGTTCATCTATCGTCATATCATCACCAACGAGTCCATTGACTACCGCCGTTCGGTGATCATGCGGTGCTTGGATCTCTATGGCCAGCGCTCGTGCTCGCAGAAGATGAAGACTTATGCCTTCCGTCATCTCGTCAATCCCATCTTTGCCATGGACGTTCAGACAACGTGGAACTATCCTCCCAACGGCCCGAAGCTCATGGATAAGAGCATGTCTGAGTTCATCCAGAGCCGCCTGTGGAAGCCTCAGCTGTCAGACCTGAGTGAGGAGTCCAATCAGGCCGGCGTTGACCATTCGCGTATGGAACTTCTCCAGCTGTCAGCTCTGTTGATCAAATACCATCATCAGACCGTGCAGGATTCAAGGAAGGACATAATCAAATTTGCCTGGAACTACATTCGTCTGGAAGACATCATCAATAAGTATGGCGCTTACGTCCTCATCAGCTACTTCATCGCCCATTACGAGACGCCGTTCAAGATTGTGGTCCAAGTGTATGTTGCCTTGTTGAGGGCGCATCAAAATGAGGGCAAGGCCTTGGTCACCCAAGCTCTGGACGTTCTGGCTCCTGTGCTGCCTACGCGAATCCTGTCAGCCAACGCCAGCGCTCAGACGTCCGATACGCGGTATCCATTGTGGGCCAAGTGGCCTCGGCGCATCCTGGCTGAGGAGACCGCGAACCTGCAGCAAGTCATGAGCATCTTCCAATTCCTTGTCCGGCAGCCGGATCTCTTCTATGAGTCGAGAGAGCATTTCGTCCCCCTGATTGTGCCTTCATTGATCAAGATTGCTTCCCCTCCCAACTCGTCGAACGAGAGCAAGAAGCTTGCCTTGAACTTGATCAACCTAATTTGGACTTGGGAAGAGAAACGGGTCAAGAGCAGCCAATCTCCTCTACCGAATGGTATGCCCGAGTCGCCCAATGCGAAGAAGCGCAAGCTCGATGAAACCCAGGGCACTGCCTCCCCTTCGCCTGCACTTGGGCCACCGAACGGCCGGGAGCGTTCCGAGTATATGGTACCTCCTGATTTGAGAGCGACCTTGACGAAGTATCTTATCTCTTTCATTACCACCATCCCAGAGAGATTCCTGGTCCCGGCCTCCCGACTTCGCGAACTCCAGTCATCCAAGACGCATCCCCCGGTGCTGACGGGCGATTTGATCAAGAAGGCTGTGTACTTGCTGCGGAACCTCCTGTCCCCTGAATACTGGGGCGACCTAGACATTGAGCTGTACCAGAAGGTCACCGAGCCAATTCTCGCGGGAGAAAAGGCAGACAAGCCCGAGGAGAAGCACATCACTAGCATGGTGAATACTCTCCAAGTCATCCGCGTTCTTCTGGCCGCTAAACCCGATGACTGGATCACCACTCGCCTTCCGCTTATCCAAAGACTATTCGAGAAGCCGCTGCGCTCGGATAACCCAGAGATTCAGGATTCCCTTCATGGGCTGGAGGACGAAATGGACATCTCGCCAAAGCTTCCTCCTCCGGTCAGACGCGTACTCAATGCTTTGCCTGACGATCAGCCAGAAGAAGAAGATGCTATGGAGATTGAGAACTCGCCCTCCGAGTTTGTGTCTTATCTTTCCGCCATCGCTACGGAGACATTATCGGCGAACAACTATGTTTCTAGCTTGAATATCCTCTGGACGCTCTCGAAGAAGAAGCCGGCAGAGATGGATGCCCATATTCCGCAGGTTATGAAGGCTTTCTCACAGAAGCTGGCGAAGGAGCATGTTGCCCCATCGACAAACGGCCAAGCCCCATTCACCCCCGGTGGCAAGCCAGCGGAGCCAGCCCCAGATCAGCAAGAATACGAGCTTGGGGTTGATTTGATCTTCAAGACCATCGAGTTGATCTCCGTTCGCATGTCACATCTCGGAGAGCAGCGACGACCTTTCTTGAGTGTGTTAGCGCAACTAGTAGAGCGATCGCAGAATATCAAGCTCTGCAGCAAAGTTCTGGGCATGGTTGAGACTTGGATCTTCAATTCTACCGAGTCCTGGCCCACCCTGAAGGAGAAGACCGCCGTCCTTCATAAGATGCTGCTCTTTGAGTCTCGGCCCGACCAGACGATGCTCAAGAAGTTCCTGGACTTGGTCATTCGCATCTACGAGGACTCGAAGATTACTCGTACTGAGTTGACGGTCAGACTTGAGCATGCTTTCTTGATTGGAACTCGAGCACAGGATGTCGAGATGCGTAACCGTTTCATGAATATCTTTGATCGAAGCTTGACCAGATTGGCTAGCTCTCGGCTTAGCTACGTGCTTACCTGTCAGAATTGGGATACTCTTGCAGACTCCTTCTGGCTGGCCCAAGCGTCCCACCTCATCCTGGGCTGTGTTGATATGAATGTCACAGCACGGCTTCATCCAGATGACTACACTGTTTACCCAGTTTCCTTCCTCTTCGGCAATGCAGACAAGGATTCTAGGAAAGCTGATGTTATGGTGGATGCTCAGCTGGAAGCCTTCATAGCTGACCGGAAGAGATTTATATCAGAACTCGGCGACGTCAAAGCCCGCGATCTGATGGAGCCTCTCTGCCAGTTGCAGCACACGGATCCGAAAGTCGCCTACTCCGTTTGGACTACCCTATTCCCCATCTTCTGGTCCACGTTGTCTAGGGAAGACCGCATTGATCTGGAGAAAGGAATGGTTACACTGGTCACTCGCGAATACCACCAGAGACAGCTGGACAAGAGACCCAATGTTGTACAGGCACTGCTCGAAGGTGTCGTACGCGCAAAGCCGCGATTCAAGATACCTCCACATGTCATGAAATACCTTAGCCGCACTTACGACGCCTGGTACACTGCTGCTACGTATCTTGAAGAATCGGCCATCAATCCTATCATCGATACTCCAACTGTCCGCGAGAGTAACCTCGACGCGTTGGTTGAAGTTTACGCTGGATTGCAGGAAGACGATTTCTTCTATGGTACTTGGCGACGCCGCTGCAAGTTTGTCGAATCGAATGCTGCGCTGTCCTACGAACAGCAGGGCATGTGGGATAAGTCTCAACAGTTATATGAGAACGCCCAGATCAAGGCTCGATCAGGCGCAATGCCATTCTCTCAGGGTGAATACTATCTGTGGGAGGACCATTGGTTGATCTGCGCGCAGAAATTGCAGCAGTGGGAGATTTTGAGTGACTTTGCTAAGCATGAGAACTTGAATGATCTTCTCTTGGAGGCTGCTTGGAGGAACATCGAGAGCTGGTCCAGTGAGACGAGCAGAGAGCAGTTGGAGTCGCTCATCAAATCTGTATCCGACGCGCCCACTCCACGACGGACGTTCTTCCAAGGTTTCATGGCCCTCCTTCAGTTCCACATGAAGAAAGAGAACATTCAAGAGTTCAACGGCGTTGTCGACGAATCCATCCAGCTTTCGTTACGGAAATGGTTGCAGCTGCCCAAGAGGATCACCAACGCTCACATCCCAATCTTGCAGCACTTCCAGCTCCTTGTTGAACTGCACGATGCAAGCCATATTTGTGCCAGCTTGTCGCAGACCAACGAACGTAATTTGGACACCAAATCTGCTGAACTGAAGCTGCTTTTGGGTACTTGGCGCGACCGCCTGCCAAACCTTTGGGATGATATCAATGCCTGGCAAGATCTTGTGACCTGGCGTCAGCATATCTTCCAGCTCATCAACGCGACGTATCTGAACCTCCTGCCGCCGCAAACCAACAATGTGGCTAGCAACTCCTACGCTTATCGTGGGTATCATGAAACCGCATGGATCATCAATCGTTTTGCCCATGTGGCGCGCAAGCATCAGATGCCTGAGGTTTGTATCAACCAGCTAAGCCGCATCTACACCCTTCCGAACATTGAGATTCAGGAAGCTTTCCTGAAGCTCCGTGAACAAGCCAAGTGTCATTACCAGAACCCCAAGGAGCTGAACAGTGGGTTGGATGTCATCAACAATACGAACCTGAACTACTTTGGCGCGCAGCAGAAGGCCGAGTTCTACACCCTTAAGGGCATGTTCCTTGCTAAATTGAATCATGTCAATGAGGCCAACGAGGCATTCGGAGTGGCTCTTTACTACGACTTGAGACTTGCAAAAGCCTGGTCGGAGTGGGGTCAGTACAGCGACCAGCGGTTCAAGGCTGATCCTTCGGACTACGAGTTGGCAAGCAATGCCGTCAGCTGCTATCTGGAAGCCGCTGGGCTCTACAAGGATGCCAAGTCCCGAAAACTGTTGAGCCGCATCCTTTGGCTCCTGAGCTTGGACAATGACGAAGGACGGGTCGCTGGTGCGTTCGAGAACTTCAAGGGCGACACTCCTGTGTGGTACTGGATCACATTCATTCCACAGCTCCTGACAAGCTTGTCACACCGCGAAGCCCGCCTGTGCAAGGCTGTGTTGGTGAAGATTGCGAAGCTGTATCCCCAGGCGCTCTTCTTCCTGCTCCGTACTACTCGGGAGGACATGGCCAGTATCAAGAAGACGCATGATCAAAAGCAAGAGCAAATCAAGAACAAGATTCAACAACAGCAACAGCAACAACAGACTGCCTCGCCACAGCCCAAGCCCTCTCCCGCAGCTGCTGGTAGCTCTCCTGCGCAGAATCCCAATGCTTCCACGCCCGTGCAAGGTCAAACCTCCCAGCCGACCAGCCAACCACAGGCTCAGAACCAACCTCAGGCTCAGCAAGGTGCTCCTCAGACCCAGAGCCCGCAGGTTAACAACCAAGGGCAGGGCCAGCCCAAGCCTGCTACGCCGAGCCAGGGCCAGACCCCCAACCAGGGACAAGGGCAGGGCCAACAACAAGGTGCGCCACAGACAGCTGGACAGAATGGAACGCCGCAGCAGAATCAGGGATCCGGTGAAGCCAAGCCTGAGGCGCAGAAGAAACCGTGGGATTACTCCGATGAAATCATGTCAGGACTTAAGACCGCCTTCCCCTTGCTTGCCTTGTCGATGGAGACCATGGTGGATCAGATTCACAAGAACTTCAAGTGTCCTCCTGATGAGGATGCCTATCGTCTCATCGTCGCTCTCCTGAACGATGGGCTGTCATATGTCTCGCGTATGCCCGTCGCATACAAAAATGATTTCAGGCTGCCGTCTGCGACGGAGGGCAACATCACACGGTTTTCTGATACTATCCTCCCTGCTCATATCCGCAAGGCCTTCGAAGCCGACTTCATCAACCGCAGGCCGTCGATGTACGAGTACATCCATAAGCTGCGGCGCTGGCGCGACAAGTTTGAGGAGAAGCTGGATCGTCGTCCTCAATCGCAGTTCTTGGAGAGTTACTCGCCCCACCTCAGTGAGTTCCGTTTCCTCAAGTTCGATGAGGTCGAGGTGCCTGGACAGTATCTACTCCACAAGGACAAGAACCAGGATTTCGTGCGCATTGACCGGTTCTTGCCGGACATTGATCTGGTCCGGGGTATTGGTGTTTGTCATCGTCGTCTCAAGATCCGTGGCCATGATGGCAGCATCCATCCGTTCGCTGTGCAGCACCCTGCAGCTCGCCACTGCCGTCGCGAAGAGCGAATTTTGCAGCTGTTCCGTATCTTCAATGGCATCTTGGCCAAGCGGAAGGAGAGTAGGCGACGCAACCTCTACTTCCATCTGCCATTGATGGTCCCGCTGGCGCCCCATATTCGGTTGGTTCGCGATGATACGTCATACATCTCTATGCATGGTATCTACGAGGACTACTGTCGGAGGGTCGGGTTCAACAGAGATGATCCTCTTATCTTCACGATGGAGAAGTTGAAGGCTCTCGCGGAGACGAAACAGAACGTGAGTGATATCTTGCCAACCTCTTCTATGAACAGGGCTAACTTACCACAGCGTACCGCTGACCAACAGCTGGTGCTTCGCACGGAGATCCTTACCGCTATCCAAGAGAAATGGGTCCCCAGTACCGTTGTCTTGGACTATTTCCAGAGGACGTACCCGAACTTTTCGGACTTCTGGCTCTTCCGCCGACAGTTCGCGTACCAGTACGCTGCGATCGCGTTTATGACATACGTGATGCACATGGGCAGCCGGTACCCCAACAAGCTGATGATCTCCCGGACGACGGGTGATATCTGGGCCACCGAGCTGATTCCGACCATCAACCCGGCCAAGGCCTTCTTCTACAACCCTGAGCAGGTGCCTTTCCGGTTCACCCCCAACATCCAGACGTTGTTAGGACCCATCGCCACTGAGGGCTTGTTCGCCTGTGCGTTGATGGCGATTGCGCGCTGTCTGACTGAGCCTCGTCACGAGCTCGAGCAGCAACTCAGCATCTTCGTGCGTGATGAAATGATGTTCTGGGCTACTGCGCACCATCGCGGACCCCTGCCAGTCCCGCAGCTTCGCGACCTGGTGTACAACAACAGCGACATCATTGTCAACCGGGCTGTCAGTCTAGCTAGTCCTCCAGAAGGCAACCTGCCCGCCAACCAAACTACTATTGATTTGATCTCGAAGGCTGTGAACCCGCAGCACCTGGCGTCCTGTGACGCTTTGTGGATGGCGTATCTTTGAGCGCTCGTTGGTTCTTTCTGTTTATGTATTATTTGGTTTTGTTTGGCTTGTTCCTCTTGTTTCAACGGTGGGCTGCAGTTTCTGGAGCCGAGTGGGAATTTTACTAGCGTGGCGTTTGGGACAAAACTGATGGATAATTATGGCTGTCTTACTTTCTGACGACTGTTTCCTGTGCTTAAATGGCTGTATCATAATTAATATGTGCTAGTCGAATGGTTTTAAATAGTCATGTGCTTCGTAAAGAGTCGTAGGATCCCATACATGCCCTGAACGCCGATACCAAGTCAGTATATAATATGACAATCACGCCCTAGACCAGAGACGGCTTCGCCTTCTTCTTGATGCCCAGGCTATTCACCGGCGGCTTCTTTGCCTTCTTGACCCGCGTGAACGATGGCGGCGGCGCAGGCGACTCCGTCTTGGACTCGGGCGTCGCGCTCCCATTCGATGAACCCTCCTCAACGACCAACCTCTTCACCCGCTCCCCCGACTCAGTCATGAAAGCCCTCCGCGCCGCCTCTTCATCCTCCTTCTCCTGCTGCAACCGCGCCTCATCCACCCGGTCGTGCACCTGCGCCAGCGCCGTATCGTCGCCACGGGCCTCATTCCGCTCGATGCGCGCATTCCGCGTACGGATCTCATCGAGCGCATCCGCAATGGCCATCTCCCGCTTCGAATCCAGCATCTTCTCCTCTAGCTCCTCCATCTTGTCGCGTTCCAGGCGCTCCTGCTCCTCGTTTTCCTCGCGCTCGAGCCGGTCCAGCGTCTCCTGCTCGGTTTCGTTGTTGTACGACTCGGCTTCAGGGTTGCGCCAGGGCTCGAAGTTGCGCTTGGCGCCCTTTTCGGCCTTGTAGTCCATGTTCTTGGGGTCCGTTTTGAAGGTGATTTCGCCCGAGCACCGCGTGCACCGGATGTAGAACCGGTAGATCGGGATCGAGAAGTACTTTTCTTCGGTCGTCTCTTTGCGCGCGTTGAACTTGCGGCCTTTGTAGATGTATTCGCCGCAGTGGGTGCATTTCATCCTAAGGCTGTTAGCTTGGTCGGCTATCGTGGAGGTGTTGGGGAGTCGTACGAGTACGGCGCCATCAGCCGGACGGTCTGGAGGCGCGGGGCGGCATCTTTGGGTTTTTTCTGCCGGGTGATGGCCGAAGGGTCGAAGTCGGGGGGATAGTACTTGCTGTGCGTTGTTGCGGTTAGTTTGGGGTCTTTTTTGAGCTGGGATAGGGTTTTGGGTGCACGTACGTGAGGACTTTGCGCTCAGACATGTTGGCGGCTGGTGGACGGTTTTTCTGGAGAAGGTTGTTGACACAGTTCGACGGATGCTTTTAAAGTTGGCAGCGCTGATACTTGCAGCCGCCTGAGTGACGGTATGTAGGACAGAAGAGGACTCGGAAAGCAGAAGAAGAGACGGTGAGGTTGAGGCGATATTGAAACGGCGACAAAGTCACGTGGGTTGGTGTTTCTGAGTCAGCAGGCTGTTTGGGTGGGCCCAAAGAGGAAATGGGATCATGGCTGTTTTTGTTGCCCTTCGCAAGAATCACCGGACGTCAGCGACACTTCCACTCCTTCCAGACAGTCCCGAGTAGGACTGCTGATCTCTGTCGATTGAAACAAGAACCCGCCTCCTGGAGCGCTTTCCCACCGACACCCGCCGCTTCTGTTTATCCCCGCAAAACTAGTCGCCCCTCCGCGCTTCACCGCGTTCCGCCGAATGCCTCCCAGCAACCGTGCTGTCTGTCCATCTGTCAGAGGGAATAGCTTGCATTGGCGCTTTCTACGCGTGAGACATGGAGAAGTTTCTACGTTCGTGGCGACAGGATGCGTTGAATCGCGGTCAGCATGATTCGGCGATTTACATCGGGGACAAGGTGCTGGCGCTGACGAGTGAGTGACATTGCCGCATGTCTACTTCTACATCGGAATACGTCTAACTACTGGGACCCGTCTAGACAGCGACTCGGATGCCTTTTGGCTGGCGCAGGTCCATTTCTCAAGCAACAACTACACGCGCGCGCTGGCGCTCCTCTCCCGGAAAGACTTGATTTCGAGAAGCACCGCGTGTCGCTACCTAGCTGCGCATTGTTATATCAAGCAAAACCAGTTCGAACAGGCCCTGTCGGTTTTGGGCGACCATAATCCGACTCATCTGATCCGAACGAGTAACAACGGCGGCGGTCGTCGGAAACTTCAGCATCTGAACGGTCAATCCCATGTTACCCTCCGGAACGGCAAGACTACAGCGTCGCGTATGGATCGCGGGGAGGAACGTGAACGGGAGGATGCGAACAATATCCGATTCGAGGCGGCGATGTGTTATCTACGGGGTCTTTGCTTCGCCAAGCAGAATGCCTTTGATCGCGCGCGCGACTGCTACAAAGATGCGGTGCGCATCGATGTCCAGTGCTTCGAAGCCTTTGATCAGTTGATGAAGAATTCGCTTATGTCGCCGTCAGAGGAGCTGGAGTTTCTGGAGTCCCTGGATTTCGACTCGATCTCTAGTCCCGACCCGTCTGTCGCCCAGGAAGCGGCGCATTTCACCAAAATGATGTACACCACCCGGCTATCCAAATACTCGTCACCCGCTATACTTTCGGACGCCACAGAGACTCTGTCGACACACTATAACCTCGCCGATAACCCAGATATCCTCCTTTCTCGAGCAGAAGCTCTGTACACACAATGCCGGTTTGCAGAAGCCTTGGAGCTCACCTCGTCCATCTTGTCCACCTCCCAATCATCAACCGCCCTGACGACTACGACTGCCCCGCATCCTCCGACTCAAAGCCATCTGGGACACCCACCTGCCGTGTATCCCTTGCATCTGGCGTGTCTCTATGAAACCGGCGCCACCAATGCCCTGTTTCTTCTGTCTCATACATTGGCTGATCATGCTCCCGAGGAGTCTTACACGTATCTTGCCATCGGCGTTTATTATCTGTCGGTTTCCAAAGTATCCGAGGCCCGGCGGTTTTTCTCCAAGGCGTCGTTGCTGGACCCGCATTCGGCACCGGCATGGATTGGCTTCGCCCACACATTTGCGGCGGAAGGCGAGCATGACCAAGCTATTGCTGCGTATAGTACGGCAGCTCGACTGTTTCAGGGTAGCCATCTACCCCAGCTTTTCCTGGGCATGCAGCATCTGGCGTTGAACAACATGTCGTTAGCCCACGAATACTTATGTGCATCGTATGCGATGTCGACCGGCGCCGCCTCCGGGTCGGTGCCCTCTATCCCCACAAACCCCTCTGAAAAGGCTGCTCTAGGTGGCGATCCCCTCGTCCTGAACGAGTTGGGCGTTGTCCTCTATCATCAAAACCACCTTGAAGAGGCCTCCGAACTATTCCGTCAGGCGTTGGCATTGGCGACCTCTCTCAACTGTGAGCCTAGTGCATGGGTAGCAACGCGAGCGAACCTGGGCCATGCGCTACGCCGCCTTGGCTTTTTCGAAGAATCGTTGGCGGAGTTTGATGAGTGTTTGCGCGTTGGCGCTGGCGGTTCTAGCTTCGGATACAGTCCGTTCCTCGGCGGTAGTAGTGGTGCATCTGGTGTTGCAGCCTCTGGCGTTGGGGGCTATGAAGACCGGGGCCTGGTCGGCTCGCTCCACACCTCCCGTGGCCTAGTGCTGCTAGAGCTTGGAATGACAAAGGAAGCGGTCACGGCCCTCCACGAGGCGGTCCGGGTTCTAGGGGCCAGCGGTGGTGGAGATGCTGCCGGGGGCGCGGGCATTGCTGGCACGCTCCTCTCTCGCGCCTTGGAGCTATGGGCAAGTGAAGAGCGCGCGGCCGAAGAGCAGGAAGAAGCTGAGCGATCGGCGATGAGTCAGTTGAGAGCTGCGCGTGAACGAGCGAAGGGAAGCAGCTCCCGGCGACGCAACGATTCCTATGCAGAAGAATGGACAGATGAGGTTCCCCAGGTGGAGAGCTTTACTGCCGACTCGGAAACCCTGGAAGAAAAGGTCGAGATGGAGCTTGACGAAGAAGCCGATGGACTCTTGCGCCAGGCCATCGGTCGAGTGCGTGGAGGACGACGACGTCGACCGCCAACCACCGAGCTGAGCTCAGAGATGGAAATCAATGATACACCTGGTCCGGCTGGTAGTCGTCGGGGAGGATCCCGCACTGCGAGGAGTAACGCCTCCCGTCATTAATATAGCGACTGGGCTCGTTCTTTTGGGGTCGTATTTGGCGCATGGCAGGTGGGCGTTTGGCATGACATGACTTTTATACCCCCTTATTGTGTTCCACGGAACAACGGGTTGGATTGCATGGACGGCGTACATTCTTGGTATAGAATATGGATGAATAGGAGTGGCATTGTTAACATCGCTCGTTGCACTACATCCTCATCCTCACTCACATCACCGTGCAATTGCAGTTAGACGGACTCTTCCATGGACGGTGATGCCCTATGATCCCCTTCTTCAGAAGCAGCTGCTGGCCCTTGGGCTGCTGACTGCGGAGCTTGCGCACGAGCCTGACAAAAACCTCCTCGATATTGATGTCCGATCTCGCTGAAGTCTCGATATACTCGGCGCCTAGGTCCTTCGCAAGATCCACCCCATCCTTGACCGAGACCTCCCGGCCATCCCGCAGATCATATTTATTCCCGACCAGCATTACGGGCAAGCACTCGATCTTGGAGGGATCAGGACACCGACAGCTCTTGATCATCCGCACCTGCTCGTAGTACTTCCACACATGCGCGAACGACTCGCGGTCCGTGATGCTGTACACCAGTACCACGGCGTCCCCCTCGGCAATCCACCGCTCATTCAGCGGCGTGTACATGTCGCGCCCAGCGGTGTCGATGATGTCGAGCGTGCATTGCCTGCCGTCGACCATGATGGGCTTGCGGATCGTGTCGTCGGCGGTGGGTTCGTGTGTGCGCGGGAAATGCGCGAGACAGAGCTGATTTTCGGATTCCTGATGTTGTGGACGGGAACTTGACAAAGGCTTTATACGACTTGGTGGGCACACACCTGGAGGATGAGGGCGGACTTGCCGACCCCTTCGTCGCCGATTACGATTATTGTCGCTTTGTCGGGCATTTTCTGGGCTTTGCTGGGCGAGGGTTATTGGGGGGTGTAGGTTGACTGGGTGATACTGGGCGAGTTGTTGTCCATGTCGAGGGCTTGTGGCGATAGATAGTTCATACACTAACAGTGTGTGTATTAATGAAAGTGTTCTGGAAATGAACATGCTATTTCCGGCTGTCTGGTTACATCATTTGTTGGGACCAGTGGGAGTTGTTTCATGGATATATCAGGGCGACGTGTTCCGGACCGATGGAATATAGAACGATCACTGCGAACAGGGCGGCGTCACGCCATGTTCCCAGCCATCATACCCTAGAGGATTCCATCCCTTCGGGCTGGATAGGGATTTTCTGTCTTCTCTTTGGCTTAATATACTCTATTCTCCTCGGAGATACTGTCAGATATTGTCTGTACGGCGCGGTGGAGACGATGAGGTCATGTAATGTCCATGCTTGTATGAGCTCATATCCCAAATTGAAACATATCGCATGATTAGTGTCTAACATTTGGTAATCGGAAACTCCTGTCCGGGATCAAACATTCCCGTCTCAGCATAGTACACCTCCCAGTGCTCGATCAGCCGCTGGAGGATCTCCGGCTCCGACTCAGCGCGATCATGCAGCTCTCCGGGATCCTCGTCGAGGTTATACAGTTCCCACCGGTCCTTCCCCCGCGGAGGGCCCATATACAGCGCCTTCCACGCGCCCTGCCGGATTGCCCGCAGCCCAAACAGCTCCCAGCCAGTGATGTACCCACCCTCATCGGGATGGAACTCCGGCGCCTGTCCTGACAGATGCGGCACCCACGACGACCCGCGCACCGAGACGACTTCTCTTCCGCGGAATGGGGACGCAGGTAGCGGGACGCCGGCGAGATCCAGGATCGTCGGGAAGATGTCCATGACGGTCGCAAAGGAGTCGGTCTGCGCGCCGTGCGTACCCAGCAACGCCGGGTAGCGGAGCACACAGGGGCAGCGGATGCCGCCCTCAGTGATCCAGGTCTTGAAGCCACGGGAGGGCGCCATGGAAGCGCTGGCCCAGGCGGGGCCGTACCACACAAACGAGTCGGGCATGCCCATGTTCTCGAGTGAGTTGTCGTAGTACTTGTTGATGATGGACTGGAAGGAGCCCGACGGCCCCATGACGGGGAGCGCCTCGAGCATGGCGCCCTCGGCGCCGTTGTCGGACATGAACAGCACAAAGGTGTTGTCCAGCTCACCGGTGGCCTGCAGGTGGTCGAGCACGCGCTGAATGTTCTGGTCGATCAGGTCGACCATCGCCGCGAAGATTTCCATCTTACGCGCGGACGCGGCCCGCTCCTCGGCGGAGAGGCTCTGCCAGTCGCGGTCGTTGGGCGCGCGTGATATCGGCGCCGGCTCGACTGTGCGGGCGACCCGGCCGAGTTCGACGAGACGCTCCAGTCGGCGGGCTCGAAGAGCGTCCGGGCCGTCATCGTAGATGCCACGGTATTTGTCGATGGTTTCGCGGGGCGCCTGGAGCGGCCAGTGGGGAGCTGTGAAAGGCAGGTAGGCGAAGAAGGGGCGGTCGTCGGTGGCTTTGTCGCGCCCTGAGAGGTACTCCAGAAGCTTGTCGGTGAAAGTGGTGGTGGAGTAGAAGTCGGAGGGGAGGTCTGTTGTGCGGTCAAGGAAACGGTCGTCTTCCATCCAGAAGTTGAAGGTCTTCATAGGATCAAGAATGCGGTCCTGGTCGTGCTCCAACTGGGGCTCATAGTTGAAGTGGTTGCCGCAGCCGGTGAGGTATGAAAAGTTCTTTTCGAAACCTCGAGAGCAGGGTGCGATCTCTTTCTTGAGGCCTAGATGCCTGGTTACGATTCCACGTTAGCGTGTTGGTCTTTTAGGGTTTGATTGGGGTGGTGTACCATTTTCCCGACATGACAGTGAAGTAGCCTGCATCCTGCAGCACCTCGGATAGAGCAGCAACGCGGAAATTGAGGTAGCCCTCATAGCCTGGACGACCCTCGTATTTTTTGGCATCCTTCATGTGTTCGGCCATCTGACCGACGCCGGCGATATGGTTGTCCGTACCGGAGAACAACATGGAGCGCGTAGGTGAGCATGCCGACGCCGTGTGGAAGTTGGTCAGACATGCGCCTGTCCGGGCCAGGAAGTCCAGGGCAGGAGTGTCGATTTCAGAGCCAAAGGGCTTGGTGTCGCTGTATCCTAGATCGTCCGCGACGATGACGAGGAAGTTGGGTCGACGAGCAGACCCCATGGTAACAGGAACAAGAGTTGCAGCAGACCAATTAGATGATCAGTCTATGCTGGAGAGCACTGCCAGCAGAGTAGACAAGACCAGGGCGAGAAACATTCCAGGTATTTATCATGGCTGTTGAGTAGATAGTGCATATAACGTCGGGGAGCAAAGTGCATCTCCCCGATTGACGAGAAACGTGCGAGGTATCCATGATGGCCATTGAAAGGGAGTGCATATAGCATCGGGGAGCTAACAGCATCTCCCCGAAGGATCGTCGATTTAGATTGCGCCATCTCGGTCTAAAGCGACCACGCGAAAAGAACAAGATCCCAATCGCTTCCCATGCGGAGATCAGACTTACCCCAGGGATTTACCCCAGGAACATCCTTCGAGACGACCCAAAATCTATATCAAGACTCATGTCGCCCGTCCATGCCAGCCAGGCTGGTCGATCAGCCCGAATCCTGGTCTCAACATTGTCCGACTGACCAACAATGCCGTTCAGAAACTCGCGCATCATTCAGGCCTTCAATGGCCGGCTATTCTTTTCCTGCTCGCTCATTGCCCTGTCCCAGGTCAACTTTGGCATGGACCAAGCGGCCTTCAATTCTACCCAGGCCATGACGGCCTTCACCAAGAAGTTCGGCGAGTACGATCCGCAGACAGACTCGTACGCCATCAAGCCGACCTACCTTTCGCTGCTCAACAGCCTCACGTATATTGGCTTTGCCGTCGGATTGGTAACGGGCAGCTTCATCAACAGGCGCTTCGGGCGCCGCATAAGCATGTTTGCCATGTGCATCTGGGCTCTGGTCGGCGCGACCATCTTGGTGACGGCACAGAGCAAGGCGCAGATGCTCGCCGGCCGCATTATAGCGTATGTGTATGTTGGAATGGAACTGGCCGTGGTGCCGGTGCTGCAGTCGGAGCTGGTGCCGCCGCAGGTCCGTGGTTTTGTCGTGGGAACATACCAGGCTGGCCTCCTAGTGGGTGTTTCGTTCGTCCTGGAGATATGTCCGTGCTGACGAGGTGTAGACTGGACAGCTGATCATGTCACTGATCTGTCGCGGGACGAGTGGAATCGAGTCTGACTCGTCCTGGAGGATCCCGCTGGGACTACTATATGTCATTCCGACGATCGTGGCATGTCTCGTGTGGTTCATGCCCGAGGTGAGCAGACGTTCCAAGTATCATAATGCACATCGCTGACAGCGCAGTCACCCCGTCTCCTGCTGATGAACAACCGCCCAGAGGATGCGCTCATGTCCCTGCAGAAACTCCGTCGCGGACGTTTCACCGACGAGGAGATTAATCGAGAGTACCAGCAGCTGGTAGACACCATCAACCTGACCGTCGAGCGAGGCCACTGGAGAGAGATGTTCCGCGGCAGCAACTACAAACGCACTCTGATCACGATTGGAGCCAACGTTTTTATGCAAATCACCGGGCAGAATTTCGTCAATCAGTACGGAACAATCTTTATCAAATCCCTGGGCACCGTCAACCCGTTCTCCATGACGTGCGTCAACACCGCGCTGAACATCTTCATGACTCTCGTGACGATGGTTCTGACCGATTCGACGGGCCGGGTGTAAGTCATCCCATACCATATACTAAAGACGGCAAAACAATCATGCTGATGAGCTGTCAGTCCGCTCATGTTCACCGGTGCGTTGATCCAAACGGGCGCTCTGTTCGCGATGGGCGGCTTGGGTACCTCCCTCAACCCGTCCAAACCAGCCATGAAAGGCATCACGGCCATGGTCACCGTCTTTGGAGTCGGATACCAACTCGGCTGGGCTCCCCTGTCGCACGTCGTCGCGGCTGAAGTCCCCACCTCGCGACTGCGCGATATGACCTATGCACTTGGCGCCGTCCTCAACGTTGTCATCCAATTTGCAATCTCTTTCAGTATCCCATACCTTCTGTATGCACCGTATGCTAATTTGGGGTCGAGGGTGGGATTCATTTTCGGATCGTTTGCGTTCGGTGCTGTGCTGTTCTCGTGGTTTTGTGTCCCCGAAGGAAAAGGCAAGTCCTTGGAGGAGATGGACCATCTGTTCCTACAAGGCGTGCCCGTTCGGCAGTTTGCGAAGGTGAAGAGCCCGGCATTGTCAGACGAGGGGAAATGAGGTGACAGTCTGGTGTCATGCAATACTTGAATGGCATACTTCCGCCAGATTTTCGGTAAAGGTAGAGACACGTAATGTACAAACCACCGAAGGCTACCAGTTCATCCGAGTCACACGATCAAACACGCCTTCCAGAAGAATCCGCATGGATCGGAGATCCCGTGCCTCATCTTCCCATTTCCGCAGTGTGTTCAAAGACAACCCGACCAACTCAGACCAGTCCGAGGGTGGTTGTACCGTCCGTACCTGCTCTGGGCCCTTTCTCTTCTCAGCAACAACAACAGCCAGGATAATCAAGGCCGACGAGAATGCGCTCCGCCCGGCAAACCAGATTCCGCCGTGTCGGTAGTGGGACCAGTAGTGCCGAATGAGCCACGTGCAGAGATCAACGCTCTTCTGCGCGAGAGACAATAGATCATTGTTGCCATTCGGAACAACGCGGTCCAGTAGATTGGGATTGTGCAGGGCAATATAGAGCAAGGGTCTGTAAATCTTCTCCTTTGCAGCGTTGTAACGACCTTCCAGGAAGAAAGCCAAGTCGTTGGTAGGGGAAGGAACCGGGTGGATAGGCGGTGGGAGGTGAGCAAACCTATCAAGTAAATGAGTACGATCTTTCTCGTGTAGAGTCGGGCCAGACTATATACCATAGCGAGATCTGTGCGTCACTATCAAGGCATTGTTTCATCAACCGAGTAACGCCTGTGAACCAGCCATGCGGACTGTCGTGGTACAACAAAACGAGGATACCGTCAAAAATGCGACGGAAGGAGATCTCAGCGAGATAGAAGAACCAGCTTCTTTCTTCTTCCAATTTGACAGGATGAGAAGCAAGAGGATCGTAGTGGCTAGTCATGACGGCGAACGGCGTATCCTGTCCCACTGGGGGGTCCGGGAATGGATCTGGATATTTGCATTCAGCCAAGCCTGTAGACCAGAGAGGTATATCTTGCTGGAATTCACTTTAAGCACGATCAGCATGTACCCCACATGGAACAGATGAACCGGATAACATACCGCTCAGCCCTAGTTAACGACCAGTAGAGGCGTTGCTCCAAATGGTGATCAACACCCCCGGGTTGCCCTGTCTGGGAGGCGAGGCGTATTCTTAAAAGAGATGAAGCCTGTTGGACATACGTCCACGATTGTAGTGGTCGTAGAGCATGCTTCTCGTACGAGGCTGCCAGAAAAAGACATTGGATATCAATGAGGGACGATTGCATCCCCCCCAGCCGTTTCTGTGCCTCTTTGAAGTATGCTTCGGCAAGCTGTCTCTCTGGTTGAGGAGGGAATGAGACAGACTGGGGATGTTGCGTCAGGTCTGGAGGGAAGCGAGTTGGGAAATGCGAGCTTAGATGAGAAAGCGCGCAGGCCAAGAGCTAGACGGAGACGGTCACGTTTGGAACTTATTGGTGATGTGTCTTGGTGAACTCACCACTAAGCATGACTTGCTATTCCAGGCGAGGCCATCTTTGTTAACTTCGGCAGCGTAGCGAGTCAAAGTTCCACCATCCACAACGGGGTTGCGACGATTGGCCGACGACAGATAGTTTAGGCAGGGCAAGAGAAAATCGTCTGCTAACGGAGGATCATTCGGTGAATCTGCCATTGGCAACGCCGGATAGTTCTGCGACTCGAAAACGAAGGAGCGTATACATGAATCTGCTTCAGTGACCATCCCAGTCAGAATAGGCCATCTCAGAAGAGATTCTGGCGCCGAAGCAAATAAGTGCTTGGGATCGATAGTTTCATTTGACGGAACCTTCTGCTCAGTCGACTCAGACGCGGGATTCGCATGCTCAGGGGAGTAGTTAGGCCTTGATGGGCGATCCTGTTGCTGCCTTTCCAAAAGAGAGGTTATATGACCTAGCTGTTGCAGGACTTCTCTACTAGTGCGGTCAGCCTGCGGGGGCGCAGGTGTAGCATCTGGATAGCGACACTGTATATGGTTCTCGCTACAATATCCACAAACTGGCCGTGCATTGTCGCATCTAGTCTTCCGTGCTCGACAGGCCTGACAGGCCGTCGCAGCCCGGGTTCGTTTAGCTGCCTTCAAGTTGGCGAGGTCATTAGCATGGGTGTGTTTACGTTTAGGCCCAGACATCCCTATAGTCATGGAACGTGGGGGTGGAGAAGGGGGTCAAAAGTGCATCGGGGATCTGGAGTTTACATACTAGTGCCTAGAACAACTGATTAGCCTGTGTTGATCTCCGAGTATGTCATGATGTCTTACCCTCAGGGCTGCCGCAATATTAGGGTCAGCTTTTGGAGAGTATCCATCTTCGTCGCTCAATACTTTGATGATATCGCTGATGGGAACGCGTTGGTCCAGCATAACCCTCAGACGATGCTCGTGCTTCGCAAGGTACTGGCGCCGGTGTACCCCGATCAAAGACGCTGCTAAAGGTCCATGATTGTGAGTGCCACACCTAATTGTCAAACGCCACCTCTCCTCCCTTATGAGGTACTGGATCTTCCCATGAAACGGGCAATTTGTTCGACGCGAATGAGTCTTTCTGATGCCGCGTGAGATGCTCCGAGGTTGACCGCTGCGCATACAGCAAAAGTCCACCATCATGACTTCACCTGTCTTCTTATCGCGGACGGACCGCGTTTTGACTATTGCGAACCCATTGTCTCGAGCAAAATTCTGGACCAGGTCATACGCGTAGTCAAGGGAGGGACAGTACTGCAGCGACACCGGAGGAGGTGGGATAGTTGCCGCAGACTCCTCATGTTCATTGTTCGCGATAGGGCTATCATTGTTGTCATGCGATTCAACTGAGAAGTCTGGCATTGGCTCCTCAAAAAGATCGTCCATTTTGGCAATCTGCGCGATGCACGGGGTACAGTGTTGACGGTGATGGCGTGAAAATAGCACAAAAGGGGAGATGATTACGGGAGGTTCAGTGAGAGTTGCCTCATTAGGAATAGTTACCAGGTGCATATAAGTATCTCTTCCCATTGTGGTATAGCGCGCACGTGATATATTCTCTTTTTGTACAGCATCAATATAGATCACAACTCACAGAGTACTACATACCCAGACCACTGACAAAGTCGTCGGCTTTCGTCCTGCGCGAACATGTACGTTCTGACTCGTGGGTTTTTGTCATCGGCAATTGCAGCACCCGATCGAATACCAAGAAAGGCCGAGAGGGGTTTCCCCATGACTTGGCATCGACTCCCCGCCAATTGAGTCCAATGCGGAGACCAGTTACGGCTGTTCAGGGAGTTGACGACAGTGATCTCTCTTGGCGAGGCGGAGATCTTTCTCTACACGATGGGAGTTTCCAGCGCCTTTTACCGCTTTGGATCATTGCCATGCACGCCTCGGCAGTTGGGCCAGTCAGTTTTCCACATCTTCCCGCCGTGTGGAACGGGCAATGAATGAGTACTGTCGACTCGAATCTGTATGCATCCATTGTTGACATTGCATCGTTAGTGTTGTCGAAGAGTACTGTCCTGATACTGTATTGTCCGCGATAGGATGATATGGGTCCGGCCACCTCGGCCCAGGAGATTCTGCCGGCAAGAAGTTCATACTACACAAACCGATATGTCTGCTATGGCTTCATTCCAGTGGAACTGCCGACCTGATGGATTGCGGGGCCCTCCACATTGGGTATACTAGTTGAATTGTTGAGGGGTGCGGAAAAGAATAATCCAGCACCAGCCTTGGGGATGGGCGAAAGTTATAAATACACCTGTCCGACACTGAATGGAAGTCTCTCTCACCATTCACCACAGATCGACATCGCACATCGCAATGAAGTGGTCTTTAGGTGCCCTACTCTTCTCGGGGCTGGGCCTCGCGGCCCAGCGCCCCAACATCCTGTTCATCTTGACCGACGACCAGGACAACCACATGGGTGGTGTAGACTTCATGCCCCGATTGCAGGTTCGTCTTTGTCAACGAGGCAGTACTTCCCAACAAAGTTACACTCACTAACACCGCACAGGAGTCGATCATCAGCAAAGGCGCCGCATTTGAGAAGCACTTCTGCACCGTCGCCATCTGCTGTCCGTCCCGCGCGAATCTCTGGACGGGCCGCATGCCCCATAACAACAACATCACGGATGTAGCTCCTCCGTACGGCGGATACCCGCAGGTGGTCAAGCTGGGATGGAACGACAACTACTTGCCTCTGTGGATGCAGGATGCAGGGTACAACACCTACTACGTCGGCAAGCTGTGGAACTACCAGAACATCAACAACTATAACGACCCGCCGCCGCGGGGGTTCAACGGATCTGAAATCAGTCTGGATCCGTACACGTACCAGTACTACAACAGCATGATGACTCGCAATGGCGAGGAGCCGGTCAGTTATGCGGGCCAGTACATCACGGACGTGATGACGGAGAAGGCGCATGGTTTCTTGGACGAAGCTCTGGCGGATGAGCGGCCGTGGATGATGACGGTGGCACCAGTGGCGCCGCATTCCAACGGCACGTTGGAAATCCACTCGGGTGTGTTTTGGCAGAGCCAGCCGGAATATGCCCCGCGGCATGCGCATATGTTCAAGGACTATAAGATCCCTCGGGATGCGAGCTTCAACGCCGCGATCGATGGAGGAGTGAGCTGGATTGGACAGTTGCCTGCATTGAATGACAGCGTGATTGAGTACCACGATGAGTATCAGCGGTGTCGACTGCGCTCGCTCCAGGCGGTGGATGAGATGGTCGAGAGTCTGGTCTCGCGCTTGGAAGAAGCCGGCGTGTTGGATAACACGTATATTTTCTATTCGACCGATAATGGCTACCACATCAGCCAGCACCGACTGGCCCCTGGAAAGGAGTGTGGCTTTGGTAAGTTACGTCTCTGATTCTGGAGGACAGGACTAACAGGTGTAGATACGGACATCCACATCCCGTTGTATGTCCGCGGACCGGGCATCCCTGAGAACAAGACTTTCAGCGCCGTTACCACTCACACTGATTTGGCGCCGACGTTCCTCCGCATCGCGGGGACCACGACTGAGGGACTCGACGGTACACCGCTCCCCTTTACGATGGAAGAGTCATGCCAGTCGAAGACCGAGCATATCGGAGTCGAGTACTGGGGCGTGGTAAGTATTCCTTGTACTTGGATGCATCAATGCTAGGAAGTGCATGAGTTGACTGGAATAGAATCTCCCCGAAGGAGTCAATGGATACCGCAAGCTTCCCCTGGAGGACGGTAGCAGCCACAACATCAACGTCTACCACAACAACACGTACAAGGGTCTGCGATTGGTCGGCGATGAATATAGCCTCTACTACTCGGTCTGGTGCAGCAACGAAGTGGAACTCTATGATTTGACCGTAGGTCCTCCGAAGAGTGAACTGCTCAACGGCAGAAATTGACGGACTGACGCATACAGACCGATCCCTACCAAATCACCAATCTCGCGTCAAACCGCCGGCGATTTGCAAACCACACCGTGGCGGGCCGTCCTCTCAACCAGGTCATCAACCGTCTGGACGCGCTGATGATGGTGGTCAAATCGTGCAAGGAGGATTCCTGCCGGGAGCCCTGGAAGCAACTGCACCCTGGGGGATACGTCGAGAACCTGAAGGCGGCGCTGAGCCCGGCCTATGATGCTTTCTATGCGCGGCAGCCCAAGGTGCACTTCCGCTCCTGCGAGGAAGGTTATTTAATTTCGGCCGAGGGGGCGCAATCGATCCATCCATATAAGCGCAAGCAACCTCGCACATTTGAGTACGGCGAGCACTTGGGATTTTTCAGCTAGTCCTTTGGCCATCCCATAGAATATCACACACAGACACACGCTGCTTTGGCCCCATGGTGAATTTTCCTGCTGTCGAGGATCGACCGAATTAAAACCACGTCATTCCAACCACAATTGAACCCTTTCTTGGCCGGGTCCCTCTTGGCGAAAAGGAGCACTGCCCCACGGCTACTTAATTAAGCGCCAGTTTTAGTGAGCAATGGCGCAGTCTCATCTCCACCCTCGTCGATAGATTTTTCCCTTTTTCATTCGTTCGGCCGTGGTGGCGGACGGAATGTTTCCTTTAAGGACAGTGTCTTTTCTTACGTCACCCGGGATGATCTCGCGCGTTGATCGGTGTTAGCGCCAGCGTCAGCACTCTCCCTGGAACTCTGAACGGGATTGAGCGTCAGTTGCGCTGTTCAAGGAGTGGTGAGGGCGCAGGACCATGGTTGACAATGTCCGCATGGTTAGGTGCCCTGAGTTTATTGAGACGGTTGATGAGATCCAGGCCAGGACTACGGAGTAGGCTGTCCCTTCCACTGCCCCCATCTGGTTCGCAGGATTCAGAAACATGGAAAACGCCTACTCCTAGTGTGGTGTTGGTTCAGGGCCGCTATAGTTGGAAGCTCAGCCTTAGCGGTTTAGGTGCTGCTAGTGCCCACCAACGGGGGAAACAGGGCTCCGATGTCTTATTATTTGCGGTCTCAACCTGGGTCTGTTTCTTGGCCGGAGGCTCAATCGAGGTGAACTCTTCGTGTTACGTCGTTGATCCTCATCTGGCCACAGAAAGACAGTCTTGATGCGACTGATCTTGTATAGATTCAAAAGGAGGCTCCAACAAGCACCTCCATATCGGCAAGACAGAGAACCACACTGCCACGCTGATATTATTCTGCTGCTACGGAATCTTCTCTCAGCGCAGAGTCTAATAATAATCAAAAAGCCCGCTCCACAAAGCTTGTCCATCACGACCTAACTCGGTAAGATTGACGCTGCCGTCCTCCATGTTTCAGCACACGATCGCCGCGTCATGCTTCCACTCCGTTTGCCTCTTGGTCGAGTCGAGGCCCCTGACCATGATTTCTTTAAGAAATGAAGTCTGATCGCTGCCACTATGTTTCCCCCACTTGTTTCTGATTCTTTCTCCCTCTCTCTCTCTCTTCCTCCCTCCCTCCCTCAGACAATGCGCTCGCCCTCGGAGTGAGTCTCCCGCCATGGCGCTCCCCAGTTGCTCTCGATGGCGTCTTCGACAAACCAGCCTGCTCTACGCGCTCTACGTCCTCGTGCTGCTCTGTCTAACGGCCATCCTCGTCATCTGGTATGGCGTCAACTCCGACCGCGACTACATCCACCCGCTGTTGACCCAGCTCATCCCGGCCGGTCACTGCGCCTGCGAAACCTCGACGACCTTCCAGTGCTCGAGCTGTCTGTCGTGCGCGGAGCAGACGCTCACCGACCCGCTCTCGCCCGACGCCGCATGGGAGTTCCAACCCGCCCGCGACGCCCACAATGAAGCCCTCGACCGGGACCAGTGCCTGGCCGCCTTTCCGGGACTCTTCGAGGACGTCCGCCGCGCCGCAACCCACTGGCAGGCCCAGGGGTATCTGGAATCCAAGGATCTCGACAACGTCCCGCTGGCGCCCGGCATGGCGCGGGCGTTCATCCACCACGGTGACCTGCACGTCGTGGCGGCGCGCGCCCGCGGCGAGGACCACCGGCGCAAAATCCTCGCCGTGCTGAGCGCCGTGCACCGCGCGCTGGTCGCGGACGGCAACCGCGCGGCGCGGCGCGACATCGAGTTCGTCTTCTCCGTCGAGGATAAGGTTGAGGACGTCACGGACGCGGTGAACCCGGTGTGGGTGCTGGCGCGCGCCGCGCCCGAGACGGGCGTCTGGCTGATGCCGGACTTTGGCTTCTGGGCGTGGGAGAACCCGCAAAACTCGATCGGGCCGTACGACCAGGTCGTCGACCGCATCCGCCGCCTCGACGTCGAGCCCTGGGAGGAGAAAAAGCCGCAGCTGGTGTGGCGCGGGAAGCCGAGTTTTGCGCCGAAATTGCGCCGCGCGCTGATGGACGCCGCGCGGGATAAACCCTGGGGCGATGTGAAACAGGTCGATTGGACCGATCACACCAATATCCTCCGCATGGAGGACCATTGTCGCTACATGTTTATCGCGCATGTCGAGGGTACGCCCCCCTCCCCCTATCCCCTACTTAGCGTTTTCCACGCGAATGCAATGCATGACTAACAATACCAGGCCGCTCGTACTCGGCCTCGCTCAAATACCGCCAGGCCTGCAACTCGGTCATCGTCGCCCACAAACTCCAGTACATCCAACACCATCACTACCTGCTCGTGTCCGACGGCCCGAACCAGAACTACGTCGAAGTCGAGCGCGACTTCAGCGACCTCGCCGACAAGATCGAGCCGCTCCTCCGCGACCCGGGTCGCGCCGCGCGCATCGCCGAGAACAGCGTGCGCACGTTCCGCGACCGCTACCTGACCAAGGCGGCCGAGGCGTGCTACTGGCGCATGCTGTTCGACGAGTACGGCCGCGTCTGGAACAGCAGTGTGCCCGTGTGGTCGGAGGAGGCCCAACGCGAACGGGGACTCCGGTACGAATCGTTCCTGTTGCTGGAGAGCCAGGCCATGTTCGACTTTGCGGCGATCCCGCGGTGATAGAACCCAGTCTTAATGCTCGTGTCACGCTATACCTTCAAATCGGAGTTGGGAGTCTCAGCGGATACCAGACGATTGATTGTTGATGTTATGCTTTTGCTGCGCTTTGATCTTGGGATGGAGATGCTACGATAGACCGTGATATACGAAGAGGGATTAGAGTCCCATGCACATACTACAATTAATTCTATTGATAATGATGTCGTCCCGTTTGCCTCTTTTGTCTCCCGCGTAGGCTACACCGCGGCTGACGCGTCATGGTTACCCAGATGGAGATCAACAGCCGTTCCACGGTTGGCGATGGGTCGTTGTTGCGCAGCCACCATTGACATTCAAGACAGCCTGGAGTTTGCTGGAATGAGGGGCAATAGGGTCTCTGGAGCATAAGGCTGACTTTGGTAGCGACTGAGTGACTCTCACCGCGGTATGTTGAGGGCGATATGTCGCTTGAGATTCCAACGTCAACAGGCTTGGATATCATACGATCATAAAGAGCCATGACACACAAACCATCCTCCAGCTGGTTAATCAACAGGATACTTAAAAGGCGCCGTGAAGGTCGCCCGGACGTTGGCACCGTCACTGCTCAAGCCCACGACCGGGAATAGACGTCCGGAGACATTGGAGAACGCAACTCCTAGAAGAAGATCAGTCGGGGCACCGGTCACAGAGATTCCATTCACTTACCCATAGATCTCCCATTCTTAAGGAATTCCAGGTCTCTGCGCAACACGTCAAGCCGGCAGCCGATCACATCTCCCGTCCCGAATGTCTCCGCATAGCTCTGACCCTTTCCGCTGTTATGGTACTTTTTGCCGTTGTCGCCGTGATACCCCCATGATATGTCTTGCCATACTGGCATGCAAAGCAATGAACAGCCTTCTCGGCAGACTCCAACTCCGATTTCCCTACCATGTGGCAGTTCACTTAGCACGCATACGCTACGACAGGGTCAAGTCATTCGCAACAGAAGATACAACTTACCCCGTCTGCCCAGCGTCAAGTACCTCGATCTCAAAGTAGAACACATCGACCAGCGGGGAAATACGAAAATTGCCGAGCACAGAACCAGTCGTGGGATCTGCAAATAATGAATTAGTACTCGGTAGTGATAGGAGAAGCGACTCTGTCATATGAACGTACAAATCAACTGTCCACCAACATATATCACCTCTTGTCTCTCTGCCACAAGCTTAAGAAGGCTAGATTTCGTGATCGAATGAAATTCTGTCGTGGAAGGGAACTCGGTGTCTGGACTACGGTGCGCGAGAAGTCGAGCAAGTTGGATGTGGGCGTTGGCATGGGCCA
Organism: Aspergillus sp. MEXU 27854; assembly: GCA_019721355.1. Taxonomy (NCBI): domain Eukaryota; kingdom Fungi; phylum Ascomycota; class Eurotiomycetes; order Eurotiales; family Aspergillaceae; genus Aspergillus; species Aspergillus sp. MEXU 27854. The sequence continues at coordinate 764,361 of JAGMTT010000002.1, forward strand.
GGTCGTATGGCATCCAACCGCTGGAGCTAGCCACAGTCGCATCCGCTCCATTATCAAGAAGCAGTTGGACAATTTGTGAATAGCTGTTCCACGCCGCCATGTGCAACGGGGTCCAACCGGACACATTGCCTTCATTGACATCGGCCTCCTTTGCAAGAAGCAGAGCTACCTTATCCAGATCACCAGCCCAACATGCCGCGATCAACGGTATTGTGCTGGCATTGCTCTGCATATGAGAGGCAAGTATCTCGAGGAGAAACCCTAGGAGCGTCTTTTCACGTGGATTGCCTGCTCCAGCCATGAGAAGAAACGGAGAAATCTGGATCTCTTCTCCTCGGCGCTCAAGAAGGAGCGATATGATTTCTTTCCCGGAGCCTCCATTCAACGCAGCAGAAATTAGCACGTCTGCTGTGATTGGAATCTCCTTCTGTCGGTCTAAGAGGAATTCCACGACGGCTGCACCATTCCCGGGATTCTTCGCCGCAGCCTGCAGCACTTCCCCGGTAAAGTGCACGTCCTGTAATTGTCTGAGGACATCAATCTCGCCAGCCTGTGCCGCGATGGCAACGGCCGACTGCATATGATCACTCGAGTAGTTCGGGTCGGGTCCATGTTCCAATAGCATCGTAACGAATTCCTTCTTCCCATACAACAAAGCTATCGTAAGCGGGTCGCGGCCCAGATTGTCCAAAGCATTGACGTTTGCACCGCGTTGAAGTAACACCCTGGCAATGTTAAGCCGTTCCCAAATAATGCATTTATGAAGTGCTGCATTCCCGTTCTCGTCCATCTCATCAGCCAGCACCCCGTTGTCAAGCAAAATGCTGACAATATTTGGGTGGCCGGGTTCTTCCTTTTCACTTTCCAGGAGATACTGAATCCGCATCTGTGTCGCATCTGCCCCGTTGTCGATTAGCCATTTGACTATTTCGACCTGGCCCCTAATGCATGCCAAACACAGAGCATCAAATCCTTTGCCTCTGGCATTGACATCTGCACCATTCGCGAGCAGTAGCTTCGATGTCTCCAGGTGGCCCTCTTTGCAACTCCACATTAAGGCCGTCAGTCCGCCCGAAATAGAGGGGTGGTCGACAACAGCTCCTTGTTGGAGAAGGTAGCTCACAATTTCTACATGACCATGTGCTGCTGCACACGCCAGAGGTTTATACTCTCCAACATTACTGCTTCCGTTGACCAATGCCCCGCGCTCGACTAGAAGTTTGACAACGTCTAAAGCGCCTTTTCGAGCGGCTGAGTGCAGCGCGGTTTCCCCATAGTCGTCCATGGCGTTGACATCAGCACCGTGATCGAGAAGGATTTCCGCGGATTCTCGAAGACCCAAACCCGCCACGGTGTGCAATAAGGTGGCGTATTTTCATTCAGAGTTTCGATATTCGCGCCGCGCTGAAGAAGTACCGAAGCATTCCTCGGGTACTTTCCCACCAGCGCGAAGAAAAGAGGGTGGTTTCCCTGATATCCGGGAACTTCCACATTTGTGTCGGATTGCAGCAGAAGTCGGAGTAGCTTGGGCGAAGCAAACTCTGCGGCGAGATGTAATGGTAAAGTGTCCTCGGTATTAGCTATGGAGAGATTTGCGCCGCGTTCAAGAAGGAAGGATGCAGCCTCGAATTGGTCGTTAGATGCCGCATAGTGTAAAGGCGAAAAGCCTATGTTTGTTTGGATATCTACGGGGACTTTTGCATCCAGTAGCAGTTTCATCATGTCGATATTCCCGTACTCGGTTGCGAAGTGCAGACAAGTCAGTCCTTCTGGGCAACTGCTTCTTGGGTCCGCCCCAGCTTGCAGAAGCATCTGCACGGTCTCCCACTCGTTTGATCGAGCGGCCTTTATGATGGGCGAGTATCCGTCAGCGTCCGTTGTTTCTGTGTCGGCCCTCGCTCGGATTAAGATGTCCACAACGTCTGGATACCAAAGCGCTGTTGTTTGGTTCAACGGTGTCTCTCCACGAGTGTTCCTGACAGATATGTCTGCGCCTTTCTCTAGGAGGATTTTTACAACCTCCGGAAGAGGGAAGGAACTCGCACGGTGCAAAGGAGTATTGCCAGTCAGATCTACGCAATTGATCTCAGCACCATGTTCGAGTAAGACTTCAATGATCTCGCGACGCTCTTCAGGGCGGATCAAGGATATCTCTGCAGTAGCTGCAAAGTGTAAAGGCGAGCTTTGGTCCGCATCATCACGCTCATGAACGTTAGTAGTGGGATCTGTCAGCATGCGACGGACAAGGACAGATATATCCCATGCAACCGCACACGAAAGAGGGTGGCCAGGTCCAAAGTATGTATCGTGATCTCGGTTTACTTTCAATTGTCGAACTTGAGCCGCACATGCGTACCCGGCGCTATAAGCCCGAAAGAGATCGAGAGCATCCTGGAAGATATCTGGCCTTTGATTTCCATATCCTATTATTTCCTGAGATCCAGCAACAAATTGGCACTGTCGGACATGGTGTGGCCAGTATTCTGCAGCGTACTGGAGTAGAGGAAAAACCTCTGATCTTTTGCGAACCTCAATCTTGGTCTCCTTCGTCATGATTTGCATTCCATCCGGGTCCCGATTCTCCCAGTCGATCCAGCCTAGTTGGAGTTCTTCGCACCGCAGATAGGAAATACACACGCGCGCAATTTCTTCGTGGCCGTCTCGGAGGTTGATGCTCAGATGGGATGTTGATGGACCTGCATTGCCCTCTCTGCACACACTCAGAAGGTAGTCCTGTACAGAATGATGCACGAGTCGTACTCGAGGCCCAACAGGAACGAAAATGGTTGGATCTTGGTCTTTGAGGATCTCTGGCGATTTTTGGGATGTATCCTCGCCCGAAACCTCCACGAAAGGTGTCAAGTACGCGAGAACGAAGCCCGAGAGCGTGCGAAGCAGACTTTTTGAAGATGGGACATGCCTTTCCCCGGGCTTTACGGCCAGCGCCAGGGTCAATTCTTGGACGGTCAAAGCGCGTCTGGCGAGGAGAAGCCAGATCAGGATACGTTTCGCCAGGGAGAATTGTTCTGGTGGAAGGGACTGGACTAGCTTCACCCAACTCTTCTTGTACAAGCCCTTCAGCCCAGATGGGAGGTCCTTGATGAGCCCTTCGAGACCCTCATATGTCGCGCCGTAGCAATTAGTCATAAGTTCCTTCATGGCTAGCGAAACCCAGAGGAACATTCCATCCGACTTCGCGAGTAGAGCTTCCTGGAGGCTTTGGATCTCTTCCTCATCCAGATTGAGCAATCTCTTGAGTCTCGACAGATCATCCTGCATGGCAACGCGAATATCTGGCGCCACAATGTCTGGCTGTACAAAGATCCTAAAGGATGCCTCTCCGGCCTCAAGCGAAGAGAGGATCTGTGGCTGCGCACGGCTGGAAAACAACAACTTGGCTTCGATGCCCTGGAGCGATGCGTTTGTCCCCAAGTTGAGCAAATTCGCAAGAAGCCCGTCCAGCCCGGTAGGGTCGCATTCGTCCAGGGCATTTATGGCACAGTATATTTGAGAGAAGGTGGCATGCCGAATGAGAGTGGTGAAGATCTCCCACAGCGATTCAAACGACCAGCTTGGCTTGTCTGGGGAGCGCTGGATCCGAAGCACCTCGAGATCAGCTATAGCTTTCTCGAACAAACCATCGCAATCGATGACCAGTTGTGCGATCAAGCCCTTGAGGATGGAAATTGGCGTGTCCGCCCTATTCACACAGGTACAGAAGTAGTAGAGCACTGCGGAGCGGTGTGGTGTTGGGTGCAGAGTGCGAAAGTTTTGGACAATGCTCTTCATCAGGACGGACTTGCCACTTCCCATCTTACCCACCAGGTGCAGACTGGAGATTGGCCTTCTCCCCTGCCAGTCTTTATATTCGGTACGCTCGTATATCCAGGATGCTGTCCCGTTGGACGGCTCTTTGATGCGCAGGTGATCGTCCACATAATTAGGGGCATCCAGGAGGTTCAAAAACTCCCGCACCATTATGGGGCTTGTGGGAGCGGGTCCAGGCTGCATATTGGCTCCAATGTTGACCACCATACCCAGATTCAGAGACGTCTTCCGCTTCTGCAGCTCCCTCGTCAGCTCATCGAGATCGCCATAGCCCTTCTGTATGCGAAAATTTCTCATGTGGCGTGACAAAATTCCTTCGCTGATCTTATTCCTGCCTAGCTTAAGGATCCCAGCGAGGAGTTTCTGGAGGATTGATTCGATCTCAACAATCTCACCCTGCAGTAGGGGATCGTTGTCCAGCGATTTGGTTGCCTTGACCCTCTCCAAGATGGACTGGAGTGATTTGATTTCAAACTGCAACGCGCGCAAGCGCTCAGGAGCTTTGCGATGGTCATCTATCAGCTTCCGCACCTTTTGAGCCAGATCGATGGCCGAGACAACCGTATTGAAGATGTCCATCGTGAAGAGGATTGGTGTGGTGTGGTGTCCACTGATCGTTTCCCATGATCCTACGCTTTCGAAGCCCACAGCGCAGGCGAAGAATACAGGAGAAAGTCATCTTCGAGATAACTTGCAAACGAGGCAGTGCTGAGTCGTCAGGCTGTGGCCGCGTGGGCAGGGACACTTGTAACGCTAGCCTGGCTTGGCCATGGGATCAACCTCAACCGCGATTGGGAGCTAGAGCAAGCCATTGTACTCCGTATCGAGTAGATGCTGGTGAGAGTAGAATGTTTCATCAACTCTCTGCAGAAGATACCACTGCCCCTTTTTGACAGTATCAATGCCTCCAGGCGCGAAGCGACTCGATCGCACATCAACACCTTATCGCTTTGATTGTCCGTCTGTGTTCCAGTATGAGAGCGGGGTTGGTGCAGAAAGGCCAATCACTTGTTGTGAAAGGGACTTATACGAGGGGAGCGGCATAAGCGACCCCTGATTATGAAGGTCATCGTTGGCATGATTGGATAGATACTAGTTAGCCTCTAGCATCTGATGAATCCTGCCGAAGCTTCAGTTCTTCCCTATTGATCGTTCTGTCAGTTTCATTCATGAGAGAGTTATTATCAGCAAGCCACAGTGTTGGCTGTCATCGTGCAGGTGGCTGCATGAATCCATGGGTGACACTCGGGTCTGAAAACAGGGAAACAAGGTTGCACTGAGTATTGACGCGAGGACCTGACCAGGTGGACTGACATCAGGACTTAAAATGGTAGAGGAAAATTTGATGGAATGTTGTTGTTGTTGTTGTTGTTGTTGATGTCGATGAAGGTACTCTGTAGGGAATCACCTGACCAGAATTATGGATGATGACAATCGACGGTCTCTCCGCCAACCACCACCACCAACATCAACATCACAACCATCGGAAGTTCATTGACACCTCGCATTCCACGGGTCCTGGTGGATCCCTCAAGAGCTTTGCCGGACAGCGACACCTGGGCAACCACAACCATTCATCCACACCGACTGCCCCTTTTTTTCCCTCTGCAATCATGGGCTCCATCGCACTAGGCTGCATCACTGGTCAGGCCCGGCGCCTGCTGACAATTGATCCACCCGGACTGGCATGCTTTGGTTCAGTCCCGAAGCAAGGAAGCTCCCGCTCTCCAGATGAACCATGATCTGTGCGCCGATCGAGCCCTCTTTGGGACCAGTCAGGACCGAGGGGTGGAGTGGTCTAAGAAGGCAATCCACCACACTATCGAACCCCGATCGCTGCTCGAATCGGCAAGATTCAGCTGAACCACGATCTGCAGCCACACCAGCCCCTGCTCAAATCACAATGCCGGCCAAGCTGGAAGGATGGTTGCACGGGTTGAGAGCTGGCGGACCCGATGGGTATGCATATGCAGGCTTGGGGAGATGTCTGGGGACCCTTTAAATGCTTGCGTTGCCGGCCATTCCGACTCTGCTTCTCGTTCTCTTTTCTCCCTCATTTGCCTTTTGCAAGCCTGAGTTGAGACACGATGCCGTCCCCCATTCCCCAACCCAAAGGTTACCCCATCGTGGGGAATCTCTTCGATATTGACTCCGAGAATCCCTGGGGTTCATTCAACAAGCTCGCGCTAGAGAACAAATACCGTGAGTGACCATTCTTCACCATAGCTCTATCTATTTTTTAGTGGCCTTCTTTTCCTAATTGTATCTGTGCTCCGTACAGGTCCTATTTTCAAGATCAACCTCCTCGGCAAAGACATTGTGTTTGTGACCGGCGCCGCCCTTCTCGAGGAAGTCTGTGATGAGAAGCGTTTCCAAAAATGCGTCTCCGGCCCGATTGTCCAAATCCGCGATGCAGTGCACTGCAGTTTATTCACTGCGTACGAAAAACCAAAAGAGATGGAAGATTGGGGTATCGCACATCGAATCATGGCGCCGCTGGTCTCGACCGAGGCGGTCGCTGAAGTCTACTCGGGCATGAAGGAGACCATGCCCGATCTCATCAAGAAGTGGACCGCTGGGCCTCGTCAGCGCGTCAACGTCACCAATGACCTGGACCGGCTCAATCATGCAGCCAACATGCTCTGCTTCTTCAACCAACGGGTGGATTGCGTCAACGGCCCCGAACCGGCTGCCATCCACGCCCACGAAGCGTCCACGGTCGAAGCGACGCGCCGAGCTTCCCGCCTGAAGCTGGTCAACTGGCTCTTCCACCAGAGGAAATATGACAACTACATCAAGATCATGCGCGACTACGGGGCGGACATTATCGCCCACCGGAAGGCCTACCCGACCGATAAAAATGACATGTTGAACGCCCTGATGAACGGCAAGGATCCGCAGACCGGCAAGGGCCTGACCGAGAGCCAGGTGCAGGACGAGATCATCAACTGCTTCATCGGCAGCGCGACCGCGCCCAACCTGATTTCTTTCGCTCTATACTACTTGTTGAAGAACCCGGACACCATTCGACAGGCGCGAGAGGAGATTGACGCGGTGGTCGGGGTGTCGGAGAGCGTCGAGCAGGAGCATCTTGCCCGTTTGCCCTACTGCAAGGCCATTGTCGACGAAACCTTCCGACTGTCAGCGGTCGCCCCGGGCTTCAATCTCGAGCCGCACCCGGATGACGAAGGTCCTGTTCTGCTTGCAGGGGGTGAGTACGAGATTCCGCGGAAGCAGTCTTTGATTGTCCTTCTGTCGGCGGTTGGCCGTGACCCGGCTGTGTTTGAGGACCCCGATGCTTTCAAGCCGGAGCGGATGCTGGGAGAGAAGTTCGACCGCCTGCCGGCCGGGGTGAAGAAGAGATTCGGCAACGGCAAGCGGGAGTGCATTGGAAAGCGATATGCGTACGAGTGGTCTTTCATGACGCTGGTGAGCATCCTCAAGGACGTGGAGTTTGAATTGGCGGATGCGAACTACGTGATGAACAATGACGGCGTCAACTATAATGGAGCGTTCAGTGTCAAGCCGCAGGGATTTTTCGCCGTGACGGGACCCAGACAGCGAGGCGGTCATTGATGGGATGATGGCGATGATTTGACATATTAAATACCACTTTGCTGTTTACCTACTCTGCACGATTCCATTCAATTCACGATTTACGCTGGTCCTGATGATAGCCATACTTTGTATAGTAGCGGTACACTTATGAAGCCATCTCTGCGTCTACTCCAACTGTACAGATCCCGGTTGAAGGACTGAGACATGTGGAACGAACTGTCTTTCCCAGAAGCAAGGGCATTTCACTAGGACCAAGAATGCACGGTCCTACCTCCAAGCGATGGATGGAACAAATGACCTATCGAGGGCTCAGCTACCCGAGATCATGCTTTCTTTTCGACTATAGATCTATACACTCACTGGTCACACTGATCACATCCATCCACGTGTCTCCATTGGGCGCAAGTGAGACGAGCCGGGAATGTACGCATCCCCAAGCAAACATTCTCCCTGCCATCCACTTAAATAACCCGTCCCAGCCAGCCCTCCCACCGAGTATACAGCCCAGCACACTCACGACTCATCTCTCACCATGACCATCGAATCGCTTCGTCTCCATCGAGACCATCTCTCCGTCGCGGAGGTCGACCTCCACGACCCATACGGTATCTTCTACCAAAAGAAACCACCGAAATAGAAAAGACTCTAACAAACAAATCCCAGTGACGGCAAACATCAGCCTCTTCATCATCCACAACGTCCTCCGCCGCAACCTGGCCAGCTGCGCCCGCCACGCCAAATCCCTCGCAACCGCCAACTTCGAGTCCTTCCTCGTCTACGCGCGCTACACCCTGCAACTCCTCGACGACCACCTTCGCTGCGCCGAGGACATCCTCTTCCCCGTCTACGCGGAACAGAACCCGCGATTCGCCGCCCTGACAGACGGCCACAAGCAGCTCCGCAAGGAACTCCCGCCTCTCCAGGGCCTCCTCGCGACACCAGCGTGGGAACTGCCCGCGGTACTCCCCCAGATCGCCGACGGCCTGGCCATCCTCCAGGAGAAGGTGTACCCGCAGTTCGACACCGTCGAGGACCTGGTCAACCAGACGGCGCGGCAGGTCCCGCTGGAGACGATCCAGGCGATGGATGACCGGCTTGAGGAGCGGCGGCGCGTGAACAGCAAGATGCAAGGGACCGTGTGGGTGGCGTTCTATTTGATGCGGGGGCTGAGTCCCGAGGAACGGGAGCTGGGTGCGTTGCGCACCCCGAAGCATAAGCTCGAGGGGATGTTGACGGCTGGGGAGTTGCAGTTTCGTCGGTGAGTTGTCGTGGGTTGACGTTGGATGCTGAGGCTAACTTTAGTGGGTAGGGAGGCACGATTTATGCCAAAGTTTTAGCTGGGATGGTTTGTCAGAGAGTGTTGGTATGGCGATATGAATTGCTCCTTTGGGTAGTTGTTGATATGGAGATGATCCGTGGGCGTTGATATGTTGCTATGAAGTCGGTAGTTCAGAGGTGGAATGAGAGGCACCGTCTTCGGTGGAACTTGTTTTCTACGAGATTACTTCACATTGAGGGAAACTCAATTTATCGTGGGTTTCAGAGCATACCTCAGAAGATTTGTCTCTCTTCACAGCCAGTACTTCCAGGACAGCACGGAGGTCCATATTCGCCGTGAATAACCAGCACGCGCTTCAATGCTCGGTAATATCTTTAAAGTGTATGTGCCCATAGGAAGATCTGTTGGTAAAATTGCGCGATTCTGTTCTTGGTGACACCGCAGTATCTCACGACGTCGCCGGTATTCCTTGTTTAGGCCGGATATTTATACGAAAGTACACATTATATATAAGCTCAACTCTTGGTGTCATGCGGATTTTAGGAGCGGTCGTTCCGTAAAAGTCTATGCGAGGAGCGTGCATACATAGTACTGTTTGAAGCATATAGATCATTGGTATACTATCATCCATTCTCGCTTCCTATCAAAGGAGCAATATGAAACAAGGTAGCAATACGATCTTTAGCAAACAGGTGCTCCGAGACCTGATGTAGGATGTAAATAATGGCGAGCTCTGAGTGCTGTCGATTCGGAGAATGACTGGGCAACATCGTCATGAACGTGTCAAGCCACTGCTGAACAAGATGGGAATTTAGGCCCACAGACAGGATCCCGGCTAAGTTCAATCTGAGCCAGTAGTCGACCCCTTCCCACAGCACAATCCGCGAGTTCGCCGCGGTAATGTACCTAGCGAGCCGTAAAATGATAGTAGTCTGGTTAAATGAAAGGACCGACCTGACTCTTTCACTTCTCACGGGTGTTTTGATCGTCGCAGCCAAGGTCTTATATACCTCGATAATAGTGTCTCTGGGGTTTGACGAGTCCATAGGATTTAGAACGGAACATGCTGTGCGCCAGCGAATGTCTTCCACTGACTCGAGTGGATCGGACAGGGATTGGCGATGAGTCCAGAAAGCCTGGGATCGATATTCGACAACAAACGGTGATAATCCACGATGATTGCCTCCGAGGTATTGAAATGTAAGTGCAAGAGTGTTTGACTCCCCATTACATCGACCAGACAAGATGTTGGCTCGTATGTGCCTACTGGCATTCGGTAAACGTCCAGCCCCATCCTGGCCGTGCTTCACTTTACCAATCCGTCATATAAGGTTTCCGAGATCAGTGTCCGGGATCAAGTATGTCATTGGTGGCAAGCATTATCGGACCAGGCCGCAGGGCGAAGTCGCTGTTGGTCCGCGGGATGAACACTGTTCCTACACGGGTGTATGTATACCATCCTTCATCTTATATGTGGACCTCTCTCACCTCCTACACAGTGGTTCGAAGGGCAAACGTGGAGTCAATTCCTCTGGGAGACCGTCAGTGTGATGCTGGGCCAGCTAGCGAGGAACCTCTCTCTACTGAAACACAACATACCCACTCAGGAAGAGGAAGTGTTTGTTCTTGGCTTCCATGGCGTCAGCATCCATATTGCACATGCATGTTTCACAGCCGACACAATCAACCGAATCAGGTCCAAAGGGCTCTCCAAGTCAGAAGTCATTGAGCTGTCCTTTACAAGAGGCTACAATCTGTTGTTGAAGAAGGATTGGCTGGAAGCTACACGTGCACTGACCCGGCTCTTTCGATATCTACGGAGCGGACATGCAAAAGTCAGTGCTGTTCAGGTCTACTTCCAAGGCAAGCAGGATGCATAGAGCATTTTGGGTGGCATATACAGATCGCCATGCAATTCGTTGGTTGACTGATGGTACAACAACTTCAGACAGACAGAAGTAATTGGATATGTCAGTTGGTGACACCAGAGACAACGGGTTAAAGCACCACCAGACCATGATAACTATCCCCCATACCCAGCGCTTCTCCATCGCCGTTCGACAGCTATGGCAAGGAAGCAGTCTGGAACGCCTGCAAGCCATCCAAATACGACCTCCTTCAATGAGCGGGCCCAATACCGGGATGTGCGATATGTTCCCTGATGGTGGCGTGGCACAGGTACTCGCCAAGTACAATTTCATCCCTGTTTGCTTGTCTGTTATCTACAACATGCGTCGCATGGTGGACGTCACTTGAGATTGCCTTGCTCGGCCTTCGGATGAACATGAGACCCCTGCTAGACTGCTGATCGGGGTCGGGACAATTCAGATCTTCGAAGGCTTTCCTCTTTCGGCGAACAAAGATGGCCTCGCAGTGCTCATTTCCCGTCAATAATGTCCTGAATCCCATTTCGTCGATCGACTCTTAGAACAAGTGTCACTCTCATCTCGCCGTTGTCAAGGCAGCTTCGTCCTACGCATCATGGTTGGAGTCTCGTTCAACCCGGAGAAGGACATTCCTGACCTCTCGGGCAAGGTCGTTCTGATCACTGGTGGTCAGTCTCTCATTCACCTTCCCTAATGGTATTCATACCTTATTGGTGCCTGACCTTTCACAATGACTAGGAACGGCCGGTCTCGGAGCAGCGACGGCCATCCATCTCGCCAAGCACTCCCCTGCCCACATCTATATCAGCGGCCGGAATGCGAAGAGTGCCGACGCCGTGGTCCAACAAGCTCAGAAATCAGGGACCAAGGTTTCGTTTCTGGCCTGCGACCTGGCCTCCCTCGACTCGGTCAAGAAGGCAGCCGAGACTCTCCTGGCCCAAGAATCCCGCCTCGACCTGCTGATGTGCAATGCCGGGAGCATGGCGGCGCCGCCGGGCAAGACGAAGGACGGCTACGAGATCCAGTTCGGCACGAACCATCTGGGCCACGCGCTGTTGATCCAGAAGTGTCTACCGCTCTTGCAGCAGACCGCCGCCGTCCCGGGGGCCGATGTGCGTGTCGTCATCCTCACCTCGCTGGGATTTCGCATGCACCCGGGTGGAGGAATCGTCTTCTCGGATCTGAAGACGGAGCAGAGCTTCAGTGCGTTTGGGGGCTGGATCCGCTACGGCCAGAGCAAGTTGGCCAATGTCTTGTATGCGCGCGAACTGGCCCGTCGCTATGCGTCCATCACGTCTGTGTCCGTCCATCCCGGCGTCGTTGGTACGGGGTTGGTGGAGAAGCTGGGCTGGGCGAATCGCGCGTTTGTCTATGCGACGAATCTGGGGAAGCTGGTGAAACCGGAGGAGGGGGCTTACAACCAACTGTGGGCTGCCACCACCCCCAAGGCAAACTTGAAGAGCGGGCAGCTCTACGAGCCTGTCGGGATCCTGTCGTCCAAGTTGGATAAAGCTGCGAAGGACGACGCGCTGGCGAAGCAGCTGTGGGAGTGGACGGACAAGGCATTGGCAGACTACATTCCGTTGATTCAGTTTCTATTCTACAGATCAAAGAGAGAGATTTCAATGCGTCTACTTTGTTCTTTCTGACTACTACCTCACCATCATTGATTGTCAAGTCAACGGCCCTGTTTCCGCCGGCTGTCTCCCTACATAAAGACTTTGTTCTTGATACCCCTTTTGAACTCTTGGGCTCCAAGAAATCCGGACTTATCCTGTATGAACTGCCTCTACCAGTGCACTCTTCTTGCCCCCTCAGTGCTATCGGTGCGTCTGCCTCGATATCGACCATTCCGGAAGGTGGCCAATGACAACGACACCAGATCGCTACAGCGGACGACAAACCTGGTCTCTCAGACTTGTTTTCTTGGCGGATATTAAAGCGCCCCTAAGGAACCATCCAAGAACCGGGTCGTGCATAGCGTAGCCTCGGCGCCGGGGATGACTTCCGTTGCGAGACCCCCTAAAAACACCGTCGTGCCCCTGGTGGAATTCCTCGCCCATTCGCAGAGGGAAGGAAGATACCATCCAGCTTGTCGTCCAGTTCAACCCGTACCCCGTCGACCCTTGGCCATGCACACCCCCCAAGCGATGTGGCTCGCATACCTGAGCACCATATTCGCCACGGTGCACGCCGCAGTGGAAGTGGACTTGGTCTTCCCCCGCAACGACACGTATTCGCCCGCCGAGCACTTCCCGGTTGTCTTTGCGGTGCAGAACCCGCAGCGAGCAGAACTCCTCAATCTCCGCCTTGTGCCAACGACCCAAACGCCATCGCCATCAATGTGACCGACACTGTCAGGCAATCGCCGCCGAAGGTCAACTACGCCGGCCGCGACACTTGCATCGTGACGATGAACTCCACGTCGAGTGCCACCCGCACACCCCCGGACCCCTGTCGCGTCGCCATCGACGAGAAAACCGCGGCGAGCATGGCGGCCGCGCATCGTCAACAGCTGTGCGATCCGTCGCAGACTCTGGACCCGCCTGATGACTGTCCGTCGGAGGAGAATGACGCTCAGCAACAGGCGGTTCTGGGTGTATCTTGCTTTCTGGCTGCTTTCGGGGTGATGGGTTTTGCGCTCTTGTATTCGGCTTAGTATAGTATATTTACCTGGGCAATATCATGCATTCTTGCTGATGTGTGTTTACAGATGCAGATCCCCGCTAGATCGATCATGTTCAAGGCTTATCAGCCCTGATCGGCGGATTTCCGTCGACAAGGCGGATTCGTACGCGGGTCAGCCTAGGCTTACTTAGTTCCCTTGACGCCCCTGAAATAGAGATGGTTCGCGCCGTTCTTGGACCTCACCCAAGTAGGTCATTAGATGCAAAATGTCTCTCCTTTTCCTGCCAAATGAGCTGCTTCTCGAGATAGCCACACGACTACCACACCAGAGAGACATTAACAACTTCACCAGGACGAGCCGAGAAACATATTCGGTGCTCAACAACTACCTGTACAAATGTAACATAGAACGCCACAATAGCTCCGCGCTGCTCTGGGCTTCGCAGCGTGGACATGTATCAACCGCAGAAAAATGCCTGCAGATGGGCGCAGATCCAGAAACCAAGATCAAAGGGAGCACGCCGCTGATGAGCGCCACGAGCCACCAGCACGCAGATGTTGTACAGCTTCTCCTGGAGTCTGGCGCCAGCCCCAACCTCGCCGGCATTGCTGACAACACGCCGTTGATCGTGGCATCCAGGGTTGGCAACGAAACGATGGTGCGCGCCTTGTTAGAGTATGGCGCCGAGCTGATCGACAAAGACTGCGGCGACGAGAATGCCATCATCGCGGCGGCCGAGGAAGGCCATGCTGGCATTTGCGAGATCCTCCTCCCGCACATGCAGAGTCTCGAGAACGAGACGACTGACGTCCTGACCGCACTGATCCTCGCGATACACCGCGGCCACAAGTCTGTCGTCAAGACGTTTCTCGCGCACGGCGTCGATCCCAACGGCACGACAGCCAACCACGAGAGTTCCCTTCTCGAAGCCATCAAACACTGTCAGACGCCCGCCTCTGCGGAAACAATCACACATCTCCTCGACGCGGGGGCCAACCTCGCGTCCACGGATTCAGGGACGATGACACCGCTCATGTACGCCGCGTTGTTTGCGAACGAGGACGCAGCGCATATCCTCCTCACGCGGGGGGCGGACGTGAACGCGCGCGACGGCGAAGAGGCGACTCCGCTGGAATGGGCCGTCCGAAGCGGCCACGACGGGATAGTGCAAGTATTGCTCGACAACGGGGCCGAGCCCAACGTGCAGGATTGTCACGGGTATACGCCCATCCTCGTGGCGGCCGGCAGCCCGCATACCAAGGCTATCGTCCAGGCGCTTCTCAGGAATGGGGCGGACCCCGACGTCGCGGATCACAACGGGTGCACGCCGTTGAGTGAGGCCATGCGGTGTGATGGGTTTGATAGCCCCGCGGTTGCCCGGCTTCTGCTGGAAGCTGGCGCTCGTCCAGATCCTAGGGATAATAAGGGCTGCACGCCTCTGTTGCTGGCTGCGAGGAGTAATAGCTTGGAGGCTGTCAGGGTACTTTTGGAGATGGGCGCTGATCCGACTGCAAAGAACAATGCTGGGCAAACGGCGTCAGATTATGCTGTCGAGAATCGAAGTGTGAAGATGCTCGCACTGTTAAAGAAGTATGAGAAGCGATGTTCGAAATAGAAGAGCGAGTAGAAACTACGTTGAGATCACTACAAAGGAATATGTATGAATTCCATTGGGATGCCAATATATCGATACAATACATAGTCTACATTATCCATAGTAAGGCGTATCTTTGCTGTGTCCACACTCAAACACGAACGCCCCCCGCCTCAAAAAAACTGCAACCCTTGGATAACACTCAAAGCCAACGAAAACGCATACCAAACCGTCGCGATCAGCGCGATCGCGTTCAGGTGCACCGATGAAGCGTAGTCCTCCACGAAATCCCGATCGGCGGGTCTGAACAGACTCAAATCCACCGCCCCCGTACGTTTTGCGTCTGACACTCGCTCTGTGCAACGATTAGCTGGCATTGACAACGTACCCCGTGCACTCCATCCATGAACGCCGAACCAACAATCCAAAGATCCAGGGAAACACCGGGCTTGTTTAAAAACGGCCTACATACCTGGCAACGCGTGGCGACCAATCGCGGTTTGCTTAATGCGAGGCCCGAAGACAACCCAATTCACAGCTCCGGCGACAATGACAATTGCCAAAGGCACCGCTCCCCATGGGTTCGTGGTGAAGGAAAAGATACTATAAGGTGGCCGAGTGGCCAGGGCTAGGATCGCCAGCCCAACCTGGCACTGGCAGGAGGCGGGGAAGAGGCGATTTTGGAGTGCGATGAAATCACCCAATGCGAGGGTCTGGTAGCATATTGGATTGACGATGCACTTTGCACGATTGTCAGTCCTGCCTGGGAGGAGGTTTATTGTTTAGGCTTACCTGGAGGAGGCTGGTCGCTAGGAGGGCCCCGTACACGAGGAGGTGGTAAGGGAGGAGGCTAAAGACAGAATCCAACACGGCTTGCATGGTTTGTGTGGACATGGGAAGGTCGTTCAGTCGAAGATGGTGAGACGGGGACCGAGAGTGGAAGGCCAAGAAAGGAGGGAGACGCCAAGGGAGCCAAGGTTAGGGCTGATGGGCGGAAGAATATGGCTGCCTTCGGCTTCAGATATCCACAGCAGTCATTACCTTCACGGTTGTCGACTGACGTGCTATCCCAGAAGACGATGTATCCATGTTCCAAATATAAACATTCAGGTCAAGATCAGAGTGGCTTCTTCCATCCTAACCACCGGTCATGAACCATGTATCACAACAGATCTCCACGAAACCAAGCCAGGCTAGACGATCGGAGCGTTCGGCATTCAGAGTTCAGATGTTGACAGAGTGATCATCGCGTGCCATGAACAGCCACCGAAGCGTCGCATCCAAGATCTCATTCGACTGTCACAAGTGCTCGTACAGTCTGTCTTACAAACTCCTTGCTAGCCTGTCATGATCGGCGTTCAACAAGGAGCTATTCGTATCTTTTCCTCTCTGGCCGAATAGGGTTATATACCTTATGACTGTAGTGAACAGTCCAGTACTGGATAGCTCTTTGAACTGAGCTGGTCGTTGCTAACAGAGGCGCGTGTTCTGTGGTCGCACAGCTTCTTATTTCATGATGAAGACCCGATTGCAAGCCAATCGGCATTGTCAGGGTGGTCGAAGGACGTATATAGTGGCAGGCCGCGCAAGAAGCTGATCCCAGACAGGTTCCAGTATCCTCAGAACCCGTCTCACGTTCGTGACTCTTCCAAGCATCCCACCACGCCTGGAAGAAATCCAAGTCTGCCAAGACATCTCAAAATGCGTCCACAATCTACAAAGGACCGTGACCCAAAAGACGGCCCTGGACAAAAGCAAGACCCCGTCGAGAGACGGCGGATTCAGAACCGGCTTTCCCAGAGGAATCATCGTAAGGGATCCCTTGTCCAGGGATCTAGATACAAATTCTGACTATTCCAGGGCGCAAGATTCGAGATCGCATCGCAAAGCTGCAAGAACGAGTCATCGCTAGTGAATTCAGAGCCGCTGCGAGCTTACACTGGACGTATCCAACAGTTCCACCCTCTAGTGACTACAATGCTTCATACGAGGGTCATCACTCACCTCTCTCACCAGATGCGGCGAGGCTGAACAATACGCCGTATCTGAACCCGCCGGCTGGTATCTGCTCTCTCTGTAACGATGCCATCAGCGCCCAATTTATGGCACTGGGATACTCCACACCTATTCTAAACGGTGGAATGGAGTCCAAGGTGCCAGAGCTACCGATGGCATCAACTTCGTCGATCCCCATGGATATATCTATGTCTCCCGGATCGGTTCTGAGCGACCCGAATACGCCGCAGAGTATCTGCACGCCACAGGTCCTAAATACTCAGTCTACACCGGAATGTTGGAAATCAATTGCGGAACCTCCCCCGAACGTATACTACGTAACCCCCGGTATGTCCATGCTGATAGCATTAGATGAAAGTGCAGATTGCTCACTTTGAATTGGGTATAGATACAACGTTTCCACAGATCATACAATCATTGAACGCTGATCTGTCGCAGTCGAAGGCCGTCATTGTCATACAGAGTGCGTTTCCAGAGTTATTCACGCCTTCCTCGTTGCCTCTGCGTACAGAATCGTTGGAGAGTCGGGACTTGGTGACTACTCAGCCGACTTGTCCATTGTCAAACCCACGGAATCTTTCCAGACCCTTTTAGCCTAGAGGGGACATGTCCTGTGCATGGAACGCAGTATACAAACGAATATCAGCTGAGAATGTGATCGAGACTGCCACGGAAAAGTACTTTCAAATGGCCTGGATTGAATACCATCTGGGCATGAACGAGAGCCAAGGGCTTAGTCTAGATATATCTCCTTGTGCGGACGGAGTTTACAGTAATCGATTATAGCATTACAGTTAACAAACATCAGAGCCCATAAACAACTATCCACAAAACACAGCCATCCATAATTCGGTTGTGGTTGTAGGGGGCATTAGTCAGACCATCGGGATGTGGTCCAACATGGTCGTCGAACAACTTCAACTCTCGGCTCCAAGTGGAGGAACACTACAGAATCCATGAAGAGTACAATCCATCGACGCGAATAGAAAAGCCCCGTCTTCTATTCTCCGCCCCGGAGTACCCCCGCCTCCGCACTGAAATCGAGGAGTATAAGTAGGTACTATCGCGCTGCCGAGTCATAGTATACTGTATACCATCACAACCAACTACAGCCAACAATGACATCCCCCGAATACAGCCACCACTTCTCCCTGCAGAATCTCCCATTCGGAGTCGCCTCGTCGGACAAACACCGCCGTCCGCAATGCGCAACGCGCCTCCACAACACCGTCATCTTCCTGGGCGAGCTCCAACGCGCCGGCATCTTCGCCCAAGTCCCCAACCTCCCCGAGGGCGTCTTTGACGAACCGACTCTGAACAGCTACGCAGCGCTCCCAAAACCCACCCACCGCGCCGTGCGCAACACCCTGCAGGCCATCCTGCAAGACACGGACACCGGCGCCGCCGGCCTGCCCCCCGCCAGCACCGAGGACATTGCCGCCGTCCAGCTGCATCTGCCTGTAACAGTGCCCGGCTTCACCGGTACCCCCCCTACTATTCCTCTCGAGACAGAGTGTTTAAAACTAATGACGCAGATTTCTCCTGCAGCCTCGACCACGTCAAAAACGCCGGCCGCGCCATCCTAAACGACGAGTCGCCGCCGCCGGGCTTCTTCCACTTCCCCATCGGGTATACCGGCCGCGCGAGCACCATCGTCGTCTCGGGGACGCCGATTGTGCGGCCGCTGGGGCATTTCCGCGACCGGTCCGCGCCCGGCGAGCAGAAACCCGTCGTGTACGGGCCGTCGCGCGCGATGGACTACGAGCTCGAGATTGGCGTCGTCGTGGGGACGCCCCTGCCGCCGAACACGGGGTTAAATGCGCGGGACGCCGACGAGCATATCTTTGGTTTGGTGATTTTGAATGATTGGAGTGGTGAGTTTGCTTCCCCTACCCTACCCACAAGAAACAGAGGCCATGGTGGGAAGATGAGTGGAAAACTAATGGATACAGCCCGCGACATCCAAGGCTGCGAAATGATTCCCCTCGGCCCCCTCAACGGCAAAGCCTTCGGCACCACCATCTCGCCCTGGATCGTCACCCTCGACGCCCTGGAGCCGTTCAAAGCCGCAGGCCCTGCGCCACGGGTCGACCTCCCCGCGCACCTCCAGGACCCCGGTGCCTTCAACTACGCGATCGACATGACGGTGGAGCTGCAGCACGGCGAGCACACGTCCCGGCTGAGCCGGTCGCAGGCCCAGGACATGTTCTGGAGTGGCCGGCAGATGTGCGCGCATCTGGCGAGCACCGGCTGCGACTTGCGCACGGGGGACATCCTGGGCACGGGCACCGTGAGCGGGTCGCAGGAGGGTTCGTACGGGTGTTTGTTGGAGATCACGCAGGGTGGGAAGAGTGCTGCGCAATTGGCGGATGGATCGACGCGGGTGTATCTGCAGGACGGGGATGCGGTGCGGATGACCGCTATTGCTGGAGGCGAGGCGTCAGGCGTTGGGTTTGGGGAGTGTGTGGGTGAGCTGCGGCCGGCGAGGGCATTCTAGTCATACTGTAGGCGGACAATGCTCTGTTAGACGTTCAAGGGCGTCATTCCTCATGTCTGAATGAAAACTTTCACGTTCATGAAATACAACAGGACAAGAGTATCCAAAACTAAGATAAGAGTAATCAACCTTTAGATGCTCCAGCATATGCGCCTTGCCTTCCCGGTACCCAGCGCCGAACCCAATCCAACCTATTCGGCTCCTTAACTCCAGAGAGGTGGGTGAATGTACTCGGCAGCCCGATCCAGTATGTTCGGAATGGTCCATTCGCCGCTGGTCGAACTTTCTGGCGTCGGGGGCGGAAGTGATCCCATGCTGGGAGTCATTCCAGCTGGCACAGGGGGGACAAGACCGCTCATTGTGGACCCTGCAGGGTTCAGGTAGGCAGGGGAGCCACCGGCGCCGGCCGCTGCATGAAATTGGGCGCCGAACGCTGCTTCCAGCTTTTCCAGAGCTCGAAGAGTCTTAGTTAATGGCTTCGCCCATTGAGTCTGCGTATCCACGGCGACGGCAGGAGAAGAGGTGTCCACGGAGCCACCAACACCAGGCACGGTGGCTGCATCACCAAAAGACTCGGCATTCGCGCGCTCCGCGATGATGGCCTTGAGCTGTTGAAGAAGGGCCCAGAATCGTGAGTCCGTCTTCGACTCTTCTGACACTGCAAGAAGAAAGATTGAGCTTATTGCCCGTTGAAGGGCAATCCAGGAACGCGATGCATGCGAGCTGACAGAATGCATCTCGATATACGCCTCGACGGTCGTCATCAAGTTGCTGATGCAGTCCGCGCGCATCTGCGCAGTGGCGGGATCATTGGTGTCGGGAAAGGACTTGAGCGCTGGCCGGCAGAGCTCGGAGGCAAAGTACGAGGAGTGCAGCTTCAGGACGACCCGCTCCAAGTGTTGCGATATTGTGGCACAGTATTGCCGGTCCCGAAGATATGGTTTGGCATCTATCATGATTTGCTGCATTCTTTCCTTGTAGGTCTGAATGGTTTTGAAGCTCAGTTGGGAATGAGGGCTCAGCATGCGGCTGCGCACGACCTCCAAAGCCAACGAGATCACCCGGCAAAGGGTCTCGAAATAAGTGAGGTCACCTGGCTTTGAGTTTTCGAGATAAGCAATGTCAGGCTGGCTGACAGCTGTTGTCGAAGGTCGATCGTAAGAGAGAGAGAAATGGCTATCTTGCCACGCCATAGACCACCTGTTTACGTTAGCTTGCGGCCATTACGAACACATGAACCATGACATCAAAACACATACCAAGTGTGCCGTCTACGATATCGTTCTGCTGGCGAAAACCGACTCGATTCGACATGCAGACCGAGAGCCAAGCCCATGCGGAGAGTCATGCCTGGAGATGTTAACAACGCCCTTCCTCGAGAGAGTTCGTCTACCCACCTAGAAGAACGTAGGAAATGCCAGGGTTCATATTATAAGACAGCACATTTCCAATGACAAGAAGAGTCTGCATAGCGTCTAGGGTCGGCTGGGATAGGAAGTTGGTCATGCGAAGGCATTGGTAGGAGCAACACACTATGTCGGGTAAGCCACTAGAAACACAGGGAAGAATGAGGTGCTTACCATAAACTTGAGATGTCAGCTCACGCTCTTTGCCCGGTAAATCAGACGACTGGCATCCAGATGCTAACACGGCAAACAGCAGGCCCATATATGCAATGGTCACACCAAATGGCCGTTGAGCTCCATCGACATCAGCTCGATACATTCCTCCCATGGAGGCTCGGTTCTGCAGCAGCAGATCCAGATTCATCTCAAAATTACGGGTGTCCTCGAGAACAGGATAGATAGCACCTGCAATGTCTCGATAGTAGTAGAAGAATCTAAAACGCTAGTTAGCATCGCACAACACATGATCCAGGCGAAAACCCACTCTTTGCACTGGTGATCACTCGGAAGCGCATTGCACACGGCACTGATATCAAAGGTAGACATGTCTGATGACCACAAGTCAACGAACGGATATGTCGCCGACTCGTTATCCAACCCCAGCTTGGGCAGAATCCCTCCTTCCAAGAGCGCCTGCAGCTGGTCCGACCCCGATTTATTGTTTAAAATATATGCCAGCACGGATCTTGATCCGAGATGCACAGTGCCTTCACCGAGCGTGTTCGGCGCATGAATGCCTTCACGCTCAGGCGAAGCGCCCTTGGACCGGTTACTCGCATCGGCACTCTGCACACTGCCCGTCTCCAACGTCGAGGCCTGTGTTTCCTCCGCTCTCTCGAGGCCCAGCCGTAAAGTGCCGATCGTCTGCTCCATTTCCTTGAGTCGCAATCGAACATTCTCCCACTCCTCGCGCGCAATGGACACACGCCCGCCACTAGACGACACCAGGTTCGGCCGACCCGGACCCGGCTCTTGTTTGACTCGAGCGCCGTTATCCGCCGAACCAGGTAGCCCGACATTGTCGAACCCACTGGGCGTCGACCCGGCACCAGGGCTGTCGCGATACGATTGGGGAACCGCCCCGGTCAGAATGCGTTTCTTGGTCGGACGTTCGTAGGAGCACAGGTCGGCATGGTCGCGCTTGACGCACCCGTCGCAGGGAAGATTGCGATCGCATTTGACTTTGCGCGCGTGGCAGGGATAACAGGCCTTGGGCTCGCGGGCTTTTCGTTTTGTGCGGATAATGGCGTCGACTTGGGCTTGCGGCAGGTCGGCTAGAGGGCGCGAGCCTATCGCCGCCATCTCCGCTTCGGGTACGGACGGCGAGAACGACATGGCCGGTTGGTATGGAGAAGTCATTGGCGGGGAGTTCGTATTAAGCACAGATCACGGTGGCACTGTTTGTCCTTCGTCGTCACGTAATCTCAAGAATGTATCTTCTGTGCCGGCCGGACAACGGCACTCATGGGAGAGGCGGATAGTCGGGTACGGCGCGATGGGGGGAGATACTCTGCTGCGGCCGTCACACTGACGCGAGACACATAAATACAACGCGTCGCCAAGAGGGTTATTGAGGCATCGCTGTCGCTTCCGTCTAGTCAGTTGTCGAGAGATGGTGAACGGGTATAGAAGCAGAATGAGGCGAGCATTCCGAGGTACTTTGGTACCAAAGAAGGAAGTTGGTGACGGGGGTCTGACTAAGCGGAGTCAATGACTAATGGGCATAGCTCACGTGCGGTCAAGCCCAGCCCTAGCCCTAGATGATGTCATCTATACTTGTCTCTCATCAGCGACATGAATAGTATCAAATGTTGTCGCAGAATGTATCTATCCTAGCATCATCACGGAGGAGTATATCTGAGGATGTCTCTCGCACCTTCACATTATTATATGAGAATTTGCAGCATAATCTATCGGCAAATGTTGGTACCACCCTGTCTGCAGGAAACATGGACTGATGGAGCATGCCGTTGAGCATATTATCCCATCACCTCGTCCAATTTCTTAGTGGTTTGGGGTGGTATAAACGTTGCTTATCAAGGATACCTCCTGCACCGCCGAGACCCCCATTGGAAGAAGAGCAGGCATTCATTCAATCCCCTCCTTATCCCTCCAGTCGCCCTACAGCTACTTGCGTTTGCATTCGGTCCGCCGCTTCTACCCAGGAGATCCGTCGCAGGTCTTCCAGGGCAAGCTGAGTGTCAAAATGCTCCTTCCCTAGCATCTTTTCCCTTCCCGCATACACCCTCTCAGCCAGGGCGGCTGCATCCTCCCATCGACCCTGAGACTGATAAATCATCCCCAGGTTGGCGGTAGCAGTGAGGGTGTGCGGATGCTCCAGACCCAGCGTCTCCTGCATGGCTGTCATGGTCTCCGCAGCCAAAACCTCTGCATCGTTCAGCCGACCATGGCGTTGATACGACACCGCCAGATCGGCCATCGCGGTCAGCGTGTCGGGATGGCGAGCTCCGAGACGGGTCTTCATCGTGGCCACAACTCTGGTCCCGAGATCAATGGCACTCTGTAGTCGGCCTTGGCCACGGTGGGTCGAGGCGAGATTCCCGACAGCCATGAGCGTCTGCGGATGGTCCCTCCCTAGGACGGCCTCGCTGGCCTCGACCACTCTCTTCTCCAGGCCTTCGGCTTCCTCCCACCGGTCCTGCTGTCGATATGTGGCCGCTAGATTAGCCATCGTCGTGAGAGTTAACGGATGGTCGGACCCTAACCGTTGGTCCCGTGCGTCCAAGACCGAGCGTTGTAGGCTCTCTGCCTTGGCCAGTTGGCCTTGCTCCCGGTATGTTTCGGCCAGGTTCGACTTCCATGTGAGGATGGAGCTGTCCGCCGCACCGAGCCTCGTCTCGCCGAGTTCAATCAACCGCTGCTCCAGGCGTTCCGCTTCCGCATACCGGCCCAGGTTCGCGTACGTGACTGCGAGGTTGCCCATGGATGTCATCGTAGAGGCGTGATCGAGTCCCAGCGTCCTCATCCGCGCTTCCAACACCGTCACATGCAGTGTTTCTGCCTCCTTCCACCGGCCCTGACGGCTGTATGTCGATGCGAGATTCGCCATGGAGATCAGCGTCTGCGGGTGTTCTTCACCCAGAGTCCTGCACCGCAGCTCTGCGACGCGGCTCCCAGTCTCGGCGGCCTCCTTCCAGCGCCCTTGGCCCCAATACGCGGAGGCCAAGTTACTCATGGCCGTCAGGGTGGCGGGATCGGTTTCACCCGAGAGACGTGTCCGTGCCTCCAGCACAAGCCGCGCCAGATCGAGGGCCGCTACCCACCGGGCACCATCAAGATAGGCCTTGACCAAGGCACCAAGATCGTTCAGCAGTGCCTCTTCATTGATTGAGTCTTTCTTCTTGGCATTTTCCACGATCTTGTGAAGCTTGGCGGTCTCTTCGGTAAACCCGCGGTTGGTGTAGCTTGCAAGGAGTTCATCCACCGCGCCGAGCAAGGATTTGGGTGAGTCGGGGCGCGCCGCCCATTGGTAAAGGAATGAAAAGACCATCAAGGGAGGGTCGTGGTTGCGACGGAGGGAGAAGGGCTTGGTTCTTCCGATAGTCGAGACGAGAATCAGGAAGGTAGCTGAAGGCGCAGATAGTCGAGCATGCTGTCTCCCTGGGATGTGGATAACGATTTGTTGCAGTCGGTAATTGCCATTCAATACAGGCTGTTCGCTCTCCTTGGGTGATTAGAGTGCAATCCAGCCAGGCAAGCGGACTGAACATGTGTGTTGCATCATCCATACTATCCCGGAACGCGGCTCTTCATCGTAATTGTGCTGCCTAGAGTTCACCACACTAGAGCATGGCTTTATCCGTGGGGATGCATTCACGCCCAACAAATCAGAACATTTCGGCATCAGCCCTACAAGGCTTGTCCCCTATTGCGATCGTCGGAGCCCTTCCGATCTCCACTTCTCTCTCTTTCTTGTATCAGATGCTGGGTTACTTCTGCAAGATGTCTTCTGCCCCCGCGGTTCATGAGACACAGTATCTTCCAGACACAGATTAATGTGTTGTTAGTGGACCAATTCCGAGGGATTCTTAAAGCTCAGTGACACTGCCTCAGGCAGCTTTCACTGGCGCTGTCCTCCCAATCAGCGATAGAGGTTCAACACACTCACATCTCCGCAGGTTTCCTCGTCTATTTTGGCGCATGCTAATTTGCTTGCAAGCTGATTAAGGCCTTTGAAAGGCCATGGGGCTAGTAGGGTATCTGTATACCTACATATGCCCTATGATCATTCAGTCAACTGCGTGACAACGTCTTGCAGTACCAACCAGCCCCTGCAAGTGTGATAACACTCTTCAATCACGTCTAACCGCCAGAGAATGTCGCTGCCTATCACAGACCACTAGGCACTAGAAAGCTTAGTCTACTGGAGTATAGCCTTAGGGTGACTGGGGTCTGCACCCAGAATACCACATTCTTGTTGCCTGAGGAAAGGGCTGGACGGGCGAGCCCTAGAGTGGATCATCGAACTGCATGTCTACATCAATAATGAGGCACTGTTTAGCGCTGGGGCTCTACCCTGCTCGTCCCGTCCAGCGGGGATACCACCATGCATATAGCATCGAGTGTTTGCGCATAGACAGGGGAGGATCTATAAAGAGGCGTCTATCCCGCCATAATGAACAGCATCCTCTCCTCGCAGCATCAGTCACTGTCTGACACCTGATACCTGATACCCTGATATCTCTCTCCACTGCTTCTCCGGAGTACCTTGAACAGCCCCACACAATGGGTCTTGCAAAAGTCTTGCTCAAGGCGATCCTCATCCCTATCATTGTCGTTCTTGTTCTTACCGCCGTCGCCATCATCGCGTACAAACACCACCGAGACAAGAAGAAGCGCACCGAGAACATCGAGCAGCAGGCGTTTCAGCCTCCACCGCTTGTCCAGTGGGTTCCGCAGGCCGCTGTGCAGAAGCCCGTTTCGGCGTATCCGAACACGCCTGGTCAGATGGAGCAGGGGCTTGCGAGGGTTTAAGGATATGGTATCGGATATTTCTCAGCATACGGCATTGACATATAGCGCTAATATATTTATCAGGTTGTTTTTCATTTACTGTTGAAGGTTACTATGGATATATGGGTGTACGATGGTTTGCTGCTAGCCACGTATAGTTACGATACTTTGATTTCCAGGGCGAGACCAATTCATTTCATTTGCCTGTTCCAAGAAAAGATACCTTTGGACTATGGAGGTCGAGACGTTCAAACACGTTGTAATCGGGGGCAACAGGCATATACTAGATGGGCTTTCTCGGTGGAATTATGTATGCGCCAACTATGGCATCTGCGAGCGCCAACCATGCCCAACAGACGTGTAGATCATATTCCCGTGTAATTCAAATTTATCAATTAATTCATAACTATAATTTCATAGTAGTATCTATAGTCTATAAAGATCGATTAATGCACAGCCGCTCGTCACAGTGCTAATAAACTCCAGACTTTTAATGCCATGCAATGCAAACCAACGAAAGAGATCTATATCTTGTGAAAGTATGGGTATAAAGGCCCGGGAAGCCCAACAGATTATTCACAAGTTCCCGATGAACAGCGTCCGCTGGCTTAGGCCTTGACGGCCCGGTTCTCCTCGTCGTCGTCCGCAAAAGCGTACTTGGAGAACCGACGGATGGACGCTCCCTTGAAGTAGAAGACGTAGGGAATCGCGCAGCACGCCAGAGCGAGGAAGGCCAGGAAGGAACTAGCCCACTGGTCGCCCATGCGCTCGTACATCTGTTCCGTGAAGAGCACGGTGGACGCACCCCACAAGGAACGCAGGAAGGTCTTGGCGGCGAGAGCGGACGCAGCTTGGTGCTGGTAAGTATCGACTATTCTCAGTTAGCAAGCTGTACTTTTCGGTGATGATGGAAGGAAAACTCACCGAGGTAGTTGTTGGCCGAGTTGTACAGGAAGATGAAGCCGAAACCCACGGGCCAGCCACCAATCGCAGGGCCGAACCAGTGGATGGTCGGATAGGAGGTCCAGGCGAAGATGAAAAGTCCAATGGGAATTAACCAGCAGGAGAACATCATCGGGATCAAACGGGCTTCTGCGGGAGGCTTTCCACCGTACTTGGCATACAGCGACAGATAGTGCTTGTTGACGAACGGCGCGCAGGCGGCACTCATCAGCACGCCAATAGCCAGAGGAATAAACATCAGACCGGTAGAGCCGGCGCTCCAGCCCTTTCCACCCTGGTACACGATCGGATAGGCAACGAAGAACATGTACAGCAGACCGTACAGGATGGACATGTAGAGAGCGATGAAGAGCACGATGGGCTCGCGGAACAGCAGCTGGAAGGGACGGAAGAGGAAGATGCGCAGTCTCTCCGACATGGGGCGGGCATCGAGCTCGGTCTCGGTGACGTACTTGTCGTCATTCTCGGTCTTCCGCAGCTTCGCGGCTCTTCTCTTCAAGATGGTTGGCGCGTAGGTCTCCGGGACGGTAAAGGTGATCAGGACCCAGGCGACAAAGACGAGGATCAGCTGGAGCCAGTAAAGCCATCTCCAGTTGGTCGCATCCGCGAGGTAACCACCAGCCAGGGGACCGATAGCGGGGCCTAGGAAGGGACTGGCGGAGAAGGCAGCCATGGGAACACCACGCTCTTCGTTTCTCCAGAGATCAGCCAGGGTACCACCGACCAGCGTCATGGGGGCGCTGAAAGCGATTCCATCGATGGCACGGCAAACAATTAGAGTTCCAATGTTCTTGGCCACCGCACAGGGAATAACGAAGATGACAGCCAGCAGGAGGGTGGTAGCGTAGATGAGTCTTCTTCCGACGATTTCAGACAAGGGAGCAAAAGCCATGGGGCCTGTACTCGGTTAGTGACACACCCATGCAATGAAGGGTATACTGTAATTAGACTTACCAACACCGAAGCCCACGACAAAGACGGTGACAACAACCAAACTGACTTCACGAGACACACCAAAGGTCTCAGAAGGGCCTTCGATATCGGCCGTGATGACACTACTGGCGAACGCAACGACGAAGCAGGTGAACGAGACCACCATGGTACAGTACCACTTCATGGCCTTGGACCAGTTCTTGGGGTTCTCGGGGTCATCGATCGTAAACGTCACCAGCTTATAATCCTCCATCTTCCCCGTCGCGGAAGACTTGACCGGCTTGATGATTTCGCCCGTGGCGGTTTCGCGGGTGTACTCCTCGAGGTTCGCATCGTTGGTGACTTGACGATAAGGTAAATCGGTGGGATCAACTGAAGGGTCGACCTGTCCATAACCGGAGGCCCTGGAGTAGGTCCGAGTGGCAGCGGAGGACAGGTCTGAGTGGCTATGTTCCTGCATAATGATAGTTGATTGGGAAGGGTGCACGGTCTGCCAGGAGAGATCCGTTCCAGGCACGGCGATCCAGCGGATACTTATAGACCGGCATCGTGAAAAACTTTCAGGTTCGACGGTCTCGCCGTACGTGGATTGCGATGTTGGATGTGCCCAAGAGGGTATCTCACTCGGCCCGATCTGGGCTCGGAAGGGCTTCCATTGCCTCTTTGGGAAGTCCCCCGCTAGCCCATTCGGGTAATATGTCACGATGTCACTGCTTATCGCAACGTCTCGCCTCCATCTATCGGCCGGGTACTATACAAATCCCATGACTCCAATACAAGCAGCGTCATGGCCTACAATATCTCCTTAATATGTATGGTTCAATTTAATTATCACTGGGACGATAATGCCTCAACTCCATTACCCCAGTTAGCATCAATCTATCCAAACGGAAACTCCTACACGCAGTGGAGTACCTCATGCTGTGGACAGTCAAGGCGGATGGAGCCTACCATTTCTCTGTTGACT
This sequence comes from Aspergillus sp. MEXU 27854, assembly GCA_019721355.1. Lineage (NCBI taxonomy): Eukaryota > Fungi > Ascomycota > Eurotiomycetes > Eurotiales > Aspergillaceae > Aspergillus > Aspergillus sp. MEXU 27854. Next base: position 792,891 of record JAGMTT010000002.1, read on the forward strand.
CCCCTGAACTGAAGAGATGGGTCTGGAAGGTACAATTGTGGAGTGCGCCGTTCGTCCCGCAAGGCTCGAATCATCCCAGGCCGACTGATAGGTCCCATGGCCCAGTGAGGGTACACTCCCGAAATCCGCCTGCCATCGCGTGGTCCTGAATCCGTGCTCCAGTGACGGGGCCGGATCTGGTCCGTTCCACGTGGTGGGGGCAATGAAATGCCCGGCTGTCTATCATACCTTACTCTGGTCGAGAACATCCCACCTGCTTACCTACTGAATCCTCTTCCAGTCTGACAGTTGTCGACTTGGATCACGATGCCTAGGTCTTTGTAGTTCTATCAGGTCTCTCTTCTACCTCCTCTCATGGCGGTCTACTCTACCATACCATCAGCTCGTCTCCTACAGAGTATGCCATGTGCCACATCACGAGACACCAAACTAAGGGGCAAAATAAGAACTGACCCTGGGACAATTTCAATGACAAACGAGCCTTCCATTCAAGCATCGCCAGCACCGCCAGATCCACCAGCCAAGATCTTGGCACATCAGTGTTATCGGGCGACGGATGCGCGGGCGGAGAAAACACTGCTCGGAGCGTATTGCCCGATATGGTAGCATGGCGAGCCGTCTCATTTTTCAGGTTTCAACTGAGCCAGACGACCAGTGGTATTTGACTGAAAACAGGATGACTTGCAATTCTACGAGTTTCTTCTGAGGAAGGAGCTCATGGATAACGTCATCATGTTGGCGTGTTCTGTTCATCAACAGATGTAACAGGTAGTACGGTAGTCTGATCGCCTGTCAGCCTATACGTTTCCACATTTAGTACTTTATTGTGTTCCTTAGATCTACTCCGTAGAGAGAAAGCTGGACGTACGTCATAACATAAATGAATTCATTCAACTTGGTAATGCATCGAAATCAAACAACACCTCCTAATTCAATGCAAAAGAGGATACACTCTGTATGTACATATCAGAGAACCACAGTCCCCCAAACATGTCTGGTTTCGAAGATTTTTCCCACTCCGGTATACCAAAACAATTTTTGAAAAAGACAAGCCCATGCAACAACGCGGTAAATATTGAGAAATCCCAATCTAACCCACCCATCTTCTGGCACTGTAGAACACACGACCCCAGGGGCCAATGTCGCCCCACTGCTCCGCACTCGCAGGCAACCAGCTAGCAATGCCGTTCATGATCGTTCTCTCCGGGTGGGGCATGATAGCCAGAACACGGCCGTCCGCGCTGCGCACACCCGCAATTCCCTCGGGGCTGCCGTTGGGGTTGAAGGGGTACTTCATCGTAGGCTTCAGAGTGGCGTTGTCCACGTACTGGACAGGCGCGAGACCCTCCTGGACGAACGACTCAGGCGACACGTTGGGAGAAGCCGCGAAAGAAGCACGACCTTCTCCGTGGGCGACGGCGATCGGCAGAGAAGTGCCGTGCATGCCGTGGAAGAACACGCTAGGTCTGGAAGGATCGGGATCGGACACGCGCACCATGCAGACACGGCCTTCGTACTGTTCGCTGGCGTTGCGTTCGAAGCTGGGCCAGTTCTGGGCTCCAGGGATCAGCTCCTTCAGACGGGACAGGAACTGGCAACCGTTGCAGACACCGAGGGCAAACGTATCCGGGCGCTGGAAGAAGGACTGGAATTCGTTGCGGGTGTTGTCATGCAGCAGGACGGACTTGGCCCAGCCCTGACCGGCTCCCAGGACGTCGCCGTAGGAGAAACCACCGCAGGCGGCAAGACCAGCGAAGCTGGCAAGAGAAACACGGCCAGAGATGATGTCAGTCATGTGAACATCGACAGCAGAGAAACCAGCCATGTTGAAGGCAAAGGCCATCTCAGCCTGACTGTTGACACCCTGTTCGCGCAGAATAGCCACACGAGGCTTGTTGCTGAAGGGCGAGTACTGGGTCAGGCTCGTGAGCATGGGCAGAGCCTTGTCCTTCGGGTCAAAGGTGGGGTTCCACGAAAGACCAGGGTCGGAGTCATCAAGGATGTTGGCGAACTCCTGATCAGCGCAGGCAGCATTGTCACGCATCTTCTGCATGTGGTAGGAAGTCGTTGCCCAGGTCTGCTGGATGTTGGCACGGCTGTTGCGGTACACCAAGCTATGGCCGCGGTAAATCACAAGGTTCTGCTTGTGCTTCTCAGACACACGACCGATCTTGTGGATCAGACCAGCGGGCGGGCCGCAGGTAGCGAAGCACGACCGGAACTGGATCTCGTGCTCCTTCCGAACCTGGAAGACGGCACCAAGCTCTTCGTTGAAGAGAGTGTCGACAACATCCTTGGTGTTTGCGGTGGGGCAGATGTTGTCCAGCATGACTTCAACACCGCAACGACCGGCAAACATCATCTCGGCAAGGGTGGTGAACAGACCACCATCGGACCGATCGTGGTAAGCCAGGACAATACCCGCGTCTTGCAACTGCTGAGTAGCGTCGAAGAAGTCTCTGAAGATCTCGACGTTCCGGACATCGGGGCACTCATCACCAACTTGGTTAAAGACCTGAGCAAGGGCAGACCCACCAAGGGCCTTGCGACCGAATGACAGGTCGACGAACATGAGAACAGTCTCACCGACGTCCTCAAGGCGGCGCAGAGCAGGCGTCCAGGTCTTACGGAAGTTGCCCACAGGGGCAAAGGCAGAGATGACGCAAGACATGGGAGCAGTGACCTCCTTGTTCTCCTTGGTGTTCTCATCGGTCCACTTCATCTTCATAGACATGGAATCCTTGCCAACAGGTATGCTGATACCGAGCTTAGGGCAGAGATCCATACCAATGGCCTCGACAGCCTCGTAGATAGCAGCGCCCTCACCGGGGTGGCTGCTGGCGGACATCCAGTTGGCGGAGAGCTTGACGTGGCTCAGACGATCGACCAGGTCAGCAGCAGCAATGTTCATGAGGGACTCGGCCACAGCCATCCGCGCGGAAGCAGCGGCGGAGATCAAGGCGAGGGCAGGCTTCTCGCCCATAGCCATAGCCTCACCAGTCTTCATGCCCGACTGCAAGGCGGTAGCGGTGACAGCAACGTCCGACACAGGAGTCTGCCATCTGCCAACCATCTGGTCGCGAGCAGTAAGACCACCGACAGTTCTATCGCCGATGGTAATAAGGAAGGATTTCGAGCCAACTGCAGGCAGAGAGAGGACCCTCTTGGCAGCCTCGCTGATGAGCTCGACATTGTTGGGCGCAAGAGCAGGCAAGTAGGTAGTAAGACTCGAGTCCACCGCGGGCAGCTTCAGCTTGCGAGAATCGACGGTCCTGGTCATCCGGGGTGGCTTTCCAAAGAGAACCGAAAGGGGCAGATCGATCGGCTTGGGGTACTGGGTGGACTCTCTGTCGAGGAGAATGAGTCTCTTCTCCTCATCCGACCCTCCAGCTCCACGGCCGACAACAGAGAAACCGCAACGCTCACGGTTGGCAATCGCAGTGAACTTGTTCATGCCATCCTCGCCAACGGCCAGGACGTATCTCTCCTGAGCTTCACAGCACCAAATCTGCATGGGGCTCATGCTCCTATCAGCACTGTCAATCTCACGGAGCTCAAAAGTAGCACCGAGGCCGGAGTCATGAATCAACTCCGGCAGAGCGTTAGACAACCCACCAGCACCCACGTCGTGGATAAACTTAATGGGGTTGTTGGCTCCCATAGCGGTACAGGCGTTGATGACCTCCTGCGCTCTCCGCTGAACTTCCGCATTTCCTCTTTGGACACTGGCGAAGTCAAGCTCTGCGGAGCCCTCACCAGAGGTGATACTGGAAGCGGCACCACCACCAAGACCAATGAGCATGGCGGGTCCACCAAGAACAACGAGGAAGGAGCCCGGCTTGACGACTTCCGGCTTCTTGATAGCGTGCTGGGGTCTCACAGTTCCGACACCACCTGCGATCATGATGGGCTTGTGGTAGCCGCGAACCTCAGATTGACCATTCCCGATGTCAACTTCGGTAAGGAGGGTACGGAAGTAACCCGAGATGCAAGGGCGTCCGAATTCGTTGTTGTAGGCAGCGCTACCGATAGGGGCCTCGAGCATAATATCCAAGCTGCTGGCAATGTGGTTGGGTTTGCCGACTTCAAGTTCCCAAGGCTGTTTCAAGCCAGGAATCAGCAAATCGGAGACACAGTATCCAGCAAGACCAGCCTTCGGCTTCGATCCACGTCCAACCGAACCTTCGTCACGAATCTCTCCTCCTGATCCGGTGGCGGCACCAGGGTACGGAGACACGGCGGTAGGGTGGTTGTGTGTCTCAACCTTGGCCAGGAAGTGGACAACCTCCTTGGTGTGGTTCCATTCTCCGGTCGTGGGGTCAGGGGCCCAGAAAGAAGCAACGTCTCCTTCGAGGACAGCAGCGTTGTCGCTGTAGGCACTGACAGTATGTTCCGGGTTTTTTCTGTGCGTATTCCGGATCATAGAGAAAAGACTGTTTGGCATCTGCTCACCATCGATAACCCATGATGCATTGAATTGCTTATGACGGCAATGCTCCGAGTTGACCTGCGCGAACATGAAGAGTTCGACATCGGTGGGGTCCCGAGCAATGGGACCGTTGGGGCCATAGGCTTCAGCCAGGTAGTCGATCTCCGACTCTTCCAAGGCAAGACCAAGTCGCTTGTTGGCTTCTTGCAAAACTTCCTTGGGGGATTTGTCACTTCCATGAAGGGGGATCGTCTCCAGAGGGAGAGGGCTGTGCTCGGAGAACATCAGGTGCAGATCGGGTTCCTCCTCGCTCATGATTTGCGTCATGCGGTCGTGAAGAACGTCCTTAAACCCAGGCTTGTATTCTCCCGACTCCGCGCGAAGACACGAAATCTTCAGACCACGTTCGATGCGCTTAACGTACTTGCGCAATCCACAAACGTGGGAGATACCAGTAGCTTGGGAACTCCATGGGGAGATAGTTCCGGTACGAGGGAAGATATAGAAAACATCGAATTGGCCATCCTCCTCGCTGAAGGAATCCGGAATATCAGTGATATCACCGTAGTGAAGCAACTGCTTCAAGACAGCTTGCTGGGGCTCATCCAAGGGCTGTGTGGCATGGACATAGTGGATCCATTGGGCCCGGACATCCTGGGCGCCGATACTGGCTGCCAAGGCATGACCGCGAGAGTGCGAGAAGGCAACGGAGCCGGGGAGGGCGATATACGTGGAATCAGAGGACGTCGAAGCCATTGTGAAAGTATGTGAGGATGTGGCGGGCGTTGAGGTTTCGCGGAGAGTCAATGACTCAGGATGATTCGGAGGTGCGGGATCGGTTTTGGTTGAAATGGATCGGAAGATCCAAGGAGATTGTACAACTCTCAGAGGACAGGCGTCTGGTGCGACACCTCCAGGCAGTTGTTCGACTGGCAAGAAGGAGCACAGCGACACGGCGTTGAGCTGCTCATTCGTCCCGTCGGCGTAAAACCCAAAGCAATTCTTTTTTTCCTTCTGGGGGGGAGAAGCCCCGCGCTAGTCCGCTTTCGGCTTATCTGAGGAGCTTATCAGTCACGTGGTGCGATGTCGGAACAACGCTTCCCCATTCCATCGATGCCTGAGGATTGCTATACAGTACTGCGATGGACTACCGAATCGGCTGTCGCAATCAATGGGTATCAATTAATCTCATATCAGGTCATATATCAGGAGTAGGGCCGCTACTTCCGCCACTCGAGCCTTTCCGCCAATATCTCCCAGCTCAACTGGCCGTCAGCGCGTCCCACGCCCTTCAAACCAGCCACCATGAACGCGATAAGCCGGTGGAATTGGTCCTTAATATCCTTCAGTCGATCCACGTAATGTGTCTCGTGAAGAGACATCGTGGAAGTATTCATGTCGTCAGTGTCAGAATCGTACATATCATCCTCATCATCTTCATCGCTCATATAGCCGTTGCCGGGCCCATAGTTGTGGATTTGCGAGTTCTCTTGTTTATAGAAGACTTTATTTGGGTCCGGCCGATTTCTGCCATGTCGCATAGCCTGTAAATCCGCAAAGGAGATGCACAAATCCAGAAGGGTGATAGTGGCTCGATGGAGGGGGTATAGATTCTTAGACAGGAGACATTGGTCCTCAATGGAAGACATGTACGCACGATGTGCGGCTATCATTGAGTCAACATCACTGGCTTCAGAGAGCGACCGCCGTAGAGATTCGGTGGCTGTTGAAATGACAAAGTCCGTCAGGTGGCTGTAGAGCGTGTTCAGGAACCAGAGCATGTTATGGCGGAGCGCAAAGCTTAGTGTATTGCTCCTGTCATCGAATGTCCGGTTTGTTGGGTCTGAATATTGTAAACGCTGTATCACGATCATCTGTTTAGCCCTGCGAATCTGCATCAGAAAGACAGAGATCCGCTGGTATCGCAGAATGGATTCTTTGGTGACTATATTCGCCACTGGCCAGGGAAGAACGTAATCCAACGAGATAGCCTGGAGCATCGACACTGATCTTCGATTATTGTGCTTGGAAATAGACTCAGGCGAAGAGCGGACGATGATCCTGGATGGATCAATAAAAGGCAGGACACTGAACGCGCTCTGCGCCAGTTCGGTCAACAGAAATCTGTCGCTCCAGGCAGCTCTTCCCCGGTCAATGAGGTCGAATACTTTTTCGTCAATCGGTCCAAAAACACTCATGTCTTTGCAAAGATAGATGTGTTCCAGACACTGCAGGGAGACCCATAGTCCACACTGCTGATCTAGTTCTTTGCGCAGCAATGATGATGTGAGGGTATGGCTCTGGTCCACGAGTTTCCTCAAGGCCGACTCAAATAATGCCGAGAAGGGGAGACAGAATGATGAATCCGGCGAAAGAACATCATCAAGGCTTAATGAATAGTTTGAACGATGTTTCGCATCTTCAGGCGTATCCAACTGCCGTAGAAAGACCCTGCTTTTGCCCGTGATGAATATCTTCCGAGCGATGGACCGGATGAAACGCGGCGCATTTAGCAGTCCCGCGGTTTCATCCAAGGTATACCAATCATGCCACAGTGTTCGTAGATCACTATCGTTACAATTGTCCAGAACAAAGAAGGCACCGGGCTCTTCCAATTGGCCCGATTCCATCCAAGTGCGGATAGGGCGTGCATATGTTTCGAAACACGCAATGAACAATTTTGTCAGATAGATAAACTCAGTGTCATCCCCAGTTGCTTGAGTCATGCAGACCAAATCATAAAGTAGATCAAGACACCGCGACGAGTTGTCTTGGGTGTCTTTCCGGGGATCCGACACGAGAGATGACAGTAGCAGTAATAGCCTTGATTGGTGGCGGACATCGTCAGACAACTGCAGGAGGCTGACAGAAGAAGTGGAGCGTTCAGAAATGTATTTCGACTGCAGATTCGACATATACTTGTCAAACTCATTTAGGCATTCTTCAATGCCTCTGGTGAAAGTACGCACGTATGGTGCGGACTTCGCGAGGTCGAGAGTCTTGACAAACCGTCTCAAGACGTCTATTTGAGCCCCAGTGACGCTCAGCGATCGTAACACTGAAGATAAGGCCTCATTCGATAGATGCCTCAGAGCGTATCGGCGATCTACTACAATGGTCCCATCGTCAAGACGCCAGAAAATGGACGTAGGTAGCCCTTGCAGCATAAAGATGGCCTCTCTCACGACCTGAAGTTCCGTAATGACGCGAGAGGAAACTCCTTCATGTTTTGTACCAGAGCTGTTCTCCTCCCTCCAGAACTGGGCCCGCTCGACGGATGCGACGAGATCTTCTTGGGTCTCTTCCGAAGAGAACACCTCATCTGGGATCACATAGTCTTCATCGTGGGTTATAGGGTCTTGCGGTAGCTTGCCACGATGCGAACTCTCGCTTGAGACTGATAACAAATCGTCATCTGACGAGCCGGCACCAAAGTCCGGCGTCTCCCAGATATCTTCCTCGCAGTATGCAGTGCCCGTGTCGTCCAATTCCGACCACGAAAGAGTTTTTGTGACTTCCTTAGGCTGAGCTTTCTCGATCCAGTCTAATCTCGACCGCTGCGCAGGACGATCGGCCAGTTGTAGGAACAAAGATAGGATCTCTGGAAACCACCGACTCTGGTGTTCATCCAGCTCCGTCAAACGCTTGCGAAGGGCGTCGGCCAGTTCATCTCGGTTGAGGACCTGGAATTTCTCCTGCAGGCCTTCCAGCTGGTGTGCAACGGCGAATTGATTCGTACGCGGATAAGCATTCGATTTTAGCGCATCTTCGGTCCGACGTTTCAAGGATTTAAACCGGGGCGAGTCCTGTACAATTCAATTAGTGGGTAGTTCTGGGGGTATAGTAAGCCAGCACAGACATACTCGCCTTTTGGTCGAGTTTTGCAACGGTCGCAACAAGCTCCTCGGTCAGTGCACTGAGATTGGCTGCGACAGCCATAATTTCGGCGAATGCGCGAAGTCACGGTCTGCGGAATCGAACCTCCTAGGCCCCATTATCCGTTGGGAGAGCGGTGGATGCGGTGGTTACGCGGCGCTGACGCTGGGATTGTTTGGCCGCAAAGTAAATAAAGTCGGAGGATGGGCGGTAGTCGCCACGCTATGCCCGTCGGGGTAAGGCGGCATCTGGCCAGCAACAGAAGGAGACTCAGCGGCCCCGAACAATTTCATGCTGCCACCATTCCCTCTCCCAATCCAGTCGCCTTCCCTGGTAATTTTTCCTGTTCGGCCGTCAAGATGGCCGTCGCAAGACCCATTCGCATGCTGGGTGCGGCATGCATCATCCTGTGTCTCTTCCTGATCTTCCAGATGAACAACAAGGGGCCCTCCGCCATCATCACTAAGGGGCGGCCATATGAGGGCATGAAACGAGACCCCCTTCTCGACCGTAGGTGTTCCCTCTCTGCTCCTTTGGCCCCGGATTATGAGAAGTCTTGAGCGCTCAGTACTGACATTTTTCCTTTCTCATTCTAGCAACCGGAGAACCCGAGGGAGAATTGTGGCGCGCAGAGGATCACGACTATGCTCCGGATAGCCCCAACTCTGCCCGCGTCCCCGCCGCCATCATCTCTCTGGTGCGGAACGAGGAATTGGACGAACTGATCCCGACGATACGCGATCTCGAACGGACATGGAACAGCAAATTCAACTACCCGTGGATCTTCTTCAACGACAAGCCGTTCACTGAGGAGTTCAAGAAGCGGACCAAGGCGGAGATCAAAGCGAAGACCTTCTACGGTATGATGAGCCGCTGCATTGTCAAGGAATACAGTACGGTTTGCTAAGTCTGATTGCCTACAGAACAAGTGCCCAAGGAACACTGGGAGGTCCCCGAATGGATCAATATGGACCTCTTCCGCGAATCCGCCGAAATCCTGAAGGAGAAGAACATCCAGTACAGTGACAAGATCTCGTACCACCAGATGTGCCGGTGGAACAGTGGCATGTTCTACCGCCATCCCATCCTCGAGAACTACCGCTACTACTGGCGTGTTGAACCTAAGGTCCAGTTCTTCTGTGACATCGACTACGATATCTTCCACTACGTGGCCGACAACAACATCACCTATGGTTTTACCATCAACCTCTTTGACGCCCCTGAGAGTATCCCGTCTCTTTGGCCAGAAACGAAGAAATTCCTCGCGGCAAACCCCTCTTACGTCTCCGAGAACAACATGATGGCCTGGTTGACGGACGACCAGCTCCGGCCGGAACACACGCGGGATGCGAACGGATACTCCACCTGCCATTTCTGGTCTAACTTTGAGATCGGTGACATGGAATTCTTCCGGGGAGAGCAATATTCTGCTTATTTCGATCATCTGGATCGCTCAGGTGGTTTCTTCTATGAACGATGGGGTGATGCTCCCGTTCATTCCATCGGTGTTGGCTTGTTTGCCGACTCGGCGAAGGTTCACTGGTAAGTGGCGCTCTTTATATACTGTTCATCCTTGAATCCTCGCTAAATATCATCTCACAGGTTCCGTGATATCGGATACCGTCATATTCCCTACTTCAATTGCCCCAACTCGCCCAAGTGCCACGGCTGCACGCCCGGAAAGTTCTACGCCGGTGAACCCTTCCTGGCCAAGGAGGATTGCCGTCCTAGCTACTTCAAGCATGTTGGAATGCATTAAACTCGTCATGATAAGATGGACAGCAAATTTCAACACCCGGCTGCAGGCAAGCTGAATCAGGTCCTACGTCCGTCATATGGGCGGACTCTGTTCCGGTGTCATGCATACCCGATATTCAGAGCCCTGCATGCATACAGATGTATGCAATACTATCCCGACATGTCTATACAGACGACACTCAAGTGTGGCTATGACCGGTTCCTGCTATAACCGCTTACCTCGCATGATCGGGGATTTCCTTGTTCGCTCTATATTTACGGGGGCGTTGTGATGGGTTGGGCTTCTAATGTGTTTAATTTGAGATTCATGTGTTGTTACATATTGCTCGTTTGGTACCTTGTTTGCGGGTGCCGTGAGGAATCGCTGGACCGGCCTCTATGTATCTATATCTTATTCTTGGTAACCAGCTTTCATTTCGGATGAATATGTCATGGACCGCTCGCGTAATATACAATTAGTACTCCGTAGATATTTACAGCCCTGGGCAATGTGGACATGTCATATTCGGAAGATAATAACTCGACAGTCATCGATCGAACAGCAGGTTGCTCCGACAGGCCGGACAGATGCTTAAGACATGCTCGCCTCAGCCTTTGCCCAATATAAACTATGTGAAATACTCTTTCCATCGCAACGAAGAACCGGAAGAGAAAGAAAGTAATGGTAGCGGCCCCTGATGTTCACTATCTCAATAATACACAAATACAAGCACGATGCTCACAACATACAACATTGGCAATCACTGGTATAGAAAGCACACGCGCAGCGACTCCCACCCGCCGACGACGGGAGAGGAGCGCGCACCACCACCAAGGCACACTGCAGAACCTCATCCAACTGCATTCTAGGCTAGAAGTAGTAGTATGTATACAAGCTTTCCTATCATATCAACCCGACACACAAATCAAGGGAACAAAGAAACGGACGGCGCTCTTTTTCCTCTCACGCACTCGCCATTTACTGCTCCTCGGGGTAGAGCTCCTCCCGGAGAGCGACGCCGAGCTCCTGACGGAGACCCTCGAGGGCCTCGAGGTACTGCTTGTACTGTTCCTGGGTCTCGACCTTGGCCTTGATACCTGTTTGCGAGTGAGTGTGTGTTCCGGGTGAATTCCCCCGCAGTAGGGAGACATGAATGAGAGCGCACCTTCGAAGACACGGACGGCAGTGGGGAAGTCGTTGACACGGCGGGCGGCCTTGAGGGCAGCGGAGAGGACCTCGACGGAGGGGACGAGATCGTAGGCGAAGCAGTTGTTCAGGTTACGCTGTGGGCGCGGACGATGTCAGTGGGTGATATTGACGGTGGAAGGAGGCATTCGGGGGTCTGGGACTCGGCCCAATGGCAGATATGGGGTTTGTAATGTGAGGCAGGCGGTCGGCTTACCTGGAGCTCGAAGACATCCTGGACACCGTCGAATTCCTTCTCGAATCTGTGCGTCGACGCATGTCAGTCGCAGGAGGTCGTGGTCTCGGCGATCGAGAACCCAGAATTCCGGCATCAGGAGGAGGCCGGACAGGCCCCTGCGATGGCGGTGCCTGGCGTCCCCTCCGGCACGTCGGAGGGCCCAATGGCTGCGTAGTGGTGAGAGCATACCTGGCAGAGAACTCCTCGTACGTCTCGTCCTCGTGGTGGCCACCCAGGCGCTTGGAGGAGGTGCTGAAGGCCGGACGGTTGATAGCGAGAGCAACCGGGGTCTGCACCCGGGACCGGGGCAATTGGGGAGCTCTGAAGAGACCGGCGGGGCGGACGGCGCGGGTCGCGACACGGAAGACGGAAGTGGGCGACATGGCGAGAGGAAGATGCAGTGGAGGGAAGGGGGGGAGTGGATTGGAGCGTGGGTGAGGAAACGGGACGGATGTTGACGAGGTTGAAGTCAGAGGTTCCGGCGGCTGCGCTAGGATTTTGCGGGTGGTGGTGTGAGGGCGGCTGTTGCTGCCTCAGGCTCGTTCCGTCGTGCGCATTTCAGCCCGTCATCGACCGCTCCGGCCATGCCCGATCGGGTATTCTGGCCTCAGGCATAGTAATCACGTGGTCTGTGATTTCTATTTGCTCTATATGATTGGTTCACACCTAGTCAGGTGGCAGGGCCGACGCTGATTGGTGGGCTGGCCGACCTCATGGCCGCAAACAGAATCGTCGACTGTTAGCCAGGATGTTACTTTGGATGCTTGATGTATTTAGGCGGTTGTGGACATGGTTATGATTGTAGACATATTGGTCCATTGGATATTGTAGTGCCATGGTATCTTATATTTTGGGTGTGTGAGAAAGCGGACGCGGGGCCAACAATATATATTCAAAACGTCGAATGCTGAACGAACATCATAGGTACAAAGAACCACAATCCTGGCATGATTACACTGTGATTAGTGATCGATCCGACTCGGATGTTTGATCTGGTGTAACTCGGTCCGATATAACCAACATTGGGCTTGTGTAATCGGATCGTCCTGGAGATTCACTTGCGAAACCATTGAATGGTACTCCTGCGTACTCAATGTCACTCACCCTGAAATCACAGGTCTCGAAATGAAGGAATTTTACTTGGAAGCAAGGGTCTCTGGCAAATTATCTCGATCTAGAATTTTGTCTACTACAGATGAGTATGACCAGCCACATGGTATGTTCCTTCATTAATAGCTACTCCAGAGGAGAATGGCAGTGAGATACTAGCCTAGAGAAGGCTAGTCAATATCAGACTGGACATTCAAGCATGTGATTGGGACCTGTAGTAGACAGATGGTACATACTCCGTAGTTTCTCCCTCGGAGATAATTCCCAAGGTGGATATGAATGGACATTCCAATTATACGTCTCTGCGATAACACCAGATCAATGATCGTATAAACAATAACAATAAGCTCTTCGCAATGGATATAAAAGTGTATAGAAAACTGGTGCCTGACCGGAAGCTGCGGCGCACATGATCGCCCCTTTTTCATGGTGACCTCGGCACTAAGCCGCATCGGGGAGTCCCCTGGCGGGCGGGAACCAACCAGACTCAACCACTCACCAGCTTTTTCTCTCTCTTCACCTTCCCTCCCTCAACCCTCTCTTCTTCCCTCTCCACCTCCTGTCTCCGCCATCGCCGCCGCCCCAGTCGACTTTTTTCTTCTCCCTTTCCCTCTCTTCTTTCTCGCTTCTCTTATTCTTTCCTTCCCTTTCGCGTCACTCTTTCCTGGTTCGTTCCAGTTCCCTGGCTGTTGGTCAACCTTGTCAGCCTCCGACGGACGTAATCCTTCCGCAAAGTAGTCTCCAATTCATCTGAACCGAGTCTCTTCAGCCCTCCTTCGCTGGAGTTTCTTCATTTGTCGACATGGAGGCCCTTCAGAACATCCCGCTTCCCACCATTGATCGGCCATTTGGCGTCCACCTATGGCCCATCTTCGACAAGGCCTTCGAGGCTGTCGTGGGCTATCCCGCCAGCGAATTCCGCTTCGTTGAGGGTGTGACCCCCATGTCCGGCTTTCGGGAGACCGCGGCCATGCTGGTCACCTACTACATCACCATCTTCGGTGGTCGCGCCATCATGAAGAACTTCCCTGCGCTCAAGCTCAACACTCTGTTCATGATCCACAACTTCTACCTGACGGCGATCAGCGCAACCCTCCTGGCTCTCTTCATTGAGCAGCTTCTGCCCATCATCTGGAGAAACGGCATTTTCTTCGCTATCTGCGACCACCAGGGTGGATGGACCCAGCCCTTGATCGTCCTGTACTATGTGCGTCCTACCTCTCTTGACCCGCGCGCGGAGGCACTCGCAATCATGCTGACTGGTGTATAGCTCAACTACCTGACCAAATACCTGGAGCTCCTCGACACCGTCTTCCTGTTCCTCAAGAAGAAGCCTCTGACCTTCCTCCACACCTACCACCACGGCGCCACGGCTCTCCTGTGCTACACCCAGCTGATCGGCTTGACCGCGGTTCAGTGGGTGCCCATCACCATTAACCTCCTCGTCCACGTTGTCATGTACTGGTACTACTTCCAGAGTGCCCGTGGTATCCGTATCTGGTGGAAGGAGTGGATCACCCGTCTGCAGATCATTCAGTTCGTCATTGATCTTGGTACGTTGCTCCCTCGGTATCAGCAGTACTTCCGACAGTCCTAACCTACCTTAGGCTTCGTTTACTTTGCCTCTTACACCTACTTCGCTTCTACCTACTTCCCTTGGGCCCCCAACATGGGCCAGTGCGCTGGTGAGGAGTTCGCCGCTTTCGCCGGAATTGCCATCATCAGCTCTTACCTGTTCCTCTTCATTTCGTTCTACATCGCTACCTACAAGAAGGCCACGAAGACCGGCCGCCCCCGTCGCAACACTGGAAGACAGGCGGTGATCGATATGGCCAAGTTCGAGGTTGCTCCCGCCGGTGCCAACGGTGCCCCTGCCAATGGCAACGCCAAGTCCAACGGAACCGCGGCTTCGACTGGCCGCTCTAACGGCCCCGTCACTCGCTCCCGCAAGGCCTAAATATCCCATGGGGTGCGTGCAGTCGACCGGTTACTTCATGCATTGAAACCTCAAGCGACTATATTTCGCAACCGAGGTGTTCCGTGGTGAATATTCTCCAAGTATGGTCCTCTGCTTCTCCGATGGTCGTCCGTCTGCCATCGGGACGATCTACCGAAAACACGCGTCGCGATGATTCTCTTTCTATCTTGGTGTGCAGCATCTTATTCTCTTTAATGAATGACCATTATGATATTGGTCGCTTTCTCTTTGCGACCCGTTAATGCATGTCATGGGTTCGCTCCGCCGCGTTGAGCCTGCGGTGTTTGTCTGAGCCCACCTGTGTGCGAAGGACTTGCTTCTGCCTGAAGAGATGCTCGACCGCGATCTTCAGTCTGTATTTTACATATCATTTGTCAGCCTTCGTGACGATTTGGGAGCTGCGGGCGGCAGCCTCATCTTTCTCTTTTGTTTTTTTCTGATACTATTTCTAGTGAATTATTATAGACGTAACCATGGCCATGTGTGCATGTATTTTTGTCTAGCTAATCCTTTTGCTTGCCGTTGCTGTTGTATATAGATACAATGTTCTATTATGAGAAGTCTCATGTTCAGGACTGCACCTTGTATACAATCTCGGACGTCGTATCATGTCTGTCGTCTCAGGTATACCATGAGACGCATACATTCACTTGAGCGGATAGGGCACAACAACAACGACCAAGTCGATGACAAGGGCATGCGCCTGTCAACCATCCAGATCTGGGGTGGACTTGTTGCTGGCCGCACGGCACATCAACGGGCTAACTGGTTGAGGCCAGCAGTACCATACGGATTCCTTGCTTGATTATATATAGAATGGAAAAGGGCTGTCGGCGCTTCATGCAGGAGCCTGCCGGCCCATACTCCTGTGAGCAAGGTCAACTTGGATTACATCCCAGAACGATAGGCGCATATAGAGAGCGTTGGGAAGATGGTATATGTCGGTCGAGTCAGCGGCACACGGAACAACAGCCGCGCAGGCCAGCGTTTAGGGTATGGAAACCACTTGGCTGGTATGCCTGACATCGTGTTCGCGATGAACTGTGTTACAAGCTGGATCCGCCGGGATAGTCTGCACCTATACAACGCGTGCGACGTTGAGACACTCATTCAGAACTGGAGTAGCCATCTAGCTGTTCAACAGCGGATCTTCCGGGGTGATTCCTGGTGGAATTTGCGCTCTCCTTCCCAGAGAGTCACGGACACGGCTTGATTGGGGAACGTGAGCTGCAGAGGTAAGCGTTGTGGTTTATTCCCTTGTCGAAAGCGCTACTGGAGGTGTGGTGGCCGTTCAGATGGCAATTCAAAGTAAGTGTTTGAAGGCAATGACTCGAGAGTCGGCGCACTCTATACTGCGCCATGTATTGCTGCCATCTGTGCCAGCTTCGTCAATCTGCCCATATAATAAGCCATTCTATCAGATTCTCCGACGATATGCCGTTAACCGAGATGCGAGTCCGCACATTACCTACAGACGAACGCGGCTAGACCATCGGAGGTGTCACTCTTGCTCGACAGTAGGGCAAGACCGGGATTGCCCGATTAGTGAGCTCTCCGACTCCCCGTTACGCTGCAAGTGGTATAGACTCGACTCGGCCTTGCCCGCAACAGACAGGTGAAACTTCAATGAATCACAACTCCGCACAATCTGACTACCACTAGCGAAGTGAGTGCCCTTGCGCTCAAGCCTAGTCGGCTATCAGCATACCAAACCACCGACACCAGATGAGCTCACAAGACGGAGTAGGCAAATCAGATATGAGATGACGCTCGATTCCATCCTCTTCAACGCTCTATCAGGCGTTCGGCGAGAATAGTGGTTGACCATTCCCCACCGCGACGAAGATCAGATCAGACCTGCAATTTATTGTTTCCAACGTACATTAGCAGCCGCCCCAAGCGGCCTAGACGGGGATTTGCTTTTGCGACCCCAAGTCTCCGTTCTTCCGTTCAGGACGAGGATGAACTAGCGGTCAGAGGACGAAACACGCCGTCATCCGTTTTGGGCGACGATAGGGCGTCGGCTTGGTCAGGACTCGGTTCTGATTCGAGGAAGCTGATCGATGATAAAGGCGGCGACAGGCATCTTGCGAAGGTTCCATTCTTGATCAAGACATGATGATCGCTGTCAATCATCCGTCGTCTGGTCAGGGCGCTGACGGGAATGACAGGCCATGACAGCCAAGGGAAGGGGGAAAGGAGTCAAGGAGACACGGCGTTCGGTCGTCTCTTATGTCTCCATAACGCATGCTATTGAGCGTGTAGATTAACAGTTATGTAGGGACGCGCCGGGCGCGACACGTCTTGCGCATTCTTCGCGGCAACTTCATTTCGCATTCCTCGCTGGCGATTACGACCACGTTTTTATCTGGTGGGATTACTATCGTCGTGAAGTCGTCATCGTCCTCCGGAGTACTCTCCTGACGAGCGCTCTCCGCATTACCCCCTGGATTCGGGAACCTCAAACGTCCTCCACGACCTCCTACATAGCTAGGTACAGGATGCCAACCACTGCTCAAGGAGCGCAAATATGGACCGGGATCATTGACGCTAGTCTACGTTTGCCGTGACGAATACTAACGTCTGACTTTTGAGTCAGGGGTGAAGCCAGCATTCGTCCCGATAAGGTGAAGGATAAAGGACGAAAATGGCATCACATCCGAACTGTTTAATCTATTCTTGATTGAACCGGTCGGTCGTCAATTACCTGGCATCCTGGTTGATTTCATGGTAATCTATCCCCGGCGGGGAGATTATTGATGTCTGGAAGGACGGTATACATACTCTACGTATGTCTCCCGGTAGACCATAACGGCTCGAGATAATGAGCTCACACTCTCCCCACAATAAGAAGAGCACTCTGGCAATATCTGGAAACATAGCAAGGGATAGAGCCAGAGAAACAACATAGGAACCTTACACGACGTTCGTTCAGGGCTGGGAAGCATGGGCCGAACAACTCATCATAATCTATATGCCACGCCTCTTTTTTTTTTTAGCGCCCATGCGTCGTCCGCTCTCTACACTCTGGGGAAAGTCTCACAGAGGGGGTTGGGAGAGTCAGACGCCACGATATCGACCTGCAGATGATACATACATGAAGCGTTCGCTGTCTTCTAAATTTATCGCCCGGACGAACCTTCTGCAATGTAGAGTTCGCCCCGGCATTGGCCTCAGAGCATTCTCCAGGCGTCGGCATCGATAACCTCCGCCGTGTCGCTGGCTGGGAATGTTTATCGGCCAATGGATGCGGCGGATCTGGCGCAAGGAGGGCGGGATAGAACGGGCGCAAAGATAGGGTGCCGGTTTGCTGGTGGGATGTTGGCCTTCAAGTCCACGCTCATGCAGGCCACTTGCATCCTCCATCCGCCCAGTGTTGCGTG
Source organism: Aspergillus sp. MEXU 27854 (assembly GCA_019721355.1). Lineage (NCBI taxonomy): Eukaryota > Fungi > Ascomycota > Eurotiomycetes > Eurotiales > Aspergillaceae > Aspergillus > Aspergillus sp. MEXU 27854. Next base: position 810,828 of record JAGMTT010000002.1, read on the forward strand.
GACGCGATGCAGGCGGATGCACGCTGCGCATAGTCTGTCGCTCGGTCTTCCAGCCACATGTTGCGCATTGTTGCGGCCTGGGGAAGAGGTTGCTCTCGATGGCTGAGGGTCTTCTCGAAAAGGAGACCGACATGCTTGTTGGATCCCTTGGCCCATGCGTTCCGCTGTTTCACTCTGCAACGCCGCATTGCTGCCGTTTCAACGGGCGAACCTGCCGCTTCTTTTCGCTCAGCCGGGTGGACTATGAGGTAATGATAATGCAGTTGGTCTGAGATTCGACTGCTTGTTGTCCATACGGGGTATGTCGTTCCGGCCAACCTCCTACTCCGCATCACTACTTCCGGAGTACGGAGGACTCTGCAAGTTTCACTGAGAGAGCCCACGTAATAATAATACCTTGTGCTAAACCTCCACCTGCGAGACTGGGCCTGTGTCTATACCAACTGGGGTACGACGTGAAAATTTTCGACCGACAACCCTAACCGACAGACATTTTATTCTGCCTGGATTCCGACGATGCGGGTGTTACAGACCTACATAGTTGGCAGTAAGGAGCCCATCCAGCTGCAGGGAGGTCCAATCTATCCTCCAGAATCTGGTTCGATGGGGAAAGGACAAGCACCAACGGCAGGAGATTTTTCTGGGATCTGGATTTCTCCGTCCAGCATGGAGCTCGCTCGAACTCCAGACGGGATGATAGTTCGTATGGCGTGTTTGAGTTAAACCAGAACGACTCCACCACGCTGGGGCAGCGGCCGGTCTCTTGGCACCTTTGCCTATTCCAACTCAGACCATCGGACACATGGATCCGGCCATGCGATACGTTCCATCTGTGATCGATCGGCTGGCCGTGCGGGAGTCAAAGTGGTATGAATGGACGGAGTACAGAGTACTGTCGAACATTCCTGTCTGGATTGGATCCCGAAAGGAGACGACCACAATGTACAGAGTACCCCGTATGGAATGACACGGTTCTGGGAAGAGAACTCACTCCACTGCTGGAATTTTCCAGTGGGGCAGACACGGCCAACGCTCGTCACGCTGTTTGTTGAAGTCATCCCATGCCCTTCCGGGCTTAATCTACGCTGTATCAAGCACACCCCCCCCAGCCGGATTCCACATGGCGCCAACTGCGAGCGGATGCGTGCCCGCCCACCCAGTGTCTTTCCTCTCGTCGATCAGCCCGGGGCCCGGGATTGGTTGCTGGCGGGTCATGGCGTCCGGCTGCTTTTTCCTGTTGAAGGTGGAGGCGCAGGAGGGAGCAATCTACATGTTGCCGCCGACTGGCCGGATAGACACCTTTTCGGCCAGGAAGACACGGAGCCAATCAATAGCAGAGTGGATGGATAGTTCATTCCAGCTGTCTCAATCCTTTCAAAAAAGAAAAATTCTTTCTGGTCATTCATTACCTTGACTGATTCTGGTACTAGGTCAATGCACTCTCCGCTCGATAGCTCACGTTGATACGTCTCCTGGATTGAGTTCTATAATGCTCGGTGGCGCTCTGACTCGGACAGTCCAACGAGAGAATCGAGAAGAATGGCCGTTCTCCGTGCCATGCAGGGTGTTTTAGTCAGGAACTCGTCCACGCAAGGGTTTCTGCACCCTGATATCCCATCTGTCCCACTTGGTCTGGTCCTGCAGGAGTCGGCAAGGATTGTTGGAAATGTCTTTTTCTCAACTAAATTATGAATATATTTTCTTTAAAAAAAGAAAGAATAATACATACCCCTTGACGCACGTGTGCACACGCCCACTGGCCGGAGGTTGTGTGATCTTCTCGGATGGCATCGAGGGTGGCTTTCTGGATTCCCCTGTTCTCAGATCCACTTGGAGGCATGCCAGCCCGTGTGGGACAGCAAGCATCAGACGGATATATCTGCGAAGAGATCCTGCTCGCCCGTTGTTCGTAAGCTCTGCATCTTAGGGCTTGCCGCCGACTCTTCTCTCATACTCTCGAATCAGCGAATGAAGCTGCATTCGATGAATCCTTCTCCTGAGTCTGCTTATTACATATATTAATACTTCCTACCAACCTAATCGACATTATAATTCCGTCTCCTGCTACCAAACTACTACTACGCGACATGATGTACGACACCGCACCCCCCCTCGACCTCAAATACATCAAGTCGCGGCATCTCCCCCGGCGCTACGATTCAGAAGAAGAGGAGATCTCCGAATCGGAGCTCGGGGGCCAGGAGAATGCCTTCTCCCCCGTCGAGTCCTACAAAGCGCCCGGGACATGCGACTCTGATGCCAGTGCCGACGAGCTGTCCAACGCGGACGACGCCGAAAAAGCCGCGCACTTTGCCCGTTTACTGCCGCCATATTCGTCGGCTGGCTTAGGCTCTCGCCCCGTGTCCATGGATACCGTCAAACGCAGCAGTGGCACGACGTTCGTGGCCGACTCGTACATCTTCGATCATGATGACGATGTCATCATTGAGCTGCCCTCGCCCGACGCAACCTCCCCCATGACCTCTCCAACCTTTCTGCAACCGACGGTGTACGTGCCTCCGGAATCGCCAGTGTCCATGCGGCCGTCGTCCCGATCTTCGTCTCCCACCTCAATGCTGTCCGACGACGACACGGACGTGCTCGTTGCCGAGCAGGTCACGTTTGTGAAGCCCCGTCCCAAACCGAACCTAATCCTCATCAGCCCGACCCCCGACCAGTCGGCCTTCCCGTTCAAATCCGCCTCCGCTGTGCAGACGACGTTCCGGGAGAACGACCTGCGCCGGGCGGACGCCTCAGACGCGGAGCCGGTCTACTCGCTCACGCAGGCGGCCAAGTCGCAGCCCGCACTGGGCGACTTCAAACGGGACGCCCGGGCAAAGAACGACGCCGCAAAGCGCGGCAGCCTGCAGCTCTGTCTCCGCGGCCACGACGGGCAGCCGATAGGGCCGGGGACAGCCGTCTCCAACCCGCTGGCGTCGCTGGCCGAGGTACCTGAACATCCCCGCCCACTGTCCGTCCGCTCGCAGTCCATCTCGTTCCCTCGTCCCAAAACCGCCTTTTCGGAGAAGAGTCCGTCGAGCCGGTCTCGCCCGCCCACGGCGGGCATCCGCCGGCCGCCCTCGCTGCAGAGCCTCAGCAGCGTCTTCCACTCGCGGCATGCGTCCATCTCCCCCCCCGATGACAAGCCCCTCCCCTACAGCCACTCGAACGCCAGCTCCGAGTACTCGGTGGCGTCGCCGACGACGAGCCGGCGTGGCTCGCCCGCCCCCAGCCCGACGACATACTACAGCGCGCCGAATTTCACGCGAGACCGGTCGGGGTCGGCGTACAGCAACTCCAGCCGCACCCCGCTGCCCATCCGCAACTCGATGATGAAGAGCTCGACGGCGTCCAGCCTCTACTCGGGCAGCAGCCTGCGGTCCGAAGTCGAGAGCGTCCGCAGCCTGGATCCCAGCGACGTGGCCGAGTCCGAGCCCAAGCCGCATAGCCGCCGCAAGAAGAGCATGCGGAGCAACAAGCTCAGCAAGACGGACGTCGGCGAGTCGTCAAGCGCGAAAAGTTTCATGGGCTTCATGTTCCGCGGCAAGCGGAGGTCGACCATCAACACCCTTAATGCCTAATTCTCTCATCTGCATCTGCCAGCATACTTGCTCCATGCCGTGTGCATTGACGTGTTCCGCGGATGATTCATCCATTTTTATTACTTTGTGACATATTTCCAGCGACTTTTTCTGTTGAGCGTTCCGGATGGGCTGATTCTGGGTGGCATGTTGTCTTTCCGTTGATGTTTTCTGTTTCTTCTCTTCTTACGCTCCCTACCGATACCACTTGGCTCCACTTGTTCATCTTCCTGTACCATAAATGTTGTGCGTTATGTCCGGCTCCCTGGAGGGGACCGACGATCAGATTGAATAGATTCTTGACACGGCTTTTCTTCCTGGTACGACACGGACAGTCAGTTCAGTGCATTTACTTCATCTGCCCGTCTGCTACCCTCCCATTGACTCGCTCACCGGCTGTGGAAACATCGGAAGACCCTACGCTGCTGGCGGTTTGAGATACATTGTCCCAATTTACCGGGCCGGGAGCTGGACGGCTGGATCCACCCGTGTCTTTGATGAAGGGGCGTCGTTGATTGCGTCCGGCTGGCCTCTCCACATGCAAGTTCGATGGGCTGGCATCGGCAGTTGTGACTACTCCACAACCAACATGTCGTGATGTTCCAAGGCCCTCCGTAGCGTGTTGAGACCAGGTCTTGCAGTCCTGCTGCCCGACTCATGTCCAGTGGAGTGCATTCACGACGTGTATCCGGATTCGTTTGTCCACTGTGTACCTTGGCGTCGCCTCGTATGATTCTTCCCCAGTCACTGGTAAGAGAGTTTACCCGGCAGTGATAGCGCCCCCGGTGCCAGCGTCCAGCCGTGTCAGGCGGGCAATATCTGAGACAAGTCAACTGACGTCTCGTATCGCCGTGGCATCGCCAATACTAGCACCCTGACTAGCCGAGACACCAGAGAAGGATTCCAAGCTATGTGCCATCGGTGGACCCCACAGACAGATCGCCCCATACCACTAATCCCAGATCTCGCACGGAATGACCAGAACCTCCGAGCGAACCGCTCCCATACAACCGACGAACCACACCGCTCCTGGGGCTGGACGTCGCGTGGCGCTGGCAGGCCCAGGAATGAACCGTCGTTGGTTGCGAGGCCGATCCACATGTTTCGGGTCGTTCTTGTACGAGTCAGGATTCCGATCGATGGCGCATGGGCCCGGTTTTCATTCACTTTTCAGCTGGTGCGTGCCTGGAGAATTTTTTTTCTTCTTTCTTTCTTCGAAGATGGTTCTATCTGTCGCTAGCTCCCCACTTGTGGCATCGGTAATTGCCGCGGGGCCTTGTTGGCGGATGGCGGAGCAGGAACTCCAGAGTACTGTGTTCTGTCCTTGTTTGCCGGGCTTGTGGGTCGGTGAATCTGGTGTTGATTCACGGGGTTCTGTCTGTGAAATGGATTCATGGGTGCAATTGATGATAGCATAGAGAGTAATCACCGATGCCGGTGAACAGGCGTTTGTCCGGAAAAACACAGAAGGGAATATGCATGGGCATTCCAAGGTCATGGTTTGCATGGCTGTTTGCTTCGCTATTGTCATCACCATGTCAAAGAACCATCACTGCGTTGCTTAAGACGCTTATAAAAATGAGCCCACATCCATTTTACCTTCTTTCTTCATCTCTGACATGGTTTATATATAGCCTTGGACAGGCCTCAAGCAGGTCCTGCACTCAGTCCTTCCCAGCATGAGTGCATGACACTCTACCTTCTAGCACTATATATATCCAACTGCTGGCTGACTGGTTGCTCCAGCAGTTGAAATCCTTTCATACTTTGTTTGTCATGCTATACTACATTTATCACACCCCTGCACAAGCCATGAGAGACAAGTCTCATAGTGAGGCTGTTGTCGTATATTTACATCGTCCAGTGCCGCCACGGGTTCTTCTCCACGTACAACGAACTCGTGGGTATATATACCCCAAACCATGGGATGATCTGATGTCTCTAGCTCCATTATGGGAACACACTTGGGACCCGGGTTACGGCAGCTGCGGAAGTATATCCATCGATTCGCCTGGACATTTTCCTCCTGTCTGTAGACAGGAGGAAAATGTCCCAAACATCAGCGTCCATGTTGGTGAAGACACGCAAGGTAAGTCGAGCTTCCGATAGCCTTTTTCTCGGGCGGTAAAAGTACTGAGAGCCGAAACTGATGTGTATCTATGTATCTGAGACCGGCGTACAGGGAAGATAGCAGCAGCAGTTGGGCCAAGACACAGACAACCGGGGGACTCTCGACCTACTGGCACATCCAACTCCCCGACGTTTGGGATGATCACAGTGCCCTCAGACGAACAACGCCGCGATCCCGCGGCCCAAATCCTATCTACACCTTCCGCTCTTACATAGGCTTGTCGAGGTAATTGGGAGCTTCTCGACGATCTCACGAATCTCCCGGAGGACAACACACGCCTCTCGGATGCGTGGGTAATAATCATCATTCTGATCCCTTTCATTGGCGCTGTGGACAGAGGAAGGAGATGCGCGGCGTGGCACAGTCCACGCAACGCGTGCCCCCCTATCGCCCACATTTAACTGATGTACTGCCCCAACTTGAACAGGTTCAAAGGTATATACGTACCTGATGCTGCTGTGCTCACTGACCAAGGCCCTCTGGTCAACCCTGCTGTCTCGAGGCTATCGCAGAGAACTCATCATGGGATATTCGCAGCCTACGCGGGACGAAATAGCCTCTTCGAGTTTCTATGTGCTCATTGATCTTCTTTTCCGATGGTCTATTTTACGCTGTTGCACAAGTCCAAATGTCGACCATGCCTCATCACACAGAGTGTGACGGTCTATTGATGGGCTTTCGCGTTACCTTTGATCCAGAAGTCCGAGTGCTTACGGCTCGACGTTGAATTTCTTCCGATGGTGTTCCTTTGCGAAGGACCCAAAGGACGCACAGTATTGCGGGTTACAGCGGTCTACGACTTGACCACTGCGCAATGGCTCCGAAGCCCCAGAACCTCTTCTCCCATCCTTCCATCGTGAGCACCGCCTCCCATGAAAGACACTGAAGGCGTCACATTGACGAGCTCCCAGACTTTGTTCGCTCGTGAATGTAGGTCTCCTGATCCGATCTCTCTGATGCGCATGGATTGACCCTCTAGCTCTACCTACCATCGACACAGGCGGATCGATCCGGGCCGCGTCGCGAGGCTATAAAATCATCACAATCATCATCAATATCATTAAGATTTCCATCTCTCCTATCTGGGAAACGCTCAACGTCACCACGTCATCGCTATCTTCAGCGGCAAGATGGCTGCCCAAGCGACTACCCCGTTGACTGAGACGAGCCGCCCGAGGAAGAATGCAGACTTCAATCTGAGTGCAATTGGCAAGCTCACGGGCCTAAAAGTCTGGGATCTGTGGCTTGCTCACGTCCATCAAAACCTCAAAGCGTCGAAGTTTGCTGACCTGATTGAACCGGCGATTTCTATCCCTCGTAAGAGTTATGGAGCAGTGACCCCTACACAGTAATGCCCAAGTTCAGCTTGTCATCCTGGCAGATCTCAAAAGGATGATAAACAACTCAAGGAACAACAGAAGAGCGGCTCGTGAAGTGACAGACCTCTACTGGAGACTTCTCCTCTAGGGTGAGGACGGGAAGCAATGCATGCCTTGCAATATCATGTGTCTCCCAACTTGGCAAGCCCTTGGTTCCAGAAGGTGTTAAACCAGCGGGATAGATGGCACTCCTCCGGTGGTGGGCCATCAATCCCTAGGCTGTACACGCTCCGCTTAAGCTACATGGGAGTCAATGATCTGATCTCGGAGCATCTGGCTCGCCTCGTGTTTTAAGGACATTACTACTCCCTGGTGCAACAGTACAATATGGGTTCAATCTTAAACATCTCGCCGCGTTCATTGCACACAAGGAGCATGGCGCCCCAATCTGGGAAGAAGGCAATGGCGGAAGAACATCAGTGGCATCTACAGGACGCGGGAACTTCGACCCTAAAGATTACGAGCTGCTGGTCATAGTAATCTGGAGATCGATCAAGACCAAAAGAATTCTCCACCGAAGACTAAGCTCAACGATTACTTCCGGAATAGACCAGATCAATACCAAGGACCTGCGAGACCCATACTTTGAACTTTCGCGGCTTCAACAACCCCCCTTGTTCATTCAACGGGATTTCACTCATAAGCCTCACAATGCGACGGAGAACCTAATTGTTTGAATCGACTTTGTTCGTCTGCACTCGGTTCGCGCGAATTCTAACCTGGTTAGCTTTTGTATTAACCTATCTGTATAGGTGACCAGAATAGAGCTCTCGACTGGACACATGTAGAGCATCTAATGGCCCCATTTGCTGGTGGTATTCGGCGAGCTGCACCAGCGGACCGACTTAAAAGTCTCTATGTCAAAAGAGCAATGGAAAAACCATGAAAGCCCGAAGGACCTGCGAGATCCATAGAACCATTTTGTCACGAACGAAGTGAATGAGATTATACAATGATGCAGTCAGGTTGTAAACGACGGGTGCTATCTAACCACTCTCGCAACTTAGTAATGTTCAGTAGACATACTAACGGACGATTGAGGCAGAACGCAGGTGAGGAGGATCTGGCTTGTACTATCGCGCCAATCGTCTCCAATAAAAAGAGATCTATGCATGAGTACAGATTAACGGGTAAAAAAGAAAATGCATTGACGGGGAATCGAACCCCGCTCTGCCGCTGAACCTTCCGAATGGAAGGCGGCAATCATAACCACTAGACCATCAATGCTGTGATTGGCTTTAATTTTCCTTTTACAAATGAAGACCAGCAGACTACAAAAACCAATATGGAAATTGAGATGCATCATTGCCAGACATCGATCGCCCTGCAGCGGAACGTCTCTTAGTTATAGATAACCTGATGATGGTGACACCGAGAATGCTCAAGATGTCCAAGCTCACAAGTACAACTGGCCATACATGTACTCCCACTCATAACGGAAACTGTTGTCGTACAACAAGATCTATCATCTAGTTCACCACTGTATAGATAAGCGTATCTATCCCTCCCACTCCAGCGTCGCAACATGCTGATTCCGCACCTGTCCATCAACACACCCAACAGCCACCACGTTGACCCTCCCCTGCTCATCGCGCGTGCACTTCATCGGTCCCGGAACGAGCTCCTCACACCCCAACGCCCGACGCAGACTCGCATCCAAATCGGGCAACATCCCATGCTGGAACTCCAGCTTCCCACCAAACTGCGCCGGCAGATCCTCGTCATCGATCATCTCCGACAGAACGGGATACACCTCGGCCGTAGTCAGAAAGACGAGCTTGGTCGCCGTGACAGGGTCGATCCAGCCCTTGACAATCCTCCAGATTGCGCCCATGTACGCGGGACAGTGGCAGAGCTAGATTCCTGCCGTCAGCCGCATTCATCTAGAGACGGAAAACAAGCGCAGCAGCAACATACAACGATCTTATCGATAATCTCTGGATAGCACGTCGCCAGCAGCCCGCTGACATCGCGCGCAAAGCCGCGCAGGTCGAATCCCTGCGCGAGGGTCAGCGTCGACGCATCGGCGAGGATGACCGAGCCAGTGAGCGGGGTGTCTGCGTCTGCATCGCGACGATCGGTGACCGCCGCGCAGATGGGGATCGCGACGCGAGTGAGGTGATCGAAGAGCAGCGCGGCCAGCTGGAGGATGTCGATCCCGCGGAGCGGCGGCGTGGCTGCGTCCGCCGCTGACGACGGGTCGACCGCCGGGGTGGGATCGAGATAGCGCGCGTGCTTCCAGCCCTGGATGGTGGTCTTGGTGATGTTGCCGATGTGCGTGAGACAGATGGGGAGGCCGCGTTTGGTGCGGCGGCCGATCCAGTGCGGGTACTGTTTCGTTGTCTGGTTAGAGGGGCCATTCGAGAGAGTGGGGATGGTGAGTGACTGACTACGCCGCGGGCAGCCTCAAAGTCCTCGACGCGGATGCGGTCGTAGATGTCGAGGGTTTGTTTGTCCTTGCGGAAGCGGGTGGCCTCGAGGTACTGCTGGAGGGCGGCGTCGGGGTCTAGACGACGGGCACGCAGGAAGCGACTGGTTCGTTAGTTGACGTGGTCATTGATGTCGGGAGGGGCTGTACAGAAGCGTGGTCTCGTCGTTGATGGCGAAATTCGCATCGTCGTCCTTCAGACCGGCGGGTCGATCGAGGAGGTTCTTCTCCGCACAGAGCTGGGAGAAGGCGGCGAGGGCCGCCTTCTCCTCGTGCAATGCGGTACACTCGTGCTCGACGGTCATGGTGTGGTGTGGACGAAGCGACTCGAGGGGTTACAGGGGAGGAAAACACGGTCAATTGACGGTAAGCGCCGCGTCTAGCTGCATGAAGAGATGTAACCTCGTGTGTTGGCGCTACAAGCGAGACGAATTGCTTCCAAAAGACAGTCTATTTCTGGTCGCCCAAGGCGCACTTTTGTCTGTAATCTATCCAATCCAGGGAAGGTCTGCCCAATATACAACTTCTTGGGAATGTTCAATGACGGACCAGCACCGCGGTCCACGCCATCCTCGAGAAGACGGCGACATTATAGCTATTTGCATATCAGAATCATATCGGGTCCAGCCCTGCATCTTGACCCGCCCAAACGCCATCAAAGTGTGAAAATCAAGGTGAAACGAAGTCTTCCACGCTAAACAACAGAGAATAAAAAGCGCTCCCATGTCTGATGCATTCGGCATCCGTTGAAGTGAGTGTCGGGCATCATGGGAGGAGAATCGACGATCGAATGTCGTCCATTCGATCAATCCAGCCTTCGGGGAACGTGCGTCGTTTGAACCAGACTTTCTCTAGTTCCTCCAGACCTTTTTCCACGTTCTGCGGCGAATTAGTCGGTGATTGAAGACGATCGAGGGAGCGAAACAAACCTTGAACCCGAACCGCTGGAGTGCCGTCATGGTCTGCCGCACATATTTCTGCTCCGTCTCATCGCGGGTCTCCCGTCCCGCGGTGAACAGCGGCCACAGCACCGCCAACTGACCCACATCTTTGGCCAGTTTGCCGATCAACGACAGGATGCGTGACGCCAGCATGTCCATCATCGCTTGCTCGAGCTGTCGATCCGGCCGATCGGCGGCCCCAACCTTGTGGAGGAAGATATTGGTCGCCTTCTCGTAGGCCTCGATGCATCCCGCATACTCGAGCACTTCCGGGTACTTGTACTGCCGCAGACTTTCATCATCGAGGCTGGTCAATTCTTGGAGACTGGGCGGGGCCTCCAGCCGCCACTCGACCAGCCGCCGGTGCAGATCACGATAGACGATGTCCTGCTGCTCGTACGTCAACCATCCGGCGTGTTTGGCCTTGCCAAACGCACTGATCGCCGCCTGGATCTCCATCATGACGGACCAGCACTGCCGCAGCTCGACCAGGAGGTGCGTGTCCCCGGGCGATTCCGGCGACAGGCTTGGCGTGCCCAGATTGTACTCCCATCCACCGCCGTGGGTTTTCCAGTAGCTCCCTTCCACCACGGTTCCTTCACTGGTAGCGCACGCGCCGGCGACATCGAGATAGGAGAGGAGGGAAACAAGGAAGGGTCGGAGGGGGTGGTTTAGTTCGGCGAGGCGTTGGGCTTCCTTTCCGGGGTCGGTGTTGGGGAGGAAGAGAATGCGGTAGATTTCGCGGGCGCCTTTGAGGTGAATGGTCCAGTTGTGGTGTTGGGAGTCCATCATCTGAGAGGATCTGTTAGCATGGACGTGTTTAGAGCAGGCTGCGTATTAATACAGCCTCAGCATTATCGCAACGGTCGTGGACGCACCTCGAATAGCGAGAGCAGTAAACAGGTGGCAAAATCGGCCAGCCGGAGCTGCTGGTCGGGCTGCGTGTATCGGGTCCGAAACGAGCGGACCACCTCTCCGTATTTGCCCATGGCTTGTTGAAAGTGTGCGTTTCGATCGTGCCCGGAGGATGTGTTGGCCAGGTGCAAGGCCCCCAGGGCCTGCATGGCGCTGGCCATGGAAGGGGACGAGTGAGCGAGGTCGGGGAAGCAACTCCGGAACGGATTGACGTTGTTCGAGTTATCGTAGATGAGGAGAAGGGTGGAGACCTGATCGATAAAGTGGGTGTAGTAGCGACCTTCTAGGCAGTCCAGGGAGGAGGACATGAATTCGGTGGGGGAGATGGGTTCCTGGAAGTGGTATTTGACCGGACGGAACTCGGACACGGTGGACGGAGAGATAACCACCCCATCGTAGGCATCCGCATCGTCGTCATTCTCCTGTTTGATATTGTGGGTGACAATTGGGGTGGGAGCATCGATGGGACTCGATATGGATTTCTTATCGCGCCGTTTCGCGGAAGAAGATTCCGAAGACGGCGGGGGCGGCCCGTAGACCTTGAAGGTCATCCGACCCTGCGTCCCATCGCATTCGAGGCCTAATCGCGTACAATTCTTGCACGAGGGTGAGGCCTCATCGCAGCGCACGTGTCGTCGTCGACAGGTCGAACAGCCGGTGAACCCCCGATGATGCCATCGACGCACGCGTTTTCGTTTCTCCGGGGCTGGAGGAGCCACCTGAGAGGGCTGATTAGTGGAGGCCGGTGGTTTCACCTGGGCACACACCACCGTATGAATCTCCATGAGGCGGAGAGGGGAAGGGATCGGGAGGAAGGAAATGGGGAGGAGACATGAAGGAAGGGAGAGGAGTCCGACTAGAGCATGGACTAGAGCATGAGAAAGGAGAGGAGAGGAGAGCAAAGGTATACAGAGTAGAGAGGAGAGGAGAGTTGTAAAGAGAGAGAGAGAGAGTAGGGAGGATGTTGAGAGTGGTAGATCTCGTGTTGAAATGAGTTAAATGGAGAACATCAACAGGATCACTGGACCCGGTGGGGCTGCCCGGGATTTGATTTATCTGCTATTCTGCTTGCCTTCACCTTCTTTGCTTTCTCTCTACTCCATTCTCCTCGTGGTTTTGAGTCTTCTGATGATTAGAGTGTCTGTCTTTACTCCGTCAGACGACTGTCCTCGAATTTATCCTCTCGGTGTCTCTTTGTCGAGATCCTGATCGGGAAGAATTATGTACAGTGTGAATCCGGATCATCCACTAGGGCCGATCATGTCTCCCAACTTCCTGTGTGCACTAACTACGGAGTACTCTGCTACGCCTAGTGTCCAGTCAAACCTTCTATCTGCACGAAAATACCTCATGGGGACGCCATCCAATTGGCAATCTCATCTTTGAACTCTCAGCACCACCACCACCAAGCCGGAAGACTGGGCCTCCCCACATTGGCCCACATTATTCATTCCAAGATGAACGGAACTTGTGGATGGGTTCCCGTGTGATTGGCGATCCGACGAGAACAGCGCAACGAGGTACCAGGCCGGAAGAGAACAGAATGGAGGGAGGGGGGAAGGGCTTCGGGGTCATCTCGCACGAATTTGACCTCACTATCATGCCGGTGAATTTCCGCAAAAGAAACCCCAGAGGAAGCTCGAAAAGCGAAGGACCGGCGTCTCAAAGGATTCGCGCCAGAAACCAGACTAATGCTGGCTATCAGCCACGCCAAGCAGTTTCCCTTCAACTTTCTTTCTGATTCGAGGGGGCGCTTGTTGGCTCGCAGTAGGGCATCTCGCGTGGTCGCGCTGATAATTGGACCCTGTTATATCCCGTCTCTCCTCCGCAATGCCACCGATACTCTCAGTCAGACGAATACTATTTCCAGTGTCTTTCTTTGTCTCAACGGAGGCCCGTTGAACCCTGACCTCTCTCTCAGAAAGATTATTTGCCACCAGCGTGGGCTCCAATTCTGGACGGATGATCCCGTCCCCATAGGCCCCTCTTCGCGCCCAGGGCCAAAGCTTCACAATAATCAATAATGATCACCCATCCCTCAACCAAATGAGCTGGATTGACAAGCAGATCCCCGTCTGGCCCTTCCACATCCCTGTCCACCGCCCTCCACCAAAAACACCACCATCACCCTCCCAGAGCCATGGACCCCCAACCCAGACGCAATCCATGGGTGGATGTCGTGTTGCGGACCCAGTAATTGGGTGGGAAATTCCTGTTGGGTCACGGAACAACTCTGGTCATCGAAATAGGCTTCAAACCTAAACATCACAGTTGCGTATGCCACGCGGTCTGCGGTCGAAACTGACCTTCAGTCCCGGGTTGTTTTCTTCCCAAGCAGTCCTCCGGACTACGGAGTACGCACAGTGTACTCTGTATTGCTGTAGGTAGAAACAGCTGGACTCTTGGCGTCCAGTCTGTGTTTCCCTCCACCATTCACCATCTAGGCAGCGGCAAAAAGAATCATGCCATTCCAGTGCCACCCTCGGACCAGGTCGAAGGATGGTTTGGAATGTGTCACAACAGGAGACTTCGTCCTGCGCTGATCCGGCGGCCCGTTGCTTATCTGCATACCTCGTGATGAACCAGCCCAGACCCTCCGTGTCGGCCGTAAAGAGATTCGGGTGATTGGGCCGCCCGGTCCTCCCCTTTTAGCCCAACTCTATTTTCCCCGTGCTGCAGGTCTTGCGAATGTCTCAGGTCGCTCCTCGCTGGTTAGTCGCCGGTTAACCTTTGTTAACCGGAGGTCTGTTCTATCTTTAATCATCCCAATCTCGGTTTCGGAGGGGAAATACTGGCGGGGAACCAATTTCCATTCAACAACCGTTCTCCTTTTCCGGCGTGGTCAGGGACATGACTCCGTCCCCCTATTCTATCCACCACAGAACATGCACAGACGGCCAACACTAACCTTCCCTACGTCATGGAACATGCTCCGGTTTATTTACATCCACGATCTCGGTGAAATTACGACTCGACAACCCTGTCCATAACTGCGCTTCTATGCATATCCATACCCGCACCGCACCCCGATGCTCCTCCTACAATCAAACTTGTGTACAGTGACCAGACCGCAGCACGCATACGAAAAAAAAGCAAAAGCCCATCCAATCACGCAAACTCCCACGCCGCAGGCCCCGAGTAGGGTTTGGCCTCCAGGGCGATGCGCGTGCAGGCATTGGACCCGTTGGATCCGTTATTGGTGATGGAGCCAGTGGTGCCGTTCGTGTACTCGAGCCAGACGCTCCAGGCGTCGGGGTGGGCGGCGTCGGAGTTGCAGAGCCAGAAGGTCAGGAACGGGTTCAGGAAGGATGTGCCGCTGGCGCCCGACCAGCTGACGAGGTTGGTGAGGGAGCCCGTCGGGATGTAGGCGCTGTGTGGGGGCGTGTAGGTCAATTGGCCCTGGGGGGAGACGTAGACTGTCGAATTATCCTATGTTAGTGGATGTTGAAAGATGGGTAGGTGTAAGGGGGCAACGCACCCTGCTGTCCGCCGGGGACGCCCGTGTTCAGGAACAGCTTGTCATCCTGCGCGAGGAACGAGGTCGCGTTAACGGTCTTGCACTGCGGTACGGTGTCCGGGCAGTAGGAGGAGGTGGGCTTTCCCGTCCAGAAGGAGCCGCCGTTGGCGTTGAGCGGCCCGGACAGCGGACTGTTGGACCAGCGGATGTTGAGGGTGAAGGCGTCGCCGGAGGATTGGCGGCGCTCGGCGGGAGAGGCCGTTGCGAGGGCAAGGAGAGAGGTGAATGCGAGGAATTTCATTTTGGTGTTTTTCAGATGTTATTATTTGGGTTGTGTGCTTATTTGTCTGGATGGAGAGGTGTATATATACTCTAGTGGGTGGTTGTTGTTGGCGGAATTTGAGTGCCGAGGCCGATCCACCCGACTGAGACAATGAGGTCATGTCTCGGAGACGATGCTAAGAATAGAGGATTATGGAGAGATCAATATCTGGTCATGATGGTTTTGTATTCTAGAGGAATACTAGAGGAGAGAGTTGAAAGGCATTGATAGACAATATGGTAGACACGCGGTAGGTCCTTTTAGTCAAACGAGATATGGAATCGAAGACTCCATCTAGCCTCAAGGTTTTTGTCAACATGTCAGCGCTACCGCCCCATAGACTACATGAAAACGGACCTCAAAGATAAAGGGTGAATTAAGATGAGAACGATGACGTCGGCCATGTCAGGACTTTTTTCCTTTTCATTCCTTGTTTTCATACATTTATCGGAAATACTATTCTCTCCTCTTATCAATATCTAGATCCTAGAGCGGTGGAGGAGGGCAGTAGACCTCCAGAACATTTTATATGCCAGAACTTATTCCTGTATCTCCTCTAATACGGCCCGGTAGTGGTGGCTCATATGCTCGCCCATGTGTCGCTAAGACGAAGGACAGGAGCCGACAAGCAGCATCTTTTGCTCAAAAATCATGCAATGTCACCCAGTTTGAAGAGAACGATTCAGATTGAATTGACGAACAAAAGCAGATTATACACATGGAATTCTCGAACGGTCATAAGTCTTGGCCTAAGAGTAGACAGACAGAAGATAACCCCCCGGCAGCATGAGTACTTCGGTCCAGCGTCTCCCCCTCGGACTGGTCCTGAAAGAATGCATCAACGCCCCAAACAGTGAACCGAACGCCCTCCGCCTAGTCGAAAACTACACCAGCGTCTCTGCTCCACGCCTGATTGATTTCGGTCAGTACAACGACACGACCTACCTCATCGTGACGCACGTCCCCGGACAGGACCTAAGGCAGGTCGCGCATCTCATGTCCTACGCAGAGCGGGACCAGTTCGCCGACGATCTCGCCCGCTGCGTCGCCCCGCTGCGTAAGATTCCCAACAACACGCCCTACATGTTCGGGGACACTGTCGGCGGCCCTGTGGTGGACCACGGTATCCCCGATGGCCGCGGGGGTCCGTTCAACACCGAAGCGGACTTTAACAACCATCTCGTCAGCCACCTGAAGTGTTTGTACCTCGATGTGTTGAAAGGGCTGCCGGCCCGTGCGCCCATGCGTCCTACTTTACGCATTCGGATTTCCATGCCACGAATTTGATTCTAGAGGGGGGCCGGCTGAACGGGATTGTGGATTGGGAGTGTGCAGGCTACAAGCCTGAGTACTGGGAGTTTACGAAGGCGATGTACGGATCGAACACGAAGCCGATCCAACAGGCAATCTTTTGGCGGGCGTTTGGGCGCGAGTACGAGGCAGTGCTGGAAGTGGAGCGGAAGTTGTGGAGGTTGGCGCCGTTTGGGGTGTGAGGCGGCGTGGTTTCGTGTTACTCTGTAATGCTCTTATTATCTGAATGGGCTATGAACGTTTTATTTTGTGGACACTGGTGTCCAGGGATATTGTGATCATATCGACCGCTGACCTGACCGACGGATATCTTCAATCGAACACATGTAATATACAATGCAGATCGTACACCTTCCATCTTCAGACCGTCACATCATCGCGATGAGCTCGCGCCCTCATCCCGAGCCTGGTTGACTTCCTCCACGGTCTCCGTGACCGCGCCTTTGCTGTCGATGAAGTGCGAGATGCGGTTCCGCGGCAGCCAAGCTTCCTCCGGCATCACGAAGTACGAGACCAAAGCAAAGATGGTCACGCCCGCCATGATAATGGGTGCGTCTGGCACTGTTAGCATGGCCCTATTGTAAAAAGAGTGACAGCAACTTACAGTTGAGGTTCGCCCCCGTGACCGGGAACGCATACGGGGAGAAAAGGACAGCCACGACCCAGCCGTTCCAAAACACGCCGATGAACTGGAACGGCTTGCTCAGCCTGCCAAGACTCCATGCCGGCTTTGGGAACCGCTTCGGCGTGCAGAGCAAGCGTCCGAGGCAGATCAGCCCGTACGCCGCGGCGCTGGGAACACCGGCGGCAGAGACCAGCGAGGTGAAAGCGACGTCGGACGGAAGAAGCGTGCAGGTGACGAGGCCGGCGACAGTCCAGACAACGATGACGGCGTTGCGGGGTTGACCGTTGTGCACGCGCGAGACCCAGCTGGAGAATGGGAGGACGCCATCGCGGGCGACGGCGAAGACGAGACGGGATGCTGCGACGATGGCGATGGCCGTGTTCTGGACAAGGTTAGAGAGAGGACGGGTGGATTGGCGATAGAAACTTACAAGCCAGAGTGCGACCACGCAGATGATGTTCATGAAGATGTGGCCGCCCTTCCCTAAGACAACGGCGTAGAGAGGGACGAATGGTTGAGGGGAGCCGAACGAGAACAACGTATCGGCGTCAGGCTGGAGAGATTAGTACGAATCACAAACCGCAGGAGTGCTGGACGAACCGCGCAAAACAGAAAGAGGATAATCGTTGCCAACCCTCCGATGCCGCTGACGACCGTACTCCAGAAGATACCACGAGCGGCAGTCACGGAGGCGTTCTTGGTCTCCTCGGCCACATGTCCCGAAGCATCAAAGCCGATCAAGATACCCGCGGTAGCAAGGTAGGACAGACACCAGTTCCATCCTGGCGGGGCGCCGGTGCCGTTGTAGGTGGACATGAAGGCTTCTTCGGCGGTCCGGAAGCCCCAGGTGTTGGCGACTCCGATCGGCAGCCAGATGATGTTGAGGAAGAAGTCCAGAAGAACGACCATGGACGAGAAGTAGAAGACCCAACGGAAGTATTTCGCTGGCGGCAGTTAGATGAATCGTTCGGCATGGATGTACTTCTTGGTCAACCTACGGGGCATGAAATTCAAGAGCGCGGCCAATGCTAGGAGGATTTCTGTACAGATCCATTGGACGGCACGAAATTTGACGGACGTCGTGTCCGTAGGAAAGTCGACGTTGAACACCGTCAGCTCCTGTAGCGTGTGTTAGCATCCATGTTAATCGGAAGGATGCTCCAACAGGACTGCTCACCGACAGCATATAGTTGACAGCCGCCTGAGTGTTACTGGCACAGAAAGTAGTCCATGCGGTTGTGCTCCACCAAGCGACAACGAAGCCCAGGAGTCGGCCAAACCGAGGACCGCCAGCCTCGGCAGCCCACAAGTAGATGGAACCGGCGGACGGAGACGCAGAACATACTTCTGCAATCACCGCGGCTGTGATGTAGGTGAAGACTAGCGTTACCAAGTAACTCGTCCTATTGACAGTCAGAGGGTTACCGGCTCTATGGGGAGTTTACGACCTACCAGTAGGCTAGGTTTCCACCCGCTGCAATACCCGTGCTGAACGTGACACGCACACCTCCGATGAAGTAGAGAGCCGCTATAGACTGATGTCAGGATCCACATCGTCAAAATGCATCAAGGTACATCGTTCAGGCCTACCGAAAGTGGTCGCAAAATTCTCGAACAATGAGTACGTCCGATGAAGGACAGGCTTATAGCCCATCGTCTTCTGTTGCAAAGTTAGTTCTATCAAGGTTGTCGCCAAATGGCGATGGGATACGAACCAGCAGGGCTACATCATCCTGGGCTTCAGTCTGGCTTCGGTCCTCTTCGGGCTCGACCGGATGAGTGTCGTCGACCACCAGGTCAGGATGTTGCTGCTGCGCTGGTGCCATGACCGACCAGTACTGTAGAGAACCGACTGCGCGAATACGATCGAGAAAGGGGTGAAACAAAGACAATGCTGTTTGTGAAGCACGGGTTGAATTTTTCTTGATCTCGCTATAGCTGCCAGGTACCGGACGACCCCACCATGGAACAGGACAAGAGCCAACGCGAAAAAAAGTTAGAAGCGCGCGTTTCCCGATTAGGGAACTTTCTGCCCCAAGATCTTGCTGCTGGGACAGAAGAGGATCGTGTAAAGAAACTTCTTGCACGAGAAGAAACTTCCGGCACGGGATTGATGAAGTCGATCGATAACCTTGACCGGAGATGTCTGGTCCGCAGCGACATGAACGGTGACCCAGAAGGGAGCTAGACTAGCCCACGGAAAGCCAAGTGGTGAGAGGCTCCAATCGGGGGATCTTCATAGGCGGGTGGGAGTCGCCGTCGTGGGTCTTGGAGCGAAGCTGTGAGGTCGACGTCTTACCTAACGTTGGGTCACATCGCCGCAGGGACCGGCGCAAGTTTAATTGGCACCGGACCGTGGATGAGCCCAGGTGTTCAAGATATTTTCTTTTGTTGACCCCAAGATGATGGGAGTAAATCGATGGTGATCAATCGTATTGATTGTTCTCGCTCCCTGGACTTCTTTTCATTTACCCTCGAAAGCAAGTCAGGTACAGTGTAGGTAGAGCATCGCGATGGAGCTGGTCACATCGTCCGTTGTGGTTCTGGGCCCACTATCCGAAGTGGAGTGCAATTACGCCAGATCATGTTGAATCCGTGCGAGACAATGGAGTATATGATGTTCATGATGATGTGATGGGAAGACAGGGAAGATTGTACTGTGTCTGTGGAGAGATTGTTTGGTTGGTTGGTATCGAGAAATGAATCGCCTGGAGGGAAGAGACTCGATGTCACGTGCCACGATATACTCCTGTCACCCGACCGTTGAAGCCCAGAGTGCACGAATATCCCAACCAAGTGAGATGAGGGTCCAGAAGGAAGATGCATCCGAAGACCCCGTAGATAGAATAATAGCGACTTCCGGAGGTTATGAACCCTGGATGTATGCTGTTTCATCCGAAGATCGGAGTTGTCGTGTCTCTCCGGTCAACTGACTGGCGCTCAGATCGACGTCAGTGGAGGAGTTCTAGATGGATGCTGCAGCTGAAGGAGCGTGGATGCAGACGGAATTCAAATTCACATCATCCACGTTTATGCGTAGGGAGTACAGAGTAGATGGGGCATCGATGAGTGGCCTTAGGCTACCCCAATCACCTGATTTCCCCGGATTGTGTTGTATCACCATCCCTAACGATCCATCCCGAACACAACTACTCCTCTGTACAATCATCGGACACTCGACACCATGACGGATCAACGGAATCCTTAATCCTCACCACTGCCTCCCGCCAAGAGGCTCAGATCACTGGCATCTGACCGGACATCTTTCCCCACGATGGATCTTCCCCCCACGCGGCTTCCCCCTCATTTCTTGGTCGCATTATCGGCGGCAACGTTTCATCCCCGATTGAACCACACTGGCGATGCATTGATACCAACAGCATGGATGTAACTCGTGGAAGAACATTCTCTTCCAATGGATTTTACTTTTCCTCCCTGTGGTTTCTATTCCCCCCGCTGGAACGGAGGGATCTATCCGTGTTTCCCTCCCCCTCATTCAGTCATATTTACCCAATGCCAGGGATGGACCAGATCAGCGCTTTAACCGAACTGCCGCCATACCTGACTGCTCCCGGATACCTTCGCCCGCTTTGTCTCCCTGCCATTTAGTGTCTCTTCCGTGACTCGTTCTTCGTTTTCTTTCTTTCTTTCTTTCTTTCCTTCCTCACCGCCTTATCTGTGTGATGCAGAGGGAATACAAGCGCGTGGTCCCTGCAAAGTAGTCGGTCCATGTGGCATGAGTCGTCGCGTCTGGATCTGAACGCAGCCGGTCTCACTCCTCGGATCTCGTTACCATGAGTGTGCCGCTGTCCCTGCGGTCGACCCTGGGGCCGTGTCGAGCGGCTGCCAGCATCCACCCAGGGAGCTTGCTTCTGACCTCAAAACACGCCGGTGAGTATATATGGTCCCTAGATCTTTCGACGCCACTAACCTTCTGGCTCGCGCGAATAGTAGCCCAACTCACCCAGCTGCCCTACCATCTCCGACAGCGCCCCCGTCATGCATCGCCTACTCCTTCCAAATGGCTTCAAATCACCAAGAGATACGCGAGCGCGTCGTCGGCTGCACCCCCCGTCCCGGTCACACCGTACTCCTCGCTGACGGTCGGCGTCCCTCGGGAGACGTTCCCAAATGAGCGTCGGGTTGCGGTCACTCCGCAGAACGTCGCTTTGTTGCTCAAGAAAGGCTTCGCCCGCGTGTTGGTCGAACGGGGCGCGGGAGAGGAAGCTCAGCTCCTCGACGAGGCTTACGAACAAGCCGGCGCAACTCTAGTCGATAAGGCTGCGATCTGGTCCCAGAGTAATGTCATTTTGAAAGTCCGCAGTCCTCGGGAGGATGGACCCGTCAACGAAATTGCTGCACTCCGGGAGGGCAGTACCGTGATCTCGTTCCTTTACCCTGCGCAGAATAAACCTCTCGTCGAAAAGCTGGCTTCTCGTGGCGTCACCACATTCGCGATGGACATGATCCCCAGAATATCCCGAGCTCAGACGTTTGATGCGCTTAGGTCTGTGCGTGACTATCACGTTCTGATGGTCTTGTCTAACAATAGTGGTCTCCTAGTTCCATGGCCAATATTGCCGGATACAAAGCTGTCCTTGAGGCATCCAATCAATTTGGTCGCTTTTTGACGGGTCAAGTTACTGCTGCTGGGTAAGTGGAGAGACACCACGAGTATAAAATATGGCTGACATTAGCGTAGAAAGGTAGTTGCCCGTAGTCGAAAAGATGGTACCCATACTGATCAGAGTACCCCAGATCCCCCCAAGTAAAGTTTTGGTTATCGGTGCTGGTGTCGCTGGATTGAGTGCTATTGCTTCAGTAGGTTCCTGCAACATCTCAGCCGGTATATGTCTAATATCCGATAGGCTCGTCGTCTCGGTGCGATTGTTCGTGGTTTTGATACCCGTTCAGCCGTCCGTGAGCAAGTCCAGTCCCTCGGTGCCGAGTTCATCGAAGTCGATGTGAAAGAGGATGGATCCGGTCAGGGCGGCTACGCCAAGGAAATGTCCAAAGAATTCATTGAAGCGGAAATGAAACTTTTCATGGAACAAGCCCGAGAAGTGGACATCATCATCACAACCGCTCTGATTCCTGGAAAGCCCGCACCGAAGCTCATCACCAAGGAGGTCCGTTCCCCTCGTGGTTCAATACCGTTCAGTCACCAACGTGGCTTACCCACTAACACCGACATAGATGGTCGCTGCTATGAAGCCCGGTTCTGTGATCGTCGACCTGGCCGCTGAGGCTGGTGGTAATTGCGAGGCCACTGTGCCGGGTCAGTTGACAACGTACAAAGATGTCACGGTCATTGGTGAGTTGCTTTTGCTCTGACGCATGTCCTCAATCTGACAGGAGCAGGATACACGGACTTCCCGTCCCGGCTTCCAACCCAATCGTCGACTCTCTATTCCAACAACATCACAAAGTACCTCCTGTCAATGGCACCCCAAGAGAAGTCTTTTGGCGTCGATCTCTCTGACGAAGTCGTTCGTGGATCCATTGTCACCCTCAATGGAGAAATCCTGCCACCTGCCCCTCGGCCAACACCCCCACCCGCTCCCAAAGTAGAGGCGGCAGTGCCGGCAAAGGAGCAGGCGGAACTGGCCCTTACGCCATGGCGCCATGGCAGAAGGTTACGCGCGATGTTGCGCTGGTAACTGGTGGCATGGGAACCGCCCTTGCCCTAGGCAAGGCTACGGGTCCTATCTTCATGGGTAACATGATGACATTTGGCTTGGCTGGTCTTGTTGGCTACCGCGCAGTGTGGGGTGTTGCCCCAGCACTCCATTCGCCTTTGATGAGTGTGACCAACGCCATCTCCGGTAAGACTTTTTCAGATGTTTTGCGGTAAAAGTAGCTTACGGGTCTAGGAATGGTCGGTATCGGAGGTTTCTTCATTATGGGCGGTGGGTATCTTCCCACCACCGTACCAGAGATGCTGGGCGCAGCTTCGGTTCTCCTCGCATTCATGAACGTATCTGGAGGATTCGTGATCACCAAGCGCATGCTGGACATGTTCAAGCGTAAGAATCCCGCTTTTTTCGCGAGTGCATCGGCTAAATCGAACTCAGGGCCCACTGATCCCCCCGAATATCCTTGGCTTTATGCTATACCTGCGGCTGTGTTCGGCGGAGGCTTCATTGCTGCTGCTAGCTCGGGCATGGCGGGCCTGGTACCGGCTGGCTATCTAGTCAGCAGCATCCTGTGTATTGGTGAGCGGGAAAATCTCTCCCTTGCGGAATTGAAACTAACTAAGTCTACAGGATCGATTTCTGGACTCGCGTCCCAGCAAACAGCTAGACGAGGAAATATTTTGGGAATCCTTGGAGTAGCATCGGGGATCCTTGCCTCTCTTGCGGCTGTCGGCTTCTCTCCTGAAGTGTTGACCCAATTCGCCGCCGTGGCAGGGACCGGCGGTCTCATTGGTAGGTTGTCTTCATGTGTATGAAGGTAATTCTAATATCAATCAGGTGCCCTGATTGGACGTCGTATCACTCCTACTGGCCTCCCGCAAACTGTTGCCGCTCTTCACTCTGTCGTGGGACTGGCTGCCGTCCTTACTAGCATTGGAAGCGTTATCACCGACATTGCTGACATTTCAACCTTGCACATGGTGACAGCGTATTTGGGTGTCCTCATCGGTTTGTTCCTCCACAGATCTCACGATCTTCGTTCTCTGACCAATGTAGGTGGTGTCACGTTCACCGGTTCCATCGTCGCCTTCATGAAACTCGCAGGTCGCATGTCATCGAAACCTACTATCCTGCCCGGGCGACATCTCATCAATTCGACCCTCCTAGGAAGTAATATCGCGACAATGGGAGCATTCGTTACAATGGGCCCAGCGTCTCCAGTCATTGCGGCAACATGTCTTGGAGCGAACACCGCTCTCAGTTTCTTGAAAGGATATACCACTACAGCGGCAATTGGCGGTGCCGATATGCGTATGTCTTGTTGCTCCCATGAGATTCCCTGGCTAATAGTGGTAGCTGTTGTTATCACTGTTCTCAACGCGTATTCAGGATTCGCCCTGGTAGCAGAGGGTCTTATGCTGAATAACCCGCTGCTCACCAGTGTAGGATCTTTGATCGGTGTGAGCGGTTCGATCCTGTCGTATATAATGGTGAGTCATGTCTGCTTAAGTGGCCCCCGGATCGTCGGCTGACATTTCTTAGTGTGTCGCGATGAACCGGTCTCTTACCAACGTGCTTTTCGGCGGAATCGCGGCTCCCCAGCAAGCCAAGAAGATCGAGGGAGAAGTAACCCAGACAACCGTTGACGACACTGTAGAAGCACTCTCCAATGCGGAAAACGTCATCATCGTAAGACTCCTCCCTCAATTTGAAAGGCATGACTAATTCCCACAGGTCGTCGGATACGGTATGGCCGTCGCGAAAGCGCAATATGCACTTGCCGAGATTGTCCACATGCTCCGCGCCAGGGGCGTCAATGTGCGCTTCGCCATTCACCCTGTTGCCGGGCGAATGCCAGGACAATGCAATGTTCTCCTCGCGGAGGCCTCTGTGCCCTATGACAGTATGTTTTCACTTCCATGAGCTGACACAATGCTGACACGGACAAGTTGTGCTTGAAATGGATGAGATTAACGACGACTTTGCTGATACGGACGTGACTCTTGTGATCGGTGCGAATGATACTGTCAACCCCAGTGCCTTGGAGCCTGATTCGCCCATCTCTGGAATGCCGGTTCTGCAGGCCTGGAAGAGCAAGGAGGTTATTGTTATGAAGCGTGGAATGTCCAGCGGATATGGTAAGTGCCTAGGCTCGGAGATGTAGGTTTCTTGCTAACAGCCTGTAGCGGATGTTCCCAACCCGATGTTCTACATGCCCGGGACACGGATGCTATTTGGAGATGCGAAGACATCGTGTGATGGTGAGTACCTTTGTCTGTTCGGCGGTTCTTGTGCTAACTACCCCAGCCATCAAAGCTAGCCTCGAAGCGCGTAAATAGGCCAAGTAGGTTAGATTGCTGTTTTGTTTTCATTGTTTTGGCAATGTTGGAACTGTGCTTTGTAGTGGGTTGCGCTTATACGTAGACAACGAGTGAGCAGAATAAACCATTTCGAAGTATGTTTTCAAAGTAATTGAAGTGATCTATCCAGTACACATAGTTCTGATAATCCCTCACCGACGATACCACATCCGAGTCACCTTCGTCCTCCTCATCTTCTTCTGCAACTGAAACACCCCATACAGCAATGCCTCTGGAGTCGGCGGACACCCCGGCACATAGATATCAACCGGAACAATACGGTCAACGCCCCTCACAACACTATAGCTATAATGATAATACCCCCCGCCATTGGCACAGCTCCCCATACTAATCACCCACTTGGGATCCGGCATCTGGTCATAGCACTGGCGCAGGGCCGGCCCCATCTTGTTCGTGACGGTGCCGGCGACGATCATCACGTCGGCCTGGCGCGGCGACGCGCGGAAGATGATGCCCAGCCGGTCCTGGTCGTACCGCGGCATGGAGACCTGCATCATTTCGATGGCGCAGCAGGCGAGACCGAAACTGAGCGGCCAGGTTGAGCCTTGTCGGGCCCAGTTGACGATTTGGTCGAGGGTTGTCCTGTTGGGGGTTCTGTTAAGGCTGGGTCATGTCATTGACGTCTCGGGGGATACTGACAGAACATGCTCTGCTGCGTTGGAGGGCTTTGGGTCGGTGGATAGGGCGGTTGTGGAGTTTGGGAAGCGCTTGGATAGAGCGTTGCGGGCCTCGGTGGCTTTGGAGGTCGTGGTATGGTTGCTCCGCTGGTGTTGGAGGGTGTAGCATGGCGGCCGTGGGTGGAAGGGAGTCAGACTGGCAGCAAAAGGACGCCCTTATGTCGTTGTCAGCAGTGAGTCTGAGTAGAGGGAGCGTCCTACGTACCAGCTAAGATGTTAGGGCTGAATCTCAGAGCCATTGCTTCAATGGTCCGTGTGAACACGTAGAGCAGTTAGACAAGGAACAGGCTTCTTGCAAAACCATGAAAGAAAGTCAGCCGGAGAGGCAACTCAAAAGCAATCCAAGAAGGATAGAAGAAATCTGGATTCCATTGTTGGGAGTATAGGACTACAGTGGATTTCCCCGACGATGTGGGTTTTTCCCGACTATATGGGGAAGAAAGATGATACTAGTTTCCAGTACAAGGGCGCAATTGTGAGACACTTTGCCACAGTAATATGGATTGGTTAGACCGAATCCATAGAGAAGACTGGGGTGTACATGGCTTCACTCTATACCAACTCTATACAGCAGCAAAGTAGATGACGGTCACGGTGGCGAGACGCCAAGAAGCAGTCTGAAACCTCTTCTCCCCATCCTCTTCCCTCACATCAGCAGCCACCATGGCAGACCTTCGATCGAGTCGAGAATTCAAATGCAGACAATGCGGCCGGCACTACTCGAGCTCTAGTCATTTGCGACGACATGAAGCAACCCGTAAGGAGTGAGGGAGAATTCCGCACTGGCGCATTTGAACTGACAAAATCTTCAGACACGTCCAATAGGCCAGCAAGCTGCGCTTTTTGTCATCGCACCTTCATCCGCAGGTATTACAGCCCTCATAGCTTCCTTTCTTACATATATTCTGACGATGCCTGTAGTGATATTCTCCTCCGACACTCGCGAACCTGCAAGCAGAAAGGCACCCGGCCAGTTCCGCCAGGAAAGCCCGGCAGGAAGCGTAAAGCATGCAACGCATGTGCTTTGAGCCGCGTAGCGTGCGATGGAGAGGATCCGTGTGAGACATGCCTTTTGAAGCATCTAAACTGTTCCTATGAGTCCACGCAACAGCTCCCCCCGTCGTCTGCCAGTCCTTGTGATACGTCAACGTCTATCCCAGAACAACCAGAGAGATTAAATCCCCAGCGGATCCCAATCTCCTTTCTTCTGGACTATACGAGCCCGACGATTCAGTCAGCGTACGACTTTCACCACATGCTGGCCGAGCACAATGCCCGAATACGGAAACTTACGAACCAGGAGCGTCGCGGGAGTTGGATGGCGTCCGACCACGTCGATACATGGCCCTTCCTCTTCCATGCTTTCATCAATTCTGCCGCCGTGGACCCGCCTATCCAGGCCTCAGGCCTCATGTATGGTACGGACGAAGAAGCACGACTAGCAGAGACGATTGACCGGCTCATCGTCCATCTGGAGCAGTCTCCAGCCCCAAATGCACAGGGAATCAAGCTCGTCCGAGCGAGAGCTCGTTCATTTTTCACAAAGGCAAATATCATGCGCTTCGTCAATGCATTCTTTGACATGACCTACAATAGCAACCCCATTCTTTACAAAGCTTGGTTCAATATCAATACCGTGTCGCCTAACCTGGCTCTTGCGGTCCTTCTTCTCGGCGCAACCTGTCTCTCGCCAGAGGATGCGAGGGCTGCAGAGGAATACTACAATGCGACTGAATACTCTATTTTTGAGGGCCCAGAGTTTCGACGCCTTCTGTACGAAGAGGAGAACCCGTGTCTCTCGACTGCAAATACTCAGCTGATTCAAGCGTCAATCTTGATTATGTTACAGGGATTCAAGGGTCCGCTGGAGGTACGGAGACGGGTTCGGATACAGAGGTTTCCAGCGCTGGTGTCCATCGTCCGACTGTTGGACCTGACCAAGGCCGTCAACCACATTGTCCTTGATGGCGAAATGACAAATTTGCAAGAGTATATCCACAAGGAGACGCTTGTGAGGTTGGTGTTCCAGCCACCTAAAACATGCCAATGACTGACTCGAGGACAGGCTAATGGCATGGATATTTCTTGTTGACTCGCATCAGGTTATTTTCTCCCGTCTACCTCCCCACTTCAGAATCAACGAAGCACAGTTCGGTCTTCCTAAGCAGGATGCCGTGTTCAATGCTGTCGACCCAGCCAGGCTGAACCATCGTGCGATTCCCACCGCATGCACTCTTCAGTCCGTGATTCAACACTTGATGAGCGACGAGCCGGCTGCGCTTGAAGAGTTGCGCCCGCATGTTGATACGTTCTTTGCGCATTTTCTTGTTATCGGCGGTAGGTTCACTCCGATCAAGTTCATCTAGACCATATACTGAACAGGTACCAGCCTTACACTCTATCCTCTTCGACGTCCAAGCGCTGCAGACTTGCATCAATATCCCCGGGGCATCTAAACCAGTCGAACGGGCTCTGGATGGGTGGAAGTCACTATGGGATCAATTTCAGATACTTGGCGATCCGCCCGAGACGACCTCCTCCGGGTTCATGGCCTACAGTCTGGAGTATTGGTGGTTAGCAAAGATCCTCATCAAGGAGCCCCGTCTCTTTGACCTGAAGGAGGGGACCTCTGCTGACTCGGCGGATGCGTTCCACACCGTACTCCAAAGACTCAAGATGATCAACGCAGCCTAGATGGGTAGACGCCTGACCTGCAGCTGTGGGTTTTAATCTCTATATGACATGGCATCTCAAATATACAGCCTGCTCCGCAAACGCACGTATTCTCTGCGGAATATATACATCAGGTAGCGATGGGGCTCTCAACATCGCTAAGTCTCTTCCGTTTATAGCACGGCAGCTTGTCGACGAGCATATTCACCGCCGGGCGTAACGGCGGCACACTGCAGGCTATCAACGCCAGCGAGATCTCCACGATCGAGCAGATGTACGGCGGCACGACGTCCCACGAGGGATCGTGGCCGACATACAGCTTGACCACATAGACCATGCGCGCGATTGCCGCGCCGCATGCGCTGTACTCGTCAGTCCATTCTTCCACCACGGTCACGGGTGGAATAGAGACGTACAATATCCCAAGACAGAACAGCCCCATGATGAAAAACTTCTTCTTCCGGGGGAGCTGGAGGCCTTACAACAACGAGCAACGGTTAGTCTCTGAATGCACACGCGGTAACGGGTAGGTACATACCGAAAATCGTCCGCGCCGGCAAAGCCATGATCCACAGATCAGTCGCGAGATAAGTCGCAGAGACATCGCACCAGA
Source organism: Aspergillus sp. MEXU 27854 (assembly GCA_019721355.1). NCBI lineage: Eukaryota > Fungi > Ascomycota > Eurotiomycetes > Eurotiales > Aspergillaceae > Aspergillus > Aspergillus sp. MEXU 27854. The sequence continues at coordinate 839,898 of JAGMTT010000002.1, forward strand.
ACGCCAGCGCCGGAAAACACGACAGCTGCCGCTGACTTTCCCCCGGGCTCCACGGCTTCCCGACGGGGTTGCACTGGAAGATGGTGGCGAAGATGAAGGCGATGCTCATGGCGCTCAGGAACCCGATCGTCAGGAAGATGTACAGCCGGAGGTTCGGGAAGATGCGCCGGTATAAGAGGAGGATCGAGATCTTGATGAAGGTGCTGGCGAGGGTGTAGAGGATCTGCGTTGCCAGTCGGAGCTGCTCGCTGTCAATACATATCATAGAAAGGGTGTTTAGGTAGGTGATGGGTGGGTGATGGGGGGAAGTACCTTGGCGAGCACGACCTCGTCCACATCCCTGTCCCACTCCATCTTCCCAGTTCCGTTCGCAACGCCTGCAATCGTTCGCGTCAGTTCGACCCAAAGACGAGAGTTTGGTTGGCACTCACCTATTGACATTGTCACGACCATGGCCGACGCCACGAACGCAGCGAGCAGTGCGAACCAGTCGTCCAGCCCTTCGGTCTGCAGGATCCAGAAGCGACAGACCACCCTCATGGCGATGACCACCAAGGCCACGAACATGAGCACGTTGCTTACTGCCAAGAGCGCAATGCCCGTGTCAGGGTTTCCCTGTTCAATATCAGAAGTCTGTTGGATCGTAAATCGACTCATGAGGTTGTTGCAGACCTGTCCGATCCCAGTCATCGTGCCCAGCTCTCATGAACGGCCTAATGTCAGACTCAACGCGCATATTAAGCCAAGAAGTATAGCAGCCGATGCGAAGAGCAGAGATGTCATAGGTGCTACCCGCCGCGATGCGACAGCACGCAGTCGACGAAGAGCAGGCGCTGTATGCGTGGAGAAGAAAAGTGTAGAGTCAAGATCGAAGTGAGACAGACAAAGACAATTTACAAGGCGATTGAGACTTCCCCTGCATGGTTCTTTGGTTGAGGTGGCTGTTCCAGAAGGCGGTCCGCGCTTCGTGACGTTTACGAGTCGGACGGCTGTCCTGATGCGGGCATAAGTTGGCAGTTGACTTTGTAGAAGTTCTAGAAACTTGGAAGGGGTAAAACACCCCGTCCAATCATCATAGAGAAGGATCTACTTCGTTTGGATCTAAGCATGGTTGGCTGCTGAGCTCACGGAGGATTCGGAGGTGGCGACGTACAGAGCAGAATAGGCACTTTGTCCGACGAGGCAATGCTAAGCCTCAGACGAGAGAGCTAAAGCATGACTTGATTAGGGAGAGTATTAATTAATTATCTTCGTAGACAGGAGTAAACAATGGGATTGGGCTGAACTTGGATCCTCCCTATCAGCTTCCACGAGGCGGAATCGCACACTATGTGACGGACATCCAGAATCGACACCACGCCAGACGGTGCCTCATAGCAATTCAAGGGTATTATATTATATATACGGTGATTCTTTCTATCGAGAAGAATCCACACATGCTTCGCTCGATGTCTGAGGCCTTTCTAGGTATCAATCCAGATTAGCCCGTTTTTGGGGCTTCTTGGAGACCATCTGCGGACAGATCAGGGCTGGGACTGTCTCCAGGCGAGGTACCAGCTCGCGTCTGAGCCTGGCTAGAGCCGTCATTGTACTTCGACGCCAGGTCCCGCTCAATGCGGGCCTTCTCCTCGTCCGGAACGTCAGTGAGATGGACAGCCACCTCTTCCCCAAAGTTCTTGGCAATCTCTTCCAGGGTGAGACGGGCGGTTTCAGGGAAGAAGAAATAGATGACTGTGAGGGTCAGCACTGCACGCAAAGGCACAAGGATGACTAGACTCACCTGGAACGAAAAAGGCCGACCAGCAGATGATGACCAGGTAGTACTTCCAGCCGACGTTGCCGAAGCCCATTGGGGCCGTCTGCAGCAGGATGATCGTGGCTGTCTCGTCAGTAGGAAGCACAGCGCAAACAGACATGGGTAATGCTCACCTGCAAATTGGCCAAACAGCGAGAAGCCCATGCCAATGGGGCGAATCTCGGTGGGGAAGATCTCCGAGACGTAGATGTACATGGTGGTGTCACAGCAGGTGCTGCCAACAGTTAGTAGCGGTGTAGGGATTGAAGTCGATAGACCTACCCCTGGAACGCCAGATAGAGATACATGAAGAAGATACCAAACCCGTTGCCGACTCGGTTGGTGGTGCCGGCATACTCGGCCGTCATTGCGGCCAGACACGACGTCGTGACGATGATGCCAATAAACCCGGTGATATACATCCACCGACGAGAATTAACCTTATCGTGCAGCCATGCCCCAAGTGGGTTATAGATCACACCTGTGCACCGTCAGTGAATTCTCGTCCAGTCTAGGCACAGTCCACATCATCTTACCTGCAGTGGTCAACCACACAGCGCTGAGCAGCAACGGCATGCCGCCCTTCATTCCGAGGTTCGTGTACAGAAGCACGGCATAGTTGTTCTATCAGGTGTAAGCACAAGACTCCCAAGTTCATACGGTGCACGTACGATAATCAAGGGTCCACCGAACTCGGCTCCCCACTGCGTGAGGAAGCCGATCGCCATCCGCTTCCTATACGACTTCTTCTTCAGGACCGCGTTCCAGACATTGCCATATTCAGAGAGACGCTCTGCCTCCAGACGGATCTGCTCCGCCGTCTGGTAGTATTCCTCCTTGGCCACAATATTCTCAGGGTCATCCGGGGACTGTCGCAGTCGCTCCAGCACCTGCTTCGCTTCCTCATGCTTGCCTTTGGAGATGAGCCAGCGAGGAGACCGAGGCAGCCACGGCGATCCCGCCAGCAGCACCAGCGGGGGAAGACACTGCAGGCACAGCGGAAACCGCCAGCCGAACGTGCCCAGTTTCCCCTCGGCAAAGTAGCATGCGTAGCCCACCCACCCGGCAAGCATATATCCAAAGACCAGGAAGATGGCATGGTGGCCCACCAGCCAGCCCCGGCGGAAGGCGCTCGACATTTCCGAGAGGTACATGGGACAGACCGTGACGAGGATACCGATGCCGAGACCGCAGACGAAGCGACCAGCCTGGAACATTCTTCATATTGAAGGTTAGAAGTTGAAGAATTCCATTGGGGGAGGAGGTGTGCGACATACGCGAGGGAGTTGGCACCGCCTTGGAGGGCGCCTCCAAACATGGAGAAGAAGGCACCAAACTGGATATTGACCTTTCGACCAAAGTAATCGCACGACCACATTATGAAGAGCGTTCCGACGGCGCCACCGGCGCTGAAAACGCCATTGGCGGTGGAGATGGCGGGCGTGGTGATCGCAGCATATCCCGGTTCACCTTCCGCCGGCAGATTGAAATAGGTGTACCATCCGGGTTGACCGATCGTACTGGAGATGATCGAGGCGCAATAACCGTAGGTCTAGAGGCAGGTCAGATGGCATGTTGAAAGATTCGACATACGACACCTCTGAAGAACTCTGAAGAACTGACCAGCGATCCAATGGCAACAAAAACAGTGACCAGCCTGTTGTAGGTGCTGGTTTGAGACCCAAACGTCCCCATGGTGGTTGGTTGTCGCTGCAAGCCGTGTTTGCCTCGACTGGGGTGTGCTGAGATTGAGCTGTTGCAGAAGGAATTAAGCGACAGGTCAATTCTATGGATCTGTCGAAGTTTCACTCAGACTAGCCGGAGCCTGAACTTCCAATTCTGAAGCTCTGGGACTTTTTGAATGCAGAGAGAAGAGGATAGAAGAGGGGGACGGTGGATGTACGGAGCATGTAGGACAGCACCCGACTTTCTAGACCCCTCCTTGTCCAACGAGCGAGCAGTTCGTGAATGCATTAGTTACTCTTAGTGTATGAGATGGGCAGTGGATCGCGGAAGGGGCGTGGCTCCACCGTCCTGACAGCGCCGTTGCCCAAGGTTTCGGCTAACTGCTCTAGGCCTTGGGGGCGGGAACAATACTGATTGTTCGGCGTGGACGGTGGGGGTTCTAGCGTGCATAGGGATGCCTACGCTAGACGCTTCGGGGGAGTCCATGGCGACTGTAGATGAAGATCCTGCCTTTCTCGAGTGACACGTCAAGGCTCTCGAGATGTGATTGGCATGATAGGCTGTTGTGCTGTCCAACCATATCGGCATGTGCTATGGAGGGGTAGAATGCAGCCTCGTAGAGTGTCACTGGCTAGGTCCATCTCCCCGAGCAAGGGTATCAAAGCTCTGACCGACCCCTCCAGGAGGTTCCTCGGGATGGAGCTCCAGAGGGTGGATGTTCCTATCACCATGGTGCATTTAAGGACTGACAGTCCAATAGCATGGAAAAAGCAAGTGTCAACCAAGGGTGACTCTTTGACTCCCGTATCTTGTATCCAACACATATTCTGCATACCATCCTGCAGTATACATCGATCAACATGACGATCCAAAAATCCCCCTTTGATATCCCCTTTGATGAGCTCCCCAACCCCCGACAAGTGTGGCCTGGGAAACCCGGCAGCTATGAAGAAGGACTCGGAAAACTGGCAATCCTAACCCCTGAAGTCGTCGCGAATGCCGCAGCCAGCGAGATCAAGACCGGTCGACGAGTGACGATGGGATGGGACCTGAACAAGCTGGACTATCCTAATTTGAACCGCCAGCCATGCGAACACCGAATTGTCCCCCTCCTTGGAGGCGTCGCCTATGATGATATCTACACCATGAACCCACGTAGGTCACGTCATGTATCTATTTGATGCATCCATTACCGGAGAATACGAATACCCGCTCATGCAATCGACTCTAGAGCAGAGCAGCCAGTGGGATGGTCTGCGGCACTTCTCGCAGCCTGTCCCTGGACAGGAGCAGCGTCTGTTCTACGGCGGCACAACAGCCGAGGAGATCAACGACCGGACCAATGACCGGATTGGCCTGCAGCACTGGGCTCGGGAGGGAATTGCCGGTATGTCTCATCTCCCTGTCCCCGACCTTTTGCCATGGAAGAAGGGCCCAGTTGATACTCATCTATCACTCCAGGACGCGGGGTCTTGATCGATTACGCCACCTGGGCCGAGAAAAAGGGCATCGAGTACAGCACGTTTTCGACGCATCAGGTCCGCCTGTCGGACATCAAAGAGATCGCCCAAGAAAGCAACCTCACCTTCCAGAAGGGCGATATCCTCTTTGTCCGCGTGGGGGTGACCAAGGAATGGGACACGCGCATGACCCCGGCGCAGAAGCAGCAGTACTCCGAGAATCCAAGTCCCGAGCACGCAGGGGTCGAGGCCACAACCGACATGCTCCGGTGGCTGTGGGATTCCGGATTTGCGGCGATCGCCAGCGACGCCATCAGCTGGGAGGTTCGATGACCGCTGCCTCATGATCCCCGTGGCGACCCCCGTTGACTGACTTGTGGCCCCGTTACAGGTCTATCCGCCGCAGTCGGAGGTGTTCCTGCATGAGTATGTCCTCGCCGGGTGGGGAATGCCTATCGGTATGTTGCGCCGTTGCCCTTAGCATTATCGCATCCCTGGATGACCGTTACTGATCTGCACGATAGGGGAGCTGTTCGACCTGGAGGCGCTGGCGCGCATCTGCCAGGATCTCCAACGCTGGAGCTTCTTTGTGGCCTCGGTGCCGCTGAACATGCCGGGTGGAGTCTCTTCGCCGCCGAATATCATGGCGATTTTCTGATAGATCACATGTGAATCTGGCCCGATGCCTGTAATTTGTATATCTACAGTGGTTGAGTCGGGATTCCCAAGTACATGCAGGTAGTTCTGAAACACTCGCTTTGACAGTCCAGGAGATAATTGGTAGTATACACAAGGGAATCTATATCCGGGCGACGTTGTATGAGCTTGATTCTACTCATCCCAGCTATTGTTTTGCCTCTTCCATAATGCCGAAGCGAAGTCATGTATTTCGAATGAAGACTAGCGAATCGGGATATGGCACGACATGGTTGGATTCATCTTACTACCGCAGACACGGGCCCACCTAGCACCCCTGCTGCAGGATCTACACATGCTGCACATTTCCTCGATTGGGCAACAGACACGTCGACGTACTTTTGGCCCAGCCTAGCCGGGACAAGAAGGGACAGACACGAAAAACCGACAATGGCCTGATGCTCGAACTATGCGGTAATGGTCCGCTGTTAAGCTCTCGTCGAAGATTCCCAAACGACTATAGAAAACTCTTGGGTCCTCACGGACTCAACTTCCACTCCGATGACGGGACAAGTGGGCCATGAACACGGTCAAGAACTTCTTTCATGAGGAAAAAAAAACTCTGCGTGCCCCGTGCTGATCGGATGTCTCATGGCAGGGATCGTGTGGGCTTATTGTATTAGTACTTTGTTAGCACCTATAGCACCTACGGAGGACTATAACGGCTCCTTTCCGACCCGCCTACCAAACCCCGTTAGGCCCGCCCCGATCGGCGGGCGGCAAGTGGGTTCCGCCCCGCTGCCCCGAACCACCCGCCCGTGCGGAAGGGCTTGTGATTTTTCTTACCTATTATTATTAGGATATTATTCCTCTCTTTGAATTCTGTTGCTATTACCATATAGTATGTCCATTGAATGTGAACTGCTGCCTGGACTGCACTCCAGAGTGCACTGACCTGAGATCCACCTGGCTCCGTCCAGCTATGGTTCCGAGCTCATCGAGTGCACGAGACTTGGGAAGCAAGAAGTATACTCCGTACTTCAGACGCAAGCTTCAATCAGACGAATGGCACCAATTAACCTCCCGCAGCCTCCCGTGTGCTTAACTCCTGCGTGCTATAGCGCACCCTGACACATCAACTGTCCCTCATGAATGGAAGCCATTGTCCGGTCTTAATCAACTTGAGTTTTGCCATGTGGGCCCTGACAGGGAATATAAAGCACTAAGCAGGGTAATAGGAGCGAATCTGCTCTTTTGGCCCTAATCCTGATCCCTTGGCGGTACATTTTCATATCCAACAAGGGTGTCTCACCATATCCCAATAGACCGGAATTATGGCCCCAGCAGACGATCGTGAAGAGGCACTCCCTACGCAGACTCAAAAAAAGGAGTAATTTTGACGGCAGTTGGGCAGAGAGTGATAGGGTCCTCAGGGGAACAGTAGTAGCAAAATATGGTCGAACTCTGGGGTTACAGATAGCACCAGATCGCCAAAAGACCTGTATCTACTCTGGAGTACATGCTGCATAACACATCTGATACATCCTTTTCCCTCCTTGTCGTGCGCCGCACTTCTTATTTGAACCCGACCTGGACCCTGTAGTTCATGGCGGATGCTGCACGGCCGTCCAGTGTCCATGGGATCCCCAATGGCCTCTATACCTCTGCTTGGGCGTGATGCCTCACAGCCCTCGGACAAGCACATCTACGACACGGTGCAGAAATGGAACATAGCCACTCAATCGCTGTGTATCGGTGTCACGACCATCTTCTTCCTTCTGCGCGCATACACTCGGATCTTTGTGCTTAATGGCTTCTCCAAGGAGGACTGTAAGTAATCACACTGCTTCGAATGTGTATCTACTCACATAGACAGGGTTTTGCTTCGGGGCTTGGGTATGTCTACCTCTAACTGTCTCGGACTCCTTTTGACAATCATGATAGTTCCTCGGTGTCTGCTACTCTGTCATCTCTCTGATCAGTACGTCTTCCACTCCCTAATCCTATGCGATACCACTAACACCGTCAGTGGGCCATTTCGGCGGCGGACTGCATATCGACGACGTACCAAAGGAGAACCTCATTCCATTCAACAAGGTAGATATCTAATACCCACGCACTTCAATGAATTAACTGACCTCCAGACCGTCTACGTGACAATGGTCATGTACGGCCCAACGGCCTTCCTCACGAAAATGTCCCTCCTCTGGATCATGACCCGCGTGTTCAGCCCTTTTCGCAAATGCGTCATCTTCATCTACGTCTTCCTTGCCCTCATGCTCGCCTACTACATCCCCGCCGTCATCGTCAAGATCCGCATCTGCGACCCCATCGCCAAGTTCTGGGCCGCCGACACCCCGGGCACCTGCCTGAACCAGTCCGCCATCATCATGGCCGACGCCGTCGTCAGCGTCGTCAGCGACATGATTGTGCTGATCCTGCCGCTGCCGCTGACCCTCGGCCTGCAGCTGCCCACCAAGAAGAAGATGCGCGTCATGGCCATCCTCGGCGCCGGCGGGCTCGCCTGCGCCTCCAGCGTTATCCGCCTCGTGCTGATCCAGCTCACCGGCCAGTCTCCGGACGGGACCTGGTCGTTTATGCGTATCAACATGTTTGGGTATGTCTCCCCGGACGCCTGTATAGGCGGCATTGGCTAATCTAACATGCGTCAAAGAAACGCCGAAATCGCCATCGGCGTCATCTGCGCCTGTCTCCCCGCGCTGTCGGCCCTCCTCTCCCGCGCCTACAAGGAGTACTCCAGCAACAAGTACACGGGCAACACGGACTACGAGCTGCGGAAATACACGAACCAGAGCCGCGGCACCCGAACGGAGAAATCGAACCGCAGCAGAAACCAGGTCAGCATCTTCGACCCTGGCTCCGACCAGGATATTCTCGTGCAGAATGTGCAGAGTGAGCCGAAGGTCGAGACCACCGTGCAGCAGAACACATCTCCTCGCGCCCAGACGAGCGGGTTCGGGATCATGAAGACGATTGACGTGACGACGTCGGTTTCTGCTGCGCGGCCGCGTGATTGAGTTTGCTGAGTGTTGAGGGGATGTATGGGTGCCTTGTAGTCGTTATGATGGATGATTGTTGGCGGATTTTGGCGTTCTCCTAATACCCATTCTTCTTTCTTGTTAGAGTAATAGATTTGTAGTCAGAATGATAATTGGTCGGGATTCTGTTCCGAGGTTCTATTCGATGCATGACATGCCTCCAACATATCATTGAGCCTACAGCTAGTAGCTGTCACAGAGAACAAACTCAATACCCCGTAGTTAGATGTCCGTCGGGCACCAAGCCCTACGAGTAGCCTTGTGGATGCGCATGGTCCCTGCAGGTGACAGATCACACTGATGTGCCCGTCCGCTCCACCGGATTCAGAGAAGGTTGAGAACAAATCTTAACTCAACATCGTCTGCCTGTTGCCTTGTCGGGATTTGCCAGCTACAATGTGCGTAGATCTGCGAGCGATCAGACACCGAATGCATTCGCCACTTCTCAATCAAGGAACACACCACACAATATGATTCGTAACAAACTGATCTCAACAAGAATCCTCACAGGAACCCAACAGCATGCCACCTAGGGCCTTACCCCCGGCGCGCGTATGCACTTCGTCACATCAAAAACAACCCTCTTCTCAACAACCATCCCATCCAGCACCCGCACCCGCTCATGATTAATCCCATGCGCGAGCGTCACCTCGGGCGGAACCTTGTAGACAGACTTCTCCATCCACGCCGGATGGAACCCATACTTCGTGTCTGCCGTCGCCGCGCGGCTCCATATCGACCAGCGGCTTCAGCACAAGCTCCACCTGCACCACTTCGAGGTACCGCCGCTCCTCCAGCCAGGTCTGTAGATCGCGGATGAGGTACCGCGTCTGTATATGGTGTGGTTTCAAGGATTTCGGCTGCGCCCACCAGATGTCGACTCTGTATCCCGTCTCAAACGTCTCGACATCGGGCCACCGATGTTGACCATGTCCTAGTTTGTTGTACTTCCCGCTTATTATGTGCTTAGTATATGTGCTGCATATGTAGGTTCTCTCGGCTGAGACTTGTGATACGCTAATCAATCATCGTCCAGACGCTTGCTCCCCTTGCGGAGGCTATATGGGCTATAGGCTGAGGTACACAGTCGACGTGGCATGTATTGTGAAGACAAAAAGAACCTAAGTAGCCCCGTTCCACCCGTTTCCCTCAGCCCTCGGGGCCCCAATCTCATACATGTCGGCTACGTGTGGTTCGGGAATAGCACCACGCAATAGCAGCAATTAGGCACTAGCTCATCTGCTCTTCGCCCTCTCAAGTCTTTATGAGAATGAATTCCTAGTCCTGTCTCGGCCTGTGTTGATAGAAGCAGACACACAACCATCACCTTACATTATCAACCTTTCTGCTGGGCAGACACAGTCAGAATGAACTTTAAGATTTTGACAGAGCTATGTTCACCAATAGCCTGTTGAGACCATAAGAAGGGAACCCAAAGAGACCTATAGATTTTCTCATCAAACGTCGCTCGTCTCGAATTTGCATCAAGAGTCACATGAATACACTCGTATCAACCTTCTTCTTCGGAGTACTATGCCTTAACAGCTCGCCCCAGACTCATTCCAACCTCGACATCTACCGCAATGGCTTGCGCGCTATATCGCAGTAGATCTTCGTCAAACTGTATGCGGCTCTTCTCAAACGCCACAATGATCGATGACCCTCCAAACTGGAATATACCCAGTTCATCTCCCTTGTGAATCTCACTTCCCGGTTTTTGCCATTGCTCATGGATCCTATCCAGCGTCAGTAATTGCAAGATCAAGAGCTACTGCAACGCCAGCTTACTTGACTGAGCCGACCTGCGAAGCGCCAATAGCTACAAACAGAACGTCTCCGAACTCTTTCGTTTCAATGACCACGTAGTCGCGAGCATTCCGTGTCAGGATATCAAGCCGACTGCGAAGTGCAAACGGATCCACCTCGTAGTAATCCCCCGGCATACTCCGAAAGAGTTTGATCCTGCCAGAGACAGGGCTATGATAGCGGTGGTAATCCTGCGGCGACAAGCGGAAGCTGGCAACAGCGCCATCATCGAACCGGGGCCCGAGTTGCTTGTCAACCACCAGGTTGGTGATGGTAAACTCGTCACCTTTGATCCACAGCTTTTTACTTTGGGCGATGGTTTCGTAGGTCACGACCCGCGAGTCCGCAACGACAACAGCAGCCGACGAATCATCCGGCTCGTAAATCGGGCGCGACCCGGGCTTGTGGGCGCGCGTGAAGAAGTCCTCGAATGTAGGGTACTCGTCCTCGCTCGATGGGTCGAATTGGCGCATATCGATCTGATAGAAATCCACAAATTCCTTGATTCGCCTTCGGGAGCCTGGGGTAGCTTCCCTCTCCCCTTGCCGCAGAGTTAGCTACTTGCTCCCTTTCCCTTGAAGTCAGTGAAGGGCATTACCTTCTTCGACAGCTTTATTGTGCATGTATAGACGCATTGCATGTGTCGTGTCCAGCCATTCCGTCAGGGGATTGAACGACATGATCAGTTTTAGCTTCTTCATAAGCGGCTGCTGCTCGCGGACCAGTTTCCCTGTCTACACAGACGGTTCAGCATTTCTTCTACAACTGAACACTGACTCTGTTCGGATCTTCTCTGTTTCTTACCTTACGATCCACTGTTAACCACCCGACCTGTCTATTCTGGGCCTAAAATATCGCAATAGTGAGTTGAGGTTCGACCAGGCGTTCGACGGAGCAAAATCCAGACTGACCATTTTGACCCAAGAAAGGACGTAGTCGGCGATTGCATGAAGGATTTTGAAGATATACATGGCCGCTACACTAGTTTCATGATTCGTAAATGGTGTGAATTGCCCTGAGGTGGTTCAACTGCCATGCTGCCTTTATGGACGGACGTCCTTTTTGAGATGATGTCACAATTACAGAGAATCCATGATGCGAAAATGTTATTGGAGGATTGATCTGTATAACGCTCTGCGCGGTTTACAATTCACAGATAGTATATTGGAATTGATCTTTAAGCGCACCTCATCATGAGGGTCGATATACTATTTGCACCCAATGATCGCTGCGATGCATATCTCAGTAGACTGCCCTTAAAAATAGCCAAATCTGAAAGTCTAGATCCCGTTGTTACGTTTTTACACAAGACCTGTTCCTTGTGTTTGTTGTATGATGTCAGTGATCTCGAATCTGGGATGACGTCAAGCATAGAGAGCCAAATATAAACGGGTGATGGTACATATGCCAAATATGTTTTTGTTCCTTTCGATCTATCATTGAATTACACGCTCAAATTGCCCCTCAAGCCATTCGAAGCTCACAGAATGCCTTCCTACGACGAACTTAATTCGTCGAGCAGTCCTACGACCTTGGGTCAGGGCCAAATCGCAGAGATCAAAGAGGGCAAAAAGGACGGTGGGATCAAAATAGTGGCCAGGAATAGCCACGTCACATCAGACCGGTTACCGGCCATATATGCCGACCAATTCATCGAGAGTCCTGGTGTTGCTCGTGGCAATGCAGCCGTTTCGGTGGACAAGCCTGATGGAGACCGAGAATGGGTGCGCGGCGTGAAGGAATACGTATTGACCCCCTCATCCCATGTAAAGACTACATGAAGCTAATTAGACAATGCTCTATAGACACCCCTCCAACAGCACGTCTTGTTCTGGGACAGAGACGGAGACGGGCAAATCTTCCCGTGGGACGTCTATATCGGGTTTCGAGAACTCGGCTTCAACATTATCTTCTCCATTCTGGCCGTTCTCATCATCAACATCAACTTCTCCTACCCTACGCGACTGGCATATAGTTGGTTCCCAGACCCATTCTTCCGAGTCTACGTTCCGAGCATCCACAAAGCCAAGCACGGGTCCGACAGTGGCACTTACGACCCGGAGGGAAGGTTCATTCCGCAGGCATTTGAGAACCTCTTCTCCAAATACGATAGTGACAATGATGGTGCATTGACCTTATGGGAATTGTTGAGTCTCATGCACGGCCATCGCTGTGCAGCTGATCCGTTCGGGGTAGGTGATTTCGAATGATCTCAGTATCCGAAGCTGACAGAGACAGTGGGGAGCTGCTTTTTTCGAGTGGGGGACCACTTGGCTTCTGATTCAGAAGGACGGCAAAATCTACAAAGAAGATCTACGGGGAGTTTATGATGTACGTATCTTCTTACGTGCTAATGCATGGTCTATCCAGAGGTGCTAACAGGAAGTAGGGCTCGATTTTCTGGAGAATTCGTGATCTACGACAGTCAAAGACAGGCTGGAATCAGGGATACGGCATAGAAGTCGACAGTTTCTTGTGGCCCGCAAAAAGCTTGCTAGCCTAGTTGACAGGAATCTACATTTCTGCATCGCTGAAGCCGTACGCGGCACAATCTCGAGAAGAAATGTGCGGCCAATCGAAGTTGGTTGGATATGAGACCTAGTTTCCGGACTTATATGCAAGGAAAACTGTAGATCGTGACAAGTATTTGCTATTAAAATGACCATTCACTATCGAGATCAGACCACTAAGCCATTGTGAATCAATCCTCGACCTTTTCCAAGGTCTCTGGGTTATGCGCAACCCGTTTCCCGCGCTGATCATGGAACAGGACCTATGTACCTATCAGCAAAGTCCTCAGAGGACTAGGAAGGATCTACCTTGGGTGGATGCTTCACGCCCTCTTGTTCAGCTTCTTCCTCAGTTCTGACGATTTTCTCAACCTTCACACTAAGATGTTAGGAGACTCGCGGAATTCTGCAGTCTTGGATATCCTGAGGGCGGGTACCTCGCCTTCATGCCGGCCCCCACGTATCTTGGTATAAACGTGGTCTCCAGGAGAAATGCTCTGTCCGTGCTTATCAGTGATATCATCCATGTTGAATGTATTGTTGAGATCCGAATACGGTTCTAGGAATCTCGAAATGTAGGTAGACCGTAGATCTAATATACCCTTGGACAGCACCTATGACATCAGTCCACTTATAACATGTGTACAGCCATACAGCCCGGGGAACGAACTATCGCCACCGCGAACCATGACAAAAGCAACACGTCAGGTTGCAGTAGCCCTTACAATTCTGGCCTTACTATTGTTGTAGAAGCTTAAAGACAATGACTTTGGTAGAGCGGATGGATGGTTGGTTACCACCATCACAAAAATACATATTGACTTGATAATCGACCAAAGGTCCACTTCTATAAACGTAACACCCTCCATTTACTAAAAGACACTGCAGCATCGACTTGAAATCAATTTATCGAGCATATCCTCCACCACGGCAACAGGACCCAAAACATTGATCTCCTGTAGATATAGTTCTTTAGCCCGGCCCTGAGAATGCTTTTGATGATAGTACCCACCATAGTATGGAACAGTTGCAAAAGTCTCGGTCATTTTCTGGCGAGACTTCCTTGCGCCGGAGCTTTTGAATGCTGATTAGAGAAGTTCAGCCATGTTGTGTTGCAGAAGGATATGTCTTACTTGACTGTGATTGTAGCGTCTGAACCAGAATCGGACACTCCGGCGCTCTTTATATCATCCGACCCGGAAAGAAGAGCTTTTAATATGGCTTTAAGGTTCATATCGCTTGTGTTTGGCGTCACAATACACTTTTCTGAGTGGTGCTCGAAGGGCTCTGATAAATAGACCCTGTATGATGGTGCTCGTCGAAAGACCGCGGGACAGTAAACGATCTCTCGTAAAGCTTTTATATCTGCATCAACTATGTAATTCTCTGCCTTCTACATGCTCCTTTCTCCGTCATGGAGCATGATTGCTATGATTTATCAGCTATCTATAGGTGCCATCGTCGGCGAAATCACCACCTGATTGGCTACAGGACAGCTTCGGCGAACAGGCAATCCACTTATCGGAGAAACGCCCTCTGATGACATCCATCCTCCATCTACACCGACAATGACAATGATCGAAAGCTTCGCCGAACTACAACTTTTTGAACATTACCAGTGGGACTACGCCGGAGAGTCTTGCTTCTCTCTAAATCCAACCAGTCCATCTGATCTACTTCATACATTTCCTGAAACGGTACCGCTATGCCTAAAGTGTTGTCCATTCTCATTTCGAAGTACGTGCAACTGCCTAGAGTATCTTGACTGTTTTTCCTAAAGCGTCCTAGAATCGTGTCCTCAACGACCACCCAGCACAAACACCCCGAGCAATCGCAAAAGCAACAGTAGCACCGAGGTACAAGAATCCCCCAAACAGAATAAGCCCCCAGTACTCCCCCGCATCGCGCTGTTGAATCGCACCTGCAATGGGAATTCCGGTGAGCGTTCCAATACTCACAATGGTGAACGTTGTTCCATTTCGCTTCCCGTAGTCCTCCGTTTCGCAGACCTGCGAAATGCAGACGGGCGTCAAGCTGATGGCTGCCCCGCTCCAGAACCCGAAAAAGACCGCGTAGCATATGACGGCAGGTATATTCCGTCCGGCAGTGAGCCAGAGCGCGAGCGTCAGCACTGAGCATATGAGCGACGTGAGGATCATCACATTGAAGCGGCCCAGTTTGTCGGCGATGAGACCCGGGAGGAATCGACCCGGGACTGCCCCGAGGTTCAAGAACACAATGAGTGCATACGACAGGGTATCGCTCATGCCAGCTGATATTGCATATGAAGATATGTATGTAATCGGGATGAAGACCGCAAACTCAACCAGAAAGACGGCGATAGTTGTGCACGCGTACTTGATATCCCGCAAGGCGCAGAAGTCGACCGACGCGCCGGCCGCCTTGTTGCACGGAAGCCTCGTTTTCAGAAGCAGACAGGCGAATGTGCACAGGATGGCTGATAATAGCGCGATGATTCGCATTGCCCATGGAAAGCCGATCTTTGGAGCTACAAACATGATGATCAAGGGGAATACTACCCCTCCCAGACCACCGGCGGTACAGGCAATGCCTGTTGCGTAGCCCCGACGGGCGCGAAACCAGTGTCCAACACACGACACGGCTGGGGTGAACAATGCGCACGCAGACAGGCCGCCGAGGACGCTAAAGGATAGAAAGATCTGGTAGTATGCTTTGTCATGTCAGCATCTGCGGACACCATATATCACACGAGAGATACTACATACCTTGACTAAAGCTGAAACATATAAGTGCAGCAACGATTCCAATCGACCCTGGAACAATGACATATGCCGGGCCGTAGGTGTCGAAGGTAGGCCCTGTGCACCATAACTTAGCCATGAAGAGGGACAGTTGGGTTGTTCCGTTGCTCACCGGCTTGTGCCCCCGCGAAATACAGAAAAAATCCGTACGCCCCGTATATCCAGCCGATACTGGATTCTGAATAGCCTTGTAGTTGGTGGGTGCTCGTCCAGGCATGGAGGATCCCAAGACTGTTGAGCAGTCCCATGGATGGGATCATGGCACACCATGCTCCAAGGACTACCAGCCATGCCCTGAGGCCTCCCTCTGGGTAGCTTCTACTGTCGGGAAGATTGGCGGTGCCGGCAGTGGCTGTTGTTGTATCATTATTCAGCATTTTGGCGATGAACGATAGGGCAGGATGTTGTCACTTTTCTTGGACAGGAATTGAGGGAAATCTGGTTTGAGAGTTCGAAAAGAGAAAAAATTGCTACGCCTATTAAGGCGTTTGTTTAAAACATCATTATATCTTGATAGACATTGTGGACTCTGCGAAATATTCTTCCCAAAGCCCATATACCTTCGCCGAACTATGTGGAGTCGTATATACACTCTCGGCCATCTCCAACTCCGATTGGCAGGCTTTATCGTTGTAGTGTTGATCAACATGCTATAGACAGTATCTGCGTCCATATGTCAACCGAGGCTCCATAACACATGGCCATGGGAATCCAGACTATTAGGTGTCTCCAGGCGATTAGAAAATTGCTTGCGTAGTTTTGCTTGATTGTACGTAGCATAAAATTTTGACGGATTACGTGATGGAACATTCTTTCGGTCCATACTCTTCCGAATCGGACTATTACAGCCCTTCTAGCAGAGCTTCTACATCTGATATTTTTTTGGCCTGTGGAAGACAGATTTGCACAACATGGACAGCCTACCATTGAGTCCTGCTCGCGATCTACGCGGCATTTCTATGAGCACCCGCCCGTATCGGTCGAAAAGGCACCCACCGTGTGATCAATGTCGTCGGAAGAAGCTGCGCTGTCAAGGTGACGGACGACAAATCTGCCAACGGTGCCAAACAGCCGGGACTACATGTTCCTTTGCTGGACTTACCCATCCCTCAACGGACTCGACACTGTCTGGGCCTGTATCGACTCCTCACTGGCAGACGATGCCCATTCAATCGGAGCAAATGTCCCAGACTGCAGCGACTTCGGCATCCTACATGAGGAGTCACTCCGAGCCAGTCCTAAACATCGACCCATTGATTGAATCTCTTCAGGCGTCCCGAGAGTATATTGATTCCTCACGGAGGACAACACCACAGGCAATCCAAACCCTCGATTCGCTGCACCAGTTTTCGTACCAGGTCATTGGAGCTTCCGGTGAATCGGACCCGTGGCTCTTCAGGCATTGCAGATTCGATGATCGAGGGTTCCTTAGTTTTCATCATTATCATATCCGCAATGCTGGTGGCGTTCCGCTCGACGAGAAGATCCTTGTTCATTTCATAGTGGCTAATGACCTGCTGTACGGCCCGGCGAAACAGGAGACAAGGCTTCTTCAGGAAAGGAATACCCGAGAAGAGCTGAACAGCCTGGTTCCTCTGGAATGGGGCCAGAGACTAGTAGCCCTGTATGTTCGGGACTAGCCCCTTGCTATCTTCAACGGAGATGAGACCCAAACTGATCAGACGAATCATAGATTTCTCAAGTTTGTCTTTCCAGTTCTGCCCATACTATCCCGGTCACGACTAGGCATCACGCAGACCCATCCGGTCCCAAGCCAGATCGCCCTTCAAGAGATGCCAGTCCATCTGCTGGCTGCCATATACGCGTCAGCACAGCCATTCACCAAGTTCGACGAGTACCTTTCGGCACAAGCGGCCTACTCGCCATTTCCTACCGATCAACTCTGGCGTCTAGTGCTGGAGATTATCCTGACAGAGATTCACACTCCGCACTTGTCTACGCTGCAAGCGGGACTGCTGTATCTCAACCGCTCCAGGAAGAATATGACAAGCACAGTAGCTGACAGTGGAATCCTCTGGTCTCTGGTGGGCATGTTCGTCGGGCTCGCCACGACTCTCGGACTCCAGCTGGAATGTCGACCGATGGGTCTTCCGTCGTGGGAACGGAGATTGCGGCGGCGTTTGTGGTGGGCCATATACGCAGAAGACAAATGGCGGAGCCTGCTCATGGGTCGGCCGCCGTATATTCGAAATGATGAGTGGGATGTAACCGACTTGGATGAAGAGGATTTCCGGATCGATGGACTCTTCCAGACGCAGGGTACCGAGTCTCAACAAGATACACAGTCTGCTTTGTCTTTCCAATGGTTTGTCCGCTTGTCTCGCGTAGCAGATGAAGTCCAACACAGGCTATAGTATGGACCCTCGACGCTCACAATCGAACAAGAGGTCGATAGGTATACTAACTATAGAGGTCTAGTTCACTGCGGGCCGCACAGCGTTTATCATCCAATTTCGATTTATCTCTGGAAGTTGCGCGTCCACTCCTCCAAAAGCTGAAGGAATGTTATTCCTCGCTGCCGGCCAATTTGAAGCAACGAAGTCGGCCGACCATGGTAATCGACGAGCAGCCCTCTCAAGCGAATAGCCTCCGGTTCGGATATGTGCTCTTAGAGCTGTATGTGTTTCGTGCCCTGCTGCGCCCAATGGTTCTCTCTGCCGCGCCGCCACCCCTCCTGGAGGAATCGGAAGACTTTATGAGCTTCATGAACCAAGTCAACGAGTACGCATTCGAGACACGTGAAGTTGACGACGGGGAGGCAACACCGGCCGTTGACATTTCAGATGAGAATGGTGCCGGAAACGCCACCCTGAAAGGCGCCGAGAACTGCGCAACAAAGGCCCTGGGGCTCATCATGCGAATGACAAACGGCGATTTATCGGAGTTCTGGTTTTCCTGTATGTCTCGACATGACTCGAACGCGTAGGGCTGTGCATGTCTCCGTTGACTGATCATCACAACTAGGGTTTCGAATTGGTTTTGCGTCGGTGTCGAATTTTATGATGCTCCTGCTGGTACAGTCGCCCACGAAGGACCATGCTATTCGCGCGAAACGCCTGATATACCGTTGGCGACAAACCTTGCGGACACAGAGTAAGGGCTGTAGCCTGATGAATATGGCCCTTGTGCGCCTTGACGGGCTTATGTCGACCGGTCTGTCTCGAAATTTCTATCTCCCAAAACACGTGAATGAAGTCCTCGACGACTTACTTTAACATGTCTCTGTTGTGAGTGGAGGCTGCTCGATATGATCCAATATAGACTCGTGCCCGATGTATCTCTTGATACGAATTCTGTTGGGTTTCACAGTGTTTTCAATGCCCAGGTTGTAAACTGGCAATCGGATTGAAGAGAGCGTGTAACTTCATTGACGCACTGAAGCTATATAAAACTTGGATATAGTGTATTATTTTTCAGCGGCGGGTTCCTGGCTTCTCCCAGCCCTCTCACAGCTGAGCTTTCCCAATATCTAATTCTAGCGCCATTCAGAGCTCTCGCCATTCTGATCTCTGTTGGAGGAGCCCGTATAGCGGGTCGATGGTGTAATCCTGTTCCCATGTACACATACGGGCTTGCTGTGAGCTTGGCCCGTGGGGGTCAGATCTCACAGGGGTGGGATCTTAACTTCACTAAGGGTACATCCCCAGTCACATCACCACACAGACGGATCAAATAAAGATAGGTCCTCCTCCAAGAGTCCCATCATATGCTGGTTTCCGGAGAACCAGTTTCCCAATGCTGATGGCGCCATATCCGGGGGATGGGCCTCCACACCCGGCATGATATCTGTAGATCCCCCAGGAACCGTACTCGCCGTCGCCGGCCGGACATCCCCATACTCAGCCGACGCGGGCGCCAACCCGAGAGCACTGAGATATGTATCGAATTCTTGACCAATGGTCTGGTCTTCTTGCGTTTGTGCCCGGGTTTTCGCTTCGAGGTACAGTTTTGCTATGTTGTTGAGTACCTGGCAGAGACGGTGGAGTCTGGCGATTGCTTCTGAGAGGGCGCAGTTGGGTTGCAGTGAGGCGACAAACTCCTCCAATCGTTGTAGGTCTGTCTCGGAGGAAGAATTTATTACGTGGCAAAAGAGAGCTATAAAGGGGACAAAGGGAGAATATAGAATCGTCCTGGGAGATCATTAGGTTAGTTGTATTGGCTTGTGGAAATATCGATGCGAAGCTACTTACCAATGCAGATATGTGAGAACGACCTGGCTTTCGTTCCGCTCCTTCAGGATCTCCATGCATTGCTGGTGGCATTCGAGGGCGGACCGTGCTGCCTCGATGCATTCATTGATGAACGTCCCTGAGGAGCTGTCTTGTGCCGGGATGGCCCTGTATATTAAGGTCATGAGCGCGAAATGAGTGACTTCATCTGCCTTGACAGTAACAATATCTTCGAGACACAAGCTTTCTCGATTGATTTCCCTCTAGAACCGCTGTCAGTAATCAGGTACCAGTTGAACATCGCTAAACACACCTTGTGAGGTTCCATGACCGTCCATTGCAACTCAGCCACCAGTTTGCGCGCTTGTATTATTCTCTGCTCTTCGGGCTGATTCAACGCCTTGGGGCTGTAGAGCAGTTCGTACACGTTGCCTTGTATTCTGGCGTAATGGATCCAAAGGGTATAGATGGTGTTCCATGGTTCCGTCTTTCCGAATACGTTTGGGGTCATGGGAACGGAGATGTCGTAGTCCTGGATAGTAGCTGCGCGTCCTAACCTAAGAGACAAGGACTTGTCTATGCAGTAAATCGTCCAGAAAAGGTTAATCTTATCCTGTCTGACGCTCTCGGAATCATGCTCCATCGATGATACTCGGTGGTAACCCAGAGTCTGACACAGATGAGACGCAGCCGACGTGAGGGTCAGGGCGAAAGAAGGCTTGGATAGTTCAACGGCATGAATTGCCTGGAGAGTCAGTGGCGTGGATATTAGAACACTTCGGACTACTTACACCCAGAGCAAGTGCGGCAATTGCGTCGGCCGTTGCAGGCATGAGAAGACTCAAATTGGCCAGGGCAGACTGAAGATTGGCGCGAGCGATTTCCATACATTTCTGATAGGTTTCTCGCGTCCTTGTATTGTCCATGAACATGCACTCGGAAAATATAAAATACAGTCCGCCGTTGGCTATGATAAAGGCTTCATCTGAAAAGTCCTCCGTAGCGAAGAAGACCTCGCGACACTTCTCGATCAGACGGTCGACCCCAATAAAGGGCATGCCCTGCATCCAGGGCAAAGGCTTATCTACAATTGCTCAGCACATCTCCTCTAGCTCAGATATTGGGAACGTACCTTTGATCTCTCTCAATATTTGCAAAACGATGTCCACCGGCGGCAGGGGCAGCTCTCGCAGCGAGGAGGATACTCTCCGGCCCGAAGGCCAGTCACTGCGTTTCTTCGAGTGAGCCTTGCTTTCCTGGAGACTCACAATCTGCTTGAGGGTTGAGAGGGCCGCTTCCATCTTCGGTGTGGACATGGGCAATTGACCCTTGGAGACTGCGCTTTCTAGGAACTGACTGGCGTATGCGGAGTGGGCGGTAAAAGATGAACTTCCTTCGAATGCAGTCACTGCTTCATGTTGGTCAAGAGTATTGGCAGGGCTAGAATTCAAGGAGGTCATCCGTTTAGAGCTCGTGATCGGTTGGTAGTACGGCGCAGTGCTCGCCTGTGGAGAAACGCTGGACCTCAAGTCATGGAGCACTTCCTCGATGCTCCCCAAGCGTTCCTCAATTAGGTCAATTTTCTTTTCGCTGGAGTGGAATTAGTTCCCAGTCATGTAGCGGCCTTTGTGATATGCCCGTCTTACTATTGACTCGAGATCAAGACTCTTCTTCGTGGTTCCTGGGGCTTCTGACCGGCCCCGGTTGACCGACAAATAATCTGGGAACTACGACAATTCGAGCAAGGAGATCGCTTGTCGCAACGTATCTGGACCAATTAACTTGCTGATATCTATAATCACGAATGCAGCATACCTTTCGGAGACGGCATTGGTCACACTGGAGTATTTCCCATTTAGACGGCGCATCGCACACACAAAGCCGGCTGTACTTACCGCACGCCTCACCAGGGACTCATTGGCCCCAGTCTCGGAGCCCTCGGCATCCATGACATCGAAATGCAGAAAGACTACTGTAAGGGGGTAGACACTTCGGGGCTGGAGAGAAGGGCGAGAGGGCCAAAGAGACTGAACATAGTAGAGAGCGGGTTCCGCGGGCTCCGAGCGAATCGACTGCCAAGCGATTACTACATTGGGTAAGTCTCGGTCATGTGATTGTAGGCTGCCAATACCTGTACTTTTTGTTGTGCGAGATGCAGAAATTCATCCATATTCACAGTTCTATATCTATAGGGTAATTTCTATTCAGAATCATACCACATTGACTCTATACAGACATGTCAACAATGTTGTTTGTCATCCGTTTTATCGTTTCCTCATTGCTCTTTCTGCGTAAGTCGTTCCATGTGTAGTTCGCGGCGTTATAGATCGCCAAATGTTGCCCGGTAGTCATCGTCCAAGGGCGTGATGGATAGCGTCGCTGGCATACGCACACTCAGGAGTCACATCTTGCCCAGAGACCGTCTCGATTAGGCGGGGTTTGACCGTAGCCAGACGGTATATTTATCTTGCTGCCGACAAGGCTCACTTCTTGATGCCGATGACAGCCAGATTCCGCGGGCTTTCCGAGTAATCAAACACCGGCTCAACCCAGCAATCTTTGATATCATCATGTTCCCGTAGGAACTGCCACCGATCCACGACGATAATAGCCTCAATGATAGAAGCGCTGAAGGACATCAAGCTCCACAGGACGCTGAGGTGTTTCTTCCGATGCCAGTATTGAGCCACGTAGCGGTCCAATTCCTCGTCGTCGAGATCTGCCATCTTGGCTTTGACGGTCTCACCAAATACGGGATCACGTCCCAACTTCACCACGGCGGCGCGAGCGTACGCAGAGAAGGAGACGAAGGCGGATTTGCGCAGCGATCCCACAACTAGCGCTTGTTCCGACTTGTCGGATGTGGCTGAATCGGCGGAGTATAGATCCGTCGGGATGGAAGGCTTCTGGATGACGCCACGATCCATCAACATGCGTTGCAGGAGCGTGCG
Source organism: Aspergillus sp. MEXU 27854 (assembly GCA_019721355.1). NCBI lineage: Eukaryota > Fungi > Ascomycota > Eurotiomycetes > Eurotiales > Aspergillaceae > Aspergillus > Aspergillus sp. MEXU 27854. The sequence goes on from JAGMTT010000002.1 coordinate 862,774, forward strand.
GTAGAAATGGCGGGTGAAAAAGTTTTCGCTACTCTCTCGATTCCAATTGTACGGTGCCTGGAGGGACATCGATCTCGCGGTGACGTTGATTCTCATCCCCTTGCCGCTGTCGTGCTCGAAATCTTCCATCCGCTTCGACATGGGAAATCCGTGTGGGTCGTACGCAACGGCGTCTCTGGTTAGGCGTGGGTGTGTGGTGCGCATAATGGGGAGCTTCCACGTCGCAGGGCCCAATCTTTCGGTGACGAGGTTGTAGCAACAGCCGATCATCGCGATGGCCTTGACGGACGGGTTGAGAGTTAACGATCGGACGCCGTGATGGAGAAGGTTGCCACAGGAATGCAGCGACACGACCATGACCTTCGCGTCGTCCTGTTTCTTTGCAAGGCCGCTCTCTTCGGGTCCGGCAGGGGTGCTTTCGATCACATCTTTAATGATCGGTTCAAGGTATCCATCTTTGATTTCATGCTCAATGTAATCCATGGCACCTCTAGGCTTGTTCGCATCGTCTTCCTCCTCGGCGGACTTCTCTTTCTTGGTATTGAAATGGCGATCTTCACCGATCTCCCCAGGCATGATGCTAATGTCGCGAAAAACGTTTATCATTGCGAGATCCTCGCCGTCCTCCTGTCCCTCTGGTGGCTGGTCGTTCTGGGGTTCTTCCGTAGACTCCATGGGAGCCTCTGTCTCTGCCGGGGCATTTGGGAGATTCTTCATTCTTATCCGGCCTGTCAGCGCCCTCTTGTTGTACATGTTGACAACCTTCTTCTCGGTCAACTTTGCCAAAATGTCCATTCCCTTTGCGCCATTGATGAACTGGTGAGTCCGCTCAATGGCGACAATATGTCTGTTGTAGGGCGGACTCGCAAGTGTGCGGCCCAGATAGCTCTGTCCGGAGCCGAAATCCACCACATGCGTGATCGGCTCGCCGCGCTGTTCGTCCACCGTCTTACACAGCTCGTCGACGTATCGGGAAAAATGCGCAACTTCGTGGTACTTCTTTACATTCATTCCGGTAGCGATACGTCGCGGTATCGTCGGGTTCTTCTGTCCCAGCGGGTGAAAGTCTCTCTTCAGGCTGAAACGTCGGATCTGGTGAATGTACTCGAGGAGACTGGTTGGCGCGTCTCGCCATGTCGCTCCCTCATTTTGTTCGGCTCCCGCGCCTTGGGTTTGTTGGAGCAAAGGCGCAATGTCTTCCCTCAAAAGCAAATCAAGAATATCTTGGACATCGTGTTTGTCGAAGAAGGCCCGCCATTCAGCCGGCAACAACGAGTCGTAGAGATCGGGCTCTCGGGTCAAGAAATCAAGGATATGCACACCGCCGCAGAGGTGCCTGAACAGGTCGGAGGAGGTCGCGAAGGACAGTAGGGCATCGACGTAGACATCCGGGTCCGTCCACTCGTCGGCGAGTGGCAGGGTCTGTGGCCGGGGCATGCGTTCGGGAGGGAAAATCAGCTGCGCAGCAAGTTCCCGGACAAGGCGCTCAAATTGAGAGTAAATACCTGGTGACCGACGTGGGGTGAGGATCAATTCTCCAGAAATTTTTTGGAGTTGACGGTTTGCCTTTCCCGATTTGGTTTAGCTGGTGGGCTCCACTGCGGAGGGACAACAAAAGAAAGTCTGGACACCGTCGACAACCATGAACTGTTCTCCTGCTTCATGACCTTCAATGGGCGCCCAATAACTCCATCATGCATCTTCTCCTGTCCATGGGTCCAGATTCTGTGGCCTTCCGACGTGTCGACACGTTTCATCGGGCCCAAAATCGAGTCTTTGCCCAGAATTATCCGGAAATCAGCGACGAATCGCACTATTGAACCCTGCGAAGGATAGTTTCTCGAACCAGCGGGAATTCTTCCATAGTGGCGCCGGAGATCATGCTCGACGGGCGACCTGATCAGCCACAAGGCAAATCATCTCCCGGTCCCCTTCGCTGCCTCTCAAGGGACTCGTGCATTCTTACCTGTATGGGAGGGTTGCAGCGGTGCCGTCAGACTGCAGCTGAAAGAAAGTCTCGTGTCAGGCGTTCTCAGGGTATCACCCAAGAAAGGGGTCGACTGTTCTATATATGCTCTCGTCCAGGGGCCATTCAGATGGCGATTGTGACCTCCGTCCGGAATCTGCATGCTGCGTGCAGTGAGGGTGCGGAGATAATCCTACATCAACGCGTCACACCGTCTCCATGTAGCAGGAAATTATATCTGCTCCTTTACCTTGCAGCCAATGAAATTACCCCGTCTGGAGGAATATAAACACGCGACCCCGCGACTTTGGACCGTCGCCACGATCAGATTACTCCGAAGTATATTTGTCTTAGCCGGACGGGTAAGGATGCCTCCCACCACTGGATAGCTTTCCCCATCAGCTACCGACCACTGATACCTGTAGCCCCACAGATGTTAAGACCATCTCCAACCCAGGCGAAGCCGTTCGGGCTAGTCGCCGATGTGCTCTTCCAGATCATCACTCACGGAGACCTGACTGTAATCCTGAGTCTGTGCCTTGTAAACCGAGCCACCTATGAAGCCATCAAGATGCTCGAACCGCATATCTGCGGCTGGTTCATGCGGATCCAGGGGACTAGCGGCGCATTCGACCCCGTCCTGACCATGGACCCGTGGACCGGAGAACAACCCCGGATGACGATCCATCGTCTCCTGCGATACTCCGAACGAGAGCGCATCTCAAGGCGCCTCGCACGACACATTGTCCCCACCGTCTGGGGCGCATTCACGCCCGACCAGAGCGCCGAGATGGATTTCACCGCGGAGCTACGTCTCGCCCACCGTCTGGAACGGGGGTTGTACGTGCTCTTCCACATGTCTGACATATCGCGCGAGATCGAGAACAACCCGGAACAGACCAGGCGGCCGTCAACGTCGATCCTCGCGGAGCGACTACTCGTCCTCACGCAGATGATGGACGAGTACCACGACACCCCGCCGCACAAACAGCGGACATGGTCGTTTGCGGAGCACGCCAGCCACGTCTACGCCGTCCTGCGATGGGGGTACAAGGAGGCCGACATTGGCCGACGGCGGCTTGAGTTCCGTAGCCACCTCGACGAGCAGACGCAGATCGACCTGCACGCGACGCTGCGCATGCTGCGCGAGCTGACTGAGCGCATGCTCCTCCAGCATGGTCCGAAGGACTGGCACCGCGACGCGAAGAACGAATACAGCGTCATCTCCTGGTTCCTGCTGCGGCAGTCGCCGCGGGCCCTCGCGAAGCTGTTCCTCAGCCCGCAGGACCAGTGCTGCGGCATCGACGAGAAAATCGCCAACTGCGGCGCGCGCGACTGCCGCTTCGCAGACCCACTCGACCAGTACTGGAGGGCGTGGGGAAAGTCACCGGACCTGGGGTGTCAGATGTGCAATTGCAAGCGGCGAGTGCGCAGTTGGAGCGTGAAGCCCGCGCTGATTGATGCGCGTGGCCGGGAATATAACCGCGCTGCTGAACGGTACCTGAAAGACATGTGGAGTCAACGACATGTTGGATTGCATCGCACTTTTACGTTGGGATACTTTAATACTTTGTTATTTTAGCCACGATAGAATAGACATTAAATAGAATAGAATGATCACGATAAGATGGCCTGGACCTGGATATAGATAGGTACAGAACTGAACCTCACCGCCTGTGTCACCGCCTAACCCCGTATCTCTCCAACTAGACAGCCTGTAGTGACTCTCACCATCCATTGCTGCCTGTAGTCCATCATCTTATCTATTGCAATCCGACCTTACGAAAGACACCTCCCATCCAAGATCAACAAACCATGGATCCATCCGACCCCTTCCTCCAAGTCCAAGCGTAAGCCCGCAAGAACCACCCCCTCCTATCCACTATCAACACCACTAACTCAACCCCCAGGGACGTCCTCTCAACCCTCCAAACGACCCGCCCCCTCTTCTCCTCATACCTCCGCATCCGCTCACTAGCCAAAACCCCCGACAACCCCGAACTGCAACAGTCACGGTCCGAGCTCGAGTCAACCCTGACAGACCTAAGCGCCGACCTGGACGACCTGGTTCAGAGCGTGCGAGCGATCGAGCAAGACCCCTACCGATACGGGCTCGAGCTGGAGGAGGTGCAGCGACGGCGCAAGCTCGTCGACGATGTGGGCGGCGAGATCGAGGACATGCGGCAGGAGCTGCAGAAGGCGGTGACGTCGTCGGCGGCGGCGCTGCCCAACCCGGCCGAGTTTGATAACGTCGGGGTGGGCGTGGCGGGCCGGGACGGCGACGGGGGGGACGACGACGACGATTACTATGCGTCGATGGAGCAGCAGCGGCAGGTGGAGCTGATGCACGAGCAGGACGAGCAGCTGGACGGGGTGTTCCGCACGGTCGGCACGCTGCGGCAGCAGGCGAATGATATGGGGCGCGAGCTGGAGGAGCAGGCGGTCATGATTGGGGAGGTGGATACGCTGGCGGATCGGGTTGGGGGGAAGCTGCAGAGTGGCTTGGGAAAGATCAAGTACATTGTGCGGAAGAATGAAGGTACGTTACTGTGCTCCTGGTATGGTTTTATGAGTATGGGGAAGAAGCTAACGGTCTAGATACGTGGTCCTCATTTTGCATCGCGGCGCTCATTTTCATTCTGGTATTACTATTAATTCTGGTCATTGCGTTGTGAGACCGTCGATTCATGCATACAATAATGACACCGGGTTTTGGACTGCGCTCTTCGACTTTACACACGGGCCTTCTTGCGGGGGCGGTCGTTGCCGCCATCCTCCTCTTCGTCGTCGTCGTCCTCGTCATCCTCGATATCGAACTCGACGTCGCTGTCGTCGAAACCGACGGGCTCCTCGAAGCTTTGGGCTGCGGTCGTTAGTTCACACAATCAAACCAGAATGAAACAGGACAAGCGCTGGGAAAAGGGGTGGCTTACTATAGAGCTTGAGAGCATTGGGCCAGATATCTTCGGCAAAGATCTGGGCGACTTCCTCGCCGTCCTGGAAGATCTCGACATCCTCGAGGTCATCGACGGGCTCGTCGTCGTCCTCGTCGTCATCATCATCATCCTCGTCGTCGACGTCTTCCCCGTTGGCCATCTTCTGGAAGCGCTCCTCGTCGGCCTTGACGGCGGCGGCCGACTGCTCAGCGGTGACGTCGAGGCCGCGGAAAGCGAAGAAGCCAAAGAAGGAGACGCCGGCGGGGCTTAGCGCGGAGAGATCCTGGGCTTCGTCGTCGTCGACGTCGAGGTCCGCGGCCTGGGCATGCTCGGCGAGGAGCTCGCCGAGCTTGTCGTACTGGGGCAGGTCGGTGCGCTTCTTGCTCGGGTTCTCCTGCTCAGCCTTGTAGAGCGCGTTGGCGGCGGCGATGAGCCCGCGCGAGGGGTCCTGGTTGGGCTTCCAGTCGATGTCGAGGGGCTCGGAGGCGTAGCCCTCGACGAAGCGCGTCTTGCCCTTGGCGGTGGTGATCTGCTTCTTGCGCCAGTAGAACGACTTGGCGAGCGTGGTGTTGGTGAAGTAGGGGTTGGCGGCGAAGTCGAGCACGAGCTTGAAGTTGCGCGGGTCGCCCTCGCCCTGGTCGGTCACGTCGAAGAAGTCGACGCGCACGTTGGTCGTGTGCGCGAGGATCTCGGCGTCAACCGTCATGATGTACTCCTCCAGGCGGCGGCTGGTCTGCATGACGCGCGCCCAAAAGTCCTTTTGCAGCTCCGAGTCGCGGATGAGCGCATGCAGCTCGTCGGTCAGGGGGCGCAGGGTGACGATCTGGCGGGCCTCTGGTAGATGTTAGCGCATCGATTGCTTGCGGCCGCTTAGTGGGGGGATGGCGACGTACGGATTCGAAGGGACGCCTCCTGGAATTTGTGGTCGAGCACATTGACCTTGCGGACGGTGGCCTTGGAGACCTCGACCTCGGGTTTCTCGACGCGCTCTTCGAGCGGCTGGTTGGGAGCCATAGTGTAGGAATCGAGATGAATATGGATCGCCTGGGAAAAAAATAATGAGGCGAAAGAAGGTAGATGGAGAGAGTACAAAGTAGGAGACGAATGGACGGAGAGATGAAAAATCGCGTCGAAAAGTTTGCGGACAATCGCAATTACTGCGATGCCCGTTGAGGACTCGGCGGGCGCCGCTTTTACGGGAGTGTGCAGCCAATCAGTGATGTCACTCGTTCGGTGCCTACACTGCCTACACGAAGTACGATAGTATCCAATTCTACTTATATCTTTGTAGTAATTAGGAGGATAACAGGAATTAATCAATCAAGATATGTGTGATACTCCAGCAGATGTACTCTACGGTGTTATCGACATGCATTATCTACAGATAGGTCGATCGATGGCAGAAGAAACAAGCAGAATATTGCTTTTTCCATGATTTACATCCGACACTAGCCCGCCAGCTGTTGACTAGATATACTCAGTGTCTAATAGTTTATTTGAACGGAACGGACAACAAATATATACAGTCCAGTGCGATTATCTCCGATATCGACCGAATCAATCATAACACAGCAGCCGGTGCGATGCGATCAGCTCGCACCCGAGGGGAATAGTAAGACGAAGAAGATCAAGAAGATCACAAAACGAACCAAACGACAAAACTTTTGTGGCGAGGCCACCATGCAGCAAGCAGTGCTATTCGTGACGGCGTTTCATCGTCCGACCAGGCCGGACCCAACCAACCATACCCGCCTAACCAAATCATCATCACCCATTACCTAAACTTTTTGAGGCCATCCTTTTCTGTTCCGAAGGGCCCACGGTAAGACCAAAAACAGACCCGGGCCGATTCGCCGTAGATGCAAGACAAGAAGAAGAAGAAGAAGAAGAAGAAGAAAACGAAGATAAGAAGACGTTAGGGAAATCAAAATCAAGGGAAATCGTAAGCCCGCACGGATCCTGCCAGGATCGATGCAACCATATCGAGCCAATCAGCGCTGACCCGAGATAAAGAATTAAACCACAGACGAAACGGAAAGGGGACAAGGACGAGACTACAGCATCCAGTCCAGCCCATTGGCCTCCTCTTCCACCGGAAACACCTCCCGCGCGTACTCTTCCATGTCGCGCCAGCCCTCCCACAGCTGGCGGGCCTCGTCGGTGACGCGGAGGGAGATGACGCCGCCGGGCCCCTGCATCATGCCGGCGCCGGCGCCCTTGCCATTGGCGGGGCCGAGCCCCTTGGGCGAGCCGGCGGCGGGGCGGGAGAACTCGGGCTGGGGGAAGTAGGGGGCGTTGCAGCGGCCAAAGACCTCCTCGATGGCCTCGAGCTGCTCGCGGTAGCCGGGCGGGATGTTAACCTTGATCTCGACGCGGGGCACGCGCACGTAGTTGCAGGGGCGGCCGAGGGCGCGCGAGAAGGCGGCGCAGACCTGGTTCGGGGAGAGGGTTTCGAACGTCAATGCGATTCTATTCACCTCGTTAGCGCGGGGGGAGGCCCTCGTTGATTTCATGTAAGGTCCGGTTATACCTATGACCATTCCACCGCTTGGGCCCGTCCTTGAAAATCTGCAACAAGGCGGGCCCGACGTCGTGCTCGGCGTCGAGCCAGGGCAGCGGGATGTCCGGGTCGAAGGGGGCGTGCCACTCAAAGGAGCCGTCGGGCATGAGTTCCATCTGGAAGAGCGGGTAGGGCAGGCTGGTGAAGTTGTTGTTGTAGATGCCGGTGTAGACAAAGGTGGCGGGGAGGCCGAGCTGGCGAATGTAGTTTTCGACGGTGAACTTGGGGGCCCAGAGGGGCACGGGCGGCCAGGGCCCGTGGACCGAGTGGTCGGGCATGCTGCTGTAGATGTAGTGCTGGATGGAGCCGGCGCGCTTGGCGGCGTCGGCGAGGGCGCGGCCGATGGCGACCTCGTCGCCGGCCTGGGAGGTGGTGTTGATGAAGGCGAGGTTGGCGCCGTCAAAGAGGGCGTCCATCAGTTGGGTATTGCCGAGGAGGGGGCCCTGGAAGAGGGTGACGTTGGGCAGGCTCTCGAGCTCCTGTGCGATGATGCCCTTGAGGGAGTGGACCTGGGCGCGCACACGGTGGCCGACGGCGGAGGCGACGCGAATGAGGGAGGCGGCCTGACGACCGGTCGCATTGACGACGGCGATGGTTTTTTTGGGTTGTGTCATGGTGTATGGGAGGTTTGTATGCGGTGGAGGGGGAGGGGGAGGGGGAGTGACGGGGGAGACGTAGGGACGGAGGAGGGGGATAGACGGAGAGAGGAACGAAAACAGTGGAGCGCAGGTCGATGCGGGGTATAAGAGGAGGGTCGAGCCCTGCGATCAAGAGCGATTCCGAATGTCGTCCAGAAGGGAGAGAATGGCGACCAGGTCGGACTAGGAGGAGCGAAGGCGGGTATGCATCCGAGAGATGGAGGAGAGGGCGATAAGATAGAGGCGGGCGGATGAGGGATTGCGCAAAGAATGGTGCAAGCGGCGTAGTAGAAGAGGTCAGACCAAGTATAAGAAGCTAAGACGGATCAGAGGATGCTCGCAAGGTGGATGAATGAATTGATCACGAGGGAGCACTCGTTAATCCTGATTGAATGGTTGATTTAATTCTGGACGATTCGTCTTCTTTGGTTTATGGGGTTTTTAGGGTCGGCAGAAATTTCGTAATGAGGGATTTTGAATTTTCTACACGTGGATCTCCCACCAGATGATAGGATTCTACGGAGTAGGATTATTATAGATTATACATTATTATCGAATGAGAGGGGAGCTATAGGATCGAGGTAGAATAGAAGTAGCATGATAGAATATATACCCAGTAAGAAGAAGGCAGGATATAGAACTACTCCGGACAGGATAGATGCAGAGTCCAAGGTCCTCCTCCTACTATCCGGATCCCCAACAACAGCCTCTGACCGACTGACAGATACAGATACAAAAGACAACCTCCCGTAGGAAAATACTCACTAGAAAATGACTGACTGACTGACTGCTTGAACCGGACCGATGGCAGAGGTCCGATTTGGCTTCCGAGGGTTCTCATCGAGTAATAAAATCAGTCATCAATTGCCTCACCTGACCGTGCATTTTTTCAATCTCCCTCGTGTCTACTACTAGAATAGAAGAGTCCACCTCAACATTCATCCTTTCAGGTCGTCCCTACTCCATGATGCAATGGTCTCGACCGGATCAGCCGGTCTGTTGTCGCCCGCTGGCCATTGACGCCTTTTCTTTACGTAAATGATGCAGGACAAGCGGCGGATGCGGTGGATTGGATGGTTGGGATCTCTGTAGGAGTCCACGTTGACTCCTGTCTACAAGGTAGTCCTCTGTATAGTAGCTCCTAATCGGGTCAGGAACGGGATTCCTGTACCTAGTTAATCCTACGTTCTAACAGAGAACAAACACCGAGTACTATATGTCTTGTCAGCGCAATACCTACAAACTACTCCATACAAGAATGAATGATCCTCCTCCATTCATGCTGGCACGCCCCTCTCCCCTCCCCGTCTGCCCACTTCTCCATCTGATCCAGTTGATCCACTCCCCGGTGCACGGCACCCTCCGACGGTCTTCCGTTGATAAGCGTTCCTTCTTAGAAGGATACACATGGACACAGAATACGTAGAATACAGAATATTACCTAGGTAGACTACCGAAGAATACTACTACGGGGTCCCCGGTTCCCCAGGGTGTTATCGTGCGATTGCGGAGTCGTGCATCTCCGCGGAGTCACATACGATTAGTCTATTAGAGTATCGTCTAACATACTCTGTCTACTACTGTTTACCTTGTAGACTCTTCTGCTCTATCATATACTCTATACTCCGACTCCTACTACGGCGCTGACCCCGCCATCCCCCTCTGCATTCCCTCGACTCTCTCTCTCTCCTCCTGCTCAATCTCCCGCGCCCCAACCCCCGCCATCCCCCAAACCCCGGGTCGCCGACGCGCCAACAGCTGGGCCGCCGCCCACTCCTCCGAATGCAGATGCGCACCTGACTTGCGCAGCAGCACCACATGCTCCGTCAGCCCGGCATTGGCCGCCAGGAACAGCGGCGTGCGCCCCTGTCGGTTGCGCAAATGCACCGATCCGCCCTGTGACAGGAGGAAGTGCAGAATGGCCACGGAGGGGGAGGTGGCTGCGAGGTGCTGCCATCATCATCATCAATGACCACCTTCCGAAATGAGGAAAATAGGAGAGAAACTTACCACCGGCGTGTTCCCCGAATAATCCGCATCGTTCAGCAGCCAGTCGTGGTCCAGCTTGAGGATGTCCTGCACCCGCGCCAGATCCCCCTGCGCAATCGCATACCCCAGCAGCGTCAGCGCCTGCACGCGCTCCGGCAGCGCGTGGCTCTCCGGGTGCTGGAACACCGGGGTGGATGTCTCGGTCAGCTCCCCGCGCAGCGAGACTGACATCTGTCGCGCTACTTTGTCGGGGGTTGCATCGGGGAGGGCGAGGAGGTACGCCAGCTTCGTCAGCGCTGCCTCTGTCGTCAGGTCCAGGCCGGCTACCACCCCGGCTTTGGAGAGGCTCATGCCCGTCGCGTAGACGGGGCTTACACTGCCCGTGAGGCCTGGCAAGTTAGCATACACTGTTGATATGGGGGAGGGGAAGGCAAAAGGGAGAAGGAAGTACATTGAGTCACGTTGACAATGACGATCCCCCGCTGGATCGCATCAGCCAACACCTTGGTCATGGCATTATCCTTGCCGTGCGGCGCATTCCCCGCGCCAAACGTCTCGAGCACGAGCCCGCGCAGCCCCTCCAGCCTGAGCACAGCATCAACCATCTCAGGCTGAATACCGGGGAAGATGCGCAGACAGGCGACATGCGAGGTGTCGAGGTTCGTCTGGATGGAGAAGTGCTCGATGCGGCGCGGGCGGTGCACAAGATGCCAGTTGACCACGGTGCGCATCGACGTAGTGACCGCCAACGGCGGGCAGTTGGGCGAGTCGAAGGCCGCAAAGTCGCTGGCGGCGACCTTGCAGGCGCGGTTGCCGCGGAACAGCCGGTTGTTGAAGTACAGACACACCTCGGGGATCATAAAGTGGCCGGCCACCACCAGCGACCCGAGCAGGTTGTCCGTCGCGTCGTTCTGCAGCGCCAGCATCGGCGCCTGCGACCCCGTCAGCACCACCGACTTGCCCAGGTTCGCCAGCATGAAGCTCAGCGCCGACCCCGTGTACGCCAGGCTGTCCGTCCCGTGCAGCACCACGAACGCGTCGAACCGCGTGTAGTTGCGCTCGATCGTGCGCGCGATCTCCGCCCACCCCTTCGCGTCGATCGAGCTGCTGTCGAGGAGCTCGGCAAATTCGAGGACCGTGTAGCGTACGCGCCGGCCGTAGGCGGTCGGCGGCGTGCGCAGGCTCGCGTGTGCTTGCACCGTGCCGGCCTCGTCTACCACCACGTCCATGCTGGTCGCTGCCGACCCGTCGTTGAACGTCGGCACCCGCGCCAGACATTCCTCCTGGAACCCGCGCGCTGGCACGTACCCCGACGGCGAGGGCCGCATGCAGATGGTGCCGCCCGTCATGATGATGAGCACGCAGGACTCGGGGAGGGAGTCCATCCCGGGCTGTTCTCCCTCGGGGATCGAACTGGCGCCCATGCTTTATTCACTGGTGTGTAGTAGTGTGTAGTGTGGTATGGTGTAGCCGTCAGATGTTGCGCTGATAAGCATCAATCGTTATCATCAGTCGTAAGTCGTCAAGTCTAAGCGACAGTCAGTAAGAGGTCTGTATTATTATTGAGTGTTCTGGAGTACAAGTAGAAGTCCGATTGCTATTACGTACAGCCCGTGAGAGATTTTTCGGGGTGATCGAGTTATTGGCGGAGAAGTTCCGCAACCTTAACAGGCGCTCCACCAGATCCAGTGGGCGAGTTGGAGAGGTTGGAGTAATAACAGCAGTATTATACAGACAACTGTATACTAGGTAGAACAACACGTCTACTCTGTACATCGCATGTAAGATGATGGGTGTAGTAAATATGTCATATCGCATAATATCTGGTCTATATACACTAATTTCCCTCAACACAACTCACGCTGCCGCGGTACGACCGCCGTCCTCTAACAAACCAGTCGCACAGGATGACAAACACCACGACACCGTACACTGCCGACACATAGTTCATATCTAGACCGTCAGTCAGCATAACCAGCATAACCACACTCAACACACATCAGGCAATACTTACTCCCTGTCGTCACCGGCATCGTCGACGGAAACGAGTACATCACCAGACAGAACAGCGTCCAGGCGAGGGTGACCGCGTTCGCAAACGCCCCCCACTTCCTCAGCCAGAATGGCCCATGGGCGATGTTGTTGCGGCCGCGGATCCACAGACAGATGACCGGGATCGAGTACGAAATGTACAGCAGCGTGATGCACGCGGTCACCATGCTGTTGAAGGCGGTGCTGGACCCAAGGTAGAGCAGGCCGAGCACGCCAACAATAAACGAGCTCACACTATGCGCGACAAGCGGCACGTCCAGCGTCGGATCGACCTTGGCCAGCCACTGGTGCCCCGGCACGCCGCGGTCGCGCGCAAACGCCCAGCACAGCCGCGACTGCCACGTGTGGCAGGCGATCATGCAGCCCATGCCCGTCACCAGCAGCAGCGTCTCCAGCACGATGGCGCCGGGCACGCTGTCCAGCGCCTGGTAGTAGAGCTCGAGGATGGGCACGCCCGTCGCCGTGTGCAGCAGCGCGTCCAGGTCCTGCAGGCTGAAGAACATGGACACGCAGTACGTCCAGGACGTGACGGCGCCGATGGCGACGGTCGCCAGGATCGCGACGGGGATGTTGCGCTCCGGCTGCGGCACCTCCTCCGCCAGGTGCGTCGCCGAGTCCAGGCACGCGAAGATCCAGTTCGGGTTGATCAGTCCCACGATGAACGCCATGCCGTCGGACTGCCACCCCGTCGAGTTGACAAAGTGTCCGAAGACGTGGGCGCCGCTCGCGTGCGTCTTTGCGCACGCCGGCACCGTCACCAGGATCACCAGGAACGATACCAGCGAGATGTACAACGTCGCCTTGGCCACCGCCGGCAGTGTCTTCCCCCAGCAGTTGAACAGGTAGCAGAAGAAGTTGATGACCTGGTATGCCACGACCGTATGCCACGGCTGCGGGACACTGCACTCGTTAGCACGACAACCTTCCTACAGGCTATGTGTAGACATACAACTCAGGATGCCCCAGCTGCCACATGCCAACGCCCGCAGACCCCAGACTGAGCACGACGCTGGCACAGGCAAAAATCGCCCCCGCGTACCCAAACCACCCGGTCAGGTACGAGGCGAAGCGCGCCCAGCGGCGCGGAGCCAGCTGGTCGGCCCAGAAATACTGGCCGCCGGCGTTGGGCATGGCGCTGGCGAGCTCGGACAGCGAGGACCCGACGCACGTCGACACGAACGTGATCCAGAGCAGGCCGTACACGATCAGCACCGTGCCACCGGAGCTGATGCCCGTGATCAGGGACGCCGAGATGCCGAACCACGAGTTGGACATGCAAAAGGCGATGCCGATCAGCGACAGCACGCTGAAGTTGCGCTGCAGGTCCTGTGTGTAGCCCATCTCGGCTAATCTGAGTGCGTCAGCATCGTCCGACCCGGACGCCTTCTCCGTCGACGACGCCGGTCTCACGCTCGGCGTCTTTTCTAGATCGTGGTCGCTCATGGTGTCTGTCAGTCGGGAATGGCGCACGGGCTGCGGTCTATGTCGCGGTGGTGGTCCTAATGTGAATGGTCGTCGGGAAGCTGTCGCTTGGGGCTCCTGGGCTGAGTTGCGTTCGATCCGTATTGTAGTTGCTGCTGGTGGGTATATCGTCGAAGTCGCAATGGCGTTGAGATTGTCGCTGGGGGGGTTGCAATCGGAGCTGAAGACCGGTGATACGGAGATACAATGGTACTGGACGACAAAGCAATCACTCTACAGAACCTAATCTGCGTTGTTGCTTGTTCTGAGGCTATTCACAAATGCTGGCGAGATGGCAGGATGGCTTGTCACCATGGAAGCGAGACACCACTGCAAGGGTTGCAGATGGAGTCCGAGGACAGAGAGAAGGAGAGGAAGGGTGAGAGGGGGAAGGTAAGAGGTAAGAGGTAAGAGGCAAGAGGAAAGAGGCAAGTATGAAAGTTCTGAAGGGGAAAAGCATCACGGTTTTATATCTGGTGTCGACCCGACTATCCTCTCCGTTGCATCATTGCAAACCGGATGTCTGTCTCCACTGAATCGATCCATTCATCCACCTGCAAGTTCCGATGCTTCCGTGTCTCGCATCTATCCTCTCACTCAAACGCAAAAAAGCTCCAAATCCAACAACCATCTTGTCACCCTCCCGTACTGATTCGCTCGCTCCTCCCTAGTCAAAGGAAGAACCATCTGTGAGGGGTACGGCAGATCCAAAGACAGCTCCGTATACGCCCGCACCGCGAGTACGAGAACAATGGGGCTACGAAGCCGTCTGCGCTCCAGCCCTGGATACATTGGGAGCGTTGCACGATATCGTTGGCTGATCCTTACTGTGGCCGGTGGTGCGGTCCACTCGCCATCGGCGGATGCGGTTCCGCCGAAAATTCTTAACTTCCTCCGACACAATCGCATTGGACCTTCCAGCGCATTATTGCCCTTTTTTCTTCTTTTGTTTCAGGACCAGTACGTCATAGCCCTGATCCACTGAGACTGCTCGGAAACCGGTCCGTTAGCTGCTGGTGAACTTCGGCCCGGTACCTGGCGGCTCCATCAGACGCCGGAGTAACTTCGCATAATCGTACCTAAACCCTGCCACTGATCAGAGTATATGGTGTCCTCTGGTACAGCTGGCAATTTTGTATGATTGTATGCTATTCTGGCTCAGCATGAAGATTTCTCAAACGGAGGGACGGAGTTATGCCTGAGATATCCTACTGAGGTTGCTGCCTGTTCGACTTTGCATTCCTAGTGCAGTCCTCGGTTGAGTAATAAGATCCACGGCGGAGACCAGTGGATCGCGACTAAATGCGATTATCTGATTCGCACTCGAAACAACCGACAAGACAAGAGCCTTTCACCGGCTTACTTGGGTGAAAATCGAGCATTGGAACCTCGGTCGAATAACACAATGCTTGGTTATACTGCCCAATGCGCCATTGCTCCATCAATTGTTTCCCATGGAGGAGCTCCTAGAGCGGCGCGAATGAGTACATTTCCGGAACGGCGCAGAACTACGACAACAATCATGTCTTGTGATAACTGGATCTCCCTAACTACGGAGTCCTCCCGCGCCTCAGAGCTTGGCTCTACGGTTCTCGCGCTAGCCTGCTAGCCAGCAATCATTACCTCATCGAGCAACTTAACCCAGCGCCGACTAGGTTGATCCTTGCGGCACATCCGTACTCCCTATGTTTCTCTTTGAAGTAGACTACCCTTCAGTACGGAGTAGACTTGACGCCGATGCCGCGATGTAGAGCGGATTCTGCTGAAACGTCTAAACTGTATTTTAGGGAGCGCATGAGACCAACTCTGACGTCGAAGATACATGGTAAAGCTGCGTTGGAGCCCTTTTCCTGTCCGGGGTTAGTGTGTCCTAGTGATGAACGCAAAGTCTACTGCACATTTATGCCAAATCAGGAATGTCTTGTCTTGACACGAGAAGGTGTCGAATCCTGGATAATGTTGCTCATTTAGGAATATTGTTTACTGGCACCTAGATGACTTGCTATAGTTTGTGGATGTGCGTTCCATAAACTCTTATGTCCGACACGAAGCCGACGGGGTGACTGACACATCATCCTGGAGGAGTCGTACGGTATCTACTGACTCCAACGGGTAGGATATTCATACACCATATGAACAGAAACACGTGAAAAACTAGGTCTCGAAATTTCAGGGACGGCAAGATATCTGCAGACATGTCTCACTATAACCACCGATTCAAATCCCTTCAGGACTCTTGTTATATCAAGGCATGGTCAGGATCATCCGTCTTTTTCCAGGTCAGAACCCAACGTTGCTGGAACCCCTATTCATCGCCACCGTGTCAGCAACATAAATCAAGACCTATTGATCATTCACTGTCTCCAGTCTCAATACATCCCCCTCAAGCCATGCCCTTCGCCCTCGAATCGTCCCAAGCCAGTCCGGATACGACGAAACTTGTATATGATGTCTAAGCAGGGGCCCTCCGCCGGCTTGCAACACCTCAAAGCGGCCTGCATATGCAAGATAGTGCTTCATGGCGATGGCCAGTTGGTCTTTCGACCCTTCGAAGAATCCCGCAGACGTACAACGTGGTGCGCCCGGCCGCATCAGATGCACCGACTTGTGTCATTCTTGGGGTAGCTTATGAATCCTTGAGCTCCTCTGCCATAGGGAAAGTAGTCGCGGGGTTCTGTGCCGTTCACAGGCTCGGAGACCTATTTCATCAGCTTCCACCAGCCGATGAGGCTCTCGCGGAGATGCGATGGATCTGACATCTTCTTGCGGTAGTATTAGGGAGGGTGTAGCACGATGTAGAACTTCAGATCTCGAGAAAGAGCGACGAATTTAGCAGTAGATAAATAGTCAGCAGTCCAAGATCTCAATGTAGCTGGTAACATCAAGACCATCTATCGAACCTGCTCCTGTAAAGCTATTCAAGTTGGGCCAGTCGGCCAGCCCGAACACAGACAACTTGGAGAAACCTAGACACCCTGAAGATAATAAAGTCGGAACCATAAAACGGTGCAGGTTCGCTGGAGATTCATTCCAGCCATTTTGCGGCCGAATGACGGCTGAGCCGTGCACCTTGTTCGGCTCATCACTTGGTCTAGAACTTCGAAGGAGAATCATGTCAACGCTACACACGGCTTGCCGTCGGGGATACACTCAAGGGGAGAAGATGGGACGTGCCTTTTAGGTAACCGGCCGATATTGACCTTTCTGAGTTGCAAAGTCAATTCAAGATAAGAGTCGGTCATTCCGGTTTGTGGATGATATTCAATGCCAGTGGTCTTGGTGCTGCTTGCTCACCTGCGCCATCTCACAATTCTACACTAGCCACAGTCTGATATTTCTGTGCAGGAATCGAAAGTTCTCCATTGTAGACTTATCCACAGTGCCAAATATGAAATTGTATATGTATAGGTCCAGGTACTGGGTATAAGCAGACCGTTCAACTGCCATGCGTCAGTCACCGAGCTTGTAGGTCAGACTGTATATCTGCGTACGATGGGTCGAGTGACATTCTTGACAACTGTGTTACTCTAAGTCTGTCAGACAATTAGAAAGTGTCATTGTCAGACGAAGTATGAAGCCCACCACGATGGGCAAAATTCTAGTAGGTGTCCTTCATATTCACCCAGCTATTGCCGGATTTGGCTGGGGCTTATGATAACAATCTTCATCCGAGCACCTATGCTGAGATACAAGAAGATGGGTGCTTATTGCCAGGCCTGATGCAGGGGACGAAGTGTCACCGATAATCGCAAGGCTGTGGGGATCAGCTTTATACTTCATGCTGACAGTCTTGCACAACAACATACGACACGAAGCAATGAAGCAGCGGCGCGAGGCTAGGTATCCCAGCCAATGCGCGAATACCCCGGCGCAGCGTGATAAGATTCTGGAGTCCCTCAAGGTGGTATCGCTAGTGCGTAGAGGCACCCTGGCGACATGTCAGTATGCCGATAATTTTATACTAGAGCGACTTACGTCAATAAGAAGGACATCGCTTGTTCACTTATATTCTTTATCAATATCGCTACTAAAACAGCGAATTACAAGGCCTAGGTCTGGGTATATATAGGCGTTATCTGTCGAGTTATTTTATTCCTTTATTATATTATAGGTATATTTATAGTATACCGCTGCCTGAGCCAGGACGGGGGCATCAGCAATAATCTCGGAACGGGGAATCCTAACTACCTTTCTAGTCCTAGTAACAGAGAGATCTATTATAGCCCTTGTTCTTGCACTCGTGGGTGCTGCTTTGTGATTGCTGGAGTCCTTCCGATTACGAGACTTGACCTTTCTAGGAGCAAACTACTTTAATCTGAATTATTCTAGACTAATCTATCCGGGATAAATGATCTGAGCCCGAACATGGCCCACATACGGAACAGGTGAAGTCGCAGACTAGATAACGTCGGCGATATTTCCTAGCAATGGCGCTTTCGATCGTCCTCCATATGTCGAACCCAGCGGTCAATCGAGTCTGTGAGTGACTTCAGAGGCAGTATAATGCGTTAGTAGGGGTGAGAGGAATTCACATGGTAAGCAGTCAAGGTAGAATATTGTTTCAACAGACAACCCACCCTTATGGCTAGCGTCAGCGACTGTATTTTCCTAGTTGGGTAAAGTGTCTTATCCATGATCTATACTCATGAATTAAACACAGAGAGCCATATAAGCATTGCTCTCAAATCTCACTCAATCACCCTTCTAACAAGTCCAATACATAATGGCCGGACAAATGGATATGCAGTGCAGACCCTATCTCTTATACCCCGTACTAACAATCCTAGTCCCAGGAAACCTCCATATCTACATCCCCAACAAAGGCGCCCCTATCTTCTTCACCCTCGCCTTTGCCGCCTCGGAAATCACACACATCTGGCATTGCATGTTAGTGCGCCAGCACTCATACCGTCAGACCTAGTTTCTAACCCCAACAGCCGCTACAAAAGCTTCAAAATGATCGGCCTGCACCCCGTCTGCGCGGTACTCTTCATAGCCGGCTACCCTAAGGAAAACCCTAATTGAGCACGCGACCATTATATGTATACCATACTAAGCCTCCTTATCTACATCCTTAGCCAGGTGTTCATCTACATATGCCCGTAAGCCATACCATATCCTGGAGCCTGGCTGTTGCACTAGTCCATATATAATTTAGTGGTCAGCCGACGTATACTGCTAGGTTGCCTGTCTGCGTCCCCACCGGCCTGCAACATCCTTCAGTCAGATCACTTTATACGTCGTCCTACTCGGAGTACACCATGTCAGAGCCTCTTTGGAATCCCGCTGAGTATAGGCCAGAGATAAGGTACAAATCATCTTGTCTCGTATTGGAGAACATTGGCATCCCCTATGTCATTTGGTTTGAAGATGCTCTGGATATGGGGTTCCTACGGTAGTCTTCGATTTATATGTCCTTGTGTTAGGCATTGATACCGCTGCCGACGCCCTTATCAAAGCCGCATGGACTGTTATGCTCAAAGCCCTCATCGGATTGGGAATTCAGTCGTGACAATTCCGCAAACACTGCTGATCTCTCCTGACCAGAAAACCAAGACGGTCCTTCTCCTCGCTTCAGACTGGAGGTTCCCACTCGCGGCTGACTCCCCTCTCGAGAAGGTTCCTGTGAACGACCGTTGCCCCTCCAAGCTGTCGTTCCCCCGATTGTCAGGATTACTCGATCCCCTTATTGAAAGCTGGTTGGTTGGTCCCACTGAGGACGCCACATTATTGCTTCGCCTGGCAGTTTATTTTAACTACCTGTACGAATACGTGCCGGCACTTCAAGAACGATCGGTTGCCGCTCAGATGAAATATGAGCATCGCCAATTCCATTTCGATGTGCTTGCTGGGATGGATTCATCAACTTTCCCTTTTAGAAACCACGAACGTGGCATCAGAGATGCCCTTCTGCAGGGTCGATATGAGTTACAGGAACGCTCGGCACCTCGCGATGATGTGGCCCTCTTTGGTGGCTGGGGAATATCCGCCTTCCAGACCCATTTAATGTTGAATCAGTGGGGTAGCCGTGCTGTTTCGATGAAGAGAGTCTGAGGAAAGAAGGTCTATGGGCCAGATACGACCGAACAGTCGTCAACAATATCTGCGTTCCCGAACCGGGGGCGACTTCGCCGTGGAGGGAAGGACAGATCGGGTAGGTTGCCGCCTGATACACCATTCGTCTCACATTGCAACAGAACGATGAGCATGGGCATGATGGCCCTATTCAATGCCAACGAGAGGGACGCCGATGGGTGGGCGCGAGCTGTCCCAGCGCGCTGGCCCTCGGTTTCGCTTTGTTTGAATATACCAGCCGAAGGGCTCCCATCTGGCGCTGATTGAGGCCGAATGGGAGTGATGGACATGCTGAACCTAGAGCTAGTGTAGTTTGATGTGCTCGTAAAAGCTGCGTTGTAACCTACTGTGTCTCAGCTTGGGATAATGCGAGATGAGTGGTTATGGATATCTCTGGGTGAAACACTCTGAGCGTGATAGTCTACGTGCTGTAGCAATGCAATTGAATAGTGCTTCATGATTTGAATATGCTGGATCTCATAATGAATATCAGGGTTATAGAAGTCTGCTGGGATATATCTCTGGACCAAGTGTTCCAACACATTCCACTGCACCGGATTGCAACTTATGTAGGCACTATCCACGGCTAGTTGTGAAACAAATGAACTGGAGAACAGACACAATTTATATAAAACAACTTGGATCAGATGATGTCAGTAGATACTATCTGTATCCACCAAACCCAAGTGGACTCGAGTGGAATTGAAGCTTCCGCAAAGACCGAAACATGCAAATCCCCAGCAAAAAGACGAATTATCGTCCGTCAGAGCCATATATATGGATCGGATTGCCAAGGTAAACTGCTCGAAACGATGATATCTCGCTTCCGATAGAGTTGTCACACCATTGCACGTATGGAGATCTCGCTGAGACATCAGAGAAGATCACAGCGGATGTGGCGGATCCAGTAATGAAAGCCGATGGAGCCGGTGTGCTTCTCCAAGCGTTTACTCTGAGAAGAATGGATGCATCGCAGTGTTTACCGTACTGGATTTTGTCGAGATGACAGGAGAAATTGGAAGGAGTGCCTGACAGCCACAGGCCCCCCATATCATGTGCTTCGACCCCGCCTTGATTTCTTCCCTTCCAATTACGACGGTCTTCTTTCTCTTCACCTTTCATTTTTATGCAAAAAACGGACAGTGCCCGGCGTCTACAGAGTACAAGTACTTTCATGCCCAGAGTCGACTTGTCTGCCTATTTGTCTTGGAATGGCATTATCCTTGAGTCTCCCTCGGCGAGAAACCTGAGTCCGAAGATTGGTCCACAGTTCGCCCGACAAATCTGAAACGCCCGGCTGTGGTCGTCAATTAGTTCATCCAGTTGGAAACGATGGCGCCAAAGATCTCAACGGTGGCTGGTTCCAATGACTGAGTTTTCAAGCAGGGATCCCACATGATATGATCAGACGTTTAAATTGGTTAGCCAGGGTAGGTCCCTGTCGTCTATCATCACATTGATGTCACCGCTAGATGTCCCTCGCATTCTCATTTCGCGACGTGCGACCGGTTACTGTACGCTAGCCCTTAATGGCGACTAGTCAGGAACGACAGCCGCAAGACTTGGTCCTCTTTCCCCTTTTCTTCCCGCCTATTCGTTAATGGCGAACTCTGTTCTCCTGAGTCAGGAAGAGACCGAACGTTGATTCGAGCCGGCGTCGTTTCATGCCTTCCCACCATCGCGCGAAACTTTGATTCGCTCGATTCCATAGGACGAGCCGTTTTGACATGAGGGACCCCAGGGTTTGTGCTGACCACTCCTGACGAACTGCCGTCGCTACCCCTGGAGATCAGTAATTTGATGAATGGGTCAAGTGGGGGACCCCCATAGGAACCGTCGGGCACTGCCTCGCTTGGCTTGTTTTTGGGCCTGCGCCGGGAAATGAGCTCTTGTCAACAACATCCTCAGACCTTGCTGAGAATCGCACGAGTGATTGTTCCGGAAGAGCGGTCGTGCGTCCTTAATAACCCGTCCTGTGGAAACGGGCGTTTTTCCGGGATTGCGATAGGAAGAAAAAACGCCAGGTTGACCTGCAGTCTCCGCGCGTAGGCGAAGTGGCTCCTAGCCACCCGAGCCCCATCCGCAACATGATATGGAGGGGCGCCCAGTGCGGCTATTATGAGCTGATCATTCGGAGACCTACTCTGTACGGTACTTGTCGATGAATCGAAGGGAGCCCCTATTGCACTGGATGGAAAATCCAATAGTGAGCGGATTAGGTTCTTAGCACCCAGCAGCCAAGCTCTTGTGTTCTTGAGATTTGCTGGGTCGGACACACCAGAGTTCATTAGGAGAAGGAAAAATCAGCGGCAAAAAAAGAGAAAGGGGCCAAAGGAAACGAAACTGGCCCATCGTCGAGCACAAAGTCATTGGTGATTGGGTCCTTTGATAGCGATCTGGTTATTACACCCGTTCGTGGTGGACAGACCATCGTCCCTAACAGGCAAATGACTGCTCCTCTGCCAAACTCATCGCTCGTTTAAAACCAACGTCCCCTTCCCCTTCTCTCCCTTTCCCCACGTTATTAGACGTAGTTGACGTCTTTTTCGCTCCTTTCCTGCTGGGATTGCATCCTTCTCCTTCCTCCGCCTTTCGTTCGTTCGGCCGTGATACTTTCCAGTCTCTCGTTTATCTTTTTATTCTGTTGGCTTTCTGTCGTCGTTGTTGACGTCCAGTTCACCCCAAGAGTCCGTCTCAGACCGCTGGCGATACCTGCATTCTTGATCGGATTCCTGAAGACCTCATCCCGTCGGCCTTCATTCTGAAGCAACACAAGGTATTGATCGACAACCCTTGACCACAAGAAGGGTATGTCCGCATTCTCCTTCTTCCTCAGATGCAACAGTACATTGCGATCGTTCCGTTCCGTAGATTCCAATCCCCAGACACTGCTCTTACACCCTCCTGTGAATGTGTGGCAAGTAATGGGGGAGATGGGGTGATGGAAGAGCATGCAAGGGAGCCCATCTCCTTGCTCGCCACCAGCCACTTCCCTCCAGCATTGGTTTGAAGAACATTGTTCTCTGCCGAATTTCTGGAACCCTGGTCCTGCAGGGCTATGGGGATTATCCCAGGCAGGATCTGATGTCCTGGATTCTTATGTCATTGTTTCAGGCGTTGTGTTTGTTGATATTATGTTCCCCCCATATACTATCCGCCATGTTCGCCCTTACCATGCAGCACCACGACCGCCCTTTTCACCCCATCGTTGCTGCTCTTTTCTTGCTGGCAGTCGCTCTTTGGTTATGCGTGACATACTGACTTCTCGCTCCTGGTGACGTAGAAACTCGGTCTTGACGACTGAAAGTCATTTCGCTCCTTTTGCAACCCACTCTAGTCACTCATTATCGATTGTTACCGGCCGCGATCATTATGCCTTTCATGCGACCAGCCACGGCGCTGGTGATGGGCCTCGCTGCCTTTTCAAGCACGGCAGACGCTTTTTGGCGTCTTCCTTGCCGTGGACGCAGCGGACTCGCTCGTGTTGATCCTTTGATGGACCCCGGCAAGCCCTCGTACCACGTCCACGCTGTCCACGGATCCAGCGGTTAGATTCCATTCGAGAGATATACATACTCGGGAACCCAGACTAATTTTGAAACAGCATTTGGTATGACTGCCGACACCGAAAGCCTCAGAGCCGGCGACTGTACTTCTTGCGGCGTGAAGCAAGATAAATCCGCCTACTGGGCTCCAGCTCTGTACTTCATGCACGAGAATGGCGAAGCCGAGATCGTTCAAGAAGTGGGAGGCATGCTTGCGTAAGGATATCGGTCTCAGCTCCGACGAATACGTCGCTAATATCGCGCGCCTCTTGCAGGTACTACCTTCTGTACGGCGACAATGTGCAAGCCTTCCCCGATGGTTTCCGCATGATTGCCGGTGACCCTTTCTTGCGCGACTTCCCCTGGCCCGTCCCCGACCCCCCCAAGTCCGAGTGGAGTGGTGAACAAGCCTCCCAGAAAGCGCTCGCGCAGAAGGCTATCGGATTCAACTGCCTGAACTACGCCAAAGATCCCGAGCCGTCTCTCGGTCGCCATTTTCTCCCCAACAAGACTTATCTCGATGAGCATTGCACCGACGGCGTTCGCTTCGAACTCATGTTCCCGTCCTGCTGGAACGGCAAGGACGTCGACACCGAGGACCACAAGTCGCATGTTCGCTACCCCTCCCTGGTGATGGATGGAACTTGCCCCGAGGGCTTTGAGCATCGTATTGTCTCTCTGTTCTTCGAGACTATCTGGGACACCTATGCATTCAAGGATAAGGAAGGATACTTCGTTCTCTCCCAGGGTGATCCCACCGGATACGGCTATCACGGTGACTTCATGCACGGTTGGGAGTCCGGTGTCCTCGAGCAGGCTGTCAAGCAGTGCACCAACCCATCCGGAGAGGTCTCGGACTGCCCCGTCTTCGAGCTCCAGAGCGAGATTGAACAGCTTCTGTGCAAATTCGATGTTCCCGATATCCTCAAGGACGAGGAAGTGGAGAAGTGCACGGGTATCCCCAATGGCCTTGCGATCGAATGGGGCCCTAACTACGCATTCCCCATTTCCTACACTACCGCCGCAGCCCCCTCTCCCACCACCAGCAAGGACTCTGGTCTCTCGCTCGACCTGGGAGGAATTCTCGACGGCCTGCAGATCAACAAGGTCAGCTCGGCCACGACCACGTCTTCCAGCTCGACTTCCACCTGGACCCCTACTCCCACCACCTCGTATGTCGAAGGAGCTGTGACTCAGGCGGTTGTCTACGTGGAGCGGGAGGTGGTCGTCCTTGTTGATGGAGAGGGCAAGGTCCTCGGCACCCAGACCGGCGACTTGGAGACCGTGTCGACTTCCTACTCTACCACTACCGAAGTCGTGTCTACCATCGTGTCTACCCCTACCGAGCCTCCCACCAAGCGCCACCACGCCCACAAGCGTCATGGCCATGGCCACGCCCATGCGCACTAAATTCCTACCTACCCTCACAAACGCGGCCCAATTGACGAGTGATTGAGAAAATGTGTCATGACTCGGAACCACTGGCGTTGGACCCTACAGCATAGCCTTTTCTCTGTCATTCGGAACTTGGCCTCTCACATTCTCGCTACTCACCCATTTCGGCTTCTCAAGCTCACCCAGAGCTCCATTCTTGGACTCAAATCTCGTTCCGACCGTCCAAGGATCTCTTTCTATACTTCTACATCTTCCTCTTCTACCAACTGTCAATGTCTTCCCTTTCCATTTTGGATGTACATGTTACTCTTATCTGCTTCGCGTCCCTGAGGGAAAAGTGAAGCGTAAGACATCGTCTTGTTCTTCTCTTGATGAGAGCCGGGATGAGTCCTGTTAGATAGTCAATGAATGCCGCCGGAGAAATCCGGTTCGGTCATGCTCTCTTTTCATCCAACGCAACTTTGTTTTCAGTCTTGGTTCATCGGGCGTAACGTTAGGATACCTTTTCGCAATGGATTGATGAATTCTTCGCACCTGACTATTGTACTACCTCTCGCCGCGAGTTCCCAGTCTCCGACAAGCTTGTCGGACCTGTGGGCGATAGGCAGATTTATGCAGAGACCTGGGCTATTGGGCCAACAAGAGGGTTTAATGACAGGCCGTTGAGTTGTGAGTCTTCATATCTCAAGCGGTGACATGGGTTTCTGCGAACTTGTCTCACTTCACTTTTTCCTCACTTTCTAACATTCAGTGGAAGTCACTTGAGGGATGACTTGGGAGGGAATTGTGATAATTTCTAGCTGGATACGGCAGAATTTGCATTGGTTCGATTGTTTGACTACAGGCACCGTCTATCAAACTTTTGCATTTTCTTTTTCTTTAGGTACATTTTAATGCACTACATAGGTACTATGACCGATGTAGTACAAATTATATTATCGTCCTTTCCGCCTTCTAATTGAACGTGTAACTTGCGCGTTTCTCAAGCGAAGAAAGAGCGGCATCAGCGGGTTGGCAGACACGGGCTCAGACGAGATGATGGAAATGGGAGAGGCAGTCGTGACGGGCAGCAGGAACATTGCGGCCAGAGGATGCGTTCTTAGACTCGGCCTCGAATTAAGCGATAATTGAGAATTGGGATAGCTCGCGTGTCCAGCCATTGCTGAAATAAATCGTAAAACGCATCTCGGATGCTTGAGTCTTTGGTATCGCAGCGGAAGAAAAGATGCCCTCTGTCCTCGTCTGTCGAGACGAGGGTAGTCTCTGCATAGACCTTGCGAAAGATGTTCTGTGATATTCGAAACGGTCGAGTCTTCGATGGGAACAGGCACCGTGAGCGTGATATGGATTCCGTCTTGTCCTTGTCCTGAGTCCACGCTTTCTGCTTTTTTCGGTGATAGTTAGCGCGCGAGCTACGCTTTTATATGTACTTCCTCTCGTGGTCAGCTGTTTGAAGTAGTTCAGAGACTCGGAGTAATGAGCTAGAAAACAGCTTTGGGCCCTTTAAATAGCTGCAAAAACTGGTGCTGTAATCTGGGCGGGGTTCGAGCGAAGACGATCCGCAAAGCAATAATTGCCTGGGGCCTTTTCGATTATAGGCAAGGAAGGGCTCTCTACCTCTGTGAGGTGCACTGCTCGCTTCTCTTCATTCTACTTCATCAACATAACCACAAGAATATCCCTTCTCCACAGTGCATCCGTGGGAGTGCATTGAATTCACATGTAGTGGATTAAAATGTTGCCTTTCATTATTGACATTGTTCTGTCCCGTAGGCTTGGAGTCGAGACTACCATACAAGCAGCTTTGGTCGACATCAAAAGCGCCCATCTAGTAGATTGGCCTAGGAGTAGGTTTTCAATATGCCGGAAGCACTGCTGATACTACATAGAAGTAACCTTGAGCATGTCAGATAGTTAAATAAGAGCAGACTGATTCATCTTCCATTCATAGAATATCAAAATATCAAAAGTTGTTCTGACAAACCCCAAATCGTCATTCATGATCATCAAACGGTCTACCGATAACAACGCCATGCCTGATCTTCCTTCCCATCACCCGCACTGCAGGGTATGAGATATATAGTCTTTGGTAAAACAAGCCCCAAACGCACCTACTCCTTCGGAGGCGGAGGGGAGATCCAGTCCCCGTCTTTCAGCCAAACGCCAGCCCCTCCGTACTTGCCGGCTTCAGCTCCGCGTAGGAAAGCGAAGCGGAAGAAGAGGTCCTCGGGTTTGCTGTCGTCCGCCGGGTCTATCCAATCAGTGTCCAACTGATCGCTCTCGATGGTCGGGCGGTGTTGGAGTTCTAGCCCGCTGTGACCGTGCCGGTGCCACGTAAATTCTCCCAGCTGATCCTCGTCGAGGTAGCCCCTCCAGCGCTCGACGTCGTTGACCAGAACAGACACACCGTCAACGCCTAATTCGTTCATGCGATCCTCCTCCCACAGGGAGAAGGTGATGTTGCCATTGCCGTGATAGGCTTCATGGGAGGCGTCCGGGGGGAGGGAGATCTGCACGGATGCGTTCGTGATGTTGGGGTATGTCCCTCCCCACCAGCCGTGGGCTCCACCGGGACCCGGAGCTTGCTCCCCCAAAGCAGCGGGAGTCTCAATGATGGATGCAAAGCCCCAGCGAGCCACGCCGTTAATGAAGAGGCCAAGGAGAAGTCCCTGGTAGATCAACGACGGACGGGTTGGGATGGCCGTACCAGGCATGAGCAGGATTGCCAAGATGTAATGATGGATCCGAAGGCGAAGGCCGGGCAGGGGAAGCAGGATCAACAGAATGAGACCCATGGTGCAATACACCTTGAGGTAATGCGGCATAAGGCCTCCCTGTCGAATTTTCCATGCCTGAGTAAGAATGATGGTGATCACAGTCGGGATCACCATCGCCAACGCCAGCTTGGCGCCAGGTTGTTTCTGGATATCGTGCGGGGTGAGCCGCTCGAGCGGGATCAACCGTGCGAACGTGTAGTTATTCAAGGCACCAATGAACACTGGCGGCAGGTACAGAAAAGCCCTGGTCATCTGGTACATGGGTGGAGAAAGCGGGGTCAATAACGGGCGTGCGCAATACTTAAACAGCACGTATGCCACGAATGATGCGGGCAACAGTCGCGAAAGCAATGTCGACACTAGATCGGCCAGCTGAGTGATCGGAGGCGGGTCCGATACCAAGCCGGTCTGGCAGAAAATCATGAAAAAGGTGGTGAGAAACAGAACTGGCGGTGACGTGCAGAAGAGCCACAAAACACCCAACGCAGCGATGGTGATGCCCAACAGCGGCCAGCGAGGATCTTGAGGGCACGCCCCTTCGGATGATGACAGTTGCACGAAGCTGAATGCTTTCGGAAAGGTCGAGGGAAAGCCGACCGAGCTGATGCCGTTTTGCTTGGAAGCCGGGAACGAGTGGGCGGCCCCCTCCAGCTTCAGGACGCCGCAACCTCCAACGGTGTTTGTGATGACCCCAGCATGGATGGCTGCTTGACAAATGAAGCTATCCGCGCGATAGACGGCCGGATCGTCCGATCCAGGTTGCGGGCCTCCAACGACGAGGCCTTGGTAGCTATAGGTGTGGTTTCCGACCATGTGAGGGTTGGGCAACTTTGCATCCCGACAGTTCGCAGGGCAACGGAAGGGGAGAACCGAGGCTGAGAAGGGCCGACAGTCGTTTCCGTTCAATCCACATTCATTTCCGTGTGCCCTGTGGTCCGGTTAGATGGATTTGACCTGGGGAGGAGCAGCATCTGGGCTTACCAGAACGTGGTGGAGCACGAGAGGGTCTGCGGGCGACCATATCCCTGGATGAAACCCGCGGATCGCGAGTGGAGCAGAATAATGGTCCACGGGAGGAACCAGAGGAGATAGAAGACCGACAGCAGAGCGATTTTGTGTTTACGCTTGGGAAAGAAGCGTTCCAGGTACCGGACGGGAAGCTCTTGGAAGCGGGGGAACAAGGGCTTCAACAACAGGTCATGCGGTGGATTCGGACCCTTCACCCAGTTTGCGGTAGCCCGACCGACTTTGCGTAAGGGCAACGGTATCCATCCCCAGCGGAACGACTTGGACGATTCCCGTAGCCAGACGGGAAGGTAACCCTCACCGAGTTCTTCATCCTGCGGACGCAGGAGATCGGAAGCGTCGGGATCAGCCGAAGGATCATCGTCATCTAAGAGCGGCGGGATGTAAACCCGAGAACCATCTTCGGGGCCTTCACCGATCATCCTATTTCAGGAGAGGACGGACGGGTAAATCGAGCCAGCGACGGAGTGTAGATGAAAGTTGGTTGAAGGAGATATGATGAAGAGAGAGACAGAGAGTGTGAGTGAGAGAGAGAGAAGTAGATGGTGGAGAGTGGGGGATGATGCAGGGTTCTAGATCCGAAAGCGGATCTTACGGACTCTCACAGGCCAGTGGAGAGACAGGCATCCACGAATGCCTTGAGACAATGACTGAGATGGATCAGGGAAATGACCGACCGTCGAAAGAATGAAGTTTGACGATGGGATGAGGGAAGAATTGAGGCATCAATGAATCGGGAAGTTGTGGCAGCGGTGGCGGTGATGCTGAGGTAAGGCGTGCACGTGTGGCGATCATTACCTAATTATCCAATTATGCCTTTATACATCCTGTCACTTATGCAGGCACAGAACTTTCCTCTTGTATACTTTGTCTGCCTTTTTCCTGTTATTTAGACAATTCTGTATCTATACTACTTCTTCAATGGACAGAAGTTCAGTACAAGATGTCAATTCCATCAACAAAATCCATCTCCTGTGGCGACATCAACGACCCAAAGGACACTGACCCATACTAGCATAATATCCGAACCAGTCGATTCAGAGTACAATGCTATCAACGATAGACTCTATCAATCATAGTCTGGTAAATAATATGAGGACGGAGCCTCTTCGATTCAGCATTGCTTCGTATCAATTCCCGGACTATCCAATCCTCTAGCCAATCCTCAAACAGACAGTATCAGAGTCGACTCCGGATTTGTCGGATAAGGAAGTGCACTGTCCACCTCCAGATTAACGGTCGGATCCTTGTTGGTGGTTCTGCTTATCAAGCAATCCGATAAGTTCGGTTTAAGATGATGGGCGGCCCATCATGTCTCCATCTTCTCCAGACTCATCCTCTTTCTACACTGGAGTATAATACTGGAAGAGAGCTCCATCCACCATGGCTCGCACCGTGTCTCTCCCTCCTCCACAGGACCTGTCGCATCATTTCTCCACCACTACTAAACGGCGCGAAGCCAGCAGTATCAAAGACTTGTACAAGTACTTCCTGATCCCGGGCATCGCCAATCTCGCCGGAGGTACATCCCATGACTCCATTCCATCCACACATCCTCACGGACTCAAACAGGCCTCCCCAATGCCTCCTATTTCCCGTACGACACTCTCGAAGCCACCGTCGCCCACCCGCATCGCTTCCCACCGTCGGCATCACCCTCCCCCTCATCCACCTCCACCCGCGTCCTCATCCCGAAAGAAAGCCCATCCACCAACCTCCAGAAGAAGATCGACCTCACCACGGCGCTGCAGTATGGCACGGCAGACGGCCTCCCGCCCATGGCCACCTTTGTGCGCCAATTCACCCGCCGCCACCTGCATCCCAACGTCCCCTACGCCCGCGGGCCCGACACCCTCCTAACCTGTGGCTCGACCGACGGCTTCAGCAAGACCATCGAGGCCTTCACCAACACGTGGGACCCGGAGCGCGACGGGCCCCGCCAGCGCGAGGGCATCCTCTGCGAGGAATTCGTCTACATGAATGCCATCGCCACGGTCAAGCCGCGCGGGCTCAACGTGGTGCCCGTGGCGATGGACGCGCAGGGCATGCGCGCACACGGCCCGGGCGGCCTGGCCGACGTGCTGAGAAATTGGGATTTCAAGCAAGGAAAACGCCCGCACTTGATGTACACCATCACGTAAGTAGTCTCTGGGATGACGTGTGGAATGCCGAGGGCCGGCATGCACGCCCCTGCATGCGGCCCAACGGTCAAACCTTATCCGGCTCACATTGCTTTTCCCGCAGTATCGGCCAGAACCCCACGGGCGGAACGCTCTCCGTCGACCGTCGCAGGGAAATCTATGCCCTGTGTCAACAGTACGATATCATCATCGTCGAAGACGATCCCTACTGGAATTTGCAGTATCCGTCGGCCGCGGCGCTGCAAGCGCAGTATCGCGGTGGTGGTAGTAGTAGTACTGAGGCCAATGCGGCCCCCGCGCGGCGCAACTACAACGCGCACGGGAAATCCTCCGGCTACGAATTCCTCGACTCGCTGGTCCCGTCGTATCTCTCCGTCGACACGGACGGCCGCGTCGTGCGGCTGGATACCTTCTCCAAGACGATCGCACCGGGCTGTCGCCTCGGCTGGGTGACGGCGCAGCCGGCGGTGATTGAGCGTCTGGCACGCATCACGGAGACGTCGACGCAAGCGCCCTCAGGGTTCGTGCAGGCGATGGTCGCGGAGCTGCTTCTGGGACAGCAGGTCGACGACGACCGGAGCAAGAACGCCGACAAGGGCTGGCAGATGGACGGGTGGGTGCGGTGGCTGGAGGGCCTGCGCGGCGGGTACGAGAAACGCATGCAGGACATGTGCGCTGTGCTGGAGGAAGCCAAGTTCCTGGTCGACCCGGACGACGCGGTGGAGACGACGGCCGACGAGGACGCGTGGGAGGTGGTCGACAAGCGGCAGATGTTCGACTTCACGTGGCCGACAGGCGGGATGTTCGTCTGGATTAGGGTCTGCCTGGAGACGCATCCGCTGTATAGAAAGTACTCGCCCGAGCGGCTCTCCCAGGCGTTGTGGGTGCACCTGACGCAGGCTCCGTACCGGTGCCTGCTGGGCCCAGGCACGATGTTCGCGCCGACGACGACGGTCGCCTACCGCGCGTGGCAGTACTATCGGCTGTGCTTCGCCGCGATGCCGGCCGAGGAGGTGACGGGCGTCACGGAGCGACTGGTTGATGGATTCCGGGCGTTCTGGCAGCGGAAGAACCTGGACGGGCTGGAGGGGGAGGAAATGTACGCGCAGGGGGCGAATTGCTCGGGGAATTTGCTGGGGACGGGGTGTTGAAGTAGATCCTATATTGCAATAATATTATTCATGTACAGCTATACGTCCTACGTGGTTAAAGGACCTATATCTACGGAGTAACTACTTCTTAAAATGAGGAATGGTTACATAAGACCATGACATCGGCATCACCCCACCCCAGCATCCGCACCGCACATCCACCACACACCATGTCCACCGACCCGACCACCCTGGCAAACACGGACCTCGCCGAAGAAATCGAAGCGATCAACGCCATCTACGATGCCAACACGATAACCGTCACAGACACGGGGTCTCCCACGGCCCCAACAACGACAGTTACCCTCCAGATCCCAGACCACCCGCACCTCTCCTTCATCCTACGCTTCGAGCTGTCGTACCCAGACACACGGCCACAGATCGTCGGGACGGCATCGACAGCCGCGCGCGGCGAGGGCAAGATCGCCGTCGACGTGCTAGAAGAAATCGTGCGGCGGACGCACCAGACCGGCGCGGTGTGTCTGTTTGACGTGCTCAGCGAGGCGGTCGAGGCGTTTCGCGAGCTGAACATTGGCGGCGCAGCCGCCAACACCACAGAGCCAGCAAAAGGACCACCGGACGATGCGACGACAGAGCCGGACGTCAACCCGGCCGAGCTGGCGCGTCTCTCCCTCCGCGAGACCTTCGGCATCGAGCACCCGCCCGAGTGGACACTCTCGGACGTGGTGACGGAGAAGAAATCGGTGTTTGTGGGGCGAGCGGCGCGGGTGAGCAGTCTGGCGCAGGCGCGCGGGTTTCTGGATTATCTACTCGCGACGGAGAAGAAGGTTGCGGCCGCGACGCATAATATCAGCGCGTGGCGGATACGACCGCGGTCAGAAGGGAAAGGGACGGGGGAGATGGTTGTGCAGGACTGCGATGATGATGGGGAGACGGCGGCGGGCGGACGACTGCTGCATCTGATGCAGCTGATGGATGTGTGGGATGTGGTGGTGGTGGTGACGCGGTGGTATGGGGGCGTGTTGCTGGGGCCGGATCGGTTTCGCATTATCAATGCGGTTGGGCGGGATGCGTTGGTTAAGGGGGGGTTTGTGGTGGGTGGGAGTAGTACTAGTAGTGAGAAGGGGAAGAAGAAGAAGTAGTCTGCCTACGTTACAGAGTAGTGGATGCGGGCTTCTTGGTGATGTGATATCGGTAGAACACTCTACACAATGATCTAGCAACTACTGTACCGTATACTCCGTCTTTGTGTCACTGGACATGAACATGTCTACAGAACCTATAATGAAGCGAATGATGGGTGTTTCAGAATCCAACCTCCCACCCAATCACCCCTCGTGTCGGGCCGGTCTTCTATCACAAAGCTTGACCACCTCCATCAGCCAAGATGATCCATCCAGCGGCCAACCACGGGACTGAACGGGCTTCCGCGGGAAAGACAGCCGCTGAGCCCCTGATCCAGCGACGAGTCAAGACGCGAGATGACGGTGGCGCGGACTGGACTCGAAAGTGGCGTGGTTGGAACTGGGCTGGGACGAGGAGATTGGATTAATTTGGCGCCAGGCAGAAGTACTCCGAAGTAGATTCTTGGAGGTGGATGGATGAACCGGCGGTGGGGAGTCGGATCGGAGCGCTGAGAGGGTCTGAGTCAGATCGGGGTCTACCAGGAGAACCCAGATACTATCGGTAATTGACGAGTACAGAGTACTACTACAGAGGAAGTCAGAGTGGCGAGGAAAACTCTGTTGGGCGTCGGGATTGACGAGTCGAGAGTGGAGCAGAGGGTTCATTCTTTACGAAGGCAAAGAGGCGGTGCGGGATCCGGGGACCATCTATGTGAAACGATCTCGGTTATTTGTGAGTAAGTAGGTAGTATCGATTTCATTTGGATATTCCGCTGTGTAGATTACGGTAGTATCCATTCCTTGGAGTTGATAGAGACATGACTCTCCGCATGGGAACCAGACTTGGCGGGAGGCTGGTTCCGTGGTATCTACAGAGTACTCGGTCAGGTACGAGGACTGCATCATCTGTTCCTGCAGCTCAGCTGAGTTGCCACCATGATTTGCAGCTGAGTCTGAAACCCGAGCCGTACTCAATCCTCCTTGCTGATCTTCCCGGTTTTGGTCGTACTCTTCAAGAATTCGAGATCAATTTTGAGAATGGAATATGAGCTATTCTTTCACATGATGCTCTATCATTCTATTATATGAGAATAATCCTCCGTATATCCATCGACTGAATGATACCTAAAGAATGAGACCCCATTACTCGTGCTGATTGGCCGAGCGGGCGCCAACGCTGGCGGCCACCGCCAATCGCCGACCGCACTACGCGATGGTGCGACAGTGGATCTAAAGGAGAATAATACGATCAAATATAGGAGGAGTAATAAGAATGATAGAATAGAGAACCCCGTATAGAGGAAGAACATCATCTGTGTAGATAGAAGAATAGATGGATCACTGGTAGAGTCATCAACAGAATAGGTACAGGTCGACAGGTAGAATAGTAGAGATAGAACAACAGAACAACGAACAATAAGAGTGCTCTGTACAAAAGGAATCCCCTACTCTGTACCGAGTACTCCGTACTGGATCCACTGTTTCAGATCGCTCCAGCAGGGTCTGTTGGCGCCGACTGATTGATGGATGGATGATCCCTCGCGTCTCCCCACTGCGACCCTCGCCTTCGGCAATTCGACTCTATAAAATCCCCCCTGATGCCAATGCTGGGCATCTTTCTCTCTCTTCCTCTTCTCGTCTACACGCTGGTGCGCTTCAGTCCTTACACTTTCTCTCCAACAGGCCAGTTCCTGTCTTCATTCCTTTCTGTCTTCTAGTTGTGCCTGTGGCCGACTTCATTCTTTCGAATTCAACTCGTCTGCTCGGGTTGTCCTCACAAAGGTATTGTCTCTTTGTCTATCTCCTCCTCCACATTCAAATTGCCCTGCGAAGGTCTTTGTGGTTGTCCTTTGTGTTGCACCCGTCACGGCCATTCCATTTTCATATAGACCCCCCTCATACACCTCCATCACTTCCAATTCCACCGCTAACTCTCCGCAGTTCTGCATCGTTTTGATTCGTCTGGCACGGTCAAAACATCTACCACTCCTTCAACTCTCTCAGATCATTTAGAACCCAGTCAAAATGTTCTCCAAGTCCACCTTCGTGGCCGCCCTCATGGGCTCCGCCGTCCACGCGCACATCCTCATGACCGAGCCCGCTCCTTACAGTGCCGACACCCTCAACAACTCGCCCCTCGCCGCCGATGGCAGTGACTTCCCCTGCAAGCTGCGCGCCAACGCCTTCGAGGAGCCCTCCCAGGTCACGACCGCCGCCATCGGCGAGACCATGCCCCTCAAGCTCCAGGGTAGCGCCGTCCACGGTGGCGGTTCCTGCCAGATCTCCCTGACCAAGGACCTCCAGCCCACCAAGGACTCCGAGTGGATGGTCATCAAGTCCTACGAGGGTGGCTGCCCCGTCAACGCCGACGGCAACCTCTCTGGCGGCGCCGAGATGACTGTTCCCTCCGACCTCAGCTACACCATCCCCGAGGGCATCGAGCCCGGCAAGTACACCCTTGCCTGGACCTGGTTCAACCGCATCGGCAACCGCGAGATGTACATGAACTGCGCTCCCATCTCCGTCACCGGCGGCTCTGCCTCCAAGCGCGACGAGAACGCCTTCGCCAAGCGCACCTCCAGCTTCCCCCCGCTCTTCGTCGCCAACGTCAACGGTTGCACCACCACCGAGGGCGTCGACATCCGCTTCCCCCAGCCCGGTGACAACGTCGAGTACCTGGGCAACGCCGCCAACCTCGCCCCCGAGGGCTCCGCCGCCTGCACCGGCACTCCCACCTTTGGCGGCGCGGGCGACTCGGGCTCTGGCAGCTCTGGCTCTGGCTCTGGCTCTGGCTCTGGCTCCGGCTCTGGCTCCGGCTCTGGCTCCGGCTCCGAGTCTTCCTCTGCTGCCCCCGAGCCCACCCCCAGCGTCGGCGTGACTGTCTCCGTCTCCCTGACTGTGCCCACTGCCACCGCCGACCCGGAGCCCTCCATGTCCTCCGCCCCGGGCATCTTCGTCCCCACCAGCAGCGCTGAGCCCGTCCCCGCCCCCTCGCCTTCGGCTCCCTCCTCTGGCTCCTCCGGCTCTGACCTCGGCGCCCTGACCGGTGCCTGCAGCCCCGAGGGCCTGTGGAACTGCATCGGCGGCTCCGCCTTCCAGCGCTGCGCCAACGGCCAGTGGAGCGAGTCCCAGCCGATGGCCGCCGGCACCAAGTGCACCGCCGGCCAGTCCCAGAACTTTGCCATCGAGTCCACCCTCCAGCCGCGCATGCTGAGCTCCATGCGCTACACCCGCCGCGCCCACAACGGCCATGCCCACGCCCATGTCCACGCGTAGACTTTGCTGGCAGAGTCCGTGCGTGCTTTTTGGGCCTTGAGTTTGGTTTCGTTTAGGAGCGTGCGTGCGTTTTGGGTGGCGGAGTCGTGACAGATGAGCTTTATCTTCTTGTATGTACTTGAGAGAATGGACTTAAAAATGTAGATTGTGCATTAGTTTCTGTATATGCAAGGTTCTTCCTTATACTCGATTATATTGAGTTGTCTTCCATGTAGTGTTCTTTATGCGTATGTAAAGAGAGGTGTACATTGCGAGAACCCCATCCTCCCAGTAGATTTCCGCCTCCGACAGCGTCCACTAGTCTGATAGGATTGGGCAAAGTTGAACACTAGCGTCCCGGCGGGCCTCTCGGTTCCCTTCTGCAACACTCGTCTAGCCTCGTAAGCCGGTATCGCCCCGCCTTTCTCGCCACGGATTTTCGCATTGACTGCCTCCTTGGCTTCCTGGAGGGTATGGACGGGTCCTGTCGTCCACTTTACGGCTGACGGCCTCAAGATGATGCTGCAGCTTTTCGATATCGGCAGGCAGGTTGAGACCAGCCGCCTGGTGGCGGCGATATTTTAGTATACCTACACCCAGTTCAGCATGGACATTCTCCAGTGCCTTCATGGCCTTTGACGGAGCACCCCTTGTAGATAGCAAACTCTGGGTGCTGCAAGTGTACTGTGCGCTTCTCTAGTTTTCCACGTTGGGTGCCTCATTATTGATAGGTTAGCCTCTGATATTTTTACGCTGGAAATGATAATTGTTGCAACGAGGTTGTGAATACGATCAGGAGTGATCAATCCTTTCGTAAGGTTTCAGATAAGAACACTTGTTGTTACTTGGTGAACCACGTACGTCCAACTCACGCGGATCTTCGATCTCTGCCAGGAAGGTCAACATATTGGAGAACACGTCGAATAGCTCCCACTGTCGGCGGTTTTGTTCTTCTGAATATCCCCGTGTAATCCGGGTCGGGGTATTCCGATTCAAAGGTGCTGAACAAGACAGCCAGCGGCACTGGTGATGGGTGCCGCCATTCCACCGCGTAAGACATGGCGAACAATATCTCCTCAATTCGTTGTCGGGATCTTGGCTGCGGCCCTCGTTATCGAGCGAGATGCTTTCTGGATGCAATGGACGCCGCGTTCCTCTTCGACAGCGCGCTCCGGCTCAATGTCGATATGACAGAAGTAGGTCGAATCGCCTGCTCTGGTGTACTTGGCATAGTCGGGAACTGAAATCAGGCGGATATTAGGGTCTTTGCGGAGCTTCACCTAAATGGCGTAATATGTCACATCTTGCCGAACGAACTGCTGTGCGCGGTAACCAAAGCAATCATCGAGACTTTTCAGGAACCCGGGAGCGCCGCATCGATATGGGAGGCCTCCAGCTGTTCTCCAGATATAGCAGATATGGTCTGTCTCTATGCGACAGAGAAGAATCACCCATCGCTTCGGGAGATGCGTTGTCGCGCTAATCTTTTGCATCGCACAGCGCTAGAGAACGTTCTGATCAAGCCATCGACGACCATCAAAACGGCAATATCAAACGCTGCAATGTGCAAACTACACAGCAGGGAGGTATATGCCTCAATCCCAGTTACTATCAGTGTCCATCACAACATCTTCTGCAGATGAGCTTCTATGCCGGATATGGCACGCAAAAGGGTCAGTCAGGAAGGGTCGCTTAACCGCCTTGACCTTCTTCGCCGGGGGAACTGCGGGGACTTGGACTAGCGACGTTCCGTATCAGGAGTCTTATCACTGTATAGATCTGACTTGCTGTCTTAGGGAACGGAAGGTCCCATGATCCCGGGGATCTCCATTCAGACCACTTTTTAAATAGCCTCTGTTCAGAGAGCGATTGGAGGTGTCAGTACTACCTGACGGTCATTGTCAAGGCATAGGAAGTGAAAGTAGAAGCTTATGCGCGTATTGGTTGGACGTCTGGTAGACAGCAACGCAGAAATATGCGAGGAAGGGTCCTGTAATGGCTGGCCCTGTTGCTTAGCATGGCGGTATGTCCAAGGAAAGGCCACACAGATGCGTATGACTTGCGTCATACTGCTAAGCTTGAACGTAAGGGCACTGCGAATACAGTTTTCATGGTCTTCCAATCGTAGGTACACAAGTACCTATCCTATACTACCTAGGTAGTAGTCTCCGCGTAAAGGCTTGACCACGACTGCGATAGGGATAAGTCCCCTGAAACCTTTGGGCCAGGAGTCTTTTATGGTTGCGCCATACCAATCAATTTGTTCCTTGGGTGGCACGTCGTAGAGGGTCTGGAGGTTTTTGCGATTCCACTCTCCTCATCTAGCCCATTCTTTATGACGTTGCTCGTAGGTACAGGTTTCTAGCCGGAGGCGCGTACTGCTGCATCCATCTGCCTTGGTCTTCCGGCCCATGTGGCCGCTGCAGATGTACGATCCATTCGGCATTGGGAAGCATGAACACCCTGCGAAAGTTCTGCATCTTCTTGTCGTAGTCTGCAACCAGGGCTTCATGAGCTGAAGCCTTCAGGTGGTATGAGTTTTTCAGTGAGACTATGACGGTCTTTGCATCAATGACCTCTGGCTGCATATCGTAGCGCTCCGAGATGACAGTGCCACGAGTCCCGACGGGAATTCTTTAATCCCCGTGAGTTAGCTGAATATCCTTCCCGTCGTGCGTTGTAAAAGGTTATAGTAGAGGGGTCTGACCTTGGAACTTGGCGAACCCTTCGCGGGCCTCATTTGACCGCCATGCTGCTGCCAACGCTTCAGATATTCCCTTCTTCCATGCTCCTTGGCATAGCGGCTTTGGGTCAGTATTAGCTAGTGGGTCCCGTCTCACAAGGGCCAAAACGGGCTTTTACGTACAACACGTTCTTTGACACTCTTGTAGCATCCTGTCCAGTCTCCATCCACGAGTCTCCAGGCCAGGGTGAGACGAATTTTACACAACGCATGTATTCATTGCTGCGGGTAGAGTTCGACAAATTTGTTCTGCGGGCTGGTTCAAACGTCCGCGTACACTTGATGGACGGCACCGGCCTGCGGCAGGGGTAATGATGGTTCTGTCTGTAATCAGATTTGCGCTCATCGATACGCAATGTTACGGGCTCCGTCCATTCTGGCCCCAGATAGAAATATTGGAGCCAAGGAGAACGGGCAGCTCGTGATGAATGTACCGCGGATGGGCTCATGCGTGTATGACTCTTAGACAAGCTGCTGGCCACAGTTAGCATCTCAGTATATGTCATATTTGCTATTCGACTCACCCATGTATGTGAAGCAATGAGAAGCCATGAATGCTCAATGATCTCCATGAAGGGTTCCCCAATCTGAGAAGTCAGAGTATTGGGACCTCCATTTATGTAGTAAGTGATTGTGATATATAGAAGGAGAATAAATAGACATAGATATTATGGACTATATGATATAAACATGAAGAGTAGTATCTAGATAGATGGAAGAGAGGTTGATGGGTGGTGTCGGGACCAGATATATATACTGACGTGCAGCGGCTGTCAACATATATCGTCACCAACAATGATGATCAAGTAGTTGCTCACTGTCCAAAATACTCTGCAAACACTGTCAAGATAATAGTGATGTACGGAGTAGGTCCAGGGAGTTAATTCAGCAAATGCTTCATCATCATCCAGAGATGTAGAGGAGCATTCTCTGAGTTCTATTGGCAAATCGGAGGGGGTTATTCCCTGCGGTCACTTGTCTCTAGTGTGTCTCTAGTACAAGGAGTATGTTGTACGAGTGATTGACCATTTTTGGCGTATACAATCCAATGACTAAACGAGTAGATGCAAATTGAGCAGAATATCCTATTCTGGTAGTGATGAAGTTCAAACTGGACGTTTGTTATTGTTGACATCATCCAGACATGTGACTAGTCACACGTGATGTCGTTTTTTGTCAGCACCAACAGAGCTGTTTTTTGACAATCACGCAGCAATCGACGTCAGGGAGCAATTGAATGGATATGTCGAAAGTCAAATAATATAATCAGTATTCTCGTCTAATGAAAGTCTCTAGACCAAGACCGAGTAGTATGGTGGAGTTGCCATAGGACAACCTGAGGATTTACAGAGTATGGGGGCTAGAGGTGGAACGGGTCCATTCCCAAAACAGCAAGCTAGGGCTTAGGGCTCCCCAAACCCACCACCCGCAGCGGGTCAACTAAGCGAAAATTTCGACAGCACTTCGGACAGAGTCTTGATCTCCAACTTCGACCGACCGACACCGACCAACCTCATCGTCGACAACAATGGCGTCTCGTCCTACCGTCACTATCGCCACGGCTGAGGGCAAGGCCAGCGGGGCCACCCTCCCCCTGCCTGCCGTTTTCACCGCGCCCATCCGTCCTGATATCGTCCAGTACGTTCGACCGCCGTGCGAAAGAGTTGCAGGGGAGGAATGCGATGGCTGACCGGTTCATTATAGGCAGGTTCACACCGGTATGGCCAAGAACAAGAGACAGCCCTATGCCGTGAGCGAGAAGGCTGGTGAACAGACCTCTGCTGAGTCCTGGGGTACTGGTACGTGAATTGGATACAAAACTCGAAGACTTGGTGGGGATGGGATCGCTGATGGAAAATTCTGCCTACAGGTCGCGCTGTCGCTCGTATCCCCCGTGTCTCCGGCGGTGGTACTCACCGTGCTGGCCAGGCTGCTTTCGGTAACCAGTGCCGCTCTGGTCGTATGTTCGCTCCCACCAAGGTCTGGCGCAAGTGGCACCAGAAGGTCAACGTTGGTCAGAGGTACGATCGATCCGGACTCAATTGGGTTGTGGGGATGACATGAGCGGGAAACTAACATTCACCAGACGCTTCGCCACTGCCTCCGCTCTGGCTGCTTCCTCCGTCCCTGCCCTTCTGTTCGCCCGCGGTCACCGCGTCGCCAACATCCCCGAGGTCCCCCTCGTTGTTGACTCCAAGACCTTCGAGGGTGCTTCTCTCACCAAGACCAAGGCCGCCATTGCCCTCCTCCAGGCTCTCGGTGCCGGCTCCGAGCTCGTCAAGGTCCAGAAGTCCCGCAAGATGCGCGCCGGTAAGGGTAAGCTGAGAAACCGCCGCTTCCGCCAGCGCCGTGGTCCTCTGGTTGTCTACAACCCCGAGGTTGACGGCAAGGAGCTCGTCCGCGCTTTCCGCAACATCCCCGGTGTCGAGACCTCCTCCGTCTTCTCCCTGAACCTCCTCCAGCTCGCCCCTGGTGGTCACCTCGGTCGCTTCATCGTCTGGTCTTCCGCCGCTTTCCAGGCTCTTGACCAGGTCTACGGCAGCACCACCACCCCTGCCGCCCTCAAGAAGGACTACACCCTGCCCCAGAACGTCGTCGCCAACGCCGATCTGGCCCGCCTCATCAACTCTTCTGAGATCCAGTCCGTCCTCCGTGCTCCCAAGGGCGAGGCCCGCACCAAGCGCGCCAATGTCCAGAAGAAGAACCCTCTCCGCAACAAGCAGGTCATGCTCCGTCTCAACCCTTACGCTGCTGCTTTCTCCAAGGAGAAGCTCGGCCAGAAGAGCCTTGAGCAGGGCAAGCCCGAGGCTGCTTCCAAGGAGTTCCTCAACACTCTGTACGAGGCTTAGAATGGGAGCGTTGAATTGGGTTGTTTGATATGAGTTTCACTGGTTAAAAAGGTAGCACAGCAAATGAATACGGTTTGCAATACCCGTGATGATAATTTACGAATTAGTAATGTCCATACCTTTGCATCTGAGTAGTTGTAGAATCCCCAACAGGCGAATATCACCACTCCGAACTCACATGCAAGCGATATTAGGACCTGAGCTGTCATGCTCTAGCGCAATATTAAGCATATTAAATCCAGAACGCCACCGCTACAAATAACTACAATCAACCAGGGTCGGCTGGCGAACCCGTTCCATAGCGATCCGGCCACATAGCATCGCTTAAGATAGTTTCGCCGGCGTGAGGCCAATTAATATATATCCGCATGTGCACTGTAACCCTGCGCGGCAATTCTCAGGCACCGCGCCGCCGGCCTCGCGACGACCAGCCGGCGGAGGCAACCGCCTATCCCCCATCCAGCAAACGCAAACCCTCGACTCCGTGTAGGTTAGATGCGCGGTGTCGAATTACGTGCATATCGCCCATGCCCTTGCTCATGTCCCTGTCCATGTCCATGTCGCCCACCCCCGTCCGTCCGTCCGTTAACCCAACCAGGAGACGCTCCCCCCAGGGGCGTCGGCAGCGTAGGCCGAAACCCAACCCCCAGCAATGCAGCTAAGGCTTAGGGAGAGCGTCGACCGGCGACTTGGCAGCACAAGCCCGGATAGATACAGCACGGGGTTAGGTACGACCCTAGTGCAGGGCGTCGTCCACGGTGGCCAACGGTGGACGACTCGGCCAGTCAGCAATGATGCGCAGACCAACACGGCCAGGATGTCGGCTCCGAAGGATTGGTATCGTGAAACCGTGTCGTGTCGGTCGGTCGCGCGAGACTTTCATCCTTCTCGCCTGCGCTGCATTTGCGCAGATGGGTTTAGTCTCGTTCTTTTGATGCCCTGTCTCGTTGGATCCGGGTAAATTGGGGCTGGGATTTAATTTACTTGCTGCGTACGTAATGGGTTTGGGTTGGCTTTTTGTTTTCTGTCTTTCTTGCGCCATGAGGCTTTCACGTTCTTGGGTTGGGCTTAGGTCTAGGCTTGCATTGTGTGCGCGGAGATTGTGGATGGGAGTCAGGGATGAAGTTGAATTCGCACATTTCGTACTGTGTATCTGTCTACTTATGAGCCAGAAGACAAGAAGCAAAGGGATGATCTTGATCTACATGTGCCTTCTCAGAGTATGTTATCCTCTGGACAATTACTCAAAACAGTAAGTCGGCATTTGAACCCCAACGGCAATAATGATGCTCCGTCGAACCACCAGAGAACCAAGCCTAAGCTCCACGGACTCCGAGACACACGCCAAGACTTGAGTACGTACTGGCGGACAAGATCAGCGACGCGAACGTGGTGGACCCGATCCACTTCAAGCCGGCGGGATCATATGAAGTTCACGAGCTTGCCTTGGGTAGTATTGTTTGGTCATATTTTGCCAGTGAGCCCGCCAGATGGAAATAGGTACAGAGTATGGCGACTGACCCTGGTTTCGGTTGAACGGAATGGACTGGACCCTGGAGACCAGAAGATCATAAACATTCACTAAAATAGGCAGGGAGATGCTGGGCAGTCCGACGGAGGAACTCGCGGTGTCTTCCGCCAACGCAAAGACGATGATCGGCCTGATCCCAGTTCCTGGGGCTGAACCCACGGAAATTATTCTCAACCGTCCGTGTCACGACTGTCAAACTTAGCCGTTCGGTTAGAGGGGGTTGCCGATGGGATCGGTGCTGATAGAATTCTAAGCACAGTTGATGCTTACGATAGACAAGGAGGACACGAGATGGACAGGAGGATCGGCTTGGGTAAGTCAGGTACCAATTACTCTCCTAACTGGTTAGCCACGGAGTACAGAGTACAGTCCAATGTATGATCATGTACTCCGTATGATCATGATGATCAAGGAATCAACCGAGGTGGCCCTTCCTCCCGCCCTTCAGCCGTCGGCAGGTCCAATGATGGGCGACGGAATTGCATCTGGACTGGCGCATCTTAGCTTAATCTCTGACATCCATCCCTTATGATCAGAGGTCTCTCATCCCACGGAGCACAAAGAGGGCAAGATACCAAGTGTCCTCTACGACGCCCATATGCAGACCCTTCCTCGCAGCGATGTACCGAGGTACCGATCTCTGCTCCGTGGACTGGACTCACCTGGATACTCCACCCTGTCCACTTTACACAATGAGTTGGCGCTTATAA
This sequence comes from Aspergillus sp. MEXU 27854, assembly GCA_019721355.1. NCBI lineage: Eukaryota > Fungi > Ascomycota > Eurotiomycetes > Eurotiales > Aspergillaceae > Aspergillus > Aspergillus sp. MEXU 27854. The sequence continues at coordinate 906,659 of JAGMTT010000002.1, forward strand.
GCTTTCAAACTATCGAATTGATCGCGGCCGATAACCACCTCACCCTCCCCTGGATGTAACTTCCGGAGCTGACTTCGATTTCGCCCGCCCACTCTGCCTACCCACCTGTCAGTCGTGTGTCGGCTGCGTAGTGATCTGCAGTCATGGTCGCATCGCAGCCATCTCCATCCGTGTGTTGGCGACGAGGGGACGCTGGTCAGGGAGTCCGTGCAGGGATGATCCCTCTTTGCCGGCGCCCCGAACCCAGGTCGGCTAGTGAAGGAACTCTCTAACTATCCTAGTCGGGTAACAAGACTATAGTAGCCATGTTGTCCGTCCGGAGCATGCATGCATGATGTGCGGTGGAAAAAGCATGTCAAGTCTCGCATCCTCGTCGAGGGCCCGGGGTTCCGCCAGTCTATATTATGTTTCAGACTGGCCGGCGCTAAGTCATCCTATCGGAATCCGAACCATGAAGGGACGGACGGGAATTATATTGCGTTCGACGATTACCCCTTTTTTTCTTTCTTCTTTCTTTCTGGGATGCTGTACCTATCTCAATACGGACCTCACTCCGGAGGTAGATACCGAAGCTCGGTAGTAGTGAGATTTACCTCTGCTCTGACAAGTCCAGATGCAGGGTAGACCAGGATCGTCTCGTTACAGCTGGCGTTTGAGGCTGATGATGGTTCGTACCGCGACAGGGGTGGTATAATGATGATGTTCAAGCTGATGCCTGTCTTGTTATTACGGAGTACTACCACTACGGAGTAGATACTACTAGCAACACCACCACTACTCTTACTACCTACTCTGAATATCTGTCCTGTGGGCCGGACCTAGGTACACATGCTGGTGCATCGATGGTACGCGAGCCCTCTAAATCTCGGCATATGTTCGGGAAAATAACGATCTGATTGATCGCGCCAATGATGAGCCGCGGGTGTTTTGCTTTCTTTTTCTTTTCCCTTTTTTCTTTTTCTCCCTGCCTTTTTCGTTTTCGTTTCACCTACCTCTTTTTGGTTTGTCCACGTCTGTGGTTCGGCAGATGGAGATCGATCCGTGGGACTCTTTCCCGATAAATATTTTGTTTTTGGTTCTTCGAGATCTGATCGTATGATGGTCACATATCTTCAAGGTATGGGGAGTGCACCTAGGACCATGGGTCCAACACCGTTGAAGCAAGAAATCCACAGAGAAATTAATCGAAAAGATTTTTTTTTCTCATTTCTTAGGCAATGTCATATAACTTAGGAGGCAACGGATATCCCGAGCCTGACGGTCTGCAGATCGGATCGCCAGACTTGAGACAGTCCGACTGTAAACTCACTTAACGACGACTAAAAACACGACGACACACGGGTGTTGTCCGGTATCCGCACCGTTACGAAGAGGATCATCCACTCTGCGCACGACAGGAAGATTATTATCATATCATTATTATTGCAAACGAAACTAAACGGATGGGACCCTCTTTTTGTCGGCGCCCAGCCCACTTGGTGCCGAGACCCCGCGAATGGCAAGCCAACGATCCTCGATAACTCGTGAAGCTCTGCCTAGGATCGTACCTCTTGCACGGAGAACCTAGGCTCCAGATGAGGATTGTTATTATTGCATTAGTTTTTATTTTTGCTATAGTGGACTTATTTTTATTTTCTCGCAATAGAAAAGTGGACACCGTGGGGAGTGGCCCGCACACGACAGGCAAGGAATTTGTCCGAGTCGTCCTGCGTGGAGTGCAGCGTCGGCCGAAGGATTCTGGATCGGGCTGCACACGCAGCGTATCCATACAGAGTAGGGGTGGAAGCCTGTGATATTGTGCTTTTTGACATAATCATATCTGTCTCGTCATTCCTGAGGCGGAATTATACAATCCTCTCAAGAGAACCATGACGGTCGACCCTCGGCCAGATTTCCCTCACGAGACTCGTCCATACCCCAGCCACAGAGTCCATGGCCGAACATTGCCTCGTTGGGTCTTCTGAAACCGTTCCCTGCCTGCATGCTTACTGAACTGGGCGGATTGCTGCTTAAGCGGGAGCCCCATGTGATCTCCCTGAAATGAAAGGAGGTTGATTGAGCATTCCTCGTGCATCGAAACAAGGTTATTTTCCAACTGCCGTCCCGAGGATATCCTGCTCCCCTTTCATGTTTCATGGGTGATTATGGAGATGCAACAGGATCTTTCCGAACACCGTCGTCGACCAAAGCGGATATTCCTGCGGGGCATGCGTTGGAAAGAGAAACCTAACTTAATTAAGAGGATCATTGATTAAAGTCAAACTCATCAGAAAAGAAAAAAAAAAGACTCAGTTCGGCTTTGAGCGAGGATCCACCCGAACTAAGGATAACGTCTCCATCCTGTCCATCGATTCCGTGGCATGATTTGGACCGACGATTAAGTTGGCTAGTCCTTGCGAAGGGGAGTGTTTCTAGCCGGTCCCGAGGCGAGAGCGTGTGTGTGGCACTCTGCTAATGCACCGGTTCGAGGGTCTCTCTTCCACCTGGCTGATCTGAACCAGCGTGTCAACTGCTGTAGATCCGATGACCTTCTAGACCCTTGGTGAGCACTGACATTGTGGCGTTGCGTTCGGTCATCGTGAGATCCTGAAGGCTCGAGAGCATCGATCCAGCACGACTGGATGGGTCGACGGTCGATAGAGCCCGTCCACCCGGAGGGAATCCTCTCTCGGTACGCAGCTATCCATGGGTGAGGATGCGGGCTGAGAACCGTTAGTCCGCCGGCGGTGGATTCGGGCCTGACTCTCGAGAGAACCAGAGGAGTCGCACTAGCTGGGTTTCTCAGACATGAATAATGAAGGAATGAACCCTTTTCCCTATGATCATCCTCAGGATTGTTTAGTATGATTGGGATTGATTCCCTCCCGAATGGGGCTGACCAAGTACCTAGGTACAGAGGTAGTGAACAACTAGCCCCGACAATGATGATGATGATAATAATAATAATAATAGGAATTCGTTTTATTACCAGGAATGATCCTCTATAAAATTGAATATTTTATTTTTGTCAACAACTATTTTAGTCCCCAGTATCAGGGCTGTCTTAGGGATTTTTTCTGTTGATGATTGTCATCGATGGTGGTTCTTGTTTAGAATCTCTCGATAGCCCCCTCTTTCGTCTCCTCTCAGCTTTGCTTCTTTTCCTCCTTTTCTTCCTCTTCTTTGCCGACTCGCCCATCTGCCGGTGTCATCTCTCGCTTCATTTGCGGATCTCTTTCTTCGTCCGGGGCGCCCTTCTCTCACTCCTATTTCCCGTTAAGCCCGGGCTTCTGTCTCCCTCCCATTCTCCACTTCGCCCTGGTCCCTCCTACAGGGATCTCGGGACAAGCGCACATCCTCAGCTTCCAGGACACCTGGCCGGCAAATACTCCCTTTTCAACTAGCGAGCAAATCATCCTCGCTCGCTCTTTACTTGGTCGGTTCAGGCGTTGTCCCCGAACGCTACCCTTCTCGGGTGGATTGCGCCTCTTCCTGTAGCTTTAGGTACGTACATGCGGTCCCGAGGAGTTTATGTGTGTTGCCCAACAGGCGTATCAGAATCCTTCCCTCCCTTTTAGCACAGATAAATGGCAAAGGGCCAAAAGACAACTGAGACAGGATTACCGGAAAGGAATAAAGAAACAGAGCCTACTTGGCTGTGAATTGTCCTACCTGGACACGGAGTCCCGTTTGTTGTCGACAAACGGCCGGTTCCTTCCTTTCATGTGTTATTTTTGATTTGATTTGATTACCTTGGATTTTTATTTTTAACCTTCCTGGTCAGCTCCATTGCACCGTTGTTTTCTGACCATACCCCAATCTGCAGTCGGACGACACTCTCGCTATCTCTTCCTTGTCCAGAAGATTGCCCTCCGTTGTTGGTTTGGCATGATCCCGGTGGAAGCAACCCGGCTGGAATCTTTCACTGTCGCTCTTCATTCGTTGTTGGCTACTCCGGACGATCAACTGGGATCCTGCAGCCCCCCTGGGATGGAGAGCTCGTTCCGCAAAGGGAGAGTTTCAGACTCGTTTGCACCATGACTGTGGGCTTTTAGACCCATCCGCTGCCTTCCCGCCGTACATTATTAGCTATCTTGCGGTCTGCGAGTACATGGGAAAGCGTTGGACTCAGACGCCGTGGCGCACCTCGATATTCTCCACGCAGAAAGCCGGCCATTATTGCCTTCTGAAGAGACACATCGAAGTCTAACCTGCATTCATACACCGTTTGATTCTTCCTCATCCGGAACTTTCACCCTGTCGCTCCGTGAGTGCATCTGTGGCTGGGAAGCTGTTGTCGACCACCGGAGACCGGCAACGCAAGGCCGTTCGTTACCGTCTACTCATCGACTATATCTGCGCGAGACTGCCTAGCTCTCGCTTTCACCGTGTTGCAAGGAAGGAGGTGTGTGGAAGTATTGACCGACATACTCACTGGCTCGCACCTCGATTCTAAACCTGTTCTCTCTCGAACAGGTCTTCTTCTTGTCCTTCGTTTGACTGGACCCTTTCTTGTGGACTCTTGGAACCTGCGGTGTTGCCACTGGACCTGGAACAATAGTCATCCTGGCAGTTTACCTCGACCTACACCAGCACCCACCCGCCATGTCGAACTACTATGTGGGACCTTTTGGGCGTATGTTACCTCTGAGCGGCGGACCAACCGAGCGCGAACCCGATCATTCAACTAACTTACCAGTCCCTGGATCTCATCCTTACCAGCTGCCACCGCCTCGCGCTACTTCGTCCCTACAATTTGGTTCGGACCCATTCCTACACCAGCGGACCCCAGGAGAACGAAACGGCCCCGGAGGCGCCCTGTCCAGCAGCTCAAAGGGTGCTGGTCCCGCGAACGAACAGCTTCCCTCGGTGAGCCAGCTGTTGACCCCTGCGCCCATTGACAGCCGCCCGCCATCCCCATACAATCCCATTGCCTTTGGCATCTACACGACCCCAAACGGATCCAAGGACTCCCCACAACCTTCCATCCATAACGACACTGGACCCTCCCCCGTCCTTCGCCGAAATGGCGTACATGACCTCTCGCGCGCCCCCTCGGATCTCGGCTCCCCGGCCGCGTCTCTACCCCCACTTTCTCAGATCTCTACGCTAGGCCTTCCGCGTGAGGGACAGCTCAATCACGCAAGTCCCGCGGGCTTTGCGATGCAGCTGCAATATGGCGGCAATTCAAACCATGGGTTCAGATCCTTGGAGAGGGATCCAGATGGCCCTCCAATGGAGAACGGGGAGCTTGGAGTGCCATCGTCAAATAAGAACAAGCAGGCAAAAGTTCGCCCGCATGTGGTGGACGAGAGATATATAGAGGGAGAGGGTCTGTGCTACATTTATGCCGATGGGTCTCATTGCCCTAAAGTGATCGACGGCGTCCCGGTCAACGCCAACTGGGGGATCACCAAGGCCGGCAAACCAAGAAAGAGACTGGCACAAGCTTGTCTGACCTGCAGAGAAAAGAAGATCAAATGCCAGCCGAATCTTCCCAAATGTGATCAATGTCAGAAGTCGGGCCGGGAGTGTCGTTTTGAGAGCGCGTAAGTGATGTCGAGTTCGTTCTTTCTGAAAGCGATCATTTGTTCTAACAGAGCGCTAGACCTCGGGGGCATCGAGCCTTGAAGGCATCCCACATGGCCAGCCGGACGGACCGTCGAGACAGCATGTCCTCCGGAAGCTACAACTTCTCCGTTTCCTCCAACTCATTGTATACCCTGCCACGGGCATCAGAGAGCGCGACATCTCTGCCCGGAACGAATTCCCAGTCGCCTATCTCGGACGGCTCTATGCTCACACCTTCTGCGATGGACAGCGCCCAGGAGAGTCTGGGAGAGCCCGAGTATTCGAACAAGCCCCGAACACAGAGCTTTGGCCGCGCGTCGATCGGGTCCGAAGGACTCAGACATTTTGGGACCAATACTTCCCCCGATTATAGTGAGATCTTGATGGAAATCAAAGACCTGGATCCTCAGGATCCCCTCGCCTGCGAATGGAACATGGATCCTTACGAAGCGGATCCAGAGCTTGCCGTCCATTATGTTGAATGCTACTTCACGTACGTTAATGATCGGCTCTATTACCTGTTTCCCCGACGGCCATTTCTCCTCTGGCTGAAGTCATCCGATAAAAAGAAGACCCTGGACGATACCATGTTGCTCTATTCGATGATGGCGATGGGTTCGATATTTTCAGATCGCCCAGATCGGCTGAAGGCCGTGAAAAAATACTCTCGCACGGCCAGATACGCGGTCGAACACAGCCAGCATAGTCTTTCCTTGCAGCTGGCTCAGAGCCGGATCATTTTGAGTCTTTGGTACTACGCCATTGGCGCCCATGTGAAATCGTGGGATGCCATAGGAGCGGCGGTACGAACGGTGAGTGGACTACGTTACAATGTCGAATCGGGTGGAGTTATCGTGGAGCAGACACAAGCGTGCGAGTATGGGCTGCATCCCCAGGCGTTGATTGAATGTCGGCGCCGCACATTCTGGATTGCGTTTCTGCTGGACGTAAGTATACTCCGCTGGTGTTCAAGTGGTGATGTGACCACGCTGACAAGGTATTGTAGCGTCTGTCATGCTTCTACACCCCTTCTTCGACTTTCATATCTTCGCAAACGGCCTTCCTGAGACTTCCGTGCCGCGAGGAGGTCTACGAGCGTCAGGAGTACACCACTGTCCCTTACTTTCAAAGCTTCCTGAATCAACTGCCTGTGTCACCAGAAGACGAATACTCTGGCATCAGCACAATGGCAATCCTCATAGACATTCTGTCTCTCTGGGGCGACGTATCGGACCACGTGTTCCGGCTGTCGCTGATCCCAGCTGAGGCATACAGTCGGCTGTTCGAGGAGTTCCACTCCACCATTGTCCGGCGATCGGACGAGTGGATGGCAAAACTACCCGACGACCTGGCCTTCACGGCCGCGAACATGCAGCGCAGCATCCGCGCAAAGAAAGCTGATGGATTTATTTCAATCCACATGCTCTTCCACGCAACCTTGATGAAGCTGAATCGCCACGCGCGGTATCAGAATCTGCCCGACAGCATGCTTGACCGGTACATCCATGCCACTCGCAGCCACGCCGTGGAAGTTCTGCGACTTTGCCTTGCTTTGTTCCGTTATGCGGCAGAGTACGAGTCCTCTCGAATGGTCTTGGACACAGCGCCGCCGAAGGGCATACTCTTGAATCCCTTCTTGGGTTATGTGATCCTGTCAGCCGTTGATGTACTCAGCGCCGGCGGACTGCTGGTTGAGCTCTCAGAGTGCATCAACCTCATCAAAGACGGGCTCATGGCCGTCCGAGAGCTCAGTCGCTTCTGGGACGGCTCAATCCCCCTGGTATCCCTCATTGAGAGCCGGCTCGAAGCCATGGTCGAGTGTGTCCAGCATCCACTGGATGCGGAGGGCAAGGTGGCGTTCCTTGTGAATGGCCCGTCCTTGGATAGCCAGATCCGTACGAGCGTCCAGAAACAGGACCACGCAGGAAACGAAGACCTGATGTACGGAGGCTTGCCGCGCGAGCGGTTCTTCCGTGCATTGGATGTTGGGAATGTCCCCTTTTCTGATGAGCTCGTTCTCTGGATTGTTGATTCGAGCTGAATGCTCGTTTCTTTTTTTTAATTTTTTTTCTTTTGTTCTTCATTTCTTGTCCGTATTGGTGGCATGAGTAATGTACAAACAGATATCATTGTCGCTGTCTAGTATACCCGGTGGTTTGTTATTTCTCCTCTGTCTAAACTTCTGCTTGTGTGTTCTATTGTGGTTTAGCACGGATGTGAATCTCTGATTATGATTGATGGACATGGATGATGCATGGATCAATTGACTGTACTATAATTGCTGCCACGAGTGTGACTTGAGTATCCTCATTCGCGGATCCTCGGACATTCGGAATTTACTGTTTATGCTCACAATAGGTGCCCTGTGTATACCTGATCTATACTCCGTACACCTTGCCCAGACATGGCCCACATGTCTCTGCGTAACTACGTCCGCCACGGGCTTTTCTCCATGTCTCCTCGCATACGACCTGCATGCCGTCTGACTCGACCTCAGTCCTTTCTCCATCGCATCCTTAACTGAAAGGGGAAATTTATTTCATCGGTCATTGGACAGCGGTGGAAGTATGAGGCTTACCGAAACAGGCTTAGCGGGAGAACCTTTGCCGACGTCATAAAAAAAGAAGGGAAAAGCAAAGCGAACGGACAAAAGTGGCCGGAACGCCGACTCAAACCTCCGTGAACAACACCTCTCTTCCCCTGCGCGACCATGGCCTGACGCCCAGCGCATCCCCACCGTGATAGAGTGAGCTAGACCGAGCCAGAGTCCGCATCGACGACGCGCCATCCCTTCCAGCCCGCATCCAGCAATCTCCGCGCGCCCGCAGCCAGCAGGGGTCGGACGAGCCGACGATAAAAGGCGCCCAGCATGAGCACGCCTTCGGAGCAGCACGACCACTACCCGTCGGACCGCGACACCACCACCACTGATAATAATCATGATGCGAGGCCCACGCACGACGCCCCACCCGACGACGCCGACTATTCCCTGGTGATGGACTACCCCGACGAAGCCGACTACTACGCCCTCCTGGGCCTGTCGCGGACCCCGCCGCCGAACGACGCGGAGATTCGGTCCGCCTACCGAACGCTGACCCTCAGCTTCCACCCGGACAAGCAGCCCGCCGAGTGGCACGAGGCAGCCGCGCTCCACTTCGCCCGCATCCGCGACGCCTACGAGACCCTCATCGACCCGAGAAAACGGACCGTCTACGACCTCCTGGGCGCCGAGGGCGTGCGGCAGGAATGGGGGCCCGGCGGCGTCATGGGCCGCGGCGGTGACGCCGAGCGTCAGCAGCTGGGCGTGCGCGCCCAGTCCCCCGAGGAGTTTCGGAAGTGGTTCCTTGACTCTATGAAGAGGAGGGAGCGCAGGGCCGTCAATAGTATGGTGCAGAGTCGGGTGTGTTACCCCCTTTCTCTTTTTCCCTCCATTTGGAGGGTGTATATTGTGTTGGTTGGATGTAGGCTGACTTTGTAGGGCGCGTTGACGGTCGGGATCAATGCTTCGTCGATGATCTCGTATGATGCTGAAGAGGGCGAAACACATCTGCACATCCCATCGCCGTCGCCGTCGAGCTATCGTGTCGGGTACTCGTTCAAGGCCCCCGTGCCGACGCTGAAAAAGCTCTTAGGGGACTATGAGGAGGAGCCGGAGGATGAAGGGGAGAAGGCGGATGCGTCCGCCGAGGAGCAGAAGCGCGACGTGATGGAGGAGGAGGAAGAGATGCAGATGACCATCACGGCCAGCGTGGGCGGCCCGCTGAAGCGCGTGAAGCAAAAGGCTACGATAACGCATCTGGATGGAATGACGGAAGAGCGAAAGCTGCCGTTACCGCCGATCCTCGTCTCGGAGCAGATGGCGCTGGGTGCCGGGGTTACCAAGATCTTCGGAGATGTCTCGAGCAAGAAGGGGATTTTCAACTGGCGGCCGTTCTCCTTCCTCAGCTACACAGGGGTATCGGTGAATGCCGGCGTCTTGCCTGCGCCGTCGCTGCGAGCGAACGTGGCCAAGGCTGTGACGCTTGTGCCTGGAACGAAACCGTTCAGCGTCAACCTCAGCACCACCTTCAACCGATCGCTGAATCAGTGTCCACCGTCGATTGGACTTCAGTTGACGAAGCAGATTGGCGAGAGGAAACATGCCGTCTGTAACTGGTCCAGTGGAACTCTTACGTGGCCGGAGGCCGTGCGGGAGTTCTTCAATCCGTTGTTCCCCATGGGAATTGATATCGATTCGGCGCTGTCGGCTCCTACCGAGATGAGCCAGTTTTCGTTCGCGATCATGTCCACGCCCCGCTCAACGAAGAATACCGCGTCAATGGATGACGAAGACGACGAGGAGGAACATATGGACGACGACGAGGACGAGGACGTCGAGTACAAGCGGGTGCGGTCACAGCAACGCGCCGAAGACAAGGCTGCGGAAGCCTGGCAGGTGGGCGTGGCGGCGTCCCCACAGGGAAGCGCCTTGTCTTTCATGTACGCTCGCAATATCTTCTCGGGAACCTCTGCGAACGACCCGGCGCGGTCGGAATGGAGCTCTGAGGGCCATTATCCGCTGCCGGCGGCGAATGAGCCCCGTTCAGTTCGAGTCGAGGTCCGCAGCACCCTCAGTCTTGACATGTCGCTTGGATGGACGATCGAGGGTACGCGTCAGGTGGGCGAATTCACCCGGATGGGAGTGGGTGTTGGTGTTGAAGGTGCCCGTGGCATTGTCATGACGGTTTCTTGGAGCCGCTTGGGCCAGAGAATCCGCCTTCCCATTGCTGTTTGTCCTATAGATGCGGTCAATGCGGATTCCGCCGCATTGGCCATCCTCTGCCCGTGGGTCGCGTACTGCGCGCTTGAATTCGGATTCATCCGTCCGCGCGAGCGTAAGAACCGTCGGCGTGTGATTGCGCGCCGTCAGAAGGAGCTGAAGAAGCTCATTCCGAAGAAGCGAGCAGAGAGCCAGCAAGCGATCGAGTTGATGAGAGACCAGGTACAGCGACGACAGGCCCGGGAGGAGAAATCGGGTGGGCTGGTCATCACCAAAGCCGAATATGTTCCGCAGCCCCCGAAGAAGAGCAAGAAAAAGACGAGCAGCAGGATGGAGGGCTATGAGGCGGCTGATGTTACTATCCCGGTGGCGGCGTTGGTCGACAGGGGGCAGTTGGTGATTCCCCCAAACACCACCAAGGTTTGTTTTCTCACTCTTTCCGGCCTCTTCTCGCGCTAATCGACCGCAGTTCCATATCATCGGGTTCCATGATCCGGCGCCTCTCCTTCCGAAGACGCTGAAGATCTGGTATCGGTACCATGGCAAGGAGCATTTCGTGGAAGCGAACGACGCAGAGGGTGTCGCCTGTCCTATGCGCTCACATCTCGTGAGCTGACCAATGCTTGCTACGGATGATGTACTATTCCCTGTTGATGTTTCGATGCTGTATCTCTTCTCCCTATTTTTCTGGTCCTTGCATGGCGCTCACCACTCATATCTTGACATATGCTGCTACATTCTGATACTTGTATTCTATATACAATATAGACCGAGTTCTACCCCACACTAGAAGGAACCTACCTCTATGAAAGCCTGGAGCAGCATAGAGGCTTTGATGTCGGCAAAACCCCTATCCAACTCCCTTTGCTACTACTACTTGGGTATAGTGCCAGTGCTTAGGGCCCTTGGATGGTTTGCTCCGCCCCCACGCATGAGTCACCTGCCATTTTAGCTCCATGAGCCGCACATTATCTGGAGGCTTAGTTATAAGGAGTTCATCCTTCCAGGCTCCTCATGGACCCTCGTCAACTATTTCCAACTCGCGCGAAAAAATGGCCGTCAATCCAACGGTGTTTACGCCCTGGTTCGGCCCGAGAGAGGCCGCGGATTACTTCCGCTCTCTTCTCATAGAGGACGTTTCAGAAACACAGGTCCTGGAGACCAACCAGTATCTCTTAAAATGTGTCCATAGTGGAGCGATTACTCCCAAGATCTTCGCCGTATGGCTTTTTACCGCCCATCCCAGATTTCCTAACGTCCTTCAGAGCGCCTTGCGTGATGAGGGCTCGCGGGGCGTGCGCCACGCCGGCATGAACGTTCTCAAATGTGCCATGAAAACAGACCAATGGCGCGAGAAAGGCTGGGATGCGGCTGGTGGCACGACAGGTCTCAAGGAGATCTTCGAGAAGCTTAGCGTTCAAGAGGCCAAGGACCTGGCAAGGGCCATCGGCGCGTGCGCGAACACTAGAGATGCTGCCAAAGAGGGAGAAGTGGATGAACTTCTTCAGCTCTTGGTTCCGAATTTCTTCAAGTCGTCATCCACCCAGGGCGATTCTAGCGCCTCGCGACAGCTACTAAGGGATGATGACATCGCACCGTTGTTCAACGTGGCCAGTGATGCCACTATAGTCCAACTATTTTCAACAGGTCATGTCGCCGACTTCGTCGGCTTAACTCGGCAATTGCTCTACTCCCATATGTCACTCTTGAGAGAGATCGCCGTCGGGTCGGTCCGAGTCGATCCTGTGCGGCGGAGGAGTTTGATTTATGCATATCTCTCCGAGATCGTTTCATCGTCTGAGCCTTACGAAGCGAAAATCTTTCGAGGCAAGCAGGCTAGCATACCGGCAATCAACGTCACCTTGGATTTCGTCGACAGTACTCGTAAGGAGCCAGAAAAGACCCACAAGATTCCTTGGGATAAGCGGACCTTCTGCATCGACAAGACTCTTACCATCGCCCGGCGATCGAAAGTACCTTTCGACGAAATTCTCGCATTTCTTGAGGAGGCGCTGCCACGCCTGGGGTATTCGGAACGCACTCTGTATGAATGGAAGCCTCTCGTACAGAACTTGATAGATCTCTGGGCCATGGCAGCTTTCCCCGAGGCTTATCTGGAGTCGTTTTCTGACGCGCCTGGTGCACGTCATCGGGAGAAACTGCATCCCTCCAGACCACAAAAGGCTCACAAAGAATCCTTGGAGACAATGCTCCGAACTATTTTCGGGACGATGCACAAAAAACACAGCGGTTGTCTCAGTCTCGTTCCCAAGACCCTTGCGGAGGCAAGGCTCCCCTTACTCAAGATCATATGCAAGCACCTACGTGGCCTTCAAATCGATCTGGACCAGCCTGCCCCGTCGAAAGACGAGGAGCAGCTTCTGCCATGGGATGCATCGCTCCTCATGTCTCTTCCCGGACAGGACGCAACGTGGCTGTTTGAGCGCGCGGCACGGCTATCGTCAACGAAACGCTTGACCACGTCCATCCCATTTGAGTGGCCATCGAGCGGAGGAGACACGTCTTCATTTCTGGAGAGCATGATCCGAGTCCACTTGGAGTCTAAGACCAAAGCACTGGCTAATACGGATGATTCAGTGGCACTTCAATGTAAGTTGGTTCTATTCTTACTATTGACTGGAGTCGTACTAATATGTGCTCTATGCAGTAACCGAAGACATCAAGATCAAGGCCGCGAAAGCCCGCGATGCAAATGATAGACTTCAGTGGGCAAGGCTTACTATCAGCATCGCAGCGTTCAGCAAGAATGTTCAAATTTTGAAAGACGTTGTCTATTGGACATCGCGCTTCTTGCGGGATCCGGTAAGCTTATCATCTATGTTTAATGATATGTTTGTTGGTCGCTAACAGGACATCATTTCTCTAGTTCGTGAGACCGTTGCTTGCAAAAAGAATCTACCAGGCAGATGTCGCTTCCGTCTTGTCGTGTGTGGCCTCGCCAACTTTAGACCAGCTTACGGCCGGCGTGGGCATTGCCGATGCAGTGCTCCATCATCTTAAGGAACAGGCCCTTTTAGTTATGCAGGAGCCCTGGTACAAAGGCTTCCAAGATCGAGAATTCGGCTACCTGCTCAAGCTCGTCGTTTCTCACCGTATCAATGCGGTGGAGCGCATGTGCAAACGAGGTCTAGGAAGTGAAAAGGAGCTGGTGGATACTCTGTTCGACAAGCTGGTGCCTACAATAATAGAATATGAAGGCGTGGGAATTACGGAAGGATACGAATCCCTTGGGTGGGGACTCTTGTCTGGTCCGCTTGACGATATGTACTGCCCGCGAAAACCAACAACTGAGGTGCTGAAGCTTATGGACTCGCTGGCACAGCAGCGAGATCGCATTTGGGCCCAGCAGCGTCTTCTACGGAACCCCCAAACCGCATCTTTCCCAGAGGGTTTGCCCCGAGGCTTACCGCTACAGTATTTGTTTCCTTCGAAGGAATGGACGATGGCGGTGATGAAGTCTCAAGACGCCAGCAGCTTTATCACAAAGAGAGTCACGGAGGTTGTCTTCTGCGATGCTAGTACGGTCCTCCAGAAAATAAACCAAGATGATCATCGCCTGGGCCCCTTCGTGGACAGTCTGAAGTTTGCCATCAGCGTCTACATCGGCAATGGACCTGATGAAGAACAGGGCGCAAGAATACGCGAGATATGGAGGCACTACTCGGAGAAAATTCCATCTTCCGCAGGGCATCTCGAGAGCTTAAAGGAATACCTCGACTCCTTCCTGCGATCCAGAAGCTTGCACAAAGTTGCAAGAATCATTGATCCTCCTGAATTGCCTTCGCTAGACATATTTGAGAGCATGTCACGCGACCCGGAAAGCTTTGAATGGGAGCCTCGCGCAAAGAACACACAGCTCCTGTCACCAGATCACTGGGAAGAGACAATGTTGCAGCATCAGTTCTTTGCCATCAAGCAGCATGGGTCGTTAGAAGTCGTAATACTGGGTTTCTCTCATCCGAATGCGTGGAAATCGACTGCAAAATCCAAATTATTCAATATATGGCGTCCAAATTATGGTCCTCAGAGACTCTCATGGCAACACAAAGAAGCTCTCATTGCTTCCGCTCTCTTGTTCCTCAACAGTCTAACCCGCAGCTCGGAGCGACTTCTGTCCAGGGCATTTCCCGAAGATGCAGACGTTCTTCGTTATCCGTCAGTGCACCTCGACTACGAGTTTTTGTCCTCCATTGATGACCAGGGAGAAGCGGCGACGGCTGCCATTTCTTTGCTTGATGGGTTGGTGAGGCTTGTTCCACCTGGTCTCTTGTATGAACTCTCGCTGTCTCTCCTGGAAACTCTTGCCGAGCTTGAAAGCACGTCGCCGAAATATGCACTGGTTCAGCGATGTGCATTTGAAACAATGGCCCTTCTGCGGCAGTCTGACAAGCCCGAACTGGCTGCGACTCTGGGCATGAAAGCGCTAGAGCTATTCCCCAAGGCATCCTCATGGCACCGGATGGCCTTCCCTTCGTCACTCGGGAAAGCCCTCAGCCGCGGAACAGCAGAGCGGATCATGCAGGATTTCACTTCATATGTTTTCGAGGCGCTTCGGAAGCAGAAAGAACCGGCAAGCTCGAAGTCTGATCCGGAAAAGGCCAAGACAGGCATCAAGATCACCACGGTGAAGATGTTGAGTACGATGCTGGCAGAAAACAAATTTGGCGTGTCTCCTTCTTTTGTGATCCGCTCTCTGAAAGACCTATTCCATGCCAGCAACCATATCGATGTGCGAGTGACGGTGTGCACGGCCTTACTTAGTGTTTTAGAAGAGTATGACGACAAAGACCAAGCCTACGAAACATTCACGTCCTTTGCATCCTATGCCGCTGGACCCAGCGAAAACAGCGGATCAGGGTCTTGGTTGCAATCAGACCAGGCGGAGCTTCCACGGGTTGAGTCCCAACGGCCCCTACTCGAGCTATTCACCGAAACAGCGTACCGCAAGCTTCCTTCAAAATATCGCGAACAGTATACCTACAATACCTTACTGCCCCTGATCGAAGAATCGACCAGACAACACAATCGTTGGATGCGTCAATTTCTGTCTGGGGTCGAGCTCACGCCTGAAGAGCTGTCTGTCACAGACTTTGGCCCCTTCGCTCCGAATCTGATAGATAGAGTGTTGGATATCTGGCTTGCCTACCTCCCCCGGAAATACCTTCTCAAACACAGGTCATGGACGCTGAGCTATCTGGACTGTATGGAGCTCCGAAACATCAACAACAAGCTGGACAGGCAACAGCGCTCATGGCGAACAACCAACGCAGGAGAGCACTGGAGACAAGTTTTCAATAGCCACGCGAAAATGAAAGACTTCCACCGGCTGTTAAGAAACGTTGGATGCGAGACAAGCTTGGTTCCCAACGGCATTACGGGCGAAGCTATCGCGGAGGAGGTCGTCCAGCGTGCGGCAATCATCCTCCGCAATCCCCTCAAACTACATGTGGACGGTCACATTGAAGCATGCCTGGATCAGTTCACAAGCCTGCTATCGGGGCTTAATGTAACTGATCCAAAACGCAGGGTCGCAGTCTTGCCGACTGCCGAACGAATATTAGCGGATGCATATGCTCTGCGAACTGAGGAATGGAACAACGCTCCCCACCGCAGCCCTCCAGTTCTCCCCTCCAACCTGCAGCTTGACACGTTCCTACTGCCGTTCCCACATCTCCAGCCAGACTCGGCCTCCCGTTACGCGACGTTTACCTCCAGCGTCATGGCTCTGATCGAGAAATGCGCCATCTCTCCGACGTATCTCGCAGACAGGGCTTTTCTCCAAGATGCCATGCGCCACGTGAAGCATGATGCCGCGCGTCAATGTGCGCTTGAATTTGGGCGGGAGTACGAATCTAGCCCAAATGGCCTTGTCCAGTACCTGAGGGTGTGGCTAGCTGAGGATCTCGTGCGGAGATGGAGGTTGGTCCATGGCGAACGCAATACGGAAGTCAAAGAAATGGTATCCCAATGGAAGCGCAGTCCGAATGAGTCGGTACGATCTATTGGGTGGTCTATACTTCCCCAGGTGATGTAATGCTGGTGGCGTGTCAGACGGATTTCTTATATATAAACAGTCTGCATATTAATTCAATTGAATGACGAGATTATGATTGTTCCTTAAATGTAGTCTTCACATGCCGTATAGCGACTGAGGGAATCCGACCCCATACTCCATAGTTTCCGAACCAGCACCACAACATCAACCAGCAAAAACAAAAAGCAAGTCAGATTCACGACCGAACGCGAGAATCGAACTCACAACCTTCACGAGAGAGGACCCTCAACGGGTCAATAATCGTGCGCTCTGCCAATTGAGCTAGTCCGGCTGGAAACTAGTAGAGCACCAGTATAGCGAACCTGATCCCCCAACAAAAACACAAAACGCGCAATATAATGCCCAGACGCAAGAATCGAACTTGCGACCTCACGATAGTCGAAACAGTCGCGTGCTCTGCCCATTGAGCTAGTCCGGGTTCATCTTGCAAGGTATACAGGGGTGTTGGGCTATACCCGAGGGCCGAGCGCCGAGTCATGGACTCCGCTCCATAATTAGGTCTGCAAGCAATACAGCAGAATAGAATTCAGAGATTAAAACGTTCATTCTACCATTTTTTATTCCGTGCTTGGTTATGAGGCTGGAGACTGCTTAGAGTGAAAATGGTGGCTGTTGTGGTATGGATTCGATGCCACCGGATAACGCCGCATCATGATAACCTTTGGCTATCTTTGGCTACCTACCCAAGGAATTATTCAAGGTAGAGCGCTGTTCTTGCTTTCAATTTTGTGTGGTCTGAGCTCACACATTCAGGGGATAAGGTCCATCTCGAGCAATAGAGCCAGGATTGAAGGTGGAATGCTCTTTGGCATGACTGTCAGTACACCGTACTGGGGCTGGAAGAATGGTCTTGCGTCTTCTTGCCAATGAGAACAGAAAAATAGATAGCCCAATAGCTTGAGTACAGCCAGCCGAATCCCCAAGAGCAGTCCCCGGTTGCTCCAGCAATATACTCAGTATCACGATCTATGACAGCACGGCTTACACCTTGTCATCCTCTTCCCAAAACATCCACACCATACTAATGACAAACTTGATCCCTGCGACGAGCCACATCACGACATATATATCTCCGGTGGCCTTGGTGATCAATCCTCCCGCAATGGCTCCTACAAGAGTGAGGACGAAAGCCACCACACGCCGGTCCCGCTTGGGGTTTCGAAGAAGGAACAGCTTCGGATCTGACACCAGATCGCACAAGAGACTAGTGATCACCACCGTTGGCACCTCGTTGTAGCCCAGTGCGCGGCTAGCGACTATCTGCCCCGCCGACTGGATACTCAGCAGCACGATGGGTGCCTCCTGGCTCCACTCCGTCTCCGCACGACCTTCGGCGGGACGCTGGATGCCGGGAATAGCCCCGCTTTGGACCAGCGCCGCCGTGATTATGAGCATGGCTGTCTGGAGGAGAAACGTGATTATCAATGTGCCTCGTTTGCGGGGCCCAAGGGCGCTGTTCAGACGGGCAAACATGAAGCACCCGAGGACAAAGCAGCCGATCGATGTTAGGGACCGAGCCCAGCCGTACGGCCGTTGATTCTGGTTGGAGGCTCCCAGGCCGACGAAGATGGTGTTTCCTGTGGATAGTGAGCTGGGTGAGGGAATAGGTTGTGATTGAGGGCAGAATACCAGTTTGCATTGATACGAAGGTGTTGTAGGCTACGCCTGTCAGCTTCCATTCTTGTTTAGGGGAACGCAACGTACTCACCATTGTAGAGGGTACTGTCCACTAGCCCCGAGCACAAACAGCACGCATAGAGTAGCTTGTCAGCATGCGCAGGAGTAATATCGGTCTTCAGCTTCTCGACCCAGTTTCGTTCGGGGATTAGCCTAATCATTGTGAGCGGTGGAAGGTGCTTGCCCGAGAAGTCTGAACTGATTGTGATGCCTCGCTGGCATAGATGATAGATTCATCAGCCGGGATTATATTGATGCAATGTTCTGGAGCCATGGACGACATGGCCACATGCCCCTCGTCTGACTGCAGATGTGAAATTCCAGCTGCGCCCAGGCTTTGCAATACGAACCCATCCTTGACGAAGAATATCACGTCGGTGACGATGTAACCGTCTGTCAGATCTCCAGGACCAATTGGGTAATTTGGTGCTATCTGCCGAGTGATCGACATTGGATGTGGCAGCATCCATCCGGGACGAGCCGACTCCAAGTCCCTCAAGCCAAGACACTTGGCTCTGCACACAGGACGGAGGAACTCCCGATACGGCGTCCTGAACGCCCCTTGCCTATCGAAGAGGGTTTTGTTGATTACCAAGAGCCCGTCGGCTGCGCTGAGTTGTTTGATCTGCCGGACAATCTGAACAATCGCCGAAATCGCCATGCTCCGTTCCACTAGGAGCAAGAAGAGAGATGATCTCCCGTGATGCCAAGGTTGATTTCGGGTTGCCCAGACTCTGGGCCCTGCAGAACATGAAGGGTTCTTCACACCACACGCCTACCGAGCAGGTGAAGCCTTGATTGCCTTGTGACAACAACCTATGAGCTTAGAGGATGCTCGGTGTCAAATTATGGTTAATCCCTGGCACAGACCATGTTCAGCTCGGCCACACCGGGCCAGGCAAAGTGGTGGAAACTCTCATCAGCCGCTTGGCAGTCTCTAAAGGGTTAAAGTACCATATACTGGGCGGACGTCTGTACGTAGATTCGTGCCCCCTGTAGTGCCCTCCGCCGGACTTCGGAGAGTTTCGATGCAGGCTCCAGGGAGACAGGGTACGGTAAATTAGCCGTTCTTTATCCAGCTCCGATGTGATTCTGCATACTTTGTCTGCTGGTCTTCCGAAGTGGGCGGACGAAAGAGATAGATTATGCCGAGCGCGCTGGGTGCGTGATCAGCTTGTATGAAGGAAACGTGGATCAGCCGAAGTAGTTTGATGTACTCCAATCTTCTAGATCCCCGAGATGTCTGTCGTGCAAGACATGAGGAGCACGTTCCACAAGCACAGCCTGTCTCCTAGATATCCCACCAATGATACTGCCAATCAGGGAGTGGTCCCAGGTAATCTTGGTCAATAGAGTATATGTTGTGCTTCCATCTTGCACACTCGTAGTCGATCACTTGCATGTTGTTGGTTGCTTGGGTGCATGACGATTCGTCATTGACCAAGGAAGATTAATATCGACTTACCAGATAAGTCTAATATGCTCCTTGGCGCACATTAAAGGTATCAGAACGCAGTTATCTGGCTAAAAGTGTTGTCGTGGCTGCAAGGCCCCAGGAAGGTTGGATTTCGATGGTTCGGTGGCCGCTCCGACGGGCGGTATTCCATCCGAGACGACGTATATAAAGCGCGTCCGCAACAGACGTATGGGAGATATCTGTTCAAATACCAAAAATCATCTTACCTGTCATTCTTGTCTCAGTCTCTCCGCACGATAGCAACAATGAAGGTTGAAGAAAGCCCGCTCAAGGCTTCCGACATTGCAATTACCATAACAGTGGAGAGGGACGGTGTATACGAAGTCAACGGCGTCAAGCACGAGCCGTCCGTCGCTGTGCACATGCTCACTGGAGCGACTAAGCTGCGGCGTCAGCTTCGCGAATCAAATGATTTGATCGTTTGTCCCGGAGTGTATGACGGCCTTTCCGCACGGATTGCTATCCAACTTGGCTTCAAGGCCATGTATATGGTGCGTCACGTTGTTCTGTAGCAAGGTCGAACACCATAGCCTAATCACCATTCAGACTGGAGCTGGAACAACAGCATCGAGGCTCGGGATGGCGGATCTCGGGCTAGCTCAGCTGCACGATATGCGGACCAATGCTGAGATGATAGCCAACCTCGACCCATTCGGGCCGCCGTTGATTGCTGATATGGATACGGGATACGGTGGTACGTTTCTTTCGATGTGTCCCTGCTGATCTGACTGATATCAATGGTTTATGCTAGGTCCTCTCATGGTGGCAAAATCTGTCCAGCAGTACATTCAAGCGGGTGTTGCAGGCTTCCACATTGAAGACCAGATTCAGAACAAGCGATGTGGACATCTCGCCGGAAAGGCCGTGGTGAGCCTAGATGAGTACCTCATCCGCATCCGAGCAGCTAAGCAGACCAAAGATCGTCTGCACTCTGATATTGTTTTGATTGCCCGCACCGACGCCCTTCAGCAGCACGGTTATGATGAGTGCATTCGCCGACTGAAAGCGGCCCGCGACCTCGGGGCTGATGTCGGGCTCCTCGAAGGTTTCACAGCCAAGGAACAGGCCAGACAGGCTGTACAGGACCTTGCCCCATGGCCCTTGCTTCTGAACATGGTGGAGAATGGAGCCGGGCCGGTGATCACCACCAAAGAGGCGCAGGAGATGGGATTTCGGATTATGATCTTCTCGTTTGCGTCGCTGGCACCAGCCTACCTGGGAATCAAGGCTGCTTTAGAACGTCTGAAGACCCAGGGGGTTGTAGGAACACCTGAAAATGTGGGCCCAAAGAAGTTGTTTGAAGTGTGTGGACTGATGGAATCCGTTCATATCGATACAAACGCGGGTGGTAGTGGATTTGCAAATGGGGTTTGATTATTGTCTGTGACTATGGGTGACTTGAGAGGACTATATGAGATAGCCCTGGGACTGTTTTTCCATTCAACTTGGATCATTTGTCTTGTTTTCCCTTCATGAGATTGTTGTAGAGAGTTGTAGTTGTTGTTGATTGTCACGTGTTACTCGAGTATCGCTTATGTAAAAAGTTTGGTACGATCACGTGCATGACGCCGCCGCCCGAAGAGAAAAAGCAGTGACGCCGTATATTTAACTTATCTCCAGCATCCCCTACCATCCGTCCATTTTCCCTCCAGTACACTCCCGACAATGGCGTCCATTGCGGAGGGACTTTTCAAGTCTCTTCCCAAGCCGAAATATACAGGCGAAGAGGAGGAGCTCCCACATCACGCGCAACCCCGTGGTCCGCGGATCGTGGGCGCTGACCAGGTCGATGAGACACAAGTCGTATTAAGGGTGAGTGACAACACAGTCTTCCGACTAACACTTACGGTAAGGTGAGGCTAATTCAGCGGCAGAGGACCGGTCCTCCCCCCTACCAGAACCGCGCCGGATGGCGACCTCGAGCCCCCGAAGACTTCGGCGATGGAGGCGCGTTCCCCGAAATTCTCGTTGCACAATATCCGCTCGACATGGGCCGCAAGGGCAGTGCCAGTACCTCGAATGCGCTTGCGGTGCAGGTCGATGCCGAAGGAAAAGTGAAGTACGACGCGATCGCGCGCCGCGGTCATAGCGATAACCGCATAGTGCATGCGTCATTCAAGGATCTCATCCCGCTCCGCCAGCGGGTGGATATGGGTGAGGTGTCACTGGACCGTCCGTCAGAGGAAGAAGTCGCGGCGCAGATGGAAAAGACGAAGAACGCACTGGCGAACCTGGTGGAGGGCGCTGTGGCGGCGCAAAAACCGAAGAACGTTAAGGGCGGACGCCGGGCGGAGCCGACCTTTGTGCGTTATACGCCCGCCAACCAGATGGGCGATACCACCCGCAAAAATGACCGAATCATGAAGATTGTCGAGCGCCAGCAAGACCCCATGGAGCCGCCCAAATTTAAACACAAGAAGATTCCCCGCGGCCCGCCATCGCCGCCACCGCCCATCATGCACTCTCCGCCCCGGAAACTCACCGCCGAAGACCAGGAGGCCTGGAAGATCCCCCCGCCTGTCTCCAACTGGAAGAATCCGAAGGGTTATACTGTGCCGTTGGATAAGCGACTAGCGGCCGATGGTCGCGGTCTCCAGGACGTCACGATCAACGACAAGTTTGCTCAGTTCGCTGAGGCACTGTTCACTGCTGACCGTCATGCACGTGAGGAGGTTCGGCTCCGCGCGCAGATGCAGCAGAAGCTGGCCGAAAAGGAGAAGGCACAGAAGGAGGAACATCTTCGGCAGCTGGCGCAGAAGGCGCGCGAGGAGCGCATGGCCGGCAGCGGTCGCCGTGTGTCCCGTTCCGTGTCCCGTTCCCGGTCCCGATCGCGCAGCGTTAGCCGCAGCCCATACTCGTCCCGATCGGGCACGCCCAGTGAAGACGAGCAGGCCGCACGGGAGCGTGAGCGCATGCGTCGCGAACGCCGCCAAGAGAATGAGCGTCAACTCCGTCAGTCCCGCATGGGCACGGAACGCCGTATCAAGACGATGGCCCGCGAGCAGAACCGTGATATTTCTGAGAAGGTCGCACTTGGCCTGGCCAAGCCAACCCAGTCGTCCGAGTCAATGTGGGATTCCCGTCTGTTTAACCAGACAAGTGGAATGGACTCTGGATTCAACGAAGATAACCCGTACGATAAGCCGTTGTTTGCCGCGCAGGACGCCATCAACAGCATCTACCGTCCCCGGGCGCAAGTCGACGATGACGACGAAGGCGGTGCCGAGGGTGAAATGAGCAAGATCCAAAAGTCTAGTCGATTCGAGGTGTTGGGTAAGGCTAAGGAAGGGTTCCGTGGAGCTGCAGATGCCGAGGTAAGCTTTCACTTTTCAGTCCGCACCATAATAGCAAAGACATGCGGTCCTCTTGAATGGTGAGCTAATGCAAACTTTGTAGGCCCGTGACGGTCCAGTCCAGTTCGAAAAAGACACCACCGATCCGTTTGGCATTGATAGTATGATTGCGGATGTCACCAGCGGTGCAGGGCAAAAGCGCTATGGCATTCAGGAAGCTGAACGCGACGACCGCGGGTCGAAGCGCGCCAGAGTTGATGATGATTAGGCTCTTACGATTTGTGTCGGGTGGTGTTTAGCATGGCATTTGGGACATCTGTATCATTGGTATTCTGGAAGCAAGATATAACCGGACTAGCTCAATAGGAAGCCCACGCGCTCAATGGGGTTTGATGTCATGAGTCATTCTGTTATATTGCGGATGTTAACCTGGCGTAGTATGCAAAAGCTGCGTTTTGCGCTGGTCAGCACTACAGGCGTCGTACATCGTGTTCTCTATATTGGTGTTCCCCTGAGTTGATGCACATGTGGTCAACAATATGATTGTGTTCTCATTTTCTGTAGGCATCTGATCAACTCGTCTTGAACCGAACGAGTCTCCCTCGATGCTTCCACGATTCGGCATGATTCCATCTACTGTAATACCCAGAGACAAGCCAAGCGCCAGCAAACATTCTTATCAACCTTCACGCTCTTTGGAGTAGCCTTTGGCCTTCCTGTTACGTCTTGCATCTCCTTCCAGTATTTACAAGCGCGCAGTTGGGCATTGAGTGGTTGATATGACGTACTGACGCGGGATATGAACAACATGCGAAGCGCACTACAGAGCTTTAGTATGAAAGCTCGAAATATTTATGCTAGATGTGAGTCCATCTGGCGCGGGACGCACACGTTCATGGCGCTTCAGGATGTGCTGGCCGAGCTGCTGTATCATGGGTTTGAGATTGTCGAGGTCAAGCGGGAGACGCACGACTACGAGCTGACCATGTTGGAGTGGGCAAGGCGTCTGGATAGGGCGAGGGACGAGTTCATCGCGCGCTGGGGCGCGAAGACTTACCGTGTGTACCGATTGTATCTATGGGGTGGCACGCATGCTTTGCGGACGAATGCCCTGCAGGCATACCATCTTGTAGCTGAGCGGAGGCAGTCAGCTGGGCTGCGTCCGTCGATAGTCCGTCGAGTTATGCAGTTCTTGGGGAGCCTTCGCTAATACACGCGGTGTTGAGTTGCATTTGAGTGTAGCGGTGCGATTTGGGGAGATATTTATAGACTGATGAACAAGATTGAGAATGCAAGACCAGTTGTTTCTGTTTCATGACGCTGCATTGTATACTATCAGAACAAAGTGAAGCCATACCCCGGGGGGCATATCCCGGCCACAAAGTGATTACACTCCGCGAACGAGTCCGACTCGAATAGGGGCGATGGCCTAGTCCATACTGTCCGGACTTTCGGTTTAGTATCCATACAGCTTAGGACACGGATCAAATTGAGTCCGTGGGGGTGAATCACGTTTTCCTTGGAATGAAGCTGGTGCCGCCGAGCGGACTACAGAGGGCTAAATCGGACGACTGCACAAGGGACCGATGGTGTCTTATATCACTGCTGCGAAGAACAAGCTAATTTAAGGGTATTAACGTTACTCGAAAGTTCTAGCTGGAATCCCATGTGTCTTTACCCAAAAAGCTTTGCTTATTCCCCATTTCTTGCGGTTATCTCTTCGTTGAAACCCGGGGAAGAAAAAGCAAAGACAACCAAGGCCGCTTCTTTCCGCTCCCTTCCTCCTATCTCTGGAATGAGATCCTGAATGGGACCGGCCCGGTTAATCTATTATCAGTGGAGGATGGTGATAGGTATGATCGACCCGAGAGATATGCACGCAATGTTAGGAGATACCCACCCCTTTGCATCCTTCCACAGTCCTTGGAGAGGATATGGGGTCGACTAGTTGAATAACAGAACGAGATGCCTGCGAGCGAGTGCACGTGTGGTTGCGAGATATATCGACGACCGATAACCCAGGGGTTGCCACGGGTAGATCACCCGGACAGGCGTCTGGGGGTGATTGGATGGCTGGTTAGGTGACTAGGATCCCAAATGGACGACGTACATGGTGCTCGGAGGGGGTGTGGCTGCTGCATGTGTGGATAGCCATATTGTCGGATATTAAGCTAGAGCTGAATGGATGATGGGAGGTAAAAATATGCCTAGCTGCGTAGTGCTTCGGTCGTATGTGGTAAAAGAACCAACCAAACGAACGGGCCTCTGCAGTGGTCATGAGAGATAATGATTCATTTTCTCTGCGAGAGCGCTGTAAGCGCTGTTGGGTGATGTCTGGGGTACATTCAGCGGTTTTTACTGGATCTGTACATGAATGCGAAAGGCTGATCCGGATGCTGACAGGATAACGGAGCTGGAGCTGACGGGTAGCCTGAACCAGCAAACGGATGAGATTCAGCCGTTCAGTGCAAATTTCGCGGTAAGGGGGCGCAGCAGAACGTGCTATGATGATGATGGCATCATCACTGGTGTCAAGCGACGGGGAAAATTAAAAAAAAAAAAATAAAATAAAATAAAGGGTAGCATTTGTAATGGTGCCGAACGAACACACAGAGTGAAAGTGGTTCATTTCCCTTTTTTTAATTCCCCACTGACCACAACGTGCGGCAGTCCAGAATCCACTTTCTTATCTCTGGCCCAGAGTTGCCCACCACCGTCGTCATTGCCTCCCATTTCCAACCGATTCAGGGCCGGAAACAGGCGGGTGCTGTGTCAGGAGTTTGGTGGACAGACGGGAATGGGTTTGCCACGACATGCAGAAAAATCACCGAGTCTGATTTGCAGGCCAGGGTGGTGTGCCTGACTAACTTCAACCTTCTCAGCAATCCTTGCACACCATCCATCGCAAAGTGCGGGGAGCATCTGCCACAGTGTCGAACCGTGCGCAGGAGTAGGTAGCGGCGCCTAGCGCGGAGGGGCGATCGGAGGGATTTGCTGATAAGCCCTCCCGTTTCGTGGTGGAGACTCAAGATAAAGCCGGCGAGAGGAACCACAGTACACACGACAATTAGGTAACCTTTTAAAGGCGGATAAGAACCTCTGGGGCTGGGGAATCGAGTGTGTTGTTCATTCTGTCGGCCGATGCAGAGGAACGTGTCTCGTACTCGATCCTTTCCGACTTTTCTTTGCTAGCTTTTCTTTATCTTGACTGTGAATCATTTGGTGGAGCAATCTTCGAGTCATACTTGGAGGATCGACATACCAACGAGAGGAAGAACGCGGGAAAAAAAAAGACAGGACAGAGAAGAGTTGTGAAGAGTGTAGAGAGAGTGAGAGAGAGAGAGAGAGTGTGTGTGTGTGTGTGGAAAGAGAGAGAAAGACAAAAAGAAGACAGGAGAAAGAGCAAAGTCACCTGCTCTCCTCCGCCTTCAACAGTCCCCCTCCTCCGCATTTCCTTCTCAACCACTTCCAGCTCCCACCTCATCGTCTCTCAATTCTTCGGCGACGACAAGTCTCAATTCAGAGTTGATTGGATTCCTCCGACTCTCCCTACATCGACTTTCACCTCCCCTTCTTGCATACTTTCCTTGATCTCATATCCTTCCGCAATGGCGTAACTGAGCTCGTCAAGAGCAATGACGATGGCACGTTCCCAGTCCTGCAGGTCATTCCAGCAGAAAAAGAAAAGAAAGCTCAAGAAGAAACCTTTGCATCCATCTCGATCCCGGTGAACATTCGCAGGTGGTTAGATATTCATTCACCACATTCTTTGACTCATTCACTCTCCGCGATATATCAAGACGACCCGTTTCTCGCTCCTCGTCTCAGATACCGCTCTGTGCTGTTCTTCGCGGTCCGGACCTCCCAGTCTCAGTTCACTACTTTCTGTAATAGACAATGGATCAGTCACTGTCTCTCATCTCGGCCCAGGTCCAGTTCATGGTAAGCCTGCTGTTCCTCCCTGTCAGTCGCGCAATCCACCTCGCAGAGTCAACTTCACGTCTCTCCCTTTCTTCTCATATCTGGCTCTTCTCTCTTGCTCTGATGTCCTCGCCATGGATGTTGGCCGTTCGAGACTGGTTTCGCTGACCACAATCGTTGAAACACAGGAGGATCGACTGGCCCTGGTCCATATTCCACTGGACCTGTATCCGTACTTCTTATACCCGATCATGCAAGTTCTCTTCCATGAGGTGCCTCCGCTTCATGAGAACTCGGAGAACGGCCAAAACGGAGCTTCAATACATGCCCAGCCGGCATTCTTGAACCTCTCCATCACTCCGGTGGAATGTTCTATCATGTGCCCTCGACATCTCGCCAACCAATACTTTGCCCCGTTGGTAGATCGGTTCCTGAAAGCCAATACAACCTCTCAGAGCCGCCTGTCCATAAGCCATGAGGACTTTATCGCCATGCAGGTGTACGGAGAGGGACTTGAAGCCGGACAGCGGGTGCTGGAGCTGACAAGTCCTCTGGCCATGGCCGGAATGTGCGTGCCTCCAGTTTCCTATCAGACTACAACACCACTGACATTCTTTTCAGATCGATTTTCTTCATATCGACCTACTTCTGCGACTACATTATTGTCCCGCTTCGCAGCAAAACCCAGGTGATCGAGGCGTTGGAAAAACGCGGCTTCCAGTTTGAGATGTCCACCGAAGCATTTATCAACAACAACCAAGCTTCGTACAACAACTGCTTCAGTCCAGTGTCATCACGGCCCCCCAGCACTCTGGGATCTCCGCCAGCAACACCTCCACCATCGACGCTGGATGAACTGCAGGCGCGAACCTTCTCCTCCCTGCGCAAAAACCAAATCATTCCCTCTGTTGACCGATCCCTCCGCCTGGTCCAATGTGCGGCGCACCACCGCTACAGCAGCGATGACAGCTCCATCGCCATCCTTCGCGATGCGCTTACCGTCACCCTGCTCGTGGATAAACCCCGCTTTCTCTCCCTCACCCTCACTGCCGCAGACCCCGCCGCCTCTCTGTTGCTCGAACAGCGCCTTCTTCCCCGTTTCTCCGGTCAACCCACCTCTGATGCCGAGCCCGATGACGAAACCAGTATTCTCCTGGGATCCAAGGAAGAAGTGTTGGTCCCCATCATGCTCGATCTGCGCAAGCTCCCCCTCGAAGCCTCGGGTATTGTCTGCGGCGTCGCCAGTCGCCTTGCGGATGCCACCCACTCCCGGGACGACGATTCCTCCACGATCCTCTCCCGCTCCTACAACGGGGATTCCTACTCTGAAAGCTCCATCCACCGATTCCTGTCTTCCAGTGTCGGGTCGGGGGGCCCCGTAAAACCTCCAAGCTCGCAATCCGGCCGCAAGTCCAACGGCGCTGGCAACCTTCCCACCCATCGTCTGCAGCCAGACTTTGACAACTACCCTGAAGCGGTCGAGATCAGTTTCCTCAGTACGGCACGTGCAGGGACCATCATTGTTGGCGAACACGACCTGAGCCGTGCCGTGGACGCATTAGAGGCCGAAAGCCATGAGCCTGAAAACCCCGAGGAGCTTCAGATCTAAGCCAGTCCCGGAATCCTTCACCTTCGACACGTGCATTAAAAGTTCTACATTTTTTTTTGGACCTAAAGTCCGCTCTGCGAGGGCATGAAATCTCAGTTTGTTTTGTTGTTTCGCGCTCTAACGACTAACGCATACTGGATACCAATCTCCCATTTTCTGTATTTGGTTTCTTTCTGGACATTTAAAAGTTCTTTCTTTCTTTCACTCTTGCGATGGAAAAATCACATAGCCATGTTTTCTCCTGTTGTCGATACCAGAAGCGATGTTGTCAGTTTGGTACTTAGTTCCCAGGTTTCCCTGTACAGTCTACACTCTGCCAGGTTATCTCCTCTTGCGTACTACCATAATCCACAGAAAGCAATTTACGATGGACTCACAATGACAAACACAACACCATTAATGGAAATACTCCAGTCTGAACCACAATCCCCTCTCACGCCATTCAAACAAAGCCAACGCAATCGTAATATCCCCGTGCGCCACCAGCCAGCCCCCTTGCTCTAGCTCCCCCACAAATTCCATCCCCCCGGTTAAATTATAAATAGACCCGTCATTGGAGTGGGGAAAACCGCGGGGTGTTTGTTACCCCAGACAGTAGCGGAAGTCTGCGAGACGCCGGGCTCGGACCTAATTCCCGGGGGGGGAGGGAGGGCGGGTTCGTGACTGTGTCATGTGGTGGCTCCAGCTCGGTTAGACACCGTGTCTGGGGATCCTGGAGCTGAAGGGAGCGCTAAAGGGAGCGCTGTTGGTCAGCGGTCTGGTTGGACGGGGCGGTTTCTCCAACATGAATGGAGAGTGGTATGCTTGGCTTCGCTTGGTTGATGATATCCAAGCCATAACAAGAACCAATCTTCAAACGACGGCGATCTCTTTGTGTATGTTCATCATACTGCATCGAAGGTGTCGTGTAGAGGTCTCGTTGGGCTACTGCGTGTGCACTTCACCTCGGTTTTGGTCATTGCGCAGGTCGGCTTTATCGGTAGATTTTGACCGTCCCTGTACACATTAGCACCACCTTCCAAGCCAAGCCAAACCAGTCCGATCGCGAAAAGAAAGAGGGTACATAGATACATACCATCAGAACACCCCCCAGCCCAACACCCGCCCTTCTCGTTCCACGCCACGCAGCTCACCACGCGCACTCCCTGCCCAGCAGGAACACAACCCACGACCTCCCCGCTAAGCACATCCCACGCAAACACCGCCGCATCGCCGTATCTGCCCTCCTTATCCGCCTCGCTGCCGCTCAGCACGACCCCGTCGCCCTGCGCAAACACAGACCGCACACGCAGCTCGCTGTTCCGGTATCGCCTCCGACCGTCGGCTCGGGCGCCGCCCGCAGCAGGTTCATCCGTCCCAAACGCCTTCAGCAGCTTTCCGTCCGCGCGGTCGAGCATGCGGATGCGCCCGTCCAGCGTGGACGCGAGCAGCGCGTTGCCGTCGGCAGAGCAGCGCACGCTGGTGACCGGGTGGCCGAGGACGTCGACGGTGGTGCGGCCCATGCGGAGGTCGTAGATGCGGACGCGGCCGTCGTAGCTGCCGCTGGCGATCGAGTAGGTGGGCATGTGGACGTACAGGGCGGACACGGTGTCCGTGGCTTCGGGGAGGGTCTGGATCGGCTTGTGCGCGTTGGAGCGGGCGTCCCAGAGGTTGATGGTTGTGTCGGCGCTGCCTGCAACACGGTATCAGTATTAGTTGTTTATCCATAGTAGAGACCTCTCTAAATATGTAGGAAGGCAAGTGAGGCACGCACCAGAAACAACCACAGAGTCCCCCTCCCCCGCAAACTCCACCGCCTCAATCCGCGACATGTGTCCGCTCCATCGTCGCACTGTAATCCCCTGCTCGACATCCCAGAGGAAGACCTGGCGATCGCCACCGACGCTGGCGAATCGCGCGTTGTCTGCGGCCACGGCGATGTCGAGGACAGTGTAGCCGTGGGCTTCATACTTCTGGATGGGAGCAGACGTCTCAATGGGCGAGGAGCTGGCGTTGTTCGGAATCGCGCGCGATAAGTGTACTGCGCGATCTGCGGCACCGCTTAGGACGTACGTGCCAGGATAGCTGGAGAATGTGACAGCATTGACCGGTCCTGTAGGCGTAAGTGAGGGTTAGGGGCTGGTGCGGGGAAAAGATGCTTTATTCAGCCCGTACCATTGTGTGTTCTAAGAACATGTGTAAGTGTTGTAGGGAATTGTTTTCTAGGAGACATTGAGAATCCCCTGTCCGCTTTGAGGTCATTCAGAAGTGGTGGAAGCACAGAGAGGTGAGGTTAGAGAGAATGAATGATTGTTGACAATGATGAAATTCTTGACCGCCTACCTCAAATAGAACGATCTACATATCTACGGAGTACATTCCAGGAAAGATCTACTCCATTTGTATACATAGCAGCATCCACAATTAGTCTGTATTGACATGCTACGCAGTACAAAGGGTGATTATCAAAGGTGTAGACAAACCATCGCTAGCTACCAGCAAGCAACAATAATAAGAATCAATCAAACAAGCACATGAAGGAGAAACCATTGAGGTTCAGCCTGGGCACAAGGCCCCGACGATGGTTAACTCTGAATACGCACAACGAAAGCCGAAAAGAATATGGGAGAAAGAAATGGGGGGTAGTCAGATGTTAAACAATATTAGTCGAGTCGAATAGCAATCCGTCTTTCTGCTTTTATCACCGTCTGTCAAACAACCACTGCCGTCGCGGTGACCCCATGGAACCTTAACGGCGTCCATGGCTCCGGGTCGAGGAGCCCTGCAGGGACTCGATTTCTTCCTTGAGTGCCGTGATACTGTTCTATGTTTAGTATGCTTGCAGGAGACCGGGGGCAACGAGTCCAAAACATACGCGGCATGGGTGGCCTCCAGATCCTTGTTGAGACGGTCTCTCTCGGAGATGAGCTTCTGCTCCCACTGGCGGAACCGCGATTCTTCGACCTTGACCTGTTCGGTGAACCGCTTCCGCAGGTTCTCCTCCTCCTCCTTGAACTTGGGGTTGTCCAGCTTCCGCGGCCGCGCCTCTCCGAACTTCCGCGTCTCCATCTGCTGGGCACGGTAGGCCTCGTAATGCTGTTCTTCCGTAGTGTGGATGAGGTCGAGCATGTGGGTGCGGATTAAAATCGAACGGAGCTTCTTGAAATCGCAGTGGTCCTCATTCTCGACTTCGGCGACACCCCAGGCGTACTGACGGCCCTTGACAACACGGTTGTCGCTGGTCTTCACATCCTTCTCGGATCCAATCACAGCGAAGGGCATAGCAGCCGCCAGGGTGCGGGCCTGGGCGGCAGCGTGCTCATCGTCATCCTCGATGGGGGGGGTATAGATCTTGATACCCTGGGCTTCGATCACCGCTTTAACCTAAACGAATTGAGTGTCAATGGCATGCTACACACGAACCGGGACCACCACATACTCTCTGCTTGTAACGGGCAAGATCAGCGGGGCTGAGGGTATCGGCCTTGGCAATGACGGGGATCAGGTTGACGCGGGAGCTCAGGCGCTTCATCACTTCGATGTCGAGGGGTTTCAGGGTGTGGCCGGTGGGGCGGATGAAGTACAAGCAGGCATGCACACGCATGTCAATCTTATCCGTCCGGCGGGGCTGCTGCTCCTGCAGCATGTAAGACTCATGCTGGTCATCAAGGAACTCAATGATGGGTTGCCAGGAGTCACGGTTGTTGACGTAGTCTCCGAAGCCGGGTGTATCAATGACAGTCAGGCGGACTAGATGGGAGGGGTTCAAGCGTCAGTGGTCGTCCGCAAGGTGGGGAGATCCATTATGAACCTTTGAAGAACTTCTCTTCCAACTCGGCCTTGGTGATTTCGATTTCCACAGTGCGGTCGATTTGCTTCTGATGACGACGCTTGTGGTCGGCATAGTTCTTGATAGTCGTGGAAAACAGCGTGTTGATAAACGTGGTCTTTCCCAGTCCCGACTCTCCAGCAACCTGTCCAATGTATGAGAATCAATGCTGGTAATCGCACATGGATATCAATGAGACGAACCATGATGGTGAAAGCCGCACCCCGCTTCGCGACAATCTTGTGTCTGTATAGCCTCCGTTAGAATCGACAATGCGGTCTGAAATGATAGGTACACACCGCTGGTTGGGGAGCTATTGCGAGCAAAACCGTTAGCCATTGGTCTATATGAGTTTGACATTGGATGAATGCTTACATTGGCAATACCAATGGGAGAAGCGGTCTCGGTGGAGGCCATGGTGCTTAAAGGGGTCGATCGGAGATAGAAAACAATTCGGATAACACGACAAGGGAAAGAGGTCGGTCACGAATGAACCAGACGAGAACCCGAGGAGAAAAATTGAGGGGAGTGCAGATCCGTCCGGCAGAGCGTTGGGGGATGGACTGGACCGACTGGAATGGAATGGAAGGGGAGGAATGAACGAGAATGAAACGATATTTGGATAGTACCGTATGGGGAGATGGAGGAGGTTGAGAGAAGCTGCCCCTGAATGGATGACTCAGCAGGGGAATGTTGCAGCCAAACAGTGCAAACAACCCCCATCCCAATCGGGATTAGCTCCCTCGGCGCGGATTAACTCCTCATCTTATCATTGTCCCGTTTGGGATTTTTTTGATGCTCCCAACGAGCAAGCATATCGGACTGCGCCTGGGACCTGTTCACGGCCTGTCGACCATGAAGACCGATTTCAAGGTATGTATCTCTCCATGTCTTCGTCGCTTGGCCTCTCCTGACCATAGCTGCACAGTTTTCGAATCTCCTTGGGACGGTCTATCGCAAAGGAAACCTCCTGTTCACTCCCGATGGCTCTTGCTTGCTTTCTCCCGTAGGCAACCGGGTCACCGTGTTTGACCTCGTCCAGTATGTTTTTATTGCCAGTATTTGCTTCCATGGATAGTTTATGCTCATGCGACGACAGCAATACCTCATACACCCTTCCCTTTGCGCATCGCACCAATATCGACCGTCTGGACCTTTCTCCCCGCGGAAACCTGCTGCTGACCGTCGACGAAAATGGTCGCGCAATCTTGACGAACTTCCACCGCCGAATTGTCATTCATCACTTCTCGTTCAAAGGCCGTGTCTCCGCGCTCAAATTCTCCCCCTCTGGCCGATTCTTCGCCGTCGGTGTCGGTCGTCGCTTACAGCTCTGGCATACCCCGTCGACACCCGGGACGGATAACAATGGAGAGCTTGAATTTGCGCCATTCGTCTTGCATCGTGACCTCGCCGGCCACTTTGATGTGATTCAGCACCTTGAATGGTCCACTGACTCCCGCTTCCTCCTCACTGCCTCGAAAGACTTGACTGCGCGAGTATGGAGTTTGGATCCCGAAGACGGCTTTGAACCAACAACACTGGCAGGACACCGTCAAGGTGTCAAGGGAGCATATTTCTCCGCCGATCAAGAATCTGTGAGTCTCCTTCCGCATGCGCCTAGACTCTCATCTGACCGGAATTCAGATCTACACTGTTAGCTCCGATGGTGCTCTTTTCCGGTGGGAATATGTGTCCAAGAAGGACCCCGATACGATGGAGGACGTTGCGGAACTCCGGTGGAGAATCGTTAAA
The DNA here is from genome assembly GCA_019721355.1 of Aspergillus sp. MEXU 27854. Taxonomy (NCBI): domain Eukaryota; kingdom Fungi; phylum Ascomycota; class Eurotiomycetes; order Eurotiales; family Aspergillaceae; genus Aspergillus; species Aspergillus sp. MEXU 27854. The sequence continues at coordinate 940,581 of JAGMTT010000002.1, forward strand.
AAGGATTACTTCATGCAGAATGATGCGAAAGTTAACTGCGCTGCCTTCCATGCCCCAACGAACCTCCTAGTTGTTGGATTCTCCAACGGCTTGTTCGGACTCTATGATTTGCCAGAGTTCAACATGATTCATCAGCTCAGGTATGACTTTTGTCTCCCTTGACATTGCACAATGCTAACTGTTCGCAGTGTCTCTCAGAGCAACATCGATAATGTCACGGTCAATAAATCCGGTGAATGGCTCGCTTTCGGCTCCTCGAAACACGGCCAACTGCTGGTTTGGGAATGGCAATCGGAATCTTACATCCTCAAACAGCAAGGTCATCTGGACTCCATGAACTCTCTAGTATACTCCCCCGATGGTCAGAAGATCGTGACTACGAGCGACGATGGAAAGGTCAAGATCTGGGATGTCAAATCCGGTTTCTGCATCGTGACGTTCACCGAGCACACGAGTGGTGTAACGGCTTGTCAATTCGCGAAGAAGGGAAGTGTGCTCTTCACATCATCGCTGGACGGTTCCGTACGAGCATGGGATCTGATCCGCTACCGCAATTTCCGAACGTTTACTGCTCCTTCACGACTGTCTTTCTCGTGCCTCGCGGTCGACCCGAGTGGTGAGGTGGTCTGCGCAGGATCCCCAGACTCGTTCGATATCCATATCTGGTCGGTACAAACCGGTCAGCTACTTGACCAACTGTCTGGCCACGAAGGACCGGTGTCTGCACTAGCTTTCGCTGCTGACGGTAATCACCTGGCTAGCGGTAGTTGGGACCGTACTGTCCGGCTATGGAGCATTTTCGGAAGAACACAAACCAGTGAACCTCTACAACTTGTCTCGGATGTTCTGAATGTGGCTTTCCGGCCGGATGGCAAGCAGGTAGCTGCATCGACCCTGGACGGACAGCTCACCTTCTGGGCTGTGGAAGATGCTGTCCAAGAAGCAGGTATCGACGGTCGCCGTGACGTCTCTGGCGGCCGCAAGCTCACGGATCGTACAACCGCTGCCAATGCCGCAGGCAACAAAGCTTTTAACTGCATCACCTACAGTGCTGACGGGAGCTGCATCTTGGCTGGCGGTAACAGCAAGTATATCTGTTTGTACGACGTACGGACAGGTTCGCTGGTGAAGAAGTACACCGTCTCGGTCAACACCTCCCTGGACGGCACTCAGGAGTTCCTCAACAGCCGTGATCTGACCGAAGCTGGTCCTAGAGGCATGATAGATGAGACAGGAGAGGCATCTGACCATGAAGACCGTGTCGACCGTAATCTTCCTGGCGCGAAGCGTGGTGATGCTGGTGCCCGCACCACTCGACCCGAAGTGCGAGTCATGTCAGTCGATTTCTCCCCGGCCGGACGCTCGTTTTGTGCCGCTTCCACCGAAGGTCTTCTCATATACAGTCTGGACACGGATTTCGTGTTCGACCCGTTTGATCTCGACATCTCCATTACTCCCTCGAGCATTCTTGCTACCCTGGAAGCTGCGAAGGCGGCATATGCCAAGGGCACAACGGATGACGAGAACACCTTCCTGAAGGCCCTGATCATGGCCTTCCGACTCAACGAACACAAGCTTCTTCGTGCTGTCCACGAATCCATTCCTCCGTCTGACATTCCTCACGTGGTTCGCGATGTCCCGACTGTCTACCTACCCCGTCTTCTCCGCTTTGTCGCCCACGCTGCCGAAGAAACGCCTCATCTTGAGTTCAACCTTCTCTGGATCGAATCTATGCTGAGCAGTCATGGCCGGTACTTCAAGGAGAACTCTGGTACCTTCGCCCCCGAACTTCGTGCTGTTCAGCGCGCCGTCGATGACATCCGCGAGAACCTGAAGCGTCTTACGGAGAGGAACACTTACAACCTCAAGTTCCTGCTCTCGAAGCCTGTGCTCGGTTCCAAGAAACAGAATGGTATGACACTAGACTTGATCGAGAGCAACGGCGTTGCAGATGAGAATATGGGCGATGCAGTGGACGACGGTGAAGAAGAGTGGATTGGCTTGGAATGAGGAGATGTTTCGTTGTACTTATACACACTTTCTTGTTCTTCTACCCTCGCATTTGCGTCTGGCGTTTGATGACCTGGTTTACCTGAGGATAAGGTGTCGCAAAAGTTTGGAATTTTGAATCTTGTGGTCTGCTCATAGACATGATGTGTATACATCAAGACTTTGTGATAATAATGAAAGTATCCCAAAATATTGTTTCTTTGGATTGTTAACGTGAATGAATCATGAAAAGTGCGCTATTTCCCGCATCTGTGCTGGATTCACGACAAAGCCGTCCGTACAGTGCGACTACAAACCGTGAATGGCATCGTCAGGAGCCCACTATATAAACTGATTGCTGCAGCCACAATTGGATTTCGTTTTCTTACTGTTTCCATATCCTCCTCTGCAGTCCTGATCAATCGTCTCCCCTATTCTTTAACATCTACCGTTCAGAATGGGAGCAGGTTCTCTCTACATCCTGTTGCCTGTTCTCTTGGGCTACATTCTGGTCCTCTGTCGTGCACTGAGCACTTCCAAGAAGAACAATGTCCCTAGAGTCAGGCATAGTCGCTTGTTTCCTGACTGGGTCAACCGCCGTATCTTCTTCTTGACAGCACCGGCACAGATCCAGTATGGCTACGACAAGTACAAGGACATGCCCTTTCTTGTCCCCAGACCAGACCAGGACCTTCTTGTCCTGCCTGCTCGTTATCTAGCAGAGATTCGCCAGGTCACTTCTGCAAGGCTCAATCTAGTCGAGGCAGAATACAATGTATGTGCGCCTATTCCAAAGCTACAGAAGTCAACTGCTAATATCAGCACCGCAGAACGTCCTTGGAGACTACACCAACATCCTGAAGAACAGCGAACTAGCTGCTACCACCGTTCTCAAAAAGCTCACTCCCGCTATGAGTATGCGCGCTCATCCATTCAATCTGCACAGAAAACCTACTAACGGACCATGACAGGCCGTATTCTCCCACGCACCATGCAGGAACTCCACCACGCGTTCGAGGTCGAAGTGCCCCCCTGCACCGGCAACTGGGTATCAATCAACCTGTACAGCGTGATTCTGCGTCTCGTCGCCCGTGTGGCCTCCAGCGTGGTCTTCAGCGACGAGACCTGCCGCAATGAACGATGGGTCAACACGCTGATCAGCTACTCCGACAACCTGGGTCCGACCATCGTTTTCCTGCGCCCAACGCCCGAATTCCTGCGTCCCCTGGTCTCCCGCTTCATCCCCAGCGTCCAGCGTCTCAAGAAACAGCTCCGCTGGGTGCAGGAGGAGCTGATCGTGCCCGCTGTCACGGCCCGCCGCGCAGCACAGGCTGCCAACCCTGACGCCCCGAAGCCGGACGACTTCCTCCAGTGGATGATGGACGTCGGTGCGAACGACATTGATCGTAACCCGCACAACATCGCGCAGTCGCTGCTCATCGTCACCGCTGTCGGCATGATGCACACCAGCACCATGCTCATCACCCATGCGTTCTACGATCTTCTCGCCCACCCGGAGTGCTTCGCCCCCCTGCGCCAGGAGATTGAGGACACCCTCCCGCAGGGCTGGATCAACGCGACGGTGGCCTCGTTCGCTGCGCAGGAGAAGCTCGATAGTGTCTTGAGGGAGAGTCTGCGCCTCAAACCCCCTGCCGAAGGTATGTCTTCTCCCCATACTCTCTGCCCAAGCACGCTGGTCCATGCTAACAGAAGAAAGTCTCGACGCAACGCATAGCAAAGGAAAAGTTCACTTTCAGCGATGGCTTCACCATTCCAGACGGCGTGCAGATCTGCTTCCCCTCTGGCCCTGTCGCGCGCGACCCGTCCCTCATCCCGAACGCCCATGTCTACGATGCATTCCGTTGGTGTCGTGACGCCAACGCCACCATCAACAAAGTGGTGAGCATCAGCACGACCAACTTCCACTTCGGGTACGGACGTCTTGCGTGCCCCGGCCGCTTCTTCTCGTCGAACACGATGAAGGCGGTGCTGAGTCGGTTCGTCGCGGAGTACGACATGCGCTTTGAGAATGAACACCAGGGCAGACCGGCGAATCTCCGGCTCGGGGAGCAGATCATGCCGTCTATGTGGACCAAGGTTTTGATTCGGAAGAGAGAAGCGAAGGTTTGAGTTTGGACTTGATACACATTGGGGAGTTTTATTAGGTTGGCTTGATACTTAATTGGTTTACATTGCCTATTTAACATAGTGCTGCATTGCAATGGGATACTTGTTCTTAGAAAATAGCTACTGCGTTAGGCGGACTGGCCACGCCCCCTGGGACCTGCGTAATCCATTAGCACTTCAAAAACCACACCCAGCACAAAAGACACATACCTTAAGAGGAACGCTCGACAAGAAAAACGTACACCTCCCCTTCTCCCGACAATACGCCGCCGCCTTCTCAAGATCAAAATACTCCCCAATGGGCATGCCCCATCCCGCCAGACACCACTGGTGCAGCGTAAAATCAACCGGAGCACCAGGATGCAGAATCGGCGCGGGCTCGAACGCCGGTGCATCACTCGCGATAGCCGCGAACTGGTTCTCCCACAGCCAGCGCAGCGTGGCCTCGCCGTTCTCGACGCCCGCAAAGGCCGGCTCGGCGCGCCGCGCAATCGCCTCCTCCTCGGCCGGAGAGAGCTTGTTGTATTCGGCCGTGAAGCCGGTGCGCACGAAGAGGATGTCGCCGGGGCGTGTCTGCACCCCTGTCTCGGCCAGGAGCTGCTTGATCGTTGAGAGCGGGATAGAGCTCGTTTCGAAGGGGGTGAGAGGGATGGAGTGCGCGGCGGCATAGGCGGCGTAGTCGAGGAGAATTCCGCGGCCGACGATGCCGCCGTTGTTCACCCATGCTATGTATCGTTGTCAGTTGATACTGTCTGCGGCATACGGGGTGGTAAGTGTACAGTCAATCCCGATGACGGGGGAGATCTGGAGATCTTCCAACGTGTGGCCGTTGAAGTAGCATTTGTGCTTTTGGTTTCCTATCCCCAGTTAGTGGCGAAGGAGAATATCTGCAGAGTCAGCCGCTACCGTAATGTCTGAATCCATCCCACTGAGTGCTGGTCTGCGTGTTAAAGGTGAGAATGTCATCGTTGACGATCCGCGGAGCCTTGTTCACCAGCTGGTGCTGGAACGGGTTACGACCGAAACTCGGGTACTTGAGCCTATCTAATGGGAGGTCCAGGGAGAATCGGACGCCATCGCGAATCTCTTCGGTCGCAGCTTGTCGTACCGTTTCGGGGGTGAGGAGGTTGAGCATGCCCAGATCGTTGTTAGGACCGAAAAGGCCCCAGGCATTGCCGGGAGGTCCCTTAGGATCCAGGGTGAGGCTTTCGAACGATGGTGTTTGGGTCTTTGTCATATTGACTGGTGTTGGGGATGGTATCTGAACGTGACAGAGGGTGGAAGGAAGGATGTATATGAAGTGGGGATATTCCCGGATATTTATCCTTCTCCGCATTTCGGCATATTCCACGACCGAGCGGGAATGCGGGGAAACAAGCATAACCAGACTGATTGTCACTGCTGGGCATTGCCGATGAGAGTAATGGTACAGCTATATACACCTGAGATAACAATGACATGAAGACAGTCCCAAGCCTCCTCTATACCCGATGCAATCATCCAACCCACTTGCAGGACAACCAGACTTTCGAGACGTCTCCAACTTCGAAGAAATACGGAAACAACCGTCATATTTAACTCGATTCTGTCACAGGAGCTCCGCGACCCCGACCCCTAGGGGCTCGAGATCCTCTGTCGGATCCGCGACTGTTACCTCGGCCGCCTCGTCCCCCGCGTCGGTCGAGAGCCTTTGGAGGCGGCACCTGGGAATAGTTTTGTGGCCGGAAGTTCGGGTTATGTTGCATAACGCCTACATCAGGGTTGGGGTCAACCGCAATATAGCCGGCGCGAGTGCGACCCATGCCTCCACGGCCTCCACGGCCCCGACCCCCCCGAGATGATCCATCCGTTTGTTGATCTCCGCCATTTGGATGGGGACGGAATGGCAGGGTGGTCTGCGCGCCGACACCGTTGGAGGCTCCGCGTCCACCACGGCCTCTGGAACCACCACCGCGCCCGTTGGCCTGTACGCCAGACACAGCGCCGCGGTACGAGTGAGAAAGCGGGGGAGGGGTTGGAGCATCTTTCAGCTGCCCCTTTCCACCGGGTCCAAGAGGTTCACCATATCCTGCCACTGTCCAGGGGGAAGGCTGTGTTTGCTGTTGGTGACTAGTAGCCGCCCGAGTATTGGCAGTTAGCTGTCGATACGAAACATTGAGGACAGAAGAGGCTAAAACGGTCTGTCCCCGGAACGGAGAGCAACGGTCACCCAATGTAGTGCCGCTCATAAAGGAAGCATCAAAGACGACGTCCAGCAGAACGGCACGGGAAGTCCGAGTAAGGCCAATGACTGTTCCTCGAGTCGCAATAGGAACCTTTCCAGAGTCCTGGGCATAAACCACGCGGTCACCAAGCTTAAAGGTTTGGTTGCCCAACCGCTGCTCCACGTCCGCCGGGCGAAGGAGAGCACCGCGGGGAACACCCCGGATCTTCTTAGGCTGCATCGGGGGCATATTCTGGATGAGTTGGTCGGCATCCTGCTCAATCAGCTTGACAACATCCGAATCCAACTGCTCGGCTTCAAGAGGAACCCTCTCGAAGTTCTTCGCTTCAATCGATTTGAGCCAATCACGGATCTCCTTCATCTTCACCATGGCGATGTCTTCGGGGTAGAAGTCAGTCGGCGTGTACCGGTCTTTCTGTGGGTTACGCTGGATGCCCGCAATGAACTCGGGGAATCGAATCATATACTGCTGGAGTAAGTCGACAGCCTTGCTGCTGAACTCCCAGCCCGAATCGCCCCGGCGCGAATAACCGAGTACCTTTTGCTTCTTGGCCTCGAACTTCAGGTTGAGACCCAGGTTGACGCGCTGCCCTTCGACATCCACGGAGAAAGAGGAAGTAATTTTGGCCAGCACCAGGGGGTTCAGACGCAGGCTCCGAGCGATAGCATAAGACGGCATGTATGGGCTCAGCTTCTCGGCATTTCGAGCACGCTCCTTGCCGAATTCAGGCTCCCGGCCTTTCACCGCTGCAATCAACCCGTTGACTTTACCATCGTCATGTCCAGTAATGTGCACAGGGCGTCCATAGTTGAAGTCTCCCAAGAAGAACGCACGAGAGCCTTCAGGGAATTCCTTCTCAATGGGAAGAGCCTCACGCTCAATGAAACGTTCATCAGGGTTAATCACTTCGTCCACGACCATTTGGAGTGCATAATCAGTTTCCTGTCCTGGGATATCCGTAAATTCTTTCACGGTGGCACCCTCATCAGTCTTGAGTAACCCTTTGAGGGGCTGGACGTGTACCATCGACTCGACCGAGCCGATGATCATGCCAAGCCTCCTGCTATAGATCCCTTCAATCTTATCCGCCTTCTTTTTCCACTGGTCAATTTGGGCCTCGGTATGAGGAATGGAAGCGATGTGCGGTTGCCCTTCAGGCTTGATGTAGTCAAACAGCTCATCAGACACTCGGACAACAAGCGCTTCCTGTAGGAAGGGGTACCCGACATAGACTCTTTGTCCAAGCTTCGCTTTGGCGAGTTCAACACTCGACCTGCTTCCAGGTTCGAGGATCGTAACCACCATGCTTTCGTTGCGACTTTCCTGCTGGAACACGCATACACCATGGAAACCCAATTGGCCGACATGGGGCAAAGTTTTCAAGCTGGGGAAGCCAGCCAGTGCGGATGCACCAAGCTGAACACCGTCTACCAGCCCAATGTAAGGCTCCAAGCCATCCATTGTCGGCAAGTCAAAGATATTCTCGATGCAATGGCAATTGGGTATATCGGGGAAGACACCAGGAAGAGACGACGGGTAGACGTATTGCACATCAGGAGAGTAGGTGAACTTGAGGGATGCACCAAACCCATTCCGTGCTTTCTCCTCCGGTGTCAGCAGGCTTTCTCTCGTCTTGAGAGCGTCCAGCAGACGCTTTTCATCAATGAATGGAATCTTGACGACAGCTTCCCATTCCATCTTCTTCCCATTCATGTCCAGTTCGAAGTCACGGGGGTAGAAGTCGATGATGGGAGACTCCGGCGAAGTCATAAGTTCCCGATATGCAGGAGGCACAATTTTCTTGCTTCGGTCGGGCAAAACTCCCATCAGCTGCTCGTAAGGCCTGAATGGCTGGCCCAGGCGGAAATTCAGATCGGCCTTCAGACCCTTCTTGACATCTTGGAAAAGGGTAAGTTGTGTGTTGTGAATATCAGACTTAACCAAAAACTTACCTGAGATCATGGGCGCATAATGATAACCAAAGAACCACGGCCAAGACGCAATGCCTCGGTAGTAATAGAAGAGAACCCACTGGAGGCCCTGCACGTAGTTCTCCGTCAGTTTCCTCATTTCTTCGGCATTCTCCAGACCCCAGCCGAATTTGCTAGTATAGTATTTGTCCTTCCATTCCTGGAATTTCTCTTCGTATTTCTTCTCCGCAGCCTTCTGGGCTTCCTCGGCGGACACCTCTTGGACCTTGGCATTGTCATACTTCCGAATAACACGCTGAACAGCCATGGAGGCCTCTTCATCTTCTTCCTCATCGCTATCGTCGCCCGGGAGTTCCGGGAACTGGATACGGATGAAACGTTCACCGTGCTCATCAGAGACGGTTGTCCACGGCAACCGGAGATCATCAGCAAGCTGTTCCACGAACTTGCGATCACGAGCAGGCAAACTGGACGGAAAGTCCAATGGTTTGGTGTCGGCTGCCTTCCCAGGCTTGTTAAGAACGTATTTCTTGACATCCTTGAAAAGATCCTTCTGAGCCGGCGTCACGGTAAAACCCTTCGGCTTCTCTTGGAGCTCCATGGTCTCAGTTCCGTTCTTCTTGGCCTTGATCCAACGGGCATCCGAGTATTCAGCCTCAAAGAAGCGGAACTCCACATCGCTCAGTCCATCAAGCAGGACACCCAATCGCTCCAGGTTGATGACACCCTGCTCGTTGATGTACCCGCCCATCTTTGGTAAGATCTCTTTGTAGATTTTGAACATCAAGGCCAACGCGCCTTCATTGATATGTAAGTTCGGCAAATTCGGGAGGAAATCGTTTCCGACAAAGAAAGCCATCAGGATAAAGTCGTCAATCACTCTCTCCATATCGAAAGGAACCTTCAAAGCGCCTTCCTGTTCCAGCTCCTGAAATTCCAACTCCAAGTATTCCCGGACCATGGATAGATGCAACAGATAGAAATTCTGGTGTTCAAGCTCCTTCGGCTTCTTCTGGACTTGTCGGCCGAAGGTCACCTCCTCACGGAGGAGGCAGAAGTGGGGGTCATGACTGAGCAGCCCCAGCATGATGAGATCAGCATCCAGACCATACAGACAGTGGCGCACGTTGGGATCATAACCCGGCTGAGCTTTCGCATGTCGGATGTATTCCATGATCTTGTGTTCACCCTCTCCAGGGACTTCATGGCCTGACAGCACGATCTCAACCCCTTGCCAATCCTTGTCCTCAGAAATCTTTTTGCTGATGAAATACTTCAGCTGTTCGGTCAACTTTGCCATGAATTCGGTACCGGGAGTAATGCAGTTGCTGTCGAACGCATCCTCCTTCGGCATCTCAACTCCCTGAGCGATGGCCTTCTCCTTCGCAACCTCCGCGTCGAGAGCGGTTCGGAATCGTCGCGCACGCTGCTGGTTCATCTTGGCGCGTGGCGCGACACCATCTATGGCCATGAAGAAGAGTTTCTTCGGTTTGATCTTGCCATACAAATGCTCGATATAGTTGAAGATAGCGATGAACATTTTATCCTCGGTCATGCGGAAGGTCGGCGAGTCGCTGTCCTTATGCGTGCAGTTATGAATGATACCGTTCATGTCGAGGTAGAGATTATCGAACTCGGGGATGCGGTTCTCCGCAATCAGCATGGAGATGGCGGGATACCGCTCGCTCAGCCAGCGGAAGAACTTCGGAACACCCATGATGAATCACGTAGAGACTGTACTGGGAATTAAAGTATTTCGTGAGAAATGTTCGTGTCGTCGCGGTCGTCAAGACAGGAGTAATACAGTCGAGGAGGCGGCAATGACAGGCAAAGCGGTCGTTGAACAACGATAGAAAACGACAACCAAGCTGAATGAAAAATGGCTCAGGAAAGGAGAGTCATAAGCATAAGAAGTATAAAGGAAAAGGCGACGCAAGCGCCGGCGAGGGAAAGTAGAGGAGATATGCAGGTGAGGGCTGTAGAGGAGAGTTGGAGAAATGACGATGACTGAATGAAGTTGGATGACTCGAGGAACACCTTCAGGAATGATTGAGTCTCCTACCGCCTTCCTGTTGTGGACGCACACGATGGTTGCCCCATGCGGACTAGCGCCCCCAATTAACGCGCCCAAGAAAGTCGCGCGCGAAAGCCGAAGCTCCCCCGTTCACTGACTGCCCTGTCATTCTCAGTCTCTCCTCATATACCCTTTCATATCCATTAGTCGCCATATTCAATTGCACCTCTCTCCTTCACCATGGCTGAGCCTTACGAAGACGGTACGATTCTCATTCACTCTGTCTTGCGCAATGGCCTTCTAACGCGCCTTCACTGCAGGTTTCATCGAAGAGCAGGAAGAGCAGGAGGAGGAACGCACGGAGGAAAAGATCATTAACGAAGGTAACCTAACTTCAGTTTCATCGTGCTTATAGCTCTTTCCGAAAGAAGAGGCTAACCGACTACCGCCAGAATACAAAACATGGAAGAAGAATGCGCCTTTCCTTTATGACATGATCCTCAGCACGGCGCTGGAATGGCCGACTCTCACAACACAATGGCTACCTGACAAGCAGGAGTAAGTCCTTGTTGCCATCAGAAATGCTTGGAAGCTCCAGATAGGAAATCTGACTTCTCGCAGAGTACCTGATAAGCCCTACTCGACTCACCGGCTGTTGATCGGTACACACACCTCCAGCGATGCGCAAAACTACCTGCAGATCGCGCACGTCCAGCTCCCAAATCCTACTGCCCCGAATCCGGATGATTATGACGAGGAGCGAGGAGAGATCGGTGGCTATGGCGGCAGCTCCAAGAAGGCCCCGATGGAGATCAAATTCAATATCGTTCAGAAGATCGACCACAAGGGCGAGGTCAACAAGGCCCGGTACCAGCCTCAAAACCCCAATGTGATTGCTACGATGTGTACGGATGGCCGTGTGATGATCTGGGATCGGTCAAAACACCCTAGTCTTCCCACCGGCACAGTGAACCCGCAAATGGAGCTTCTCGGTCACACGAAGGAAGGTTTCGGCCTGAGCTGGAGTCCCCACTCCCAGGGTCATCTCGTCACAGGCAGTGAGGATAAGACTGTGCGACTCTGGTACGTATCCTTATGCAACTCTTATGTCCAAGCACTGACCGCTTATCCAGGGACTTAACGACTTACACCAAGGGCAACAAGGCCCTGAAGCCAGTCCGGACTTACACCCATCACTCCTCCATTGTAAATGATGTTCAGTATCACCCGCTTCACTCTTCGCTCATCGGAACTGTCTCCGATGACATTACGCTCCAGATTCTCGATATTCGACAGGCTGAGACCACCCGCGCCGCAGCATCTGCGGAAGGTCAGCACCGCGATGCCATCAACGCCATTGCTTTCAACCCTGCCGCGGAAACGGTCCTGGCAACCGGATCAGCCGACAAATCAATCGGCCTTTGGGATCTGCGTAACTTGAAGACCAAGCTTCATGCCCTGGAATGCCACAGTGACTCGGTCACTTCGCTCTCTTGGCATCCGTTCGAAGAAGCGGTGTTGGCCAGTGCCAGCTATGACCGAAAGATCATGTTCTGGGACCTCAGTCGGGCTGGCGAAGAACAGACCCCTGAAGATGCCCAGGACGGACCGCCAGAGCTGTACGTTCCTATTAAATTTCTATCGAAAATGATCTCAGCTAACCGAATTCTAGTCTCTTCATGCATGGTGGCCACACAAACCGTATCTCTGATTTCAGCTGGAACCTGAACGACCCCTGGGTCCTGTGCTCTGCTGCGGAAGATAACCTGTTGCAGGTGTGGAAGGTTGCGGATGCGATTGTTGGAAAGGACTTGGACGACGTTCCGACGGAAGAGCTGGAGCCTTGAGTGTGGAGACGCATATTTTACCACACACGGCACTGTGCTTTTCCATTTCCTGTAATAATCTGCTTCTAGATTAGTCTCCCATGATGAGGATATCATGAAATGCTACCAGGCGTTCTTTGGCTTATCGTTCTCGACTGTGACTCGATTTCATTCGGTATGAGCACATTTGCTTGAAACAGTGCTTTATATCTAACGCGATTCAAACCTAACATGCTAGCTTCACACACTTTAGGGACTACGGCCCAATGAAGATGCACTTGGGGCAGCATAGTCTGCCTTGATTGGATTGCCTCGAGACAACCATGGTCAAGGGCCATCAACAACAACGGGGAAGAATTGACGAAACAACATCTGAGGTTGAATATCGACATAGTAGTTACCACTGTAACAAGTAATTGCTACTTTCTCTGTGCTGAGCCGTGATATATCATATAACTATTTCCCTCCGACCCTAAGAAACAACGAACTGGGAGGATTATATCCGATAGGTTTCATTGAGTGATGTCATTCCGCTTGGGCGTGATGGGTGATGCTTTTCGAGCATTCAGCCAGTTTTGACGTGGTTCGAGGCACAGGAGGTTCAAGGCAAACAGCCAGTGCAGCTTTCTGTGAGTCCATGGGCATATGGTTATGACTTTGAGGGGAAATCTTGACTGGGCTAGCTCGGAAGAGACCAAATGGGGTATTTGGCCAGGTGGTCTAGGGTCTTCGGTAAGTTGTGGCATGACTTTTGAAATGGATTAGTATTGGGTGTGAACATTAATACCTATCGTCTAATCATTAACTGTCGTGAAGTATAAAAAATTAGGTACAATGCCGGGTATCTCGGAAGATGCATGCTCACCACCGACACCATGGGATGAGTATTCACTCTGAACGAGCTCTATCTCGACTCAATGGAGGGTGACTGTAATGCTAGGCGTGACTATCCCTGTAACCCCCTGCTCCTCATCATCAACACCAGTTACCTCACTCGGAGGATCTCCCCTGACCGTTGTAGCAGGGGGTCTTCGCCAAAACGGAGTCCAAGAAAGGAACTCCTTTCGGACCGACGAGTTCAGCCGTATCGCCACCCGTTTCTCGAGTGTCTCTGTGCGCCCAACCTCAATGCTTCGGCAGCAAGCATCCAGCCAGGATGGCGTTCCGGCCCTTGGCACCGGCACATACCGCAGGCGAACCGCGTCGATGATCAATCTCGCCTCGTCGGAGGTTATCAGGCCCCGTCCGTACCCTTCCGCAATAAAGGTCGTAGCGTAACCGGGGTGGTTCTGCGTGGCGTCCTGGCTCGTGAGGAGAGCAAAGGCAGAGCGCTGTTCTTTCGTGGCTGCAAAGGGGTTTGCGCCGGCGTAGAGGAGAAGGGGTGTTAGTTTGAGATGACGGGTGTCGACTGCACGGTATAACGCTGTATCTAGGACTGTCTGGAGGTGCTTGGTGTCTGTAGCTGTCTTGCTGTTCAGGATGAAGCTCAGCATAATTTCAATCGCGTTCTTGTTTCCGATCATCGCGGCGACGCAGAGAGGAAACCCTAACGGGCCGGCGGAGAGGAGAGGGTCTGCGCCGGCGAGGAGCAATGATTCGACCACTGCATCGGATTGACGAAGGATTGCAGCTACTAAGGGTGTCCCGAATGGTCCCCAGTTTGCGTCAACGTTGATTCTGGATGCTCGGAGGCGGGTCAGGATGCGCTCGACCGATACCACGTCCCCGGCCAGCGCGGCGTCGTATAGCACGGTGTCCTCTTGGATGAAGATATTCTTGAAGTGTCGGATCTCTTCTAATTCGCGGGACCGGTCCCGTCTGCTGTCGCCTGTGGATGCTTTTTCGAATGTAGGATACTGTTCTTCGGGGGGTTCGGTTTGGGTATCTGCTGACGAATTGTTTGGTTCGTTCCGACTGGGTTGTCCGTCGGGCTTTTCTTCTTCGGATGCTGCTTGTTTGGTGTCTTCTCCACGTGTGGAAGTGGTATGTGCAGTATGGCTTGATTCGTCATTATCTGCAGACACAAGTCCCGGTGAAGCGATTTTGCGCATTTCGTATATTCGCACACTTTGTTCCCAGTGCGACAACATTCCCACCGGCTGCCGCAGTGCTGGTTGATTGTGTGGTACGGATAAAAACGGTTGGAGAGAAGCAGACACTTTTGCAATCTCCTGGGTCGTGAGCCTTCGCTGCTGGTGCTGAGCTGACAAACTGAAAAGGCCACAATTCGGACAGGCCAGATACGTGCGGAACTTCTTCATCCGGGCTTGACAGGCGGTGCACACCTGGCCCTCTAGCTGCAGGTGGGTGATGATGGCGGACATGTGGAACTTTCGTCCGTGTTGAACCTCCGCTTCCCAGTTGCTGGGGCCGATGCGCTTGAAACGCTTCTCGGACTGGTCACAATAAACGACGAGGAACTCCTCTGTTCGGACTTTCTCAAAGCCATGCCGCTCCCGAGTATCGAAATAGGGTAATAGAATGACTCGCAGATCATACCAGTCGATGGGGAGTTCCAGGTGCAGGTCGCGGCCGAGAAAGTCGCATATGATGATTTTGCTCGAAAGGGTCTGGGGAATGGACAGAGCTGTTCGGAGGTACTTCATAAGCATGTTCATCAATGGGTGGTTCCAGTCTATGATGGCTTTGGGGGCCATGATGCTTTGAAAGAGATGAATGAGTGTCGTCGCTTGTCCAAGAGCTTGCGATACTTCCATCTCACGTTGCCCATCGCCTGATAGTATGGCGTCCAACGAAGGTCTGCGACTGGGTCCGGAACTGGGACTGGGACTGGGACTGGGATTGTCACTATCTGCAGGCACAAGTCCTGGTGAAGCGACTTTGCGTATTTTAGATGGTCGCTCACTTTGTTCCCAGTGAGACAAAACTGCATTCAACGCATCCATGGAGGTGCTCTCGTGTCTTGGAGCCACTAATTGGGTGTCATGGTAACTGGGTCTGGGTCTGCGAGTTCCATTGTAGTTAGGAAGCCCTAAGGACCTAATGTATGGTACGTCGTCAGCCTTGCAGGCAGGTTTCGGGGGAATCCTTTGAAGAACCGCCTTGGCGTATGCGGCGGCCATCGCAGCTGCATAGGGCTGCCAGCCCTTATGCTTGTATTCATCGCCGTAGTCACAGACACCGCGTATGACCGCCACGGGGATGTGGTTCATGATGCCCGCTGCCTCCATTTCCAGCCCCAATATCCCGTATCTCTCGCGCAGCTCATTCCGTCTTTGGGCATCTTTCATGAGAGTGTCCCCTGATCCGATGGCTCCATACCAAACTCGAGTCCGCTGGGAGTCAGGCCTCGTATTTCGCTGAACAGGTTCCCCACCGATGAAGTAATGGTCATTCTCCTGTCCCGGATCGATGAACGTGCCGTTGGCATGTTGCATGTGCTCAATCGCATGATAGTAGTGGAGGAACGAGTTTGTGGAATGGGGTTCTTCGGCTTTGAGGCTCCCGATCGCAGATCGAAGCACGGTCTTCGTATTAGATAGCACGTATCCAGACCGTAGGAGAGAGAAGTCGCCATCAACTCGCTGTTTGCCGAGGTCGTACGCAATCACGGCAGGCTGGTCGTTACACGACAAGGCGACCAGGACGTCTCCTAGACGGATATCCCGCTCCGGACGCGCTGAGAGATCCGGCAATCCAGCCGCAACGCCGACTAAGAATCCGAGATGCAGGTTGGGAAAGAAGATTTTCACCTGACTGGCCAGCGCAGCCGCAGCGCTGGTGCCGTACTCTTGTCCGGCTGGGAAGGAGGCGATGATGACATTGTAGCCGCAAAGATCTCCAGCCTGAAAGACAAAGTCATCCGCAGGACCGAGAGCGAAGTACCCGTCGTGCAGATTGTCCAGCATGCAGGCTGCAGCTCGGGCCTCAATCTCCAGCGGGGCGAACCAGACGACCGAGTAGCGATGCGGATCTAATGCCATTATGCATACTCCGAGGTCACTCACTCGATCCGGATGGACCTAGGTCAGGAAATCGATCATAAACAATCATGTATACGCGGTAAAGGGGGTATCGGAGTGTTTGAGGGGGCCACGGTTGTAGCTCGCGAGTTGAACTGGTTGGGCGAGATGGGCGATGCATGCCAAGGCTTATACGCGCCCTGCAGGAGGTGGTCACACGGACTGGGTTATGATAAGCAGGATGTTCAAGATGTACACATGCACATCTTCTTACCTAGGTAGATACTTTGATCCATCCTTTGGCAGAGGAGAGTATGCGGCCGGTTAGTACTGAAATGCCTCAGAGTTGCTGATGATGATGATAAAGATGCTGAGAGGAAGTAAGAGAGGAAACTAGATATAGAAGGAAGGACCATGAGTAGTAGGTAGTACCTTTCTCATGCCAAATACATATATGCCGTTCTAAGATGCATTGGGAGGATTACCCTTGATAGCGTTCATCGAATGACTTCAGGTATCCCGATCTACCCAGCTCTGATCACATATGTAAAAAACACCATTGACGTCGATCACACGCCCAGATTATACTTCTTAGAAAGCTGCTTCCTCCACTTATCCATAGTAATATACTCGCCTCTCCAAGGCACGAGCCCATCTTTTGCCTCCATCCCGTCCCAGCCGGGCATGAAGAAGTGTTTATGGGTCTCGTCACACACAACACTGTCTGTATTCTTATCTTTGACTGCCTCCTTGCACTTGGTCGTCAAAGACACATTGATGCAATCCATGCACCACCAAATATCTTTAACGGTGGTCCACTCAAAGCCGCAACCGCAAGAGCAGTCGAGTGTGGGCTTGCGAGACGGGCCTACCGGCATCATCATCATGATAAGAGCAGCGGTGGCATTGTCTACATCTCCGAACGGAATGACGGCAAAAATAATCTTCATGTAGGCCAGCAGGTCATTGGAAGAGTCGTCGTCGGACAGAAGCTCAATCGCCATTCGCAATGAATTATGAGCCGACCGCTGAGCTTGTACTTCGTTGCCGTAGACATGGTGGTACCGTGCAGCGAAAAGGCGAAGTGGAAGACGCATCTGGTCTTCGGAGACTTGTTCAGGCTTGACTGCAGCCAGCTCTTGTAGGTATTCCTCGGCCTCTTGGTCTTTTCCGGCAGCCTTGGCCCGCTTTGCTTTGTCGAGATAGATTGTTCCCAGCCGATATCCCACACGGAAGAAGGCACGAGCCATATCAAGATTCGTGTACGGAACGTCTCGGGCGGCGTCCACCAGCAACATCCTGACCCGCTCCATTGGGGCCGGACGGCATGCAGAGAGAGCGCTGGCGTAGGCTTGTCGAAGGTTGAACGTAGCGAGATAGTTTTTGGACTTGGAGGCGGAATCAATCGCGCCCGCGTAAACATCGTCCACGACCGCAAACTTCTTTGTGAAGGCCACCGTATCCAGGATAAGTTTGTGGAACTTCTCACTCTCAGGACTCTCTTGCAAGGCAAGGACCATCGGGGCGAGCTGGGATTGGGTGCGGACTGTTTCAATGACATCAACTATCTCGTGCCACATCCCTGCAGATTGATACCTCGACATGATATTAAAGGTGTGGCTGTATCTGTTAGTACCATATTCCGTACAGACTGAAAACCATTTCTGGGCCTTATCGATTCTGTTTTCCGCCCAGTTTCGCTCTCCCCGAAGGTAGGCCATGTCCGCGAGCGGTCCTGACATGCCTTTGGCTATCTGGTCCTTCGGGGGAAGGGGCAAACCGAATTGCTTCTTGATACGTTTCTTCAAAATTCCAATGGCTTCTGAGTTGGACTCAACCGTCTTGGCCAGGAGGAGCGACGCTCGCCAGTTGCCTTTATCAAGGTCAATTGCCTTTCGGCATCTTGCCTCGACGTGAGACTTATCAGACCCATGGTCCAGCACGTAAGCCATCTGGCAATGCCAGAGCGAGTTCCGTGTTTGTACTTGGAGCTTCTGCTGACACCAGGCTTCAATCTGATTCTCATGTGGTTCTGTCGGTTTTCGTTGATCGGGGTCTGCAGACAGAATATCGAACTAGTCTGGTGTCAGCAGAGGAAGCCTATGGAGATGCCGATCGACGTACCGTGACAAGAAAGTTCTGAACAATCTGGAATGCGGCGAAAGTAAGATCGGGCGGAGATTCTGTCTGGAAACAATAATATGCCATCCGGAGAACAGCCGGCTCACTCAGCGTTTGGGTGATAGTTTGCTCCTCACGCATCTCCTTCAGCCAACGCTCCTTCTTCGCATCATTCTGGGGATCAGGCGAGATATCCTCCAGCCATGTCTTGATTTTGCCCACTGCATCCACATCAAACATCCACTCCGGTAGGTGCGGAAGTGCCTTATTCGCCCACAGGAGGTTGTCGATGGCCCGTTCGTGGAGAAACAGGTTCAGCAGGTCAGGCCCGACACTGCCCTTCAGGTCAGGGTCTATCAACATCAGATCCACTTGGGACATGTGAGCAATCAAGTTCCGCACTGCATATCCTCGCAAAACTCGTAAATTGTTCGTAGTCTTGCTGGTCAGCGCACGCAGACATGCTTTGGCAAGCCGGAAATGAGCGTTGTTCTTGTCCTCTTGAAAGATCTGCTCTTCCTGGGGATTCAACTTCTCTTGGAAATGTTGATCCAACTCGAGCTTCTGAACCAATCCAGGTGGGCACACTGTGTTGAGAAAGTGTTGGAGGATGTCAACCTCCCCCGGTTGTACCCGCTTGTTGTCGCGCTGGAGGTTCTTGGCCGTGCGAGCCCGCTCTGGAATGGCCGCCAGGATTTTGTCGGATCGAAAGTTCACAAATCCATCGGGGTCTATCTCGAACAGTAAAAACTTTTTCCTGAGACGCTGCTCAAAGGGCATCAAGGACGTCGCGCTGTTTCTGTTCTGCAATACCGCCTTCATTTTCTCGACCGTCATCCGCTCCCTCGCAAAGCATATCCAGAGGATGATCTCGTTTATGTCCTCCAGCTCCTGAGATGAGCGGCTTTTGTTCAGTTTGCGCAGGTCATCTTCGAGGTATTGAAGTAAAGTTCTGTCTGCCCCGTCAAGAGCATTGTAGATATCGCGGTCGAGGTCGAAGGTGCTGATCTCATTAAGAACCTTGTCGATCAGGTCGTAGTTTCCCTTTGTTTGCTCAAACAATCTAGTTTGGATGGTCTCCCGTAGCTCAAGGACGTTCGCATCGTCGGTGTCGGCGAGTACTTCCATGTGATTCATGCGCGCGTCGATATACGTATGGATATCCTCTGCGTTCTTGTCCATGGAGATGATGGGGCAAGTCACACCCTGGCCCTTGAGTTTCTTGATAGTCCCTGGGGTGGCGGTAAAGAGGACTCGAACTGTTTTGTTGGAAGACTGTGTAGCGCTTTCCAGGAATCTGAGCACCCAGTCTGGAACATCGTCGCTGGCATCTCCAATCTTGTTGATGACAATATAGAACATCGCGTCAATGTTCTTCAATTCTTTGTGATTGTCGAGAAGGAGTCGAGTCAAGAGGTCTCTCGGCTCGATGTAGACGCTTCTGCACGTGGAGGCGACGGTCTGCATGTACGACGCATCGTTTTGCACCAATTGCCAGATGATAGACTTGCCGAGGACTTCAATTCCCGCGTTGGCTTTTCGCTCATCTCGGAAGAAAAAGGCAACCGGATGTCGGGCACTGGACTGCTGGTCGGAGCCGACTGTTCGAAGATGACTGATGATGGTAGAAGCGAGATAACTTTTTCCAGAGGCCGGTCCACCAACAACCCCCAAAACCGGAGGGCCTCCATCCTTCTTTTTCCAGGCTTTGAACATATGCTCCCGTAAAACCCATTGGCCTGTGCCTCCAACAGACTTGTGATGGATGTTCTGATAAGTCGAACTCCACGTTGGAATAGGGGCCTGGGCAGGGCTGTCCCACGTCTCGGCGCTCTTTTCAAAGTCGAGGGTTGTCAGGACAGCGTCCATGTCATTCTTCGCTTGCTTGAGTCCGGCCTTTTCATTTTTGTCTTCCATCCACATATTGGTCATGTTCGTGGAGTGGTCTAGTACCTTTGAGATATTGAGGTACATATCCGCGCCACGCTCCAATTCCTCTTCGTTGGTGAGCTCGTCGATCGCGCTCACGAAGGCGTCAAACTCATTCTCGCCCAGAAAGGTCACCTTCATGATCGTCTTGGCTTTGAAAAAGCGAGACGTTCGCAGGCTTAACGCTTTATCGCAAATATTCACGTATTGGCGGAGAGCTTCGCAAGCCACCCGACCCAATTCAACGCTCATCTTGCCCTGGACGTATTTTTCCAACCGTCCCAGGAAGCTACTGCAACGGTCAAACACTTTTTGCAGCGTTTCGAATATGCTTGCATAGCTCTTGTACGCCGCGATGACAAAGTTGATAGCATTGTAACATTGCCCAGCGGGAGAAAACACCTGTCCTGCATGAGAATGACGATTTATCTTTCTGGGGGAGGTCATGCATAGGTACCTGGGACGCGGCGTCGGCGACCATCCCTCCCACCCTTTCGATGACCGTCAAGGTATTGTTGAAGACTTTCTTCACTCTCCCCCAGTCCTCGACTTTTCTCTTCTGATCGTCTTTGACCCTTTCCAGATTACCCATCACGTCGCCGGGTTTCAGATTGGGGTCGTAAGCTTTGCCGGACAGCTTGGCCAGCTTCGCCATTCGATCTTCCATATCCCTCCAAGCTGCCGCGAGCTCTTCGTTTACTCCAGGCTGTGGCCCAACGGATGGTTTGCTGAGTACCATGGCAGAAGCATCTTCCGTCCTAGCTTCCGCACCAGCTTCCGCGTGACCGGTAGCTATAGCTTGCATGGTTGTTTCTTGTGCCATCGTTCGTCTTGAGGTTTTGACATTGTAAGGGGATCCAAGTGCGGAGGTGGAAACAGCAGAGTTCTGCCCAAAAGTTCGTCGCCTCAGCTCCCAGCCTTCAGCTGATAGCGATTTGTTTACAGCCCGCTGATCGACATGCGGGATCCGCTTGCCGTCCACCAGGCCAACTACGGCGGAGAACGCGAGGAGGTCATGACGCGAGGCACGTCACTGCATGATTTCTTCTCTTTCTTATCCCTGAATCCAAGACCAAGCGAGGATACGGGTAGGTATGCACTTCCCAACAAACTCAGAGTCCCAGGGACGTCCTGAAGCTGAGATGGTTGGACCTTTCAGGTCTAGTCCGTGCGCCGATCGATATTGATGCTTCCCGGGATTGCCCCATAGTTCGAGCATTCATTGGCCTCGCTTGGCCTGCATGGGTCGCTTCTACTACTTGATTTTAGTGTCTGCCGTGGGGGTCGAAACCCACCAGTTTGGTCATCTTGACTAGGAGGAAACCAGATGAACACAGTGAAAGCAGGGTTCTCGGCACAGGTAATTTCTGAGGTATTTGGGACATATTTCCTTGGTTCCAGGCCTCTCGCAGGCATGATACCGTTATAGTATTCATCCTGAAGAAGTTTGCCTCGCGCTATAGATTTTTCGACCTTTCGTTGTTCCCTACCCTTTTCATTACTGTGAGAGCTGCCTTGCGTTGGTCTCACCCATTCTATTAGCTTGGTTGGCAGGTAAGTACAACCGCCCATCCAAACCAGGGATTTCTATTCAAGTAAGGATATAGCCAATGTAAGACCTGGGTTCATTCAAATCCTGTTCTTTTGTTTTACAATTGTGATGGGCTGTGATTGCAATCGCAAACCCTACAGACTTGTCAGAGGACCATTCGGGTGCGCTGATAGCAGTGACACTATTCAGCGTCCCGAGGTAGATTATGGCTGTTCCAGACGACTTCGTCATACTTCTGAAATTGGATACAAACACAGCAGGTAAGCCAAGGAGAGACATCAAGTACCAATTCATGTCGTCCACTGCGCCGCTGTTGCCATATGTGGGCAGTAGCTCCAAGCCCTTAATGTGCTCGATGGATAGTAACCTTTTGTCCAGAAATCCTAGTGCTCCCGGAATCCAAGCCGGCGGTCAATATAGGAATGACTTCTTTGCCACCATCCAAATGTGAGCCTTGAGTTATAAATGGAGCTGAGAACTCTTTGCAAGCATCATGAAACTTGAGAAAATCAAATCTTTCGAGTAAATCCCACAGACGTGTTTCGCAAGGGACTTGATGCGTGGAGCTATGCAGACTATGAGCAAAACTTTTTGCGTTTATAACCGGCAGATCAATGTCGTTTATCTCAAGGCACAATATAAGGGGTAGACATTCCACCCTTTCGCTATACACCGTGGCTGAGAACCATCTTCTTTCGCGGCGGTAAATTGTTTCGGCGGCAATTTGCCCAGTAAAGCAATCATGCGGCATATTTCCAGATCCTGAAAGGATCTTCTCTACCATTTGGAGAGAGTCCAGCGTGTCTACAACACCAGAGGCAATCAAGTAGCCGTTCAGAGCTTTGACTCTAGACTGCTGAAATTGGTGCCGCAACCAGGGAGCCAGGCGAAACTACAGCACTGTCAAAAGGCTTCTGGCCATTGAATCACGCATCTGAGCCAACTTACATCCGAGTTGTCCCGCGAAAGAAATTGATACCATAATTTCTCCATAAGCCCGGTTTCGATCAGGCGTGCTTGCATGTGATAATGGTAGTACTCCCGCGCATAATTGACAAAGTGGAAAGCCTCTGGTGAGCGAGACCGGGAAGAAACCCCGATCTCGGCCAAGGTTTTCCCAACATCGTGGTTGATCTGCTTTCTAGATCGAAGGATCGGGATGGAATATGCTTTGCACTCCCTGAAGGCTCTCCTAGCGCTGAATTAATGATAGCGGATGTCGTCTCTGAGACAGGGATGGTCGGGACAACCATACGGGAAACATGAGTATCGAAGACTCCATAGTTCAGGTATGTCAGTATGATCGCTCCCATCTTATCGTCAGCTTCCTGGATACTCGTGGGCTCGATCTCGTGAGTATCTGTGAAGAAATGCTTGATACTATGGTGAGCAAAACGCACGGTCAGCTCTTCCTCGTCGATAACGACCAAGCTCCCGCAACATCTCAGTGTCGCACGAATATCGTTAATCAAGCGTGTCGGTTTCCAGTCCGTATCACCAGGGGTGACGCTGAGAGCCTCTCGAAACTCGGATATTGTCAGTGGACACCGTGCAGCCATGACGACCTGCACAATCTGTCGCAGATACTTCGAGCTCGCCGAAGCTGAATTTTTGAGCACTCGACTGAAAACTTCTGAAAGATCATGGGGGAGATTATGTAGTACGCGGAGGATTGCCTCGTCTGTCTGCTCGGCACAAACACAGTCGATGAGCAGTGCTACCCATAACTAGGTATCGAATCAGTCGGTGGTGTCCTAAGTCCAACATATGCAGTACGAAACGACTAACATTCCTTGTGCCCCTTTCAGTAAAGCCTCCTGGATAGCCAACACAATCATGGGGTCGCCGATAGACAGCTTATTTGACTGAAGCCGTTCTTGAAGCTCCGCGTCAATGTATGCTTCAATGTCTGGGTTGTTTTCTGGGACTTTCAATGTCTGTATCTGGGCAAATCTGCTCGACGAGTTTTCAACAGGGCTCCGCGCCTCCTCTCTATATGATATGCAGATGAGAATTTTTAGAGCTCGTTACAGTCTTTGAAGCAACCCGACGATAGTCTCAATCTCGTCCTGTGGGCATTCATCAAGTCCGTCGACCAGGATGAAGTACTTTTCGCAAGGCGAGAGAAGGGTCCGCAGGATTTCCAGCATCGCATCACAGTCAAGCGTTACCTGACTTATGTAGTTCTGCTGTAAGCGTTCAAGTTCGATGGTTTGCTGGCAAAGCAACTGCCGAGTAACTGACCCAAGAATTGACCTTGCCGTCAAAGACTCTGTGATATCATAACGGCAGAAAAAGTACACCAAGTTACCCTTTCCCGAATTCAAGGCCAGATCGTCTATTATGCTCGCCATTAGCGTTGTCTTCCCTGACCCCAGCTTCCCCGTACACGACAGGGTGCTGGATGAGCTTTGTTGTTTCCATTGTTGATACACGGGAGCAGTGGTAAACCATGTGGCACGGCCTCTCTTACGAGCCTGCTTCCAGGTAGTTTGGTAATCGAGTTTGGAGCATGCGTCTAGCAATCGGAGTTTGGCCTCGAGCTGGTAATGGCGTCCACTGAAGTCCTTGTTCTTGAATTTGGTAACCATCTTGCGGAAGGCAGAGTTCTGTTTGCTTTCATCCACAAGCATCTGGGTGTTGAGCCAGGTAACTTCTTCTCGGATCACGGTTGCCCATTTGTTTATATCTGTCTGGAACTGGTGAACCGTCGAGTCGAATGCGGCCGATGAGATTCGAGAGAGTGTGGATTTGTTGACAAACTTGACCGCGTGCTGACATACGCGGACCACGACTATGAAGTATTCGCACAGTACATCCTGGAGCGTTCAAGAACGAGGATATAGCAGTGCGATGTCCTGATATCGAGGGGCATCTCGACCAGCTTCCATAAACAGCAGAGATAGATTTTCCAGATAGGTCGTCGCCCGGGATAACATCTACGTTAACTAGAACTTACCTACACCGAACCTACCTTTGGGCCTGACTCAAGGAGGCACTTGCAGTCAGGGTCAAGCGTACCACTGCCCATACACCACATGCTGCTAGATTCTGAGAGCCACCTAGCACGATGTCCCCAAGTGACGCATACTGCCGCACAGCCTGGAGAACGATCATGAAGCGTGGACCGTAACATCGTCGCGTCTTGGCGCCGACATGCCGATCGACCTCGCTGGTCAGTTTCATAACGTTCGAGGCCTCTGGAGGCTCGCTACTGAGGGATAGCGTCCATTTCCGAAACTTGGACTTTTCTTCCTGTGGTACACTGGCTGGGAACTCGGACACGGCCTGGGAGAGGCGAACTTTGGGCTTTGGTTTCGAGACACGGGCAACCCCGTTGGCTATGGGCTCACAGGACTGTTATTGAAAAAGAAGGGTAGAAAACTTTGGGCGTGTTTCCAAGTCAACGGTCAAGGTAAGCGATGGTAACGGGGAAACGGTGCAGATTGGTAACTTGGTAGGTAGATGTATTGGGGTGATTGCGACACTCTTTGACCACTATCTGGATGAGCCTTGGTGTTGTGGGCAGTCTCTTGTGCGAAGAGGAAGAGCAATATATTTCCATCGATGTCGTGGAAGCAATGGGAAGGCACTCTCCTCAGCCTCGTCCTGCCAAGTCTATCCTTGCTGGTGATTTGCTACTGGACGCCACGTTGCAAAGCGGCGGTTTCAGCCTTGCAGGTCATGGCAGTATCGATGTCACCGCACCCCTATTTTAACATAGCCACATTGGGTTAACCAACGGTATTTTGGTGGTGATTGCGGTACTTTGTAGTCGCCAAGGGGCATAGTCTTTGCGATTCCGTTAACAGGTGCAATTCTTGAGTGATCTATAAAGCACTTGTATATCGCACCTACCTTTCAACCACCTATACCCCCAACGACGTAGTAAGGTTGACACACCTTTCCATCATCTCTGCAATCTTCCGAGTACATTCCGCATTTCTCGGAATGTTATGTCCCCCAGGATGCACCAAAACCTCCCTCCTCCCCTCCTTGCATAAATGAACCAACCACAATGAAGCCGGCAGTCTAGGATCTACCCGTCCAGCCAAATGCACCGTCGGGATACCGATCTTTATCCCATCCGGTACGGCAGTAGTGTCCAGCCCGTACACGTGCTCTGCACACACCGGCGCATCGGGGTCAAGACCCAGATCCGAATCCCCATTTCCACCAGGGACTAACCAGCGATTCCTGCCGTGTTTGAGGATGGCGGCGTTGGACCCGCGCTCTCGGAGTGCTATCTTTGTCTTTCGATCCCATTCCCTCGCTGCTGTGGAGATGGGGACACCGAGGTCGGAAAGAAGGGACAGTGCAGGGCCCCCGCAGAGAAACGTCGCCGTCCGGAAGGGCAGCAGGGTAGATGGGGAGGTGGTTTGGTGGAGATGGATGTACGCAGAGACGAGGAGACAGCCGCGGGAGAAGGCAATGATGCCGTCATAGGGAGTGGATGGGGTGGTGTGCGTTTGGAAGTGCGTGTGTAGGTCAGCGCAGGCGGCGCGGATGGCGGCTGGGCTGGACTCGGTCCACCAGGTGTAGTAGGGGCCGGCGTCGAAGGGTACGGGCCGTTGATATACTCGAATGTGTGGCCTTTCGGTTCCAGTTGGGAGGTTATTGGAGCTGTTGGAGTCATGAGAGTCAGTTGGGAGGGGAAATCAGAGAAGAGAGAGTACCCAATTGGTCTTGGAAGATGGCTGCAGAAGAGCCGGTGCCATGGATACAGAGCCACCTCATTGTAGTCTTCAGGTTGAAGGAGTGTGTATATGGGACTGGGGTCGATATGAACGGTTGTCTTGGTTGAGATTTTTGACCCTGACACTGGCGGTGTAGCTTGTGTGCGGTAAAGTACGATGCAAGTCACCTGTGACTTAAACCAGATCTACTGCTATGACTATCTATGTAGGGTCCCAATACCCCATGCCTTTCCCATAAATCATCACGTCCAATGCAAAGAAGGCACATAACTTGAGAGAATCGCCTCCCACCTCTCGGAGCCCATCAACAAGATATTCGGCACCTCCCTTTCCACATACTACAAATTATCAGTAACGCACCGTCAGCTCTTCTCAGGGCAGAAGGACTTACGTCACGATATTTTCCCTCCATTCTCATCCGTAAGAAGCACTTCAGCGGCATCGTGTCCTTCATACAAAAATCATACAGTCCGTTATCCGGGAGTCCTTTCAAAACACCTTCCAAGACATCACGCACAATCCCCCATCCATTATGTCTTTGCAGATTCAGTGCATTCAGCAAGAACCCAACATGGTTCTGGATCAGAGAATGATGCACTTTCCCCCACACGTCGTCCATATTCTTCGTCATCACCGCCCAGCCAGGGAACATGCCGTCAAAGCTCACGCCCTGGCGGCGGAGGGTCGGCGTGTGCAAGCGGATGCCGCCAAAATCGCGCACGGCAAATCCTTTGATGGTTCCCGTCTCACGGCAGACCCGTGCGAGGATATTCTGGCCGTGGGCTTCGAGGCCGATCCCGTGGTTCACAAGGGGTGCGAGGACGATATTGAGAAGACGTTCAACGTACCTTCGGATGTTTGACCAGAGTTAGGTTGACTTCGTCCGTCGGCTGGGGGGCTTACTTTCGGAACCATTCCTGCTTTTCTGATAGGGTCCGCAGGTTGAACAGGATTTCCGCATATGGCTGGGATGTCCCATGCGGCGACTGGGTCAGTGCGGCTGCTATGATTAGGACCTCGTTGTTGGTCCGGGCCCGCTCCTCTAGGTCATCTCGCAGGATACAGGAAAGATGCTTTGCATCGTCAAAGCTTGCCTGGCTGCCTGTCACGGAAGCTATCTCTTTGAATGTCCACAGATCGGACGGAAGGAACCGGTCCAATATCTCTGTCACTATTGGCCCGCCTTGCGTGGACCACGGTGTAATGGTCCGGAGGGCAGAGGTGATTTGACAAGCTAGGGAGAGCTTCAGGTGAAATGGAAAATTAAGTTCTGGTCGAAGGGTCAGCGTTCGTAGAGATGCTTGGGCGTCTGCGCAGTCAGCCACAGATTTGAGGATGGCGGCTCCTGGAAAGCGCTGCATGATGGAGGGGAGCTGTTGCGTGAGGCAGGGCACGACAGTCCGGCCTTCTGGCGCTTCAGGAATTCCGAGTGTTTGGAGAAGTGGTTGTAGCATTTGATTAAACGGACCAGCGACAGACAGGTCGCTGTGGCGAAGAGAGAGAAATGTGATTCCCGGCGTCAGCATTGCCGGTATATCTTCAGGTTTGATGGGCTTTAGCGGTGGCTTTGCATCGCAGGTACGATGGAACTGTCGCTATCCGTCAAACATACACACCGACGCCGTTCAGGGCACATACCGGATGAGTCGGATGGCCGTATGTCATGGTCCTTTCCCAGGCAATCGATGGATCCTGCAAGCTCAGCAGTCGGTGGCCTGCAGCCATCCTTATCCATGTTTCTATCCCCGTCAGTGCATAGCCCCGAGACTTTCGTAATGTCTGTCTGACCCTGATTCAATCCGGAAGTCCGCAAACTGTGCGAAATCTCTTCGAGCACGGGCTGGCTAGCCATATCCTTGAACCATGGGCACATGAGCGAGAAAATCTCTCCCGGATCTATAATCTTCTTCTCGTCCGCCAGGCATGTTACGATAACGGGAGTACATAGCATGCTCGGTTGGATCATCGACAACACCTCACCATTGCGGTCTTCGATCAACGCCTCAGGCGTGGTATGCACGACAACACTGACATCCTCGCAAGGCTCCCCATTTTTTCGCAGATATAGACGTCTTTTAGCCTCTCCTTTGGCTCCCTGGATGAAACCGTCGACCAGACCCTCGTTAATTAGACAGGCCAGTAACCGTTTCGTTGTTTCGAAACACGCCGCCTCGCGTGTGGTGATAATAGTCATATTTGAGAGTTCCCGTCGGAGTATTTCGTCAACGTCCTTTGGTCATAGTCCTTGCAGAGCCCTCTAAATAATGTTCAGCGATGAGAAAACTTCGATTTGTGCGGGGAACAGAGATCATGTCGTTGTCATAGGATGCGATATGTCATATCGATCTGTCCGAACTGTCAAGCGGGCAATGGGTTTCCTCTTCGAAGTTATCTTTAGTTAAAATAGCCTACCAACCAGAAGCCGGAGAATATGAATGTGCGTGTATGATCGGCGTTGAGACTAGCTGCATGTTACCCGCATGGGAACATGCGGTGAGTTTTCCGGCCAATTTGGCGTACCGGGTAGATCTGAGCACGATTGTATCGTGTCTCAATTGATAGTGTACATATAGAGATGATGTGACTGGTTCAGTCTGAGAGGTTAAATCAGGGCCCTTTGGTGGGATGCCGAGGAGATGCTGATCGTTGAGACTGGGTCAGTCGTCGCCAAGTCATCAGAGCCTTGTTTGCCCCAATCATTCTAAACCTAGTTTCTGACTCGTGGTGAAAACTAGGCCAGTAATTTGTTCAAAGAGAGAAGGACAAGAGAGGGGTAAGATTCATGCAGAATGACATGCCATACGCAGTTTATGCTTCGGACCTTTTGGTGCCAGCAAGACATGTTGAGTGAAGAACTCGTTTGCCTTGTACAAGAATTGTTCTGTTGTGGGCCTCGAGGGTTGTTTTCACGACCTCCCGTTCTTGTGGATGATAGCCGATAATATGAGCGAATGGGTCGAGAAGATCTCGTATGTTCCGGATCGGGTTAAATATGAAGCTCAACAAGCGGTACCCAAAAATGAAACGGTGAAATTGTCTCTTCCTGACGGATTTCCCGCTCGATTATCCTCGGAAATGGTATGGGACAGCGGCAGTATTGCCCTTGATGAGCGTGGTTTCGTGAACGATAGGAGATGCGTCCTGCAGCTGAGCAGAGAGCAGCTGGAGGAGATTCATAGCGCCCTACAGACCTTTAAGTGTAAGACCCTATTCATATACATACCCTCAAGGAATGGGCACCTACTGAAATCAATCACGTAGCGCTCAACAAGCCTCTTGGGTCACTCGATCCTACCACCTTCCCCCTTCCATCTCTCCACCCCATACTCCGGGGTATATCAGACAACATCCACCGAGGGATAGGATTCTCACTGGTGCGCGGCTTCCCAGTAGATCGATATTCTCGCGAGGAGAACGTGATCATCTACGTTGGTCTCTCATCGCACATCGGCTGTATCCGTGGTCGTCAAGACCACCAATACAACGGAGAGCCAGCGGATGTCATGATCGCGCACATCACAGACTTTAATTCGTCTGCATATCCGCATGCCGTAACGCTCCCAGCGTACACCGATGGGGAGGTAATCTTTCATACTGACACTGGGGACATCGTCTCTCTGTTTGCGTTGGAAGAGCCTGCGAGTGGCGGGGAGAGTCTACTTGCTAGCGGCTGGCGAGTCTATAACGAGCTGGCGAAAACGAGACCGGACTTAGTTGAGGCGCTGGCCAGCGACTGGCCTATTCCCAGGTTGGTTCTCAGTTCGAAGGGTGAACGTAGAGCTCACGCTGATGTCAATCTAGTTCCAGGCAAGAGTGTCTTATCATACGTCGGCCGCTGATTTTCCGTACAGAGCCATCCAGTACAACCCCAGACGGGGTCCTCATCCATTTCTCCCGACGGTCGTTCTCGGGGTTTGGGGCGTGGTCACATTCGAACGCGTTGTCCGTCAAGCAAGCCGAGGCACTTGACGCACTCCATTTCCTGGCTGAGCGCTTCCACGTGGCCATGGAGCTTCGGAAGGGTGATATGCAGTTCATCAATAATCTGAGCATGTTACATGCGAGGAAGAGCTATACGGATAGTCCTGAACGACGGTGAGTCCCTCGTCGTAGTGAATGGAATGCGTCGGCTCATATTGTGTAGACGACATCTCCTCCGGCTGTGGTTGCGCGACCCGCATAATGCGTGGGAATTACCAGATGCGTTGCGTCCTAAATGGGATAATCTATATGCAGATGAAGCTTCTCGCGGAGAGCAGGTATTTCCGTTGGCACCTTCAATGAGATCAGCAGGAAAGGCCAACAGTAGATAGTCGATTTACCCGGTCCTCTGCTGTCTTACACGTCCCGATCCCACGTGTGGCTTGCGAGGGAGATGGTAGGCTATATGTGAGTTATGGAGGCAGAAAGAAGAGAATATTAAAATAAAATAAGAGAGCCGTATCCGTTCATATCCAGCTACACTGGTCTGTGTGATGGCGAGATGAAGGTCTCAAATATTCCAAAAAAAAAAAAAATGAAAAAGAAATGCTTCCGATGCGGGGAATCGAACCCCGAGCTGCTGTGTGAGAGACAGCGATGTTAGCCATTACACCACATCGGACTCTTGTTGAATAAACGGGCAGCTTTTGACATCATAGACCAGTATCACTGGCGGGATGCTTGTCGACAGACTTCATGGTTTGCTATTGTCAAGATATCCTACCTGATAATGTCTTTGCTTATCCTGGGATTTGAGATCTGTCGTGTTCCTAGCTACTGTCGGATGAAATGCCGATGAACCCTTCCCACTAACATTCTCCGTCGTAGAGCTGACCATGGAATATATATCCGAGACTGTGTGCTAAACCTGTATGGGGCCACCTACCGCTTCAACTTCCAGGGAACGGCTCGTACTCGACGTATACCTCCAAACCTCCAAAAAGCCCCCTATCGCTGGCTCGCATACACCACAAGACAAGGCCTGCAAACATCGCGCACCAAATAATAACATTGTCCTTCCCGTCCCGCCTCCCCGGTCTGTGCTCGTTCGAGTCCAGGACATATACCATTGCATAGAAAAGGTCCGCGCCAGAGCATAGAACAACAGCACTAAAGCTTACAAAAGCTGTTGCCAACTCATCCACCTGATGATTATTGACTGATTGACCCGGACGAAAGATGAGTTGGCGCACATACGGTGTCTGGAGCACAAATGTCACCGACGTTGTGATCCCAGCTAGACCCATGGTGAGCGAATGACGGAACACCAAGCAGAAGAGAAGACTGAGCATGGCCCAAGGAGTCGCCAGAGACGTCTACGGGCCGAGTCTTCTATGTGTCTGTCAGAGTGCCACCTTTCGTACGCGAAATGTGTCTTCTATTTCTTCAAAGCGGGATTACACCCTGCACGTCTCGAGGCATGCAAAGCTGTCATGCCTCATAGAACAAAAACTGAAAACGCTTTCAACCAAGAACATCCGATGTGGTGTAATGGCTAACATCGCTGTCTCTCACACAGCAGCTCGGGGTTCGATTCCCCGCATCGGAAGCATTTTTTTTTCATTTTTCTACCTTGTCTGATAATTGCTTTTTTTTTTTTTTTTGCTTCTTCAAACTAGATAACAGTGTGACACTTAAACATCGGCTACTACATCCTTATATACTATCAAATGCGCCAAGGTCTGTATCGTCCATGAGAGACATCAATTGCCATGCAATGTACCACAAGAAAACGCCCAAACACCATTCTGCATCCCAACAAACTCAAGGGGTAATCATAATAGCACCAAGAAGACCCGCATCCGCACTCAGCCAGATGACAGACCGCATAGCCATCAAGGCAAATCAACACAATTCGTACGGAGAAATCCACCAAACACATCTACGTAGATCGCTTGATACCCTCCTGAACCTCAGCCAAAAGCGCCGTCAGCTCCTTCGCCCCATCACTCGCCTTCCCCTCGACCTCAAGCCCCTTCTCCAGCAACTTCTGCGCCTCGTCCCAGCGCCCCATCTCCGCCAAACATTTACCCGCGCGCCACCACGCCTTGACATTGCCCATGGGCTTGCTTTCGACGGCGCACTTGGCGTCAAGCATCCCCTCGGGCCACGCCTGCTGGGCCATGTACGCCTGCGCACGGTTGGAGTACAAGCCAGCCAGCTCGTCGCGGGTGAGGGTGACCGGCTCCCAGCCGGGGCGGCCGAAGGCCATGTCGATGGCGTAGGTGTACAGGCGCACGGCCTCGGCGTAGTTGTTCTTGCGGAAGGCGGTGTTTGCGGACTCGCGCAGCTTGGTGATCTGCGCGCTGCGCTTGGGGTTGATGGGGAGCGGGGGCGGCGGGATGTTGGGGGGGTCGAGGCTGATGAGGGCGCGGTGGAGCTGGTTCAGTTCTTGGAGTTCGGCGGTGATGGCGGCGGATTGCGTGGCGGATTGCGAGGACGACGGGTCCAGCGAGATGGCTTTGCTGGATGGGTCCAGGTGGAGCGGGTATTGGTTGAAGAGGTCGACGCTGCTGGCCATTTTGAGATGACCTTGCTCGTGGTTTCGGTTTGGACTGGTTGTTGTTGTGTTGGACTTCGAGGGGTGCTTTGGTCTAAAAGTGGTTAGGCAGGACTCGACAGGAGATTCGGAGAACAGACTTGTTCTTTTTCTGTTTCTGACTTCCTGGAATTGTTCGAACAATGAATTGATGCCTGGAATTACACAGTCCAGTCGGATGTTGGAGGAGATGGAGTATGCGATGTGGAGGAAGCCCAGATCGCAAGCTGTCCTAAAGTCGGGAAGGCGGTGGCAGAACAAGTACCTGCTTGAGACATGTATATCACTTGCACCCCTTGCATCAGATCCCAACCCTACCGATTTCAATGATGCAGGCAGTCTTAATGAACAGAAGCACTCGCTATTTTCAGCAATACAATTCACATAGTCTAGGTGATATCGAAAACATCAAATCAACCAACTGCCATCCATCCATGGAGTATCTCAAAATAAGCGCAGAGAGAAATGTCGTCAAAATCATCAAGCAAAGCACGTCCCGGAGGATCGAACGAGGATAGCGTACAGTCGTTGCCCCAATAAACAAGTAACCATCACATGCAAGTCTGAGTATCATAGTTTTCAAAGCAAAACACAGAAGACAGCACTGGATGCGCCGCAACACCGCTCCATGGTCAACAGAGACACATCCGTCCCGCAAACAAGCCCCGATGGTCACATCAGCGTCCGTAGCCGCTGACGCTCGACCCCCACTCCGACGGCGGCGCGTAGTGCTGTCCATGGGCCCCGCCGTAGCTCGTCGTTGACCCGTTATAGCTGGTGTTGTAGTCGTGCATCATGCCGCCAGTATTGGAAGCGGTGGGATCATATGAGCCCTGGAGCGCGGTACGACTGTTGGGGTTACCCATATCATCCACCTCGCTCTGGTGTAAAAGGGCATAGTCTTCGTCGCGGTCGTGGGCGGCAGAGCTCATTCCAGCGCGTCCAGATCGGAAGTCGTCTTCTTCCTCATCAAAGTCGTGGGCAGGATTCGAAGAGAAGGCGGCTTTGCTCTGAGCGGCAAAGGTCGGGTCGGAGCCAACGTCGGGCAGGGTACCGGTCCGACGGAAGTGCATCACGTTGCGGATGGACATGAAGGCCGTCAACACGAAGAGCAGGCTGCGCGAGGGGGGCATCCATGTTAGCATTGGTCGCATCTCTGTTAGTATAGCGGGGGAGACATACAAGATCACAACTCCAATTATCACAGTGGCCGTGCTGATGTTGCACTTGGAGGCGCTACCGTACTTCCAGGCGTCACATCCACTCTTCTTGTTATCCTTGTCTTTGTTATCCTTGTCCTGTTGGTCGTCGGCCTTCCCTTCGGCCTTTCCCTGGGCCACGTAGCTAGCGACACAGACCCATGCGGTGAACCAAAGAAGAGCGTACAGACAGTCCACTGTTGCGAAGGCGTAGACGTTGCCGAAACGGCGGGCGCGCGGCCATATGGGTACAGCGACGAGGTAGATCAAACCAGGGATACTAAACCAGCACTACATGTGAAAGGGAGATTAGTAAATTGATTTCTCGCGCTGCCGCCATAAACTGAAGCCCGAACTCACCAAGGCCCAATACCAGGCGGATCGCCCGTCAATGCCGCCGCCTTTCGTGAAGACGGCGATGGTCAGCGCCCACGCCAAAAAGATGATAAAAGCCTGGACACCATGGATGATATTTTTCGTCCGCCCGGGGTTGAACGAAGGTCGTGAGAGCTTCATGACGGGAGATTTCTGGTAGGTGGAAAGGAAAGAAAGTTATCGGATGAAAAGCGCTTCCTAACGGGAAGCGACGAGGACTGAAGCGCTGACGATAGTCGGCGAATCTCTAAGTTATAAGCCCAGCGCTGTAATGTATGAGGTGAGAGGGAAAGGATAGGGAGGATCGTGTGCAGCGTCGGATGAAGTGGAATGCGATTGTTTATGGGACGGCTGAGGAGGAGCAGCGGCGAGGTGAACGGGGCAACCGGTCGATGCCGCGCGGACACTAAGGCCAAATGGGGTGGGGAGGAAGTATGGCCTGAACCTGACGTGAAGCCGATCGATGCGATCTGATGTCACAATGTCAAGGGGTATTGACAGAAGAGGCAGAGAAAAGAGAAGAAAGAGGAGAAGAATGGGTTGCAGAGAAATATGTACGAGAAATAATCGCCAGAATTCCCCTTTGGACGATCCTCATTCCTGACAGCGAATTTCAATGGGTAATTTATTTATACCACATTGGGCTTAGTTTATACGAGCATAGACGGGATTTATGCAACATTGTGTAACTTAACGGTGTCACATAATACACAGCCCTAATGGAGGTCTCTCATTGACTGGAAGCATAACACAATCCGATTGTGAAGTGTAATCTTGAATCAACATTATAATGGAGACTTCCTAAGGTCTTGAGAAATGCGTGGAAAGCATGCTGGGTAATGTGTCATGACTGCAATACCAGCGTCCGCCTGAAGGCTGTGCACAGGCAGTGACTTTTATCTGCCAAGCATCCGATGGGGCGTCACAGCCTGCATGATGATTCTATAAAAAACTCATAGGCAACACAATTGACTTCATCCTGCTCCATCAGTACCCATGTCAATGACCTGAGAATATTTCAAGGATTCAGCATCTTCCAGAGAGTACCATGCTGGCCAAATCTGGTTCGGAGGAGATTTGCAGGTACGTCTGATTAAGTACCAGCTGCCCCACCGGCATTATATCTATGAATCGCCTTAATACGCAGCTTGTAGGACGGTCAAAGTTATAACTCTAACTATGTCGAAGCTTTCTCGTTCGACAACTTCCAGCTCTTTCAAGAGCGAGCTTATCGACTGCAATAAGAACAAGAGAATGGAAGCGCTCCAGCACGGAGAAAATATAAGACGGACACGTACGGAATATATATTTGGGTTTATCGGCGCCATGTGGCTAGAGCTTGAGGATCGGACCGCCATATAATTCAACTTGGTACATATTTCTACCTTGTTTATTCTGTCCTCGATATTATTCAGATGTCTTCAGAACATAGGTACCTACGTACCTTGTGATCCTATTTTCGCAGGCCCTATATATTTCCTTGACAAGCACGAAATAGCACATACGACCATAGGGTGTGGAGAACAGGGCTTCCCGTCCGCTCAGCCGTACTTAAGCCACACGCCGGCCGGTTAGTAGTTGGGTGGGTGACCACCAGCGAATCCCGGCTGTTGTATGTTTTTGCCTCCCTTTCTCTTAAGAAGAGACAGAAAGAATATGCGTGGTGGATATGGCTGAAATTGACGGAGTAATGAAAACAGGAATCTCGCTGAACTTTGCTTGCTGAGTGCCACAAGGGACCATGACGTTGCCACCGTCCAGAACCTGCTTAACTGTCATATATAGAAATTGTGACAAAGCAACATTTGAGCAGATGTCTGAGTTTCTAGACTGTGTGGAGCTTCCCACGGGACCGGTGTAGAAGGCGTCACTGCAATTCGATCAAGCTGGGATAACGTGGAGCTAAATCGGAACGTGCGCTACTCAGTATAACAAGCCTGCGACGGAACGACTATTAGGCCTAGAGCTGGGCGGAATGAGAGGCATGTATATATGTAATGTTAACCAAAAGGAATGATATATTGCATAATCATCTGCCCTGCGAATCTCATTCAGGAATCATGAACCAAGCTTAGTTGCTTCATTTGGAATACGTGAGGTATTACCATTTGTAATCTCTCAAGAGCAAAGGTGATGGCTCTTGCAAGATCCCCTCCCTTTTCCCAGACCTCGTTATTCTATCCATCAGGTGGAAGCGTTCCAATTCTCCTCTCGCCAGAGCCGCCCCCGCGCAACCACCGAGCCAAAGCACCGCCCTTCATTGCATCTCTCTGAGCAAGATCAACAGGCCCAGCTTTACGTGAATGTGCCAGAAGCGCATAACGACCCGTATCCCATCCGCCTTCAATATCATCCAATCCCTTCACGACAGCAGGAGAAACATCATCCCAAACAGCCTCATCAGATCCAAATGCACACTCCCCCAGTAGAGGGCGTTGGCCAGGGCGGCTTTGCGATTGTCATAGTTTGGAGGCAGTGTCTGTGTTATAGAGAAGGGTCTCTAGATGCATTTTGTGAATCATAGGTGCAGTAAAATCATGAGGAAGCAGAGGAAGTCGCAACTAAACGCACCAACAAAAAGTCAAAAGGTCTACATAGTAACTGTCTGTGACTGTAGAAAGACCATGGTGCGTGGAGTGTGAAGATTTGAAAGTGAGACCTCTCCACGTCGATCCCTTGAAAAGTCTACTCCGTAAAGTGATTACACCTGGCTATCATCACGGCGAGAGATTCTTGCCTGTTCCACTTGGACGAGGCTTGTGAAGGCAGAGAGCTGTGCAACGCCTACTAGGTATACCTTAAGTTTAGACATGATTGGTTCTTGTCTTCGCACCAATATGGTCGGATTTAATTATACTCCGGAGTAGATAATCCTTATCAACTACTGGTAGCTTGTCTTAGCCTCGCTTATTTTCCCATAGCACCAGCCCCTCGGCATCTGCTCAACGTACCTTCCGTTCCTTTCCCCAGTTCTTCCAGCCTCGCTCGATACGCCTTAACGCAGCAGTACATTCACAAAGCTCCCTTGCCTTATTCGCAGAATCCGTTGATAATGTTGTTCATCCGTCCAGCATTATAGCGCCGCTCCTGGTCTATGATCACATGATCGGCACTTCCATATCGCGACATACGATGTCCCAAACATGATCAGACGAGAGTTGCATACTCTGTATGTTGAGTAGAGGCAGATTGATGTAGCTACGGCTCCACTAGCTGGCCCAAGGTTGATAGGATCCTTTGCGAAGACAACAGTGGTTTCTAGTACGCAATAACTCATCCCCATTAAAATAAGCACTACTCTGTGTAACACGGACCGCAAACTACATCACATGTTACACAACATGCTACGGACATTGGGCCATAACATCTTCGACTTCACTATATGTTATCTTGACATGATCAACCATGTCCTATGTTAATATGACTTATATGGCGCTCGTAGATGTCGGATACCTTCTAGGAAATCCCAGCAAGCATGGTAAACAGAAATAACCGTCCGCAGCAATACCACTGCTGAAAGAGATAGTGTTTGGATCCAGAAAATGGTGGGGTGGAGAAACAATTGAACCTTTAAACTCTACTGTAACAAAACGACTAGTTCCGCAGATATCCGTGATATCGAAACAGACCATCTAGAAGGTTTTCCGCTAGGTTTTATCATGGCCAGATGTCTGGAGAGTTACGTTTGTGATTCCTTCCGCACGCAGGACGGTACTATCCAGTGTACATGTCATTCGTCCTGGAACCATGCTCTGTTACCCCGTCATCATATAACTATCTACACTACCCCGGCGAAGCTTCAGAACACCAGCCTAAACATCTACTTTCCAAGAGAAGGCTTTCACGATGCTTCTATCGGGATATATTATCACAATCATCAATTACTTCGGCCTCCAGCCACCTCTGGGCTTTCAGTCACCTCTGGGCCCCCAGCCAGATGCACCAACATCGACTGGAGGCCATGTGAAGCCTCAGCCTCAGCCAGATCATTTTGAACCCTGGGTCCCACCTGGCGCCCTGCCAGACCCTGGAGATCCAAATAGCGAGCCTATAAAGTGCGATTACAGGGCAATGGTAGATGATGGCTATCTACCCTCGCGCCCGAAATCGTATGATGAATGGATCCCGCATCCAGATAAGGACAAGGTTCAGTACAACATCACCACCGATTATGATGCTCACACCCCTACTGGCATTACAAGAGAAGTGAGTCTTCCTAGCCTCTTTTTCCTAACCTCTTTCTCCCAATACCTTGACGACTGACAGCTGATCTAGTATCACATCACTATCAATGATAGTAATGCCCCGGTATGGGACGGGAGAAAAACTCTCAACAGGGCACTTGCCGATGGAAGATATCCGGGCCCGTGGATTCGTAAGTTCCCGCCATAAGCTTGCGATATAAGTATAAGTATCTAACAAACTCGCATTAGAGGCTTGCTGGGGGGACACACTCAGTAAGTAGCTCTTACCCCTCCCCCCTAAAGTTGAATAGTCGGCTAAGAAGAAAGAAATCACTGTCCACAACAATCTGACGGAGATCAAAAATGGGACTGCAATCCATTTACATGGGCTCAAATTACAGAACAGCAACCTTATTGACGGGGTCCCCGGCATGACGCAATGCCCGATCGCCCCAGGAGACAGTTTTACGTACATCTTTAAGGCCACTCAGTATGGCACAACATGGTACCATAGCCACTACACCCTGCAGTACTCGGATGGCTTGCTCAGCCCGGTGACCATTCACGGACCAACATCAGCAGATTACCATGAACCATTGTACCCTCTTATACTGTCTGACCACAAAAAACGGAGCGCCTTCCAAGAATACTATATGGAGCAGTTTGGCCCACCGTGGCCCAACCAAGAAAGCATTCTCATCAACGATCATGGTAGGTGTCTTAAGACGGTCGATATAAGAATGCTAACAGTTGATAGGAAGTTTTGCTGGTCGGTTCCCTGAGAACCAGTACACACAACGTGTGAAGAAAGTAAGTCGAATTAGGTATCCCAATCAAGTAGGCTATCCTTACCGTGGTGTAGGGGAGAAAATACTCACTGATGCTCATCAATGCCGCCACGGATGCCGCTTTTGTATTCGGCATCGATGGGCATAACGTGACTGTCATCGGCACTGATTTATTATCAGTCGAACCGTATGTGACTGATCATGTCCGCCTTGGAAATGGTAGGTAGATAGGATGATGTTCACCATACTACGCACGCCCTACTAATAATGTACTAGGTCAGCGATATCATATTATCTTTGAAACAAAAGAAGATGTCCCAGACGGATCATCCTTCTGGATTCGAACATATCCAGCCAACGGATGCAATGGTTTCCGTCCCCGGCCACCAGATTCAAGACAGGGCATTCTCTGGTACTCGTCGGGAGATGAAGCGTCGGAGCATGAAAGCTCGCCGCCTATACCAGAGACTAGATATCAGGGGTATTCCATTGAGTGCAAGGATATGCCACACTTCAAACCTGTTGTCAAATGGCAGGTCCCCCCGATCCCTATGCTCGGTGACGGAAGTATATACGACATGATCGACACTACTATCAGTGCCTGGAAGTGGCACCTTAAGAATGACACTAAATCTCCTCACGACGCCAAGGTATGGTCCTGGAAATTGTTAAAGGATCATGCCTGGGTGGACTATAAAGCGCCGTCGGTGGATATCCTAGACGAACTCCACCCCGGGGGGTGGAATCATACCGCGGTAATCGAGTCTAAGCCCATGAGGGACGACGGCAA
Source organism: Aspergillus sp. MEXU 27854 (assembly GCA_019721355.1). Taxonomy (NCBI): domain Eukaryota; kingdom Fungi; phylum Ascomycota; class Eurotiomycetes; order Eurotiales; family Aspergillaceae; genus Aspergillus; species Aspergillus sp. MEXU 27854. Next base: position 980,771 of record JAGMTT010000002.1, read on the forward strand.
GGACGTTTGGAACTATATGTTGATCGTTGGAGGGAGAGCTGAAGATTCGATTGGTGGAGGCTTACTTGCACCTGCCTATCATCCCGTAAGTGCTTTTATTCATCTTGGACACGTTCATTCGGCTAAACCGGCATCTGCCGTATCCAGATGCATATACATGGCCATGACTTCGTCGTCCTTAAGAATTCCTCCACCCCATTTGCGGGCTACGGTGAGCTTCAACCGAAACACCTCCAACTTGACAATCCCATGCGGCGCGATACCGTCCTCCTGCCCAACAGTGGCTACCTCGTGATTGCCTGGAAGTCTGACAACCCCGGTGTATGGGCATTGCACTGCCATATCGCTTGGCATGCATCTGGCGGGTTAGCTCTTCAGATCGTGGAAGGGAAAGAGAAGCTTAAGAAACAACTCGACCTCGAAAATATTTCCACTTTGTCTCCCGAGGAAGCTTTCTTAGCGAAGCAACACGACAAGACTTGCAAGAACTGGAGCGTATGGCAGGATAAGCGGATCAAAGAATTGAATGACGAGAACTCGAAGGAACGTTTCCGGGACGACTCGGGCCTCTGATTGCCCAGGGATGGATTTTAATGTCATAATGGAATCAGTGAATTACTCCAGTCTAGCATCCATACCGTCTGGGATATCCATCATCCAGCTCCTCATGTCCAATGGATGAGAAATTTTACTATTCCGGGAGCCTGTTCCAATCATGTAAATGCTGCCCATTTATTCAACATACGTAATCAATGTATTGATGCGGACGAGCCATACCCTAGAAAACGAGACAGACACTAGAAACGATCGATCCCAGACCGCCAGAGTCTGCCGGGCCACGCACTGATAGATCGTGGCTCATGGCATCCGGCTTCTCACGACACGATGATCTGAGCCAGTGCGAGTACAGACAATCGCGTCAAGGGGAGAGTAGATATCCTTTCTTACAGGAACGCCACATCCACCTTCAGCTCTCTCAGGAAGTGTATGCCTAATGCTCCCATTTTGTAATATCCTGGTAACTATACCGAGCTATATAATTATGTATTTGATTGGCTAGAATAGTTGGTTTTGCTGGTCTCTACTGATGGCGTTGGCGTGTTTAACCTGATTCTTTGTGATTTAACATAACTCCTCATCAAGGCTAACGTTGAACAGTTTCTAACAATATGTTGGACAATGATCAAAATTTAATCGATATTATACGTATAAGAGCTGGATAGAGACCAGGACTGAGGCGCCATACAAGTCTTCTCTTTTCTGTGATTATCTCTGCGATTATTTAAAGGTTCGCGCCATCGCCCATTCAAGACTCTTTCGTAACTCTCCCATGTCAAAGACGTAATCTGAAAAGCCGTTCATTCACAAACTTCACGGCATCTTGTCCATAAGTGTCAGCATAAGTACCATGCACATTGAAATCCTTGCCGTCAGTGCAGACTGGGTCTCCTTTGTCACAGTATGACTGGATTATATCCGTATACGGGACGCAAGACAGGTTTTCAGATCGAACACGCTTCTATTCTAACGTTAGTACTATTGCAGGCCAAATGCTACATTCAACATTCAACTTACCCCGGATGCGGTGGCTGTTCCTCGGTTGAAAGGCGCCCCAATGGTATAACGGGGATTGCCCATCCAGACGATAGCCTTGATATGCGACCCAATCTCCCTGGATATAGTGGGTTCGGTGCTGGTGATGTCCACGGTGGGATCAGGGCCACCACACAAGGCATCGTCCATGATTTCAGCGCCCTAGGATGGTGTTAGAGAGGAGATACCCACCGAAAGCCAGAATTCGAGTGGGAGGATAGAGGGCTTAGCATACCTGGGAATACCCAACCAAGACAATTTGAGTCAAAGGACACTTCCTCACAAATTCCGTCACCTGGCTAGTGACGTCGCGGACCCCCTGCTGAGCGGATGCCGGGAAGTCCTCGCCTCCCTGGGCAGGATATCGAATGGGTTCGGCTGTGGCTCCAGGGTTGGTCTTTAGGATCGACTCTACAACGTCCTTGGCGGCTCCATAGTCATCTGTTGCAAATGTGTGGCGCGCCCCGAAGACATGGACCCTAGGACAGTCACACTGGCTGTTTGCAGACTCGGCAGAAGCTGCAATAGCGCCACTGGCCAGCAAAATACCTGCCAACTTGGACAGCATTTTGCGATGCGAGCGTGGAATTATTTGTAGCGGGAATGTATCCTGGATATTCTTCCGGTGGGAGTTAGGACTCGTACTCAAGAGGAGGGGTGTTTGTCTCTATTTATGTTCGAAGCTGGGTCCAGTACGACAGATGTTTGCTGTTGCTGAGGCAATTATGAGGGCTCTCATCATATGTTGTTTACAGGGATATGGGCTGGTATATGCAAGGGCCATCTGGTGCAGCACAATCAACATGCTTCAGCTTTGCTTGGCATGCTAAGAATAAAATGAACCTCAAGGGAGGAAGATCATGATTCTGCAATATGCAATATCCAGATATCCATAAGGTAATTATTAGGCCTATCATCATATGTTAATTACAGGGATATCAGTCGTATATGCAAGGCACTGTGGTTGTGCAACACAATGAACATACTTCAGCTGAGCTTGGTATGCCAAGCAGAATCCGAACATCAAGGGAGGCGGAAGAGCATGATTCTGCAATATGCAATGACTAGATGTCTATGAGGTATCCACGGATATTCATTGTAATGCATTACATACCAAAGACTTGTTGCGATTACATCCCCGGGAGCATGCTAGGCACTTCTCCCCTTACTGTTGTTGACTTGGACCCAAGAGCTGTTGTCTCAAATTCCCGCACCTGCTTGAGGTATCTAAAACATTGACTTGTGTTTTCCATTAATAATAACTGCAGGCCTCTTACATGGCCAGAACTACCCTCTTTACCACCCCTGGTAGCCACCGTGTACATTATTCTAGAGAAATCAAACATTAGACTCGGTGCCTATTATGCACTGTTGACCACCATACTTAGGGCCATGGCATCAGATGAAGCCAGCAAACTGGCAAGTAAAAAGGAAGAGTGGGTCCCAGGCAATAATCTGTATATACTATGCCATATAGAATAGCTAGCGAGCTCTGGGTCGCGAAGAAGGCCCCAAAGGCATAATAAGACCTGGGAGGCAGGAGATGGATATGCGTCCCAGGCATCTCTTGAGGTAGCCGACAAACAGGTAAAGAAGTGTTCAGGTTTCTCTTAGCTGTTGCGCGTAAACATAGGATTGCAATCAAATTGAACGAGTATTCTTAAAAGCAGGCTTACTTTGGAACATTATGATATGCAAAAGGGCCACACTATTCTCGAACCGACTGCCTTGGCTAGCTATACACTTGAATGAGCGCCAACTTCATTGTCGGACGGTGACTGATAGTGCTAGCTGGGTGTAATCTTGGTGTAGGTTATTTAGGAAACAGTACGCTTGGAGCTAAGAACGCAACCTTTCACTGGATATTCTAGATAAACTACAAGAAAATTTTGCTAGCCTGTAGTCATAGTCTTATATGCTTTTGGGGTACTCCCCGTGTACGCGACGAGTGCATTGGGATGTTTATCGTGCAAGGCACCGATGCACAGTGTAGAAAAGCCTCGCTGCTGAGATCTTGGGTCATGTGTAACCATAGTCTTCCTGCCATCCCTTACAGTTAGTCTGCAGTGATTGTATTAAAGCTTTTAAAATAATATAGCCCCGCCTCTTACCATAATGTTACTAATCTTCTCCATTACCTATAGTCCTTGAGATATTTACAAAGTAACACTCGCCCTTCCCACCACCGCTGACATCCTTCTTCAAGACCGCTGGTCATCACCGTAGGCCCCTATAACTCTTCCACAAGCATTCAGATACCCGGTGAATCAAACACCTTATAGTGAAACGCAGGATACGATGATTATCGCGCTCGCCCCGAGTACCCTCCCCCAGTGTAAAGTCGGTGAAAGGGGTGCCAATGCTAAGAGCCACCATAGTAACCACAGAGCCCTCCACTAATTGTCTTGAAAAGCTAACCTCAGAAGTATGAGAAGGGTTGGAACTTTCCAAGTCCATGTATGATGCAACACTAGGAATAGACTATATACAACTGACTGATTAACTTGATGTGTTAACTTCAAAAATAGACAGTACTTACTATATCCAACAAGTATTCAAACTAGAGTGGATGGCAGATACCGGAGACTAATCCCATGCAAGAGTATGGGCGTTCACAGAATCAAAGGAGAAATATGGTCTAGGTGCAGAGGTGATCAATCATTAGGGGTTACGGCTGGAATATACAGCTGATCGTCCTCCGTTGCGACAGAAAATGTCTCACCCCAATGATTACATCCGGTGAGGTGGGCTGTGAATGGGCAATCGTTTCCGTCTGGGGAACGTCTGTGAGAACGCCGCGCTAGCAGCCTCTACTCTGTAGTGACCGAGCGGTACCTACCGACAGAGTAGGTCTGGCAGGTTGGGGCGGAGAAGTTGATGTTCTCTTGACAGATGTATTGAACCCCATAAGCTTGATTGTAGCAGCCGTATGGTAACACTCTTGTTTCCTTTGAATTATAATGTACTCCGTAGCTATATTTCTATGAAAATCCTTAATGACACCTCCTAATTCCATTCAGAATGTGCTCTGCATCCTCCCAAGGTTGGTAGACATGGGTACGCCACCACCACGGGAGGGGATCGAAGCTCGAAAACCGCCAGTCTTTCCAGAAGAAGAGCAGATCACTCAGTCCATCATTGATTTTATCAACCTTCTGCAATGTCGGGTACAACGCAGGGAGCATCCGCCGAATACCGCTGTCCCTAACGGTCTGGTACAAACTGTACTTCCGTGATGGCAATACAGACTCGATTTTCATCAGTTGCGTGTGCCGGTCATCGCAAAGGCTGGCTGCACCATTGACCTGCGGAGCAAGCACAGCCAAATACCCACGAACTAATGCGTGCGCCGGGGTCATGCAGAGGAGATGTGCTGTTGCACTCGCACCTAGCGTGCATCCACCGATATGTATCACATACCGCACGTGGTTCGCTTCGAATTCCTCGTCCACCATGAGTTGCACGTTCACATGTCCCGTCATCTGGGTGCCTGCCTTGGACGCAAACCGCATCATGAGCTTGTGGATTGCGGTGGCAATCCCCTCGTCCAGACGAGAGTGGCATGCTGCCGGATGGCTCCCTGCGGAGAAGACTCGAAGGGCCTGAACCTGTCCACCGACGACCAACAGCTCGGCAGAGAACTCTCCCAGCCGACTCTGCTGCTGCATCACCCAGGGCCGATCTTTGGAGATCTGGATTTCACTGACCTCCGCGTACGTCAGACTGAGCGTCCGCTTCGGCAGAACAACAGCCTGCCCGTCGCTCGTGGCCGCACTCGCCCGGCGCATGCGGTAGACTTTTGTCGGCGACCGATGCAAGATCTTGTGGATTGTGTCGCGCGACTGAACATGGTGGTTCTCCATCACGGGGAGCCCCTTTTCCAGCAGGTACTGGGTAAAGGAATCCTGTCTCGCGAACCGGCTCGCTAGTGGCGCGCCCACTGTGATACAGACGCAGCTGGTGCGACTCTCGATGGCCTCCTTGGCTCTTGCTTCGTCCATGGCGGCCCCGAGAGCCGAGCACGGAATCCAAATGTCTATTTTCTCCCGCTGGACGACGTCCAGCAGGCGAGAGGCGTAGTGTCCGCTTGGGATGTGGTAGAACGCCGCTACGGCCGTGGAGAGGCTCTCGGCTGAGGGGATGAGCCCGCGCTCGGAGACACCTGCACCCACGACGCGATGGCCCTGGGTGTACCATGCTCGCGCGACCGCCAGTCCATGCGGGGTGTCTACGCCCGAGATCAGGACGGTTTTTGGGTAGAAGTGGACGTCCGCGAGGGCCGTTTGGCGGGGGCGGAGCGGACTGGGATAGGATAGGCGGACGGAGACAAATTTCCAGATGTACAGTGCGATGAGGATCGCATTGTTCAGCGGGAGAAGGACGATGGAGAGCGTGATGCGCAGCAGCCGGGATATCATTGGGCTGGGCAGATGGGATGGGAGGAGGAGCGCTCTGGGGTCCGAGAGGGAGCCGACGGCTCGTCTCACTGTCGACACGGACATTTATCCCAGTCGTGTAGCTGTTTCGAGGCACGATCTGATCCTAGACAGACGGAGGATTGACCCCGCCACGTCGGAATGCCTGCTGCAAGGTGGACGGGCCACCACGTCAGCCCTGCATGAATCCACTGGCCGATTATCCCGGTGGCTGGGGGTGGTTTGTGCCTGACCTGATAGGGTACGGATTCCAGAGTGCTTTAGGACATGCAGGAGGATTTTTGATTGTCTTGGTCTATTATTGTAGAATTCTTGTGAGTTGTCTGGTGTTTATTTCCGTCGCTCGGACGAACCACGGTGGAGCATGTTTAGGGCTGATTTCCATTGCGTTGATGATCTACCTCGGTACCTATACATAATAGTAGATTGTTGAAAAGCGATTCTCCTAAACATATGAGAGAAGCAGATATGTCCGTGGGGCATACGAATCCTGAAAATATGTCACGCTCCGGAATCCAGAAGACGGGTATATTATCCGCATAGTTGTATAGAACAGGGTTGCGATATATATCTGGTACAATCCCACCTAGTCTTGTATCTTGCACACATTTCCTCAAATTATCTTGAAGATGCTAATAACTTCCCTATAGTCGAAAGGTGTTTACTTGAAGCCTATCAGCGATTGGGAGTATGTAGACTGCCCCAAGACTCCGATCTTACTCGGATGCAAAGACACGATGCCACCTGATTGACGCCACAATCAGCATCTATGCCAATACCTGTTAGGTTACATTCGATGACAAGATCCTGCCAATTCTCTGCTGACATGACAGCTGCCCCGCCGTGATTTCCCCCTCGTTGAGAGCTCTCTGGAGGCTACTCACAAAATAGTGCTCCAATATTTAATGTGGGCACGAAATATCGAAACATTGATAGCAGAGTTGATGACCAAGGCAGTGAATGAACAAAATACGGACCAACCACATGAGCTCCGGTTCATCATGTACAAAAACATATTCCTCAACAGGCTCTCCCCGCGTCCGCGATCAAGCTGCCATACAACCACCCAGACCCAGCGTCCAGTGTCCACGGGCAGTACGTCTGGCTGGTGGACGAGGACCCGCGGAAGGTAACAGACCTTTCCACGAGAGGATGGGTGTTCCAGGAGTTCATGCTCGCACGCCGGCTCCTTATCTACACGCGGCATGGGCCGATCTGGTCCTGCGTGTCGGAGCAGGAAGATGAGCGACGCATCGGTCCGCATGCGCAGAACTGGCTGTGGAGGAAATACCACACCACGGAGAGCTTCGCGGGCGTAGCATCGCTGCCCCCCACGATACCCCTTCCTACCCGTGGCGGGTGCTGTGGCAGCAGCTCGTGTCGACGTATGCGCCTCTTTCGCTCAGCTACGAGCGCGACAAGCTGTCGGCCATTGCAGGCAGCGCGCGCGAGGTCAAGGAGCATATCAACGAGAACTACGTGGCGGGTCTGTGGGAGAAGGATCTTGCACTGCAGCTTGCCTGGTCGCGGAATGACATGCACACGCTGCACACGCCCGTGGCGTCGGCGAAAGAGCCCGTGCCCCTGGGGCCGGACGACGGGAGGGTCCCTAGCTGGTCGTGGGCCTCGATTCCCAAAGACGCGAAGAGCATTTCGTTCACGAATACCTGGAGTTATCACGAAGTGACAGCGCTTCGGGTGATTTCGTGTGAGGTCGAGCCTTTGAACCAGGAGAATCCCCTGGGAGATAGTCTTCTTCCATCCAGGGAATTCTCCCCATCATCTCGCAGGACGCCGATCATGCTACGAACTCGAGACCCTTGTCAGGGAGAATGTCTCGATGTCTCAAAGTTCACAATATCGTTACACCAAAGGGTGGGCGAACGTGTTACTAACTAGTACAGATTTCGACTTAACCAATCTGGATGTCGAAAGTTTGGTTTAAGACTACATCCACTCCCAAGGTTATAGTCATTGCCCAGTTCACTTCCCTGTCCGAGTAAGAGCCGAGTGTAGTCTATTCAAACCCAGAATCAACAATGCTACCAGAGCTGCCAAGTACCGCGATGTTTGGCGTGTGACGGAAAGACCAACGTACAGTCCGTTCTCCCGAATTGTGGTGACCATCTCAACTTCCGCCGTAGCAACGGCGGACGAGGAGTTGCCAGCCTCAGGTACAACAGTCTTTGCCTCTGTCTGGTCGTCCGCCTCATTTGACACTTCAGTCCCAACAAGTGTAGAGCTGGAACTTTCTGCTGTGTGCGTAGACAAGACAGAGCTGCTTCTAGGCGCCATTGATACACTAGACGGTCGTTTCCCGGCCAGCTGCCTGGCAAGCGCAAGCAGGGCTTCATTGGGAAGAGATCGGGGGTCCGGCTCTGCGTCAGGATCTCTCTCCGGAAAGTCCTCGGCCAAGGTCGCAGGCCTGGGGTCGGGTACCTCTGTGACGACTTAGCGTATGCGTTTCCATAACGTCCTTGGCCCCGTGTACTTACCCACCACCGGATGCAAGTTTTCTTCGATCAGGGCCTGATTTAGATTCCTCGCCAGCTGAGGGAATTGCGGATCCGCTACATTGTCGAGGACAGGTTCAATCTTGGCTCTCGTTAACGCCTTCCGATCTCGCGGAGGACAGACCAGACGTTGCTGGAGTCGATGGCGCCATCGCCGCATCTTAACCTCGATCTGCAGGTCCAAGTAGAACGGCTTGGAGTCATGGTGAAAGGCAAGCGCAGTATGTACAATGGAGTGGTGCACAGCCTGTCGCTCCAGTTCATTTTCTTCTAAATGCCAAACAAGCTGTCGATACCGACTGTTTCGAGTGAATGGGTTGTCGAACGAATCGGCGGTGAATCGCATGCCTGTGAATTTCCATCGCGAGGCATAACTGACTTCGGACTTTCTTGACACGCCAATTCCTTCAACGCTGGCATTGACGGCTCCGAACTTGGGATTGGCCTCGAAAGCCTTGGATACTTGTCGCTCCCTTTTCTCACCACTCAGAGTCTGCGGACCGAAGAACTCGGTTACCTCGAGGTCTGAAAGAGTCCGTAGTGTCGGTGACTCTTGGATGCCGTGAAAGTTCATGGTGATGGTCGCTTGTGCCAGCTTGCAGTCGGCGGGTTGATGAAAGGTCAGATCCAGGTACATCAGGCCGGAGTCCTGACCACGGAGCTGGCCCCATCGCATCTTGGACATGAGAAAGCAGCAATCAACCCGGAGTTTTCCGACGGCGAGATCGCAGAGACTCGCACTCGACTGGGTCTGGCATACATCCACATACTTGAACGGCTTGACTGAAGGGGATGCGGGTTTGGAAAGCATCGTTTTTGACGGTGATTCTGATATGCGTGGAGTGCTGATGGTCCCAGCCTCAAAGGAGAGGGAGGGAGCTATTAAACAAGGCTACCCCTCAGCCTTTTCTTTTCTTTTTCCCCTCTCTGATAGTGTGGCTCAGCTACAGCTCCTCGTTGACCACTTGTTTGTCCTGCCTATGCATGCGTCGCGCTTGGAGAGGCTGTGCCCCTCCCTGATCGGGCCAAATCTCAGCTGAAGGACCATCTCCATCTTCTCTCCCACCAGCAGCCATCATGCCCTTCAATATCACCGTCGGCCCCAGTCGTCACGATTCATACCCCTCCCTTACCGATGAAGATGATTCGTCCGGAATCGAAGTCGCACCACCGTCCAGCACCGGGAGCCATGATTATCGAGACCCGTATGATGAATGGGCAGGATTCCCGTATAGAAGAAGAAGAAGATTCCCAAGTCCAGAATCGCCCGAATCCGCATCACCCACCCAACTCGACAGTTCTTGGTTGATCCGTTCCGGCAACAAGGACAAAGACATCACCGTACACCTCGACCTGGATGTGGGCCTGGATCTAAGCCATGATTTAGAGTGTCTGGCCCGACTGAGCCGACTGGGTCATTTCAACCAGGCAGTCAGGCTCTTTGAGGAACGCCTCGCTCCCCACGTCGATTTCTTCCCTGTCGTGGCCGAATACACAGACCTTCTCCTGGAACAAGAAAACTTTGGGCATCTCCATAAATTCATCTCGAGTCGTCTTTCTGACCCTCTCGTCAAATACTCCGATGATGAGGTGCTCTTGCTGAAGGTCCTCAAATCTCTTGCGGAGATCTATACCAGAGGAGCATTGATACCGGCGTTGGAAATGACGACAGAGGCTCTGAAAAACCTCACAAGCAACCTCAGCGGGCAACCATCGTTCTTTAAACACCCTGCCGGGACCCAGGTATGTTATCGAAGCCGGTCTTGAACTCATGGCCCATTCTTTCTTAGATTCAATTAATGGAGGCCTGTGTGCGGATCATCGCACATGCAGCCGCACACTCAAACTTCCTGGAGAGTGAACCTTTCCAGTCCCTCATGCACTGGTCATTCCCCGATGAGGAGGCAGCATGGAAGGAGACTAATGGCCACGATTACCATCGTATACCATCACGATCGATATACCGCCGCAACGTAGCTCGGCCCATTGTCCATCCTCATGTGGCTCCAGCTAAAGGCAAGGTTCCTCAGCGGAATTATCCTCAAATCGGTCCCTGGTATCGTTTGCTAGTCAAGGAAGGCTTCCTGTGGGAATCACACCGGATCTTACGCGCTATATTACCTTTGTTTAGGTGCAATCCTGGGAATCACATCGATTATACTGGTTTCAAAGAATTTGCCCAGCTTGATGACATATCCAAAGCCGGGGATGTCGTTGTTCAGCCCGAAGGCGTCTCAACGGACGACGAGCAGGTACTACTAACAGAGTTTGCGAATGTATCTCTGCTTGCAAGCTTCTTCAATGATGGATCTTCCGTCGAGTCTGTCCGTACGGCCCATAACCAATTCCACAAGAAGTCACATTCCCGAGCATCGGTCATACTTTCAACACACCCGCACTTGATCAACAGCCGACCATATTTGGACTGGGCGTTGTTTGAAAGCACTCGGGGATTGTCGGCCTCTTTTCAATTGCCAGTCAATCAGCAAAGACCGTTTGCGGAGTTATGGTCGCATGGTGTTCTAAGCCGGGTGCAATCTCTTCAACAAAGAAACCCGTCACCCGTAGAGGGAGCAGGACTAACGACACCTGGCAATTCTTTGCCATATAGTAACCTTGACACTGTGCTCGCAAGCTCCAAGGAGCTCGGAGACTATCGTCTTGAGAAGTCAGTGCTTCAGAAAGTCTACCAACTCTCTCAGGACTTTGGCCGAAGACTCCAGGCGGTACAGGCCCTGACACGGTTACATCACGACACGCTGCAAGATGTTTCGGGGTATCTACAATGCTTGATAGATGAGTTTTTGCTGCTGGATTCTGGCGATCCTACCGGCCGTGAAGGGATGCGCAAAGACCTTCATCGTCGTCTAGCTGAATTTGACGGTTCCTTCCCTTTCCGCTTCGATTACAACGAAGCCCTGCGTCATAACTCTGCCATAGTATTCTTTGACAATCCATTATTGAAGTGGATGGAAAGAAGGGTTTCATACCTTCTGTTGGCAAGCTTGGGCCGGGATGTGGAGGCCGAGTTGGCGAGGATGCAACTGCCCAGTGCTGAATGCTATCTTCCGAGACATATTATCTCTCAGCTGAACCCCCTAGCTGTGTATCACGGACGCGAGAACCAAAGCGACGCAGCACAGACTCCAGTGGTGGCAGCAGAGGAGAAAAATGACCGTCCCGCTCGTTGGTCTTCGGTTCAAGAGCCAGTTGACCATGATCGAGCACCTCGTGCGATCTTACCAGAAAAATATCGCAGTGGGACCGCGACAGACGATGTAGTGGAGAACTTGGAGAATCTGATCAAGCTTGAACGTACGGAAAGAGCGGCTAAAGAGAAGATGCAAGATATGTACGAGATGAAATTGGCCGAGTCCGAGAGAAGGCGGCGAACCGCAGAAGAAAGAGCATGTGCAGCTGAGGCAGCAACACAAAACATGCAGTCGCTTATCCTGAAGGATCCGATGGGCAGGAAATTCCAATTTCCCTTTGATCAATCGCGTACCTTTATGGTGAGTCGCCCTGTCCTATGAGAGAATTCAGAACTGACATGTTTCCCGAAGGCATTCCAAAAGCTCATGCAGCAAGTTCTGCTTTATGACGCCATTCTTTCGCCCCATGTTTCCAAGAGCGATTACGAGCTCATTGGTCCTGACGGCAGTCCAATATCACGCGACGACTGGGACTCGGTCGTTCAACCGGGTTCGATAATCACGATGCGATTCAAGCCCGATGCAGGGCAGAAACCGTCTCAGACGCCAGAAAGGGACGACTCTGAAACCAGGGCTTTGTCGAAGACTAAGAAATCGACCGATGAAGATGCTGTGAAATCCGTGGATAGTGAAGATTTAACTAGAGAGCAAGATATAAGCGCCAGGGTCGATGACGAAGGGACAGAGGCCAGCTGAAATTAGGTCTGCCACCAGTTCCTACTCTCACAAGGACTTTGAATTCGAGCGTAAGCTCTCTCCTCTATCGCAGGGCATAAGTGTTAGATGGTGATATTGCTGTTGCATTATTGTTCGTTGTTGATTGAAAGTAAGTTGGCGTTGAAGAAATATCCCTTGACATTGGGCATATTTGAGAGCCTTTTCATCAGAATATAGACTTGCTTTCAGACACAGCACTGTCTGTCGATGTGCTCCAGCTCTTTGCATTGAGAGTAGAAGGCCATTTTTGCCTCCTTTTTGGAACACACCCATCATGTCTATACGGAGAAATACCTGGTTACCAGCACTTTCGGGCCAGAACTCAATTCTGGATGATTTTTCCTATTGTATAGTACACTGCAATTGAGATAATTAAGCTCATCCCCTAACGGATATATGCGCTAAGTAAATAAAAACGCCTATTGAATTAACTCTAAAATTAGATAGAGCCTACTTGAACTATTCAAGGCGTCAGTATGCAGCGCGAGAGAGCACGTTCTTAAATCTAAAGACCACGCACCACTATGGTCTTTTCGCTATCACCGACACTTACTCCGCAGAGTTGTCGGAGGTGTGTCCACCCTATACCAAAATGGTAATCAGCGCCGAATGTCTTTCGCCAAATATGACGTGAGCGATGTGCGGATGTTCGCGAGCATGTGGAACAAGGCGAAATCACCCATAGAGCTCGGCTTTAACTGCTCCTGCACCGGGACGGAATGAAAACGGCTGTCTGGTCTTAAACCCCGCATCACCCGTATCCCTTCCCTCATCGTTTAGCTGCCATCGAGCAAATACTAAATACCACATCAGTCATGGCGACCAACATCGATCCCAATACCGGGCTCTCTGTGAGTGAATGTGACTCGCCTTTCAGTCCACAGACTAACCGACACGACAGCGCGAAGAGGGCCGTGAGCTCAAGCTTTTGCACTGGATCTACGAGCACCCCGAGCGAGATGCCATCCAAGGCAACCCGCAAAAGGTGCTGGAGCTGATCCACGAGTTTGGAAAAACCTACCATCTGATGATCGTCGGCCGCGAGAAAGGCCAACACATCACCGATCTGATTGCCGAACGCAAGCCGGGAGTCATGATCGAGCTTGGCTGCTACGTGGGCTACTCGGCCATCCTATTCGGCGACGCGGTGCGCCGCGCCGGCGGAAAACGCTACTACAGTCTGGAGAAGAACCCGGAGTTCGCGGCCATCGCCAACATGCTGGTCGAGCTGGCGGGTCTACGGGACTTTGTGCGCATCCTGGTGGGACGCAGCGACGGGTCGCTGCATAAGCTGTACACGAGCGGTGCGGTGACGCAGGTGGAGCTGCTCTTCATCGACCACTACAAGCCGGCGTACACGGCGGACCTGATGCTGTGCGAGCAGCTGGGCATGATCGTGCCGGACGTGTCGGTCGTTGTGGCGGACAATGTGCTGTCGCCCGGCAACCCGCCGTATCTGGAGTATGTGCGGAGCTCGGTGGAGAAGAAGCGGGAGGCCGCAAAGGCTGGCCCGGTGCGCAGTTACAGCAAGGACGGCATTCCGCAGCGGGCGGTCAACAGCTACCACACGCCGGAGGAGTCGCGGCCGTTGTTTGAAGTGACCGGCAACCCGAACTTGCTGTATGAGAGCCGGATGATCCAGCCGGAGGGACACCGGGTAAGTGATTGCGGGAGGGTTGAGTCATAGAGTATGGGCTGACGCGATCTAGGATGCGATTGAAGTGACCCGGTGTGTGGGGATCGCCGAGTAGAATTTTCGCGATGATTACCAAGCAGTTGTCATAGTCACTGAGGCATAGACATCGGACGGAGATACGGAGTATACGAAGGAGGAGTAGATGCGTCATTATCGGCAACGGGACACCATCGGGTCGGCTTTTGCCATTCACAGTCGTCGTGCCCCGCCCGACCCAGCGGATGCCGTCGCGAGGACCTTCCCCCGCACCCCTCGTCTTCTGCGTCTTTTTTCCGTCCGTATATATAGAGATAGATCTCCCTCCACTCAATTGATCTCAATTCTCAAACATCTTTCCCTCACACCCCTTTCTTTAGTCTGTCAACATGGCCTCGAAAACCTGGAATGTCGGCGTCGTCGGCTACGGCTTCAGTGCCAAAACCTTCCACCTTCCCTTCGTCCACGAAGTCCCCCAGTTGAAGCTCTACGCCATTGTCCAGCGCACCCCCAAGCCCGATGATGATGCCGAGAAGGACTACCCGGGTGTCAAGTCGTACCGGTCTGCCGAAGACATGGTCAAGGATGCCGGCGTCGATGTCGTCATCATCACCACCGCCCCGGATTCCCACTACGCTTTGACCAAGCTGGCGCTGGAGAACGGAAAGCACGGTATGCGCATATCGCAGCGAGGACTCTTTCACAAGCACTTTGTATACTAACCTGCGCATACAGTTGTCTGCGAGAAGCCCTTCACCCCCACCTCTCAGGAAGCCGATGAGCTGGTTGCGCTCGCCGAGAAGCAGAAGAAGCTGCTGGCCGTCTACCAAAGTAGGTCGCATGCGGTAGAACCATACATAAGACAACTGGACTAACACACGCAGACCGCCGCTGGGATGCCGACTTCGTCACCCTCTCCAAGCTGGTCAAGAACGGCTCGCTGGGCCGCGTGGTCGAGTACGAAACCCACTTTGACCGTCACCGCCCGCAGGAGCCCGCCCCCGACGCCTCCAAGTGGAAGAACAAGGTCATCCCCGGCGGCAGCGCCATCTACGACCTGGGCACCCACTTGTTGGACCAGGCCGTGTATCTCCTCGGCAAGCCAGACCGCGTGACGGGATTCGTGGGCTCGCAGCGTGCCGTCAACACCTCCGGTTTCGAGGACTCGTTCACCGTGCTCCTGCACTACAAGAACGGTCTGATGGTCACCGCCAAGGCGGGCGTTGTCAGCCCCGAAGAGGAGCAGCTGCGCTTCTGGGTGCGCGGAGAGAACGGTAGCTACAAGAAGTTCCATCTCGACTGCCAGGAGGACCAGCTCAAGGGTGGCATGAAGCCCTCGGATAATGGGTATGGTCGGGAGCCGAGCGAGCGTTATGGTATGTCTTGTCGATTCTTTCTTGGGGTTTAGGAGTTACGAGCTGACTGTGCCAGGTTTCCTCACGACGATCCAGAACGGCAAGCCGGTCAAGGAGGTCTATCCCACGGTGGAGCCTCCCACCTGGACGGAGTACTACCGCAAGCTGGTGCGGGCACTGGCGGGTGAGGGAGACCTTCCCGCTAGTGGTGCGGAGGCGCGCGATGTGATCCGGCTGATTGAGTTGGCCAAGGAGAGCTCGCGTCTGGGCCAGACCATGCAGGTTTAGAAGGGTTTGCTGGATGTGTGAATGATATCATGACGTTTCTTTCTATTGTATAAAATCGGTATACAGGAATAATTTTTGCGGTTGAGAACAGTAAGTATACAACTGCCTATGACGGGAAAAGTCCAAAGTATTTTCAAGCATCTTGTTCTCCCAAAAGTACTAGTGTTATTGTATGCCTACAGAGTGGACAGGGCCAACAGCCTCTACCCTATGCCATCATTTGCTACCTTACGAATATATGCAGTACAGTTGTAGGTTTCATTGGCTTATAGGATGTGATTGAGAATTGGATTAAATTTGCAGGATACATGCGTCTAGTGCATGCCCACAGATCTCCAAGCATGACCAGTCAAGTAAACCACCGATATATTAGTTTGAAGTACTCCGTAGGTAGTTCCCCTCTTCCCCTCCCTTGGCTCCAATACTCAGACCGTAGAAAACCCCGGATTGATCGGCATGGCAGGGTGGCTGATGTAACCGCTGATGTCCCCGAAAAGGGGATAGCGCGCGGCGGTGGCTGACTAAGAGCGTGGAAAATATCGCCGGACCCAGCGACTAACCGGATCGGGAGTTTCTCTTACTTAACGGAAAACACTGTGAATGGAAGAACCAAGAAAACCGCACCATTGCTCGTGGTCATGTCGCCTTTGCTCGCTCTTTGCTCGGCCTTGCTGCTGCTCACGAAGACATGGCCATCTGCATGGCTCCGCGGAGATGTCGTCCTTCTTCAGGGTGAGATTGCCGCCACGTTGGGCCCTTTTCGCCTGGTAATATCAAGTTTTCCCGAAGCAGAACTATTAAAGGCCCCCGGGGCCCTGCTGGCATTCGAATGATGCAATGGATGGAATAAAGACCCCCTCATAGAGCACGGATCGACCCCTTGTTTTTTCATCGTCTATCAGCGGTTTGCTATTCATCATCGTACCTACTTCGTTCCCTCGTTTCTTCCACTCACCCTTCCTCTTTGGGCAACGTGCTCGCCTTCAGGCAAATTTGCGCACTTACTCCGGTACGTGCATGTTTAGCGTGGTTGGAACTATACAAGACGGGATGGCTGACCTCGTAGATACAGAACCCTTCAAGCCGAGCGAAGTCATTGGATGCCGCCATCGTCAACGATACTCCCATAAGCCGTAGAAGCTAGGCGCTTTGCTTCTCCGGCGGGGGATCGGTCCTCGGTGCTCGATGGAATCTCAACGCCTGCCGAAACACCATGAGCGGGAATCCCGTCTCGCCAAATTCAGGGATCCTGCGAGGTGGCATGTAGACATCGACACCTTTCTCAATCCGTACCTTCCGGCACCGCCATGGCGATACCTCCCCCGTCCCATCTCCCATTTTATGGGATACCGAGGGGACCGTCACCCTCAGGCCATGGGCAATCTGTTGATAGCTCTCTGGTCCTTGATCGGGGCATTCTGCGGTGTAATCGTGGTGGCGGAGGTGTGCATGCATGTACCGTCCTTCCAGAGCCATCATGCACCGATCATCGTCGGTAGTTTTGTAAGTACCATTCAACTCCCTCCGGCCTTGATCGAACGGTCACACCCATCGAATCGGTGGACACCCGTGCTAATATGTACCAGGGTGCCGCCGCGGTGCTGGAATTCTGCGCTATAGAATCGCCCTTTGCGCAGCCGCGCAACGCCGTCCTGAGCCAGCTCTTTGCCAGCGTGATTGGCGTGGGCATTGGGAAACTCTTCGCCTTGAACCCACACGCTCATTCGATGCCCCAGTTCGGAGGAGCTCTCTCGTGCGGCCTGACCATCGCCGTGATGGTGTTGACCAACACCGTGCACCCGCCGGCCGGGGCCACGGCGCTCCTGGCGGTCACCGACATGTATGAGGTGGGCTGGTACCTCGTCCCCATCATGTTACTGGGGTGTGTCCTCATGCAGGCGGTGGCCCTCGTGATCAATAACATCCAGCGACGGTTCCCCGTGTACTGGTGGACGCCGGTGCCGCTGTCCCATCCAAAGATGGAGGACCTGGAGAAGGCGGCTTCCGGCAAGGAAGATCAAGAAAAAGAAGGGAGCTGTGTGCCGGCTGCGTCGGAAGATGATGGGTATTCGAGGACGTCGGTGCGCATCATCATCGAGGAAGGGAAGGTGATTATGCCGGATAATGTGTGGATTACGGCTGACGAGATGGAGTGTTTGGAGCGGATCAGCGAGCGCATATAGCACATAGATACCTCTAATGATAACGAGATGTTCTGCATGACACCAACCGCACAGGTAATGCACCTATGAGGATGTAGGTCCCTCTATACTCCAGTTGTGCGTTGGCGTACCTGATTGATGCCTGCAGGGGAAGGCACCAATATCACGTGTTGATGCCTGATCGGGCTAGGGTGCGCCACGTCCCGTGCGGTGACGTCTGCAGACCAATCAGGGCGCAGGGGAATCAGCCCCACGGAAGGAATTTTTACAACAATCGATTCTTCTTTCTCTCGTCACTCTGAATTTTTCTCTCCCAACATCCTCCTCTCTCGATCTCATCCGCACACGAGATCCTCTTTGCTCTCATCCTACAGAGTGTCCTGGTTGACCTCTTTGTCTTTCGATACCTCGGATTGGACGCGTTTCGTCTGATTACTATTCCGAGTGCTCTCTATCGATAAGGGCTTTTCCAATAAGGAATCTTGCCTCCCCACTCACCAAGTCTCGTTCTCTTGGTCGCCCCTCTCGCCCACCCCGCTATTATTGATCCACTCCCTCTCGAAGTCTCTTTTTTTCCTTTTCATCTCATCTCGCCTTGACGCCGGGCTTCTCACCTCTTCCTCCGCCCCCTTCCCCCCTCGCCTATCTCCCCCCTTATCTCTCGATCTCACCCCCTCTCGAACCGACAACATGGTGTCTGCTTCTAAGGCTGCTCGTCTGGCAAAGCGTGCCGCTGATGGCGACACCAAGAAGAAGCTGGGCAAGGGCAAGAAGGACGCCGCTGCCAACGGTGGTGATGAGTCCCCCATGCTCGACGCCGATGGAAACCCTCTGCCTGTCGAGGACCAGCCCGCCACTACCGACGAGAAGATGAAGGAGGTCGAGAAGCTTACGACGCAGATGGACAAGCATGGTCTCTCGGACCGTGTCACCACCGGTGTGCTTTCCTCCATGGAAGCCTCCCGCGACGTCAAGATCACCTCCGCCTCCCTGGTCTTCCACGGTAAGGTCCTGATCACCGACTCCACCCTCGAATTGAACTTCGGCCGCCGTTATGGTCTCCTCGGAGAGAACGGTTGCGGAAAGTCCACCCTCCTCAAGTCCATCGCCTCCCGCGAGTTCCCCATCCCGGAGCACATCGATATTTACCTTCTCAACGAGGGTGCCCCCCCCAGTGAGCTTGGTGCTCTGGAGTGGGTTGTCACCGAGGCCCAGAAGCAGCTGGACCGCATGGAGAAGGAGGCTGAGGATATCCTGGAGCGTGATGGCCCGGACAGCCCCATTCTTGAGGATCTGTACGATGTAAGTATCTCCATCACGGTTTGGAAGCATTGAATGGCGTGCTAACTCTCCCCAGCGTATGGACAAGATGGATCCCTCCACTTTCCACACCCGTGCCTCCCTGATCCTGACGGGTCTTGGTTTCAACAAGCAGACCATTCACAAGAAGACGAAGGACATGTCCGGTGGTTGGCGTATGCGTGTCGCCCTGGGCAAGGCTCTGTTCGTCAAGCCGTCCCTGCTGCTGCTGGACGACCCCACCGCTCACTTGGATCTCGAGGCTTGCGTGTGGTTGGAAGAATACCTGAAGAAGTGGGAGCGTACTCTCGTCCTGGTCTCCCACTCTATGGACTTCCTGAACGGTGTCTGTACCAACATGATCGACATGCGGATGAAGCAGCTCATCTACTATGGTGGTAACTACGACTCCTACCACAAGACCCGCTCCGAACAGGAGACGAACCAGATGAAGGCCTACCACAAGCAGCAGGAAGAAATTGCCCACATCAAGAAGTTCATCGCCTCCGCCGGTACCTACGCCAACTTGGTCCGTCAGGCCAAGTCCCGTCAGAAGATCCTCGACAAGATGGAAGCCGATGGTTTCATCCAGCCCGTCATTCCCGACCGGGTCTTCAGCTTCCGCTTTGCCGACGTCGAGAAGCTGCCTCCTCCCGTCCTGTCCTTCGACGACGTCTCGTTCTCCTACTCCGGAAAGTGGGAGGACACCCTCTACGAACATCTCGATCTTGGTGTCGACATGGACTCCCGTACTGCGCTGGTCGGCCCCAACGGTGTCGGCAAGTCCACCCTGCTGCGTCTGATGACTGGTAAGCTCCAGCCCATCGGCGGCCGTGTCAGCCGTCATACCCACTTGAAGCTCGGCATGTACAGTCAGCACTCCGCCGAGCAGCTCGACCTGACCAAGTCGGCCCTCGAGTTCGTCCGTGATAAGTTCCCCGAGAAGAGCCAGGACTACCAGTACTGGCGTCAGCAGCTGGGTCGTTACGGCCTCAGCGGTGAATCCCAGACCGCCCTGATGGGCACCCTGTCCGAAGGTCAGAAGAGTCGTATCGTGTTCGCCCTCCTGGCCATCGAGGGTCCCAACATGATCCTTCTGGACGAGCCTACCAACGGTCTCGATATCCCCACCATCGACAGTTTGGCCGATGCCATTAACGCCTTCAGCGGTGGTGTTGTGGTCGTGTCCCACGACTTCCGTCTCCTCGACAAGATCGCCAAGGACATCCTGGTGTGTGAGCACAAGACCATCCACCGGTGGGACGGCAGCATCGGCGACTACAAGAACCACCTCCGGAAGAAGATGGTTTCCGAGGGTGCTGTCTAAACTCGCTCCTCGGTCGATATCTTTTCTTTTACCTTGTTATGATTGGATGTTTAGAGACGACAACGATGAACCTGCGGAAAAGTTGTAGGAGGGGACAGTGGGGGAAGGGAAAAGTTTCTGACAGGAGTGATGAACCGTCCTGCTTGAGATACAGGCCCAACGGGGCGCCCTTATTTTTCAGTTTTTCTTATTCCTTTTCATACCTGGAGATATCTGGTCTTTATTCTTTTGGGTGCTTTGTTTTTAGATGGATTGTTTCATACCTCCCTCATCATCCCCTACTAGACTTGAGCGTTTGAGGGAAGAATTCATTTGGTACCGTTCATATGTGATAGATATATGTTGGATGAATCCGATGTGATTGACCATGGGATGTGGACGTGATGACGCTAGTAAGGAACATTATCGGTCGTAATTATATCTACCCAATGCGCGAAGCGACTTTTATCCCACTTATATAATACCTCCAAAAAAGTAGACTATTGATCTCCTTGCCTGTCTTTTGTCCGCTGCGTCACCAGCTCCCCACCAAATATATCCTTGCTCTCCTTCTGCTGCTCCAATTTGCGCTTCTTCGCCAACCGCTCCATCTCACTCTCCGACGTGCCGGCCTCGCCGCCCGACCCGGCCGCAGCAGCAGCAGCCGCCGCCGCAGCGGGAATGCGTTTCTGACCGGCGAGATTGACCTTCTCAGGGTTCTGACAATGGTACAATTTCTTCCCGATGCGCCGGATATTCTTCTTCTGCTCGGGGTCGGAGGCGAAGTCCGTCGACGTGTACGACTGCAAGAGCCGCATGCAGTTCTCGAGGGTGACGAGGAGCTTGGCGCGCAGCTCGACAAACGGCGGCGGGACGGGCTCGCCGGGCGCGCCGCCGATCTTGGTCGCGAGGTAGAACTCGGCGAGCGGGCGGTCCGCAATCAGGAACGCGGCCAGCCAGATCTGCGCGGGCGTGTAGAGGAAGTACGCGTCTGTCATCTGCGCGGCGGACTTGAGGATCTCGCGGGTGGTGTGGTGGGCGCGCGCGATGCGGTCCGTGACGGACTGCGGCTGTGAGGATGACGAGGGCGGCGGGGGGACGGCCAGGAGGCGCTGGCGGAGTGAGTCGGCGGTGTCGGTGGGGAGGTGCGGCGCGGGCTGGGCGAGGCCCTGGGCTGTGGCGGACAGCTCCATGATGCCGGCTTCGAGGCCGCGGAAGGGATGGCGCACGTCAAAGGCCCAGCGCAGGCTCTGCATGACCAGGAACTCTGGGGCGATAATGTCGTCCTCCGTTGCGTCGCCGGGGATGGCGGCGGCGAAGTCGCGGAGCGAGATGTAGCAGTTGTCTGTTTTTGTGGCGAGGAAGAGGGCGCACGGCATGATGGTTTTCGGGTGGTAGGTCATCGGGCTGTTGGTGAGGTAGAAGCGGCGGAGGTATTGGATTGCGGTTGACTGAAAACATGGATTGTGAGCTTGAGTTGTGTAGGAGGTGAAGGGGGAGGGAGATGTACGCGGACAATGGTCGGGAGAGGCGGCTTGTAGGCCTCTCCCAGCTGGATGATTTGCTCGCAGTAGTAGCGTACGAGCAGGAGCTCTTCTTCTGCCGTCAGACATTCGATCTCAGGTTGTGTCTGCTGCGCGTGGTCCTCGGAGGGCGTCCCTGCTGCAGAGGGCATCGCCGACTGACGGGTCTCGCGGGCTCGACGGAGCGCCGCGCGGACGCGCTCGCTCGCATTGGCGTTTGTCTTTGCACGGAGGGAGGCCAGCGAGGTCTCGGTGAAGGACCAGAGGCGGAATTGGGAGGAGGCACGGTAGAAGTCGTCTTCGATCATGTTGGAGGAGGAGGTTGTATGGAGAGTGTGTGGCGGTACGTAGAGGGCGAGAGACGGACTCGGTGTATCAGGGTTTATCGAGTCATGGTGTGGATAGGATGGGGAGAGAAATTGGAGAAAGATGAAGTTGAAGAGGCGGAGGTAAAGGTGAGGTTGATCCACGTGCTTATCGATAAGTGTTATCGATAGGACCCAAGAGGTATACAATTGAGAGTGGAATATTCAATGCCTATGCTAAACCCGCTAGCTTCACGATCAGATCGCTGGATATATTAAACATCATCATGCGAAATAAAAACAATCACAAAAATGAAAAATCCCGAACAACCGAGAACTGATTCGCCAGGCACCATGCTGTGATATACGCAACTGCCAGCTCCGCGCAAGAACCAATCATACTGTTCCGTTCATGGCTCCCCGAGAAGGTGGGCAGTAATATCGCCTAGAGAGGCATCGTCAAGAGCATAGTCCTCTCCGTCCATCCGGTCGATCCCATAAAATTTGAAGGCCGCAACAACGCGGTCCACATCGAATCCCATGCTGCAGAACCGATCCACCATGTCTTTGTTGTACCCGTCATACCTGCACTGACGTGAGCAACTCCTACCCACGGCTTCAAAACACCAGGAAAAGATACGTACTTGGACAAATCCTCAATCGCCTGCGCCTCCTTCGCTAGAAGCTCCTGTCGACGAAGCGATTCGTCCGTAGCTCCCCCGCTACCTTCCGCAGCTTGTTTCCGGGGGGCCCCCGCATACCTGGCCGCCCACTCTTGCGCCACGCGCTCAAATTCCTTCGGCTTGGTGAGCATCATGTTGGCGACTTCCGCATCCTGGGGATCTTTGGGTTCGGGTGTCGTCAGCAGCGACTGCAGCGAGAGAAGCGCCGACTTGATGGTCAGCACCGGCGACCACGCTGTCGATAGGGTGTCCAGACAGATGGCACCCGTTTGACTGCTGATGTTGGGGTGCCAGACTTTGGTAATGAACTTCATCACCGGCGGACGGAACGGATACTCTGTCGGGATCCGAACGTCGACTTCGTAGGTACCGCCCTCGTATGGTGTCCCTGGAGGTCCTGGGAAGGAGCCCCGAAGGTGAGTGATATCGTCGTCATTTCCCACCGGTACGGCGATGATCTGGGAGTGAGTGTCCGCGTGTATATCGGCGAGTTCCTTGGCGATGCGACGAGATTGGTGAGACGCCATGGAGAGATGCTCAGTGGTAGGAGATTGAGTTGTGATAAGAATGATAAGGGCTAGATCGGAGCGGAACCGAGTATAAAGTAGGCAGATCGAGGGGAATCGGCGGAATCGGCAATGAGGTCGAGAAGTCGAGTTGCTGGTAAGCTACGTCAGCGAGCGCTTAGGCGGGAGAGCGGTACAAGTATATTAAGGAACCAATGACCGAAGGATATGGGTGAAATGCAAACAAAGAATCGATTATGTTGTTTAGATGAAAGACCAGAAACTTACTCTGTACAGTTGGTGGAGGGGAAGTCGAGGTAAGATGAGGGGAGCCAACGCCGCGGGGAACTATTAGGTGCAACACAAATAACGGCAATGATGGGGCGGCGAGGACGAAGCCCTAATGGAATTTCCACAGAGGCCAACTGAGATGGATGAATGAAAGAGAAAAACACATCTAACGAGGGGGTAGCTTAAGAAATGAAGTTATTCCCATCGAGAGCTGCAGTTCACCATCACAATCTGAGTTCAGGCACCAAGGCACCAAGGCACTGTGATGTCAAGTCACGTGGATGTCACTGGCTGACAAAGCGCTGATGGCAACTGCAGCTCCCCAGCTCACCATCATCATCGTCACCTCCATCCTCCTAGCTCCTTACCCTTGATCATCCTCCATCTCCTCCATCAGCTGGTGGACACAGCTCGCTACATATTTCTTATCCCATCAGCTCCAACTATCCTCCTGCTGTAATTGAGTGGCTCTAACCCCCTGCGGTAAAGCTCTGGACGATGGTACGTGCCACATACCGCTTCAGCTTCTTTGCTATTTCCATCCACTAACATGTTCTGGTAATAGGGTAACCAGCAGTCCAACATCCCCCCTGGTGGCGATGGGAGAGACGAGAAGGATAAGAAGGTACGTTTGGCGTTTTCTTTTGCGCTCTCTAATCCACCCCCTTCCCGAGCTTCCATCCGCTAACACAGCTTTCTTATTCAGAAGGACAAGCCCAGATATGAGCCTCCTCCCCCGCCGACGACCCGTGTCGGTCGCAAGAAGCGCAAGGCCGCCGGCCCGAGCACCGCCTCCAAGCTTCCCGATATCTTCCCAACGTCAAGGTGTAAATTACGATATTTACGAATGCAACGCGTGCACGACCACCTGCTGCTAGAGGAAGAATACGTTGAGAACATGGAGCGTCTGCGGAAGGCCAAGGCTCAGGCAACACAGGACGCGAACCGTGGAGAATTCGACATCATGGACCGCAACGCCGACGAGAGAGGCCGAGTCGATGATATGAGAGGTACCCCGATGGGTGTCGGAAACTTGGAGGAGCTGATCGACGATGACCACGCGATTGTCTCTAGCGCCACTGGTCCTGAGTACTATGTTTCGATCATGTCGTTTGTGGACAAGGACCTCCTCGAGCCCGGTGCCAGCATCCTCTTGCATCACAAGTCGGTGTCCGTTGTTGGTGTATTGACCGAGGAGTCGGACCCGCTTGTGTCGGTCATGAAGCTCGACAAAGCTCCGACTGAGTCGTATGCGGATATCGGTGGTCTGGAGACGCAAATTCAGGAAGTCCGGGAGTCCGTCGAACTTCCCCTGCTCCACCCAGAGTTGTACGAGGAGATGGGTATCAAGCCTCCCAAGGGTGTCATTCTCTACGGTGCTCCCGGTACCGGAAAGACCTTGCTCGCCAAGGCGGTTGCGAACCAAACCAGTGCCACTTTCCTGCGTATCGTTGGAAGTGAACTGATTCAGAAGTACCTTGGTGACGGTCCTCGCTTGGTACGACAGATCTTCCAGGTCGCCGCGGAACACGCACCTTCCATCGTTTTCATCGACGAAATCGATGCCATCGGTACGAAGCGCTATGACTCCACTTCCGGCGGTGAGCGAGAAATTCAGCGGACTATGCTTGAACTGTTGAACCAGCTCGATGGTTTTGATGATCGTGGTGACGTTAAGGTGATCATGGCCACGAACAAGATTGAAACTCTGGATCCGGCTTTGATTCGTCCTGGTCGTATCGACCGTAAGATCCTCTTTGAGAACCCTGATCGTGAGTTTCTTTCCCCAAGAAAACTATGGACAGAGTCACTGACCCTATGCAGAAAACACCAAGAAGAAGATCTTTACCCTGCACACCTCGAAGATGTCCCTTGGAGACGATGTTGACCTGGACGAGTTCATCAACCAGAAGGATGACTTGTCTGGAGCCGATATTCGGGCGATTTGCACAGAAGCTGGTTTGATGGCGCTGAGAGAGCGCCGGATGCGTGTGCAGATGGACGACTTCCGTGCAGCCCGCGAGCGGATCATGAAGACGAAGCAGGACGGAGGCCCTGTGGAGGGATTGTACTTGTAAGCAGCGATTTGGTAGTGTACCACTTAATTTTAGCTTGGATGCGGTATCTTCTTCTATTCTAGAACTAGAGGGTTACATGAATGCAAGTGAACATTGAACAACTGATTCCATTCCGCGACGATGCGGACTGGCGTGGGTCTAGCCGAAGAGAAACAACAAGCCTCGCTTGTCTAGGTGGGTATATCAAGCAATACTCAAGTTTGACCAAGCCCATAAAAAAGCGAAT
Organism: Aspergillus sp. MEXU 27854; assembly: GCA_019721355.1. Classification (NCBI taxonomy): domain Eukaryota; kingdom Fungi; phylum Ascomycota; class Eurotiomycetes; order Eurotiales; family Aspergillaceae; genus Aspergillus; species Aspergillus sp. MEXU 27854. The sequence goes on from JAGMTT010000002.1 coordinate 1,006,936, forward strand.
TGTCAACAACGTAAAGGGATATCTTACTGCTCATCCTCCGCCTCCCGCGGAAGGGCTTTTGAATACAGTTTTCTCAGCTGCTGGCACGCACCCCAAATCCGCCGTCGATTTCCTAGGCCCATAAACTTCGGGTCCATGCCAGGTTCTGGGGTGGTTTTCTTGTCGAGCCACAGATAGAGTGTCTTGAAATCCAGGTCAAACGGATGATCCGATAGTATGTCTGGCAATTCCCAAAACCATTTCATTTCACGGTACATGCGTTGCTTCCAGTATCGACTTGGCTCAATCGCCCGACAGACCGATGCCGACAACTTCGCGAGCTCAAAAAGCGAGCACGGTGGGAGCATATCGAGAATGATAAGCAAGACTTCGGCGGGTAGACTGCCGAATGGATCAACTACAGCGTGACGCAGGTCGACCTTGATGTCGACGGATGGCTGCCTGAAAGTGTCGTCGTGTTTGATTTTATCGCGGAGGAACTCTTCTGGCTCGCCATCGAAAGATGTCGGATGTGCTACGCAGTACTGCTTTGCTGTTACTTTCGCTTCCTAGTTAACGCAACTATGGAACTTACTTCTTCGCCGGGTTCGCTGATCCAGTAATGGTTAGGACCTTCGATATCACCGTAATCCATATCAAGTCTCATTTCTGTACCTGTATTAGTAGTTTGGCTCCGTGAATCTTACGGTGGAACTCACGTCCGGGATTGATGTCCATCATCACCTTATACAGGACCTTTTTGTTAATGTTGTCGAACTTTATGTCGTTGAAGATCGAGTACAGTAGGAGCTCGAAGCAGCACAGATGAAAGGGGAAAACGCAGTTAATGGTGGTATAGCTAGGACATGGAGTCAGACGCTCTGTGCTCAACAAAAAGCAGGCTGTTTACCAGAAATACGTATCCAACGATCCTTCTCCATCAACAAGAGTGACGCTATTCTACTAGATGATTAGCCATCCTCCAGCCGATTTTCCAGCGGCGGCGATCATCGAATACATACCAGATTATGCTGACTGTTCACCGGGCCTTTGATAAACCCTCTACCGCATGTCAACAGATGTCTCGCACATACGTTGAAGAAGTGGCGCGGCATACTCCCCCGTCCAATCATCCACACCGAGACAATAGATGCCATGCAGCCACTCTGTGCTTTCGGGGCCGACGAGGCCAGGATCGTATCTCGTTAGATCGTTTGGGTTGTAGGGTGCCTCGTCCGACTCGTCATCGCTGGACTCGTCATTGCTGAAATCGATGCGCACGCCTTGCCCGGTTGCTTTCTCCAGCCGTTTGGCTTCCACGTACTTTCGGCGTCTTTTGAGGGCTTTGGGAGATGAGGAGCCGATTGCCCAGATTCCTGCGGGGCCGCTGCAGATTGCGCAATAGAATTGAGTAGTCATAGTGCATGTAATTGAGAAACTGGTACAATTTGTACTCCGTTCTCGAGGCCTTGGAAGAAATGAACGTGACGTGCAGGAATACGAGGATGAGCGGCATGGGGAGTATGGGGGCCAAGCTAATTACAATTGTATATAACGGGAAGTCGAAGCCTCTCATAGACATACAGAAAATTTGAATGCCATGATCAGCTCTGGGGTGTATCATCAACCAACAAAGAGACATTCGTCAATTCATTGAATCTATATTCATCTGTTTCCTGTCTCCAGTCCTTCAGTTGATCATCTGCATATGTGTTGCCTGAGGCATCAGGTATATACAAACCAAACAAACTTCGTAAACCAGGCAAACAACGTCTCATCGCGTCGGCGGTCTTCCACTCCAGCCTGGACCCAAGTCTATCGCAACAACACCCTTGCATCCAAAATGGACGGTTTCGACGAGGAAGCCTTCAAGAAGTTCTTCCCGACAAGCTTCGGTAAACAACAAAAAGGCACCGATGTGGGCGCTCAGATTGACCGCACCAAGCGGAAGCATGTCGCTGCCAAGCCTGATGGCGATGATGAGGCCGAGAAGGCAGGTCTGAGTAGCGAAAACGTCGACACCCAAGTTGCTGCGGATGAGCGCAGAGATCAAGATCGCGACGATAGTGACGATGATTCCGACGACTCTGACTCCGATTCGGATGACGAAGACGAGTTCCCCGTCTCCCACGAGCTCATGCTCAAAACCCATGAACGCGCCGTGACCACTATCACAGTTGATCCCGCAGGATCGCGACTCATTACAGGCTCTACAGATTGCACCATCAAACTACATGACTTCGCTTCGATGACACCGTCGACCGTACGCGCCTTCAAATCAGTCGATCCGTCTGCCAAAAAACAGTCCGCGGCGCAGGATGCGCATGCGGTGCACTATGCCGGTTTCAACCCTCTTTCACCGGGCTATGTTCTCGTGGTGTCCGCTACGCCGCAGCCTCGGATTCTGGATCGCGATGGAGAGACGGTGACGGAGTTTGTGAAGGGAGACATGTATCTGCGGGACCTGAACAACACGAAAGGTCATATATCGGAGACGACGAGCGGCGCATGGTGTCCGACCGATGAGAACCTCTGCGTGACTGCGGGAACCGATAGCACGGTGCGCATCTGGGATGCGAACATGGGTCGGTCGCAGAAGGAAGTCATCATGTACAAATCGCGTGTCGCCGGTTCCGCTGGTCGGAGCAAGATGACCGCCGTCGCTTGGGGTTCCCCCAAGCAAGGCGGTCCCAATGTTCTTGTCGCGGCTGCGCTTGATGGTAGCCTGATGATGTGGAGTGGTAACGGGCCGTTCCATCGGCCAAGCGGTGAGATTCGAGATGCTCATGCACGGGATACGTGGACCAGCGGCCTGGATATTAGCTCGGATGGCAGATTGGTCGTCACCAAGGGCGGAGACGATACGATTAAGCTTTGGGATACCAGGAAATTCAAGCAGCCGATTACGACTGTTGCGCATCCCTCGAGTTCCTTCCGGTATCCATCCTCGAATATCGTTTTCTCGCCTACCTCCGCCAATGTTCTCACGGGGTCAGAAACTGGGCATCTGCATATCTTGAACCCGGCCACGCTGAAGCCTGAGTTGGTCACCCCCGTCACACCTGGATCGGCTCTGATCACAGTACAATGGCATGAGAAGCTCAATCAGATCCTAACCGGGTCTGCGAATGCCGAGACCCATGTCTTGTATAACCCCAACATGTCGACGAAGGGTGCGGCCTTGGTTATGTCCAAAGCTCCGAAACGCCGTCACATCGACGATGACCCGAATCTCACGATGGATCTCTCTCAGGGGATCTCGGGTGACAATGTGGTGGTCGGATCGAACGGCGTTCCTCATTACAGTTCGGCAACCTGGTCCGCCCGGCATCCGACCATCGGACTCACAGCCTCGGGTCGTCCCAAGGACCCCCGACGACCTCATCTACCGGCACAGACACCGTTTGCCAAGTCGAATCCGGATGAGAAACATATTCGGGAGAACATTCCGCTGAGTTCCATGCGGGACGAGGATCCTCGAGAAGCTCTCCTCAAGTACGCCGAGAAGGCTAAAAAGGATCCTCTGTTCACCAAGGCATGGCAAGAGACTCAGCCAACGCCGATTTACCGGGAGCTGAGTGATGACGAAGAGGAGCCTGAGAAGAAACGAGCGAGGCGATGAAGGCGGTTTGACCTTGATGTGAACTGGGTCTCGGAGAGAAGTACCCGACAATTCCTGTACATAGATACGTTTGGATAGCAACGATGGAAGCGATCAGACCATTTCGGCGATCGACAACCCCCCTCGCATTCCTAAGAAAATTAGTGTCCAAGCAAGAGTCTTCTGAATAGCATCAGGTGGATGAGACCTGCTCGATGACGTTGAAGGGGGCGGGGGTGGATCAGATCCAGTGAGCGCTGATCGCCAACCCAATAATCAATAGTCGCGAACTGCGCTCGACTTCCAACTCTTTAGTGACTGCTTCTGCTTCCACCATGCTGCTGCGCTTGGACTATCGCGCTCCTCCTCCGTCCTCGCACGTGCGCCCAGTACGATCCTTTTAGCCTGTCCAGTGACCTCCGTTTCTTCCCCCGCCGATTTCCTTCCTTCGACTCCGCGTCTGCCTGTTGGGGTGTACCACCATCCAACACCAAATCTTTCAGCCTCAACACCACCACCTCCGATTCCCTCCGTTCCCTCCTACCGTCGAGTCTCGAAAGATATATTCTCTCCGGTGGATAGAAGAAGATTCCGTCGCGAACCAGATTACAGAATGCAGTGTTGGACAACAGCATGAACCGCCGTTGTCTCGGGTTGACGAAAAACGCTCACGAAGGACCACCTCACTTGGGGTGGCATCAAAGCCGCGTCAAAATCTCTGTTGCGCCTATTATTCTGTAAAACACGACTGCTATATCCCAGAAAGAGCTCGAGTCTGTGCTATCAACGACCTTATCCACCTCACCGGAGGCAGCGGACGTCTCGGAAAGGCTCTTGTGCCGGTCGACCTCCACCCCCTATTTCGCCGCGTTCTCCTTCACCTCATACATACATGTCCCGGATGGATTATACGCAGGAAGAAAGTTTTGCAGCTGGTCTGCTCACAGCGTTGCTCTCCGCCGGCCCTTCGCCAACCCTGTCTCAACATGTCTTCGCTTCGTCGGCGCAACCGACGCCCACTCCGACCACACCTCCCGGGGGCGACGGTGACAGTGGAGGAGGGCCTATGAAGGAGTGGTCTTCGTTGATCGGAATTGTCACGGCGTTGGCCGGAAATGTGCTGATCTCCTTGGCCCTCAATATCCAGCGGTACGCGCACATTCGGATCGCGAGGGAGCTGGAACAGGATAAGTTGCAGCAAGAACTGGACTGGAAACGCGCCAATCCGGACCAGGTGACCACCGGGTCTTATGGGGCTGTCTCTGGACCTTATGGCGATGATGTGCGGCGCGGCAGGAGCCATGACCGACATTCTGCTCCCTATCGAGATGAATCGCCGTACCATGATCAGCCGCATATCGATACCGGAGACGACGAGCATATGGACAATCGCTCTGACTCGCACGACCAGATGCGGGACTCTTTCCTCTCTGACCAGACGGCGCGTCCGGGCGATAGTCTGCGCCGCAAGTCTTACCTTCGCTCGCCGTACTGGTGGGTTGGTATCGTTCTCATGTGTCTCGGGGAGACCGGAAACTTCTTGGCCTATGGATTTGCTCCCGCATCTATTGTGTCGCCGCTCGGGGTAGTTGCATTGATTTCGAACTGCGTTATCGCCCCGTTCATGTTGAAGGAGAAGTTTCGGACTCAGGATTTTTGGGGAGTGGTCGTTGCGATTGCAGGTGCCGTCGTCGTAGTTCTCAGTGCCAAATCGTCCGAGGAGAAAATTGGACCCCATGACATCTGGGTTATGATCACCCGTTGGGAGTTTGAGCTGTACCTGGGACTTACAGCGGCATTGATTATCGGTCTGATGTGGGCTAGTGGCAAGTATGGTCCACGGACTATTCTAATAGATGTTGGATTGGTAGCATTGTTTGGTATGTACCCTGCGACATGTTTGTCACCCAGGTCGCTAATCACAGTCTCAGGTGGTTACACTGCTTTATCCACCAAAGGCGTCTCATCTCTTCTGTCATTTACATTATGGCATGTCATCACTTTTCCGGTGACTTATCTCCTGGTGTTTGTCCTTGTTTTCAGCGCCCTAATGCAGATCCGCTATATCAACCGCGCTTTGCAGCGGTTCGACTCAACCCAAGTCATCCCGACACAGTTTGTCCTGTTCACACTCTCCGTCATCATCGGCAGTGCCGTGCTGTACCGAGACTTCCAATCGTTCACCCCTATGCGGGCCGCCAAGTTCGTCGGAGGCTGCCTGCTCACGTTCCTGGGCGTGTACTTCATCACCAGCGGGCGGGTGCAAAGCGATGACGAGTCCGCCTTCTCCGTCGATGATGAGGAGGAGGCCATCGGGCTTCTGGGAAGATCGCGGTACCAGGATAGGGTCGATATGTCGCCCCCGGCACCCGTCACAAGAGCCCAGAAGGCTAGACAGAAATCTCCAATGCCCCAGGACGACGAGTTGCATTCCCCTACGGGGTCTCTGCTCAGCCATGGCATCGAAGGCATCGACGAAGGGGATCATACACCCAAGGGTGTCCTTTCCGCCGCTCCCTCTTCACCTATCGGCTCCTTGACTGCCGAGTCTGAGCCGTCGTCTGCGGGCCCTTCTTCACCTCCACTCCCATCAAACTCCTTGCTGAGAAACCCCTGGGCCGAGTCACATGAAGAAACTGCTCCAAAGCCCAGTTCTGAGCCTCAAATCCGCCCAGCCACCCCGCCGCCACACACAGAACAACCATCTAGCCCAACAATGCTCCTCCGGTTTCCAGCCGCCCCGGCCTCTGAAGACCATAACCCGCAAGCCCTTACCCCCGGCGGAACCGAGAACGCGAATTCTGGCTCGCGACACAACACCGTGCCACAGACGCCCCCGTCGCGTAGATTGCGCAATTCCATCTCCTCCCGCTTCTCACCCGGCCCTCTCCTACCGACGATCTCAGCGGGTTTCAGTGCGGTAGTCGCCGAGTCCCTGCGCCGCGGAGAAACCAGCCCCCTCAAAGAACGAAAGCATACAAAGCGCGCCTCAAGAGGCAAACGGCTCAGCACAACCTTCATCGACGGGTTCCTCCGCCAACGGGACGGCGAACCACGCGAACCTGGCTACGACACCGATGGCAGCGCTGGCGACGCCCACGAGGCTCGACTTGGTCTCCCCGCTCGGCTTCGTTCCACCGGCGACCTCCCCGTCGATCCACTGACCGCGGATCGCTCCGCTCCTGCCGTGGACACGACGGATGAGTCTCAGCATCACACTGTGGATGATCTCTCTTCTCTGAACCGCCTGCGGAGTCTGAGCGACTCGTGGAGTGGCGGTGTGGCCTGGCTTGGTGCTGCACTGCGCAAAGCGGGCAATGAGCATCAGGCTGCGACGCATGAGACTGCAATTGAATCTCGTGGTAGCGAAGGGGGTGATGGGGATGCGCGGGTGTGAAGATTCTTCCATGTCATCTAATTATCTCTTATCTTCGGTGGACATTTCTATTGCGGGCTTTTGTTCCGAACATATTAGGGTCATCGTTTGAAATCTGGGATTTGTAGCATAGCATAGCATACTTATATAGCCTTTAATATCTAGAGTTGTGTATATAGTTGAATTCTCAATTTCCTACATGAAAGTCTCTTGAGCTGAAGCTGTCCATCATCTAGCCAAAAAGAAAATTATCACCCTTGGGTGGGTGATACGAGCAAAAAGTATATGACAAAGCTGGGATTCGAACCCAGGTATCTTTCGAAACACGGACACGAAGCACCACTCCGAAGAGTCGTACACACCTGAACCGTGCGCCATAACCACTCGGCCACTTTGCCACGTGGTATTATGAGGCTCAAAATCTTGACACCATGAAGTGAACCGCGAATAGATAAGAGCCTGTGCGTGCTTTTCATAACTTCCAGGCGCAACTCAAAGTCGCTCATATCATAAGAGTATCCAATTCTGACCAGGTGTTGACGGGATAGGGAGACAAAGGATCGAGTGCGAAATACCAGTCAAGATCCAAGTCTCTCTGTTGCAGGCACGGTTAGATATGGGAAATAGTCTGTTAAACTTATAGGTGCGTAACTCACAAAATCGCTGCCTGCGGCATCTTCCAAAGTAGCTGGCTGTATATTGGTTCGAGAATCGTTCGTTGTCCGCAATACATCTCGTGACACAGCCGTTCCTGATTGCACCCCCCGTATTGGAAAGGCTGTGTGGCCCTATTGTTCGATAGTGGTCAACACATGCACGGCCGTTGAGGCGTACAGGAACTTACTAATTGAGATGCTCCATGACCCGATCCTTCCGTCTGAGTTGTTTCTTCCATTAATAGTTCCCGGCAGCGACGAGATGCCAACGGGCAAGCGTCGTCTATTGTTAAAACTGTCTCGCCCGATGACCCGTCAAGATTCTGCGAGCCTTCTGTAGCCAATACTTGGCTTTTGATTGAAGTAAAAAGCATTGTCAAGATACTGAAAACTTTTGTTGCCCGCTTCTCTGACCGAACCTTGCACTCGAAATATCTGATCGCGTTCTCCACACTCTGAAAAAGTGCCATGCGCTGGTAGTATGCGCTTTGGTCCATATATCCCCATATAGTACCAGGGAATGGGTCGACCACTCGGTCTTTAGCCTGCAGGCGTAGCTCAAAACAGATAGTTGTGGCAGCGTGGAATATATCATCTCGGAACATCCCGCCTTTGAGCTGTAGGATGTGCGAGCAGACGTTGGCTTCGTTGACCAACTGGTCGGAAGGAAGACTTCCCGGCGTATACTCCAGCTGAGCGAGCAGCGCTAAGCTGGTCTGCACGCAGACCCGCCTGGAAAAGACATAAGGCTCTCCCAAGGTCTCTGCGAGCTTTAGGAAGAATGGCCTATGGAGAGCGAGCAGGCATCGGTAGTGGAGAAAGAGAAAGAATGATCTGCGAAATTCTGGGCAGCTGTCGTCGGTCTCAGTAGAGGTTCCAGCTCTACCGGTATCTCGTAGTTCAGAGGGAGCATGCGCAAGCTCTGCGGAGAGACGTTCACTGAGCTTCATAATTTCATCGTAGTTGACACTCAACCGCACACGGTTGACAATTTTCGAGATCGTCATCCTGGTCTGTACTGTCTGCGCAAGTGCAATTTGGAAAGAAGTTCTAGTCAACGTGTTGAGTGGCTTTGAAGGAGGCAGGCAAGGTGAGTCAACAGAAAAATCTTCATCGTCGGTATTAGATGGAAAGGGACAATCGAATTCGTCCCACGATATTGCCAACGGTAGTCCACCATATAGCGAAGCTTGAAGTTCCAGCTCTATGATCGTCAGCCAGAGCCTTTTGCGAACTTCTGCCCAATAGGGAGAGATATGGGAGAAGTTGGCTGGGTCTCGATGAAGGCCCATCAACATCGCTTCTCGAATGAGAGACCCTGAAGCCATGCCAGCTAGATCGCCTTCCCAGGCAGTCGCTTGCTGCGCCAGCAGCAGCAAGCACTTAATTTGAACCACATCCACACTAAGTTGAGCATGACTCGTCATGAGTGCCAACCAGGTGGCAACTGCTTCGATCCAGTTGTGGCATGTCTGCATTAAGGAGCGCTGGTTCAACCCTGCTGACTGTAGCGCTTCCCCGGAAGCAAAGCATCCAGAGCACGCCATCAACATAAGGAGTTTTGCAAGAAAGAGGTCTAACGCAAAGGAGCCATCAGTCTGCGATTCTTCGTGATCCCAGAAGGTATTCCACTCCCCCAAAAAGGTGGGGACGTGTAATATCCGAAGCGTGTTTTCGAAAGTCGAGAAGTACAACTGCATTAGATGTTCAGCCAGTCCACGGTTGGGCAATAACTCTTTCAACTTTAGGGACTGCTGCTGGTCCCACCGCCACCGTCTATCGGGCCCTCTCAGATCATGCTTTAGTCGCTTCAGCGTCAAATATTCAGTAAACTCCGAATTCGTGAGGCTTTGTTTGTTCCGATAGTAGTCATGCAGATGGGCATTCAGATCCGGAAACTTCAGTTGATTCCGTCAGTTAGGAATGGTGGAGTGGAAGGAGCACTTGTCTTACCATACCGAGGGTCGTCGCCCAGTGAGTCCGTCCAAAGAACCTCGTTCTCTGTTGCTTCCCTCGAAACGACAACGGAGCCAAGGATTGCGAGAAGCTATCCGTTGGCAAGGATGGTGTCTGTTGCTTGCCATATCCTTGATAGCCGTGAGAAGATCTAGGGGGAGTGGCGGCATGGTGTGACTCCAATGCACCCAACGGCGATGACGGAGGGGGACCACGGCCGCTGACGGTACTTCGCCTGGATGGTGCATTGTATGATGTATTGAGTGATGTAGAAGCATCTGTGGTGGATGAACGATGTGTAGTATCTGGATTCTGCGTATACCTTACGGAGCGCGACCTGATCGGGGTTGTGGATGTTGTTTCCGGTGATAGAGAAGAAGTTGGAGGTTGAGGGTAAGTGCAAGCGTCTTGGGTGTTTGACCGTACACACTGGCCACAGGGATTTAGGCGGTCACATTTGACTTTGCGTCTGCGACACGGAGTACATGAAAGGGCTGATCTATTTCTTCGAGAGAGGGTGGTTCTCTGGGGGTTCACTCTCATGATACTCCGCTTCGCTGCGTGTAACTGACTCGGTTGCGGAGGGTCCATGATCGGATTAGTGAGGACTGGAGATCCCCTATAGCAAGTAAAAAGGGAGCACGAACTGAAGATGTGCAGATCTGAGTTATGATTGTAGATGACGAAGATGAAGAGAAGATGTTGGGATGATACATCGGCGGAATTTATGCCGAATGGAGAAGGTAGTGTGCCCGACCCGAAGCCTTACCATATCTAGTAGTTTCCGGAGAACCTGCTTTCCTAAAGGGGTAACTACACATTGGCAACCTACTATGCAGCAAGCAATAGCTTAATGAAACCGATTTCGCGTACAAAACAGCAATCGGAAGTTGGTACCTATTTGTAGTCTTATCCTTTGGTTTCAAGAAAGATAGACGAGCGTAACATCAATCGATGCAATCGATCTACACAAGCAAGAAGCCATAATGGAAACATCAGCTGCATCACAATCCGACCTCAGCCAGAGTCCGACCCAAAGACGCTATCCGCGGCAATGATGGCGATAGCCACAATCTGTAAAGGTCAGCGCATGTAGCAGGCTTTGGCGACCCAGAAAGAACGCACCAAAGCCATGTCAACCCCAGGAGTGATGACAATATCCAGAGCAGGCCGATGAGCCCTCCGCGCACCAGCGGTCAGCGCCAACCGATCATTGTGGCGGACACTTTCGCACACTTCCGCAACCCGTCTATCCCCATCGATCACATCGAAGCTCTGCAACACGCGCCCATGCCGCTCAATCACCAGCGTGAGCTCCTTCTCGGCCGCCGACTTGGTGTCTCTTGCGGCCGCGTTCCTCAGCGTGATGCTAAAGTTTCCAAAGGCGGGCGCGAACCGCGGCGTGCCGGTGGCCAGCGTGACGCCGCGCTCATCCCCAGGCAGAGTAATGTACCATGCGCTCTTGAGGGAGATCTTCTTGTGGAGCTCAAAGAGCGGTAGTCCGGAGGCATCGCGGAACTCGCGACAGGAAGCATTATTGTATTTCCATCCACTGGCGGTAAAGACCGTCTTCCCATCTTCGTCTTTGACTTTGTATGCGTCCGCAGACTGGGCGTCACCGTGGGGACTGAGAACGAGAGTTGCTTTCGAGTCGGTGATGTAGTCTTGTCGCAAGGCGACGGGGCGATTTGGCGATTTCAGAGGCTTGCGAGGTCTGGAGAAGACCTGGTGTTGCATTCGTGCTTGAGAGTAAGCCGTAGACATCCTGACTCTTATTGACCTGCCGCGGTGATGATGAAAAAGGAACAACAAATACGGCCATCTAATGGATCCTACAAACATTCCAACCGGTTTTATACGATGAATGCTACGGGTTGCTTACTGCAAAAGAGGGGCGAAGGTCTCGTGGCTTGCCATCTTCCACGGCCCAGCCCGGCGGCCAAATCCGAGCCCCCGTTCGTTGAGCGCATGGGAGCAGACCCTGAGAAGCTTAGCGGAGAGGGACTACTTGGGAGCATGACGCCGGTGGGAATTCAAAGGACTCGAATCCCAACACGGCACCCTTCCCGAAGACCACCAGACGGCTTAGCGCCTCAATGCGCGATTTTCACCCAGAAATACCTCAAACGGTGCTGAAGTGCTGAACGAAACAGGCTAATATACCTAGTTACTTGTACCTATCGGTGCCTCGTCGTAGAGTTTACGACGATGCATCATACATTCATTATTAGCTACCTATCCATCATATATCGACTAGTACCGGCCTGCTGTTTTGGGCCTTATTCAACAACCTGTTCTGCGGTGGTCTCTCCCAGCGAAAACAATACTGCCCCTTCTTCACTGCCGTACGTCTCAACCGCGGGCCCGTCGTACAAATCGGCTTTCCGTCTGAACTTGTGCCCAGTTCGAACGGCACATTATAGTCGGGCGCGGGGGGTAGATCCGGCCATGCAAGCCGACGGGGTGCGTTGAGGTATCTTTCCAAGTCACTGTCTGACTTCCGCGTGGATATCCATTCATTCAAGAAGGTCCGAAACGTGGATACGTCAGCGTCCAGCTCGCGGTTGCAGGGCCACTCCTGGATACTCTGCACCATGTCCAAACTTCGATCCCAGTGGGGGATACTCGTGGAATATGTATCATTCGTGATTATTTCGTAAATGGTGAACGCCACACCAGTCACATCATCTCTGTCGATGCTCAAGCGCTTGTTCCCGTGGGCAGCCCAATCGAAGTCGAAAAGCCGGATCTCGTGTGTTTCAGGATCAACAAGTAGATTTCGGGGTGCAATATCTTGATGCATAATTCCCAGTTCCAGGTTCAAAAAGTCCACGAGATTGGTGAGCTGCTGCATCCATTCAAATCGGAATGGGATTTCGGGGTCGTCAAGGGTTCCACCTGAAATATACTTCGTTGTGAATCCGACCACCCGAGATTCCTCGTCTTCGAGGACAACACGATCGAACGGTACGATGTTCGGATGTGGGGGCAGACTTTTGAGGATATTCAGTTCGTCCCAGGCCATTTGTTTTCGCAGGGGTTTATCTAATGGGTTGAATTTGAAGGCAACTTTCTGAGGGATCCCGAATTCGTCTTGGTATACCGAGAGATCAACACCGGGGGCAAGCCGATCAAGCTCCTGGAGCTTCGAGTACCGGATTGTACGGCAATTGGTCAGGCATTCAGCAACCATCGAGAAGGGGAGATAAGCAACAAATTGAGTATCATCCTCTTCCGGATCGGTCGAGACTGCAGTAATGAGCCCCTTGTCGTCCACTGCAACCGCGCGAACGTTCGGTGACAGGTAGTCAGCAAATTGCACCAGAACCGAGATTTCTATGTCTTCGTCGGGTGGGAACAGCCTAGCAGTGCCTTTGACTTTAACCATCCGCAGCTGATCCCAATCCCAGACGTTGCAATGGGTTTCAGTCGTTGGGTTCTCTCTTGAGCCGAAGTAGGCTTGGCCCTCGGAAAAGAATCTGTCTTGAAGCTTTATCATTGTAAACAGCGATTTGTATAGTGTGTTTCGACAATTTTTGCAAAGGCCCAATCTTGACGTTGACTGGATGCGAATGGTGGATTTCTGACATTCCCAACGGAATATATGCAGGGAATTGACCACGTGACTGGTGGAAACGGGCAGAAGGGGAGTATTTCCATGTTCTATCTATCTGTTGGTGTCTGGAGATGTGCCTGACTCAAGTCATTGTCAAGGCGAGCGTTGGTGTACCGTGTACGGAATAAATATCTCAGAGCACGTCGCGAGCTGGAAAATCCTCTAGAGCTCCTTCTTTCGAGAAAACCGAGCCCCAATATCACCCGCAAGTAAGGCAAGTCAAGTCGATAAACTCCTGGTATAAGCCAACTCTTTAGCAGTAATATATGCATAGGGGAGAGACTTGAGAGCGAAGCTCGCGGAAAGTTTACGGGTAGCGTATGTTCGATCTTCCGCCGGGGAATAAGATGTTAGTGCAGGAACTCGCCTACTATGAATGGAAGAAGAAACACTCAATAGTCCAACGACTTAGGCGGAGGGATCGGGTCATGGAGTATCTTCACCAGTAAATTTTTGTCGCCCGAACGGTCTGAATGTTTTATAAACCACTATCGAATAACAGGGCCATACAGCCGTTCCAATACGGGGTGTATATTTAGGGACGGCTGTATCACCAGATGCATCGTGGAAGGCGTACATTCTTCAAGGGTTTGCAGGTCAAGCACAGGAAGTCCAATATGACGCTTTTGCGTATTATGGAAGCCTCAACCTAGGGGGATCGTAATCCCCTACCTACCTAGGGGCCTTTGCAGTGATACGCATCAGACATCAGGATTTGGCAGTGCAGATAACCCAGGCACCAATATATTACTGGCTTCTAAGGAAAAGCCGGTGGTAAAGTTTGCCATATGTAATGAGAACCTCAAACGCAATGAGGGTTGTAATGCCTCAGGCACCCCGAAGTTCCTTCACTATAAATGTTCTGTTCCTGCCTTGAAACCCTCACTTTATCTTCTTCTTCACCTTCAGGTCCCACTCGATTTTGTCGCGGTTCTTATTTGACTCCTTTCTTAAACGACCATCTGAGCCAATGTCGCTTTTCTCTATCGCACATCCCTCCCCGTTACTACTTTTATCTTCCACCTTCCTCCGTCTCCTCTGTACCATGAGCCAACCCGTGAACATGCACCTCACAGCGAGGATCCAATCCCTTCTGGATAAAGCCGGTTGGGGTTCCATTCAGCTAACGCCGGACGAATTCAACGAGGTCGAACCCTTTCTCGAGGACGAGAGGAAACATATCAAGTAAGTATACTTCTCATATATACATACCCTCGCTAATGGACGACTACTATGCAAGATACAAGATACGCCCATAACTCTTTTACCGGTATTGTCCGGTTTGAAATGCCTACTTGGATGCATGAGAGCGCAAGAACCTGGACGAATCAACGGGTAATGTACCGTATATATTTCCTACACAAATGTTAACTAGCACATACGACCATAGGGTGTGGAGAACAGGGCTTCCCGTCCGCTCAGCCGTACTTAAGCCACACGCCGGCCGGTTAGTAGTTGGGTGGGTGACCACCAGCGAATCCCGGCTGTTGTATGTTTTTGTTTCATGGCTTTTTTTGCGTTTCTTTTCCAGAAGAAAGCTATCAGACTGGAAATTTGGGTTGCCCATGTCGTAATTACTAAAACCAGTCTATCAACAAAGAAAGAGTGGATAGGAAAGAGCCAAAAATCAATTTACATCATCTCCTGACCTGCATGCTATTCGCAGCAGGACAAGTCGGTACAGAGGTTCCCACAGAGGAGCTGGCAGCGTTCACCATGAGCGACAGCGTCCCCTTCTGATCCCTGGCTCACTGCCCTTAACAATGCGCTGTCTGGCGGGGCGGAGATGGCTTTCTTATTTGCTGTCTGGGATTCCGGTTGAAGCGTCACGGAATGGATCCCATACGCGTGGAAGCACTCGTTAACCGTTTGTGCGAGCTTGTGGAAATCGAGATCATCGTCTTCCAAAACAATGTGGGCCGAAGCAAGCGATTTCTTCTGGTTTAAGCGCCAGATATGAAGCTCATGCACGGCACGAATCCCGGGTATCTAGGTTCATGTCATCAGCATGCTCAAAAGGGGGCATGCGTTTGGTATGTACTTACCTGTTCTAAATCATGCTTCACGTCCTCATGTTCAACGCCATCAGGGGCGCTTTGGAGCAGAATCAGACCGCTTCTCTTGACTGCTCACTTGTCAGATATCTGTCACGAAATACACTGTGCGGATGACTAACTCAAAGGAAGAGACGAGAAGAGTATCATAATTGCAATCGCCATGCTCACGGCCGGGTCGGCATAATACCTCCCACCGTAGTCGGCCAGCCAGATGACGAGGCCCGTGATGATAACACCAAGGTTGTTTGCACAGTCGCCCATTATGTGGATGAAGACGCCCATCAAGGCCAGGTCGAAATTCCTCTTCTTAGGCCTGGCGGACGAGGCGTTCAGATAGTGTTTATGATGGACGTGCTAATCTCGTAAGCATCGCAGCCATCATGCAGGAGTTAGAAGGATTGAAGGGTAAAGCACACCTTTCCATTTGCTAGAACACTAGAATTGGTGTTTGTTGCATGTCCACTCTCTGGCTCATGCTCCGGGTGCTCATGGACGTGATCATGCCTGTGACTATGTCCATGCCCGTGGCCATCTCCGTGATCATGTTCTGTACGGCTCACCTGTCAGTAAGCCTACACTATGCGGGACGGATAACTTGACGTACCATGTAAGAACATAACACTGATGAGGTTCAGACCAAAGCCGACACAGCCGATAATCATGACAAGCTTGGGTTGTTCGACCTCTGCAGCGTAAGACGGTTAGTATTGCTATTCAAGGACGATGGTGGTAGAAGGCATGACGGACTCTCCAACTTGATAAAGCGTTCGATAGACTGTAAGAAAATACTAATGCCCAGTCCAAAGAGCAGGACACCATTGAAAAAGGCGCCCACGAGTTGTGATCGTTGCCATCCGAATGTCAAAGCCTGAGGCGGGGAGCTTTTTTCTTCAACCTGACGGAAGTGAGTCAAATATAAAGAGTAATAAGATCAGCTGCTTACAATAGCGGCAACAAGCGCAACAGCGAATCCGACAATGTCGCTCAGCTGGAGTATGCTAGTTAGTTCCCAGGATTGCGTAAACAACTCGTCTTGGGTTAGAATCCAGAAGAGCCGTACATAATGAAAAGCATCTGCCACCAAAGCCAGAGAACCAGTGTAGAAGCCGACTATGACAAGGTCAGAGTATAGTTCTTCGACAGTAGAAAGGATAAGAGCATACCAGCTATCTCCGCTATGAAGAAGGACGTGGAAATCCCAATTACAGCGCTCAGGCGCTGGATCCGGGAGATTTTGAAATTCATTTCTGGATAAGTGATAATAAGTTGATGTGAATTCGACGAGCTGAATGCAGGGCGATCTTCGTATAAAAATACTGATCTCTTTAGGGCTGGTTGTCTGAGCCACTGATCAGCACGGAGTTGGCATTGCCCGATAGGGAAGTCCGACCGGCCGACACCCGGCCGCACAGTAAATTTCCGTAAAAGGAAGGCATTATATCCGCAGCGCATGTCAGGCCTGAAGGGACCGTCAACGATGTGGACTCGAAAGAGTCTGGCCATTTCCACAGGAGTGACTAGACAATTTAGTTTGGTCCAGAGTCCGGATGGCGATGGATTTGCTTTCAGTTGTGGCGATTTTTGCCTGGGACGAAGCACCACTCTATGTACACTCAAGGGATCGTGTTCAATATACCCTTCCTTCCTTCTTTCATATGAAACCTCTCAATGACAGGCCTTTCCATATTTCCGCAGACGCAGATAATTATAAGGCAATGGCGCCATATACCCCGCTGCCATGGACACTGCCGCCGCCATCCAAAACTGAGGGTCGCCAACGTCCACCACTCCCCCAGTCAGATGATAGTCGACAACATTCTCCGCCGCCTCCATCGCCAGCATGGAGACCATGCTCATTCCCATGGCCGTGCGAGCCGCCATCGGCCACGACAGCTGGTCAACTCCTCGCCGCAGAAGAATCGTCTCGACAATGATCGAAGTCGTGATTCCAGAGGCCACTACTCTCGTTAGAGACTATCGCACATACAGGGTAGGGGAGGGACTGACTCGATGCTCCCATGATGAAACCCATACCAAGGCCGGGATAGTAGGTCTGTAGCATCCATAATGCAGAGAAATCGCCAACCGTACAGCCAACGAGACAGCGAAGTGTGTTGATCCCCGCTCGTTTCCAGGTAGACCTGCAAGTCCAGAAGCCAGAGTCCCAAACTGATCGGGAAGTCGGGAGGGCTGCAGGGCTTGCAGCTGCTTCACTGGATTTCTGACAGGTCGTCTTCCGACTAGACTTGCTAGACTGACATGCGTGTGCAGGAGAGAAGCTTGCAAAGAATCGAGGGGGAGGAGCAAGACGACGCGGAACTCCTAGCTGCCACGCACGGAGAGCTTGACCGGCGCGATTCATCTTGGGAAGATTAGTGAATGAAGGTGAGATATTACGAGCGTCACTGGCATTTCAACTTCTATTTGACAGTACGCATGCCGCCACTGATGGTGATGGTTGATGACTGATGGCTCACGCAAGTTCACGCAAAAAACGCGCACGGAGGAAAACCGCCATCTTATCTCCGAGCTCCACCAGATCCGAGCACAAATGCCTCGCCTGGAATGGAAGTATATAAAACCACCCGAATCATTCATCCAAGTCATTCAACTTAGAGATCAAGTACTCATCCATACGAAACTCCATCATCTTCAATCCTCAAGACTATTCTCTTCTCATATCAAAGTTCAAGTTGGACCCAATACAAAACGCCATGTCGGAGCATCAATACAAGTTCAATGTCCAAATGGGCTGCTCTGGCTGCTCCAATGCCATCAAGGAAGTCCTAGAGGGACAAAGTGGTCAGTATCAACAAGACTTTTTCGATCTACCGCAAACATTGCATAGTGCTGACTGCATCACCTACAGGTCTGAAATCTTTGAATATCAGCCTCGAAGAACAGTCTGTTTCCGTCGTTGCCGACGAATCGCTTTCCTACACCACCGTTCTCAACGCGATCAGACAGAAGGGGAAGACTGTGAGGAGCGTTGAGGTTGATGGCGTTGCGCAGCCCATCTAGGGAAACCGTTCGGGATGTTGTGATCGTGTTGAATGATCAAATAATTGCATGGATTAGGGTTTCATACTAGCATTCATTTAAACAGTTTCCCTGAATTATGCTTACAAGTGTAGCAATTGTACATGAATATATCACAAGCGATTCAATAATGCACAGAAGTGGTCATCCAAAACCAATGTAAGAGACCTATCGATCTTTGACCATTTTTAAACCAGAGCGACAACACCCAGCACGGCTCCCGCAACAGCCATGAAAGAACCTCCCATGAGACTACCGGCGTTGGTATCAGTTGTCGTTTCCTGAGCACCATCACCGCTTGTGCTAGACGCGTCGCCAGCATTCTGAGCGCCGGTGGACCGGGTGGGAGGTTTGGTAGTCGACGGCGCGGCAGTGTTTCCAGCGCTTCGTTGCGTCGATGAAGCCACAGATGCCATGGTGGAGGAGGCGATGCTGTGCTCCGTCTCCTTGGCGGGGGCTGCGTCGGTGGTAGGGCTCGATGAGGTGACCGTGGCGCTGGTCGAGGCCAGCGAAGCCGAGGGAGTCCAGCAAGAGAGCGTTGACCTGGTGGAAACGTATACCTCCGTGCCCTTGTACGCGGGGCATCCAGGGACGTCGGTCTTGGGTGGCGCGCGGCCGCCTCCACAGTCGAGCGGATCGCACACTTCGCCGTTGGTCGGGTCGAACCAGTGGACGATTCTATCTTCGCAGGTTGTGTAGCTGCGGGTTGTACAGTCGGCCCAAACCGCCTTTGCCAGGAGCAGCAGCGGGATTGCAGACAGCGTGGGCTTGAGCATCATGGTAGAAGGAAAGTGATGAAGGTCCGATAGGCAAGATGGTTTGTAGAATTAGCTGGTGTGTCTGAATCACATAAAGGAGAAGGGGCTATATATGTCACTTGCGAGTCGGCCATGGCCGTTGACCAACTCCGCCAAGGTACAAGGTAGCATCCTAGGCCATCGCCTACTCAGTAGTTTCTAGTTCCTATTCCTGATTGGGAATGGACGTGGCGTACAAGTCCAGACATCTTTGTCTTCCAGAGATGGCGGCGAAAGGGGTTCAACTGCAGGTCCCATTTCTAAGGTCTGGTGAAAACCATAATAGGGACGCCCCATTACAATTAAAAGGGTATAATGCAGTTGGAATGTGATTCTATACGAGTTGTGGTTGGTCTGTGGTGGGAGAAGGGTGGCGACAACCGGTTGTGAAAAGCTCATCTCGGTTCCAAAGGAATGTGAGACATTGCGGGGACTAATTCAGGGCAATCCAGGGACTAGAGGAGTCATTCGACCCTAGGGTAGTTTGGTTCATTAGTTCATTAGACAATATGCTAGTGTCGAGATAGTTAGCTCAGTGAACTGGCAGAACATAAAGAGACCACTGAGGCTCACTCAATGAGGCTGTTTGGGTGGGTCTCTATTTCACTTTGGATTTTGGCATAGGCAATGCTCTCAGAGGTAGTTTCAATTGACTAACTGTCTAACAAGTTGCTGTCTAGGCGCAATTTGAAGAATGACATCAATTCATTCAGATCGAAGCTATTGCCATGCAAATGGTAAAGAAGTTATTCCCCTTCATGGACACGAGAAGACTGCACGCATTGAACAGGTAGGAAGTGAAGGCTATCCAACTCATGCCATACGTAACTAGTCTTGGTAATCACACTATCCTAGTAGTACAGTAAGATCATCTTCATCAACATTGGTCATGACAAATTGTATAGTTGCTCCTCTGACTCAATCGAGGATCCCGCACAAATGGCGCATCTCAGTGGCGAACACGAGGTCAACTCTGGTTCCTGCGAATCTCCCGTTCGTATCCTTGGAAGCAGTAGCCGCATTTGACAGGTATTATCTCCGAGATGCGCGTTTATTGCGTTGGCGCACCGCGAGTTCTATCACACTCGAGAAAAAACGATGCATTTGCAATCATCGCCTGGGGCATATAAATACTCCAAAATGGTCGATCAAAGGCTCCCATCTCATCTCCCTCCACAGTATCAACCATGGCGTCAACCGAGCAGAGACAGTCTCCTCAATCGAGGGTGACCACTATCCTCGTGAATAACCTGCATTGTCCATCTTGCGTCGCGAATGTGAATGACAGCCTGAACGCTCTACACCCTCCCCCCTTGTCCATCTCTACATCCATCATCCTCCATGAAATCAAAGTCGTGCATCCTATCACGCTTAGCGCCTCGCGCATCGTACGTGCCCTCCAGGATGCTGCTTTTGACATCGACAGTGTTCTGTCCGACGACTCAGAAAGTTCTGGTGCCGGAGTCCAGACTTATCAACACCAAGCAGATGCTGCCACGACAATCCAAACGCCCAATCCTCTTGCGCAATCCGAAGAACACATCCGACACTGCGATGCTTGTTCCGCACAGCTGAAAGCATTATCGTCCAGCCTGAATGATGATTTATCCTTGGATCAAAAGAATGTCAGCTCGACAATCACCCCTCACACCATCGGAGAAGGCGATCTCACCTCTGTGATGGATGATCGCCTCACTGGATCCCGAACCCGAATTACTCTCTCCATCAGCGGCATGTCTTGCAGCTCATGTGTGGGCAAGATCACCGGCGCTCTGCAGAACCGGCCGTGGATCATATCGGCCGACGTCAATCTCTTGACCAGCAGCGCTGTCATCGTCGTCACGGATAGATCGCACACCGATGAAGTCATGGACACCATCAAGGAGGCAGGATATGCCGTCGAGCTGATCGACTGCGAAGAAATCCAGTCCCAGAAGCCACCAAAGACAGCTGGACTGGTCGATATCTGGCGCACATCATATGCGATTGGCGGGTTGACCTGCAGTTCCTGTGTTGGCAAAGTCACCGAAGCACTGCAGAGCCAAGATTGGGTCACCAAGGTAGACGTGAATCTCGTCTCGGCGACGGCGACAGTGGAATTCCACGGAAAGGACAATCTCGATCAGATCGCCAGCATCATAACCGACCTGGGCTACAAGGCCACTCTCAGCGACATTGAGAGCCGTGCTCCGTCTGATCAACGTACTTCCAAGCGAACTGTGACTATCCAGGTGGATGGTATGCATTGTCCGCACTGCCCTCAAAGGGTCCTGGACGCTCTCAGCTTGTATGGGGATCGAGTACAGGTTACGGATCCCCCAGCCAAGGGCCAAAACAGGCTCACGGTCAGCTACACGCCTGATGCGCCCGCCTTCACCATCCGCCATATCTTACGCGCCATTGGCGATGTGGACAAAGCTTTTACTGTTTCGATCTACCACCCTCCCACCCTAGAAGAGCGCTCGATGGCAATGCATCGCAGGCACTTGTGGCAGATTGCACGCCGCTTGATTCTGGCCGTGATGACCGCCATCCCAACTTTCATCATTGGCATCGTCTACATGTCTCTGGTGCCCAAGGAAAACGCAGGCGTCAAATATCTCGAAGAGCCCATCTGGGCCGGCCAGGTCTCGCGGATGGAATGGGCGTTGTTCATCATGGCGACGCCCGTCTACTTCTTCGCTGCCGACATCTTCCATCGTCGGATGTTCCATGAGCTGAAGGCCCTGTGGCGGCCAGGAAGCAAGACCCCAATCTTGCGTCGATTCTACCGCTTCGGCAGCATGGATATGCTGATGTCTCTGGGGACCTCCATCGCCTATTTCTCGTCCATTGCCATTCTAGGGATCAACGCCACCCAACCGGCACATGGCCACAGAGTGACGCACGTGGAGTCCTTCTTTGATTCGGTCGTGTTCCTCACCATGTTCCTCATGATTGGCCGACTACTCGAAGCGTATAGCAAGGCCAAGGCCGGAGACGCAGTGAGCTTGCTAGGCAAGTTGCGTCCCACGGAGGCCGTTCTGGTTGAACCGAAAGACCCTGACAATGCGTCACTGGGCACATCAACACGCACCGTCCCGGTGGACCAACTGGAGTTCGCGGATGTGGTGCGCGTCGCGAACGGTGCCTCTCCGCCATATGACGGCACAATCGTCGAGGGAGAATCGCAGTTCGACGAGTCAAGCCTAACGGGGGAGTCAAGGCCAGTCACCAAGTCAGTCGGGGATGAAGTCTTCTCTGGAACTATCAACCAAGCAGCCCCCGTGTCTGTTCGCATCACTCGACCCTCGGGCGATTCCATGCTGGACCAAATTATTGGTGCAGTCCGCGAGGGCCAGATTCGACGCGCGCCAATCGAGCGCACCGCAGACTTGATCACAGGCTACTTTGTGCCGGTCATCACGCTCATTGCTATCCTAGACTGGATCATCTGGTTGGCCCTTGGGGTCTCAGGACGCCTGCCGCAGTCATGGCTGGATGGAAAGGCAGGTGGTTGGGAGTTCTGGTCGCTGCAGTTCGCGATCTCGGTCTTTGTGGTTGCTTGTCCATGTGGCATTGGCCTTGCTGCGCCGACGGCCCTTTTTGTTGGCGGTGGTCTCGCCGCCCAACACGGCATCCTGGTCAAGGGTGGCGGCGAAGCCTTCCAAGAAGCTAGCCAGCTGGACTGTATTGTCTTCGATAAGACAGGGACAATCACTGAAGGCGGCGAGCCGGCAATCACCGACTGCGAGACCAGCCAAGAGGCGAATATTGATGCCGTCTGGGGTGCTGTGCTGGAGCTCGAGCAGCACAGCAGCCATCCGATTGCCAAATCGATGGTGTCGTTTGCTTCTTCCAGAAAGATACAAGCTCTCAAGGCGTCGACAGTGAGCGAGGTTCCCGGAAAGGGCATGAAGGGGTCCTTTACTCTTCCAGACCAACCGTCCTCGGCCCTCGAAGTTATTGTTGGCAACGAAGCCTTGATGACCGACCATGGGATCACCATTACGCCAGAGAATACCAAAAAATTGACCACGTGGAAGGAGCAGGCCAAGTCGGTTGTCCTTGTTGGGGCCAGGGTCCAGACCGAACAGGCACCCAGCGAGTCGACATCTTGGAATCTCGCGTTGATGCTTGCCGTGGCGGACCCTATCAGACCAGAAGCCAAGGAGACCTTCGAGGCCCTTCAGAAGCGCGGAATTGCCGTGTGGATGTTATCCGGAGACAACCCAACCACGGCCCATGCAGTTGGCAAGATGGTCGGCATTCCGCCGGAGAATATCATCGCCGGTGTCTTACCGGAGCAAAAGGCGGAGAAGGTGCAATACCTCCAGATGACGCTGCAAAAGCGTCCTAACTCTGGTTTGCTGCGTCGAAAGAAGGAATTTACCGGGAGGGCGCTGGTTGCCATGGTGGGCGATGGTATCAATGACTCTCCCGCCTTGACCGTGGCTGACGTTGGCATTGCCATTGGATCTGGCTCGGACATCGCCATCTCGTCCGCCGAATTCATTCTTGTGTCGTCTGGTCTTACTTCGCTCCTGACCCTTATCGACTTGAGCCGCGTTGTGTTCAACCGGGTCAAGTACAACTTCGGCTGGGCTTTGGTGTACAACTGCATTGCTATACCCGTGGCTGCCGGGGTGTTCTATCCGATCGTTAGCAATGGCAACCATGTCCGATTGGACCCGGTCTGGGCTAGTCTGGCGATGGCTCTGTCTAGCGTCAGTGTTGTTTGTAGTAGTCTTCTGATGAAGACTCGGTTGCCGCTTGTCGGCTTCAGGGCGGCCAAATAAGGTCTGTGTTGAGTTTTGTGGTACGACTTATTGAGATTGATTTTCATGTCTATGAGAATACTTCCTCTATCGATTGTGTGATATATAATAGTTTAGTTTCCTGTTGTCATGGGCAAAGTGAATCTTTCTGGACGACGTGTTGATTGATGCTCCTGCGAAATGTATCTAGGTCTAGCTTGATGAGATACCTGCTCTATCCCCACACCCAACCTCTACATTGTCACATAGTATTGATTTACCTGTATACTTGGAGTCAGGATGCGTTCTGGTATACTTGAGGCATTATTGCTAGCTCGGATATACCCACTTTTTAGCTTCAATGCTAGGGCGAAAATGCCGCAAGTCTGTTCATCACCCCGATCTTAAAAGCCAGCTTGATGACACGAATCACTTTCAGCAAACCTATCTAAAACCCTCCCATCCGAATATCCATCATGGCATGCAATAACTGCCCACCCTCTTCCCAGAAACCTTCAGGCTCCGACCCTCAGGATAGCAGCCTGTCTGCGCGAGCGCTTCAATGGGCTTCTGCTGTCCTGCCCGAAGGATCAGCCTTACTGTCTACCTCGTGTTGCTGGCTACCAGTATGATATCTGTTTTCGCTTCATCGATGGATGGACTCTAACATCCTCAGACTGTACTCGATTTTGTCTTCGCCGGTTCCATCACTGCAGCTGGGGTTGAAAAGCTGCGCCCGGTTTTTCTGACTATCTCGATTTTGACCCTCGCCTGGAGCGTTACACGCGAAGGCTTTAGCCGCAGGAACATACGGCGGGCATTGATTTGCGCTTGTCTACTGGCCTGGGCGCAATATACCCAGCGGTCCCAGGGCCATCATAGCTGCCACTGAGTTATATTTTGCTGTGGAACGAAGCTTGTACCTAGTTGTCTATCAGATGATGATAGGTCCAGGATGACCATTGCCCGAAGCAGTAGAAATTATCTCCGAGCTGCATCTCACTCTCGGATTGTGCTTTGGTACGAATATCATATCCAAAATATAAAGCACCTATCGGCAGCAGAGAGTTCATGCTGTCAGGATCATGCGAGCTCTACACAAGGCACTTATTATGTCACTAATAGGGGACTGGCTCTGATGTAGATGACCTCAAACGACAGCAATAGGTGTAACACCGCTATCAAAGTCGTACCACAGGCAATAGATATAAACAGTATGTGTGGTCTTCGCTGGACATTCCCGGAGTGTCTTTCCTCCGGCACGTTCATAAAAGAGCTGCCAAGGTATGACTTGTTGCCCCTATCGAATCTTGCTATATATCATGAGAGAATCAATCTAGTCCCAGTACTATTCCCATGGATCTGGATTCACAGGGTAGACACATAGGTGAAATTGCAAATCTCAAGGATCTTTCGTCTCATCAGGGACCTATAAGCCTCGTGTCTGATACAGACCCTAATCAGATCCGGGAAAATTGACTCGGTGGCCTCTGGAATCTCTAGGCTCAATTCGCATACATACATTTGGTAATACAGGAGTGGTATATTCACAGCATAGCTGGTCACTGATATCAGCTAACGAGTTTCATCACCAGAATGTATAGAGTGATAATTCCCACTCGTACAAGATTAATGCCTGAGTTTTCTACCTTGTCCCAAAGCTTTGACATCTCATGAAAATCCATCATGTCTGACTATGACGCTACACAGCCGCCTATAGCATACCAGGAGGTAGAATGGATCATTCTTACCATAGGCTGTATGGCAGGCGTTTGCTGGGTAACAAACTACGTCTGTATGATCCACAAATCATTCCAAGAACGGACATACTGTCTGGGGATGCTCGCTTTAAGTTCTAACCTCAATTTGGATTTTGTTTACGGCTTCATCTACCCAGCAGAAACGTCGACGGTAGTGTCCGCATGGCAGGTCTGCGCATTGGTTGTTTTGGGGGTGACGAGTGCTGCGATTTGGTTCACACCTTGCGAGTGGCAGTACTCTCCACCCATGAGACAATACTCGCGCCTGTTCTTTGTGATGGCAATTCTGCTGGCTCTGACGGGACACGTAGCTCTGGCCCGGGAGCTAGGACCAGCATCTGCCTACCCCTAGAGCGGTGTGGCTTGTGCGAATATTGTCAGCATTCGTGCACTTGCCCAGCTTCTTACGAGACATAGCACCAGAGAGTCGTCTTATACACTGTGGTAGGTTGACTTTCGTGAAATCATGGGACATCTCGTTCGACTTCGGCTAATCAAGAGGACTGTACCGTATAGGGCGACACGGTTTTTCGGCAATGTATTCGCGTATGGGGTTGCCATCGGACGATGAAAATATTGGCTGGGCCAATTCGCTTTTATCTCGGGCCCTCTCATGGTGTGGGGTATTGTCCTGTCGATTGTGGTGGATCTAGTATATTTGGGGTGCTTTTGGCATATCAAGGGACTTGAGAAGGGGACTGCTGGTGGGAGGACGCAGCATACGAAGGTCTATTGATCCTTCCTGCTGTCAGTATGATGTATGGGGCGAGCATGATTAATGAGAAAAGAGATAAAATCCCACTTCCCTCGTAGTCATCTAACGCTGTGCCTGAGAAACTAATCGGATATTGGGGCTTGGAGAGTCCCGTGACACGGGGATATGAAACGTCCTCTTCGGCTCGCGATTGTTTCTCCTCATTTCATCCACCCGACAAGATTCTACTGCGGAGTAAACTAATATGCATAAGCTTACGCCCTTACTCTGCAAGCTAACTACAATAAGGCCCGTGATACGTGGAAAATGTCTAGTCTTGACCAGGGTCTTACCCCCTCATTTCCGCAGTTGTCGCATTTAGCCGGGCTGTGATGCCCCGAGATCCATACCATCCGGGGAAATCGGATCAACTGCCCATGAAACTCCTTATATCATTGCCTCCGAATACAGTTCTGATCCACTTAGTCCGGTGCTAGCTGCTCCATTCAGTCGCGAACCCCGTTTATTCGTCCTTGTCCTCGCGTCGCTAGCGATGTATTCGATCCGGACTCATTTCCGACATGTCTCGATGGTCAATCTAAACCTGCCTTGGCTGGCTTTCGCGTCGAACTTACGATTGTCCTGAGATCGCTTCCTTCTCCTCTTTCCCCCAAACCCTTGGAGGGCCTAGAAATGCCTAGACGCATTCCTCCGCCATGTCAGGCCGGAGATAAAATTGGGGGGCCGCCTCTTAAGTAGCGGTCTGTTCCTAGCTTCCCTGTTCCATCCCAGTTGCAACAACGGTGACTGCTGCTCAATTGCCGTACTTCAGCAACAATGGTGGCGGGCTTCTCTACCAAGGGGCTGTTGCTCCTGGGGCTCCTGTCCGGCTTCACGGCCGGTGATGCCTCAAAACCGATCTACAAGGATCCCAGTGCTTCAATTGAAGATCGGGTTTCTGACCTGCTGGGTCGGATGACGATCGAGGACAAGATGGCTCAATTGATGCAGGGTACTCATCACGCACCTGAGACCATTCTCCTGAGCGCCCGAGCTGACCAATGTCTATAGGCGACATCGGCAATTGGATGAATTCGACCACTGGTGCATTCAACTACACGGGTCTCGTCGAGAACATGAAGATGAAGGCGGGAAGTTTTTACGGTAAACATGACTGATGATCGCGTCGATACAATGCTCATCATTCTTCAGTTGGGTACCCTGTCTCCTGGGAATGGATTGCGACCAATGTCAAGAGAGCCCAGGACTATCTGATGGAGAACACGACTCTTGGAATTCCCGCACTGGTCCAGACTGAGGGTGAGTATGCGCACCATGCATTTCTGTGATTGTCTACTCACAGGCGATTTCACTATTAGGCATCCACGGGTTCCTCCTTGGAAACGCAACTATCTACAACTCGCCCATTGCATACGGGTGCTCGTTCAACAGGGAGGTACGTTCATGAACCCTCTTCGATGCATCAGGCGGTAATGCTGATATATAATGGCAGCTCGTCCAAAAGATGGCAAGCCTCATCGGCCAGGAGTCTAGTGCGCTGGGCGTCAATCAGCTTTTCGCACCAGTTGTTGATCTTGCTCGCGAGTTGCGATTCGGTCGTGTATGTACAGTCTACCATGAAGCCAAAGGCAATCGCTGACAACCGCCCAGGTCGAGGAGATGTTCTCCGAAGACCCGTATCTCGCCGGCGAGATGGGCTATCATTACACCAAGGGACTGCAAAGCACGAATGTTTCCGCCACCGTCAAGCATTTCATGGGATTCGGTGAGCCCCAACAGGGCATCAACACTGCGCCAGTGCAGGGAGGCGAGCGGCACCTCCGCACCACGTATGTGGTCCGATTCTGCTACAGAGACTTGGACTAACGGCAGTAGCTACGTTCCTCCTTTCAAGCGCACTATCATGGATGCCGGAGCGTGGAGTATCATGAGCGCCTACCATTCGTATGTTCTCTTTCCTCTAATTCGCGGAGCGTATCTAACTTGACATCAGATACGACGGCATTCCCGCTGTGAGCGACTACCATACCCTCACGGAGATCCTGCGAGAGGAATGGGGCTACGAATACTATGTCATCAGCGACGCAGGCGGAACCGACAGACTCTGCAACGCCTTCAAGCTCTGCCGCAGCTCCCCCATTGACATGGACTCTGTCACTCTCCAGGCCCTTCCTGCGGGCAACGACGTCGAAATGGGCGGTGGCTCCTTGTACGTTCGCCCCTCGCCATCCCATCCAACCCCCACTACTAACGCCCCGACAGCAACTTCCGGAAGATCCCAGAGCTGGTCGAGTCCGGAAAGCTCGACATCAAGACTGTCGACACCGCAGTCGCGAGACTGCTCCGCGCCAAATTCGCCATGGGCCTCTTCGAGAACCCCTACCCGGCTGCCCCCAAGGATGAATGGACCAAGCTCATTCACAGCAAGGAGGCCGTACAGGTCGCCCGCGAGCTCGACCGCGAGTCCATCGTCCTCCTCGAGAACCACGACAACATCCTGCCGCTCAAGAAGAAGGGCGACATCGCCGTCATCGGCCCCATGGCCCATGGATTCATGAACGTACGTGATCCCCGCACAATCCCGCAACCAACCCCCAGCGCTGACAACCCCAGTACGGCGACTACGTCGTCTACAGGAGCCAGTACCGCGGCGTCACGCCGCTGGACGGCATCAAGGCGGCCGTCGGCAAAAAGGCCCGCGTGCACTACGCGCAGGGCTGCGAGCGCTGGAGCAACGACCAATCCGGCTTCGACGAGGCGATCGCCGCCGCGAAGAAATCCGACGTCGCCATCGTCGTCGTGGGCACCTGGTCTCGCGACCAGCAGGAGCTCTGGCAGGGTCTGAACGCCACGTACGCCCTCCCCTTCCCCCTTCCTTCTCCCTTCCCCCCTAAAGCTCCAGCACGCTAACATGCGCAACAGAACCGGCGAACACGTCGACGTCAACGACCTCTCGCTAGTCGGCGCGCAGGCCCCGCTCATCAAGGCGATCGTCGACACAGGCGTGCCGACCATCGTGGTCCTGTCGAGCGGCAAGCCCATCACGGAGACGTGGCTGTCGAACGCGACGTCCGCGCTGCTGCAGCAGTTCTACCCGTCCGAGGAGGGCGGCAACGCGCTGGCGGACGTGCTCTTCGGCGACTACAACCCGTCCGGCAAGCTGTCCGTCAGCTTCCCGCGCTACGTCGGCGACCTGCCCATCCACTACGACTACCTGAACTCGGGGCGCTCGATCGGCGACTCGGGCTACGAGGCCGCCGACGGCTCGCTCGTCTTCGGCCACCAGTATGTGTTCGGCTCGCCTACCCCGTGGTACCCCTTTGGCTATGGCAAGAGCTACTCGGAGTTTAAGTATGGCGCCGTCTCGCTGGATAAGACGACCGTGTCCGCGGACGACACGGTGACTGTCAGCGTGGATGTCACGAATACGGATCGTAAGCGGGATGGAACCGAGGTCGTGCAGGTGTATGTCGCCGATGAGATCGCGACGGTCGTCGTGCCGAACCGCGCGCTCAAGGGATTCGAGAAGGTGGTCATTCCCGCGGGCAAGACCAAGACGGTCAAGATCCAGCTCGACGTGAAGGAGCTCGGCCTGTGGAATACGGCCATGAAGTATGTCGTCGAGCCTGGTGCGTTCAACGTGTTGGTTGGTAGCAGCTCCGAGGATATCCGTGGAAACGCTACTTTCTACGTGCAGTGATGTTGCTGTGTCTGTGTGTCTGGGGGGAAATGAAGGCGGAGGAAGACATTGGCTGACTGCTTCATTTCACTTCTTGTATTGATCAGCTTTTCGTAAATCCATGAACAATTGCCAGTTTGAGTTGTGCAAATTAACGAGACTCGTAAAAATAATCATGGCCGAGAGTAAACACGCATTCGGGCCCAGGGTATCCGCATAAGCTCATAGGAAACATTTCAAAGCTAACTGCCCGTGTCAGAAGGGTCCGTCCGCTGCTCAGTTTCATTGTCAGGGCTCGTATCGTCCTGCGTCTCAACATCTGCGCTCTGTCCTGCACTGGGCCCAGCCTGCGGACGAGGGCTTTCCATTGCAGCAGGCGCAGGCGAAAACTCGGCTCTACCCTG
The DNA here is from genome assembly GCA_019721355.1 of Aspergillus sp. MEXU 27854. Lineage (NCBI taxonomy): Eukaryota > Fungi > Ascomycota > Eurotiomycetes > Eurotiales > Aspergillaceae > Aspergillus > Aspergillus sp. MEXU 27854. Next base: position 1,037,307 of record JAGMTT010000002.1, read on the forward strand.
TCTGTCAGCGCTGGACATGGCTTCGGCGCGTCTCGTCTTGGCCCCTTCTTTAAGCTTCTCCCAGCGTTCTCTGTACCGTCCGACAACGTTCCGCAACTTCTCATTTTCACGGCCGACCTTTTCCAGCTCTTTCTCGCTGCGTTTAATCAGCTCCTCCAGTTCCTTGACCCGCTGGTCCTGCTCTGAAACAGTCGGTGCAGAGAGCGTTGAGACGGGTGACGGTACCGCTGATGACGACTGCGGGTGTTGTTCTGGGGAGGGAACATTCTGGTGATGCATAGCCTTTAGGGATTGTTGCAACGCCATGGAAGACGACTGCGCATTGACCTCCCACATGTGCAGACGCTTGGACAGGGTGTCTGACAGGTGTCTTAGGGCTTGGTTTTCCATCTGCAGTTCTTCCATGGTTTTGGGGTTCTGCAGGCTGGTAAGCTTTTCGGATCCGCGTCCAAACTTCCCTTTACCACGAGAGAAGCTCTGGTACAGCTCCGGCGACGCAGGGGTCTCCCGCGCATCCACAAAATCATCATCCTCATCCACGTCAAGACTGCTTCGCCGCGCCTCCTTGTCCTTTCGCGCGAGGATCCCTGCATAGGAGACTGTGCCACCAGTCGTGGGAACCACATAAAACGACTCCGCCGTGTTTCCTGTGCCTCCACCTGTCGAATCCCGGATCGCCTGTAAAGCAGCTTTGGAGAATATTCTGCTAATGTCAGGATCCGTGGAGGAGGCGTGGCGATCAGAGGTGGCATGGTGACGGTCAACTCTTGTCTCGGCCGGCGATTTACGACTTGACTCGGCTTGACCTGTTCCCTCCAACCCGAGGGGAAGACCTGCAAACGCCAACGGAGCGGACAACTTGGAAATAAGTCCTTCGAAGGTGGAGTAGAATCTCTGAAATCTCTCGTCCGTCAAAGATTGTTTGTCGCGGGGGCGTAGCGATTCGACCGACGGCGGCACGTATTCCTGTGACGTAATCTCTGTAGGGCTGATAGAGGGCGGGGACCAAGGCTGCTTGGGCGCAGTCGGACGACTCGATCGCTCCTTGGTGCCGTGCGCTTGGGTCCCACGTAACCTCTCGCTTGTCCTGATCTTCGTAGGGCCATCAACCATCTTTGCGCCGGCCTGCTGGGCGGAGATGGTGGGGGATGCGGGAGAACCACGACGAGGTTGAGCTGGAATGCCCCGTGCGGAGGCCAGGTTGCTAGCGATCGACGAAGTCTCCCGCGCAGGCAGTCGGGGATGAGTTGGTAATTTGGGAGGTTGTTGCTGGGTGTCTGTAGTCTGGGATGAGGCTTTCGCGGTGCCTGGGTCGGTCGATCCCGCAGCGGAGGGAGCGGAGGGCGGATGTTCATGTTGGAAACGGAGGATCTGGGCGAGCTGTTTGTGGTGTTGTTCGAGGAGTTGGAGAGTTCGCAGGGCCTGGAGATCATATATAGCACATTAATCCTCCTTTTCGCAGAGTATAGACCGAATGGGCTGGAGGGGCGTACTTCGCGATCGGAGCTACTTTGGGCAGCGGCGGCGAACTCGCCGGCCGCCAGGTCGTGCTCCTCGCTAGCGGCGACGGGGTTCGACTTGCGAGTTTCTAGCACGGCATTTCGAGCATGTGTATGGGCCTTATACGAAAAAAGTTGTCAGGGTGTGCATACGATGAAAAAACTGGAAGGCAGAGTGATTGGGCTGACGACATACCAAGGTGAGGGGAGCTGCCTCCATGGCGGTCAGGCGCAGCCGTCACCTTCTGGACGGATCGACGAATGCTGGAAGTATTTACTGGAAGAGGTATGATATCGGTCATGCGACCAAAGATCAATTGCTGGAGACGCTGAGAATGTGGGCGATGGTAGAAAGGGATGAGGTTGAAGAGGAAAAGTGCGGAGAGGCGGACGATAAGCAAGAGTGACGCCACGCCAGTCACGAGCCACGTCTATACTCCAAACTCAACGAATGGGTTCTTTGCAGTACATCGCTCAAAAGTTCTAGAGACATTGATGATGAATATGTGTCCTCGATGCGGTATGACGAAGGGATATATCTTCGAGGTAAGCAATACTTATCGAATGCCACTCCTACTGTCTATAACCATTGCATTGACGATAAGGCTCGAGCAGCCCAACAAAGGGGATGCATTATCCGACATTATCATGAGCAACGAATTTTAACATATCATCAACATGACTGTAGGTCTGATTGTATTGCTCACTGTCTCTCGAGCATATCAAAGGTGGTTAAGTGCTATCTAGTAGATCTACTGAGATAGATATATCGTCTGATACCCACCCAAGCACGACTGCCATCTGTTGCTGGCGCTTGTCACGAAGGACAGTCGTCACACATCACATTAGAGCTCCAAGCCAGAATGCAAGTCCCGACGGCGTGCTGCCGGGGCCGAGCTGGAGTTGGTGATGAGGTTGGCAGCCTTTCCGATCATAGTCGTCAAGCTAATGATATTCTCCAGATTGACAACTTCGGACCTCTTCTTCCAGCCGAGCTCAGATGGAAAACGTTCGTTCCCTATGTGGCCAACGATATCAGTAACAGTCATGGCAGATTAGGACTGCTCGTCACTTACGGAAGAAATATTCCACCAACGCCCTACTAACTCGTCCGGTCTGCAGATCCCCAAACGCAACAATCGGGGCAGCCACTTCTCCCAGGCTGAATTGTTCCATGCTCTCGGTGAATGTGTACGTGGGGTTGAAAGCCTTGGAGCTGATCTGGCGGGCCAGCTTTCCGTTGGCCAACATGTCCGGATCGAGGATGGAGCCAGTCCAGTACTGCAGGGTCTCCTCGAAGATGGTCTCATTGAAGACGTGGTTGTTTCCAAAGTATGCGTCGGTACGACTGCAGGCATCATAAGTCAGTACTCATGCTCTTTCATCTGGTGCACTGAGGCTGGGGTTGTTGGATTGCGCCCACCTCAAGCTTGCATCATGCTCTAGGACGTTGTGGCGGTTGAGATGGTCCCTGCAATGACATTGTCAGTCTGTCCATGTGTAGTAGGATGAACAAGATCGAGCTCCCTACAGAGTGAAGAAGGTAGCATTGGGCTCCGGGTTGGCAACGATGGCCATGTCGAACATCAGGTTCGCAAGCGAGGCATTGAAATTCAATGCCGCACCCAAGCCATCGATCACCACTTCTCTAGTGATGTTTCTGCCATCGTGAGGCAAAAACCCATGGTTGGACAGAGTGTTCAACATAGGGCAAGGGCCGCGATCTAAAACTCCTTAGTTATGACGAACAATGTCAAGACATCGGGGCTATCATACAGTCATTCGGCCCGGCCGGTCTCCAATGAGCGAGGGAGGCTGGTCCAAAGTGAGGGCTAGCCATAGCTAGCGTGGCGGCCAGGGAGGTGGCAACAAAAGTAGCAGCCTTCATGTTGATCGATTTCCTATACAAATCGAATGATGGAGGGCTGATGTTTAGTGTACACAATACGCAGAAGACGTGCTCCTTGAGCACACTGGGTATTTATAAGGAGATCTCCCTGCTGGCTCATTGTTATATGCTCGTGTTCGTACAACTTGCCCATCTGCGCCCCTGAAATCAAAACACGGACCTTGAAAAGAATCTCGTTGACGACCCTCATCCTACTAATGTTTTCGTGGTGATTGGTCGGGCCCCATAGATCAGCGATGGTATGAAGACTCGTATTCTCTTGGATTTCCTATTCCGGCAACCCAACTATCGCTAGGCAGCATACGTCGCCTCTCATACTGCGGGATGCTCGGATTGTGCTCGGCTGGTCTCCATGCTTTCAAGTACAGCCGTCCCTCGGTGCAGAAGCCTAATTGTCATGAGGTAGTGATCGGCGGTGTCTGTGATGCCTCAGCATCCTTAACCTGGGGTATTCTAGACTAGACAGCGGGAGGGGCCTTTCCATGGATCATTCCGGCCGTATGATTCAAACGTCTTGGTGCCAACCGAATGATCTCATTAATAATGTGCATAATGTCGTTTCTATGATCGGAGGAAAGTCCCGAAGGTGCCTCACGTCATAGGACCAAGAGAATGCCCTTGTCGGGGTGAAAACCTACAATAGGCCATCAGGATATCATGCCAGCAGCATGTCTCTTGTCATCAACGTCTGTACACGTCTCAGATGCCCCCAAAGAATATAGCAGCCAAAGAACTTGGGATCGACCTCGAGTCGCACGATGAAGGGGAGTACTTCAAGTGGTTCTTAGCCTGTCTGCTGTTCGGGAAGCCCGTCCAACAGAGCGTGGCCAAACGTGCCATCTTGGATCTGATCAAGGAAGATATCACATCCCCTGATGCGATCCAGCGAGCTGGTTGGGACAGGCTGGTGGAAATTTTGGACGAAGGCCATTATGTCCGGTACGATTTCTCCACCGCGACGAAGCTGCTTGACGTATCATCTGCTATCAAGAGGGGATATGGAACCTTTGGGAATCTATTGAACGAGTGTTCAAATGCCTCTGAGCTGTCAACCTGTCTTCAGAAGTTCAAGGGCGTTGGTCCAAAGACGGCAGAGATCTTTCTGCGTGAGATGGAGCCTATCCTTTACGGAAAATGAGTGTCTCATATGTTTGTGTACTCGATAATCATGCGCAGCAATCAGATTGAGATCATATTTTGGTCAGTTTTAGCTACCTGCTAGTACTAGGGACCACTCCAAGGATTCTTCTGATCTGTCACTGTTTGATGAATTAATCTCGATAAGGCTATTTATAGTGGAGTGAATCCTGAGGCATCTGTGACAGGGCTGAGTCAGCCGCACCCCCTGTGCTGAATCAGCGGGCTCTATTTCCCGAAACGGCAGACGCTTTACCCGAACAGGAGACTTGGTAACTGCAACTCAACTGCGACTTCGTACTACGTGCGTACGTCCATTACTCTCCGTGCTTCAACCCCCCCGTCACATTCGGTCGCCCCTCATTCCTCTCCATTCTTCATTCTGCCTCATCCTCTTCCTGTTCTCCCCATCCCTATCCATATTCGCTTCAAGAGGTGGAGAGACCATGCGGATGAGTGGCAGCCTTCTGCTCCTCGTCATAGCTCACAGTGTCTAACTTCCCTCCCCCTCTTCCAACGTCACCGTTGGCCGCATTGCTTACCATGGAATATTAGCCCTCTACGACGGTCTAATATGCCCTTGGCCTGGCTTGCGGAAGCTTGTGAATCTTGCACTATTTCTCTCGCTTGATTTTTCTTGCTACACTTTTGTCGTTCTCTCCTTTCATTTCCTACTTACCGCCGCAACTCTCCCCCATGGATAGTTCAACAATCCCCGATATCCCCCCCGTACCTCATACCGATGGAACAAGTCCGGCCCCGATCACCCGCCCCAAGACCGCCCCCGGAGATTCTGAATCGGCACGAAGTTCCACTCGGAGCAATGGGCGCTCGTCAATCGACTCGACGTCAGACCGACCGAAGTCGCAGGCCGGCGAGGTCGCCAGTTCCGCCAAGGCAGGTCCCAGCGGCTTTTCGAAACTGATATCCCGAAGGAGGCGCAAAAAGAAGGAAAACCAAAGGCAGGCCGATGAAATGCCGACTCAATTCGAGTTGGAAGATGATGCCGAGGGTCAAGAAAGTCGGCGGAATAGCTCTCGGGACGGCCTCTCGTCCAATCACCACGATGACCAGACCCGTCCGGACAGCACCCTTCTCACCGACGACTCCGAACCTGAGCAGTAGGTCCATGTGTTTGGCGATAGGTCCACTTCAAGATGCTGACCCCTTCTCCAGTACTCCCCCCTTAACCTCCCGCAACTCCCACACCGGCTTCTACACGACCTCATCGCCCCTGATAAAGCCGCCTTCCGCAGAAGGCAATGACACGGATGGGATACAGGCTGATGTCGAGTCAGCTGTGAGTGGCCCGAGTGCTACCCGGTCTGAATCCAATCCCGACACGGAGCCACAAAGACCTGTCTCTCAAGCAAATTCCACATTGAGTATCCCCGAAGAGCGAAGTGCGAAGAAAAGCGGTGTTTCAGCGGGTCGACGTCTTAAAAACGCCTTCAGCTCCGGGCCGGATAAACGAAGTTCGAGTCGCAGCCGGGCATCTTCTACCTCCGGAGAGAGTCGAAAAGGGGGCGTATTCGGCGGCCGCAGTAGACGGAGCAGTCTTGCATCACGAAAGGCCCAGACCGTCATCGCTGAAACCCCGCCCCCTCTACCTCCAATCCGTACAGATCTGGTAGAAGAGAAACCAAGCTCGCCTTCTGATCTTACCGCCGTTCCAAGAACTCCACCCCGCACCGCTATCCCAGCTCCCCAAACCATGGTGACTCCTCCCACTCCGCGCACCAACCTAACGCATGTCTTCTCTTCTCCCGACGTCACCGAATCTCCTGCCTCCATAAAGTCTAACGAATTTACCTCTGGTGGGATCATCGTCAGTCCTTCGGGGAATATGATCTCCCATCGGCGTGTGCGTTCTGCGTCTTCCGCTAGTCACAAACCTAGCAAACTGTCAAACTCGATATCCGCATTAGGACCGACGGCCGAAGAGACAAAGTCAGGCTCCAGAACGCCTTCAGCTGCTCAAAGCGGGTTCTTCTCTTCCGTCTTTTCTGCGGCCCAGAATGCCGCATCAACGCTTACGAATACGCTGAATAATTCGCAGCCGAAACCTCGCAGTCCTGCTTTGTCCGACTCGTTCCAACCGGAGGAACAGGCTACTGAGGCCGACGGCGACTCCTCGGGGAAACCGGAGACCGAGGAAAAAAAACCCTTAGCGGTTGATACGTTGGGATCTGGAGACTTGAACTTCGAGCATTTGGACATTGCACTGCCCCCGGGTGGTTCGGTCTCGACTCCTGACGGCGTAGTTATAACCAAGCCCGATGCGCCGTCAGACAAACGCAGAAATTACGCGGTTAACCGTCGCGATGATGAGTCGGCGAGGCAGGAGGATAGGCACGCCGCTCGGGCTGTGACCATGGCCTACGAGAAGCCGTCCGATATTTCGGTACTCCCCCCATCGGATGAAAGCCTAGATCTACAGTCCAGCGCATCCCTCCCAAGGGACGCAGGTGGGGATCAAACCCCGCCAACTGGGAGCATCCTCGACGGAGATATTCCCACTCGGCCATATCGAAGCGGGAGCGTGCGAAGTCGGCTGGCTCGTCGTCGTCATCGCGGTTCATCTGGGGCAACCACTTCTACCATCGGTGCTATTGGGGCCAGTGCGATCGCTTTGGGAGTGCCGGGTGCGAACTCCAGCATGCCCCGATTAACAGGATTTGCCGTCGCCAGCAAAAAACGGAACAGAGACTTCCACCAGTTATTCCGCAGCGTCCCTGAAGATGATTATCTGATCGAGGACTATAGCTGCGCCCTGCAGCGTGAAATCATTCTCGCCGGAAGGATCTACATATCAGAGGGGCACATCTGCTTTTCTAGTAATATCCTGGGCTGGGTGACGACGCTCGTGATCAGCTTTGATGAGGTCGTGGCCATCGAAAAAGAGTCCACAGCAATGGTCTTTCCAAACGCTATCGCAATCCAGACTCTACATGCCCGTCACACATTCCGAAGTCTCCTCAGCCGTGAGGCGACGTACGATCTGATGGTCAATATTTGGAAGATCAACCACCCATCTCTCAAGAGCTCGGTCAATGGCACCCGAGTCACCAATGGCACTGGTGATAAGACGGAAAAGGCCGGTGAAAGTGAATCAGAGAGCGAAGATGACGACGAGATCTACGATGAGGATGAAGAAGGGGATAATGCTGATAGTTTCTATGAACCGGAAGCCAGTGTTAATGGTAGTGATAAGTCTTTACCTACCAGAGGTCTGTCCAGGCAGCCGTCTGGTCAAATGCTTGCTGCCAACGGCGGAGTTTCAGCATCAGCTGGTAACTCGAACGGCGATAAAGGCGGCAAGTCTGGCGGGGAGAAAGATACGGACTTCCCGGGCCCGCCCACTCATCCTCCCACTGAATACAACGATCCCGCGGGCCAGTATGACAAGGTCATCAAGGATGAAATCATCCCGGCTCCGCTAGGCAAGGTCTATTCTTACGTGTTTGGGCCAATGTCGGGATCCTTTATCCCGAAGTTTCTCGTGGAGAACCAGAAGTCTGGCGAGCTGCAATTTGAAAGCGAAAAGGGCGGTCTTACCAACGAGAGTCGGACCAGGAAGTACTCCTACATCAAGCCCCTTCCTGGAAGCATTGGCCCCAAACAAACCAAGTGTATCAGCACGGAGTATCTGGATTTCTTGGACCTAGAAAAAGCTGTCCTTGTCACCCTCAGCACTCAAACACCCGACGTACCCAGTGGAAATGTGTTTTGCACTAAGACAAAGTACCTCTTCACCTGGGCTGCGAACAACCAGACGCGGTTCTTCATGACTTGCACGATTGAATGGTCCGGGAAAAGTTGGCTGAAGGGTAAGTTGTTGCAGCTACACGTTCCGTTCTATGTACTGATGGAGAACAGGTCCTATTGAAAAAGGCGCTATCGACGGCCAAACTTCGTTTGGTACCGAACTGATCAATGCCCTGAAAGCCGCCATGGTACCTCGTGGTCGTGCCGGTAAATCGGGGGCCAAAGGAAAGGGTCGGCGCAAGAAGGGCGATTTGTCCGACAAGGACGCTGGTGCAGTGGGTGCACAAGGCACCAGCAACGCCAATGCACAGAAAGCCGAATCTTGGGGTTTCTTGGAGCCGCTTCATGGTCTTCTTGGGCCTGTCACTGGCGCCCTCAGTTCTATTTTGAGCGGGAATGCGGCCGTTTTGGTTATTGGGGTCTTGCTTTTGATGTTGTTCTTCCGCAGCCTGTCCCAACCATCCATGCTGTCGGGTGATATTGGCTGTCCCGGGTACACTTTGCCTCAGCGACTGGCTGCCTATGAAGAGATGTGGCGCCGGGAGGAAAGTGAGCTCTGGGGCTGGCTGGAGGACCGCGTGGGCATGGACGGCATGGCTTTTCCGACTGTTCAGAAACCTGCCGAGACGCGGCAACAGAAGAGGTCTCGGCGGTTGCAAGGTGAGCGTGAGATCATGGATAAGCTTGCCGACGAAAAGATGTCGGCGCGAGAGATGGACCATGCCATCCGCACCACGCGCGAGAGACTCGATACTCTGGAGCGAATTTTGACAAAACGCAACACTCAGTCTGCTCAAGCCGAGTAAGACACAACACATGCAGTGAAACCGTCACTGCCTCCAAAACTTCCTTCCGTTGAAGGAGTTGTCATTCACTGGAAAAGTTTCCTTTCTCTCATCTGTCAGCGAGTTTCGGTGTTTGGACATTGTTGACTCACCATCTAACCACTTCTTTTCGTTCGGTCATTTATCAAGATCTGTGATCAGTGTGCGACTGCTGCGCAGAGCCATCTCACATTTCCCTGTGTCTGTCTCAATACATAGTTGGTTTCTTGATTTGGAACAGCCTTCCTGTAAATGAGCGCCTGCGTGTCTATACTTGACTTCTTTCTTTGAGTGAGAACCACTGTCTTTATAGGTATATTTCTTTAGAATATCAGGGCATCTACCAACTCATTTACTGTTCGTATGTCAATCAATCAAAGGGAGGTGTCCGCTCTCTGGCGCTTGGTCTAGTACTAGTGTAGGCACAGTACCTAGCCAGTCGGAGTGGACACGGTGGTATGCAACCGGTCAACCCTCGGGGTTAAACGCAGGGAACAGAAAGACCGACTCGATCGTCTCTAGACCGGAGGTAACGGCGAGTAGAGGTAACTCCGCGTGCAGTTGGAGTAATAGAGCTGCAGTGGGTCATCGGGCAAGGCGAACGGACTCAAGTATAGATCCACCAGGTCAGATATTAGGGCCTGAGGGGCCCTCCTGCCGGGTCTTCAAGTACCATTCGACCGGCCTGATCCCCTCCACGCAAGCCATACACAATACCACAGTCCCAACACCGCAATGGCTCCTCACGTCCTTCTCACCGGGGCCAACGGCTTCATTGGATCGCACATCCTCGCCCAGCTTCTCGACCACGGCTACACGGTCTGCTGCGCAGTCCGAACGCCAGAAAAAGGCAACCAGATTTTGAGGGACTTTGCCGCGCAGCAATCCCAGATCTCGATCACGATTGTCCCCGATATCGTCGCCCCCGGGGCATACCACACGGCGGTAAAGGAGACTCACGCCTTTGACGCCGTCTTTCATACAGCATCCCCGTTCACGTACGCCAATGTGGGGAGCAATCTCGAGTTCCTTGAGCCGGCCATCCAGGGAACCCTGAATCTGCTCAGAGCCGTGAAGGATAATGCCCCGAGCGTGAAAAGGGTCATCTGGACGGGCAGCTGCGCCAGTGTCATCGACTACGACCACCTCGTCTCAGACCCAGCCAGGGTCTATACGGAAGCGGACTGGAACCCGGTAACGTGGGACGAGGCAGTGCACGGCGATCCGTCCAAAGCGTACAGAGCGAGTAAGCTCTTCGCCGAGCGGGAAGATATGTCGTGTTCTGACTGTGTCCGCGAGGCGGTAGTACTAAGACAGTCCCTACATAGCATGGAAGTTTATGGAAGAGGAAAAGCCGTCGTTTGACCTGGTCACCGTATCCCCGCCAGCGACCTTTGGTCCGTTGCGGCACTCCATCACTAGCATCAAGGACCTGAACGAATCGAACTCGCGGTTGTGGAGATTATGCTTCAACTCGAGCGAGAGTGCGCCGGTGCCGTACATGCCGGTACATACTTATGTCGATGTCCGAGTATGTCGTCCAGCTGAGCACTAGTCGAAGACGAATTAACATCCTGTAGGATCTCGCAATTGCCCAGCTCAAAGCCATGACGGTCCCAGAGGCTGGCAACCAGCGCTTTATCGTATGCGCGCGGCAGTTGGACTTCCAAGAGTGTGCGATCTTCTCCAATCCCACTTTGTCGAACTTCGGGACCGGACACCGCGGGGGACACCGGGGACACGCTCTTTGCCGGCTGGAGCGTATTCCGTCGATAATTCGAAAGTGAAGCGAGTCTTGGGCGTGGAGTCTCGGAGTCTGGAGGAGACTGTGTTGGATGTCGCGCGGTATATGCTAGATCTGGACCGGAGGGAGAAGCAAGCCCATAATACCTAAGGGGAACCATCCGTGCAGTTGCTCGCATTTGATTTCCCGATTATATCTTGGCTGGATCGATGAAAGCACGTCCTGACTGCTATTGCAGTATCATGATGCTTTGCCGTAGAGGAAGGCCATGTTGGCGAGGAAGAGAAGAAAGGTACCTGTCACTCTGCGTAGGAAATGCTCGGGAAGCTGGATTCTAGAGACTCCTGTGTTTTTGAAACAAAATGACCTAAAGGCGATTAGAACTTGTATTTATATCTAGTTCTATCTTCCGAATACCTAAGCAGAACTGGGTCTGTATGCCAAAGGGCCGGGGTCCTGCATAGTCGTGCGCCCAATAGAAGATTAGACGTTGTAGACACCCTCTCATCGGAGAGGAGTCGCAATCGCTGTATATACTTCAAGGAACGAACGCATTCTTGGCGTCTAGGCTATATAAGCAGCATGTATATCATACATATCGTAAGAACAGACGATGTATATCGTAAGAACAGATGATGTATATCGTCGTTCAATGCAGGAGTAACACAACAAGACATAATGGGATATTAAAAAGTCAAACAGCAAAGAATTAGGCATGTATATGTGCAAAAAGTAAACATGAACAACAGGCTCAATCAATAGTCGGAATCGTCGTGAGTGTATAGGTGTATATGTCGAGGGCGGTCAAGGGGATAGCTTCTTGACCACCTCGGAAGCCATGCTGGGCCGAGGGCGAGAAGACGACGTCGACACGCGGGATGGGTCCTGCTCCGCTTCTCGCTCTTCCTTCTCTTTCTTTCGGCGCTTTTTGTTCATTTTCTTCATGGCCTCGCGCGTCAACTGCTCGCGGAACAAACGCTCGACCACGTCTTTCTTCCGTGTCCTGCGATCCCCGATCATGATGAGGACACCGCCGGTAATATTACAGGTGATGGAACAGCAAAGGATAACCGTTGTGAGAGCAAAGGGACGCACATGATAATCGATGCCCCATGTGCAGGCGCCGAGGGCAATCTGCAGCAGGGAGTGGCAGTCGAGGAGCACAACAATAGCAATGAGCATCCGGAGCGGAAAGGCATGGTGGGTTAACGTTTCGTGAGGCTTATAAAAAGTGTGCGATTTGGACAGCTTCGTCTGGTGGTGGATGAGCTTCTGCTGCTGAACCGGGTTCAACACGCTGTACTCGAACTCCTCGTCTTTCGGAGTATCGCCAAACTCGACATCAACATCCACTTCGCGACGTGACGGGAGGTCGTTCTTGTCTTTGAGATCCGGTAAACGCTTCTTCCGACGCAGTTTCCACGTCAAAAATGTATAGTGTGCGATGAAGATCATATGATACGTATCAACGGCGCGGAACGGGGCCAGCCCGTCACCCATGACTGCGAACAATGCCACCAGGACGTTGTCGATGACGTTGATAATATACAATTGTCGTCCACCGACGTTGATCCAACCTGGGGTCCTGGTCAGTACAATCCGTCAAATGTATGCTGATGATCATGCCATACCAATGAGGAAGAGTACCCAAGCGAGACCAAAAGCGGTGATTGACACCGCATAGAAAGTGATAAGGAAACCGAGAGCTGGAGAAAGTGAGCGGTGGACATCTGGTGAAGCGAAAATAGGGTCTCCTTACGTTTCCGTACATACTTCCCAAAACCTTTCATCGAGCGTTTGAACTTCGATCGTCGGGAATGCAGCATATGTCTAACATGATCGTTGAGTTCTTCGATATCTCTTGGGGTCCAGCCCTCAAGATTGCTTCCTTCTGGGAGCACGGCGAATCGGGTATCCTGCTCCTCCAGGACAGCTGAAAGGCTCGTCAATGGACGTTCCAACGACGGACGGACGTCATGCTTTTCTGGAAGTTCCTCTTCGCCTTCATCAGTGGTCGTCGTTTCATCCGACTCATACCTCGGGGGTGAAAGAGTATAGGTCTGATTTCGATTGATCAAGGGACCCAGATTTGGGACGAACAGCGAGTTCTGGACATTCGTGAGAGTAGATAACGCGGAGACTTCCGGGTCTGCAGATGCGTTCTTCTTGTTAGAGATGCTTCGGTGTCAACCGGAGCCAGGTGCGCTTACCGATAACATCGAGAACATCCACGATATGGGGATGGTACTCATTGGAAAGCTCCATGGGGGACGGTGAGCCTCCGCTAATGGTAGCACGATTGCGAGAAAAGCGGTTGTTGGCAGCCGAACTGGTCCAGCGCATGAGACCTCGCCCAGACTTTGGTTGTGTATCGGGTTGTGCCGGGGGAGGCGACGGCGCGAAGGGCTGGTGGGATGAAATTGCCGCGACAGGGCTCGTGTTGGTGGTCTCTTCCATCAGAGTGTTCATTTGCTGTCCCGTCGTCGACCGGGTCATCAACGCCGGATTGGGGGCGGACCAGCGACCCGGCCGGGGCTCGGAATTGCTGCGACGGCGATTGGCCTGCCATGACTCGTCCTGGTCCTGGGAGGGTCTGGGAGAGGCGGGGATTGCACTGGGGATGTTGAGGGTAGATTGCCTCTGAGAAGCCCGACGAAGTTGGGGTGTCTTCTCCGCTGATGGCAGACGCTGAAGATGGATGGTTGGACGACGGGTTCGCAGCGATGCTGCTCGAGGTCGAGACGGCTGCGATGACGTTGTTCTAGACCCGGGGGCAGAGGCATTGGAGGAGTGTGGTTGCTGAGAACCTCCTTGGGGACCAGGAGAGCCAGGAAATGGCTCTATACGATCCATTGGTATCAAGAGACGGGCATGAACTCGATCGATCGGATGGTTCTTGGAGGAAGGACGAGGAAAAACGAGGAGGAGGCGAATCCACGGCGAAAGGAGCGGGAAAAGGCGATTCCTTGACTAAGCCTGCCAAGCCATGGGTCTGCCAACCTTGTTTTGCGGGGATGACGTCGGGCCAGACCCTTATCGCTTTATCGATTGAGTATCCACGTGCATCACCATCTTCAACTTCGCCCGGTGGGGAAATTCTAGTATACATTCAGAGCTGATGTTGTGTTTCTTCGTATCAAGAGTAGTTAGTCTGTATATAATCCTGAACATAATGCAGCCACCTTATTTTAATTGTCGTAGATGGAGTATTTCATTCATCTACGCTGATTGTGAATTCGTTGCAATGCCCTCCATCTTTGCTGCTCTCCTATGCTCCTATTACAGTAGTTCTCAGTGGGCTTCTGTTACTCTTTCACTCACACAACCTTTTATTAATCGCCCTCCGTTCCTCTTCCTCTGCCATCACGATCCTCACCAACATCCATCCATTCTCTTCACACAGATAACTCGATTTTCCATCTCTCCCATCCACATCCAAAAAAGCAGATCAATTGTCAGACTGGTCCTGACCTGCGACACGACTCTTCATCCATACTCTCACTTGTCGATACAATTTGTGCACAACTCAGGTTAGTAGGCCCACTCTACCCTACCTAACAGTCTCTCAGTGTTCCCTACAGGTCTTTCATTCCATCAACATGGCGCGAAAGAGACCGGCTCCTGAGGCTATCGCGTCCACTACTGCGCCAAAGAGAGGTCGCGCTTCAAAGCCACAGACGACCAGACCCGCAGCGACAGCGCAGTCAACTGCTCGTAGAAGAACTGTGGCTCAGAAAAAGCCCAGGCAGACAGTTCAGCGTCCCACGAAAGAGGAAGTCTCGAAAACAAAGGCCAGAAAAGAAACCGCATCAGCCAAGCAAAGTCAATCTGCAGCCCCCAAGGTTCGGAGAACTGCGTCCACCAGACAGAAGCGAGCGGCAGAGCCCCAGAACGGACAGGACGCTCCCCTCAGCAAGAAACAGAGAAAGACTACAACCCCAAGGGGTCAAAAAGCAACCGCGTCAACCAGACCGAAACAATCTGCAGCTTCGAAGAAACAGAAGACAACCGCGTCCACCACGCAAAAACAAACTACAGCTAGCAAGGATCAGAAAAAAGTCGCGTCCAGCGGGCAGAAAAACACTGTGGCTGCAAAAGGTCAGAGAAAGCCCGCTTCCACCAGGCAGAAGCGCGCAGCAGATTCCGAGGGGGAACAAGAGGCTCCTCCCGCCAAAAAGCAGAGGGCAAAAGTTCCCGCTGCGGCCAAACCAGCTCCATCGACTGTCCAGACACCTTTCGTGACTCCTCCACCCGAGACAAATAAGGAGCCTTCCAGACCGTGCGCCTACAGCTTCGAGTTCTTTGACGATATGGCCAAGACCATTGCCAGCAACTTTCCTTTCGCGGACTTCGCCGCAAGACATGAATGCAGTGTCCATGAGGTTGCCCGAGTGGTCAGTGCGATAATCATCGCTCCCCTCTCGGATGCTTCCTTTCATTGGTATGAGGATGAAGATTTGACGATTCCGAGCTATGTGATGATGATGATGGAGATGTGGGAGCGGCATTACCAGAAGACTCTCATGGCCAACGTACCGCCGGTCGACTCTGGCGACAACACTGATGGGACCGAGGGATCAGATGAGTATGGTGGTGGGTCATCTAGTGACAGTGACAGTGAAGCTTCCTCGACCGGCTCCTCGACGGATTCTACACATGATCCTTCAAACAGTTCTAACAAATCTGCATGTGGCCCCAGTGGGACTGTGGGTGTTTTCGATAATGATTTTAAGACCGAAAGATCGACGGTCAAAGAACTCAAGAACGAAGGCAATGATACACTCAGTCAGTGTGCCGAGAATACAGATGAAGAGACTAAACAAGTTCATGGTTCAAATGATGCCAGTGACGGGGTAGAAGATGAAGTGAGATTGACCGAGTTTAAGGACGTGAGAGAGCCTGGACTGAGACAACCAAATTGGGTTCCTGTTAACCGACCTCGTGTGCACATCTACAAAGATGAATGGGGCAGGTACGTGCCGGTGCCTACGAAGGAAGAACAGGAAGAGCAGGCGCACCGTCAATGGTTGGAGAAAGAGCCCCGGCGCATTCGCCAGAGCCGGGGCTTGGGCATGCTGGAGCCATCGTGGATGCAGGATGAAATTGAAGAACTGGACTTTGTCGACTTGGACGTGGGGTTGTCGGAGCAGAATTTTGGTGATGTGGACTTGGTGGATCCGCAGCTGCGTGGTGCGGTGGAAGATCTGTACCCAGCATTTGGGGGGAGAGGCGTGAGGGGGGAACAAGCTGGGGAATTTATGTTTGGAGGATGTGATGCGCAGCCTGGAAATCAGACGCCTAATGGGTGTGGGAGTTGGGAGTATGTTGATGTTGGCGTTGGTGTTGATGTTGTTGATCCAACACTCGAGTGAGTGTAGAAATGCATGGATGACATCATGGCTGAGATAAGCGGCCTCGACTGCCTCAGGCTGCGAACGCCCAAAGCGGCTAGCGGCTTCCCTTTTTCTCTCACCTCTTGCCAACGGAACCTCTCTTACTTCATCCTTCCTTCCACCCCGTCAATCAATCTCCATCTGCAAAAGATTCTCTCTTCCTCTTCTTGTATCTAGGGCACCAAGCTACCCTTTTCCTCCTTCCTCCCCCCTCTTCAAGTCAAGTCAATCCCTCCTGTCAAGTTCTGTTCAAGTCTCTCGACTCCAAAACACAGGCAGCCTTCAGCTCCCCTGAGTCAATCAACACACAATCCGGTCATCTCCCATCGATCTATCCACCACCACCACCTTCTTCTCTCGACCTGTTTGTGTCCTCAGCCTTCAAGATGTCTACTGCCGTCGAAAACCAAGCCGAGTCTACCGCCCCTGTGCCTGCCACCACCGAGGCCACCAACGGTACTGCCCCCGCTGCGGCTCAGTCCACCGATGCCGCGGCCGCCAGTGCCGACGAGGGACGTCGGCTCTACATTGGGAATCTCGCTTATGCGACCACTGAGGGGGAGCTCAAGGAGTTTTTCAAGAGCTACAAGATGTAAGTCTTCTTCTTTCTGGGGGGTGGTGTGGCGTCGATGCCTGTGGAAAGGGGCCACCGTGTAAGGTTTCTTGGCCCGTCTACCATCTATCAGGTGGGAGAAAGGATCCAGTACCACCAAGATTCCTACATGTAACACCCTCATTCCATCATTCCACTGCCATTGACTCGGTACTATTTCATCTCGTGGAGACAAATGATGGCCCACCGCTTCCATTGCCCATGCCTTGGCTCCTACGTCATTCTTCGGACACCATTCGGCAGGACTGAAGCTAACCCATCTCGCACCTAATAGTGAAAGCGTCTCCATCCCTGTGAACCCTCGTACCAACCGCCCGGTTGGCTACGCCTTCGTGGACCTTGCTACCGCTCAGGAGGCCACCGCCGCTATCGAAGAGCTCTCTGGAAAGGAGGTCCTTCAGCGAAAGGTGTCGGTCCAGTTGGCTCGTAAGCCCGAGCCTGCTGAGGCTAAGGAGGGTGCCGCCAGCGGCGGCGAGGGTGCTAGCGGCAACGAGGGCCGCAAGCGGGCCGGTGGCCGGGGTCGTGGTCGCGGCCGTGGTCGCGGTCGT
Organism: Aspergillus sp. MEXU 27854; assembly: GCA_019721355.1. Taxonomy (NCBI): domain Eukaryota; kingdom Fungi; phylum Ascomycota; class Eurotiomycetes; order Eurotiales; family Aspergillaceae; genus Aspergillus; species Aspergillus sp. MEXU 27854. The sequence continues at coordinate 1,054,742 of JAGMTT010000002.1, forward strand.
GGAGGTCGCTTGGGTCGAGGTGGCCGTTCCGTAAGTCTCTGTCCAGCTTCGAACCTTTATCGTCTCAACTAACCCCATTGACAGACCCAATCTCAAAATGGTCAGGCCGAGGGTGCCGAGGCTTCCGGTGAGGCCGCTCCTCTGTCTGAGGTCAACCAGAACGAGGCCGATAGCTCCGAGGCTGGCAAGCAGGGTGGTAAGCCTCGTGCTCCCCGTCCTCAGAAGCAGCGTGGACCCCCTGAGGATGGTATTCCTTCCAAGACCAAGGTCATGGTGGCCAACCTGCCCTATGATCTGAGCGAGGACAAGGTGCGTATCGATTCGTCAATTTGATGATGGAACCTCCGACACTGACGATACCCCCAGCTCAAGGAGATTTTCGCCGACTACCAGCCCGTCTCCGCCAAGATCGCTCTGCGTCCCATCCCTCGCTTTATGATCAAGAAGCTCCAGGCCCGCAACGAACGCCGCAAGGGCCGTGGCTTCGGTTTCGTCACCCTGGGCTCTGAGGAGCTTCAGGACAAGGCCGTCAAGGAGATGAACGGCAAGGAGATTGAGGGCCGTGAGATCGCTGTCAAGGTCGCCATCGACAGCCCCGGCAAGGAGGATGATGCCGTTCCCTCCGAGGAGAAGCCCGCGGAGTCGACCGAGACTCCTGCCGCCAGCCAGGAGAAAGCCGCTCCCACCGCGGCCTAAATGACAAGTCGTTCAACCCCACCGAACGAGAAAACCTCCGATTGTGTGGAATCAATCGGAGGGCTATAATGGAGGAGTGATGAGAATGGACCGTCGGACGGATTGATTTTCATGGTGAACATCGGAAGAAGGGAAGCCTGTTGTCAGGCGCGAGAAAACACCAAGAAAATCCATCAAAGCCGGAAACGCTGTGATTATTGATCCTGTCCGATATGGTCTGACGTGATGAGACATTGATATCTTTTTTATTTCCTATGTTGATGCGGACAGCCGCCAGGCGTCCGTTGTTGCTGGAGACATGACCAACGCCTGAACCGTGAGGGTTGACGGCACACTTTTTCTTGAGATCACGAATCTGCCATTCTGCTATACTGTATCTTAGCTACCATTTACCTAGCTTTTATGAATAGCCGCAAGGCTGGCCTTGTAGTCAGGGGACTTTGCGGTGTTGATGATGAATTCTGTCGTGGTGTATCGTACTCGCCGATATGTATATCTACGTAGCATATACTCCCTGGTTGTACTAATAATGGTCCAACACGTACATTCACCCCTTATGATACTGATACTTTCCACTGATGGTGTACTCTGTACTTTTACTCCCATGATCATATCAAGATAGAATGAGGCCATGGGCGAGAAACAGTATTCAACCTTGGATCCTCCCGCCACAAAACTCAGGTCCTTGTAGATTATAGGTATGTGACCAGATAATTGAGGGGATGCTATACAAGATATTCCAGTCTACCATCCCAGTGATTTGGAACAATGCAGCCTGTCGACACCCAAGTCAAAGTCAACATCAGTATGCGTAATGGTAATACGGTAATGGACCGATCTCTCCCGCCGGGTGGCTGTATTTGTCCGTCCCCCGCTGTTTCGATTCCTCTTTCTCTCACTGCTCTACTCCAAGTCCTCCGTCTCTCTCCTCCAACATTCAATCCCTCCTCCGTCCCTTGTTTGCACCGCTCATTGACAATCGTCGATCGTCTCGGAATCGCACTGGGTTGTTGGGAGTTGCATACGCACTGATCGCCATCCCTGCAGCCTCACCGAATCACCCAGGCCGACGAGGGGCGACGGACTCCCTCCTGCTCTTCTTTCCACACGCCTCCACCCCGTCCCAATCACTTCAGGGACGAGGCACATCACGTTTTTCATATCCTCCGACTTCCTATTCGGACTGAGAAATCTTCCTCTCGCCCGTCATGTCGAAGATGTGGGAGGTTGATCCGGAGACCAAGGCCAAGGTGTGCCCCCTCCCCCCCCCCTCATATACCACACAGCGCTAACCAGTGCATGGTCATCGCCTGTTCCATAGCTCCTCCAATACTCCAAAACCAACGGAAATGACAAGTGTTGCGACTGCGGCGCGCCGTCACCCCAATGGGTTCGTGCTTGTTCATCCTCCCAACTCCTATACGTCCCAGCGCCGCTACAAAATCAACCGTCCCTCGCGTTACAAGCCATCATTAACTAACGACCTCGCGCACTGTCGATTCAAATACATCTAGGCCTCCCCTAAATTCGGTACCTTCATCTGCCTGAACTGCGCCGGCACCCACCGCGGCCTCGGTGTGCACATCTCCTTTGTCCGCTCCATCACCATGGACGCCTTCAAGGTCTCCGAGCTCCAGCGCATGGAGCAGGGCGGGAACGACACGTGGAAATCCTTCTTCGACGCCCACCCCATCACACAATCCGAAGGCCGCACCTTCGAGGACTCCACCATCAAAGAGCGCTACGAGGGTGACGTCGGCGAGGAATACAAAGAGCGCCTCTCCGCCAAGGTCGAAGGCCGCGAATACGTCCCCGGTCAGACGACAAAGAAGCCAAAACCGCCCGTCGCAGACAACCAACCCTCCTCGCGATCAAGCACCCCCCTGATGAACTCGCGCGGCGGCCGCGGCTCGCCCGCCTCCCACGATGGCATTGGTGGCCTCGACGGCGGCCGCAAGGAACGCAATGAAGCCTACTTTGCCCGCCTCGGGTCTGAAAATGCCACTCGCTCCGACTCCGTTCCACCCTCTCAGGGCGGAAAATTCACCGGCTTCGGTGGTGGAATGCCCGTCTCGTCATCGTCTTCGCGGTCATCCGGCGGCGGCGCGGCCATCCCCGGCTTTGATGACTTCCAGAAGGACCCCATGGCCGCATTGACCAAGGGCTTTGGTTGGTTCACCACGGCAGTCGGGAAGAGCGCCAAGACCGTCAACGATAGTTATATCCAGCCCACGGCGAAGACGGTACGTTCCTCTCTTCTCTCAGGGTCGCGCCTCGTACTAAAGGTCACGTCAACAGATAGCAGAATCCGATTTTGCAGCCCAAGCCCGCATCCATGCCGCACAATTCGGCCAAAACCTCCAGGTCGGCGCCCGCGGGGCCGCAGACTCGTTCAACCGGTTTGTCGAGGGTTCTGAGGAGGCGGGCGGCAGTGGTGCGCGTCATCGTCAGGAGCCCGAGCGGAAGGATTTCTGGGATGACTTCTCGTCTCTTGCGGGTCAGGAGTCGCACCGTCGTAATACGTCCCGGTCGAGCGCGGTCGGCACGACGGCCATGAAGCCGGGTCCGACGTCTTCGCCCGCGACCGTTGGGGGGAGCGGCGGCGGCGGCGGCGCGTCGGGGGGCTCTGCGGCGGCGGCAAAGGGCCAGGATGAATGGGATGATAATTGGTGATTTGCATTTTGCTTTATGCATTTTCATTTGAGTGTGTGTTCGTCTCGCGTTGTATGTATGTAAGGTTCATTGTTCCATTGTAGTTAGTGTCGGCTTTGCTTGGAGTGACCGGTTGCGCTGTTGATAATGCATGGGCGTGCTTCCCAGCTACCTACGAGTGGGTGTTTGTTGTAGTTGGAAGTGTCTAGTTTGGAGCGTGCGGTATATACCCTTGATCGAATAGAGACACATCATCGGAATGCATAATATACAGCGTTGGATTATGATACATAGGCCGGCTAGTAAGTTTGCAGTTACATATACTCTCCCCGCAGATCAGACAGCACGGCCTTCTGCCGCGGCGCGCTCATCTTCTCGAACCGATCGACACTCATGACGAACGTGCCCCGACCGGCACTCAGACTGCGCAGATGCTTAAGGTACCCCACCATCTCCTTGAGGGGCACCTTGGCGGTGATGGTGCGCGGGCGGTTCGCGGACGCGGGTATGTCGACGCCAACGGACGCCGTTTGGAACGGGTCCGGCGGGGCGTACACCTTGGCCGGGTCGATGGGCGGGAGGTCCTCGGTGGGGTCGGGCGCGGCGACGACGTCCGTCGCGGACAGCGGGATCTCCTCGTCCAGCGAGACGATGTGGCCGCCGCGCGAGGACGAGATGTCGTGGACGACGGCACCGAGGCTCGCCTCGTCGACGGTGATGACCACGTTCATCACCGGCTCCATCAGCGCCGTTGCGGCGGCGCCCGGGGCGGTGGCGACGAGGTCGCGGAGGGCGGTCGTCGTGGCGAGGCGAGCGGCGGCGGAGAGCGCAGACGGAGTGGTCTCGTTGCCGAAGAGGTGAGTGGCTGGGTCGAGGGTGAGGGTGACGCGGGTGCTGTGCAGCGGGAAGGTGAATTTAGGCCCGCGGGCGAGCGCGGCGAGACAACCGTTGTGGAGGGCGGAGCGGAGGGTCGGGACGTCGAGGGTGGCCGGGAGGAGTGGGCTTTCCTCGACGCCACGTTTGCTGACTTCGACGTCGAGGTCGGGCGCGAGGATGACGATCTGGTTGCCGTCGATGGTCTCGACGGCGAGGGCGGCGGATTCGTCGACGGCCGGGGCGGAGTCTGCGTCGAAGGGCTCGACAGTCGCGGTGCAGCCGGCTTTGCCTTTGCGGCCGGCGATCTCCTTGTCGAAGATCTGGGTGACCGGGCCCGAGGTGGCCAGCGGGCACTCGCGGTAACCAATCTCGATGCGGCCCATGCTGGCTTTCGCCTTGAGGTCGTTGAGGAGGCGATCACGCGCGATCTCGAGGTGCAGCTCGCCCATGCCGCTGAGGAGCGTCTGGCCCGAGTCTTCGTCGACGGTGACGTGGAGACTGGGGTCCTCGCGGAGGAGCATGGCCAGGCTCTCCTGCAGACGCTTTTCCTCGCTGAGGCTGTGCGGTTCGACGCTCGCGAAGAATACGGGCGGCGGCACGGTGATGGGGCGGAGCTGGAGGGTGTTGAGAGGTTCGGGGGGCGTGGCTTTGTTGCCGGCGTAGGTGACCAGGGTGTCGCCGGTGCGGGTGTGTTTGAGGCCGGCCACAACGCCGATGTGGCCCTCGGGGATGGAGTCGACCTCGACGGCGTCATTCGCGTACATCTTCAAGAGTCGCGGAGCGCGCTCGGAGACGTTCAGGTTGGTGTTGAACAGAACGCTGTTGCGGTCTAGGGAGCCCGAATAGACGCGCACGTAGACAAGGACCCCTCGCTTGGGGTCGTTGACGACCTTGAAGGCGAGAGCACAGCCCTGCAGTTTCTCGATGGCGGTGCGGGATTCCGCATGGATGGCGGCCGATTTCTTCTTGGACTTTCCTTTCGCGACGGCCTTTTCGCCCTGTTCGACCAGTAGGTCGCCAGAGAGAAGACGCCGAAGGCCTCCTTTCACGCCGCCAATGCTGACCTCGGGATCGGGGGTTTCGAGCGGGCTGGGGAGGAGGTTCACGACGGCGTCGAGTAGGGGCTGGACGCCGATGTTGCGGAAGCTGGCGCCGGCAAAAACTGGGATGATCTTACGTCCCGCCTGTTGGTGAAGACACCGACGAAGTCTTTCTAATATGTCCAACGGGGGTACGGCGAGATGGTCTTCGTCACAGTCGAAGAACCTTTCTATCATTGATTCATCATGCTCGCTCAACAGCTCGACGAGAGCGACTCTCGCGCGGCGGAGCTCCTGTGCCAATTGACTGTCTTCGGCATCTAGTTGCTGAAGACTGAGCATCTTGACGGACTTCCCGTCGCCCTCGTCCCATCGGAGACCTTGGAGGTTGATGACATCGGCGACACCGATGAATCGACCGTTTCCGCCCTCGAACCATGGGATCTGACAGACAGCCGGCCACCCACTCAGACGAGAGGCGACTTCTCTAACAGTCCTCCCGAACGCCGCACCGTCTCTGTCGAGCTTGTTCACGTAGACCACCCGCGGAATGCGGTAGCCGCTGGCTTGGTGCCAGACCTGCTCCGTTTGCGCCTCTACGCCCGCAACGCCGTCGAGGATACAGACTGCGCCGTCGAGAATGCGCAGTGACCGCATTACTTCAAAGGTAAAGTCGGCGTGTCCGGGAGTATCAATGAGATTGACCGTATGCGGGATCGCAGACCTCGGGGACTGTGAGTCCTGGGAAGAGGCATTGGCGTCTGCAGCATTCTCCGGCGGCCAGTGGAAGGTGATAGCTGCGGATTGAATGGTGATTCCTCGAGCACGTTCCGCCGGGAGAAAATCCGTGACCGTGGAGCCTTCATCCACGTCGCCTAGGCGCCGGGTGAAACCACTGTAATAGAGCATCCGCTCCGTGGTCGTAGTTTTGCCTGCATCGATATGTGCGATGATACCGATGTTCCTGGTGCGGTCCAGGCTGTCAGTTGACCGGTTCGATACGGACGTCGCAAACTCTTGTAACCGAGAGGATGTCCATGTTCTTGGGCTCTGGATTGTCGGTGTGCTGTGTCTTAAACGGCCGACTATTCCCAGGCTTGGTGGGCGCGCAGTAGCGCGCAGGAAGAGAGCTGCTACCATCACCGCAATTGCGCGGAAACCATGGGATGGAGGGGTTCAATGCAGTCTATAGTGCTGAATTCATGCCAAGCGCAATTTAAGTTCCACGAAAATAAGAGGAAACGTAAGAGACTGTGGGATTGTCGAAGAACATGCAGAAGAAAGAAAGTTGAAGCTGATCATTGCGGGTTGAGAGATGACGGAATGGGGAGCCTGACCAATCAGGCCCCCAGGCAGCAACGATGTAACCTCCTCCGAACTTCCTCTCCAGCTGTCTTTATCTTCCTCCTCAACCCTCGTCCATCTCCTCTCCTGTCATTGCGCTTCACCGATCGCGCAATCCCTTCCAGGCAGTCTAGGTATGTCTTATATCTTGTCTCACTCACCCCTTGCTTTTCCTCCCCTGATCTGACCTTCTCCCAGCCTGCAGACGTGGTTCCCCGGAGCCGCATTGATCCCCCTTCCCCCATCGCACAACTCCCCCACTCTCTACGATGGACTATTCTGCGATCTCCCACGACCCGGATCATCCGGCCGGTGCCTCTCCCTGGGGTTCTCCTCGGCCTGGTGAAGTGAACTTCCCAGCGGCAGCCACCAGTGACATCCCCCCATCGCCTCTCCCCCCACACCAATCGCCTTTTGATGCCGATTCTCACCCTGCCGACAGCTCGCAGTCCGAGACAGGCCGCGAAGCTGGGGGAACCGATTCCCCTGATCTATCGGAAAGATTGCAGAACTCTCATCTCGGAGATTCGGGATACAGCGCGGATCAGCCGCAATCGGGCGCCCAGCAACCTCCTCGGTCCCACCCCCCCGCGCAAGCAGGCATGCCGCAAAACGCCCGACCATCCGGCCCGGTATACAAGATCCAAGCGAGGATTACAGGGCTGGAGAGGCCAGGCAAGAAAGACCCAATTCTTCGTTTCGATATTCACGTGAGACATACCCCGATGACAAGCTGCCCGATCGTATGCAGCTAATCGGATTTCTCCCTCTTAGACCAACATCCCCAAGTTTAGAACTACGCAATATCGCGATGTCCGCCGGACTCATGGCGAGTTCATCAAACTCGCCGAACACCTGATGTCGGCCAATCCGGAAGCGATGGTGCCCGCTGTGCCCCCTCCTCTCACTCCAGCTGGTGCGGGAACGGAAGAGGACGAGATCCGTGTGAAAGCGTCCATGCAAAAATGGCTCAACACCATCTTCGCCAACGAAATTCTGATTCATGACGATGAAGTGGTCCTCTTTGTCGAAAGCGACTTCGGTTACAGCCCGGTGGTTCGGATGAAACAGCCTGCTACCGGCATGCGGCGAAAGGTCTTGAAGCAATTCGCCCCGCCGCCCGATGATACCCCCGAGCTACAGAGCGCGCGACCAACGGTCAAGATGTTTTATCTTGGATCAATGGACACGAGCCACAAGGTTGACCGCGTGGTTAAGGGTCGACGAGGTGAGTTCGCGCTCGACGTTATTTATTATGTATAGTAACATTCACTGACCACTTTTCCAGGGCTTGGACTTGCAGAGTCAGACTTCGGTGTCAAGCTCGGGCAGATGCATGTGCAGGAGACCCATCCTGGGTTGGCCCACGCCTATCGGAAGCTGGGTAGAGTCATTCAGACTGTCGGGGATTATCACGCAGTTCAGGCTACTGCGGAGGCAACGACACTCGGAGAGCCTCTCAGCTATCACTCTTCAGACGCCTTCATCGTTAAAGAAACTCTCACCAACCGACACATTCTGCTTCGAGATCTACTCCAGGCACAACAGACCACCCGCAGTAAGCGCACTGCGGCAGACCGGCTGAAGGGTAGCTCCTCAGTCCGGCCCGACAAGGTGGATGAGGCGATCACTGCTTTGGAAGATGCTCAGAACCATGAGGAGTACCTCACCAAGAAGACGCAACGGGTGACCTCGAATTTGCTCCAGGAAAAGCGTCGCTGGTTCCAACGCACTACTGATGACCTCTTGATGACACTGCGCGAGTACACGCTGCGCCAGATTGAAGCTGAACGCCGAACCCTGGCCACTCTGGAAAGCGTGCGACCTGACATCCGGGCGATCGACTCGTCTGGAGGACTCAGTCGGTTAGGCCGCGAATCTCATCCCACTGGACGACGCCCGAACATGGCATCCAGTCAGGGACCCAAGGGAGATGCGTGGAGCGGTATTCCTCGTCGCAGTGACAGCCTGGGACGGAGTATGAGCGGTAGCATGATCTCGCCTCCACCGGACGATGAGGAGGAGGTCAACGGACAGAAGGGCAGACTACGCTCTACCAGCCGAGTCGGGTCTATCGCGGAGGAAGATGATGATGATCGGCTTGATGCCCGGAATGCCGCGAGTCGGCTGGCTACCAGCACGTTCTGAACATTGCCTGTACATTACGGATATTGATGATTCTGAGCGATTCCCCCTTAACAGTCGATCCTTTTAGTGTTTGAGGTGCCTCTCACGATGATGTTTTTCTATGGATTGAACCTGGTAAATCTTATGCCTGGTATATGCTTTGCAATGACCATTCTTATCTGTATTGCATTCCCGCTCCATAGTAACAACTCCTCTCTCAGCCCCTTTCCCTCTCTCAGTGCTCTTTATTGCCAGGGCACTCGAATGTATCCTAAGATTTCATCTTATTCGCCTCTTGAAGAAAATTGATCCGCTCTTTCTAATTGATCCTCGGGCACATCATACCAGGACGCCTTCTCGGCGAGAAAAATATGCTCCGTGGGCCTGGGAATTCCCATCCCCGGGTGGTCGTCGAGGGTTCCAGCGGTGACGGCGATGCGGTCTCCAGGGATCATCATGCAGATACTGGACCCGCACTGGGGACAGAAGCCCCGCGAGGCTCTCTTGCTCGACTGACGCATGGTGGGCGGAGTACTGGTCCACGTCACATCAGAACCTTTGCAGATGGCCCAGCTCTGGTAAGGAGCACCGGATTGCTTGCGACAGGTGGTGCAGTGACAGTTGGACATGGCTAGGGGTGGGTTGGCGACAGTATAGGTGATGTGACTGCATGCACAGCTGCCTGTGAGATGTGGCGCCATAGTGAGGTATAGTGATCTCTGATCGAATGATGTAAAGGAAAGAAAATGAAAGAGATGGTGTGTTCGTGTTCTTCTATAGATATCCAGAAGCGGCTTACCAAGCATTTCTCCCCGCAATCGACGTCATCGGCTGTGTCTTCCCATCTGATAACAATTCCTTCGTCCGATCAAAACATTCCTTGTACAGCTTCAAGTCACCCCCGACGAGGCGAAGGAGCTTCCCTGCCAATTGACTCTGTTTTGATCTACAGCTCGGGCACTCTGCTGAGCTTCACCGTGCAACCGAAGCTTTTCCCACCCCACCCCCACTCTTGACCTCTGATTTGCATCTGTGTTCGCTCTGGCTCCATCTTATCCACTTTTGATTTCAAAGCGTCCCGCTGTAGCTATATATTGATGCCATCTCCCACTGGGATTCCTTGAACTTGATCTGCAGCAGCCTTCTGGTCTCCGCATACATCAAGTGACGCTCCCATCAACTATATCACATCATGGCTCCCCCCAAAGTCTTCCTGTAAGTGACCAAGACCCCCCAACATAGCTACGCTTTCAGCTAATTATTTAGCACCGGAGTGACGGGATACATCGGTGGCGATGTCTTCTACGCCGTGCACCAAGCTCATCCCGACTGGCAATATTCGGTTCTCGTCCGCAACAAGGACAAGGGCGCGCAGGTTGCCAGCAAATATCCCGACGTGAGGATCGTCTATGGCGATCTCGACTCGTCCAGCATTATTGAGGAGGAGGTCAAGAACGCCGACATCGTGTTCCGTACGCCCTTTCAGATCCCCGTCCCAGTCTCTACGCAACTCATTTCTAATCAATCCTAGACTGCGCCGACTGTGATCACGTTGCTTCGGCCGAAGCCATCGCCAAGGGCGTCGCCCACCACACCCCCCAGAACCCCGTCTGGCTGATCCACACCTCCGGCACTGGTATCCTGACCGTCGAGGACTTCCGCACCAACACCTGGGGTCTGTACCGCAGCAAGGAGCACAATGACTGGGAGGGTGTGGACGAGCTCGTCAACCTCCCGGACGACTCCCTGCACCGCAATGTGGACAAGATCATCATCGACGCCGGCGTGCGCAACCCCACCAGCGTCAAGACCGCCATCGTCTGCCCGCCGACGATCTACGGGCCCGGCCGCGGCCCCGGCAACCAGAAGAGCGTGCAGGCCTACTGGCTCACCGACGCCGTGCTGAAGCGCAAGAAGGGTCTGCTGGTCGGCGAGGGCAAGAACATCTGGCATCAGGTGCACGTGCAGGACCTGAGCAACGTGTACCTGGCCCTGGGCGACGCCGCGGCCGCCGGCGGCGGCCAGGCCACGTGGAACGAGAAGGGATACTATCTCGCCGAGAACGGGCCCTTTGTCTGGGGCGATATCCAGCGCGAGGTGGCGCGCGTCGCCTACGAGAAGAAGCTCATCCCCTCGCCGGAGGTCGAGCCTCTAACCGACGCCCAGGTCACCGAACTGAACCAGTTTGGTCTGTATGCGTGGGGTAGCAGCTCGCGGGGCCATGCGCTCCGCGCGAGAAAGCTGCTCGGCTGGACGCCTACGCAGCCCAGCCTGATGGAGCTGATTCCGTCGATCGTGGATCTGGAGGCGAAGGACTTGGGTCTCGCTTGAGGGGCTTTCCTACTAGGCATGATTTATGATACTCGATAGTTTAATGTGCAGACTGTTGTCTAGCTCTCGCAATGATATTGTAGTTGCAGTTTGGGAGTGGCAGCGCCCTGATGTGGCATGGGCAGGCTTGACTGGGAACCAAGCGTTGTCCATGCCGGGTTGACAACATGCAGTGGATGTACTCTGAGCAAACCTCGGCCTGCCGGCTTGGCATGCCACCGTTAATCTCCATCGCTGCGCAGCATCTCCGTACTTCCCCGTGGAAGCCTTGGTGGCATATGACGGCAAAGAAGAGGCCCCATAAGGTGTCAGGGGGTAACTCTGCTCGTGAGACGTAGAAGAGGACGGAGGAAACTGAAGTCCTCATGTTTTGGTCTCGCAGTGAGGACATGAATTGTTTCATGGCCTTTTCAGAAGGGAAGAGCAGGCATTTGGAGGACTCTGGTAGTGCGAGGCATTCCCCCCACCGCGGTGATAAGTGCTTGAGATGTGTAATGCCTTGCTTTGTCAGTTTAACCCGTAACAAGGAGGATTATGTAGTATCTTGGGTAAGGGGGATTCATCTCGACGGGTGTTCTAGACGGTGAATATTGTAGTAAATACATCTTGGGTGTTCAATAGGAGAGACGTAGGGTATATACTAAGGTGGGACTTACTGCCATTTCCCCATAGACATTCACATGTTGCATGAAATCATTATGCTTCGTAGACTTGGTTGCATTTTATTCGGCAGATACATAACAGTAGAATAGCGTTATCTGAATATGGTGAGTAAGAGACGTGAATTGCTTCAGTCAGAGACTCGTATGGTTGTCAGACGACAGCATGCTAGCTCATTGGTGTTACGTCCATATGAATGAATGATCCATAGATATATAAGCTCTCCAGCAATTTTATCTAATGGCTCTTTGTCTGGTTTCTTTGACGATATATATGCTTCCGAGGCGCTTTAGAATAGTGCTCTTTGTACAAGCAAGAGGCTAATTACTTTAACTAATTTATATATATCCAATCATAATATTGCTTCCTACACTATGTAAAAATGAATAGAAATCTCCTTGCAACGCGAGAGATGAATTGTTGACAAGATATAGTTATGGTGGCGGATGAATAAGCGCGGAGAGAACGACAAGCGACCTAAGCGCGACGGGCGCCAAGCTGGCGGTTTCTGACGATGATTTGATATCCACCCATCCATCAGTGTTGCTTTGTTGCACCAGCTTCCATTGTCCTCCCCCCACCTTGGATGACTGTCCTCCAACAGGTAATTCTCCTTTGTCTTCAACTGCTTCACTCCCTCTTCGTCATCGTGCTGACATCTCCCAATCCATAGGTCCCCCCCTATGCCTTGCGACCTGTCGGAACCATCCTCGTTCTCTGTCTGAGCTTCTAGCTTTGACCGCGCTGTCATGCCTCCAGGTGCAGGAGGAAAGCGAAAGAGAGGAGAAAGACAGTGGTCTGGCGATTCAGGGAACGACGGCGGACGCCCTTCTCCCCATCGCCCGGGCACTCTCCTCATGGCGCAACAACAACAGTCCCCTCGCGAACTCCCCGAGACACGCGGGAGAGGTCGAAGACAGCACAATCGAGGAGGCCGGAATAGTATCGGTCGGAGGCCTAGTAATGACATTCAGAATTCTCCAGCGCCCCGCAAGGAAGGTGCGATGTCGCCCCCGAACACCACGCCAGCGAAGGACGCCGCGGAATCCGATCAGACAAACGGAGTTGCCCAACAACCGCCACCATCACCGACACCAGCGCCCTCATCTGTCTCCCAGTCGCAATCTCAGCCCCCTCCTCCGCCGCCCCAGATGTCGCCGGTTCAGCCTCGTGGGCCTCCCCCACCTTTCGACTATGAGTACGTGACCGATGCCGTCATCGAGGACTGGGCGTCGACCGGAAGACAGAAGCTTGTGGAGGACGGGATTCAAATACGCAACGCACAGGATGATGTGCGGTTAGCGTCGATATACCAGGAGCTCATTCGGAGTGCCTTCTACGGTCGGCTGTCGCCGACAGATGCCGGCAGCGCCGTGAAGGATATCATCGGAGAAGACGTTGCGGCGGAGGATGTCGATATGGACAGCGAAGGACAGTCTACGATTCTTGATACCCGATCCCTCTTTCTTGACACTTTATCGATCGTCACCGACTCCGATCCATCGAACACCGCCCTGAGGCCCCTCGTGTTCTCCACTGCGATCAATCCTGCGCTCATGCGCCTTCAGCTTGACACGCCTCTCCTGCAGTCTTTGGGCCTCGTTCGGGAGACGTTTGCCCGTATGGGAATTCGCAAGCAGACGAATCTCCTGTACCGACAATCGAACTACAACCTCCTTCGGGAGGAGTCGGAAGGATACTCAAAGCTCCTCACAGAACTGTTCACGACAAGCAACAACGAACCACCATCCAGTGAGGTCGTCGAAGACACCTTTGAGAAGGTGAAGGCGATGATCGGTGCGTTCGACATGGACGTCGGGCGTGTCCTGGATGTGACCTTGGATGTCTTTGCAGCTGTGCTTGTAAAGCAATATCGGTTTTTTGTGAAACTCCTACGGGTCAGCTCATGGTGGCCCAAAGAAGACACTTTCCGCACCCTAGAAGGAAGTGCTCGCGATACAGGGTTGCCCAACTGGGCCCTTCCAGGATCTGCAGGATGGGTGACGACTGACGAAGAGCGTGCCGAGGCGATGCGAAACAATGAGCAGCGAGACAGGCAGTTCTGGGACCGCGTCAAGGAGATTGGAATCCGTGCTTTCTTTGAGATCGGCCGCCGCCCGGTTTCTGAGGAGGAACTGAAGCAGATCCTTCCGGAAACTAACAGCCTTTCGGAGGAGGAACTGGCGACAAGGAAATGGATTGGGGAGACGGGCACGCTGCCACCAAAAGGGAACAGAGTAGCTGCGCAGCTTCTCGGATTCAAGCTACGTTTCTATTCTTCACGTGCTCGATCAAGATCTGATGTGCTTCCCGACAACCTCATTTACCTTGCCGCGCTGCTGATCAAGGTCGGATTCATCTCCCTCCGTGACTTGTACCCTCATCTGTGGAGACCGGACGATTCTATGGACGCACTGAAGGAGGAGAAAATGAAGGAGAAAGCGGAACGAGAGAGGGCTGCTCGGCCTGGTGGCGGCGTGAATGCGCTGATGTTAGCCGGTGCTCTATCAGATGATACACTTCCAACTCCACGAATTCGAGAGTCGGAAACAAGATCTGCCACTCCGGGGAGGGAGCAGGATGCAGACAAGCCAGCCGCAAAGCTAGAGGAGAACGACCTTCCAGAGCCCTCTGACCAGAAAGTCCAACTTTTGAAGAGTCTCCTCGCTATTGGCGCGCTTCCGGAATCCCTCTTCATCCTCAGCAAATTCCCCTGGCTCATGGACGTCTACCCGGAACTTCCAGAGTTTATCCATCGTATCCTTCACCAATGCCTGAGCAAGGTTTATGCCTCGCTGCGGCCGATACCCGACGCAGAGGAACTTCGGGAACAACAACAGATCCCCAGCCACGATCAAACTGGTCTCAGTAAAGGTCAAATCCGTCTTTGCCAGGCGCCTCCGCGCCGCGTCCTTCGCTGGGCTCAACTTGACAAGGAAGATACAAATGACGGTACTGACTATCGGTTCTATTGGGACGACTGGGCGGATAATATCCCGTTGTGTCAGACAGTGGACGATGTTTTCGCTCTGTGCTCGTCCTTCCTGAATCTGTCCGGACATAAGATTGGACAGGACCCGAGCCTACTCACGAAGCTTGCACGGATCGGAAAGCATAGTCTTAACAAAGACGATTCGCCGGAGAACCGCGCACGGTGGCAGGATCTTTGCAAACGCCTCCTGCTTCCTTCGATAAGTTTAACCAAAGCAAACCCTGGTGTTGTCAACGAAGTCTTCGATCTCGTGAGCTTCTTCCCTCGGGAGACCCGGTACAACATGTACGCGGAATGGAATTTCGGCCAGACATCTCGACTGTCTGATATAAAATCCGCCTTCGACCTAGCCAGAGCCGAAACGAAGGATGTCCTCAAGAGACTCAGCAAAACGAACATTCGCCCAATGGCTCGCGCGTTGGCCAAGATCGCCTACGCTAACCCTGGAATCGTCATCAATGTCGCCATAAGTCAGATCGAATCCTATGAGAATCTCATCGAAGTCGTTGTTGAGTGTGCACGCTACTTCACCTACCTCGGATACGATATTCTGACATGGGCTCTGATCAATTCTCTTGGCCAGAAAGGACGAAGTCGCGTGCAAGAAGGTGGACTGTTGACCAGCCGATGGCTGAACGCGCTCTCTGCTTTTGCAGGCCGGACTTTCAAGCGGTATTCGGTGATGGACCCCACGCCTCTACTGCAATATGTTGTCGAGCAGCTCAAACACAATAATTCGACCGATCTTATCGTTCTGGAGCAACTGATTAGCTCTATGGCCGGTATAATCACGGATACCAACTTCAACGACTCTCAGATTCAGGCTATGGCTGGTGGCGAGGTCCTTCAGGCACAGACTATTCTACAGTTGTTAGATCGGCGACATGAGTCCAAAACTACGTCCAAACGGCTGATGAAGGCGCTTACGGTTTCGAAACTTGCCGGTCAGTTGCTCATCGCCATCGCCCAGGAGCGCTGGACTTGCATATATAAGGAATCTGATGGCTCTTCCGAGCTCAAGTTACTGGGAAATATTTTCGATGAGATCCATCGAATACTGGCACAGTACCTCGACCTGCTGCGCAGCAATCTTTCTGTGGAAGAGTTTGATTCCTTCGTTCCTGATCTTGCGTCTTTGATCAAGGAATTTGGTATTCAACCGGAAGTCGCCTTCTGGATTCGGCGACCTAGCGTTGCAAAGAGAATCGCTGATGCAGAAAAGACGCAAGAGGAGGCGATGAAAGGACAGGATGCAGACACCTCAGCAGAGCCTGAAAAGATGGAGACAGCTGATGATGGAGAGGCCACTGCCGAGGGCGAGGTTTCCGAGTCCATGGACGTTGATAAAGAACAGCCCGGCAAGAACCAGTCCACCCCTGCAGCTACCGAGCAGCCATCCATCAATCCAGTCATGCAGGAACTGCAAGAGAACGTCAAGTCCGTCTTATCCTCTGATACTTGGGGCATTGTTGGCTTGCAATTCTACACAACTTTCTGGCAGTTGTCTCTTTACGACGTGCACGTCCCCCAGAAAGCGTATGAGGACGAAATTGACCGTCAAAAGAAAAAGGTCGTGCAAATCAATAGCGACCGGTCCGACATAAGCATCGCTGGGTCCCAGAGAAAGGAGAGTCAGAAGAAGCAAATCACGCAACTCCAGGAACGGATCTTAGAAGAGAATAAGGCCCACCTCAAAGCCTACGGTCAGATGAGGGCAAAACTGCAGAAAGAAAAGGATCGTTGGTTCTTTGGCATGCGAGGGAAACATGATTCTCTGAATGTCTCTCTGCTGGAACAGTGTTTCTTACCCCGTCTGCTGCTGTCGCCGATTGACGCTTTTTACTGCTTCAAACTGCTGAAGTTCCTTCATACTTCTGGAACCCCAAACTTTCGGACTGTCGGCCTGTTGGACCAGCTCTTCCGTGAACAACGCCTCACGGCCCTCATTTTCCTCTGCACTTCTCGGGAAGCCGACAACCTTGGTCGCTTCCTGAATGAAATTCTCCGTGACCTCAGTCGGTGGCACGCGGACAAGGCCGTGTACGAAAAGGAGGCCTTTGGAACGAAGAAAGATCTTCCTGGTTTCGCCATGACGGTGGACCCTGAAGGCAAACCCACTACCTTCTTGGACTACGAAGATTTCCGCCGTCTGTTGTACAAGTGGCATAGACTGTTCTCCTCTGCGCTCAAAACCTGTTTGAATGGTGGCGAGTACATGCACATCCGCAATGCGATCAGTGTGTTGAAAGCCGTTGTCCAACATTTCCCGGCTGTCAACTGGATCGGCCGTGACATGCTCGTGTGTGTGAACACACTGAGTCAGAAGGACGAACGAGACGATGTCAAGATTCCGGCAGCATCACTGATCGGTGATCTCAACCGCCGCGAGAAGAAGTGGTTACTGCCACAAGCGTTTATGATTACTAGCCAGCCAGCACCCAAAGCGAATCAAAATAGATCCGATGCCGATAGGAGCAAACCTTCCACTCCTCGACCCGAAATGACTCCAGGCCCTCTGAATGCGGCAGCCCCTGAGTTCAAACCTTCCACCGAGTAAGTCATGCTGGAGAGGTATCGTCAGCTTTATTCTAACCATCGGCAGATCTCGAGGTGCTACCAAATCTGAAACCAAGATGGAGGTCGAAGACGGAGAAATTGAAGATGCAAAGATGACAGATGCGTCGAAGCCCACACAACAGGCCGAATCAGCACAAAACCCTGCAGAAGAAGACAAGAAGGAACTTGTTACAGATCCAGCGCAGGCGCCATCCAGCACCGAGGGAGAAGAAAAGCCATTGACTGAAGCTGCGGCTGACAAGGATGGCCCTTCACAGCCACCCGCGGCTGAGTCTCAGACGCCAAAAGCTCCCGAACCGCGCCATCCCAATATCCCAAAGCGTCCTGATGTGGATCGACCCAGTAGCCAGAGTGCTCGTTCTTCTCATATACACCCATCAGGCCGTTCTTTCCGAGAAGAGAATCGCTTACCTCCGCGACCTGATCTCATGGACGACCGTCGCGATAGGCATCCTGACTATCCCCGCGGCCGATTTGGCGAACACGACTATAACCGGTCGTTTGACCAACCCATGGGTGATGGACGGTATGGTCGCCTGGATCGTGATTATCCTCCTAGGCAACCGGTGGATGAACCCTTCCGGGGTCCCTATCACCGGGACTCACGTCTCCCGCGAGAGCCAGATTGGCCCGATCGGGGACGTGGCCCCCGTAGCGGCCCAACGACACACCCTGATCGCATGGAGATGATCCAGGACCTTCCAGATAGAGAAGTCCCAAGGCGTGGAGACCCGACGCGTCCCGATAAAGATGACCGCAGGTCCCTGTCATCCAGACTCTCTCCTCCAAAAGATCTCCCGAACCGTCCTGAACGCTTCCCTGATGGTCGCAGACCTCATATGCGACACGAAGATTTGCCTACGGGGCCTCGCAACGATAGACCTGGACGCGGAGGTGAATCAATTACTGGAGGGGACTCTAGGGAGCCACCAACTGGCCCCGATATGACCCTTGGACGCCTCCGCCAACCGGAGCCTGCGGATATCCCTTCTGGCCCTAGGGTACGCAATCCACCCCGCGGCGGGCGACAGCAACAAGCCGCCGGACCGGCTACGAGTAATGCACCTGCTTCGCAGGAGCGCCAACCACCCACGGGCCCCGGGCGACAGATGCGCACAGGACCGGAGCAACCGTCGCAGTCTGCCCCTCCTTCTCCTTCAGCCGACAGACTCGATACGTCAGGCATCCATCCTGACCGACTCAAGAACCTTCAAGACGACCAACCCCAGGGAAGTGGATATGGCTCTGGGCGTGGTCCACCTGCCGGATCTGTCGTGCCGCCATCAGGACCGCGTGGCGCTGGAGGAGGCCATCACCGCGGCCAAAATGCCCCTGGTTTTGGTGGCGAGCGAGGTCGTGGTGATAAACGATTTGCTGGGATCAACAATATGCTTCAGCAGACAGGTGGACCTCCGGATCGGGCTCCTCCACCGGCCGTTAGAGGCCGTGGCGCCAACCGCCAGGCCAGCGCCCAAGGTGGCCGACCACAAACACCGGGAGGTCCTCCTGATCTCCTGGCCCCACGGGGACCCCAGGATGATGATCAACCCCGACGACGAGGGGAGCAAGATGAGACTGCCAGCGCAGAACGGCGTTCCCAACGGTATTCCACGGGCAGCTTTCCCCATGACCGGGAGCGTGAGCGCGATAGAGATCGAGAACGTGACCGCGATCGGCGCGAAGACGATGGGAGCCGTAGCAGTCGGCGGGAGGAACATCGAGACCGCAATCGGGACTATGAGCGCGAGCGGAGCCGGAGGAGTGACGCGGGCAATTCTACTCGAGACGAGCGGTACGAGTCGCGGGAAGCGTCGCGCCGAGGCCCTGGTTCGCGTGAGGACAACCGTCGACGCCGTGATCGCGAAGATGCGCCCGAGGCTACGCAAGGCCACGACGAAGGTCGCCTGCGCCCGCCTTCTTCGCTAGGTGGACAACCTCCGCCTCCGCCTCCGCCTCCTCCTCCGCCCACCGGGGACGAGGAGCGTCGCTGGGCTGGCGGGCGCGATCGGGACCGCGATCGCAACCGGGACCGCGCGCGAGAACGAGATTACAATCGCGAGGGTGGTAGTGGTGGAGGAGGCGTACCTCACAAGCGTCGGCGAGGCGATGATGGTGGACGTGGGGAGGGGAGCGGCCGTGGTGGCATGAGAACAGGCGGTGATAATAAACGACCGCGACGGGGAGCTTGAGTTGAGGGTGTTGATTATTGACCTGATGAGTCTCTCTTTTGCTTTCCTTACTCATGATGCATCTAAGGCGTTTGGTTTCGTTTTTTTGTTTATTCTTTCGGGACTTGATGGTCCAGTGTATTTCTCCACTATTGATACAATAAGAATAATGTGCTAGTCTCAGGTGAACTCCTAAATGTAGATGCGTTTCTACAACTATCTGATCAGACGAGGCGTTACGAGATAATGTTCACTTCGGGTTGAAGCCGGATTCCAAACCGCTTCCAGACGCTATCGATGATTTTTTGGGCAAGGTCCAGGACGTCCTTACCACTTGCTCCTCCATGATGGACCAGAATGAGTGCATGGTTGTGGTAGACACCAAGACGACCATCTGTCCAACCCTTCCATCCGCATGCCTGGATCAAGAATGCTGCTGGGACAGTTACGGATTCACTCCCGGATTGACTCCCGGATTGGGGAAAGAGCGATATCTGCGGATAATGGTCCATCAAGGCTTGCAACGTCGTCATATCCAGGACCGGGTTCTTGAAGAAGCTCCCAGCATTTCCGAGGACCTTAGGATCGGGCAGTTTCCGCGCGCGAATCTGACGCACAGCCTGTGCGACACACTTGATAGTGGGCTCTACAACCCCCGAGGCCTCAAGAACACTCCGGATCGACCCATACGTGGTATTCGGTCGGTGGTAAGGGGCTTTGGTGAGCCGGAGGGTCACGGCGGTGATGAGGACATGCTTCAGCGCATGCTTGAACACGCTCTCGCGGTAGCCAAACTCGCAGTCCCGGTTCGAAAGCACCTTCGAGTCGCCCGTGACCAAGTCCACCACTTCGACATTCTCGAGCAGACGGGCGATCTCGACCCCGTACGCTCCGATGTTCTGGACGGGCGCGGCGCCTGTAGTCCCTGGGATCGCGGCCAGATTCTCGACGCCGCCGAGATTCGCGTCGACGCAGTGTGCGACGAGATCGTCCCAGAGGACTCCGCCGCCGACCTTGAGGATGGTGTGCCTGTCGGATTGGGAAATGGTCTGTATGCCTGTGATTTCGTTCTTCAGGATGAACCCGTTGTATGTGCCCGTCGCAAAGACGGTGTTTGTCCCGCCTCCTAGGATCAGGTGGGGATATGCGTGGAACGTGGGCAAATGCACAAGGGCTGTCGCATCAGCGACTGTCTGGATGGGACTGAAGTACCGGGCGACGCAACTGATTTTGAGGCTGTTATAAGGGCCGAGGTCGACGTCTTCATAGAGGGGCATCTTGCTCTGGCGAGGTTGCCATGAAAATGTTGATGGAGACAGCACACAGCACGTGCAGCGATACTGGGTTCGTCATGCAGACGCAGATTCCCAGCAATGCAGTCGTTACACCGCTCATTCGACACGAATCTCATATTTCACTGCAGAAGTCCCGGGTATTTCTTGGGCTGTCGGTTCCCGTGAGATGTGGCTGACAATCGAAACACAATAGCCTATGCTGCCGTTGCCAATTGTCATGTCGGCCTCGTTTGCCATCCAGGGCGGCCGGGACGTCGTGGGCGAGATTGCCGTCTCCGGATCTAAGAATGCCTCCCTTGCGCTCATAGCTGCGGCGCTGTTAGCCAGCGGACGCAGTACGCTGGAGGATAGCCCCCGGATTTCTGATATCACGAGTCTGACACAGATCATGTCCTATCTGGGTGTCCAGTTCGCGAGGACAGCGAACACGCTTCATATCGATGCGACAAACCTCCAGTATCGCTCAGTGCCGGCCGTCCTGTCTACCAAGCTCCGGGCATCGATCCTCCTGCTAGGGGTTTCGCTCGCTCGGTTAGGATACGCCAATATCGCGCTCCCCGGGGGATGTAAGCTGGGGACGCGTTCTATCGATGAACATCTGAAGGGCTTCGAGGCCCTAGGAGCGCGGATCCGCGTGTCTGGGGAGTTTATCGAAGCGCGCGTACCGCCTCCTGGGCTTCGAGGCGCAGTCATCACTCTAAACGCGCCCACCGTCCTGGGAACGGAGAATATCATGATGGCTGCATGCCTAGCACGCGGGACGACGCATATCATCAACGCAGCGCGAGAGCCGGAAGTAGTCGACTTGGCGCACTGCCTTGTGAGCATGGGGGCTGAGATCACCGGTGTAGGGACCAGTACTCTGGTCATCCACGGCCGGGACGGGCTTCTCCCGTATACGTATAAGGTGATGGAAGACCGCATTGAAGGGGGGACCTTTCTCATCTTGGGTGCCATGTGCGGCAATCCTCTCACGGTCCATGGCTGCGAAGCAGGTCACCAAAAGGAACTGCTCAAGCTTTTACAAGCCGTGGGAGCCAAGATCAACGTCCAGAGCCGATCCATTGTTGTACGGAGAGCTGCGACTCCAGCAGCCGTTGACTTTCAGACTGGGCCCTATCCTTCGTTCCCGACAGACCTGCAGCCGCAGCTGATGGCCCTACTGGCCACGGCTCAAGGTGCAAGCCGGATAACTGAGACTGTTTTTGACCAGAGGTTCAATCAAATTGCTGGACTGAGGGCAATGGGGGCCAATATCGCCCTGGAAGGCCCAGATGCCATTGTATATGGTGCGAGTAGTTTGTCCGGGGCCATGGTTACCGCGCCGGATCTCCGAGCAGGAGCTAGCTTGGTCCTAGCGGCGGTTGCTGCTCCTGGGCTGTCGATCGTTCACAAGGTTGAGAATATTGATCGCGGGTATGAGAACTTGGAGCACAAGTTGCGTGCAGTAGGGGTGTCCATTCGGAGGTTCCAGGCTAATTCAACGGGGACGATCGAAGGCCATCATCCTATCTATGTCGATGTGACAACTGTCACTTGCCCAGACACGAAGACAGATGAAGCACAATGTTAATTTTGGTTCTTTACCTAGCATTTTGAGTTATGGCTTGGGTACATCTGGGACAAGAACGAGACTAAAACGGCACAATCCCATCCCGTCGGATGATCTTCCCAACATCCTCATCCCTCTCACCCGCTACAACGCTCGCGATAAACGTCCCTCCAGTGCTGGGGTCGCCGCCAGCCCCCTTTGCCTTGGGGAATTCCGGCCCAACTCCGCCCAGATTGGTTGCCAGGAACCCCGGCGCAACACCCCACACCTTGACCCCGTCCGCCTTCAACTTGTGGTTGTAGTCCAGCATGAGCATGTTCAGCGCCGTCTTACTACACCGATACCCGATGGTCTCGAAATCAATCTCCTTCGGCCATCCGGCCGGCTGCGGCGGCGTGGGGAAGTACTCCCGACTGGCGACGGTCATCTGCGACAGGCCGGCGATGAAGAGCAATCGTGGATCGGCAGATTTGAGCAGCAGCGGCATGAAGATGTAGGCCATGAGGTGTGCGCCGGTCACGTTGATGTTGTAGGCCTGGTTGAAGCAGTCGCGCAGGGAGATCTGTCCCCGCACGCAGAGGTAGTCGAATGCAGCGCCTATTAACGTGTCAGTGGGATCCAGCGTAGGGAGTGGAGAGAGCCTGGCATACCGGCATTGTTGATCAGCACGTCGATATACTCGGTCTT
This sequence comes from Aspergillus sp. MEXU 27854, assembly GCA_019721355.1. Classification (NCBI taxonomy): domain Eukaryota; kingdom Fungi; phylum Ascomycota; class Eurotiomycetes; order Eurotiales; family Aspergillaceae; genus Aspergillus; species Aspergillus sp. MEXU 27854. Next base: position 1,077,739 of record JAGMTT010000002.1, read on the forward strand.
TGCCTTGACTGTCTCAAACGCCTGGAGGATGGACTCGTCGGTCGACACATCGACCTGCAGCACTTCCAGTGTGCTCGTCGACTGCGGGAACTCCTTTCGCAGAGTCGCGATGGCGGTCTCACCTTTCTCGATTGATCGGCTTCCCACGAAAATGTGATACCTCTGTTCCGACTGGACGAGGGCTTTGACGGTCTCGTAGCCGATTCCTGCGTTTCCGCCGGTGATGACGACGATCTTGGGCGACATGTTGGTCCGTATGTGTGGTGTGGTTACGGAGCAGTGCAGGTCAACGGGTATCCGTCTTGCTTTATGGTTTAGATGGAGTGACGATCTCGGGCCGTGCCGATTAACTCCGCCGTCTGCAAACCTTCTGTACGGTGTTAGTTCTATATCCGGTAGAGCCGTAGAGCCATGAAATACGGTGGGTGGTGTAGACGCATCATATAGGAAGGTGTTGGCGAAGAGGGAGAGTGAGAAGCCGACGAAGTGGTTTTCTCATCGGTACCCTTTTTGTTTGATCCGATAGTAGAATATATGAGCACCGCTCGAGGAACGGAAGGATATGCTGTGTGGAACAGTTGCGCTCAGGTACTAATGGTAAAAATTAAAAGTCCGTTGGCTACGCGAGGTATTTAAAGAACCCATGATCCATTATGCTAGTACGTCCCGATGGTTTCGCTTGCATCGAACCGGCGGAAAGACCCCATTAAGTGCTCAACACCCTGTAATTGCATGAAGATCTTCTCTTATAAGCATGGAAGACCTAATCGTAGAGTCCCCCGTTGGTGCGCTTCACCATGGTGTAAAGCCCACCCACCCGGCTCCACACCTTGACCTCCCGCGGCTTCAGATACATGGGCTCCGTAGTAGCAAAGTACTCCTTGTAGTAGGGTTTCTTTGCCTGGACCTAGTGGATGTATCAGCATAGGGACACATGCTGGTATATCCGTCGATTGTACCTCTAATAACCACTGTGTCGATTGGGACCTAAGACCGTCAATCAAGGGCCTGACTAGCTTTGGAGTATCCTCACCAATTCTCAACCCAGGATATTGTGCCGGGGTTTTCTGGAGATTGGTACACCTCGAAGAATGTGCATTCCGGCTCGGCAATGACGTTGTCATAGAGAGGTTTGAACGCTTCCCAGAATTTCTCGAGGTTCTCCGGACTGATGTAAACAGTCATATGGAGGGACACGTTTTCCGTAGAGTTCGCCATGGCTTTGTATGTTTCGAGAGTCGGGGATACCGGAGAATTGAATGTGTTTAGTGGCCGGTGAAGCTTTTATGCCCTCTGAGGCTGACATCAGCCCTAACATCGCAATCTATAACTAGCCTCGTGTTCTCAGTTCATGGTCGTCATCTAGAGTGTTAGGCTCCTATCGGCCCGGCATAACGTTATGTTCGCTTAAGCTTTCTGTTGATGGTGAATGGTCACATATTAATACCACTACTGACGCTAGTCTACTACCTCGGCTTGAGGTATAACCGTGCGGTACTAGACCACCAGCTCAAAATACTGGAGGAACTGTTCGTCCCTCCTCAGTAGCTCATGCTCCTCCGCAGCCAACTGCACAAAAACCTCAAAGACATTGGCTCCCGTTTTCCCGATATGGGGTAAAATCAAGCAATACGCCCCCGTGATGGGCCGGTGCGTTCGGAACGCCGCCGGTAATGAACCTCCTCCCAAGTCATACTTGTCAGAGCGCCCAATGTACCAGCTGTTCATGAGCAGATCCATGTCATGAAAGTCACTATGCACACCGAGCTGCTCCGTGGGGGAGAAAGTCTGGACCAGGGATGTCAGATCGTGGATTGACGACAGACTGACAGAGTTGATGGATTGGCGGATGAGGCTAGCTGCCGTCGCAAGGCCTTTGTCTCCATCTGAGAGCAGCTCTTGGGCAGTTATGGGGCCCGCGTGAGTGGGAAAGGCGCCGTTGCCAAAGAAGCGCTCAGAGGTCCTGTGCTCTGGATCCCGGGACCGAGCGTTGACGGGATGTAGAAGGCGCGACAGTGATGTGACTTTCTCCGGGTGCAGACGGATCCGGGCACGGGTGATTGCCGTCCAGAGGACCGCAGAGATGCAGTCGTACGAGCTGATGTAGTCTACACCTTGCAGGAACGGAGTGCATTGCGCTTTGCGCTTTTGAATGGATGTCTTGGTGATCTGATAGATGCTTGTTTGGAAGGGCGGAGGGGGCTTGGGAACAAATGGCGCCTTTTCTGCCACGTAGTACGTGGCGAGCCTATCGATGAGACCCTGTCTTGGGAAGCCTTCTGTTCCGTTGTAGGGCGCTTTGTTGAGATCTGGGGTGTACGTGGGCATCTTCTGGCCTTGCTGATGCGCCTTGCTGCCTTGACAGATCAAGGACAGAAACGCATCCATGGAGGACCAGTCCCCAACCATATGGTGCATGGTAAAGCCGAGGATCAGGCCGCCCTCGATGAAGTTCAACTGCAGGGCGCATACGGGCTTCTCCGCTGCAGGCATCTCAGGTTAGAGGCAGGTAGGGTCTAAATCACCCGGAGAGAATGAGTCGGCGGCCAATGCAGAGAATGACTTGTGCTCGCTGGGATCAAGATGCTTGACAGTGCACTGCACATGCTTTCCTGGGCCTGTCATGATGCAGAGTTTTCCAGACTTGTCCATCTCAAGAGTTCCTGCCATGAAAGGACACTGACGGGATGCATTGCTCAAGCCTTCTTTGACGGAGGCTGTCAGTCGGTGTACGTCTGCGCCTGGCTGGAGCTTATAGAATATGAACGCCTTCACCATCATGGGAACGGAGATTCTGTCGAGATCGGACAGCTCATATTTCCTGGTGTCGCCCATGGCTGTATAATATTGCGTTGGAACTCGTATCAATTGAATTGCAGAGGGAGTTGGTGTCAGCGTCCATTTTAAATAAGCCCGAAAAGAAGCTGCCTAGATCGTCGTCGCTTACTGTAGATGCCGTTATCTTTAGTCCCTTTCATGGTAGGTCCCGATATTAACCCCATATTATTCCCTTTTTGTAGACCATAGTCAGTGTATACCTATCTCCTGGTATGGTTTTCGTGTCATTGACTCTAGTATACACCGTCGAGAAGGACTGATTCAGCAGTCAGTCGAAAGACAATCATTGCGACTGTCATCATTCATAGTATAGATTCACGGTGGAGGTTTCGTCATTGGACCAGTATTGCACGACAAAGGCATAAATAGTCCATGCACTCAGAACAAGGGTTCCGATATAGCAAGGATGGTCAGCTCATACTCAAGGTCTTGACTTAAGTAAGGCGAGGAATTCGACATGGTGATCTCTTTGCCTCTGACAGCGTGACTGGTGCATAACACGACTATGCATATCATAATATAGCTTCATCTGCCATTTTATTGGGACCAAAAGGAAGTAATGTTCCGCATTCTCTTATCGTGAAGCTGCTATAGCTACTTCTCCCACGCTTACGCGCACCTATCGAAACCTCCTGGTTGGTGGTATAGATACTGTCCTCCACGAGACTAAGCACGTCGGGTTGCTGGACACATATCTCCGAGTATATCAATCTCTAGATAATATTTCTCATGTCGCCATTGGTGGATTCTCTTCAAAATGCACGTATACTGTAGACTAGCAACGGTCGAGGCTCGGTCGATGTATGGACCGAGCGTCCCTGTAGATCATTTTAAGGCGCCACGAGACCCTGAGCGGCCCTGTCAACCGGCCATGAAACCGCCGCTAGGATCTAGATTCCCCGCTTGTTTCACGATTCCGGCTGAGATTGAGTGGGAGTAGAGTGCTGTTTGGGAGTGGACAGGGTAGGGAGAGTAAGGGCAAGAAGGCCACGTGACAGCCCCCAGATCTGGCCTCATCCAACTCCACGAAAACACCATCTCCTCCATCTCTCGCGCATCTCCATCGGACCAACTCCACGTGCTTTCAGCCACAAGAAACGCCTCAGCCGGTTGCAGGCATGTCGGGCCGGCCATCCGCCAATCCCCCACTGGCGAAGCACATCGGCTAAACTTCGGCGTCACGGACGCTTGTCCGTGCTCTTTTCATCCGCAGCCCGACTTGTCCTGATTGAGCCATCCTGCTCTATATGATCGATCTTAGGACCGGATGTGGTGTTTCAGGGCATTCCGACTTCCCTCAACTGACCTGCTGGTTTCACCACCGTGCCCACCTGTGGCCTTCTCCACCGCGGGGGACCATGACGGACGGACCGACGATCCATCCTGCACAACATGTCGCGCTGGTCATTCGACGCGAGGCGGGGAGTTCGGGAGAGAATCGCGGTTCACGACAAGTAATCCGCTGCCGGTGCACTGTCGATACTGGTCGCCTGGTCGGTACCAGTGTCTGCTTCTCTTCCGGTGGGCTGTCGTGCTCATTGCTCGAATGAGATCCTATATAGCTTGGAGACCCCGCCACTACGATCCGTCTTTTTTCCAATCAGTCCATCCCCCTCTTGCTCTCCTTTTTCCCTCTCTCAATCAATACCACCGGTCTGGCTGTCATCTCCTCTCATTGAATTGACAGAATCTTCTCCGTTGACCGGACGAAGCACAAACAATCAAAATGACTCGGCTCGACGTGGAAAAAACCATTGAGGAGCTCACATTGGGCGAGAAGGTCGCCCTGACTGCCGGTAAGATCGCGTCTTCCCATTGCTTCCACTGACAAGAGCTAATGTGCGCCGCGACAGGAATTGACTTCTGGCACACGGCCTCCGTCCCCCGTCTGAACATCCCCACCCTGCGGATGTCCGATGGCCCCAATGGTGTCCGCGGAACTCGATTCTTCAACGGCGTGCCGGCCGCCTGCTTTCCCTGTGCGACCGCTCTGGGAGCGACCTGGGATACCGAGCTGCTGCACGAGTGTGGCCGGTTGATGGGTGAAGAGTCCATCGCCAAGGGGTCGCACATCATCCTGGGCCCCACGATCAACACGCAACGGTCCCCGCTGGGCGGACGTGGATTCGAGTCGTTCGCCGAGGACGGCGTCCTGTCCGGTAACCTGGCCGGTTACATGTCCAAGGGCATCCAGGAGAAGGGCGTGGCGGCGACGCTGAAACATTTCGTCTGCAACGACCAGGAGCACGAGCGCCTGGCGGTGGATAGCATTGTGACCATGCGCGCCATGCGCGAGATCTATCTCATGCCGTTCCAGCTCGCCATGCGCATCTGCCCGACGGCGTGCGTGATGACCGCGTACAACAAGGTCAACGGCACCCATGTGAGCGAGAACAAGCAGATCATCACCGACATCCTCCGGAAGGAGTGGGGATGGGATGGGCTCGTCATGAGTGATTGGTATGTCTTACGTCCTCGTCCCGGGTTACAGCTTTGCTAACAATGTCCAGGTTCGGAACCTACAGCACCTCTGACGCCATCAACGCTGGTCTCGACCTCGAGATGCCCGGAAAGACCCGCTGGCGGTCGACCCCCCTCGCCCACGCCGTGTCCTCCAACAAGGTCTACGAGTTCACCATGGACGAGCGCGTGCGCAACGTGCTCAACCTCGTCAACTTCGTCGAGCCCCTCGGCATCCCTGAGAACTGCCCGGAGAAGGCGCTGAACCGCCCGCAGGACCAGGCGCTGCTGCGCCGCGCGGCAGCCGAGTCCATCGTGCTGATGAAGAACGACGACAACATCCTGCCGCTGAAGAAGGACAAGCCAATCCTGGTGATTGGGCCGAACGCCAAGATCGCCGCCTACTGCGGCGGCGGCTCCGCGTCCCTCGACCCGTACTACACCGTCACTCCGTTCGAGGGCGTGTCGGCCAAGAGCCAGGGCGCGGTCAGCTTCGCGCAGGGCGTGTACTCGCACAAGCAGCTGCCGGAGCTGGGCCCGCTGCTGAAGACGGCCGACGGCAAGAAGGGTTTCTCGTTCCGCGTGTACAAGGAGCCCGTGACGGCGGCGACGCGCGAGCTCGTCGACGAGCTGCACCTGGTCTCGTCCAGCGGGTTCCTCATGGACTACGTGCACCCCAAGATCGACTCGCTGACCTTCTACGTCGACATGGAGGGCTACTTCACGCCCGAGGAGGACGGCGTGTACGACTTTGGCGTGACCGTCGTCGGCACGGGCCGGCTCCTCATCGACGGCGAGGTCGTCGTCGACAACACCAAGAACCAGCGGCCTGGCTCGGCCTTCTTCGGCACCGCCACCGTCGAAGAGCAGGGCAGCAAGGAACTCAAGGCTGGGCAGACGTACAAGGTGGTGCTAGAGTTCGGCACCGCCCCAACCTCGGACCTGGACACGCGCGGCGTGGTGGTCTTCGGCCCCGGCGGGTTCCGCTTTGGCGCCAGCCGGCGCGTTGGGCAGGAGGAGCTGATCGCGCGGGCGGTCGAGGCGGCCGCGCAGGCCGAGCAGGTCGTCGTGTTCGCGGGCCTGACCAGCGAGTGGGAGACCGAGGGCCACGACCGCGACCACATGGACCTGCCGCCGGGCAGCGACGAGATGATCGCGCGCGTGCTGGCGGCCAACCCCAACGCGGTCGTCGTCATCCAGAGCGGCACGCCCGTCACGATGCCGTGGGCCGCGCAGGCCAAGGCGCTGGTGCAGGCGTGGTTCGGCGGTAACGAGTGCGGCAACGGCATCGCCGACGTGCTCTACGGCGACGTCAACCCGTCCGGCAAGCTCCCTCTCAGCTTCCCCGTCCGCCTGCAGGACAACCCCAGCTACCTCAACTTCCGCTCCGAGCGCGGCCGCGTCCTCTACGGCGAGGACGTCTACGTCGGCTACCGCTACTACGAAAAGGTCAACCTGCCGCCGCTGTTCCCCTTCGGCCACGGCCTGTCCTACACCACCTTTGAGCGCGCCGACCTGACCCTGTCCACTGTGCCCGAGAAGCCCCAGTACGAGACCGCCGGCGAGCCCATCACCGCCTCCGTCACCGTCACCAACACCGGCAAGGTCGCCGGCGCCGAGATCGTCCAGCTGTGGGTGCGCCCGCCGCCGACGGGCGTCAACCGCCCCGTGCGCGAGCTCAAGGGCTTCACCAAGGTGATGCTCAACCCGGGCGAGCAGAAGCGCGTCGACATTGTCGTCGAAAAGAAGCTGGCCACCAGCTGGTGGGACGAGCAGCGCGAGAAGTGGGCGTCTGAGAAGGGCGAGTATGAGGTGCAGGTGACGGGCACCGGCGCCGGCGTTCTGACGGCGTCCTTTACCGTCGAGAAGACGCGGTTCTGGCTCGGACTGTAGAGCTTATGAGTGATGCGATATGAGTGATATGTCTGTCGACATTGCGTAGATAGTGACGAGACTGCAATGAATGCAATGTTGTACCTTTTATGACTGTCTTGAACCTGTAGCATCTGTAGGGAGACAGATTGTGACCGTAGAAAGCAATCTAGTATGCACATTCCATTCTGGTATAAACATTCTACTTCGGTGCAATGCTATGCCACAGCAACTTCAATGTGTTCATAATACCCTTACACCTCTCGCTTCGTCAACCTGCCAAAGAAGTTTCTGATCCTCTGGAAGAAACCCGCTTTCCTATCCTCTTCTCCACGACTCAACCCCGCCAGCGTAGCTTTAGTCCTTGCCGACCACGAAGACGGCACCCTGGACGCATTCGACCGGGGCCGACGCTCTGCACCCGCACACACAGCCGTAGGTGGCGGCGCAAGCCGCGAGACGGGCCGACTGCTCGCGCCCATGCGGGACATGACGGCCTGTCGGAGACCCGTTTCGCGCTGGGATTCCTCCTCCGCCGTCAGGACATGCATGAAGCCCCTGCTGTCGACGATGACGCCGGGCTCGTTCGCCACATCGCCATAGACGCTCCCATCCCCACCGGCTAGGTCACCGCCGCCCATCCGCTCCAGCGGCTCGCCGTCATACAGCTTCGACTGCCGGTGCGACGCGTACCCGTCTGGCAGGGCGAAGCTCGGCGACGTGGTGCTCAGGGAGGTCAGGGGCGTGGAGAAGAAGCTCGGCACGGTGTCGGTGGAGAGGAAGGGGGCGTCACAGCTGAGAAACACCTCGACATCGCTGTCGGAGGAGTCGTCGTCTGCGTTGCGGTGTGAGGTCTGCGGTTGGGGTTCGGGCCCGCTCAGGAACGCGCGCGTCCCCTTTTTGTCGTGGGGTGATGTCGTTCCCGGTGCAGGGGCGCCGCAGACCGGCTGGACTTCGGTGTGAAGCCGAGACGAGTGTTGGCTGGCGTAGGTGGTGGCCGAGCCGGCGGTGGTGCATCGTCTCTGGCTGAAGATGGACGAGGAGCCCGGGCGCACGGTGTCGGTCTCGGAGGGCCGGTCCGAGTGCGCGGACTGCAGGATGCGCATGGTCTGTCGGCTGGGTTGCGCGGTAAGGGCGACGCCCGAGTCGTAGCGGTCGTCTTTGAGGGCGGCGATGTCGGGGCCCGCGAGCGGCGTGTAGTATTTCGAGTTGATTTGGGGGAGTGCCGCGGGGGAGTCATCTTGCCGTGCAGATTTGCTCTCAGAGGGAGCTTGTCCGGTGGATGGCACGCCCCGTTCAATCCGGTAGATGAGCAGGGAGCAGGCGAAGCGGATCTCGGACTCGAGGGCTGGGTCGATCTTCTGGCGATCGATTAATGGAGATGGGGGGTGGTAATGAGAGGGGGTGTCAATAAAGTCGAAGTATCGGGAGGGAGCGTGATCAGAGAAGGTGAATGTGGGTTTCTATGGTTGTTAGTGGTATTCAGTCCGTGAGGATTGGGGTGGTTACCTGGGAGTTGAAGAAGGAGAGGGAGGGTCGCTTCTTCAGCACCGAGGACGCTTTCCTCGGTATGATGCCCTCCATGATGGTTGATGGAGCCAGCCACCAGTACGACAGAGATCGATAGGTAGAGATAGGAAAGAGGGAAGCGTGAGGCCGTTGAGACTGTTTGTTATATGGGCAGCACGTTGTTACCGGCCAACGTCAAGTATGCTTGGGCGCACCCCGGGTATGTTTCAATTCAGATAGATTGCACAATTAGATTGCAGGCGTCAGGCACCCAGTCCGAGACCAGCGGAAATGCAATCTCCAACGGTGAGAATGCCACCTTATGGCAGTCGTCCGGAGCGATGGATGGAATGTGGGGAAAGCTTAGCTCGCGTAGCGTGGACAGAGGAGATGAAAAGAATGGGGAGACGCTGATGTGAAAAGAACATGCCGTCAATGAGGGAACGCAGTTGAAATTAAACGAGGAGGACCGAGCAACGGCCAAGGATTGAAATCAAGTCGAAGGTGAAGCCAATTGCTGCATCACCGGACGGATCGCTCCCCTGTCGAGGAAGAGGCAGATGCAACGCACGAAAGTGGCGATGGAGATCGTATCCGGGGGGATTAAAAGACAGCAAACAGGAGAAAAGAAAGGCAAGCAAACAAAGGACCAGACGATGGTTGGCGATGCAGGAGGTGCAGAAGTGGAGGAGCGGCGCTTTTGGCTGCCGTCGAGTCACACAGCATCAGCCTCGTCCGGAGAGTTTGAAACAGCACCGATGCCGTGCGTCATTTGCCCCTGGCCCATTGACAGACGGCGGCAGTGAGATCGTCTGGGGAGAGGGTCGAGAAGAAGCAAAAGCTGGGAAGAGTCGGATATCACTCGATCGTCAGGGTGTGCAGACGGAGTATACCGACTCAACTCCCCACCCCAACTTCCCCATCTCCAACCGTTCGTCTGAGCAACGATCGCATGAGCGTTGAACATCTGCCGGTCTCATCCATCGTCCTCCCAGGAACCAATTGTCTGGCTTGGTTGCAAGGGACGCCAACCAGGGATGAATCAAGGGATCTCCCCGTCGAAGTGACAGATCCAAATGATAGACATCACGAATCGGATGCCTCCATTCATCGGCAATGGGCGTGGAGCGTGAGTCAATTATTGAGACCCGCTGGAAGGAAGGACTCGGACTTCCTGGTCGGGCTTGTGTGATGTTCTTTTGACGCCATTCTTGTCGCCATTCTTGTGAAGGAGGCATGCGGGGGGGTATACTCGGCGGACATCAGGATCAGCCGCCACCGCAGGGACGGACTCTCCCATCGACGTCATGGTCGGGGGACTGCCTGGAGTCACATCGGACACAGGATGGATGACTCACTGTGCTGTGCATGCAGAGTACACTGGTGGTTCCTTGGATGGTGTGCAGGTCACTCGCTGATGATCAGCTCAGATGCTCCCCATACAGGGGATTCAGGAACTTCTCTGTGCTCACCAACGCATCTCAACGCCGTGCGATCTCTCAACGGCCTCAGTAAGGCCCTTGCGACGATCTAAATATACTACACTTTGTCTTCGAACCCTCGACACACCGCGTGGCTCCGAGACACGATGGCCTCCAGCACGGGCTCTTGGATAGCGTTCGTCCAGTCTGGGAATATAGGCTCTCCCGGGGTCCGTGTGATGGGCTGCCTTCACCAATTGACTTTGACGGCGCTGGAGTGGCTGTCTGTGCGCCCGAACGCAATGCAGGACGGCTGAGAAAGAACGCTTATCACGCGATTGGTAGAAGTGAAATGGTTGCATTCGCTGTTAGATATGCTATCGAGTCGCTTCTATGCGTACTATCATAAGACCTATACATTTCTCAAGGTCGCCCACCACCCTCACAGGTCCCCGTGGGAAGAGAAAGCCTGTGGTGTAGGGCTTGTGTGATGGGGAGCAGTTGGATGCTTCTTTTACAGCCTTACCTGTAGATCGAGGTGACGGGAGAGGCAGTTGGATGCTCATCTCCCTGACTGATGAAGAATGAAAAGAATTTTTTAAAAACCGCACCGCTACTTCCCCGGGGCTTCAGATGCCGACTGGGCGGGCGGGAATCCCGCGACGGGTCCTCTCCGCGAGGGCGCTGAGGGATCTCCGCTGCCCGGCGGAGCATCCAAGCAGTATGGAAAGGCTGCAACTTATGCGCCAATCTGATGGATCAATTGTCGGTCCTGTAATTTACCATGCGGTAATGTCCTCCACCTCGGCTTCGCCGAATGTGCTGCTCTTGGTTAGTTTGTTAACCCCGTCCACTCCAATGGCCCCATCGGCAGGCGGCTTGGACATGATATCCGGGAGGACTTCGCGGAAGAACTCGAGGATGTAGCGATTAACCTGTTCGAACTGGAGAAGGAATGCGTCATGGCCCTCCGGGCTCTCAATCCGCTTGAGCCGAGAATCGGGAATACCCGCGGCAATCTCCTTCTGTTCCTCAAAAGTAAAGAGCCCATCGCTCTCGATTCCCAGCACCAGCGCGGGCTGCTGGATCTGTCCCAAGGCCTCCAGGACGGGCTCGGTGGATTCCGGGCTAGCGCGGTGCCTCGAAACGTCGTGCGTGTCGAGCTTGCGGGTGATGGCGATGTAGCAATTGGCATCGAACCGCTTCACGAACTTCTCGCCCTGGTACCGGAGGTAGGACTGGGCGGAGAAGTAGGTGGGGGGCCGCTTCTTCGTGCCATTCTCCTTGGTTTCAAGGGACTTGCTGAAGGTCTTGGCACCAGAGAACTGGGGGTCGGTGTACTGAATCTCAGTGGGCGTCGTGTTCTGGGGAACAGGCGAGCCTCGCTCCGACGTACGGCCACTCTTGTGACCATCGTTATGAATGACCCAGTGCTCGTTAGGAGGAGTCGGCAGCTTCTCGCTGCCGTTGATGTTCTGCCGCTTGGTTGGGTCAGGAACATTCCGGCCAAACCGAGACTCGAAGGAATTCCGGCTGCGATAGGTGAGAAGAGCAGACATGCGAGCCGCACCCAGGCCCGTCGCCGGCGGGTCGTCAAACGGGTAGTAGCCGTCCTCGTACTTCGGGTCGCTGTAGATACTCTGACGCTGCGCCTCGCCCCAACTGATACACCAGGCCGAGTGACGAGCCGAAGTGGCAATCGGGACAATCGCGCGCACATAGTCTTTACCGAAATATGCGTATTCCAGAGTGAGCATTCCACCCATGGAGCCACCAACCACAGCGGCGATCTGCTTGACACCCAGGTCATCCAAAACGAGCTTGTGGATTCTACAGACCGTCAGTCACGTCATCCTCGCGGAATGTTGCCCATGAAACATACCTCACGTCATCACGGACGGTGGTGAGAGGGAACTCGGGACCATAGAGGCCCTTTTCCGGATTGCCATCCTTGTAAGTGACGGCGCTGGCGCTACCGTACGGGCTGCCCAAGCTGTTCAGACAGATCACGAAAAAGCGCGAGGTGTCGAACGCCTGGCCGGGGCCACCCAGCAGAGGGCCCCACCAATCGGCGACATCCGCACTGCCACTCAGCGCATGGCAAATGACGAGCGCATTATCCCCCTCGGGCGACAGCTGTCCCCGCGAGGTATACGCGACCGGAACATTGTAGAGCGTGACACCGGACTCGAGCGTGAAGGAAGGGATGTTGACGATCGTCTGATCGGTGATGAGCCCGGAATATGGGTTTTCAGGCTGCGAATCGACCCTCTCTACGGGATTTAGTAGCCGTCCAGCCATGGCGGGGTGAATGGAGGGGAGGGGGGGGGGAAACTGACCGAGGCGTGCGGGCACACCGGGCTGGGGAGCCATTGTAGGGATTGGACACGGTGTGGGGGGGAGGGGGTAGAAGGTATGTGGAATGAGGGTGAGAGAGAGAAGTTGAAGTGCAATCGAGAAAGAGAGTGGAGGGATGAAGCCGACTTTTTAAGACGGATGTTGGATGACTCCTCCGTTTGCCGGAGACGAGACCCTATTGTTGTCTGCCAATCACATCCCCCGAAAATTTCGCGCAAGATGAACGGCACAGTGTTGTTCCGGTTCTGCACTAGTCCCAATCAGGGAATGTCTATGAGTCAGTTGCCTGCCTGTTTTGTCGGGCATCAACAGTCTTCTATTCTATCCTTCACGTCCGTCTCGCCATGTTCAAGATGTCGCCTCCCTCCGGGCCTTCCTGTGCCTCCTTGATGCGTTCCGCCGTCGTCTTATATAGCCGTGGGAGATTGACCTCCTCGAATGGCTTATCGCTGTGAACCATCTCTGCAAGACCCTTTGTCGCTAGGTAGATCACCGGCATTCCGTGACCAGTAAACCCAGCGCAGATAAACTGTCCTGGTCTTCCCGGGACTTTGCCAACGTGTGGGTTCGTATCGTATGAATAAGCCATAACTAGAATCTTGTCAGCCTCAAGCGCTTCCATATCCTTACCCCAATGTCTACTTACTTCCCGTCCACATCTCCTTCACGTACGCCCCGGTATCCTCCCATCCTTTGAAAATGCGTTGCATATAACCATGATAGTAGTCCTTCGTTGGCTCAATCAAGGTGCTGTCATCAATCACCCCGAACCACTGCGGTCTATCATCATGGAAGGTGTAATGCGCACCGCCCACGATGATACTCCCATCCGGACGCGAGATCAAGTAGCTGTTGCCCTTTCCATCTTCGCTTCGCACGACATATGAATAAGGTAGAAAGGGAGCTTGCTTGCCCTCGGGCACGTCAATATGGCAGATGATGCCGCGGGATGGCACTATGCTTGCGGTGTATTCTGGCAGGAGCCCGAAGGTGTAGGCATTGGAGGCGTAGACGACTTTGGGGGTGCGAATCGACCCCCTGGGCGTGTTGACCACATGGCCTGAAGCATCGGAAGTGACAGAAGTCACGGGGGTAAGGGCTTGGACATTGATCGCGTTGGAGCCCACTATCTTCGACAATAGGCCCAGGATGAGTTTATACGGCCACAACGTTGCGGCCGTGTAGGAGAGACAGGCCTTTGCGCCCTTCACTCCCGAGACCTGTTACAGTATTAGCTTTGAATATTTATCCATCAGGGTAGAACGTACTCCCTCCGCGTTCTTTGAGGTGAAATGCAAATCGTCAGTGAAAGGGAGCCCAAGAGCCACCAACGCTTCGTACGTGCGTCTCCCTTTGTCGGCATCCTCGTCATTCAGATAGACGTTCATGTTCCGTGTAATGTTAAAATCACAGTCAATGTTCTCCTCCGCAAGCAGCTGCTTGATGGCCTGCAGATGACTCAGTTCGAACTCGGCGATCTCCCTCCCAGCATCCACCCCGTGCCTGTCGATATACGTTGGGATCTGATTGTATACATCGGGGCGTAGATGACCACCTATGAATCATCAGAGTGGGACTTCTGCACTTATATATGCTGACCGACCATTGCGTCCTGTTGCACCAGAACAGATCTGTCTGGCCTCAAGGATGGTGATTGCGGGGTAAGGCTTGTCATCGCTCCCCAGAAGCTTCAACAGGTGATACGCAGTGCTGATGCCAGTGTATCCAGCACCGATGATCACGATATGGCTTTGCTCGGGGAGGTCTGGCGTCGACCGCAACTCGTCCAGAGGATGCGGCTCCAGTCGCCAGAATGATTCGGTGGGGTTATCGACCGGTAGAAACGGAGTTGAGCCCATGATCACTTTGGGGGAAGTATATGCGCTGTCTCTGTGTTTTACTGCTGTTGGAGGGATATGTGCCTTCAAGCTATGGATTGTCTAAACTTGTGAGGGGAAGTGGGGGAAATCCAACGAAGGCTGCATTCTTATATCCCTGTTATCATCCTACTAATCCACTCTTAGCATCCTAACATCGGATACTTCTCCACTGATTCTTATCTCTGTGCAATCCACTGATAACATGAACAGTACTAACAATCCGCCGACTCCCATATCATCTCCGCCTTTTCTTTGAATGCGGCCATGGCAGCCCGCCAGAGCTCCGGCCCCATACTAATACGAGCGACGCCCAAGGCCTTCAGTTCAGGCACAGTCAAGAACCCTTCTCTCGGCACCAACTTGACATTTAGTCGTCCTGCAAACGCATCCACCAGCTGAGTGACCTCTTCTCTCGAGACCCCTCTCCCCGCACCGCCCCAGACAAACACCGTGCAAGCCCCAGCCTCCAAGTAAGCCTTGCCCCTCTCGATCGCGTCGTTGAGCGATCCGCCGGCGACGAGGGCGTCTGTCCGTGCATTGATGGCGAAATCAGGCACCCCCGCTTCACGTGCGGCCTGGAGTGCCTGCTTGACGCGGCTCACGGCGTCAGACTTCGGCCGTAGCTGACCACTGGCACAGTCCATGTCCTCGAGGTTGCATCCCACCGCCCCGACGGAGATGATTTCTTTGATCGTGTGGGCGACATCCTCGTAGCCGTCTTGGATGTCGACGGTCAAAGGGAGGCGTCTTTTGCGAGCGAGAAGGCCAGCAATAGAACGCACTGTGGTGAGGTTCTGGGACAGCGTCAATTCGTTGTCTTCGATGCCCTGTGATGCGGCGATGGCGTAGCTCGCTGTCGCTACAGCCTTGGTAGAGGGGCTGTCAGCGATGATTGCGGCTGTCGCTGCGTCGTATACATTGGTGAGTAACAATGGTTGTCCTGGTTGGTGCAGCGAACGGAAATATACCGCCAGGTCGTTTTGCTCAGCGCGGGCTGTCATTGTGAATAGAGAAGTATCAGAGGAATGATTGTATTGCCTATAGAAGATGCATAGAGATGATCCATGGACCTTTTAAGATGAAAGCCCTCGTATTGCTTGAGTCACCGTCTTGCTCCCAAAGTGACCAATCGGATGCCGAAGCATAAACAACAGCCTTGGAACAGTCATCTTGTGCCATTCCCCCCAGTCTTGCTTCGATATGAGCAGTTCTATACAAATTAGGTACCTAAGTATACTGACTAGAGGAACATCCTATCAGGAAAGGCTATCTTCTGGCCAGATTATGTGAGACACATGTGACTCCAATATCTTCAGATGCGTCGCTCTGTCGTTTCATCCGAACAGCCCTGGACTTCACTTCAACATCTCTCATATTCGAACATTAGAGCACCCACCATTCTCATTTTAATGCATCCAAAGCCATCAAAATGTCCCTGTTTGGCCAGCGCCCCTGTTTGAGTGAACTCCTTGATCGACCACGTCCCAGTCTCTAGCAACAGTTCATCGCGCGACCTTGTGTCTTTCTCGCACGGAAGCTCTACACCTGGCATGCAGCCATTCCAGCCAGACCACTGACAAACCCCGTCTCTATCGTCTGCATTTCCGACACACATAATAGCCAGCCTGAACTTCCAGGCGACGACATCCTCATCCACGCAGATGATCTCACGCACTCCGGCTCCGTCAACGAGCTCCAGGCTACCCTCGCCTGGCTACGCGCCCAGCCTCATCCGACCAAGATCGTCGTCGCGGGCAACCACGACCGGTTACTTGATGCAAGTCGAGACGGCTCTGCACAACAGGCCGCCCTTGAGCGCGTCAGTCTTACCTGGGGCGACCACATCTACCTAGAAAACGCAGAAGCGACTGTAGTCTGTGCAAACGGGCGCCGGCTCCGAATCTACGGCAGCCCCTGTTCGCCTCGGCACGGAAACTGGGCCTTCCAGTATCCGCGCAGTCAGGATGTTTGGACGGGGTCGGTTCCCGACGGGATCGATGTGTTGATCACGCATGGGCCGCCGCGCGGTCACCTCGACCTGCTGGATTTGGGTTGCGTGCATCTTCTGCGCGCATGATGGCGGGTGCGGCCCCGACTGCATGTCTTTGGACACGTCCCAGCAGGCGCTGGTGATGAGTGGCTTCTGTTTGATGGGCTTCAGGATGCATATGAGAGGACCGTTGTTGCCGGAGGGGGCCTGTGGAATCTTTTTTCCACGTTGGGAACGTTTGTGAAGACATGTTTCGCGCCGTCGGTCGAGGCAAAGTGTCTCCTTGTGAATGCAGCTATGGTTGGAGGGTTGCGGGATGATGAGCAGAGGCAGCCGATCAAGGTCATGGTTTAGTATGTTGGAGCGCCTGGAGTACATTTCATATGGAACTCTGCACCTCCAGAGCTGATTCTAACGGGGGTTCTGCTAACTCTATGTGTCGAGCATCTTGGACTCAGGCAGACGGGCTATGTAGAGCAATCGGATTACGACAACCTAGGTCCTCTCTAGTTAGGTTGTTAGCTCCAGAAAGGGGGTCATCACGTTTGCGAAGAACCATCTTTATGAAGTCTACATCCAAAGTACTCTCTCAGCATATACATCAGCAAAGCAACCCATCAGACTGGCACAACAATCTTCGTCCCACTGACACCACCCTTGAGCTTATCCAGTGCAGCGTGCACGCCGTCCAGACCACCCTCCTCAACCTGGAGATTGGGGCTGGGGACGACCTCCCCGGACTGCAGACCAGCGTTCAGCCACCCGTGGAAGACGTCTCTCATATGCTTGTTCCTCGCCACCTCATCCATAGATGGGAAGTTGAACGTGATCTGCGTGTTGTCGAGGGTCGGGTGGCCTTCGGGGAGAACAGGCGAGTGCACCACCTTGGCCGGCGCATCGCCCTTGGTCTCCTTGAGGATATCCAAGGTTGGCTGCAGCGCTCCATCCACCACGCAGTGCGCCGTGCGCAGCATGACGCCGTCCTTCTTCACGGCGCTGACAATCTGGGCGACGACGTCACTGGCCTTGTAATCGAACACGGCATGGGCCCCGAGCTTCTCGACCAGGTCGTGGTGCTTGGGACTGGCGGTGGCGTAGATGGTGAAGCCGAGGGTCTTGGCGGACTGCACAGCAAACGTGCCGACACTGCTCGAGGCGCCCCAGATCAGGACCGCCTGTTTGTCCGCGGGCGTGTGCCGGGTGTCGAGCGGAATGCCGATGGTGGTCCAGGCCGTCAAGGCTGTCAAGACGGCCAGGGGGAAGACCGCGCCCTCCTCGAAGGAGAGATGGTCTGGGAGTGGGATGACCGCTTCGGATTGGGCCAAGGTGTACTTTTGGAAGGCCCCGTGGTCGGGAGAGCCGTTCTGGTAGAAGGATGAGGCAAAGGCGATGACGCGGCTGCCGGGACCAGGCACCGTGGTGACATTCGAGCCCAGCTTGGCCACAACGCCAGCCGTATCGGATCCGAGGACCGCGGGGTATATGGGCACCGGAGGCATTCCATAGTCCCGCTGGTAGTAATCGCAGGGGTTCAGAGCAACGGCCTTGACTTCAATGAGCACATCGTTGGGCCCGGGCTCGGGGGTGACCCGCTTGCCAACCGACAAGGGACCGCCCGGCTGGGGGAGAATGGAGGCTTCGTGTTCGGCCATAGTGGATGGATGACGAGGGATCAACAAAGATGGAATATTGTGATTGCTGCAGTACGGTTCGACCTGAGTAAGCGAAGCATGTACATGGATGGAAATCATGAAGTTTAAAGACGAGAGGCATACAACCATGCGAGGACTATACTTTCGTTCTTTACTGCGTACCTTGCTTTAAATCCGATAACTCCCCAACGCCCACTCTTAGACGCTTTTCTTAGCTTGACCCTTGCTATAATACCGGAACATGGCCACTGTCGTCGAATCAGGGTGGCTACTAATAGGTCCCTGTGATGGTCGTTGGTCCGGGGTTAGAGCTTGGCGGCTTGTCTTTAAATCCGAATGCTTAAACTCCGCGGGGAGATCCGTGTTGTTCCCTATCTACCGGGAGTATCAGTGTGATCATCGTGTCCCAACCGGGTAGATAGATATTGGGACGCCAAATCCTACATCTCCCGCACTTCATATCAGACATTGGGCTGTCGGACCACCGTGATCTCCTGCGAGCCTGCAAATCATGGAGATACGGTATTAAATGATCAGGTCCTCGCTGTTCCAGCGGGGAAGAGGGCTGGGCTGGCAGAAAAAAGTATCGTCAGCGACAGGTTGAGCGGGCGAACCCAACAGATTTCTAGTCTGTCGCCTTAACCACTCGGGAACACTGACTAGTGCATGAAATTGCACTTTTTATTTGAATTTGTGACTAACAATGGGTTTCGGTCCTAATTAGGCAGGTAGATGAGAGGAGATACTACCTCAGGTAGGTAGGTCCCAGCACCTAGCCGAGGCATGGAGCCCAACAGAGCCCCATATGTGCCGAGTTTTTGATAATAAGTAGATGCTCTGGCAGGTACAAGTGTCAATGGATGTCTTGGACTGGGTGTGAATATTGGGACCAACTGTGTGTGTACTCCGTTTGTAGTACGTGGGAGATGGGCTCTCCCCCAACAAGACACCCCAACAACCTAGGCCTGCCTCAGTTTAGAGGTTCATTCACTAGACCTACATCTACCTTTCCATATCCGCCTTCCCAGGTATGCTTCTGTATCCCCTCATCCTGTATAACACAGTATATATATCTCCTGCATCTCCTCCATTGCCTCAACGGCTCACAATCACAACAGTGGACAAACCGCTGGCCACGATGATTTACAGCACAGCTGGCGCCCTGAACCCATGCACACAGGACATTATGGCACCAGCAAGAAAGCACTAACCTGCTATACCCAGGCCTGAAACCCCAACAGTCGCATTGCCCGCAGGACCGACGAAGCTATATGTGAGAAGAAGGGGAACGCAGAAGAAGCAATTGCCACAGACCGATCAAGTGGCTGAGAACACCATCAGAGATCCTACTGATAGAGGTCAATCTGTGACACAGCAACTAGCATGGCAGGTGGTCTTTTCGAGAGCTTCCGCTGGGATGCAAGCGATTACTGTAAGACAATGCGCTTCAATCAATCCAGAAGTCACAACATCTCGTCTACTTTCAGCAATTGCTCAGATCTTTAGTCGACAAAGTATATGAACCAGTTATGAGTCCTACCGCGTCATCCTGCACTTTCCCTACAGCGCAAATAGGTATATCAATTATGCGACAACAATCGAGACCAGAATTATTGGCGTGATCATGTCGGACAGGGCACGATTCGGGCAGCGACTTCCGCAACATTGCCAGGCAGTTCAGAAGAGCATCAGCAGCACGCAAACTTCATCTGGTCAGCTGTGGGTCTGGAAACCGCCAGGAACCATGCAATTCTGAGCATCTTCTCGGCAATAACAGGCGTGACTTGTCTTTGGTCCTTTTGCCAAGCCGTCCTGACAACTATCTTATGTGAGAGGGGCGGAGTCGCTGGGCTAGATACTACTGGTTCACGTTGGTCTGCGGATGGAATCCTGAGGATAGTTACTAGGCGGTCTTGATGATTCAGGGATTCGGACCGAATTCTGCTACAGATTGGGCTCTAAGATCTGCGGCAGTCCTGTGTTTACCTACATAAGGGTCTTCATGCTATGTAAATTGCCTTTGTCGACCCTATGTGTGTAGATATATATTTGGGGGTTTCCTTTGTGTTGCAGCATCAAACTCGCAGAATAGGTAGATTACCCCAGCAAACCAACGCCTACACCCGGTATACTTACTGTCTATCATGTGGAAGTGTAAATAGTTATATTTCTAACTTATATAAGCAGCAGACTCTGCCCAAAGCAACCAATCATGGCCATTTAGACATCATCGCCCTTTATACGACTAGCATCCTGCTGCTCAGCAATAACGTCTGCCGGAATACGCTCGGGTGTTGAGTTCACGAGCATGATCATGGGCAGTAGAGAAGCCCCCAGAAGGCCAAATGTCACGCAGCTGGAAAGAAGATTGGTCAGTCAAGTCGAGACCTGGATGGGACAAGATAGAAACATACAATCCAATAAGAGGGTTGCTCTGCGACTGGGTGTTCATGCCGTACGCAACAGCTTGTCCTATAGCCTCGATGCATCTGAACGCAGCTCCATTTCGAACGTTTTCTAATCAAACCGTTAGCATCCCATCAGATACTCCTACTTAGCTGGACTCGTTATACGCATTATACGCACCTTGGGCATCGGTCGCGAAAGACGACAAAAGCCAATACATGTATGACTGCGACAGGGGACCCGTCGTCTGCACGAAGAAATATGGCAGGAAGGCCGAAGGAAACAGCCCTTCGTCCCAGTCGATTTTACCGGGGTTATGGTGGTTGAACTTGACCTGCATGATGATGGACCAAATATAGACGCCGACGTTCAGAATGACGACGGTGTAGAGGCCAACTTGGGCACGGCGCCGCTGGCCGAGGTACTTTGTGTCAAGAATAAAGCCCAGACCAAAGCAGCCAACGCTGGTTGGAAGTCAGTAAGAATTAGTGCATGGTGCCAAGCCATGTCAACTCACATGCAAAAGAACGGGGAGATGAGAGAGGAGAGGGCACGAGCGCGGACAGTGAAGTAGACTCCCAAGTAGGTAGACCAGGTGCCGCTGTTATCCTTGTTATTCTTATTGCTCTTCAAAACGTGAAGTATTATCCCGAGGCTTCCTACCTGTAGAAAAAGGACCACAAGGCCCAAAGTCCAGAGAGCACAATAAGCTTCGACGTAATAGTCTTTGCAATGCGCTTGATTTCCATCTTCGTGGAGAGAGTCTCGGATGTAACGATTCTTGTGCCATCAGATCGCACAACGTGCTCAAAAGGGGTGATCAAGAACGCAAATGGCAGTCTAAGCAATCAATTAGCATTGGGTCTGCCGTTATCTAGACGCGTACTTACGCAATGCACTCGATAATGACAAAGGCAACATAGGTGTCGGGGGTAACTCCACCAGTCACTCCTTTCTCATGGTTTTTTGCGAGGCTGTTTGACGAGTACGTCAGTAAAGGCATTTGATCTTTCCCTAGTCTCCGAAAACTTACTTGATTGCACCTCCAACCAGCTGTCCGAGGTTTCGCGCCACGATCCACAGAGCGAGGTACTTTCCACGTGCTCCTGTGGGAGCAAGTGTCATGATGGCTCCGGCCTCTGCGACATACCAGCAACCGGTTCCAATACCGCTGATGGCACCGCTAAGGATAAGGTACTGCAGGTTACCGTATATCAGAGCTGTGTACTAACGACTGCACAAGGGCCTTTGCTCACCCATTGATTCCCAAACTTGCTGTTGCAGTAATATGCAGAGCCTTGGATAGGGAAAGACATGGATCCGATGATCAATGCCCACTTCACACCGATTTTGTTCACGATGGGTCCACCCATAAAGCAGACTGGTCGACGCATCGTCGCGTTAGCATTGTCCGAGCAGGCATCTGGGGTAGCCTGTGTACGTACTGATGGCCAGCATAGCGTATCTGATTGCGGTGGAAATGTTCGATACAAGAGGAGTTGCGAGACCACCACCCCCGAGGCCTGAAAAAAATCAGTCACTCATTTTCGGCAACTAAGCAACTCACCATGGATGTAAAGTCTCACCTGTGATTGCGTCGGACATGGCTGGACCACAAAACGACTGGATGCTTAGGAGGATCATCTGCGTCAAACTGTGCTGCCATACCCGTTTCCACAGCGGAACGGTGGCTCTGTAATGGTCCATATCGACTCCATGAGTCAGATCACCGGTATTGACGGGCGAGGCAGGAGGAAAGCCATCCTGCGTATCGGTAACAGGGGGTTTCTTGTCAGTCATCGTGGAAAGATTGGACGACGACAGCGTATACGAATGCAGGTTTCTCAGAGAGATCCCAGGAAGCGGTCGAGCACACGCTGGTTATTTATACCGCCGGATCAATTCCCGAGGACTCACGCTTACCCTCGCGATGGACAGTCTGTCGGAGCCCAGATGCGGGGGATAGGCGTGTTCTCCAGGTTCGCCATAGGGAGACTCGAAGGCCGTGGAAGGTCCAGACGAGATAAATGCGTCGCGCCTGTCGGCAGTTCCCGGGGATATAGGCTAAAGCCTCCCACGCGAACTTATCTCCAGAGTCTTGTGGGCAGTCGGAGTGGGCCTTTTCTCCAGGTTCGGCCCCCACTGGCATTCCGTGCCATGGGGTTTCTCGGAGACGGTGGAAGGTCCACGCGATGGACGTGGCTTTCTCCGACTGTGGCGCAAGATTTTACCGATAAAGGACGACGAGTCATGAGGCCAGTAGCAAATGGTGGAGACCCTGGCGACTATCAACGTGGAGCGTGTGCATGGACAAAGAGAAATATGGCAGATGGCTGTACCCACTAAGAACCGTGCCGGCATCGGCCCTTATCAGTCACGCGGGGTTGTGTCTCATTATTCACCAGAACATGGGTGCAAGGGAGCACGAATATCTCTCGACTAGATCCCCAAGATAGCCTCGACCTTCCACGTGGACTATTGGTGCGCAAGCTGGGTGTGGTTGCGATAAGCTCGTCAGCCGCGCTACTTTGCGGCGCTATAATCCTCGGTCGACGTCCTATCTCGCTAGCAGAATAACTTGATATGATCCGAGATAGATTATACTCTAACCATCCAATCACGCAATACTGCAGTTTGCAACAATCTGCCTCGGTAGCCTACTTGGTACCTAGTCAGCTTGATCTGGAGCAACTAACCTAGGCGGAAGTATGGCGGGGCGGATGAGAATGTCTAGGCACTCTGTACATATCTATGGTTCTAACTACCCAAATAGGCGAATTTTCCAAGACCAAGTACTTCCGAGCACCTCTAATCAGTCACTTGAAGGTGACCAAATTGCACAGAAACTGCACAGTGTCCCAGTTGTGATTGACTGGCAACGTTTCCTGACTAAGCCCTATCGCAAACCCGATATGGGAACACGCTAGACCCAAGACAGAACAGTCCCTGGCGAGGCCTAGTCCCAAACAAGCTAGCGCACTACATCATTCCGGTCGCGCGAGGCTTGCAACAACAGCTTCTTTCATCCCCGACAGCGCAGGGGGACTTTCGCCGACCAGATCGATATGCCCACCGCTGTCTAGTTTCCCCACCAGAGACTCCTGATCCTATGATTCGAATTGTCTTATCTGCGCGATCCTCCGCACCATGACCGATTATTCAAAATGGAAGGTCACCGACCTCAAGGCCGAGCTCAAACGCCGTGGCATCGCGCAAACGGGCCTCAGAGTCAAACAGCAGTTCATTGACCGACTCCTGGAGGATGATTCAAAAGGTGAAGCTGAGGCGACTACTGTAGAGCCTACTCCCGCGCAGGAACCGGCACAGGAGACCTCACAGCCCGCCGAAAGTGAACCTCCCACCGAACAACCAGCCCCGGTCGCCGCACCCCAGACACAAGAACAAAAACCCTCGGAGCCAGCCCAGACACAGGAACCATCAGAAAAACAGATACAAAATGACACTAGCGTCGTGCCGGAACAAGAGCCTCCAGCGCAAACCGCGGTCCAGGACCAACCCGCGGAGCCCGCCCAGCCTTCGGAACCCAAACCATCAACGGAAGAAGCAAAGGAAGAAGCCGACACTGCAAAGCCCACGGAGTCTAATGATAAACATATACCTCCGGCAGTCGAGCCCCAACCCGACGCTGCTGCACAACCGGATGAGCAGGCTCCCGGTGCATCAGCGCAAGAGGCCGCCCCTGTCTATACGGAGGACACCAAACCAATTGGAATTAAACCCACGGATAAGAATGTCGCACCCGCTCCTACATCAGATGTAAATACGGGCTTATCCACACCACTCCCACCGGAGGAGATAATCGAGGACCAGAGGAAACGAAAACGTCGCAGCCAGACTCCTGTTCCGACACTCGAAGCCATTGCCAATAAGAAAATTAAAGCCCAGGATGAAGCTCCCAAGGTAGTCTTGCCGGAAGACAAAGGTGAGATGGAGGTTGATGGCAAGGCACAGCAAAATGCGCCTGTTCAGGAACCTTTTGAGGAGCGGCCCGCACATGAACCTCAGGAAGCAGGTACCTCTGACGAGTCCAAGGCGAAGAAGGAACACCCGTCTAAGCAGGATGTCCGCTTCAAAGAACTCTTTGCCGCCAACGAAACCGAGCAACCTCGTCCCGTATCCCCTGCACCGGATGTTGACATGGAAGCCAAGATGGAGCCTGCGCAGCATGTGGCTACCCCTGCTCTCTACGTGGATGGGCTCATGCGCCCGCTGCAACCAGCCGCTCTCCGGAATCATCTGGTTGGCCTCGCATGTCCTCCCGGGGATTCACCGAACCCAGAAGTGATTCTAGATTTCTACCTGGACCCGATCAAAACCCACTGCTTTGTCAGTTTCACCAATGTCTCGGCGGCATCGCGCGTCCGCGCTGCACTCCACAATACCGTCTGGCCCAATGAACGCAATCGCAAAAGTCTCTTTGTGGACTTCATTCCCGAACAAAAGCTTCAAGAGTGGATTGACCAAGAGGAAAGTGCCCGCAAACGCGGCGGACCCCCTCCTCGTTTCGAAGTGAAGTACGACCACACCGATGACGGGGTTGAGGCGATTCTCCAGGAAGTTGGAGCTGGACGTGCTCCGGGACGTGCTCCGGGACGTGCTCCGGAACCCAGTGACTTCTCTCGCCCTCCACCGCTGGGACCTCGGGCAGATATCGCCTCGAACGGTCGACACCCAAGTCACCAAGCCGCACCTGTGTCGGAGAGACCATCGCAACCTGGTCAGGGTTTCAAGCCTCTCGACGACCTGTTCATGTCTACTACTACCAAGCCGAAACTGTACTTTCTTCCGGTCCCTCGGAGTGTGGCGGATCGCCGACTCGACCGATTCGATGATCTACTCCGCAAAGGATCCTTCCCCCGCCGTGGGGGGGATGAACCGCGGCGCATCTCGTTTGAAGATGATGATCTGTTTGTCGACAACGGGCCAGATTTTGGAGGTCGTCGACGAGGCGGAGGCGGAGGCGGACGAGGTCGTGGCCGCGGAGGGTTCGGAGATTCCTGGCGGGATGATCGGAGAGGGCGACCGTAAGGTGTACGATGGTTTTCATTTGCGAACTTTGTGCTGTATATTAGAACCGGGACGTACTTCTCTGTAAAAGGATGACTGTCTGTATTGGTTGGGCGGATAAACAGAGCTTCGCTGAGCTTGTCGGTGCTTGGCGCGTTTTCTTTTTTTATCCTTTTTAGTCGTTCCTGAGGCGCAGCAAAACAATCCAAGGTTGATGGCGGAGTTGATGATTTACTTTAGTCACTCTTTCATTCGATTACTTTTCTTCTTCTCCTTCCTTTCAATCTTTGTCATATTCTCTGTCATTCAGTCCATCGATTGCTTCTGCCTAGACCAGTCATTCTTTTCCCAATCATCCATTCTGTCCTTTTATTTCTGTCTTCCTCCCGCCACATATTCCTCTCCTGGCCCTCGTACAGGACTTGGCAGCGCGTGTCACAACCCACTCTGTCCCCTGATCTTCACAGATCCGTCCACATTGGTTTCTTTTTCTGTTTCATCGGGGCGTTCCAGGGGCTGTGGCTGTTGATCGGCCGCTCGGGCCAACACCGACTAGGCGGATAAGATAGCGGATCTTTCTCTTCATTCTCTCTCGCACTCTCATTTATTCTCCGCTGCGGTCAACTCGCTGCCCGACACCTCACACCCTCCTCGCACTTTTCTGGTGGGCTCATCATCGGCGCGAGAATGGGTTGGCCGGTTTGTAACACGACCGAAGAAGATGCGACCAGTACGTGAACCGTTGGTATCTGTGTTCCAGATTGAATAACTGACTCAATCCGCGCAACTACAGTCCATGAGATTGGTTTATGGGATGACGGAATCACCTTTCATGAGCTGTGCCTGATTGTGGGTGGCTTCTTCGCCGTCATTGCGGCCGGAGTGTCCTTCTACCTGATTATGTGCCATGCGACGCACTACAGCAAACCGATAGAACAGCGCCAGTACGACTTGTCTCGCCCCTCTCTTTGTTCGATCACCTCCAAACTGACCTCGCTTCTCTCCCAGTATCATTCGAATCTTGTTAATGGTCCCGGTCTACTCCCTCGTCGCCTGGCTGGGCACCTTCTACTACAAAAAGGCCGTCTACTACGATGTTTTGGGCGACTGTTACGAAGCCTTTGCCATCTCCGCCTTCTTCTCCTTGCTGTGCCATTACATCGCACCGGACCTACATAGTCAGAAAGAATACTTCCGGGGTATTGAGCCGAAGGACTGGATCATGCCGATCAATTGGTTCAAAAAATGCTGCGGTGGTGATCGGGGCATCTGGAGGACCCCACGGAGTGGCTTGACATGGTTCAACGTGAGTCTGGAGGGTTCATGTGGACCAACTTCGCATGCTGATGTTCGGTAGATTATCTGGGTCTCCGTCTTCCAATACTGTCTCTTGCGTGTGCTCATGACCATCGTCGCGGTGGTCACTCAGTACTTTGACCGCTACTGCGAGGAATCGCTCAACCCGGCCTTTTCGCACATTTGGGTATGTATAACACGACGCACTATCTCAACACATGCTAACTAGCCCAGGTCCTCGTCATCGAGTGTGTCGCCGTCTCGATCGCCATGTACTGTCTGATCCAATTTTACGTCCAGATCAAAGACGACATCGGCCAATACCAGCCCTTCCTGAAGATCCTCTCCATCAAGCTGGTCATCTTCCTGTCCTTCTGGCAGTCCGTACGTTGGCCCCTGCCACACACAACACCTCCCTCACTAACCACCACCTAGAGCTTGATCTCCTTCCTGCAATCCTCCGGAGCCATCAAAGCCACCAAGAAGATCAACTCCTCCGACCTCCGCGTCGGCCTCCCCAACCTCCTCATCAGCATCGAAATGGCCATCTTCGCCGTCCTCCACCTCTGGGCCTTCGCCTGGAAACCCTACTCCCTCGAGAAAGGCGGCTTCCTCGAGTCCGGCAAAGCAGCCTACCAAGGCGGCCGCTGGGGCCTCATGGCCCTTGTCGACGCCCTCAACCCCATCGACCTCTTCAAAGCCGTCGGCCGCAGCATCCGCTGGCTCTTCGTCGGCCGGAAAAAGCGCATGCTCGATCCCAGCTACCAGCCCCCCGCCGAAGCCATCGGCCTCAACCCCACCGACCCCAACTCCACCGCATACGCCGGCGCCGGCGCTGCCATAATGACTGGCGGCCGCACTAGCACCGCTCGCTACGCCACCGGCCCAGACGACCAGGAAGAGGGCCATGTGCTGCTGTCGCACGCGCAGCCCGAGCCCACCACGTACCCACCGCCGCCCGCGTACGACGACGACGCCCACGACCGCTACCACGCCTGGGACCATCGCCTGAGCACGTCCTCGCTGCTGGAGCCGGAGTCCCATGCCCAAGAAACCCGCCCGTACTCGCCCTACGAGCCGCATAACAACCCCTACCTCGTTCCCTCGCCCGCCCCGGATGTGCACCAGCAAGAGGCGGCGTTCGGCGCACGACACGACGCGTCGCCCCTCCCGTACCCGGCGGACACGCTGCACGAACAGCCGCCCATTCCGCTGCCCGACTCCTATCAGCCCCCGCCTGCGGACCCCGCGCGGAGGTAGGGTGCTGGGGTGCGCGACTAACGAAGGTGAAGATCAGATTGTATGATTGGAACGCGGTCCGTGGGCGTCCGTGTCATGTGGCAATGACTATTGTTTGATGTTGTATTTACTGCTTGTGTTGGTCGTTTTATACCCTTGATGTTTCCTCTTACTGTACATACGCACATAGCGGGAGGGTGGCTATGGGTTTGGTTACTCGGGTTATCTACTATATTACGCGGGGTATATAAATGTGACAATTTGGTATGCCAGATACGGCCATTGTAGGGTTTGCGTGCGAGAATTCGTACGGATGTGTCATTAATCGTCAATCAGTGGCTCCAGACGCCATGCACCTTCTAACTAGGAACTAGGAACATAACGATCATCCAGACTAGGTCATCATTGTGAAGCGCCATTGTCGTTTGAGCGAGAGTCTCAACCGCTACCCGTGCGCAACCCCTTCACGTGAGAAGAATTCGTCCCCGAGGTCGGTCATCTTGAGCTTCCGCGAGGAGCCCTGCGGCGCCGATCTCTTCTCATTGACCAAGATGGCAGTGCGCTTGCCGAGTTCTCGCATGTCATTGATGCTCTGGCTCAACTGGCCCAGGAGCGCGACGAGATGCACGTCATTGCCCTGCGCCAGGACCTCCGCCGAGAAGGCGCTCTGTTCCTGCGGCGAGAGCAGTGACAGATGCGACAGCAGCGCGTTGATGTTCCGCAGGATGGGATGCGAGAGCGTCGCCTTCGCGGTTGCAGCGTCCGCCTCGGAAGCGATACTCGACAGATACGACTTGATCAACGAGATGCGGGATTCCAGCGTGCGGATGGCATTTAGCCGGGTGTTGAGGCTGGCCATGACTACAGCACATGTTAGTTGCAGTCCATCAAAACAGCGCGGGGGAGGGGCTCGGCAACGTACGTTCTTCTTCCTCGGGCGAATAGACGACAGTCTCTGCCGACGGCTCCTTGGCGGCGTCCTTCTTCGCAACCTGGGACAGAGTGCCTCCAGTGCGTGCGGTCCGCGCAACCGTATCCATGCCGATCATCTCGGCCTCCCCGGTCTCGACGAAGTACGGGATCTCGCGGAAGCGAATGTTGAGCGACTGCTCTTCGCCGTCCACCTGCATCGCCTTGCCGTTTTCCGACGCATGTTCGCCTTCGTAGACGCTCTCGTACACGGTCAATGGGAGTTTGGCGCCGTTCGTCGACGCCCCGTGCACCTGTGATGGATGGAAGGCGAGGAACACGGCGGACTCGTTGTAGTCTTGCAGGATTTGTCGGTGGATCGGGAGGTGGTCGGTGTTGGGGCCGGACGGCGGCGCAGTCGTCCACCAGCCGACCAGGTCGAGGGCCGGGGCCTTGTGGACGTCCTTGACTGGAGTTGTCTATCGTCAGTGGTGGGTAAAGAGGAGATGATGGCTCTACGCACGCTGTTTGACTCGCTCGGCGAACCATTCGGGAAGCATTTGCATCTCGCCATTTGGACCCTCCGTAAGAACACACTCAAAGGCATGTTCGAGGGTGATTGTCCGGCCGTCTTGTTGGCCGAGTAGGGCGCCGGCTATTGGACCCTGTTGTGATCGTGCCGCATGGCGGGTGATGTGGTCGGAGATGGTGAGGAGGACGAGGGGATGGAGCTGGATGTGGAGTCCAGAGTCGGACGTTTTCTGGTACAGGAGTGACTTCGGTTCTGTCATTTTCGGGGGTGAGTGATATCAATGAGGAGAGATTGAGAGAAGATGAAAGAGGTGTACCTGGAGGTGATGATCATGGTCCAAGGATGACGGGGTGTTTGTTGGGTTTGCATCTCCCGGAGTGGTAAGCTTTCCCCGCGGCCGTCCAGAACAACATCGCGATCATCACAATCTCTCCGCTTCAACTCCCGTCAGACTTCTGTCTACGACAACATGACGGTCCCATCAACGTACGACGAGGTTGCTCGCCACCTGCAGCAGGTCTACTGCGACCCCTCGATTCGCTTGGATCTCACCCTTCTCGACAAGCTCAAACTAGAGCTTACCGAAACCACCGATCGCAAAGTCCCCGCAACGCTCCTCACGCTGATCTCGCAGCTTCTTTTGGTGATTCAGGAAGACCCCACGCCCGTCACGACGCTCGGCACTAAAGCCACCACATACTTTACCTTCTCCGAACTTCGTTCCATCGACCCTCCCATCGACTTCATCGCTGGTTTCAAGGCGCCGTCGCCACCTATCAATCTCCTTGCGTTATCCCTCCTGCGAAAAGCCGGCCATGCGCCCAGCGATGCGGCCATAGTCGCGGGCGACTCGGACCTGGTGGTCTCGCTTGTGGAACTCTGGCTGTCAACTACTTCTACGGCTGTGGCACAGGCTGCCCTGGACGCCATCTGGGCGCTTCTGGAAGTCGACCTGGCCAGTCCTCTGGAGAATGGGGGCCATGACCAGGAAGACGAGGAGGCTTCTGGAGGTCAGGGGTTGATGTGGAGGAGACTTTTCTCCGACAAGGATGTCTACGGTAGACTCTTCGCTTTGTGTTGTTTGAGCGACGACTCGCCGGGGAGTCTCCCAAAACGCGAGAAGACCGTGGCGCAAGGCAGACTGATGGGATTCCTGGTGAAGGCAGGCCGTCTACGCTGGGATCTGATCTCTCGGTCTCAAGTGCCTGAGGTGGAGGCGAAATACAAGAGCAGTAGCTTACTACAGTTCGCGGCGCGGGAGATGGTTGATAAAGCTGATGTGCTTATGCACATGACGCTGTTGAACTTCTTCCACGACCTTTTGGAGATTGATGCTCCTGGCTTGACTTCGCGAAGCTGTGTCCAGTCCGCATCCACATTCTCATCACCCGCTCTTGACTTCCTCATCGCGCACAACGTGCACTCGACCATTCTGGAGTCGTACCTAGATGAGTCTCGACTAGACCCGGTGGACTTGAACTACCTGAGTGGCCCGATAATGGCCTACGTCGCCCAGTACGCAGAGCTGTATCCCAATCATTTCTTGCAGAACCACCAGAATTTGCTTGAGCGTATCCTGTCTCGGATTGCGTCATCTCTGGCCATCTCCTCTGCTCAATGGGCACATGGACCCGTACCTACGGGACAGCTGAGTGTGCTCTCTTGTCTTCCCCGTGTCTTGCTGGTCGAAGCCACAAAACAAGGCCTGAACCCCGTGCTTGCCATCCCCACCTCTCCTCCCGGCAAGGAGGCCTTTGACGCGCTGGGTAAGATTCTCCACGGCCCGCCAAAACTGGAGGATGGCAACGCGATGGGGCTTAACACTTCTGGCCATGCACCCACGGATTGGCATAAAGAAGCTGCGGCCGCGCGGGTCCTGTACTTTTTATACCTGAATCACCACTCCACTCTCTGGACGGATGTCGTTGCGACGGCTGACATCCTGGCAATGAAGGACATTTCTCTTGCAGCCATCTCCTTCACGAAAGCTGTTGTCACGGCTAATTGGCAGACGCTGTCTGGAGACGTGACCTCATCGGTCCCTGGGACATCCCGGTACCAGCTTCCCACCGAAGAAGGTCTGGGACGGCTGTCTCCATCTTCTCAAGGTGTGCTTCCTTCCACGGGGGTGTGGGCCGTGCTCACTCCCCCGGCGCTCACCGTGTTATTGCCCTACCTGTTCAAGGCGCCGCGTTCATCGGCCGAGTTTGCGGGAGGTGGAGCGGGAGATGTGCAAAACACGGCTTGGAAGATCGCCACCGCAAAGTACGAAGTCTTGGTTTCGCTATATGAGCATCTCCAGAGAGTGGGCGGTGAGATGGAAGGCTTCGAAGACATTGTCCGGACACTGGCGCAGCGGGTCAATGAAGGGCCGTTGGGAAATGTCTCCCAAACAGGCAGTCGGGTAGAAGCGATCGGACTATAGGCTGATACCATGAATACTTAAACTAGTATGATTTGACACAATTCAATTAATGACTGGTCTGTACTCAGTAGGAGTAAATAATGCGGGCAGCAAGCCCTAATGATTTGCCCTCTGAAGGCGGTGAGCCGCCATTTGCGGCGGAACTTTTTTTCTCGACCAACTCCACCTCCCATCGTGATTCACGCATCAGAGTCAACATTTCCTATTATTCGTTCTTTTTCACGCGGGGGGAGCTTCTCAATTGAATACAGTATATACAGAAGCATTTAACAAATCGATATTCCCTCCACATTCACCCATGTCCCGATTCGCCGCAAAGAAAGGCCGTAAGCTGCCCGGTGCAGAATTCGCCTGGGACACCGACCCCAACGGGGAGCCCGACACCGCGCCTACACCTCTCTTCCCTGTACGTGCTCCCTACGAGGCTCCTATGCTCTCGTGACACTCCTCTCTTGACCCCACCCCGCCCAGACACCATGACTCATCTCTACCCGCAGAAATACACCGTCCCACGCGCCAGACCATTAACCGCCCGCGAACAACTACAAGTCGACCTGTACCGCCAGCTGCGCGAACGCTTCCACGATGGGCCGTACTACTCGGTGCTCAAGGCCGACTCGTCCAGCGCCAAGAAGGAGAGCGCCGCGCGCGCCGAGTTCGACCCCTTTCACGGCATGCCCTCGTACTCGGGCAAGTATCAGAAGAAGCGGCGGGCAGCGCCGAATCTGAAGGGCCGGCCGTATGGTACGTTCTACGCTGTCGTGGGGGGGTTGGTGTTTTTGGAGGGAATGTGCTAATTGGGTTGTTGATGCAGTGATGAAGTTCTTCCCGCGCGACGACTTGTGGCGGACGATCCAGCCTAGCTATCGGCCTGGTTCGTCGTTGGATGGGTTTGTAGCGCAGGGCCCGCGGACGGGGGTCAAGCGTGGGTTCGAGCTCGACGAGGACGAGGACGACGAGGAGGATGCGAAGCGGGCGCGCGGCGACGGGGACGAGGACGATGCGGAGGGCGGTGTGGATGATGCTCTGGACGGAGACGAGGATCAGGAGGAGGAGATTGTGGACGATGACTTTGAGGATGATGACGATGAGATGGGCGGGGATTACAATGCGGAGCAGTACTTCGACGGCGGCGAGGATGACTTTGGGGACGATGGGTTCGGTGATGGCGGCGGCGGCGGTGACGAAGATACGTACTAGGCTTGCTCTACGGAGGAGCTCACTGTTTGAGATACCCTTGTGTTGTTTTGTGATCTGTCTTTCTGAGCGGTTGCATCGAGCGGAATGAGACCTGTTTACAAACGTGTACGGCGTGTAGGAATGGAGGCATCCTTACCTTGATCTTTGGATATTTGATCTACTGTACCTCGAGTGCGGCCTCAGGCATCAAGATGACGTCATCCCGAACCGGAGCACAAACTTTCTGGCCCGATGAAAGCCCCGCGGACCGGAGGTGAAGTGCAAGTGCATGCGCAGAATGGCTGACACTCAGGCCCCCGGACTCCAGAGACGGTCTGCCCTGGTGCTCTATGGCTCAGAGACGGGCAATGCCCAGGAAGTCGCCGAGGAGCTGGGTGCTCTGGCCGAGCGACTTCGATTCGTGACTCACGTGTCCGAGATGGACCAGGCCCGGCTGGTGTGTT
This sequence comes from Aspergillus sp. MEXU 27854, assembly GCA_019721355.1. Taxonomy (NCBI): domain Eukaryota; kingdom Fungi; phylum Ascomycota; class Eurotiomycetes; order Eurotiales; family Aspergillaceae; genus Aspergillus; species Aspergillus sp. MEXU 27854. The sequence goes on from JAGMTT010000002.1 coordinate 1,111,197, forward strand.
TGTTTGTTCGTTCCTATATTTGAAGCATACCGCTGATAAGTCGGTAGGAGTCGCTGCAGTCGTACACGGTCGTGATCTTTGCGCTGTCCACCACTGGTCAAGGTGATCTGCCGGCAAATGCGCGGGCGTTCTGGCGGTCCATGCTTCTGAAGAAGCTCCCGCCGACGCTGTTGAGTGGGGTCCGGTTTGCGACGTTTGGGTTGGGCGATAGCTCCTATCCTAAGTAAGTGATATGAAATGGCTGAAGCGTTGCCCTCGTATGGTCTGTTAATAGGTACAGGTTCAATTGGGCGGCGCGGAAGTTGTATAAACGTCTGCGGCAGTTGGGCGCATCGGAGATATACCCCTGCGGGGAAGCCGACCAGCAACATCCAGAGGGGTACGTTTGTCTTTCTCGAGAAGACGATGCCGACTTACTAAGTACTATCAGACTGGAAGGGACCTTTATCCCGTGGATGACGGACTTTCGCAAACACCTTCTGGAACAATACCCGCTACCGCCAGGGCAAGATCCGATACCGGACGATGTGCAACTACCACCTAAATGGGTTCTCAAGCTGCAGGATGAAGACTCACCAGCTCAGACGGAACACTCTGTTCCCGGAACGCACGAGGAGACAAATGCGGGAGACCCTCGACGGCCGGCGCGAATGGACCATGACTATCGGCCCATACCCGATACATTGACGGCGACCCTGACAGAGAACAAGCGCATGACGCCGCCCAAGCACTGGCAGGATGTACGCCATATCACCTTGACCGTTCCGGATGCCGTAGACTATGCTCCGGGGGACATGATCTCGATCACACCGAAGAACTTCACGGACGACGTCGACGCCCTCATCCAGATGATGGGGTGGGAGGACCAGGCGGATCGACTCCTCTCGCTCGTTCCCAACGAGAGTGTCTACTCCGTTGAAGATGCACACACACCGCCGATCCACGGCTTGGACTCCTACCCGCGACTGACGCTACGAGCCCTGCTGATGGACTACCTGGACATCCGCGCTATCCCGCGACGGGCCTTCTTCTCCGCCATCGCGCACTACACTTCCGACGAAATGCACAAAGAGCGGCTGCTCGAGTTCACCAACCCGGAATTCGTCGACGAGTTCTGGGACTACACGACGCGCCCGCGACGCAGCATCTTGGAGGTCCTGCACGAGTTCGACTCGGTCAAGATCCCCTGGCAGCACGCCGCGACGGTGTTCCCCGTCATGCGCGGGCGCCAGTTCAGCATTGCCAGCGGCGGCGAGCTGAAGCGGACCGCGGACGGGGGCGCGCGGTTCGAGCTGCTCGTCGCGATCGTCAAGTATCGCACCGTCATCCGGCGGATCCGCGAGGGCGTCTGCACAAAGTATCTTGCGGCTCTGCGGCCGGGGAGCACCCTGCGCGTGCAGCTCCAGCGCGGCGGGCTCAATTCCTCCGTCGGTCAGCTCACTGGTCCCACGGTTCTGATCGGGCCCGGCACGGGCGTCGCGCCACTGCGGTCGATGCTCTGGGAGAAGGCCGAGATCATCAAGAAGTACAAGGCCCAGAATGCCGGGGCCGAGCCGCCGATCGGGCCCACGGTGCTTGTCTACGGGGGTCGCAACCGGGCGGCGGATTTCTTCTTCGAGGACGAATGGACGGGGCTCGCCGGGCGGATCAAGTTGCAGGTCTTGACCGCGTTCTCGCGAGACCAGGAAGACAAGGTCTACGTGCAGGATGTGATCCGCGAGAACCAGGGGCTCTTTTACAAGGTTCTGTACGAGATGTCGGGATCGGCGTATGTCTGCGGTTCTTCCGGGCGAATGCCGCAGGCCGTTCGGGAGGCGCTCATCGATGCGTTCCAACACAGAGCAGGAAGTGAGGCCGATCGGACGGAACGCGACGAGGCGGAGGAGTATTTACTGGGGATGGAGAAAATCGGGCGATACAAGCAGGAGACGTGGTGACCACAGTGATCACATGTGATGGTACATCATTCGGTCGTGCTCATGCTATGGCGCACCCAGATATAGAGTAGACTCGCGATGATATGACATGACTACAAATCAATATACCTTCTTCACTTACTGGCACAACAATGCCATACCTACTCCGTATACCTGGGACTCATGTTGCGAATAGGCTACTTCGCGGTAACCTCGGTTGGAAGCGGAGGAGCGTTTGACCTTGGGTGGACGTCGGCCCGCATCGCCATTAGGTAAGCGGCGCTCTCCCGCGGACCTTCTCTTCTGCTCCGACGACGGCCTGCGTTCTACCTACTTACTCTACTCCATTCGCCTCCCTCGTGTATTTGTCTCTCTGTTCACTACATCAATTGAACCCTTCTGAATCTACACAATGGCCAGCGGTTTGCGAATTCTCGTCCCCGTCAAGCGGGTGATTGACTATGCGGTGAGTTTTGGCTTGTGACTCTTCACCGAGCCAACCTCGGTGCAGCTCCCGCCGCCCGACTGACACTCTCAGATCAAACCGCGGATCAACAAGGCACAGACGGGGGTCGAGACGGCGGGCGTGAAGCACTCGCTGAACCCATTCGACGAGCTCTCAATCGAGGAGGCGGTGCGGCAGCGCGAGCGCAAGGACAACCCGCTCAAGGTGGAGAACATCCTGGCGCTGTCGGCGGGCGGGCCCAAGTGCGCGGACACGCTGCGCACGGCGATGGCGATGGGGGCCGACCGGGCGTTCCACGTGGACGTGCCGGACAAGGACGCGGGCGCGGGCGGCCTGGAGCCCCTGACGGTGGCCAAGATGCTGAAGGAGGTGGTGCAGAAGGAGAACATCAACCTGGTGCTGCTGGGGAAGCAGGCCATCGACGGCGACCAGGGGCAGACGGGCCAGATGCTGGCCGGCTTGCTGGGCTGGGCGCAGGCCACGCAGGCTAGCAAGGTCGACGTCAAGGACGCGCAGGGCACCGTCGAGGTCACGCATGAGGTCGACGGCGGCGTCGAGACCCTCCGCGCCAAGCTGCCCATGGTCATCACGACGGATCTGCGGCTCAACGAGCCGCGGTATGCCAGCCTGCCCAACATCATGAAGGCCAAGAAGAAGCCGCTCGAGAAGAAGACGCTGGCGGATTTTGGCGTCGAGGATCAGCGACGTCTCAAGACGCTCAAGGTCACTGGTGAGTTTGGGATTCTGTTCCTGTTGTGTGTTTGTGTGCTGACGGTGGTAGAACCCCCCGCGCGACAGGGCGGCGGCAAGGTCGAGGATGTGGATGGACTCATCTCCAAGCTGAAGGAGCTTGGTGCTCTGTAAGGAGACTTGGTGAATACTGTGTTTGTATGTTTACGATTAGACCCAGTCTGCTGTCATGTCCGGTAGATATGTTATGGATGTTTTTCATTGCTTGTGCCATCGTCAAGAATGTACTCCGTACATCTCGCGGGAGGATCGCAGCTAGTCGTAGATCGATGTATGTCACTCCTCCTTCGAGACTTTTCTAGCGCGAACCGGTCTCGTAGGAATGGATAGATGATGGAGGGCACTCGACAGGTAGCATCCTGCCATGAACCAAGCCTGGTGGCGCTGCTAGCCGTTCTCGTGGGAACGGGGTTCCTGCCCGGTGGCCCCGGCCATCGAACCGCGTAGGAACGAGACGCTTAGCTACATATGAGAGATCGAGTGGTTCCAAGGGCGGGTGGTGTCTATACCCTGTACGGGGGTATCTACGAGCGGATATCTACGAGCGCCCATGCATGACTCGGCGGGTTAATGGGAGGAGCTGAACGAGGCTAAAGATAGCGATGGATTAATTTACTTGCGGTTTCGGCAGCGATCTAGATCTCGGAGATGGCTTGGGTTCAGGTCTGTACGGAGTAATAGGATCGACCACAGCCTCGCTGATGCCGGTCGTTATTCGTCGAGGAGCGTGTCAGATAGAAGAACCGACCATAGGGCCTGCAGGTTGTCTGCATGTCAATATCGACAGACGAAGCTGGATCGGTTCACCTCAGATTGCATCTTTCAGATATCCCCTCCGTAGGTAGTCGTCTTTCCCTTCGTGACAACGGAACAAGGTTCATCTCGTGGATGAGGGTGGGTAATCTGACGTGCTCGAGCTACGTGTCTCGAATGGCCATATCACATCGGTCGCTCTATCCAGCAGAGCAGGGAGATTAACTCGAGTCCTCGTCTGCATGAGGAGGTAGGTTAGATTCTTCCATGTGGTGCAGACGGAGTATGTCCGTACTCCGTACAGAGTACAAGTCAGCGTCGCTAGTGGGATTTCGAGCGATCCGTGCAGATAATTTGAAATAGGTAATACAGCTTCGTCGGCTGTATCAGCCTCATGTGGAATGACAACGCACGGCCAGCCACCTTGTAGCCTGTTGGCCACAGCCTGGAGGTTTCAACCCGGTACAGAGTAGGACAGGACAACCCCTCACCATCTCACCATGACGATTGAACCGTCCCAAGGGGCACCGCACTGGCTGAAAACCTCCGGGACTATCGAGAGGCTACTGTGCGTGTATGTATCCCTTGGACAGTCTTGGACATGTCATCTCACGGCAGGAGAAAACGGGAACCAAGGGGACGATCGGGGCGCGGTTTCATTTGATTTGATTGCAGGGGCGCTCGGCTGAAGGATCAGGCCCGGGGCATTGGGTTGGGTCGGATCAGAGACTAGATGAAAATCCATCACTGAGAGTAGATAACCCGTACAGAGTAGTTCTCCTGGTGGACATCTGACAATCCTCGGGGTGGCTGGAGGATTGGAGCTGTCATCTGCGACGGACTTGATACGTCCACCGCCCGAGCGGATTCTGAATCAGGGTCTCATGGACGAATGTAGGGATGAGGGGAGAGCAGGATCTGCCTGGTGTGGTATTGATCGGAGTTTTTACTGTTACTAAGAGGTGATTTGTTTTGGCGATGAGATTATTTGGTTCGGATGATGAAGGATGTTCCAGGTTGATGATGGTGGATGCTGCAGATCTGAATTTGTATTCTGCTATACTGACGGAGGATAGAAAGAATTCTGTCTACTATACAACTCCAGACAAGTATCCTCGTATAAAAAGTTGCCCGAGGGATGAGTATCTCGTAGGAGTATACCCCCAGAGTAATGTCCAGTTACTGAAGGAGAGAATGCCGATCATGACGCTATGATGTTATCGTGTTGACTCCACGATGAACAGACTAGTCTCTAGTCTAGTAGTAGTTGAGGATCAGAAAAGAAATATACATAATAAATAATGTAAAAAGAAGAATCCATCCCTAATATAGTAATTATAAAGATTATAAAAGAATCCCATTCTTCTCTGGTCAGCCACGCGGTGTATAAGAGTTGATGGTTCCGATTCTGCCGTCTTCGGCCTGCTGGTCCTCGCTGACATTCTTCATCTTCTTTTCTTTTCCTTCTTCTCTTCCCTTTTCTTCTCTTCTTTCTCTGTATCTTTCATGTCGTGATGACCCGACTCTAATCCTTAATCCTAGTCCCCCCTGGTTAATAGTTCGATCCCCATCGTCTCCCTTGAACCCTTGCGCCCTTCCAACCAAGTATATACTCCCACGATACCCAACATTATTATATATCGCCCACCTCAATTCTCGGCATCCTCTATGTCTTCCGTGATTTCCATTCCGATGCTCCAAGGTCCGTATCAGTCTTGTCCTTCTGCCTGGGTTTCCCCGATCCATGGTTTCCCTTCCGTTGCTCGGATGATTTGATCGCCACCCCAGCATGGCGCATGCTGCCCTTCCCCGCCGGTCTCGAACACGGATATCACGGAGGAAGCAACGGTCGTGCTGACTCGCTTTATATCCGCTCCTCAGGCACTTCCTGATCCATTCCATCCTCTTGGTATATTATACTATATGTCCCTCGTCGCTTGCGTCGACTTTATCTCGCCCAGCCTCCCCATTCCTCTACTTGAGCTACATTCCAGTGCCTCGCACGCATTCCTCGCTTGTGTCAGCAACCCGTCTCTGGCCCGTTTGCACTCGCATTAGGGAATCAAGGGCCCGCGCCGTACGTCACATGCTCGCTGTTCTCGTCGCGGCTCCCTCGTCGCTAGTTTTATAGATCGCGGTGGCCTCGCTCCCGCCTCGGGGCGCTTGTCCGGTGTGAGAATCCGCCTGCATACGTCATCATGGCGCCCTCCTTCTGGGAACGCACCAAAGGCACCTCCAAGAAGGGCTTCGACAAAGCATGGAATACCCTCGACAAGCTCGAAGGCCCCGTCAACCGCCTATCCTACCGGGTTGGCGCCGAGGCCTTCTGGCCCATGAACCTCGAACGCGAAAACGAAAAGGCCGCCCGCATCCTCCGCAGCTTCTGCAAGGATGGCTTCTACGCCAATGAACAAGTCGAGGAGGAAGTCGTCGACAGTCACGGCAAGATCAGTCGTCCCAAGGGGAAACAGCGTGTGCTCAAGAAGATCCCCGCCGAGGTCATCCGCCGCGCCAAAGGCCTCGCCATCTTCACCACCATGCGCACCGGGTTGTGGGTGAGCGGCTCCGGCGGCAGCGGCGTGCTCCTCGGCCGCATCCCCGAGACAGGCGAATGGAGTCCCCCTTCCGGCATCATGATGCATACCGCCGGCGTCGGCTTCCTGGCCGGTGTCGACGTCTACGACTGCGTGCTCGTCATCAACACCTACGAAGCCCTCGAGGCGTTCAAGAAAGTCCGCTGCACGGTAGGCGGAGAGGTCAGCGCATCCGCCGGGCCCTTCGGCATGGGTGGTGTGCTCGAGTCCGAGGTCCACAAGCGCCAGGCGCCCATCTGGACCTACATGAAGAGCCGTGGACTCTACGCCGGCGTCCAGATCGATGGCACCATCGTCATTGAGCGCACCGACGAGAACGAGCGCTTCTTCGGCGAGCGCATCTCCGTCGTCGACATCCTCGCCGGCAAGGCGAAACATCCTCCCGCGTCCATCAAGACCCTCATTGAAACCGTCAAGGCGGCGCAAGGCGATTCCGACGTGGACGAGAGCTGGGTGGTTGCGCCGGGCGAGACGCCCGGAGACATCGATGCTCAGGCACTGTCCAACCAGACGTTTGGAGTCCCCGCCGCGGACGACCCCGATCCGTACGGAGTCAAGGCCCTCGAAGCAGAGGGCCTCTTCATCCGGGAGGCCGGCACCAAGGTGCGGCCCCCAATCGAAACCTTTGAATTCCGACCCAATCCCAGCAGTCCCGTGTACGCGACCTTCCGCCGCAGTCTCGACAGCTCGCCGCGCAACAGCTGGCGACAGAGTGTGCAAAGCTACGTCAGCATGGACCGCGGCACGCAGACGGACGACGGTCCAATGACCGCGCCGACCTCCATCAGCCGCGCCTCGTCGCGAAGCAACCGGGACTTTACGATCAACCCGTGGGACAATGAAGATAGCCGTTGGGAAACCGTCATCCCGGAGCGCAAGGAGAGCTACGTCTCGGGCCACGACGCCGACGCCGACGACGCCCTCGGCTACGACGACTACGAAGACGTCGAGATCCACGAGGTCAGCAGCGCCCGCGTCTCGAAACGCGACAGCGCCGGAAGCTCTGCCTCGCCGATATCCACAGACCACCCCGTCAACCCCTTCGAACCCAAGCGTCAGTCGCCCACCTTCACCCGCGCCCGCCTGGTCACCATCCCCAAGCGCACGCCGCCCGCTCTCCCGCCGCGCAACCCCCAGCGTCCGATCGATACCTCCGCCCCCGTCTCTCCTATCTCAGCTCCTTCTTCCCCCGCGGCGGAACGGTCGAACTCCGCCATCGACGCTCTCGCCGAGCTTCCCCTGCACCCGGAGAACGACGCTGCGAGCATCTCCTCAGCAGAGAAAGCCTCCAAGGCGGCTACCGTGTCTCACGACAAAGACGAGTTCCACTCGATCTCGAGCGCGCAGACGTCTGATTCCGAGTCGGACACCGACCTCAGCACGAAAGAACACACCTCGGTGTCGGACGCCGTGCCCCCCAAGGCCGGGACGGACGACGAGGACGACACCGCGACGCCCCCCTCCAAAGCGGAAGAGACGCCCTCCGAAAAGACGAAGCCAGAGCTCGACACCGAGCAAACAAAGGCCGTCGCGAGCCAGGAGAACGCCCACGCTGCTGTAGAGCCTCAACCTGCATGATTGAACCCCTTCACTTTCACCCTCTCTTCTCTCGAACATTATTTCATTCCTTTCCCATTGTATTCTGTCTTCTGTATATAGTTCTCACTGATACATGTTTGGTCTATTCTTTTGTACATGTGTGGCGGCCGACTCGGAGGCAGCGGACCTACCAATCTGGTCTGCTGTCCATGTTTTTGTCGCTAATGCTTTCGTTCAGCGGGTTGGCGTGGTGGTGGGTTTGGAACTTGGATAGGGTATACCTGGGCGTCTTTCGGTTTGGACAGAGTCGCGGGTTGTATAGGGAGTGGACTTAATACCTTATATCCCGTGTGTCCAATGAATCATGTTATACAGCAATGTTATTGGCGAGACTCCGTGTGGAATCTCTTGAGTACATATGGTCGATTGAAAATGCATAGTAATAACACCGAACCATCACAAGTGAAACGCCCCGTTTGTGCGAGTAATCGCCATCTCATCCCACCAGTCTATCCAGATTCAACCTCTCTTCAGCCATTGTGATTCCGCTTAACGCACGACTGTACCTGGTCAGTTGATGCTCGACGACTGCTGCGCGGGGACCTACCGAAACACGCAAATGATCTCGAACCAGTAACGCACCAGCCGGGACTATCCTGACAGCATTGGAGCGAGGTCAGACAGAGGCTATGTACGGCACCACAATCTGGTAGTGAACGAGCTCGAAGAAGTCATGCCCCAAGATTTGGATATTTTGGGTGAACAGCTGCCGTTCAAGCCATCGAATGAACCTGTTGCATTGTTTGAGGACATTGATCACGAACATGATGGAGCACGCCATCGTATAAGTCCACAACAGGACGAGCCTGAAGGAGAAGAACCATTCCAGGAAATCGAACGCGAATTCGAATGCCATTGCGTTGGTAGTATGCGGTGTCGTGTGATCGGTGGTTGTGAGAGGATATGCGAGAGGAATTGCGAATGAAGATGGACGATGTGGTTTGGAGTTGGTGGTGAGAGGAAGAGCGGAAATGCCATGGTTTTATTGACTGGACTTTCTTTGAATGTTTTGGAAAGTGCGGTCGTCTTTCTAGGAAGGTGTTGTATAGAGCCAACTGCCTAGACGGGTAGTAGGCATTGCCGAGGTACCACAGCTACCTTGTGGGAGCACATCAAAGGTGACATTATTACAACAACATGAGTTCGACAATAGCTAAATTAGACTACATCAGATCATTGTCTATATTAACTCATTGCTTCAGATTGATTCCAGTACTCAAGTACCGAAAGATAAGAGCATTACATAAAGCACTGACAGTCGAAGCTTAATATAGTCGTCACGAACCAATCACCCATCTGCCTCATGATGCTTGCACAACTGCAACGCTCGTCAGCCCCAGCAACTCCGGGACTGACCGCCGCGCTGAGCAGAATGCACCGTCACTAAACAAGCATTCGCCGCCGCCGCCCAATGGCTTGGTCCCTTATCGTGCCTTCCCCACTGTTAGTTCGACTGATCGTTACATCGATCGTCGGGCTCACCGGCCAATAACGGCCCCATCGGCTGGGACTGAACTCGTATCACCTCCCCTGAATCTCACGGCTCCATAAATAACATCCGAGGACCCTGTCGGTCGGTTCTGGTAATCTTCCTCCCCTCACCTCCGTCGATTTGCTCTGAGTTGGGAGGATAGTCACTGATGCCTTCTACCAAGTCAGTCGTGATCGGTGCCGTCGGGCTAGCCGGGGCTGTCGCCGGACAGTATTTCCCTCCCACTCCCGAAGGCCTCAAGGTCGTTCATTCGAAGCACGAGAAGGGTGTCAAAATCTCCTACAAAGAGGTGTGTAGCTATCTCACTGAGTTACATGTCCCAATCTGATCTCTTCTTGCAGCCCGGCGTCTGTGAAACCACACCAGGCGTCAAGTCGTACTCGGGTTACGTCCATCTGCCTCCAGGCACCCTCAAGGATGTGTCGCTAGACCAGGACTACCCCATTAACACCTTTTTCTGGTTCTTTGAAGCCCGCAATGACCCGAGAAATGCCCCGTTGTCCATCTGGATGAATGGCGGCCCCGGGAGCTCCTCCATGATCGGTCTGTTGCAGGAGAATGGCCCCTGTCGCATCAACCCCGACTCCAACTCCACCGAGCTCAACCCATGGTCGTGGAACAATTATGTGAACATGCTGTATATCGACCAGCCGAGCCAGGTCGGGTTCAGTTACGACGTCCCCACCAATGGTACTTACAACCAGATCACAGGCGAATACGACGTCTCCCGGTTCCCCGGTGGTGTCCCTCCGGTGCAGAACACCACGTTCAACGTCGGCACCTTTCCGAGCCTGAACAAGTCCACGACCGCCAACTCGACCCAGAACGCCGCCCGCGCTCTCTGGCACTTTGCGCAGACCTGGTTCTCCGAGTTCCCGGAGTATAAGCCCCACGACGACCGTGTGAGCATCTGGACCGAGTCGTACGGTGGACGGTACGGCCCGTCGTTCACGGCGTACTTCCAAGAGCAGAACGAGAAAATTGCCAAGGGAAACATCTCCACCGATGTAGATGCGCACTACATCCACCTCGACACCCTGGGCATTATCAATGGCTGCGTGGACCTCCTTGTCCAGTCGCCCAAATACCCCGAAATTGCCTACAACAACACCTATGGCATTGAGACCATCAACAAGACGGTCTACGACGCCGCGATGAAGGCGTGGAGCAAGCCCGGTGGCTGCAAGGACCAGATTCTCGAATGTCGCCGTCTCGCCGCCGAGGGCGACCCCCAGATGTTCGGCAACAATGCCACGGTCAATAAGGCCTGCGCAAAGGCCGACCAATACTGTAGTAACCAAGTCGAGGGACCGTACACCCAGTTCTCCGGCCGGGGATACTACGACATTTCTCACCTCAACCCTGACCCGTTCCCGCCGCCATACTTCTTTGGATTCCTGAACCAACACTGGGTACAGGGCGCGCTGGGCGTGCCCATCAACTTCACCGAGTCAGTCAACAGCGTCTACGAGGGCTTCTCGTCGGTCGGTGACTACCCCCGGTCGGATGTGCGCGGGTACCTCGAGGATTTGGCCTATGTACTGGACTCGGGCATCAAGGTGGCCCTGGTGTATGGCGATCGTGACTATGCATGCCCGTGGAACGGCGGCGAAGAGGTCAGCCTGTTGGTGCAGCATGCGGAGGCGGAGAAGTTCCGAGCGGCAGGGTACGCCCCCCTGCGTACGAATGCATCCTATGTCGGCGGGATGGTCCGTCAGCACGGAAACTTCTCGTTCTCCCGCGTCTTCGAGGCGGGCCACGAGGTGCCGGCCTACCAGCCCGAGACGGCGTACGAGATCTTCCACCGGGCCATGTTCAACCGCGACATCGCCACGGGCAAGGTCAATACCGCGAAGAATGAGTCGTATTCCACCAAGGGTCCGTCCTCGACGTGGAATATCACCAACGCCGTGCCTGACAGCCCTGCACCGACCTGCTATGTCCTCCAATTGACAACGTATTGCACGGACGAGCAGGTGCAGAGCGTGGTGGATGGCACGGCCATGATCAAGGACTACATTGTGGTTGGTGACGGACTGTAGATGTATATATCTTAATTGACAGACATGGTGCTGTCGTTGTCAATACACAACTCCTGTTGATTGCATTGCCTAGTGTTACGTAAGAGAATGAATGCACGTGCGGGGTAGCTTATGGGCTAGCCCGAACAGGAAGGTGGACATCGTGAATGATGAGGTAATCAATATCTCCCGATCAGGAACCACGATCGAGACCGTTTACGAGTACTTCGATCGAGTCTCATGCGACCATTGCCGGCATCACAGTGAATCCATTGCGAATCAGCTGTCATAGACAACCGCAGTACTCTCCAGACATAATCGCCGACCTCCTGCTCGCATCAGATGCTCCAATCTCGCGTCGTCACAGACACCGCCGAATCTTCGCGAACCTTCGATTGGCTGAACGGGTGCGGTCAAGCGTCACACGTCATTGTCGTCACCTGAAGGCCAACAAGTCCAACTCTTCCTCTCCGCTCTCCTGCATCTACCTCGTACTCTTCAGTCTGGTCTGTGGTCTATTCTGTTCTGTCCATAGTCGACTCCATCCGTTCCTCACCTTCCCTCGACCCTTCGTTCTCGCTGTTGAAATTGATATCGTCTCGTTCCCCGCGATATCCGGTATACTCTGCCCGCTGCCCCGCGAATCTTCTACGTCATTCGAGATCTGACGGTCATTCCACCTTCGATCCCATTTCACAGCCCTGTGGCACAGGTTCGTGCAGGCCGACTATCCGTCTCTGCAGTTTATATGCTCATCGTCTTCTTCCAATTAGCTTCGATTGGCTTTTGGCTGGTTCTCCGTTTGAACAGCTTAATCTTAATCACGTCCCACAATGGTTGCCGAAACCAAGCTATACGATTCCTTGAGTATTAAACCAGATGCCTCACAAGATGAAATCAAGAAGGCCTATCGAAAGGCTGCCTTGAAATACCATCCCGACAAGAACAAAGACAATCCCCAGGCCTCTGAGAAGTTCAAAGGTACGTTCCTTCCCCCCCCCCCCCCCCCATCTTCCTATCAAGAACACCAGCTGACAACCTATGCAGAAGTCTCCCAGGCCTACGAGGTGCTCTCCGACCCCGAAAAGCGCAAGGTGTATGATCAATTCGGTCTCGATTATCTCATGCGCGGTGGCCCCGCTCCTCCGCCCGGCGGCGGCGCTGGTGGTGCCGGCGCCAACCCGTTCGAGGGTGGCATGCCTGGCGGATTCTCCTTCGGCGGGATGCCCGGCGGTGGCGGAGCGCGTACATTCCATTTCTCGACCGGTCCGGGCGGCGGCGGCGGCTTCTCGTTCAGCAACGCGGACGACATCTTCCGGAACTTCGCCAAGAGCAGCGGTGGTATGGGCGGTGGCCTAGACGATGATGACTTCCTCTCGTCGATGTTTGGCGCTGGCATGGGCGGTGGCGGCGGCGGTCCTCGCTTCCGTACCAGTCGCGGCGGTGGCGCGGGTCCCGGCTTCCAGAAGGCCCAGCGGGCGCCGACGCCTGAGCCCACGGTCGTCGAGAAGGAACTTCCGCTGACCCTGGAGGAGCTGATGAAAGGTACGACCAAGAAGGTTGTCGTCAAGAGCAAGACGTTCGACGCCAGCGGGAAACGCTCCGTCCAGGATGTCACGCTGGAAGCCAACATCAAGCCGGGCCTGCGGACCGGGTCGAAGATCAAGTACCGCGGGGTCGGTGACCAGGAAGAAGGTGGGCGGCAGGACGTCCATCTTATCGTGACAGAGGTAGGTCTCTTTTTTATTTCTCACGGTTGGTTGCAACTCATACTAACAACTGTACAGAAAGAACACCCCACCTTCAAACGCCAAGGCGACAACCTTGTCACCACCGTCGAACTCAGCCTCAAAGAAGCGCTCTGTGGCTGGGACCGCATCGTGCGTACCATCGACGGTAAATCCCTCCGCGTGAGCAAGCCTGGTCCGACCCAGCCAGGTCATGAAGAGCGATACCCTGGCCAAGGCATGACGATATCCAAGAAACCGAATGAACGCGGCGATCTCATTGTCCGGGTCAAGGTCAAATTCCCTGCTTCGTTGACCCAATCACAGAAGGATATCCTGAAGGATGTCCTTCCGTAATTTGTTTCTGTCTACGGTTTTGTTTACATGTTGTGGTGGCTATCAACCTATTGCATCAATGGCGTTTGGAGCAGGCTCGGCGACACGATGTCATGATTTGGTTTTTTCAACATTTACCTTCATCTTTAACTATTAGTATGTGTTAGATGAATAATAAAAGCTCTTCAAGTTCTTACTTAGCTCTGTTCCTCCTTCCATGTGACAAGTAGACACGGACGTCTTATCTTATCGATCCTAACCCAATCAGGAATCAGACCTCACCTCCCGATGCGGAGAAAACAATCCCTCTCCTCTCCTCCCTTCTTCCTACTCATAAGATCCTCTTACCAGAACTACAACCATGCGCCGCAGAATCACCTTCGTCCAACGCCCCGACGCCGATTTCTCCCTCGACCAAGTCTCCCTCTCTCGCTCCGCGCTCTCGGTCCGCGGCCTCGACGCCGTCCGCGAAGACCGCGTCACCCTCAGCTTGGACGAGCTCCCATCGGAGGTGCGTCTCCCTTCCCACCCACAACGGACGCTTCAAGGCTCTCGACCTTGTCGACTGGGAACAGACCACCATGCTGTGGCTGATGCATCATGCTATGGACGCTGACGAGACCAGCTCTGGCATGTCCTGAAACAATGCCACCAATTACACATCCGCTGGGCGGCCGAGACGCCGTATGAGGCGCGAGCCCCGTTTTCGAGTCGCGTGTCGTCGGGTCTACACGTGTTTTATACGCCTGTCACGGGGTCGGAGTCGGGTTCGGGGTATGTGTCTCCTGCTTGTACTTGGACGGGGTGTTAGGGGCGTGTGCTAATGTCTGAGGGCGATGGATAGGGAATCCGTGTGTGCGCTACTGAAGAAAGTGTTTGACGATGAGCTCAAGTGCGACACGCCCGAGGTTCGTGATGATGTGTCCATCTGGTTTCGACCGGTTCGGCTCGGTTGCTGATGCGCTGCGACAGTCCTCGTTTATTACGCCCCCGCTGCTCTCGACGCGATTCGCCTCCACCGCTGCCCTTCAGTTCCACGGCGCCCTGCCCTCCCTGCAGAATCTGGTCACGTACCTCCAGCACAAGGCGTGTGCGTCTGCGGACGAGGATTGTCCTCGTCGTGCGGCGGAGATCCTTTCCGCGGACTCGGTCGATGTCAATTACGATACTATCTCGCATGCGCTGACGATATCGGGGTACTGGTCCCGCACGCCGCCGGGCGGGTGGACGGAGGAGGTCCGCGCCCGCGGGGCTGGAAAGGATCAGGTGGAGGTGGGATTCCTGGGGACAGAGAAGGCGATTGAGCCTGAGGAGATCCAGATGGGCGGCGTGTTGGCGGTGGTGGGAAAGGAGGATGAACTGAGTATGGTGCACTTCTTATTCGCGGTTGGGAGAAACCAGGCTAATTACATCTGCGAGTCGGCCAGAGCCCACGCTGTTTTCCTTCCCATCGCGACATCACCCCCTTCCGGACGATGCGACATATTCGGTCTCGTTTCCTGAGCCGACCGGCCTGCACCCTACGATGACTATCTCCTTGTCGCGCGCATCGCTCAACGCCCCGCCTGCGCCACCAGACGCGACCTGCGCACTGCACACGTACTTGACTCTACCCTCGACCATCTTCGGCGACAAGTACCAACTGTCTACAACGGATTCGTTGTTTCTCGACTCCCACCACCTGGCTGCGTTGCGCGCAGTGTCGGGTGAGACAGATCTGGAAGCTCCAGACTGGGTAGTGCCGCGGTGGGGTTCGAATTGGCTACTAGAGCTGGCTACGCCCCAGGAGCCGGAGCCGGGAATGGACGACTGGAACGTCACTATTCCATTGCACTTGCGGTACCTAAAACCGTCCGAGTCTGGGTACCGCTCTGCATCGATGCCATGGCCCGTCGTGTTCTGGGCCTGTAGTGCCGAAGATGGTACCAAAATGGGCGTCAATCCGTTTGACCGTGTCAATCTAGGTTGGGAGGGTCTGTTCGGTGTCCGCACTATGTTCTACCAGCTGCATCCCTCGATGGGAGGCCGAGAAGACGCCCGATTGGTGGAGGAAATTGAGGTACCTGTGCTTCGGCTGACGCAGGAGGGGCTCTTCCAGACCAAGAACATTGAATTGGGTACGGTAGCCGTCATAGGCTTGGGCCTCTTGTGGGTGCTGTGGAAGCTGGGGTTGGCCGCACGATCTTCTGAACCAAGGTCCCGGAAACGAGGGGGCCAGAAGCGGGATAAAGCCGAGTAACGAGATGACCATAATTCCTTATTAAGCGTTGCCTCTGTCGTTGGTATATACAGCAGTTCCATGGGTATCTGGTGTCGTAGCATCGTGACCATTATTTCAATCATATCATACGCTTAAGACTTCGGAGTCGAAGGCGGCTCGCAGGTAACCAGGGTTTATATCCCTGCCGTTGGAAGCGATGACGGGTCATCATTCACCAAGTTATTATCCATATCAAAATTCTGCAAGCTAGGCATATCGATCACCAAATCGCTCAGCCATGAGAACCCGGGATAGTCAGCCAGGGAATGGGTTGACTCCTTGAATGGCTCCTTGGCGACGACCTGTGGCGCTGATGATGAGGAAGGGTTGGAATTTGCATCACGAAGAACATTTCCGAGTGATCGCGTGTCCTCTTCCTTTCGTCGCTGGTGAAGCAGAATCAACAAGTAGGCTGTGTTGTAAGCCTCTCGCATGACCTCCGTATCGTAGGCCGACGCCACCTCGCGGAGCGTTCGCATAGCGTCACCAAGCATCGCTAAGGAAGCGCGGTTGTCGATGGCTAGTAATGTGCATACAACCTGGAAAGGTACATTCGCGGCCTGGTGCCACGGACAGTTGGAAGCAACCATCTCGCGGGCGGCCTGAAGGCCTTTCTGGGCCAAGGCTAGGACCCGATCTAGAAGCGTACCGGAAATGACAGAGTTCAAGGCACGCAGCCGGCGGTAAATGCACAGCATAAGGTTGCATTGTGCCAGAATCAAAGGAGGTTGGATGTGCACAACGTCCAGGACGTTGGTCAGGGCAGCTTCAAGATCGGGCAAGTCTTGGGTCGTACTATTTGGATCGAGGCTTTCTGATACCGGCAGTAAATTGAAAATCTCGGTGGTATAGCCCGTGGGCCGAGGAGTAGGCGGGAGGGAAGTCGCACCGTGCAAGACGACACGAGAGCGGCCGAGCTCGAAGGAAATCCAGACATTGAGGTGACGCGCCATGCCGAACAGACGTCGACGGATATCTGGAGCACATGGTTCTGTGGAGTGCTGTTCAAGAACGGTGTCAGACGATGGTTCTAGATGAAGACCGGTCGCCTCAATCATATGCATCAGCGAGCAGCTAGCCATCCAGGCGGCGTATGGAGAGGCTGTCATGCGCAGGTAGGCGACGCGAAGCACCCAGCCCATCACGACATCAACAGACAGAGAAGTTTCTGATAATAGTGCAGGCTCCAGAATCTGTCGAGCATTCTCCACTAGTTGGAGTTCCGTGGGCGTGGCCTGCCGTTGCGAGAAGAGATAGCCGAATGCTGCGACACCGCAGAGGACCGCGTCGTAAGGTCCGTAAGCCAAAGCGGCGTCAGACGACAAAGGAAGCCATCGTCTGCTCACACGATTGAAGAGGTTGTCACGATCAATAAAGCCATAGCATGGATCGACCTTCTCAAAGAACACCGTCGCCAGGGACCTCATTTCCTCCTGAGAGATGATGTCGACTATAGGTGTTGGCGTTCCGATTGTTGCGGAAGAGAGTGTTGACTGCGGTGAATGACGAGACCCGACATTCCAGGCAAATAGGTGTAGATTGGGGGCATTGGCTGGGTCGATCTTCAGACCTAGTCGCCGTACAAATGCCGCTCCGGAGTTGGCTTCCAATGAACTCAGATGAATCCCGTTCGAATCGCCAAGAGGCGAATGGCTATGGCCCTTGGATGCCGACTCATCACGCGATTTCGCCCCAAGGGGACCCAGATGTGGCATCAAAGTCCTGGGATCTTTCTTTTTACGCGACTGCAGATCATAGTGACATTCAACACCGAACTGGCTGCATGTGGAACAGGGCTGATCGCCGGAGCATTTGCGCTTGCGCGACTGACAGGAGACGCAGGCAATGCGAGAACGCTTTCTGGGAGGCTCAGTCATGGCCTGTTGTGGGTTCACGCGGGAGTGATTTTAAGACATCACGCAGTGCGGGAGAAGGGAGAAGGATGAGGAAGTAAATCATACGAGGCGAGAGAAATAACGCGGAGCACCAGAAGTACCTAGGTACCTGCCTGTTTAGGTAAGGCGTCCTCCTTTATGCCTGAGGCTGCTAACTACCAAACTGGGTAATTGTTATAGACCTCCTACAAACCGTCCCTAATCCACATACTTGCTCCCGTTCGGATACCCCATGAGACCCTCCAATTCCTTCAGATTCGGCATTCCTGCGGGCCCTGGCATATACTGAAGATGGTTCCTCGATGTCGATCCGTTCCACCACATCTCATTTTTATACAGTCCTTGCATGATTGCTCCCGCATCAATGTACGTCCGGATCTCCACCATCTGTCCCTCGCGCCATCGACTCACCCAGACATTGACTATGTCAAAAGGTTCGCCTGGAGAGGCCAGAAGGGGAAGAATTAGTTAGAAAGTGTCTGATTCCGCCATGAACTATAGCGTCAAAAGAGTACTAACCGGAATTCATCTGCCCGATAAACTTGATCTCTGCGACGGACCATTGATCATTGCAGCCCCCATGGATGGCCTGCGGATGGATCCTGAACTTGTCTTCGTGCAATGAGAAGATCATAGCCACCCGACGCAGAGCATTGACGTAAAAATGCATCAGATCGTTATAGTGCCCTGCGATGGGATGATGGCCTACTACCGTGAAGCTGACGTTCTTGTGGATCAGGGTGAACAACTTGCTCATATCCTTCTCCAGTGTCTTGAAAGAGTCCCAAATATACATTTGGGAAACATACTTGCAGTCCGTGGATGGGTTCTCAAAGCGAAACCCGTCTCTATATTTGTCTCCAGGCGGCTGAGGATCGTCAATGAGTCCATCCCCATTACATCGACCATCTGGGTCGACAATACCGGAGCCATCGCAGCCCGGTCCCTCCAAGGGTAATTGCGAGTATGGCGTCAATTGTTGTTGTTGTTGGTGCTGCTGTGGCCCGCCGAAGGCCAAAAACGAGAGACCGAAGCTGGCTGCCGACAGGATGTAGGCCGTGAGGGCTTGAGGGAAGTACGCAATTAAGTTCATGGCGGCCAAAGAATCAGTCTATCGACGTTCGATCTACATCAGAGGAGCTGATGCTCCCTCCAGCTGTTTCTTCATGTTGCCTACGGAAGAACTATGGCGACGGTGATATATATGGCTGGAAGAACCCCCCGGGGCTTTTCGAGCGAAATTCCCCGTTCAATGGCACCCTTGGTGACCACCATGAGGTATTGAAGGTTGGGACAAGATACCGGCGATGAAGCGCTGGCTGGACCTTGCCTATTTGAATAAAGAGCCGGGCGACGAAGCGCCTTGACCGCAGAGCTGATGCGGTGGTTGGACTGTTGACAGGCCCATCCTATCGGAACCTCGAGACCCAGCTTCTGACCAAAACCCCAGGAACTTCGGTATGACAACTCATAATTACGGAGGAGTGTTCACCGCCAGGTGGAGGCAAGGATCCACCGTCTTTCAGGGCATCCGGTTGTTGTTGAGAAGTGGCCACTACTCGGATGATCGGATAGCAGTGGCCACGGCACACGAATTGCAGGATTTTTCCAATGTGAACGACAAGACTGTTCTTCTCTATTCTTTTCAATAAGGTGTTGTGTAGGAGTATGTGACGGTCATAGAACATATAGGACCATCGAGACTGCCGATAAGGTTATTAATTGTCTTGAATGATTGTGATTCTTTGGCTGGAAAAAAATTGACTCATCCGATAACGCTGGGCAATGGGCCGCTACTGATTGGCGGGTGGCGGCGGAGTCGGTGAGGGCCCGGCACGTGCTCTCCGACCGACTTTCGCTCGTCCTTTTTTTCTTCCCTCTTTTCCCTCCTCCTTCTCTCTCTTCTTCTCTTCTTCCCCCATCCCAGATTGACTCCCTTCCCATCCACCATACAAACAATCCACAGACAGCCTCTCGCTGCCTTTCATGTCTTTTTAATCAACCTCTCTCAACCCCCGAAAATTTTTTAAGTGACTGGTAACAGCACAGTCGCGCTTATGTGTTTGGCACCCTCCGTCTTCACTTCTCAGGTAGAGACCCCTCCCAAGAAGGACGCCTTTCTAGGAAACAGTTCTTGATCTGGTTCAATTGTATAGTTCGTGATCACTGACATGCATTGCTACAGGATTACATCTCGGATCACCTCTGGAAAGCTTCCGGAAACTTTTGAACCCGTTGACTCATAACGTCTCGAGTTTCATCTTCATCAATCTCTTTGCATTGCAATATATAACCCACCCACACAACATCAAAAATGTTCGCTGCTCGACTCTTCAAGGCCATGCCCGCCCGGGCCTCTGCCTTCCCTTCCGTGAATGCTTCTATCCAGTCTCGTTTCATGGCCACCGTGCGTCAGGGTCGCCCTGCCACTGAACGTGCCACTTTCACGATCCGAGATGGTCCTATCTTCCACGGCAAGTCCTTCGGTGCTCGTTCCAACATCTCCGGCGAGGCTGTCTTCACCACCTCGCTCGTCGGATACCCCGAGTCCTTGACCGACCCCTCCTACCGTGGCCAAATCCTGGTCTTCACTCAGCCCCTGATTGGCAACTATGGTGTGCCCTCTGCTGAGAAGGACCAGCATGGTCTCCTGAAGTACTTTGAGTCTCCCAACCTTCAGGCCGCTGGTGTGGTCGTTGCCGATGTCGCGGAGCAGTACAGCCACTGGACCGCCGTGGAGAGCCTTGGCGAGTGGTGTGCCCGCGAAGGTGTCCCTGCCATCTCTGGTGTTGACACCCGTGCCATTGTCACCTATCTCCGTGAGCAGGGTTCCTCCCTCGCTCGTATCACCGTCGGTGAGGAGTACGATGCCGACCAGGACGAGGCCTTCACCGACCCGGAGCAGATCCATCTGGTCCGTCAGGTCAGCACCAAGGCACCCTTCCACGTGAGCGCTGCCGACCCTCAGTGCCACGTTGCCGTCATCGACTGCGGTGTCAAGGAGAACATCCTGCGTAGCTTGGTCAGCCGTGGAGCCAGTGTCACTGTGTTCCCCTATGACTACCCTATCCACAAGGTGGCTCACCACTTCGACGGAGTGTTCATCTCCAACGGCCCCGGTGACCCCACCCACTGCCAGGATACCACCTACCACCTGCGCCGTCTGATGGAGACCTCTCAGGTCCCCATCTTCGGTATTTGCCTGGGTCACCAGCTTCTGGCTCTCGCCGCTGGTGCTCGCACCATCAAGCTGAAGTACGGAAACCGTGCGCACAACATCCCTGCTCTGGATCTGAGCACTGGCCGTTGCCACATCACCAGCCAGAACCACGGTTACGCTGTCGATGCTTCGACCCTGCCTTCTGACTGGAAGCCTTACTTCGTCAACCTGAACGACTCCAGCAACGAGGGCATGATCCACAAGTCTCGTCCCATCTTCAGCACACAGTTCCACCCCGAGGCCAAAGGCGGTCCTCTGGACTCTTCCTACCTCTTTGACATCTACCTGGACAGTGTGCGCAAGTACAAGAACAGCCAGCTCGCTGTGTACCCTGAGCGTGACAGCCGCCCTAACCCTCTCCTTGTTGACCTTCTGGCCAAGGAGCGCGTTGGCGTTCAGCCTACTGTTGGTATGCAGAACGTTGCCGCCGCCACTGCTGCTGCGGCCGCTGCTGCCTAAATGACTGAATTCTAATGCTTTGGAGTCTGGGTTTGTTTTTGTTCAGGGATATGTCAGCAATTGGTTTGTTAATTTCGGTACATTTTATGTTTATGGTCTGAGAATTTGAATATACTTGTTCATACTATTCTTGAAGTGATCTATCGTAGAAGAACGAGTAACAATAATCTCTGCGTCTGCTTGCCCCGCCATGAGACAATCACCCTTCATTTATGTATATTCCTGCGCGCTGTATCTATTTTGCAACTATAGAAACCACATCTTCATCCGCAACCACATGTCCCAGCCCAACTCGCTGCGGGATGTGTCGTGCGCTTGCACCCCAAACCAGCGCATACTTGAACGTCTCCTTCAGTGTCCGATGCACCTGGTCGCAGACATCCTCGATAGTTGAGTTACTGCGCACGATGAGCGCCTCACTGAAATCCGGGTCTTCTCCCTTCCTAGAGGTGTATCAGTTATACGTATTCCACTTTTGATGGGCTGTAAGAGACGGGACGTACCGCTTGGTGTATATACGGATCAGTCGCAGTTCTTTCCAGATCCGTTCGACAACCTCTTGCACGCCCAGATCAAGCTCACAGCTCATCACCGCCGTGTGGGGCTCGCGCGCGAGCTGGTCGAGGAAATCGAGACTGACGCTGTCGATCTTGTTGTAGACATAGAGACTATTACAGTTAGTTATTGTTTGTGCAGGGGCCATTGTGGAAAGGAAAGAAATAATTGACCATCTGATATATTTTCTGTGGTCTTTCATGATCACGTCGATAAAGTCATCGATGGTTGCTGTGTAGGTTAGTCTCATCGTGGCTTTCTTGACATGAGGAGGGAAAGATACGCACCGTTTTCATCCCGTACCAATACCTCGCAGTTAAGTATCTTATAGTCTTTCAGCACGTTCCCGATCATCCTCTCGTCGAGGTTCTTCGGCGGCGTCTGGAACGTAATCTTCATGCCGCCGGCCTTCTTCGGTTTCAGATAGATGTTACTAGACAGAGTTAGCTGGCGCTCACCACGAGACCCGCCACTGACATTGCGACGGGGAAAGGATGAGACACATACGGGGGATCCTTGTTCAACCGAATACCAACGGCATCCAGTTCGGCCTCCAGCAACGCCCGCTGCTCAGCCTTCTTCGTCGCATCCAGCACCATCAAGACCAGATCACTCGTCTAGACCGCGTCAGAAACAAACACTCCCAAGGAAAACGAACCGGGGCAACAGGTCCACCCACCTTCGCCGCAGAGATAACCTGCCGTCCTCGTCCCTTGCCCTCGGCAGCCCCCTCGATGATACCAGGAAGATCGAGGATCTGAATCTCCGCGCCACCGTATTCCAACACACCCGGGATGGCCGTCAGCGTCGTGAATGAGTACGCCGCCGCCTCGCTCTTCGTCTTGGTGATTTTGCTCAGGAAGGTCGATTTACCGACAGAGGGGAAGCCGACCAGTGCCACGCGTGCGTCGCCGCTCTTGCTCACATCGAAGCCGGTGCCGCCGCCGCCGGAGCCACCGGTGGGTTCTAGGAGTTGGGCTCGTAACCGGGCGAGTTTTCTAGGGTATAGGTGAGTTTTGTTGTTGATGTTAAGGGTTGTGGAGGGGGAGGGTGCGCACCCTTTCAGCAGACCAAGATGGTACTCTGAGGTGTGTTAGCGGGTGTATTTGACAGGAGCCCAGTTAAAGAGCTGTGCATTCGTACCTGTGGCCTTGTTCTCTGCGAGATGTCAGTTGCGGGGTTCAATGAGTTGTTTGGAGGGGTACACGGGGATAGAGGTTGACGTACTCTGCGTCCTGCGCATCTCATCTTCGATCCTATTGTCGATTGAAACCACATGTAAGTCGAGTCCCAAAAAAGACAGATACGGGCACAACGTACTCTTTGATCTTCTCCGTGATGTTCACCATCTTGCCGGTTGGGAGCCCCGCGGACTCAGAAAACGCAATAACAACAGACTCGGTATAGGGGAGGACAAAAAAAGAGATCCTTCAGTATTTCTGGAGCACCAGAAAAGCAATTCCGAAGACAGATAACCGCTAGCACCACTGTGGACCGATCACAGACGGGATCAATGCGGAGAGTCAAGTCCGCGCATCTTCTCAAAATCCGCGCGATGCCAAGCTTGTCTTATGTAAGCGACATCACCGAAACTTTGAACGCAACATTGATTGATTTCTTTCCCTTGCCTCTATCCAGACCTAATCTCACATCCGCCCATCGTTCTCGACTGGCTTGCCACCTTGCACGACCATCTCGACAATCGCGAAGCTCTCTCACTCCCCCGAGACGGTTCCGGTATCCATCATGGCCGACTCAGCCATTGCAGAGCCTCCCCAGGCCGCAGAGTCCACTCCGATGTCCAACCCAGACGACACGACCACTCCGCAAGACGAAACCGCGCTCGATACAACACAACAGAACGAGACGGGCGAAACGGCCCTCGTGCCTCAACAGACAGAGACGCCCGTCGAGACGGACGCCAGCGCGCCCAAGAAGAAGAAAATCATTCGGCGCAAGAAGCGTCCAGCCCGGCCACAGGTCGATCCCGCCACAATCAAGTCCGAAAAGCCCCAGCAGACCGGTACGGTATTTAACATCTGGTACAACAAGTGGTCGGGTGGGGATCGCGAGGACAAGTACTTGAGCAAGACCCACGCGCAGGGACGGTGCAATGTCGCAAAGGATAGCGGATACACGCGCGCCGACCGGGTTACGGGTTCTTATTTCTGTCTTTTTTTCGCCCGCGGTATCTGTCCGCGTGGTCATGAGGTATGCAGTTCCCATCCTACAGGCTGCAGGCTGAGCTGAGCTGAGCTGATTGTTGCAGTGTGAATATCTCCATCGGCTACCTACGATTCACGACGTTTTCAGTCCTAACGTAGACTGTTTCGGGTGAGTCGATGCCCTTCCCCCCGTTCTTCCTTTACCCAGTCCAACGTACTAACTCTAAACAGCCGAGAAAAGTTCTCCGACTACCGCGATGACATGGGCGGCGTAGGCTCGTTCCTGCGCCAGAATTCGACTCTCTACGTCGGCCGAATCCACGTGACAGACGACATCGAGGAGGTAGTCGCGCGCCACTTCGCAGAATGGGGCGAGGTCGAGCGGATCCGCGTGCTGACCGCGCGCGGCGTCGCGTTCGTGACATACTCGAACCTGGCGAATGCCGAGTTCGCCAAAGAAGCCATGGCGCATCAGAGTTTGGACCACAACGAGATTCTCAACGTTCGCTGGGCGACGGTTGATCCGAACCCGCTGGCGCAGAAGCGCGAGGCGCGACGGCTAGAAGAGAGGGCGGCCGAGGCCGTGCGAAGGGCATTGCCGGCGGAGTTTGTGGCGGAGCTGGAAGGGCGGGACCCCGAGGCTCGCAAGAAGAAGAAAATTGAGGGAAGCTTCGGGTTGCAGGGGTACGATGTCCCCGATGAGGTGTGGTACACGCGGACGAAGCAGTTGGAAGACTCTGAGAAGGCGGGTCAGGCACAACTTGACGCTCCTGACCAGCATCTGATGATTGAACCTGCGTCGTCGTCCACAGCGGCGGTGCCGGCAGAATCCGAGAGTGGTGGCATCTTCTCTAGTTCTACTGTTGCAGCACTCAGGGGACTGGCAGGTGGAAACGTCACGACGCAAGCCGCGCCTAAATCTGCTGGAGGTCCTCTAGTAGGATACGGAAGTGATGACGAGAGTGACTAGGCTTGGGTTTGGGCTTCATTTCATGCTTACCATGCTTAATATGTACATTAACGGAGATACCTTGGGCAGACTGCAGGGTTTGGTTGCATGAAAACAGCGGGTATATTTCGCTATAAAACATGAGAGGAGAGAAAAGCAAGGCAACATGAGAAGACACATGACGCATGAAGTATACAAGATATCATCTATCGTTGCCACATCCTAAATCGTAATAAATGCATAACCCCGTGCGATAATTGTATATGAAAGCATTGGCGTAGTGCTCTCCGCCATCTTTGGATCGACTTTCGTTCGCCAAATCACATAGCAATTCGTGAACTTGGCTGAAGTATTTCCGTTCGGTCAGCGGCGCGTTCTGAATGACCGTTCGCCAACTGTCAGGATCCGATAATCGTGTGTCCCGAATCGCTTCCAGGAGGTCGTCCCGTGTATCAATGGCGACAATGGGCCCATCGAGGGCTTTATCGGCGACTTCCCGTGAACGCAGGAGAGCTGTGTTCCAGTTAGCATACTACCAACAGCCAGAGAGGGAGACAAAGCATACCGGACTCGACTATGTTCCTACGATTGGACTTCTTGTTCCGATGAAGAGGAGCTAGGATGCGCACATCGTTCGCTCGCTCGCTGTTCACGGCGCTGGTATCTGCCTGGCTGGGGAGTCGCGCCTGGCGTTGCTCCGTTGTTCCCTCGCGCTGGTTACGAGCGCGGATCTCATTCCGCAACCACGGAATCAGTTCGGAGTTTCTTATGTCCCACTCTTCCCTGGGAGCAAGGCATTTGACTTTAAATCCTCGCTCTTTGCTATCTTGCTTCGCGATAACAATCCAGCTGTGGTTGTGATCACGGTATTTGGTCAAGAGCTCTTCCAGCGAGGAGGCATCCACAGCAAGTTCTCCACTGATGTCATTCGCCCAGAGGTCCTGCACGACCTTTATGCCTATCGTGCGAAGAACCGTGGGATCGAAGCTGGCAACAAGCACATCACACTGTCACTTCCATCTTAGCGTTATTCTGTGGAAACTGAACACATGCACAGCACTTACTCGTCGTGTTTTCCAGAATGCCCCGCTGTCGTTTTCAGGTTGCTTTACAGATTGTTTGGCCAAGCCCCCGACATAGTCGATCATCGATGAACTGAGTCTGTCCCAACTCAGATTGAAGCCCACTGCATGCGTTTGAGATCGGCTTGTCAATAGCTTCGGGCGGAATTCCTGTATGAGCGAGTCGTAGCGACCGCCTGCCGCGAAGACGTCCCGTCGCTTGGTGTCAAAGACGCACTGGAAAAGAATACTGCCTCTGAAGAACTTGTCGTTCAGACTTCCAAGTGGATTGACGTACACCTTTCGTTTTACGTCGAAACTTTGCAGATATGTCACTAAAAGGTTGATACGGGCAAAGATCGGCGCGAGGCGTTCTACGAATTTGGTGCCTTCCATAATGGACTTGAGGCGCCTCTGTGTTTGTTTCGGAGAATCTGATATGGGTCAGTTTCACAATTGGAATAATAGCCTTTGATGTATACGAACCTCTGAAGTCAAACCGGGCAAGATCATCCAACGAAGTGGAAGCAACGCCAATCGCCGGGGAACGGAGCTCACTCCTGATCTTTTGCATGGTCCATTTTCCAACATTGAGTTTGCTGACAATATCCTTCACTAGGGGGATCTGTGATGGTGTAATGCGACAGAATTCCATGATAAGTTGGAGAAGATCGGAGTGATTGACAAGGAAGCACATGGAAGCCGACCGCAGAGGAGGGAACTCCTCAATTATCTCATCGAGAACCTTGATGACCTCGGCTTCCTTCAGCGCTAGATCCAGAGCATTGTGGGACACGATATCGAAGTCGACTTCTTTATGAGTTCTGGGCTCACCCCCATGAGGCATCTCTCGATAGACTGTGCCGAATGCGAAAGATTTTTCGAGAGTAGGATCTTGTCGGGAAATTGAGCGAGCGTTGGGAAGAGTCAGATCGAATGGCAGCTGCAACAGATTACCAGAAGCATCAAGGAGCCGCATTGCGCCGTTGTTGTAATGTTGGGACCTGGGGAACAGCATCTGCCTTGAGGTCTCCACCGCTCCATGCTTGCGGAAGATAGCAGTCAACCGTTCTTTGACTAGACCTTGGACAAGTAGTTCGTTCGCAGCCGGGTAGCCATGAGAGTCCATATCCCATGCAATGTCTTCGAACTTCTTTGGCGACTGCGAAAATATGCCGGACAGAATCTTCTTATAATCTGGTGAATTAGGATCAGAGAGCAAATGCATGATCGCACGACGGAAAGTCTCCTCTTCAACCTGGAGGGGTATTTGGCCGCTATGTAGCAACTCGGCGGCGGACGGTCGTTGGCTGGGATTATGGCTCAGCAACGACTCAATGATCCTGCCTTGGACCGCTTTGTCCGAATATTGGAACGTCGGTGGAAGAGTATGGTTCTTCTCCCTGATGGCCCGAAGCGTTTGGTCACGTTCCATTCCCGTCGGCAGGGGATGGCACATTTCAAAGAATATCACACCCAAAGAGAACATCTACAGATGTTAGTACAGTATTCGTCACTGCTGCCTTTAGTAGTTCACTTACATCGACCTTTTCGTTATAGTTGCCGGTGAAGCCACTCTTCATCTCAGGTGCAACATAATATGTGGTCCCAAGACTACGAGTGAAGTCTCCAGCAAAGTCAGCGGCAGTTGACGAACGCACAGCCGTGGTGAATTGGCCGCTGGTAGCCAGTCCAAAATCTCCAATGCGGGGGTTGTTCGCGACGTCAATAAAGATATTATCCGGCTTTAGGTCACGATGTATAATGCCATGGCTGTGAATATGACTCAAGCCATCGAGAATCTGACGGAACAGTCGCCAGGATCTGTCGACATCGTCATACAGTCCGTTCTTGATCAAATCACGAAGAGTCTTCCCACCGATTAGCTCACATCAGGATAGGTGAAAGCGGTCGACAAAAACTTACATGTTTCTCACAGTACTCCATTTGGATATAGAGAGTAGTGAGGACCGGTCTCCCTTGGGAGCCAGATCTCACCCGGCTGAGCTCTTTCCCAGTGCCGCTCTCCGTCCCATACGTCTCTGGAGTTTCGCCTTTGCATCTGTACGAGAGCGACCCATCATGTTCGTCTTCGCTATCAGATGCGAACTCAATCTTCGGATAGCCGCTCGAGCTGATGAAATCGAGTCCACCAGTGCTATACTCGAAGGCAGCCGAGTTGTGGCTAGTAAGGTAGCCACCATCCGTAGATGACACGGCTTCTTCATCTACATGATCGTAATCCTCCTCAAGCCACGCCGTATAATAGCGCACAACGTACGGATGATTGAGCCGCGACAACAGCATGATCTCGGAAAGTGTATCCTTCAAGGCAGCCGCAGATCTCTGCGATATCTTCTTGATTGCATAAAAACGACCATCGAGCTTGTTTCGGGCCTTAACTACCTGTCCAAAGCCGCCTTTCCCTAAGCGACCTGCCTCATCGAAGTCTTGGTTGTATCGCGAGAAAGCTGGAAGGCCTCCGAGGGAGTCAAGGCGTGGGCGCCTCGGCAGCGATATGGAGTTTGAAGTGCTTGTGCGGGCAATGAGAGGTGTGTCGACACGGAAGAACTCCGATGGTTGAAGCTGGAAGGCCGTCGGCCTCTTCTTTGGATCGGGCTTGAAGAATTCGAACAACAGATCCTGAAGGGAAGGTGATAGTCCCAGGGTTTCCATCAACGCATTGGCGGATGTATATCGCTGCAGCACCTCCGTGCCAAAGCCCATCTGAAGGAAGACTATTCCCAAATCCCAGACATCGGTCTTCATGGTGGGCGAAGCATTTTCTTGCGTTAGCTCTGGAGGGAGCCAAAAGGGCGACTTAGATGTGGTAAGGGACCGTTTGCTACCTGTCGTATCTGGCAAGGCATCCTCAATGCTCGCCTGAAGCTTAACGACTGTACCACCGTTTGAGGTTCTGAAAAGCATTACCCGTTCACAGCGAATGTCTCCATGAACGAAGCCACTCCGGTGGTAGAACTCAAGAGCCTCGAGAAGTTGGATTGTCCAGCTACGGAGCATATCCACAGGGGCCGTGCCCACAATATCCAGAAACTCAGACAGCGATCCTTTATTTGCGTGCTCAACAAGGAGATAGACCTTCCACGCATGGTCGTCAGAATTATCCATGTCAAGAGGCCTACAAATTTTGAAGCCGACAAACTCGACGAGGTTCGGATGCCGAAGCCTTTTCAAGGACTCCAACTTATCCTCACTGGAGCGCATCTTCTCTCTGAAAGCTAGAGTCTCAACGCCTTTCGCGTCAATGGCGAGCTCTTTGAGCACAAGTAGAGGAGCGCATGGACGGGTTTCGGGGACGACAGGTCTCACGGTGAATGTCTCTTTTCCAGGACGGCTCTGTATGTGTGTTTTCCCATAGACAGCCCGGAAGGTGAGAGGGCCCTCATCCGTGTCGGACATGACCAGAGGCGGATCGAAAGAGATGGCGCCAGGTATGTTTTCCACCGCATCACTATCTCTGGTTGAGTCCATTCCCGGAGTCCGGCTTTTGCGCCGAGAGATCCGCGCCTTGGTCCGCTCCCTGAGTTTATCCTGCAAGAGTTGTTGTAAGGCACGCTCTTCCTCCGCAGTAGCAGCTTCTTGTTTCCGGAGCTCTTCTTGCCTCTCAAGCTCGGCTCGCTGATTCGCCGCGGCTTCTTGTTCCATGCGTTCTTCCTCAAGACTCGGAAGATCTTTGTTCTGAGCTCGTGCTTCTGCTATATCTTCGAGAACGTCTTGGATGGACACGGCGATCTCATATATCATTTCCGAGCCTAGAAGCTCCTTTGGCTTGTTTCGGATTATATCGAGAATTCGCGATCGAGACCCCTGCCGGAGATCTTCTATGTTTTCCAGGGAAATGTTGGGATAGGTCTTCGGATATGTCGCGGGTAGCTCGACCAGCAGTTCGAGACGCACATCTGGATTGGAGGAAGCTCGTAGGTGCAGCTTGAATGAAAGATCGGACGATTGCTTCAATACAACTGTCAGCCATAGTACCAAGTTGCGGGGCTGTATATGTGGTAACGTACATGCCATGCAGAACGTCGGTGCTGGACCTCTTCAAAGTCATCGCCGTAGATGGATTGGAGAGCTTCGACCTCGTTTTGGTGGATTTCCTGGTAATTCGTTCGTGGCGCGACGGAAGAGCCTACATCCGGAACGAGAGAATTCCTCTTCTCCGCCCGGGGAGAGGCGTTGGTAGGAGCATGCTTGCTATTCTTTTTCTGTTTGTGAGGCATAGCGGGGCGTAACTGTAGGGCGGTGTAGAAAGTCAGGTGCCCAGGTCGAGAAGGTCCTTGCCACGCGACGGAGTGACAAAGAATGCAGCCGAAGCTGCAGCCCTCTATAGCTCGTAAAAGGACATGACGGGAATGAGCTGGAGGAGGAGAAGGAGCGGAATCTGGAAGCGGAAGAGGAGGAAGTTGAGTAAAAGAGCGGTCACTACTGGCAGTCAAGGGCTTTAAGTTTAGTGCATTTGAAGGGCGTGCTGGGCTCCACCATCAACGATGCAGGCCGCACGTGATACGCCATAGTCGGAGATATTTGCCAACACATTCCCAGCTCCACCACAAACTACCTAACGTACTTCCTGCCAGCACGACGGAGACCCATCAGGCATGTGTTTCTACTTCGATACCGAGTCTTCTGCAAAGTGCATTTGCTCATCGTTATATAAACTTAGACTTCCCGCCGACTAAACACCAAAGGAACATTCTCCCCAATCGTCAACGTTTGAGCATTCGAGCTGTGCTGCAATGCTTGCTGCACCCGGCGTCGCATCTCGCTTTCACTCTCATCTGCATGTTTGTCCAAAGTGACACGGTAATTGCGGAAGATGATCACCAGAGCGGCCACGAATTCGACCTGAGCAAATCTCTTCCCCACACATCCCCGAACACCGTCACTGAACGGTAGAAATGCGCCACGTACAGGTCGGTGGATCGTATCATGCTCTAAACCGGGACCGGACAGTCCGTCCAGGCCGTCGTTCTTTGCCAGAAAACTATCGACATTGCGCTTGTCCCATCGGGAAGGGTCGAATTCTGATACAGTCGGCCCCCAGTACATCTCATCGTAGTGCAAGGCATTTGCGTCGAGACTTATCTGTGTTGCGGCTGGGAGTTGGTAGGCCTGATCCCTGTAAGAGATACTTGCGCTAGAGTTTCCTGTCCACTTGGGGAGGCTGGAGACCGGCGGGTAGAGTCGAAGTGTCTCAAGCTACACATTCTCAGAAAAGAACAACGCGGCAGGATAAGGCGGACCAACGTACCATGATACATAATGCGGTCACAAATTTAGGGAAAATGCGTTCGTAATCCCACTCTGTAGGATTCGCAGGCTCACCCATGACCACATCCTGAATCTCTCTGTACAAGTGGTCCTGAATGTCCTGGTGCATTGCCAGAAGAACAAGGGCAAATCGAAGCGTTGTGGCTGTTGTTTCGTGTCCCGCAATCATGAAAATATACAGGTTCCCAAAGATCTCCTCGTCTGACAGACCAGCAGCACGGTGCGTTGTATCCACACTGCTTCCTGGTTGGGAATCCTCACGCCGGGCCCTCACGAGTCCTTCAAGCAGGTTGTGCGAAGAAGGGTTCTCTCTGACTTCGGCGTTATCGAGGAGAGCACGAAGATACTTTTTCAGGTCGTCGTACGCCATGAAATCTTTCTTGAAGAATGGTGCCATTTTTCGTGGGATCCATTTAGGCCAAAGACCATTTGCCAAGAAGACGGTGGTCATATAGGTGCTGATGTACTCCATGACGGAAGCAAACGTGAAAGAATAACCTCGAGAAGGCACCACTGCATCCTGGAATAACCCTTCCGTATCCCCTGTCGTGGCTTCGTATGCTGGCTTAAACGGCAATGTGACCCCAAAGCCAGCACTGCAGATGATGTTCAGGGTAAGTTTCACAACATCATCTCGTACGTCAGGAAGCGAGAATACCGCGTGGGACGAATCTGAGGCGTGTTTCTCTTCCCAGTAGTTGGTCATCTGTATACCTTGGCGAATACTTTCCTGCCACACAAGAGTGTTATTTTTCTCGTTGAATGTGGCCGAGGTGTATCGTCGATAATGAGCCCACTGACTGCCTTCGCTCTGCATACCGTCAGGCAAGCACTATGAGTACCCACGAACGGAAACGTACCGTTAAGATGCTGGGACCGTATATCGCAAAAGCCTCTACATTCTGACATTAGGTCCAATGAAAAATGGCCTAAGAGCAAAAGAGCATACCGTAATTTTCCACTGGCTTGGGAAAACTTCGTCGAGCCATGCAGACTTGGGTAACGACGTTGGCTTCAGAAACGTGGCATGTGACTGACCACGGAGTGACAATAGTGTAGATAGGACCATAGAGTTTAGTAATGCGGTCTTTGACTCTCCAGCGGTATTTGAATGAACTGTTGTTGACGTGATCGGCAAGGCGGGCAGGAAGACAGTAGTCAACGAGGTAGCGGTACCATCTGGTTTCAACCAAACCTAGATAGAAGACACTGTGCTCGGAGAATGGGAAGATTATATATGGAAGGCCTATCTGCTGGGCAAGGCGACGGTTCTTGAGGAATTCAAGAGTGACATGGATGGGATAGAGGGCTAAGAGGCCCCATAGAGCGATGTTGAAGGACTGAAACATGATTAGCAAAGTGTGATGAGGTTTCCGTTTGAAAACAGCGGGCCAGAAAGAAAGTGACATTAAGACGTTTAAATACCTGCGATCATATTCGCTCTTCGAGAGGAATTTGCGTCTTGGTATGATCCTATGGTCCCGTCAACTTGAATCTCATACTAGGATCTGACATAAACCCTCGTAAAGAGTGGGCCGACCCGCCGAGTACGAGCAGGCCAATCATCCCGCATGTTCAGCGAGTCATTTGGATCCACATCAGCCTTTTGAGCCTGGAGGGACGATCACCTAGAGGTACCTCAACGTCAGGCCTGCAACAGCCGCATGATGATCTTGCTGACATGATCGTCATCGTTAAGAAAAGGCCAGGATTACCAGATCTCTTTCTATCGAGACACAATGGATCGAATCCCGACAATTCTCGCCCAGACGCGACCTTAACTTCTGATTGGCTGTCTGGACCTCATGCCTAACTACACGTGACTGTTAGTCAACGGGCGTGTCTTCACGGCTGACATCTTACAGATCAATTCGTGCCATGTCATGATTTATGATCCCGATATATGTATTGTGTGCGCATGGACCAGCCAGTTAAAAGGAGTCGGGCCAGCAAGCCCAAAGTCCGGACCGGTTGTATCACCTGCAAGTCAGTGGGCCTGTTCCCTCCTACCCTCGGCTTTATCAGACTCTAAGCCAAGTAATCAGGATTCGAAAAGTCAAGTGTGATGAAACTAGACCTGAGTGTCTTCGGTACGGCTAGAAAACGAACCATCTAGGTTAGATCACTGATTGTCTCAGTTGCAAACGGACCGGACGAAAATGTGACGGCTATCGGACACCGCCACCCTCTATGTTAACACAAGAATTGATACCGTTTTCTCCATCTACTCTCCCAGGTGAATCCCGGGCCCTCGAAATATTTTTTATAAGGGCTTCTCCTCGTCTCGCTGGATATTTCGAAGACTCGTTCTGGAAGCGCAGCGTGCTGCAACTAGGCCTCTCAGAACCGGCCATCCGACAGGCTCTCGCTGCTATCGGTTCAGTATATGAACACGCCAATGCCGGGTCGTTACTTCAATCATCTCATTCAGGAGTCGCATACATGCAACCGAGCTTTCCATTGCGGTTCTATAACAAGTCAATCCAGTCTATCATCGCCAGGACTAGGGATTCAGACGCGGTCCCGGTTGTCGTGGTGGCCAGCATCCTCTTCGCTTGCTTTGAGTTTCTTCGGGGCGATGCAGTAGCTGCGTCAACACATATTGCGGGTGGCATCAAAATCTTACAAAAATGGCGAGATCACAATGGAGGACATCCTCGGGGTCAACCGTGGCCACAACAATTCTCTTCATTTGAATCGTATTTCCTCGAAACCGAACTCGCTCCGATCCTCAGTTTGTTCAATGTCAACTCATCTGAGTTCAACCCCGTGCCGCGCAGTAGGATCGTCCTCAACGGAGTTGATGATCGGGGTCTGGTCATCATTGCACCTGAATTCCAGACGCTTCGCGAGGCTCGAGTTGCTTTTATTGACCTCGTTACAACCACTGTCGCTGCCTTCCAGCGGATCGATGAAACCCTTAACGCTGGGCGTTTACCGAATCTGGATATGATGACCTTGTTTAGCGATATCCAAACTCGATTCCACGGCTGGGAAGACAGTTTCCATAAACTACGCCAGCGACAACAAGGAGCGTGGGACAAACGACAGATGAACGCAGCTGCGGTCCTCCGGATAATGTGGCTCAGCGCAATAACCGGAATCAGATCTTATCTTCTTGAAACCGAGAGCGGATGGGACGCTTATCGAAATGAATACGAAGAAATCATTCAGCTGATCGAGATGCTTCTTTCAGATACGGATCACTATCCCGATGAGCTTTCGAAAACGTTGAGCCTAGACTCGGGGCTAATATTCCCGCTCCACGGTGCTGCCTGGAAATGCCGCTGGCCCCATCTGCGCCGCAAAGGTCTAGGGCTCTTGTTGCAGATGCCAAAGCGAGAATGGTTGTTGGATGCGGAACAATACCACGATATATTCTCGCGAATCATGGAGATTGAAGAGGCACACCTCCCTGAAGGTGTCGGACTTATCCCGGATGAGGACATTCTTCCTCCCGAGCATGCCCGCGTTCACGACTTCTACTGCAAACCTATGCCGGATGACCCTTCCCAATTTGCCATCACGTTCATCAGCAGACCGCATGGTCTCGACCAGCCGTGGCATTTCCAGACTGAAGTAATGTCTCTACGGACATCGTCAGATGGTGGGACAGCATTACCGTCTAACCTAATCTCCTGTAAGCCGTGGGC
The DNA here is from genome assembly GCA_019721355.1 of Aspergillus sp. MEXU 27854. NCBI lineage: Eukaryota > Fungi > Ascomycota > Eurotiomycetes > Eurotiales > Aspergillaceae > Aspergillus > Aspergillus sp. MEXU 27854. Next base: position 1,146,360 of record JAGMTT010000002.1, read on the forward strand.
AAGTCCATGGATGACAGATCCTCAAGTGGCCACAACAGTGAAAACTCTCATGTTTGGGGACTACAAAACAACACCATTTCATATGGCAGTTGATTGAGTGGATAAATAAGGGGCAGCCTCATCTGCATGGAGTCATGCACCGGTCTTATTGTCATCTTTTACCCGATGGTCTCGTGGCAGAAAATCAACAAGCCTATGGTGCTCAGGCGGGCCTGGATACAACCCCAGGATTAAATGCTGCTGTGTCCCACTAAAACTTACGCAGTGCCATGATTCAAGGCGGGAATGGTGACTGCCCGTTACTTGAAACACTTCCATGTTCTCAACCATGTACTCGAGGGGGACAATGCGGAAATACTAGAGGACCAGAGCACTCAGCCCTCGGAACATGATAAGAATAGTGATCTTGGGCTTCATGTGCTACATTCTAGCGTCTTTCTTCACCGCTCCAATTTTCCTTGTTGACAATTGAGGTCACAGCTTGATGGGCGGAGAAGGGACGCCATAGTTGATGATACGGACGAAGTTGAGATGTGTGCAGAGAGGACGGTGCGCGATTTGGATTGCCACGGTGAACAGGTGGTAGACATTGAAGAACTGAAGGATCGACTCGATCATGGAGAGTTGGCTCGTAATGGAGCAAAATATATAGAATGTTGCCATACGATACTTTGCTGACCCGATAAAGTATGGACGCCGAAATTCCTGCCTCGAGACTGGAGTGGAGTCATTGACTATCCATTCAGTGAGCATCAACAAAGAACTCGATATGCTCTTTGACTCTACTAAGTGATGGACAGACGTGAGACAGCCATCCATACGGAGTACACAACAGGCGCTAGTCCTTTTTGAGACTTCATCATTAATAGCCCAGTAAGCTTTGTCTCGGCCTACCGCCTTCCCAGTCCGGAAGCCCTGTAAACAAAGCAAGGCGCTCCACGTCAATACACCATCTTCCCTCCTGCATTATCATCTCGTTGTCTTCCACCTTTTGTGAAGACACCCAACGGTGTCTCCTCTGCGATGCATCGGGCGTTTTCTTTGCTTGCGTAAACATCTTTGATCTTTTGCCATCATGCTGGAGTGGATTACTGGGCAGGACGACCCCGTCGCAGCAGGTATGTGCTTGTCGTCCACCTCGGAGCTGAAGTGCGCGTGCGCTTCCAAATATTACCCGACGAACGTTCAGTCCAAACTCCAGTCCCCAGCTGACTTGTTCACTCGCTTGTTGTCACAGATAACTCGAAGGTCCTCGAGCCACCTGAAACCCCAGCCCCCGTCTTCGCAATTCGCGCATTTAAGAGTGCCTTGTTTGGGACCCCCGGTGCCGACGACGACGACGAAAACACTAAGACTGAGATGGAGCCGAACTCGACCAATAAGCCGGCCGACCAGCCATGTCGCATAAGCGGGCCGCCGAAACTCCCTGCCGCCGAGATGGCGAGAGATATCCTGAAGCCCCCGAAGCCGGACAAGGATGCGACCGCGGCCGCGATGGGCTCGCCAACAAAGAGTATCCTCATGACTCCCGGGACGACGTCAAACCGACGCAAAACGGTCTCCTTCGGCGACAGCGTGGTCGATAATGAGCGGAAACGCGACGACCAGTCCGCAAAGATTACGAAAACACCGATCGCCTCTTCCGGGAACCTAAGTAGTCAGTGGTCGGCGGGTTCGTCAGGAGAGAAGTCCAAACCGCGGAGCAAGCTCACCCAAGCTTTAATGGACTCTCGTGAAAAGTCTCCAAAGAACGGGGACTCTGTTGGGCAGAAGGCGAATGAGAAGCCTGGACCGACCGAGTCGAGGGCCTCGGTTCCATCAGAAGAAGACACTGGCGATGAGACAATCAACCTCGATGAGCCGCGCTCGCAATCCGGAAAATATTGGAAATCGGAGTTTGATAGCTATCGGACTAAGACTACACTTGAAATTCGACGCCTTATTCAGTATCGCTCCGCAGCGAAATCGTACGCGCGGAAGAAGGATACAGAAGCTCAGCGTCTAGCTGACAAGCTCCGGGAGGAGGAAGTGAAGGTTGCCGAGATGGAACGTCATGTCACGCAGCTTGCGTCTACGATGGCCGGGGAAAGCTCTAACGCGGACAAGGAGAAACTGGTGCAGGAACTCACTAAGCAGACGGCCCTTGCCCTGCAGTACAAACACCGGGTCGGGTTATTGCGCAAATTGCTGGAAAAGCACGGCGTTGTCGGCGGCGAAATGGACGAGATCGCGGGTCCCCCGGAGGAGGAAAGGCCTCCAAGCGATACCGCACGAGAACTGCGTAAAACCCAACAGGCACTGGAACAAGCCAACGCGAAGGTCGAAGAGATGGAGCACCAGCAATTGGACTTTGGCAAACTCCGGGATCTCGCTCACAGCTCAGAGCAAAAAGCTTCTGAACTGGCGAAAGAGAATGCTACCCTCAAACAGACATTGGCACGCTTCAAGCAGGAGATGACCAAGTATGAGGGACGGCGAAAAGAAAAGGAGGCGAAGCTGAAACAAAGAGAGGCCAAGCTGGAGACCCGAATCCAGGAGTACCGCGAAAGATTGAAGGCTGCCTCTCAAGAGCGTCGCGAGCTGGAACAGGATCTCAGAGAGTCCTTTGAGGAAGAACGCCGCCGCATGCAGGAGCAGATTGATATGCTGAAATTGAAAGTGACCACCATTGAGCGTCTTCCCGAACTCCGAGCCCGGACTCGCTATTCGGAGAGTCCTCGAAAAGGCTACACAGGAGTGCAGGTCTACGACTTTGGGCAAAACAGTCCGCAAAAAGAGCACCGCGATGAGACAGAAGAGACCGAGGAGCCGCCAAGTCCCAGCCCGCGCGCGAAAGATCGACGCTCACAACCAAGGACTGCACTTGGCGAACTTGACCTCAAAAAGTACGCAAAAGCGCTGGGTCTCGACGATACCAACGATCAGCTCGCATACCTTGATGAATCTCCTCGTAAACACCATACCATGAACGCTCATTATGAAGATGATACTGTCGCACCATCATCGCCTCCCGTCGCCTCTGCTCTCGACGCTACTAGAGTTCGTACTGCAAAGCAAAGGTCCAACCTCGAAGCCTATCGAACATACGCCCCATCACACACCACCATGTCATCGCTGGCTCGTCAACTCGCAAAGCTCGATGACAGTCAGCAGATTCGCACCGAGCGTCTCCGGACCCGTCGGTCGCCCGCGAAATACAGCCTAGATGCCATGGCCGGATTACCGGATCGGCCCAGGCGACGACAAAGCTTGGCCTCCATGCAACGCGAATCCCTCCCTGTAGACAGGAGACTTGCGGCACAGGCTCGACTTAAACGCCGTGACGAAAGTCGAAAGGGTCAAGAGGGAAAGGAGAACGTTCGAGCTCTCAATAATTAAGCAGAGATGTCTCGTGTGCACCGCTTTTATAATGTCTTTTCCTTTGTTGACTTTCCGACTGCTCAATCCTGTCGCTCTGGATTATACCCTGAACCAGACGTTGTTTGGTTGTTCTTGCCAATAATGAATCCGCTTTTCTGCCTGAGACCGCACGGTGTACATTCTTAGCAACATAACCTAGTAAGCAAGGGTATGTAACTCGTTCATTAAGATAGTTTAGTATGTTCCCTCTATGTATATCCAGTCTCTATGTACGATCTAGTATATTACCGCCAAAGACCGGGAATCACTGTCTATCCAGCAGGGAACGCAGCCAGCCATCATTCATCACCCTCTAACCAACAGATCACGCCTTTCCATCCGAGAACTCCACGACCGCCCATTTACCACTCCAGGCCCATTTCCGGGCCTCGTCGCCGCCGCCTCCGGGCGACTGGCGGAGTTTCTCGTCCTCACCCGCGGGGAGACCGACAACGACGTCGGCCTTGCAAGTGCGGAAGGCGAGGACACGCACACCGGACTTGGGGCCCATGGGACCGATGGCGGTCGTGAAGGGTGTGGTGGGGTCCCAGGCGGCCTGTCCTGGTTAGATGCGCGTTCACGATCCAGGCATGGTGTACTTACGTCGTTGCACAGTTTGCGGTAGTTGAGGTCGCCCTTGAAGAGGACGAGCTCGCTCTGCTTGAGGTCGTCGAAGAGATCGGGGGCCACGTGAGGCATGCGCCAGTAGCAGCCGGGGGAGGTCCAGAAGGCGTGCGGACGGATGATCAGCTTGCCGTCGGCGTGGAGCTGGCTCCACTGGTCGAAGAGGAAGGTGACCTCGGCGAGCTCCTTGTCGGAGAGCGGGGTGTGTTCGCGGCCGGAGTCGTCGGGGGCGGTGTAGAAGGCCTGGGGGTCGGCGAGGGCGCTGATGAGGTCCCTGAAGTCCGGGGGCGTGACGTCGGAGACGAACCAGGGGATCAGCTTGGGGTGGAGCACGACGGTGGTGGCGAGGCCGGCTGAGAGGAGGTAGCCGGCGAGGATGAGATCGACGAAGAGCTCGAAGCCGGAGTTGTCGAGGACGATGTCAACGCGGCGGTCGGCGGACTTGTTGGCCTTGCGGGCGGCGTGGAGCACGTCAAAGGCCGCGTCCAAGTCGTTGACGATGATGTTCTTCTCCGCCGCCTTGCGCGCCTGCGAGCCCTGCAGCTTCTGGATGTCTTCGTAGGTGAGCGACGTCAGCAGCGACAGGTCCGTCGCGTTCCCCCACAGGCAGATCTCGCACATCTCGGAGAAGAGAACGCGGTCGGCCTGCTCGATCTGCTCGGGGGTCTTGCCGTCGGCCTCGCCCTGGGCCTTTTCAGCCTCCTGCGCGAGCTCCTTGTATCGGGCGGCGAGCTCGAGCACTGCCGGACGGGACGACTTGAACGTGGACATCTTCTGGCGGGCGAACACGTCGTAGCCCTTCCAGTGCTGGGACATGGCGAAGAGGGTGCTCATGCGTCGGTCTGGGGGAGGGGTTGCATCAGCATTCGGCGTCCGCGGAGGTTCAGCGCTGGAGTACACGCACAGAGATAGCATTCCGAGTACAGCCATGGGACGTTGTGCCAGGTAGGGTTCCCGCGCTGCTCCAACTCCTTGTTGTATTCCGCAATGCCTGGTTCGCCATCATCGGGGAGGGGCCTGTCGTGCCGTCAGTGAGAGGCGAGGTAGTGGCCTTTGGTCGGACACTCACGTCAGCTGTCGGTTGTGCTGCAATTCGTACTTCAACGCAGCGAGCTTCTCGATGATCGCCTTTCCCTCCTTTCGCTTGGCCTCGTCCGTGACATCGCCGACGGTGCGGTGGAGGTCGTCAATGGCGCCGGTCTAGAGAGTCAGTACACTGGTTTATTGGTATATATAAAGTATTGATGACACGCACGATGATCACCGGCCAGCGCTCATGGGCAGAGATAGAGGCAAAGCTGGACTTGTCGGAGGTGAGGTATTGCGCTGGATGGCGGGGTTAGCTTGGCGGGGACGGAGGAGAAGAGGGGCGTACGGGTTTTGGGATCGAATTCCATCTTTCTCACGGTGACTGTGATGTCTACAGTGAAAGACGTCTATCGGGGAAAAGAAGAGTCACAATGGAGGGGAGAAGAGACAGAGGGAGAAAGGTGATGAGTTGTCGGGGAGTTGGAGAACAACACCGCTGCGCGGGGTTCCGCCTGATTTTCCGCCAACTGATAGAGGAAAAATACTCCGACGCCCAATCCGGTTTTGTCTGGCTCGCACATGCTGAGAGATTTAATACAGCTAGAAGATCGTGTCAATAAGGTATAGGTATTGGATATTCGACCGTTGTTTCGCTATGCAAGAGTCCGAATCATCATTCAATAGATACAGCATGTCTCATTCCAACATCAAAGGTCGAATCTCTATAACCGAACAACGCCCTCAACAGATGAACCAGCTCACATCATGGACAAGATCGAGTTTTGCGCATAAGCCTGAAGGAAGAACGGTCAGTTATATAGCTCAAAGATAGATTCGAAAGGATCCGGGAACACATACCATCGGTTTGATATCAGGATGAGGCACAGCTTCAAACACCTGGAAGTCCAGCTTGAGCTCCGGCCCGATCTTGATGAACGCTCCCTTGTTTTCTGTCGCATCGCAGTACTTGGGTGCAGAGAAGACGGTGATACACCGACCGTCATGCTCCACCTCGTAACCCTCCATGCGGACCTCGTGCGAACGAATGATCGCCTCCAGTCCGTTCTTCTCACAGAACCGCTTGGTGACATCCGGGCCAAACTGGAGACCAACACCACGCTTGCTGGGTCCACGGCCAGGCTCCGTCTGCGGGTCGGTCCAGAGCATCTCCATCATCAGACCCTGCTGTCCGGGTTGCCGCTGGTTGTGGCGGTTCAGCTTGCGGATATCATCCAATGTCGTGTTATCGTCGGAGAAGAGACCGCCGTGGAGCACCAGGTACTTGTTGCCAATCAACGTCGCCAACGGCAAGGCCGAGAAGGACTCGGAGAACACCTTGAACAAGGTCTCGTTGTACTTCGCCCGGCATTCACCCTCGAAGCCGTACACCTTGTTCATGTCGTCCGTCTCGTGGTTGCCGCGGTTGAGGAAGATGCCGTTCGGCCGCAGCCACTTGTACGCGTAGAGCAGGAGGGCGATCTCCGTCGACCACGAGCCCCGGTCCACAAAGTCACCGTTGAAGAGGTAGGCGTGCGTATCGGACGGGTAGCCGTTCAGACGGAAGATCTCTAGCAGGTCGAAGAATTGGCCTACATCATCAGCATGCAGCCCACGATATGAATCACTAAAGGTACTCACCGTGCGTATCACCACAGACGGTCAACCGCTTGCCTTCCTCCACTCCGATCTCAACCATCGTCGGTTCCGCATACACCAGATCCTTGACTGCCTTAACGATCTGGAAGGCATACTTGCGATGGATCTTCTTCCCGTTCTTGAACCGCTCAATCATATCGTCGATGAATTCTTGGGTCATCTCCTTCTCCAAACGCACCCCGTCGTAGCTGGCATCCACGGCGATCGCATCGATATCCAGGTCCTCAAACGCGGACGGCGGGTCGCTGACCTCAATGGCCTTTTCGAATTCCAGCCGACGCACCAGTTTCTCGCACTCCGCCAGCTTCACCTTGGCATCTCGGTTGGCGGGTTCGCGCTTCACAACGGCTTTGAAGTCTTTGAGGGCATCTCGGTAGTTCAGAATGGCCGTGTTGGCGAGGGCTCGTCTCCAGTAGGCCTGACGGAGTTAGAATCCGGAGTCCAGGGGACCGCCGATGTCGCAGGTGAGCTCACCTTCACGTAGGCAGGATCCAGCTCCAACGCCTTGGTGGCGTCCGCAATTGCAAATCCATATGCCTCGAGCTTGATATGTGCCTGTTACACACCGTAGTCAGTAGACATTCGACCGTAGACTCTCCCCGGCCAAATCCTCGGCTCGTCGCAAACGTACCTGAGCGCGATTGCAGAAGAACGACGGCTCCCGGTCGTATTTCTCGATAGCCTGGGTGTAGAAGTCGATCGCGATCGGCCACTCATGCTCCTTGAAGGCCTGGTTTCCCTGCACCTTGAGCGCAGTAGCCGCTTCGAGGTCCGACGACGCCATGAGGGGAGGAGAAAAGCCGATCAGATCGAATCAAACGAACGGTCGATTGAGGCAGATGGCACACGAGCGGGACGGGTAGGATTAAGCGAGCAGACAGATGGCCGAAGAAAATGAAACCTCCGACAGGTGTAACGGAGGGGTAAGAAAGAGAAGAGGGCGAGGGGGAGGGGGGAAGTGGTTCCTGGCGGGGAGAAAAAGAAGTGGCTCGGAGGTGGTTCTGCTATCGCCGCCGCCGGCGTGCCTCGTCTTTCTCTCGGTCTTGGCATCTTCCGCCTTCCAGAACTGCCTCGCCGCTTCGTTTCCTCCTGCAGCTTCACGCCGCGCTCACCTCATCACACCCCCGTCTTCTCCCTACCCTGCCACCCCACTACTCGTCTCATTTCCTCGAAACTTACTCCCATGTCCTTCTACGTCCCTCCAGGCCAACAGCGCACCCTGCGCGCCTGCATGGTTTGCTCGCTAGTCCAGCTGCACAGCGTACGTGAACGCTGAACGCACCCCTGTCCCCATCTTCAGACAAGCTGACCAAGCCGCTTGTGGTGCAACAGAAATTCATGCGCGAAGGCTGCCCCAATTGCGACAACGTCCTCAACTTCCGCGGCAACAACGACGCCATTCAAGAAGGCACCTCGCAGGTCTTCGAGGGCCTGATCACACTCCGCGACCCGACCACCAGCTGGGTCGCTCGCTGGCAGCGACTGGACAGCTATGTGCCAGGGACGTATGCCGTGAAGGTGACCGGTTCGGTGGGTGATATCTGTCCTGATTGAGAGGTGGGTGTTGTGGGCGTCCGGCTAATGTGGTTTCTTTGGTGCAGCTGCCCGATGAGTTTATCGCGCGTCTTGAGGACTCGGGCATCAAATATATCCCGTATGAATCCGTGTGTCTGTGTTTGGTGAGGAGTGGGTGCTGACGTTGTCTAGGCGAGATGGAAGCTCGGGCGAGGAGGAATCGTGATACCCTTGCGTTGTCGAATTCACCTACGGTCGATCTGGGTGGTTGTTGATGGATCGGTGGCCATCGTCGCATGGCATTTTCTGCGCACACTGGGAGTTACGGTTTGGGACTTGTTTTTTTAGGTGTTGAGGCTACACAGCGGGTTTTCTTACTTCGTTCATAGACGTCTACAACCATGGTTACTCGATACCCATCGCATATCCTGAACAGTATCATATCGTCTGAAGGGTACACTATATTACCACCCTAACGTAATTCGTATAGCATGTCACCGCGACATGCGAGAAACCCACCCAAATGCCAAACAAGAACGCCAAATTTGCAATATCAGGAAAGAGAAAAATCAACATGGCCAACTACCAAGTCGCTTACAGCTGCTTGATGATCTTCTCAACGCTCTCGAGCAGGATGTCGGCTATTCGAATGTCAGTATCAATTACTACATCAATACTCGGGCTGGACTCACCATGGTGCTTCTGGAAGATCAGCATGGGCCGCAGACGAACGGCGCTCTGGCCACTTCCACCAATGTTGACACCAACGCCCTTGGCCTTGACGAGGAACTCGTCACGCTTGGGGGTGTCCCAGGCAATGAAGGTTCCCTGGCCCTTGCCACGGAGGTTTTGCAGGTGCTCGGGGTACTGCTTGGCAAGACGCTCCAGACCAGCATAGAGATAATCACCGGTGGCGGCGGTGTTCTCAACGAGCTTCAGGCGCTCAATCTCCTCGATGATGCCCCGGAAGATGAGGGCGCGGGCCGGGTCACCCATCCAGGTGTTGAACTGGCGATACGGCTTGTTGGGACGCAGAGCGGGGTTGCCGTAGTAGTAGCCGGCAGTCTGAGCCTTCTTAGAGAAGGTCACGATATCGGGGGGAGTCTGGAGGTTCCAGTGGTCGTGGGCCCAGAATTTGCCGGTGGCACCGACACCGGTCTGCACCTCGTCGACGATGAAGAGGACGTTGTTGCGCTTGGTGATGTCACGGAGGCCCTGGAAGAAGGCAGGAGAGGCGTGGTTGTCACCACCCTCGGACTGGATGGGCTCGACCACGACGGCGGCGACGGGGTTGTGGAACTCCTTGATGAGGCGCTCCACCTCCTGCAGGCATCGCTGCTCCTCCTGGGCGTTCTCCTGGACGTGCTCCTCAAGAGGGTACTTCAGAGAGGGGAAGGTAGCCTGGGGCCAGTCGAAGGCAGGGATATCCAGCTTGTGGATGGCCTTGCTGCGAGTGGTGGATAGACTGCCAAACAGACGGCCGTGGAAGGCAGACTTGAAGGACAGGATGGACAACTGGGGAGATCCGGGCGACTTGTTCATCATGGTGGTCTGGAGTTCCTCCTCAGTGAATTCCTTCTCAGGACCTCCACGCTGCATCTGACGGTAGTACATGAAGGCAGCCTTGTAAGCGGTCTCGTTGGCATCGGAGCCGGCCATGGCGGTGAACACCTGATTGAGACCCTTGGGGGCGACCTTCAAGATACCGGTGTTCAGGACGTGAGACCAGTCCGCGGAGGGGAAGTTACCCAGGGCGGGCCGGTTGATGAGGGAGGTCGCCATCTCATCCGACTTGGCGACCTGGAGGAGGTGAGGGTTGTTGTAACCAACAGGGATGGAAGCAATTTGAGCATAGCTGCAATTGAGTCAATACGTCGGTCATGGATGAACGGGAGCATAAGAATTCCACTTACACATCCAGAAGAACATTTCCGTCTAGATCGGCGATGCTACGTCATCGTTAGCTTCTCCAGTGCACGAACAGCCAACCCAGACGTACTAGTTACCAATGGACTTGGAGTAGTCCGTGAGCATGTTCAAGCTGCGGACATCAAAGACCTTGTCCAGCTCAGCCATAGCGGCCTTGTTCTTGGGGCCGGGGATGGCCGTGGCCACCGTAGGAGCAGCGGGCTCATTGGGGAAGTAAGGCTTCTCCGCGGCGCGCAGCTGCGCGGTGGTAGAGAGAGCCCGGGCGGCAGGAAGACGGGCCACCGAGCGCAGTCGGAGGCTAGAGCGGTAGAGGGAAGCCATTGCGACAGATTGTGGAAAGGGATGGAGGAGGAAAAGAGGTCAGGGGATTCCACACGGAGCTGTGGAATTGCCTTGGGGGAAGAAAGCGGGCGGAAGAGGCGATAAGCTTCGATAAGGCCTTGGAAGCTTTCTTGCACGGGCGGGAGAGGGGAAAGTGGGAGGAAATTCTGGAGAAAGACGGCCGGGGGGAAGATGAAGCAAGGAAAAAGAAGAGGAGAGAGATGCGGTGACCGAGTCTGCTATATAGTCCCACGTTATCTCCAAAGAAAAGAGAGCTTGGAGGAGCTGCCCCGCGGTGCACAGCTCCCCTCGGCGATTGTAGCCAATCAGGGAGTCAACTGGGGCCGCAGTCACGTGGATCGTCGGCGGTAGAGCTTCCCAATGGAGAAGGTCTACGCTGAGGGGTCCCAATCTGGTCGACAGCCAGAGGGAAGAGTGTCCACCGAGGGGGGTTGTGGCACTTCAATTGATCATCTCATTGTATCAAAGTAAATAATTCCCCTCTATCGGCGAGAAGGACGGAATATGACAGACACGATTGAGAATGCACGAGGAGACAAGCCTCATGGCGATAATCTTATCGGGGCCTTGGCACCGATAGCGATAAGGACGATCATCAACGGCGGAATCACCTGCCAATTCCGCTTTTCCGTTGCCTTAATTCAGTCGGGGCATGCATTCCGGCGGGCATCAGTTAGCGGGTGTGCTAAGCGAGAGATCCAGCTAATCCATTTCTATCAAACGACATGCCTTCAATTGGACAAAATGAGTCATGGAGACGAACGAGAAGATCGTAAAACGATGTTCTACCGTGCATGGCAGAATTGAAGAAGGTACTCTGTACTTGTATTCCGATTAATTGGAGCCCTCCCCACTGCGCGTGCTGTGTACCGGTCTTTTCATGGCGTGTAATTTGATATAAAAAACATTATTCATTGGCCGGTAGTCTGTTTTATATAAATAGCCCGATCCAATGTGCGTTCTAATCAAGGCTCTCGAGCCAATGCAGCTCATGGAGCTGAGGTCTTCTCTCAGCCTACAACTCAGCTCCGGCGGCTTCTAGTGGAGCGAGGCTGCGCACGTACTCCGTACAGAGTAAGCCGGATTGTCTGGTCGATGAGAGCAGAAAAGGAAACTCCATGAACGATGAATCGGATGTGGATGCACATTACTTAATAATATTAAAAAGATGGAGGGTCACACCATACCGGCATTAGGGCTCTTGATCGAGTGGGGATGATCCCCCTCCAATACCGACTGAGTTCCACTCTACAAGTCCCATGCGGTCCCGGTCGGGGCTCATACTCGATCTGGAGGCTTGTTTTTAGTCCCAGAAGTATTTCTATCACGTCCATATATACATGAATTGAATGATACAATCGTCCGTCGAGCCCGCTATATACACACATAGTACAGTTTTTAGACATAAGAAAACAATGGGGCGAAGTATCACGCAGACGACAGTCCCATAATCGTCAAGGAACCAGTCGTAGCAGTAAAACATTAAAATATCGAAGGGGTTCAAAAAGTCCGCATAGAGTCATGATCACGGCGCATGGCGATCGCTGAACGGAGACCCGGCCGATCCCCGGGTAAGCGACATGGACGATTTGTCACTGCCGGGTGAGGCATACACCATACCGTCGTGCCTGAAATCGACGGTATGTGTCGTCGAGGCAATCTGTGCTTGGTTCGAAGCGGCGCCATACCGTTCAATGTCGTCGTCGCTCGGCGTCCTAGACTCCGTCCATGTCTTCATCTCCACGGTCCGCATAACCTCCAGACGGTCGAGCACCGTGTCGCCGTACAGGCGAGACTCTCCCCTGGACGGCTTGGACCGACCAGTCGAGGAGAAGAGCTTCTTCGAATTACTCTGGTTGTTGTATGAAGAGTTGTAGTTGCGGGTGCTCTGGAGGAGCCTCGGCAAGAAGAAGGCCACAAGCGGCCTCAAAGCGGGTGCGGATGCGCAAATCTAGTATGATTAGGACAATGGCAGTGAATCAAGTCTGGCTCATGACTTACCAGGCCCATGTTGATCTCCACAGACGCCGCAAGCAAGATCGGCCATCCCAGCCACGTGCTGTCGTACGAGGCGATCATACTCTTCCACACATACACCGTGCGAACCGACCCGGCGACATTGACCACAATACCCAGCCCAAAGATAGAGATAACAGCGATTCGTTGCCGAGCGGGTAATTTGAGGTTCCAGATCAAGGGCATGGGAAGGACGGTGACAAGGAAATCGGTAAAGATGTTGATCACACTGGCAGAGAAGACAATCGCACCGGAATTCATGCAATGGGAGGGGTAATCGGGAGCGAGTTCCCAGTACGCCTTGACGGGGCTAGGTAAGATGTTAATGAAGTGACCCACACAGAAGATATGGATGCATCGCTCACCTGCACTGGAAGATGCTCATAAACAAGAACAGAGCACAGCAGATTCCGACAAACACCATGGCCGCAATCAGGCCGAGATTGTAGCCCCAGTAGAGACCCTTGCTTCCAGCTCCAAGGAGACGTTTGCAAAACCACAGAAGGGAGATCTTGGTCCAGGTGGAAGACCAGGAGAAGAGGATTTGGAAGATCATGTTGTATTTTTGAATCGTCGGCATCCAGTCTGGTCGTACATCCCATATGTGACGGTTCCAGCCGTAACGCTCAGAGGCTATCGAGGTGATCACACACATTCCAATAGAGAAGCCCTAGAATCCATCAGTAGCCATACGCTAGCGCTGAGGTCACGAGTCTTCATACCAGAGCGGCGATGATGAAGATATCGTCCAGACCCGGACTGCATGTGATTCGTAATCTTGTATAGAGACGAAGCAGTGTGACAATAAACGCAACACTCAGGCAGACGACGTTGACGATAATCGCGCCATGACCACGAGTCACCGGGTCCTCGTAGTTGGGGGTTGGCCAGGTGGCCATGACACTGGGAGGAGGAAGTTGCATGTTGGCGGTAGCATGAACAGATCGTCGGAGGGATTTCAATAAACGTGACTACAGCGCCACTTTATTCGTAAATGGAGCGATGGATCAGTAAACCCAGCTGAATTGTCAACATCGCATTTTCCATAGTTCGACGGTGAAGGAGAGTCGGAATTCAAGGAGCGGCAGACACTCTGGCGCGAGATGTGTCACCTCACGAAGGGCCAAACGAACGAGGCCGGAGAGGGGCGATGAGCGAGGGGATATACCTTCGCTAGCGATCGATGTACGATGGAGTCGGCCAGACTCCTCCACAGCTGGGACCGGCGAGGGACCCTCGGTGTGCATCATTATTGGGGCAACAAGTCAACAATAATAATAGTTCGATCGGGAACCAGGGACACGCTGCGTCCATTGGAGACGCCCGAATTTTTGACTTTCAATAATCAAATGGCATCGCATGGACTCAATGTGAGATCCAGCCTGTAGAGCGGCGCAGAGTCCAGACGGGGGCCAGTGCCCTCCAATGATGCTGTTTTGCCACCTCCACTCCGATCCACGCGATTGCGAATGTAGCAAGACGTCCGACATCTACCCGAGTCGCATGAGAAGCAAAGACGGCCGATAGGCAGATCCAATGACCCATCGTTCACGTTCTTCTCCACCGGGAGGGTCTCCATCCATGGTCAGAGATGGACCACGCAGGTGGGCTGGCTCGTGGGAGGTGCACACACTCTACGGAGTACTCTACTTTGTACAAGCGAAATGCGGAACCCCTGTCATCTTTTCAGGGCAGACAAAGTCAATTGCGACCAGTTCCTCACATTCTTGAAGCGACGATTGATTCTGATATGGCGGTGGCTCGCTAGTGGTGCAAGGATGTCAGCGTTGTGAGACGCAGGCGGCGGAGTAATGGCGGCCGACCGAGAGGCCAATCATCAGTCTCCGACGTACAGTCGGCGACTGATTTTGGGCGTACTGTAATCTCAAATTCTGGGTTCCAGATTTCAAGCTCTACGACACGCGACAGGGTCCGACTCCATGGTCGAGTCCAGCTCGGGTCCGAGGTTACTATACATGTTTTTCGGAGGAGGAACCTTGGAATGTCCCCCGCACTATTATTGATAGATGTGGTGTGGCAAGCCATCAATCCTTCCCCGCAATCAAGACATCGATGATGGATCGACTGTCCTCGTTCTGTCCAGTCGGCACTTGATCTTCTCTGCAGGAGGTCATAGGAACTTACTTCCTGCATACAAAATGTATTCAAGGGCCTTGTATAGTGTCTTGTCCTCATCCTGAAGGAGTCATGTACATGCATGCCATGAGTGCTTGAAACAACGGCCAAGAACATGATCGAACCTAAAATGTATGACCATCCCAATAGTCCACGGAGAATGCAGCAACAAGCACATGGCCCTACTACAAGGGACACTACCTAGGTACTTTACCAAATCGAGTCGAGATGGCCAGACATCGTCCACTGACACAATCAATTGAGTTTCTAGAAGGATGGTCTGACCTCGTGGCCACCACCACTCCGGCTCTTCGGTTGTCCTAGACTGTTCGGGAAACTCTCGATATTGAGTGGCGGGAGTTCTCGGATGGCGCCCATGGAACACGAGTAAGTGATATGATATAATATCCCCAAAGTTGCTTGACTCCGCAGAGGCCTGGGCTAGAACAGCAAGAATAGTAAGGTGTGATATTTGACTTTAACCCACGGCTGCGACAGGAAAATCCCTCGAGCTCGTAGAGGATAATTTCGACGCTATAAAAATGGTCCCGGACAGGAGCCCGTGTTAGTGGGTACTGACAAAACCCACCATCCTTTCACCCGATCCTACCTCACCATGTACGTAACAATCCAATTATTTTCTTTGTCAATAAGGGAGCCGCACAGGGAACTTGTCTCGGCTGGAAGGATACTCCACTTGAACACCTGGATATTGAGAGGTCCTAAGAATATCTCATATTTTGAAATCATCAGTACATGGAAACTATTCCAAATAATAAGCACACCCAACTCACATGCCCCTGAACACTAGAGACACAAGCCAAGACCCATTCAGCTGCCTCCCTAGGTACCGTGCGGATGCCCGAGACGGTAAATAATCACAATGGATCCAATCACACCGTAAGTTGTTTAAAGAAGTCAGCTAATGATCGTCCACCCTGAGATCCAACCTTCCCAAAGCAGACTGAGATCGCTCTCCAGTATGGATCCCATGTGCTCTTGGATATTCTGCATTTTGTTTTGCCCAGAGAAAAAAAGAAAAGCTTGATCGGTCTCGACCCAAGTCCAATCAGTCTCCCAATCCACCGTACTGGAGTCGATTCGAAGTAGATAAACACGCCTTGGCAGCTACGACTTCACAGTGATTAGCATCCAGTCAGTTATGCGCCAGAGTTAACACTTGATCTTCCTCTACTCAACGATAGTGTGATCCTTATTCTTTGCTTACCTGGGGATCCTCAGTAGGCTACGCAATATACCGCAGAGCATACCCAATTCGACTTCTACAACCCGTTGATTATCGGTAATCTTGATTCTGACACGACATCTTGTGGATCACATACCTCGTCTATTCCTGACTCAGACGGGCCCGACGATTTTCAGGATCTTCGCGGCAGTTTCTGCCAGATGACTCGCAAGTTCCACTACCCACGGCACAATCAAGGTTGAGACAGCTTCCGCTCCACGCGCTTGTTCCTTTCATAAACATGGACCTTAAGAGTATCATGGCCAGTTCTTGCACTATCGGTGTGACAGTCCACACACTACCAGTTGTGCATGGTTGTCACATTCAAGATCAATTAAGAACGTTTTCTTGCGCAGGAGTAATATGGGTCCTCCCCTTTATATTGCATGCGGCAAGATCTTGATTTGCCTTCTTTCTCTATATCGGGATACTTCTTCTTCAATGCGAGAAGGGTGTACCCCTTCGACATCGTCTCTAGCATCACACGGCTCAAGCAGTCTACGAGGAAGCACGAAGAGCTCTCTGCTACTAGAACTCAGGTGTATCTCCCGTCGATGAGATCACTCATCCCCGAAGAAGCGGAAGTTGACCAACCGAAACCTACTCGGAGTAGATCGTTTGGGCATGATTGAGTTGTACTAGTAGCCTTAGACAGGGCCCGCATCACTACTGCACGAAGATCACACCGTCTCTTTCCTTATTAGGAATGAGAGGTGAAAAGCTGATGCTTGGTGTTGAACTATAGACACGAGCCTCGTAGTTTTCCAAGGTTACTTTGCAAGTCACTCTTATCATAATCGTGTTCGCCTCTGTTGGGATACAATAAATCTTTAAGTTTGCAAATCCTTCGCTTATAGAGATGTGATTTGATAACTATGGTACCTAGGAAGGGTCTGGAGGATATCAATTGTCGACCTAAGAAGTCCCAACTGATAGACTGAGCATCAATATCATCAGCCCTACCCTTCTGTTCAATACCCCTCTAGGTCAATTAGCTTCTGCCTTCCAGACGCCGATGAAAAAATTCCAGAATCATTCTCGCCATTCATTGTGAGAAAGGGGAAAGCGGTTGACCCATCAAGTTCTGCTTGGATAGGTCATGGAGCGTTATTTATCTGTTCCAATGTTCTTTCTATTCGGACGTCTGAGATAGTTCAATACTCTGGGAGCAGTGACAACTTGTGGTTCACACCACCAAGCTTTGCTTCTTGCAGTCTCGCCATCATTGGCCCCAACCCAGCGCATCACGCTCTGAGATCAATTCTCGAACACGAGACTCTGTGTCTAGGAACCCAGTCACCGCAGCACCATGTCCGGTGACCCTCAGTCTTTACTTTGGTGCCGGAAGGACTTCCTTCATCTCCCTCTGCCTGCGCAGATTCTAGCGCCTGCCAGCTCCGTATCCATGTATCGTTGACGTGTAGTCCAGTCTTCGTCGGATCCTCGCGCGAGGATAGTTCAATAGCCGATCGGCCGATTTACACTCGCGAAGGGGCCGTAGACCACCATAGCGATCCAGTCGGGCACCATTTTGCTTTTCCGTAGGACTAGAATCAGAGGTCATTTCGTCTTTGGTGAATTCAATCGGAGCTGCGTTTCGAATCATTTTCAAGTGTAAACATGAAGTATTGAAAGCCCGGATCCGGGAATTTGTGTTCTAGGTTACAAAGGTGCTCCAGGGACAGCATTGCATTTCATGCTTCTCATTCTTTATAGTATAGACTGCCATCGCAGCTTCTTTCGCATTGCTGCAGGCTTCTGTCTACTGGATTCCAATTTCGGGTGGTGTGTGAAAGAAAAGGGTGGCACAGGCGAAAAATAATCTCTTCTGTCCCTGATAGAGATGGTCAGCTCTGCCCTCGAAAGTTCTCGTACACCCCTTCTCGGCTGCCTGTCACATGGCTGGTTCGTTAGGATGTGGTCTCTGCAAATGGATAGATACGCTACTTGTTGTGTTGAAAACCACAGAAAAGAGGGATTATTGAGAGCGATTATACGTACCTGTTGAGGTATAGAGAGTGTGTTGACACCACTAATGCAAGGGGCAAGATCGATGCAAGACGGACTTATATCAGGTATTATATATATTTCTTCTATCTTGTATGTCTATCATCTATGATGGGAGGCCATGGCACATAAAATGCGTTGGCACGATATCCAGACCCCGGCCCGACCCTGGGGGTAGCCAAGACTCTTGTAAGTCTGCCTTGATCAATGTTGCCAGTATAAGGCTCAGCTACCTAGGTGCATTATGTTAACTACACCATGTATTATCTGCTTACTCTCTAAATGTGTTTCGTCTTAAGTAAATGTGTACCAACGGAGCCAGCGTCAAATTTAAGTTACTAGGTAAGTTTGCCTGTTAGGGCATCCTTGCAGAA
This sequence comes from Aspergillus sp. MEXU 27854, assembly GCA_019721355.1. NCBI lineage: Eukaryota > Fungi > Ascomycota > Eurotiomycetes > Eurotiales > Aspergillaceae > Aspergillus > Aspergillus sp. MEXU 27854. The sequence continues at coordinate 1,164,633 of JAGMTT010000002.1, forward strand.
TAACCGGCTAGGTAGGGCAGGAAGACTATGACAGCCGTCAATACATGATACATGCACGGAATTGTATAGGATAGTCTCAAGTTTCCGAATAGGGGTGTCCGCAACAGCAAGCATATATACTAATATCGCCGTATTACCTACAGTTCCCACCTATGCACAATATTTTTAGAGCAGTTAACAGCTTCCCCACAAAGATGCCTGACAAGAGAGTATCATATACTAGCATTGCTCAGTTTCGTACCTCTTACTATCCAATTCTTGGAGCTAGTGCTTAAAAAACGGCAGAAGCCGTGAGAGCACGGACCGTAGTCTACTTCCGCATGTGAGCGTCCGAGACTTTGCTCGGATTGCCCCTCTCTTGCATCGACGATCTCGCTTTCATGGCATGTAGTCTAGATGCAATGACCTTTCTAAGAACTTATCAAAATGTCTTCGGATCTGTCTTTTGGGAATTTGCCGTCCTGGACCAACTATATGCAGACGCTCCTAATAAATCGCTCATTCCGCGTAGTTGCCCTGGTGTCATACTTTGATCCATTCAATTGGACTCGACCTGAAGATTAATGCTGACACAAGGACGTGAAATGGTACAATTTACTATAGCAATATCTACTTCCAACCCTACCTGATCTATCCAGTCTTGACGGAAAGGTAGCCGGTAAGCGTTACTTCCTCCGTATGATCGCAGAGGGGTTTGCAACCCTGTTCAATGGAGACTTTCTGTCATTGTGTTGGAGTAATCAACTTCGCGTTCCTGTGCTTTGACACGGGATGTTTTCCCATCCACTACAGCACCAATAGATCTGTGCCAACACATGTGGTGGATCGGGTTAACCATTCTCTGATTAGCCACTCGGTCGATTGGAGACTGGGCATCGGAAACGAGGAGAACGCGTCTCTACCAACCCGTATTCAAGGCATGCAGTCCTTCGCACTGACAAAACTCGGTCTTTTCCGAATGATTCCTGTCAATTCTGTCGAGCCAAGGAATCCTCAGCCTATAGGGTGTCGCGCAGAGTCTGCATCGAAGGCTGTGTTCACTCCACAGATATTTTTAGCCAAGAGCATTCGTTAGCACTTCCCAATCGCCGCGATGGCTTCCCGTGTTTCCATTTGGGGATCGCGATCTCGTCCCACGTAGACAATTGCCGAACCGTCGCTGAGTCGGTCGAGGCTGGAACCATGAACGAACCGGTCACTAAGAAATAAGGTGCTGTCAGTTCATCCATTCGTACCCAAAAATTCCACCTCATCCACCGGCTGAGTAGCTAAAAATTCTGGCAAAAGGGGGAGAAGACGAATGGCAACGCCTCTATTCGCTGACAGTGTTTCAGCTTGGAGGATGCAGGAAATTCGCCGACGCCATCCAGGGCCTGGCCAACGCCCACGCGAGGGGCCCCGGCGAATCACGGGGCGTCCATGGTGCCGCAGCGGATACTCCCGTGCGACAGTGGCGCCGTTGCGGAAAGTGTGAAACAGGGGGATGTAGTCAAGTAAAAAAGTTACTGGATGTCCTAGATCGCGAGAGATCACAAAGATGAAACACCATTCCTTCCCCGTTACCTACTCGGAGGGATCCCTTCTATTCCTTCTTGTCCCCTAGTTCTTCCCTCGTTTTCTCGTTTCCCCCATATTCCAACGGCGAGCCGCTTAGTTTATTAGTTCGTTCTTTACTCTCGACATCATCGGTCCCCTCTCTTTCTGTCTCTCGTTCAATCTGTTTCATATCTTCTGATACCCATAATTTCCCATCATCGTTCTATAATCATGGAGGGCCATTCAGCTCCAGCATCGGCGGATGTCCCGGCTCCCACCGGAGACACAACAGCTCCAGTTCAGGCACACGTCCACTCTCATGCCGTCCATCATGATCAGGGAATCTCCTCGCAGGCCGACAAGGAGTCCTCCCGCAAGCAAATCACCCCGCGTCCCACGTTCCTGGAGAACCTGGCCGACTCGCGGGACTCGCAATTCATGCTTCACCGTCGCGATTCCGATGATCTGGATCGGTACTTTGTATGTCTTCTTCCCCGAGAAAGACGAGGAAACCATGCAGTATCTAATCACTGTCGCACAATAGCATGGCCCCCGAGACCTCGACAAGCACTCAAAATGGCCGGTCTTCCTGCGAATGCACGGCAGTGTGTTGCCAAAAATGATCCTGCCGTTGGCCTTCATCGCGGCGTGGTCAACCTTAATAACATGCATTTCTAAATTCGTCCATAATCGTGAGTGCATCGTCGGCCCGAGGTATCCCTCTTGCTAAAGCCACCCTTTTTGTCTCGTAGTTGCCGTCGACAATATCCTTCTCACCATCACCGGTTTCGTTGTCGGTCTGGCCTTGTCCTTCCGGAGCTCTACAGCCTATGAAAGGTAACATCCTTGGGATGCGTATATCAGACTCGCCAAGCTGACGAATCTGCAGATGGGCTGATGGCCGGAAATACTGGTCTCTTCTCATCCAGACTTCCCGTAACCTGGCTAGAACCATCTGGGTCAATACGTCGGAGAGAGAGGGCCCTTATGCGAAGGAGGACCTGCTGGGCAAACTGTACTTACTCCCACACACTCTACGCAACGTCAGATTTTTTAACACCTTCCAGGACCGCGATGAACCTCATCCTCGCCTTTGCTGTCTCGCTGAAGCACAAACTCCGATTCGAACCTGATGTCGCCTATGAGGATCTCGCCGGTCTGGTCGGACATCTCGATACCTTCGCCAAAGAAGCACACGATCGTCACAACATTATGCCCCCGAAAAAGACCCCTTGGAAAGCGGCCGGTGAATACCTGGGCGTGTCATTCGCCGAGTCGAACCCGCGCAAGCTCATCAAGCGGTCCAAGAAGCCCCTGGGACATCTGCCGCTGGAGATCCTGAACCACCTTTCCGCGTACATTGACAAGTGTATCAAGAACGAGACGTTGTCTTGCAGTCTGCACCAAGGACAAGCTAGTGAGTCATGAAACCTCGGTAGGATATGTCCTCCGGCTAACGTAACAGTCACCGCCTTGTCTACCCTGAATGAGGTCGTCACCGGCACTGAACGGGTGCTTGATACCCCTCTCCCGGTTGCATACAGTATCGCCATTGCCCAGATTGCCTGGATCTATGTCCTTGTGCTTCCCTTCCAGCTCTATGCCAGTCTTCAATGGGTAACCATTCCTGGTTCCATCGGTAAGCGCTCTTTTCGGTGTTGGGTCCCTTCCACTGCTAACGCGGGTAACAGTCGCTGGGTATATCATCCTGGGCCTCGCCACGATTGGCAGCGAGATCGAAAATCCCTTTGGCCAGGATGTCAATGATCTGCCTCTCGACACCTACTGTCGCCAGATCGCCCTGGAGCTTGATATCATCACCTCAACGCCGGCCCCCAAGGTTGACGACTTCACCGTTCGCGACGAGAACCTCGTCTTGTACCCTCTCAGCACGAACGGCTATCACGACTGGAATGACCGCAGTGTGGATGATATCCGGGCTGCGCTGAAGGCCAAGGTCGTGGCCAACGCTCCCTCGACCGCAATCGACGATGCTTCAACTGTTTTTGGAAGCCTCAAAAGCAAACAATCCGTCTAAAGACTGACCTCATTCGAGAGTCGAAAGAACGGGCATACGGAATATCCACATGTATGAGTTTCAGCATATAAATTGGCATATTTGAAAAAGCGTGCGAGTTTTGGTGTTTAGAAAAGTGGGCATTATGTCACTCGTTATTTTTTGCTTTCATTGCTTTCGATGTGAATATTTGGGCTTCTGTTAGTCTGCTGGATGATCGGGTAATATTGTTGCCGAGTGAATGATAATCAAACATTTGGTTTCTTGACCATATTGGCGAGTATATTCGAGACCTTCGTCCTGTTGACCTCTTATCGGGCATCTGGAGGTGCATGACCAGCATTGTCTCTGTATGGAGAAGCATCCAAGTCATCTTAATCTTCGAGTGCAGGGATCTCTTTGGTATCTGACCGCGGCATGTTTGCCTCTGCAAACGCAGGCGGGGTGCCTCACTCAGTCGATGCCAGGCACCAAATGGCCTTAAAACTGTCCCCGACTGGACCTTTTCCGTGGAGTGCCCTCTCAGCGACCCAGACTGCAAACATCAGGATTGCACGCCCCTTCGCACCGTAGCGCGACAGCAGTCTTGACTGTAAATCGTGATGAGAAAAAAAAAGTCATACCCTCCTATCCCATCTACGGAACAAAAAGGTCACTCCCCGATCCTTGGACCAGAGCACCTAGATAATTCCCCTTCGCACAGATCCTCCACGCGACATTGCCCACCGCGCCGCCGGAGCTCCCACCGATCCACGAGCTGACCGCTGCGACGACGGCTGACGCGTCCTGGCGCGGCACGCGAATCCAGACGATCTTCTCCGTGGGCTTTTCTTGCTCCGTTTCGGGAGACACCTTCAGAATGTCGATGGAGATGGTGGTTCCTGTCAGACCGAGGAACTGCGAAAGCGCGGCGGTCAGGTAGGTTCTCGCGGTGAGGGGGTCGAGGGGCTGGCATTGGACGGATGAGGAGGTGCCGGGTTGGTGGACTCTATATTGGAATTCAGATTAGCTTGCGAGGGGTGTATTATACAGTGACGGGGAGTCGAGCATACAATTGGAGCTTGAGATAGGTCCACGCAGGAGTGCGCGCGGTAAAGCTGATCGGTTTGGGTTGGGGGACATGGGCGTCATCGGGAGATTTTCTTTTTGTTGTGGCGGACATGCTGGGCCGGTCGTTTCTTTGCCGATTGTGTGGGTTGGCCGTTAGTGTCTTTGGTGATTTTGATTTTGTTGATGGAAGCTGTCGACGAAAAGTTGCGGAGCGGCTTGTGAAAACCCATCGGAGGATTCCCGTGATGTCACGCGGCGGGACCAACTGCAGCCCACATCAGTGATTAACCTTCAATAAGAACTGCAAACGCATTATGTTTTGCGGACGATAGCTTCCTCCAGCTGTTGGCGAATATCTCGTAGAAAGTTTTGCTCGTTTTCTGCGATAATCTCCAAGTCCGTGATAGAGATGACTTTGTCGCGCGACTTTAAGCCGCGGATGACGTCCACGTTGGACTTTGGGACTCGAAGAATCTGTTAGTGAATTAGAATCACTCTGGCTATGAGATCACGCTTGGGTCAAGAAAGAGGGATAGCAAGTCCGATTACCTGCGCAAATAAGCGCGACACTGCAGCGTTAGCCTCCCCCTTTCTCGGGACTGCAGCAACGCAAACATCAATCTTCTCCGCCCCGACGGCAATAATCCCCTCCCGGTGGCCAGACGAATTGGGTTTTACATTGCACGTTATGTGAAGGTTGTATTTCCTGGTAATGAGATTGTTGTTGCTGGCTTTTGCGGTCGACCGGCTGCCACCATGGTCCTGATGTTTCCTGGCCGCGATGACGGCCAATGCTCGAGTATCCTTGCTGATATACTTGGTACGATCGTCTGAATGGCCGGGAGTGGTAGAGGGAGATGTTCCCCCAAGTTTGGGCTGTTTAGCGGCACCTTTCGCCGGCCCAAACGTTCCAAAAGTCGCTCGAGACGATCCACAGATCTTGGTCAGGGGGGGTTTCAATTTGCAGGCGCCAAACATATTGACGAACAGGACTCTCAATATCATCTGACGCACGGTCAAGGTCCTGAAGGCAACAGCGAGAGATGAGATGCTCTGTTGATGAAACTTGCTCAAGCGTTGATACGGAACTATGTGTCCGACGCGCTAGGCCTAAATGAGCAAGCGGGTGGTGGAAGTACATCAGGTAGTTCGACATCGAGCGTTGAGCCTTTGGGTATAGTACAGCACAATTCATTTGATTTCTCTTCTGATTGCTCTATACCGAGCTGGTTTCTATGCTACTCACTGAACTCGCCTCAATTGACGTGAGTCGGTCTATTCCTTTGTCTGATGAGTAGAATTGAGCAATATATATCTGCGCTATTGTTATCAACATACGGGAGACCCCATGTCTTCCAAATATTTCGCTCGCCTTTTGTATTGATTTCATCCAGCAAGTATTTCTCTCATGACATCAGTTAAGTCGTAACTGATTAGATCTATGCATATGAAGATATGTGAGACACGGCTCAATCAAAGCTAAGTAACGGGTACTTCAGTATCAACCCTACCCCTCAGTACAAACAATATAGAAATCGTCGTTTGCTGCGGAAGAACGGATACAATGACTTGTCGGAGGAGAATAAAGCAATCTCTTAGCTAATTCTGCTGAGCAAACGGTGACTGTCCCGCATTGTGGTGCGCAAGACAACAAATCCCCGGATATGCGGATTGAGCGCGTACATATCACGCAGTTCATCATCTTCACTCTTCGTATTATGTTTCTTTGCCACCATTGCTCTCCCAAATTATCTCAGTCGTTCCGCTTCCCCTCCGATGGCCAGCCATAAAATCCCACATCGCCCACATCATCCACATTGTTGCTTGTCGTCTCTACTTGTAAGGCTTTGCTATTGAGATACTTCCCGGCTTGCAAGAAACATCTTGATACGGCGGTGTCTGGTTGATTAGGACTCGAACCTGGGAACTGCTGTGACAGAATTCCTCTGTCTGAACTCATGGCTGGCAACGGACAACCTCAAGAAGACCCAGATGTGGTCTTTGTCAAAGTCAACAATCTCGCTCTTGGGCCACGTACCCCTACGAGATTGATCCCGACCCGATATGATGATGTGAGTTTGGATCCCAATTCTGTTCCATCATCTTCATCAATACCTGTCAACGCAGATGACTCGGATCGGCCCAACAACACTCACATCCTGAAACACTGCTAACCCATCCACAGATCAGTATATTGGAATTAGTTAAGACGCCGCCATATCCTGAGGCATACAGACGCCCTTCAGTCCAGCCAGCTTGCAATTTTACTCCCGTGGGGGACGTTTTTGTCGGACCCCTCTCAGCTCAAGACCCAGCAGATCGGACCGCATCTCATGGAGAACAAGACAAATGGAATCTCTACAACCTTCCTGATATTCTGTATGTCCTGAGTCCCGGACGCGAACATGTGAGGTCACAAGCGCGAATTCGCATGACACGATACCTCATCTTTGGCAAACCAGTGAGGGATTTTGCTATTCTCCCGAATCAAATTTCCTCTTGCGTGGAGGGCTGGAGACTGGAGGCGTGGATGCGTCTGGATCAGCGGATCACAGAGCAAGACATCATCGATCGTGTCAATCCTGAATTCCGGACAAAGCTATCTCCTGATTACCTCGAGTATCGTCGCCAGTTCTTCCGCGCGAATTTCCATCTTGCTTGCTGGGGGTCGCCGCAGTCCATGAGTGAAATTTGCAACTTACTGGTGAAGAATGGGCTCGACCCTGCGAGGAACAGCACGAGAGGACTGACACCGGGCCTTAAAAACCCTGCAAAAGGAGAAGCCGGGGGTCGGGTTCCTTTCCCCTCACCGCAGGTCTGCACTATTGCTGCCGACGGTGGGAAACAGCCGATTCCTACAAGCGTGGTTGCGCCAAACCAGCAAATTCCGCAAAATCAGTATCCTGGAAGAGTGCCAGCAGTTTATCCACCCCAGATCCCGAGTTACGCGCCTCCGGTGCCACAGCCAGTATTCGCCCAGCCGAGCACTATCCATGGACCTCGTGTGCAACAGGCTCAGTACATGGCACCTTACTCTGCTTCCCCTTGCTATGGTAAACGAAAGTGGGTTGAGCCGACTAGGTAAGATCTTCTATATTAACGAGAATAATCCTGCCATACTGACCAGACGTTGCAGACAGGAGAACCCATCCACCTTCTACAAGAGACAGAGGATATGTGGCCATGGACATGTTGACGGCCAGAATGGTTATCCCTACATTCCTAACGAGCTGGCTCCTCGTCGTGCACCTTTGCCTAGGCCGTTTTCTCGTGAAGGGGACATGGGTGGTCGTACCATGCCACTTGAGGAATACCTCCAAACGAACAGCTTGAGCTATGATGAGTTCCTTCGCGCACGTTATGCCAATGAGATACCTGGAATTGCCGGTGGCCCGCATTATCATTCACGCAGAGCGTGAGGTGAGAGCTCGAGTGGTATGTGAATGGGACGCGCAGAAAAAATACTGTAGTGTGTGATGTTGAAAGTATTCAAGGGGGATTCTAGTGATTTAGTTCTCTGTGTCTGTGTACCTACGCCTAATGTCATTATTCGATTCCGGTTTACGTTGAACATGGAGACCAATCCTGACATGGCCACCTGCATGGATATCTATCATGATAAGTTATATACCGAGAATAGGTCAGGTGTATCACCCATATGAGGTCACCTTTTTTCTATGAACTTGATCAAATCAGCAATTCATATTGGGCTCCTGGGATTCGACCACTACCCAGCCCAAGTCCAATCTTCTTTCTCCGACCTTACCTCCCCACCACCTCTTCTTATTACAGCCCACAAATGATGATAGTATACCAGGGATCTTATTCATCTCATTAATTTCCAAGCCTCTGTGACGTCCGGATACAACCTATCGCCACTCCACAATCCTATTGAATGGGTCTCCCTTCCATTCAGAATTGGGCAACAATAGGAACCGGAGACCGGCCCGGGACTTTCTCTTCAGGAACCGGTTGACCCGACCTCCATTATATTGGCCGACAAAGGCTTTGTCCCGTTGAGACAAAGAAATCGGTCGATTGACGGGTGGGTCTGTGGCCTCCGGATTGACAGAATCGGACGATCACCCACAAGAGGCTGGGAAACTGGTCATATGACAGGCTGGTCAAAGGGGACCTGGGATTCGCTCGGAGGGCTGGGCGAGGGATCTGCAGGAACGGTGGGGCCTGTCAGATCTGCCTGCCATGTGCTGGAGGCTCAAGTCTTTTGCTCTCACCATTGCACTTCTGAGTCTTCAGGAACCTTACTTTTCCTCCAAAGCTAAGGATATTGGTATTGGGTTCTGTCGATAGAGGCGAATTTGCTCTTCCCAGAGACATGTCCCTTGTACTGGTTTTGATGCTTCGCGTTTTGGTGGGAGGGCGACCAGTCGTCGGCCGCAGCATGGGCAGCCGACAGCAAGCGACCGGCATACCGTGTCAATCGGCCCTCTCACCATCGTGGCTCATCATGGCCTCCTATTGTCTTCAGGTCTTCCCAATCCGGACAACTATAGCCAACCACCCCATTTACCAGAGGCGAAGAATGGCGACTCGCGCACACAATATGGCTCGCTGGGACTCTTCGTCGCCTCTACCCATTAGAAGATGCGAGTATCTTCATCTCAATCGTTGCAATCACTTTATTCTCGTCCAAAGACTACCACCAACTCTCATAGCTCGTTCCTCTGCGCATAGACGCCTTGCTTGACATCGCTTTCGAAAGCTTCAGCCATGGAATACATTCCTCAGTCTTCTAGACAGGATATGGGAAAGCCCTGTTTGCCTGGAATGATCGCTGCTTCCGACCTGTGGGAACCGATTCCTTCTCACTTTGCCACCGAACTCGCGCCGGATGAGCTGACCACTCCTCAACAATTGCTCGAGAGTTACACTGCCGCGGCATCGGAAGTCAGTGGTGCGATATTTCAGCTTCCCGAGGGTAGCGATGCCCCTTACTCTCCTGAGGGCAGTACTTGTCCTCGAGCTTCTGCACAAATTACGACCTCCAGCGTGGTGGAAACCCCCAGTAAGAAGAGAAAACGCCCTAGTGGTAAGTCGAAGACCATTGGCATACAAGAGTTTGCGATAGTAACGATCAATCAGCGAGAACGGTGCCTAGACAGGACAGTCCTGACGCTATCCACCCCTTGAATTTTACCACCTTCCGTGAGGATCAGGATTGGAGTTGGGAGAACATGCCCAACATTCTATACCAGCTCCGCCCCCACGAGAAAAGGGATCGCAAGGCCGAGGCCAATCTAATGACATACCCGATACACGGAAAGCTCTTGCGCGATCTTCCTGTCCTCCCTGACAACGTCGCTTCCACGGTCGAAGAGTTCCGAGTCGAGGCCTGGATGAGAATGGACCGACGTGTGCGTCTCAAAGATATCACCGACCGCATGCACCCTATGTTCCGCGTTAGAGATAACGCACTTCAACAGCGCAGTGTTCGATTCCGACAGATCTTCGGGCTGCTGGCGTGGGATTCTGGCAACAGAAGAAGCCAGGAATTAGAGTACAATCTTCTGCGGAAGATGCGGGAAAAGGGTATTGATCCTGCGTTGAATTCTACTCGCGGAATCACCCCGGGGTTGATCAATCCCGCCCTGGGCGAAGCTGGTGGGCGCATTCCCTTGCCCAAAAGTAGCTCCCAGGCCAAACAAGGGGTCAACAAGTGGACGAAGAAACAAAAGACCGGAAGCAGCCCTCTGGCGAACTCCCACGTGACCGAAGCAGACAAACCTACAGAGGTGCCAGCTCCACCACAGCAGCCTGCCATGCCCGAAACTCCAGCTCCTCGCTCAACTGCACCACAAGTAGGACTGAAATCGCTGGACTCTATCTGGCTATCTGTACCTTTTGACGTGTGCGAGCGTCGTCGTGACGAGGCACAGAGAATGTCAGTTTCGCCCATCAAAATCAAGCAGAGACCCTCTCCGATTGACTGGACTATTTCAGCTCCTGGTTCAGCAATTCCAGTCCTGAAGCTGGACCTGAACAAAGCACTGGTATACGACCTTCGATCTCCATCTCTTGTGCTGTATGGCGGTGGCCCTCGGTCGCCTCTCCCAGATACAGTTATTCCGGAGGATTGCCGTTCGACCGTGTTTCGTTCCATGATTGAGCAGTGCTTCAATCACCAGAGATACATTTTCGAATTGCCGTATTTCCCCGATTTGATCGAAGGGAATAACAAGGCAGTGATCTGACACCTGATGGGGGAGATCCAGCAAGATCGCTGTGAGTGGATTGTACTGTACTTGATGAAAGTACCATCTGGGTCATTGAGCGGGTCCTGTGTGTCATTTTAATACGCTTTCTTTCGTTGTTGTTTTCGCATTGCGATGTCTCAGGGCTTTTCTCTCTCCTAGCCTCGTGCGCCTTTCTCCTTGTCGTTGCCCTATTAGGGATGTGCTCTCTCGTTTTCTTTCCTTTCTTTCTTTAATTTGCATGAATTCTCCAGGACGATGGCTGGGTCTCCTTCGTTGCTTCATTGTTTTCTTTGTTGTTGATGGGAAGAGGTGATGTTGAATTTAAGTTGCGGCTAAGCTGTGCCTGTCCGCGATGGCACGTGTACCGTTACTCCACATGGATCGGCTGTTGTTCCTTCGCACTGTGCTACCTACCAAAATTTTCTATCTACGCAACAAGCTACAATGTAATCACCGAAACCTGTATATTGTGCTGCCGGATGCATTCATGCAAGAAGTGGGATGTCTCATTCCTGTGGCTGATTGACCATGTTGTGGCAGATCTGTTGATAACGCTGGTTACGCAGGCAGACATCTCGCTTTATGAAAATGGACGACTTTGTCTCTCTACCCTAAGACTGAATACCATATCTATCTGTTGAACAATTTCCACTATCTTATTTGTGATCTTTGGTAGAAGTCTGTGAATGAAAGGAATCTTTAGGTATCTTCCAAGTTGGAAGGCCTTTGTATTGGCCAGTGCCTCTAGGTAACAACGACATTATGTAGCACATATTCCCGCACGACAGTAAATGGCTTCGAATATAAGATATCGCGCATGGTAAAGTCCGTCCACTCGATCTGCCTATACCGCATCTACTTCTCTCTTCTGTTGTTCCCCTTCTAGCTCTTCTGAAAACGCCTTTCCCTATTGATCAGAATCAAACCGTCTCTCTTCTTGTTTCCTCTCTCTGTGCAGCGTTCCAACATGGCAGCCCCTAATACTTCTAGTATACATCCATGTGCATTGGGGGGTGTTTACATGTTACAACAGATCACTGACAGCGTCTTTAGGCCAGACCAGCACTGTCCCCTGCACGCGTACATACAAAGTTCCTCGTCATTGAATTCTCAGCTGACTTTGTATACAGACCTGTCACCACCCGGCAATGATCATACCTGCTACCACGCCTATCATTCTGGGTACTCTAGAGAGAATCTTCCTCCCCTGTTGTTCCAGATCGAGCCGCGTGATCCTCAGAACCTGCCTCCTATCCCTCCTCTTGTCGAGAACGGGGGAATCGCGACGGATACCGAAGGCGTAGAGGTCCGCGATTTCAACTTCCTGCCCCGATACATCACCACCAAGCCGGCGGGTTGGCTTCTCGAGTTCTGGATGCGATCCGATCCGCGCCTGACGTATAGGGACATCAAGGCCAGAATGGTCGGTGGTAGAAAGGACAAGCCAATGGAGAACGCGCTGAACATGCGTCGCGAGCGTGACGTGCGTACTCCATTGGCCCTCTCATGCTGGTCTACCCGTCGCACTGCCAGCGGCCGCGTCTCCCGCATCGACGTCGAAAGGGTGGAGAGGTGGAGTCTCGATCAGATTGCGTACAACACCACCATGGACATCGAGTATCGCTTTGACGTGCAGTCTGGTCGTTTCTACCCTCTGCGCCTCCGTTGCAAGTCGCTCACCCCCAGCACCCCGCCGCGTTTTTATCCTCTCACCTACTTCCTGGAGGGCGGTAGACTGCACGAGCCTAGCCGTCGCCTGCAGGCCGCTATCCAGACCTACCACCGTCTGGAGCAGCGGGCTTGTGAGCTGAACCTGAGCGGTTGGCGCCTCCTCCCTGACCAGGAGCTGCCTGCCTCGTGGGTCTCTCACCGCGACAATGCGAGGGCCGCCTCTGCTGCGCTTCATGGAAGAAACTGAAGTGGAGGTGAGTTGCGAATGAAGTAAACGTGTGATCTTCCTTTCCGTTCCAGTGTGTTTCTTTTTTCTGTTGTGCTTGGTCTCATTGTGAATAGGGCGAGGCGGGGGAATGTGTGAATGAAGCAGAGATCCTGATCAGAGTGTGGTCTCGTTTTTTGTTGTGGTTGATCTCACTGTTGGTAGGACCTGAGGCGTGTTTATGCTGACTGGTAAAGCTGGTAATTTGTGATGTGGTCTTCCTTTTTGTTCTGCTTGGTGTCACTGTTGTTTTACCCTTTACTTTTCTCTGACCCTCTTCTCACTGTTACCTCCTTCTTACTGTGCTTTTCTTGTTTCGCCGGAGTACTGGTTGGAGGTTTACAGCCCACTAGAATGTGTTCTCAAGTGTCATTTCATATCACAGTACTGTTTTGTTAGACCTCAGATGGGCAACGCATTATGCGGCGAACTCTATTAACATGATCTAGAAAAGTAGAATGCTGTCAAGACTGGAAAACCCTGTCGCAACGCCACCCTCGTTGACGTCTCTCGCCTTCGTCCGCATCAACCAACCGCCCTGCACATTATGCAGGACCTGTCCGCCAGCCTGGTCCCACAGGATCGTGCCGTACACGCCCAGCTCCCCAATGACATGTCCGCCTAGAACTTCCCCGTCGCTTCTGAGCGCCACGTTCTTCGCCTCCGCCGGGGGAGTGATCAGCTCCATCAGGATCCACCGTTTCCATTCGCTCTCTGGGATCGAACGTAAGAAACCTGGAATTGCATCCTTGTAGATGTTATTCCCACCTCCCTCACGTTGGGGTTTGAGGACGTGGTTCAATGCGGATTCCGGAGAGAGAGCTAGCTCCCGACCACGACCGCTGCTGGATAGGTCGTACTGCGGAGCGAAGGTGGCGCGCAATCTGGCGATAGTGGCCGGGTCGGTGCCCGCCAAGAAGTTGGCAAGGTGATCGGGGCCCGTAGTCTCGGCCAGAACTTGTTGCACGATTTTGCAACCGGCCAATTGGTTCAACACTGTGGGACATTTGATAGCTGCCGAGCGTTCCAGGTGAGTTCGTGCTTCCCAATCGCGTTCCGAGGTGTAATCGGTTGGTGCGTAGAAGCATCGGAGATAGACAGTCGACACCTCAAATTGTGTACTGGGGGAATGGGGTGGGCTGTACACAAGTGGCCGCGAGGGGTTCGAGTTTGTAACTGACGTGTGGTCGAGGATTTCGGAGCGGAGCAGTCGGAAGACGGGTAACTTATGGACCTTGGTCAGCTGTCGGAATAATGCCAGCTGATCAAACGTGTTTCTCTCGTTTTCTTGGACTATGAACAGGATGCACGTTGGCAAAGCGGGGTCGGATTTGGACGGTCCGTAGGCTTTGTGCGCAGTAGCCAGTCCCGCGGAGAGGGTCTCCACGGCCGTGTTCTCGGGAGGCACATTCGAATCGAACAATGGGTGCGAGGGATACGCAATCGGGTGGCCCGGAGGCGAATTGAGGAGATCGGTGTGTAGCGAGGCCACAAGAGACGACAAGCCGCCGAAAGAGGAGGAAATTGTGTTGAATTCCACCTGCTTCAATGCAGGGACAGTCGAGTTGGGCGGCGCATGCGTCATGTAATCTGACCGATAGAGACCAAGGGATAGAGTTTGCGTGTATCCTTCTTTCTTGACAGCCTGGTGGACTTTCCATAGGTTGGAGATGAAGTCATCCACGTCAATCAGACTGCATATTGAGGAAGAATTAGTATGATGCCGCCAACCCAAGAAACGCAAGCTTCTAAGTAGAAGGTAGGCTGATATCTTACTCTTCCATGATCTTGCCTATCCACTCTTCGTCGCACGTTATCGCAGCGTACAATTGGTTGTATACGGTCTGCAACGCTTTCGCTTCCTGAAAGCAACTCCGAGGGAAAGGGCTGGGGAATAAAGTCACTGGCGCATTGGTAGCCAGAACTCCATGAGGGTTCGACTCGTTTGAGACGAAGCTCGGTGCCGGTCGAACCATCAATCCATGCTGAGCTGCCCAATCCTTAACGGTTGTCACCAAAAAGTCCTGCTGCGCGGGGCTCAGCTGCGGGGGGTAGTTTGAGTAGATCGATTCTTGCATTGCGAGTATGCTGATACTGTTGGTGAATTGAGTGTAGTATACAAGATATAATGAGATTTAGATCAATCCGAAGTGATCAAAACCACCAAGCAGCTCCTCGACGGCGATGATGAGGGGAAAAGCAAAACCCCTCCTGCGCGATGAGGCCGTTGGAATGATTGATAAGCACGCAATCTCCGACCCACCGCCTTCCACACCGCCCCCTCACCGGCTCTCCACGCTTTCCTGTAAGGCGGTGAGGATTCGTTTCTCTCGAATAAAACGCGTCGCACATGTAAAGCTGATTTCTCAAGGCGCTTCCACGCCCTGATTGAAGGGAGCGTTGAGTCGAACGTGACCATCCTGTGACGCTCATTTTGATAGAGGCGTGTTATCTTCTACATATGCATTCGGCAACTTGACCTCAACTTTCCCCTCACATGTTCCCGGTATGCAGGGTCGAGAATGACGGGATATTGATCGATCCCACGTGCATTTCCCGTCCTTCGCAGCCCAGAGTGTGCGAAAATGGCACCAGTAAGTCGCTGGCTTGTCCACAGTCTTTTCTGCGTCAATGACTAACCTTGGTGAAGCAGACTCCCTCAGGCGGGATGCGATCAGATGCCGGAGACCCGCTTGACTGGACCGTCGATGAGGTGGTGCAATTCCTTTGCCATAACCCCGAAACCCCATGGTCCCAATCAACGACCGGAGCCCCTCGCCCTGATCCCGCCGTGCTAGAACCTGCCCTCCGTGAGAACCTGGTGACAGGAGAAGTTCTATTGCATGATGTGAACAAGGAGACATTACGCGATGAACTCGGGTTGAAGGCTCTTGGTCATCGTAGTTCAATGTTCAGGGCCATAGAATACCTGCAGCAATTGTCGCTCAAATATCAGTCCTCCAGAAGACAACCAAGCCTCCATGATGACCATAGCCTTGGCTCCCTCAGTCCCTTCATCTCAAGGCCCCCCAGCCGTTTCTCACCGGCCCCAAACCATGTAATGCGGGACCGATCCCTAGTCCCTGCGAACATACATACAACCCCCACCATTCCTTCGTGGTCCCCTCCAAACCCTCACTTAAGCACTGTCAATACAGCAGACTTATCACACAGACCAATACACAGGGAAGACAAGCCCTTCGCGGTCACCGCAAATCAAAGAGACAAGAGTCTTCAAATTGCTTCACGTACCTTAAACCTGGAACAACCTCCAGAAAATACCGTCCTGGACGCAACGCGCGCGGGAGAGCAAATTGTTGTTGATGAACAAGGGCGTAAACGGCGAAGGTTGAATTTGGTGCCTACTGCTTCTGCCACGGAAGTTTCTCAGACCAAAGAATGGTACATGGGCCCCGATCGAGTAACCATTTCCAAACTGTTCTACTATGCAGATCCAGACAAGAGCTCCTCTTTCGTTGAACAAGACGAGGACGACGATTCTTTCTTGATTGTCGGCTCAAAGTGTCCACCGGCGCAACGCCTTGCCGTGAATAAACGGCTCCGATACTTCTACAACCAGAAGCCCATCAAGTTGAAGGCCGGTAAAGGCTTTAGCCAATGGGCTGTTGTGCCATACAAGGTCTCCGACATTCCCGATGACAGTCCCAAACTCTTTACTCTATACACTTTTCGGGGCAACAAAGTGACTGTCAGCAAAGAGCATATGGATGCGTGGCCAAATCTGACAAAACTTTTGAAAATCTCACAACCCGCGGAGATGGCGGAGCGGTCTGATCCTTTCTCCTATCTCCTACGAAAGTACCCAGCCCAGGACAATGATGAAGAAGCCTATCCCGTTTATGGTGAGTCGGGCTCAGAAGGAGAGTTTGATGAAGATACTTGGGAAGAGATCCAGGAGGAAAAGCGGCTTGGTTCACCCAAGAGATCAAAAGAGCTCTCCCTACCTGAGATTGATACGACCATCCAGGAGTGCATTCACGACTATCAAGCGGAGTGGGACGAGGAGTGCCGACCAAAGGAAGAATTCAAAGCGCACCACCTCTGGCAGACAGCTATGCGAACGAACTCAAGGTACCAAAAGATCAAGGAGCTCACGCGGGATAATGCCCTCCTCGAAAAGCGACTACGGAAGTTGATCGAGACAATCGGTGCGGGGCACTATGCCACGAAGTCGGAGCTACAATTGCAGTGCCAGAGCATGGAGCAGACAGTCATGAACATACAGAAGCAGAAGTGGCGCCTCTCTGTTTTGAGCTCAGAAAATTCTCCTCGCCGCGTTCCTGCTCCAACCAAACCCGCACCGAAAAATAAACCCGCGCCTAAGGACATCGACGAGGAGTCTCTGTATTCAGAGTCGGATGATATGGGAGATTTCGTCGAGGAGGATACGGCTGCCCCTCCTGCTAGCTATCAACGCGCGAAGAAAACGCCATCTGCCGACAGCGATACCGGTGACGATAACATTATCAGCCCATCTGGCCTCCTTCGAAGATCGAGACCGAGAGAGCGCCCCTTCGTGGAATCAAGTTCTTCTTCCCCACGCCCACGCCCACGCCCGCTATCGAATCCTATTCCTCCAACCAAGGATATAGAAACCGTGGACCTCACAGCCGATTCTCCGCCTCCCGATGACTTCGACGTCAAAACACCGCCTCTGAATCCTGTCGGCCCTGCTAATCGACTAGTCTCACAGCCTCTTGAGGACCCTTTCAAGGCTGAAAGAAGCCCTTCCCCTGGTCCTGTCCTGACCTCGAGTCTAATGGCTACTATACCACCAAATGCCACTGAGACGCGTCACAGACGTACACCTTCTGGGAACTCATCACGTCTCCCTGAAGTTAGCGATACTGAAGCGATATTGTCAACGCCTTGGGAATTGCTCGAAAAAAGCAAGCATCGCGACATATTGCTAGCGAAATTGATTGCAAGCCTTCGTGAGAACGAACGGAGTGCATTGGCACAAAAAATACTCACATACGATTTGAGCGATCTCAAGCATTTAATTCGTAAAGCAATCTCTTCATTCCTCGAGAGGAAGGATAGAGTTGATGGATTGAGCCCGTCCGAAAGTCACCTCGTCATGCGAACGGCCTCGTTGTACATCTCATGGGGAAATTGTGTGCGTCTACAGATGAAGGGGATTGCGAAAGAGCACATCCTCAAGGCGCAGAATGAAATTCACCGATTCCGGGATTTCTTTAAGGAGCTTTGTGCACGCCTATCAAGCTATCAAAGCCCTGACAAATCACATGGCTTGGAAGACATGCAGCCGGACCAAATGGATACTCCGCATAAAAAAAGGAAGAGGCCAGTCAAGGAAAGCCAGGAAGCAAAGAGGGAGCAGGAAAGCGCACAGATACGTGCCGCGGTGCAGTCAAAACAAAAGGAGCTCTTTGAAAAAAAGATGAAGCGGTTGGGAGTAAGCAACACTGATCCAACGCATCAAGCGGTCAGCTTTGGGGATCCAGTCATCTACCTTGACCCTAGAATAGGGAAATACGTGAAGGCGCACCAGATTGAAGGCATTCGCTTCATGTGGCGAGAATTGATGGATAAGAAGCAGCAGGGTTGTTTACTAGCGCACACGATGGGGCTCGGCAAAACCATGCAAGTGTAAGTGTCTTGCTAACACCGTGCATATTATATACTAACTGATGATAGGATTTCCTTGTTGGCGACTATATCTGCTACCGCATCGTCGAACGATCCGAATTCTCGTGATCAAGTTCCTGAAGCATTCCATCGATCCCAGTCACTGATTCTCTGCCCGTCGTCTTTGATTGAGAATTGGTACGAAGAATTCTTGATGTGGACTCCTGAAGGAGCGAATATTGGGCGTATCCGAAGGGTTACTACGGATCTCCTTGTCCATCAAAGGATCCGGGAAGTGTCAGACTGGAACACAGAGGGCGGCATTCTCATAATGAGCTATAATATCTTTCGCGCCTGGATCTTGAACAGCGGGAAGAAGCCCCTGGATGATGCACTTCACAACCAGGTCACGGAGTGGCTCTTACAAGGTCCCAATATCATCGTTGCCGATGAGGCTCACAAGTTGAAGAATCCAAAATCAAAGGTTGCTATGGCGGCAATGAGATTTCGCTCGCGAAGTCGTATTGCCCTCACCGGATCCCCCCTGACAAACAACCTCACTGACTATTATACAATGATCGATTGGATTTCTGAGGGCTATCTTCCTCCATTCGACGAGTTCAGTGCGAATTACATTGAGCCTATCCAGGAAGGATTGTATTTGGAAAGCACGCATCATGAGAAACGAACATCTTTGATGAAACTTGAGGTCCTCAATGACCTGCTTTCACCCAAGGTTAACCGCGCTGACATCACCGTGCTTGCTGGAGAATTGCCCCCCAAGGTTGAGTTTGTTCTTACCGTTCCCTTGACCAGTCTGCAACAATCCGCATACAATTCATACGCTGAAGCAACTTTGCGAGGCGTCGGTGGAGATTCCGTTGTGGCCACGACTCTCTGGTCGTGGCTTGCAGTCTTGCAACTTTGTTGTAACCATCCTTCCTGCTTCTTAGAAAAGCTTCAGGGTCGTGCGAGCAAAACCAAGCCTGGGGCGGAGGCGACTCTCGGCGATGAACTCATTGATCGGGCGCCTATTGCTGATGCAGATCAGTTAATCTCGGATCAAGAACGGCTATTTAGTGCCGAGCCTGACATCACAGCACCGAAACTGTCCTATCGCGCTTTTCTGTTGGACATGATAATCGACAAATCTGTTCGTGCTGGCGATAAGGTGCTGGTCTTCTCTCACACCATTCCCACTCTGGACTACATCGAATACCTGTTACAGCGATCTAATCGCAAATATTGTCGTCTTGATGGAAAAACACCTGTCGTTAGTCGACAAGCGGCAACCAAGAGGTTCAACACTGACCCCAATCTTGAAGTCTATCTTATTTCGACAAAAGCTGGAGGGCTAGGATTGAATATCCCCGGAGCTAACCGAGTCATCATATATGACTTCTCATTCAGCCCGTACTGGGAAGAGCAGGCCGTCGGTCGTGCCTATCGCCTGGGGCAAGTGAAGCCAGTATATGTGTATCGTTTCATTTCCGGTGGCACTTTCGAAGAAGTCATGTACAACAAAAACATCTTCAAGCAGCAGCTTTCAAACCGGGTAGTCGACAAGAAGAACCCGGTGCGCTTAGCATTGAAATCTCTTCGAGAGTGGCTCTTCCCAGCCAAGCCTGTTCCCGTTACTGATGTCACCGAATTCCTTGGGAAAGACCCTTCTGTTTTGGATGAGATCATCAAGAGCGATGATGGAGACGAAAAGATCATTCGAAAGATAAATCTCACAGCGACGGGCGAGCGAGACGATAACGACAAGTTGACCGAGGAAGAAAGACGACGGGTCCAAGAAGATTTGAACGATGAGCGGCTCAGGCGCACGGATCTTGAGGCCTATCACAAATTAATGGCGGATAGGCAGCGAGAAGCCCTATACAACACTCATGCTCAGCAACGAAGCATGGCCTTGTCACAATGGTCGCCCTCTCACTTGCCTCCCCAGGGGTCATTTCCTGGTCCCACAAATCTTATTCACTGGCAGCAACACCAGGCTATCCAGCAAATAGTGCCTGCCAGTGCCCATAATACTGGCCCTCCGGCTTTAGCACCAGACATGAGCATCTTCCAGCAGGCTCGTGGCTCAGTGACTACAACGCAGTCGAATGAGCAGATGGGCCCAAGTGCCCCAACACACAACCGAGAGGCCGTGGCCGAACAGCCCACAGGAGATGTCCCCAATAAGGCAAGGAACTCCATAGCAGGGCCAAGTGGATTCGATGGACTAGCAGATACCGAGGATGCTGAAAGCGATTCAGAGTCAGTGGAACCGTCGTCAGATAATGATTGCAACCCGCAATAGATCCATGCTCTAGCTTTCATTCTTTTACTTTGCTCTTTCTTTCATTGTCTTCCTTTTTCTTCTTTTCTTTAACGGTTTTCTCGTGTTGTTTATTAGCCTTGCATTGCCCCAACCTCTTGCAGTGCCTCATGAGCTACGATATCCGTTTTGCCTATCATCCTGTCTTCTCATTCGATTGTTATTCTATGCCCCATTTATTTCTAGTGTTTATTATCTGGAATAATGCTTTCCACGAACAAATGGCCATCAACATGTTTGCACCATGTGCTTTAGAGGAATGCAAGACGAACTTAAAACAGTAAATTCCATTATCACAATTTCACGGCATGCATGGCGTTTCCTTGACGTTATCGAACTTGGTAATATCTGGGTGCAATGCTCATTATCCGTCAGGGAGAACAAAGGAACACATCCCAGAAGAATGGCTCTTGGGAGTACCTATCGAGCAAAAAACTACAGCGTTACTGCCGAATCACCGTCATCCCAGGGGGTCAGTTCTCAGTCTCAGAGGATGCAAGGCTCTACAGCACCTACTGAGGGGGCTATCTTTTTGTTTACATTATCCGTCGCAATGATCTTTGGATTGAATTGGCCCTCAGAGCCAAGACTCAGGAGAATGGCTGACATCGAACTTGTTGCCCAGTATGCATGCCAAAAGAGATTTCAAGAAAGCCAAATTGAATTAACCCCATTAAGCCTTAGAGTCTCTAAATAGATGGACAGCATTCAGGCCAATGCCCAGTACGGAAGCAAAATATACCCGAATAGATTACTGACAAACCCTGGGATCCGTCTAAGCTGCGCAACCTGCTAGTGTAGTAGTTTAAGCACGAGGGCGACTAGAATCCACTAGTCTGAAAGGGTATTGATACTTATCCTGGGAGTAAGGCGGCTCCTGTGACTGACGCCAAAGTTCTTGGGAACTAACACAATGATCCTGAGATCCGCAGCAGCAAAGATAGAAGCAAGGCCAAGGGGATACGTTACTTCATGACGTCGAGATTGGGAGTGTATATCTGCTTAGTCATCGCATCGCGCCTGTCATACGCCAAAGCCAAAGCCAAAGCAAACAACATTCCACTGTCGATGGTACTGCGAGTTACATCATTCGACATAGTTCCCATTGCATCTCGTCTACTCTTGAGCTGACAGGTCCCCCATCCGAGAGCTAATCCAAACGCTCCGCCGGCCACCTGGTCCTGCAACCCCCCCGTCGTGATGGGTGTATCGGCGGGAAAACGCCCCATAGAACGCGTCGACCTCACCCAGAGTGGTGGCGACCAGGGTGGACGTCCCAGTCCCCCCAAAACCCCGCGCATCGGGTCCTCTGGACAGCGGTTTGGGGAGACAACGACCTTTGTTCCTCTGAGCCAGTCGTCGCAGGCGTACACTGCCATTGACGATGAACAAGACGCGCAGGCTGTCGACGTGATTCAGGGCAGTCAGGCAGTAGACGACCCCTCGTCTAGTAACACCATGCTCTACGGTAATCTACACACGAAGATCGTGGGCGTCCGCTACTACAACGGACATGCCACCATCGGAGAGTATGTGATTCTCAGGCGAGAGCCTAGGAACCAGTATGACTCGAATGCCATCCGTGTGGACAATGTCATGGGGGCTCAAATCGGCCACATCCCCCGCAACATGGCTTCGAAGCTGGCCAAATACATGGTAAGCTCTTGTGTTTGGTTGGGGAGAGGGCGAAGTTGGCACGGTGCATTTGAATTTTCTTCTAACCAGCCTATAGGACGCCAAGGAATTGCTGGTTGAGGGCGTGTTGACTGGAGTCAAAGGCGCCTTTGACTGCCCCGTTCACTTGAGGCTTTTTGGTCCGGCAGACCCACAGAAGCGTGAGGATATCAAACGTCGACTGCAGGCTGACCGCCTTCCCCTTGATGAATACAGGAAACGGGAGCGCGAGGAGCGTGAGAAGAGAAAGCGGCTCGAAAAAGCTCGCAAGGAGGCCGCCAAAAAGTCTCGCTCGCTTGTGTCTGGAAAAGGCTACGAACAGGGTGATAGTATCCTGGGCTATGCGAACCTCTCTACTCCCGACGGTCTCGGACTCACAGAAGAGAGCCTGGAGGACCTCATTGGACAGAGCACCGCATTCAACCCTCGCGATGTTGCCAAGGTCACGGAGAACTTTGGAACGAGCGAGTCCGATCTTGCCAATATGCCCATGGCTGAAAACCCGGCGGCTCTCTCGACGGACCTTCTGCCTTACCAGCGTCAGGGGTTGGCTTGGATGATTGGCCAGGAGAACCCGCAGCTACCATCAGCGGGATCGACGGACATTGTACAGCTCTGGAAGAGAGATGGTCCTCGGTTTACAAACATCGCAACGAACTTCTCCACTTCCATCGCGCCCCCTCTTGCCAGCGGCGGTATTCTGGCTGATGACATGGGTCTGGGAAAGACGATCCAGATTATTTCCTTGATCCTGGCCAACCCGCAGCCTCTCACTCCGGGAATCTCCAGGTCGACTCTAATTGTCTCCCCGGTTGGCGTCATGAGTAATTGGCGAAACCAAATCCAGGATCATACCCATACTGAGCAGTCCCCGCGGGTCCTTGTCTACCACGGACCAGGCAAGAAGGAGGCGGCTAATCTTGATCAATACGACGTGGTCATTACAAGCTATGGTGCCCTTGCAATGGAGTACAACCCGGACGCGAAACTTCCACCAAAAGAGGGAATCTTCTCTCTCCATTGGCGCCGAGTCGTTCTGGATGAAGGTCACACGATCCGGAACCCACGATCTAAAGGTGCCTTGGCGGCGTCAAACTTGAGGGCCGATTCCCGGTGGTCCTTGACGGGGACGCCCATTGTGAACTCTTTGAAAGACTTGTACTCGCAGGTCCGCTATTTGAGACTCTCGGGTGGTCTGGAGGACCTGGCTGTCTTCAACAGCGCTTTGATCCGTCCACTTACCTACGGGGACCCCGATGCTCGTCTTCTGCTGCAGGCTTTGATGAGCACCATTTGCTTGCGCCGTAGAAAAGACATGGAATTTGTCAACCTCCGTCTCCCTCCTCTCACTTCGCGTGTCCTCCGCGTCAAGTTCCATCCCCACGAGCAGGAGAAGTACGAGCTATTCCAGTACGTGTACCCCTAGAAGGAGTTTCAGAACCCCTCACTTACCCACCCCACAGATCGGAAGCTCGAGGAATGCTCGAGGAATACAAATCGAAGGACAAAGCAAACACAGCCTACTCCCATCTGCTCGAAGTCATCCTCCGTCTCCGACAGGTCTGCAACCACTGGGCGCTGTGCAAAAACCGCATCGACAACCTGGCCGCACTCCTCGAGAAGAATAAAGTGGTCCCTCTCACGCCGGAGAACATCAAAGCCCTCCAGGACATGTTGCAGGTTAGCATCGAGAACCAAGAAATGTGCGCCATCTGCCTCGACACCCTCGAACAGCCCGTGATCACCGCCTGCGCGCACGCCTTCGACCGCACCTGCATCGAGCAGGTCATCGAGCGGCAGCACCGCTGCCCGCTGTGTCGCGCCGACATTGCCGACCCGTCGACCCTGGTGGCCCCCGCCGTCGAGCTCGGCGAGACCGCCGACGTCGTGGTCGCGGACCCGGACCACCCAAGCAGCAAGATCGAGGCCCTCGTCAAGATCTTGACCGCCCAGGGCCAGGCGCCCGGCACCAAGACCGTCGTCTTCAGCCAGTGGACCTCCTTCCTCAACCTGCTTGAGCCGCATCTCGAGCGCGTCGGCATCGGCTTCGCCCGCGTCGACGGGAAGATGAACTCCGTCGCCCGCGACAACTCCACCTACCGCTTCTCGCGTGACCCAGACTGCAAAGTGCTTCTCGCCAGTCTCAGCGTGTGCAGCGTCGGCCTGAACCTGGTCGCGGCGAATCAGGCCATCCTTGCCGACAGCTGGTGGGCACCCGCTATCGAGGATCAGGCTGTCGATCGGGTGTACCGACTCGGCCAGAAACGCGAAACTACCGTCTGGCGGCTGGTCATGGAAGACTCTATCGAGGACCGTGTGCTGGCGATCCAGGATGTGAAGCGACAGCTCATGTCGGCTGCCTTCCGCGAGACGTCGAAGAAGAAGGCTGATGATAGAGCGACTCGCGTGGCGGATCTTGAGAAATTGTTGGGCTGAGACTGCTTTCACTCGTCCTTTTCTTATCCTCTCCTTTTTTCTACATTTTCGGTTCTCGATTTCGGTTTACATCGGTCATCTGTAGATATTAGCGGTCTTTCGGGTTCTTTCTCAGTCAACACCTGCTGGCAGGATCTGTCGAAGCCTTCCTGTGTTATTACTACATGTTCTTTCCGTGCAATCAAAGATACAGTTTGCTCGTGTCTGCTCAGATTCATCATTTAATACTGATCTGGTAGGATCTAATAGTGTCTATTCATTCTATGTCTAGGTTCTGTCCCAAAGTCCTACGGTACATGGTAGATATCGCAAATATGGTCTAGATGAGTAGATGCCGCTGTCCCACTGTGCCCTCAATTGTGCACCTCTTATTATACATCCTCATCAATACTGTCTCATTCAGCCCACTTTACATAGCATTCCCTACACCAGAGGGGTTAAAGAGTTTACTATTTGAACGACTCCTGCGTGTTCACGCGATCGATATCGTAGGGGTTGGCGTCGTACACCGTCTGTGATGTCACGCCATCTGACATGTGTGATGCTTGAGACGCAAGAGACCGCGTCCGGTGAAATTGAGACGCAGATGGGAGCTCATCCACCTCGGAACTGTCGCTTGTCGTCGACGTAGAGGCGGCGCCTTTCTCGTGACTTTGACCGATACTTGGCCTCTTTTCGGTCTCCTCCGTCTCCTGGGGCCCTTTGGTGACCTGTTCCATCAATTTGCGCATGAAGTCATCCGACTCCGCGGAATATTTGCATTTTCGTCGAATGGCTGGGCCGTACTTGTAGAACAAGAACGGAAAAGGAACACACGCGACGGCGAGGAACGCTGGGATACTAGACGCCCAATGTAACCCTAGGTCTTCGTACATGTAGGTGGTGAAAAGAGGAAACACAGCTCCGAACAGCGAACGAAGGACCGAGCTGGCGGCGAGGACTGAAGCGGCAAAAATGGTGTAGGCATCGATGAGATAGTTCATCAGGCCCAAGAACACCAGGACCATGCCGAATCCAAAGGGCACCCCAGCCGCAATACTAGCCAGGAAATGTATCGAGGCGTAGTTCGTCCAGGCGAACCAGAAGAGACCGACTGGGATGGCGATTGAGGCGAGCATGCAAGGTGGGAGACGGGCCTCCGGCGGCGCAAATCCGTCGTGCTTGTCCTGTTCTCTGATGTAGCGTTTGTTGTCCCAGAGTGTGTACCCCACGGCGGTCATCATGCCCACGGCGATCCCTAAGAATGCAAGGCCGGAGATACCTTGATTCCAACCGCGCTGGCCCTGGTAGACAATTGGGAAGGCGGCAAACATCATGTATAGGGTACCGTAAATGATAGCCATGTAGATCGAGAGCAAGAGAACAATTGGCTCGCGGAACAGGAGGATCCATGGACGAGATAACGCAGTCATGAAGATCTCCCTTGGAGGGCGCCGTCCTTGTTCCGCGTCCACCTTGCTCTTGTAAACCTTTCCAGTGATTTTGGAGAGCTTTGCTGCACGACGCCGTAGCAGAACGGGTGCATATGTTTCGGGCACGATCAGGCCGGCAATGATCCAAAGGGCCCCAGCAAAAGCAGCCAAGAGACCCATCACCCACCGCCATCCTGCATTCATTCCCAAGAAACCCCCGGCTTGAACACGCTTATTAGCTTGCAAAGCTACAGAACGGTTGGGGTTGTTAGATATAACTCACCAACAGGACCTATCACGGGCCCGAGGAAGGGGGCCGCAGCAAAAATACTCATTGCAACACCCCTGTCCTTCGCCTGCCAGTCGATGTTATTAGCGCGTTCGGTGTAACTTCCACGGGAAGAGGGTCGCCTAGTCACGTACCTGGAATAAATCTGCAATCACTCCGCCAGCGTTGGTCAATGGCGACGAGCCAAAGGCTCCCGCGAGGAATCGGAAAACGATCAACCCTTGGATGTTGGGGGCGCCTGCGGCGGCGGAGTTAAACACCGTCAGGCCGCAGTAACTGACCAGGAAGAGGTATTGTCGGCCCCAGAGCTCGCTCATCGGGGCCCACAGCAAAGGTCCAATGGCGAATCCCACCACAAAAAGAGAGACGCCCAGCGTAGCAACTTCGGTGCCCACCTTGAAATCTTCTATGATCTGTTCCATGCCACCGGTGTAGGCGGAGGAAACCAGGGATACGGCCAAGGTGGCCCACGCCATGGTCATTGTGTAGAACCATTTTGCGGTTTTGGTAAAGGTCATGGGATTTCGTGGATCATTAGCCATCCAGGTCACGATGAACGGGTCATCTTCGGTCCCGGAGCCAGCATACGGATAGTCGATAATCTCTTGCGTGACGACGCCTTGGTCGACAATTAAGCGCCAGTGGGGGATGCGGGAGGGCTTGACGGGCTCAGCCGCCGCGTGGGGGGAGTTTGCGGCTGCCATGCGGGACAGAAATCACTTGACGCAGACGGACGCGGTCTCGTCAGCTGAGGAGAGACGGCAGGAGGTAGGCTGCGCGTATAATCCAGGAGGACATGAAGAAACAAGCGGTTATCAAGATCGATGGATCAAAGCATCGGGGATGGGATGGCGTGTTCCTTTGTTTTCAAATCCCAAGGGAAAGGGGTTCAAAAGAGAAGAGATGAGTAAACGAAGAAGGGAGGGAAATGAGCAAGAGACAGGTGTGGGAGAGGAGGCTAGTCATTATTAATAGAAATTGAGGTGGTAACAGGAATAATAAGGATAATACTAAAAGGAATCATAAAGATAGTCATAAAACAGTGTATAGATCCTCCGGTCGGGTCAGGAGCAGCTCCGGCAGGGTATCACCAGGCCGTGTGATAGCACGATCGGTTCAAACATCTCACATCTCGCAGATAGCCGGAAATATCGGCAAAGGGCCGACATGGTGAATGGACAGGGGCCTGGCGAGGCCCGGAGTCCCCTCCAATGGATGAGGGCCATATGAGGGGAAGTCAGAGGACGGGATGGTTTATGCAACCAACTCCCTCATAACGTTATGGCATAAGGGGACATAATCAGGTCTGGGCGACACTAGCGAGACGTCGAGACTCAGACTCTGGTATTGCGCAAGCAATCAGGCTGAAAAGCCACCCAACAAGTTGAGCACTAGCGAGATAGCGCATCCTTGGTTAACCCCGTTAGCGTGAGCGGGTAAGAGAGGTCGGAGGTAGGAGCTATCGGAATCACCGAGGGTTCGTGTCTGAACCCATGGAGTGGTTGTTAATCGCAGTTGGATCATTATTCATTCATTTTCTCATCACCTCCAGTTGCATCATCATCCACGTGTGCTCCGTACGATCGAACGTGCATAGCGTTTCACCATGACACGGGTGGATGTGGACACGGCCTTGATCTTTTCCCCAGGACCCATGGATGGTGGTCCGGAGTGGTGGATCCAGTTGGGGTAAACTCCTGTGGGGGAGGCAGATTCCGGGGGGAATCTTGAGATGGAGGTTAAAAGACAAGTGGATGAGCAGAGGTAAATGATGATGAAGAATGACAGAGTCTTGTAGGTAACTTGTTGAGGACGAAGGATGAAGAAGCAGTCGCCCTCTTTCCTTTTTGAGACCCACGGCAGGAATTACCGATGCACGTGATCCCCACCGTCCATCCAGAGTTCTTTTGCATCTCCGTCCCACGCAGGTACTTGCAGGAACAAACGCCTGGCCGATTTTACATGTCCGAGTCTCCGAGTCATGATTCATCCAGCCTGTGGATGGATCAGTGTAAGGTTCGTCTTCGCCCGCGTCTCCAGACAGAGGCCCAAAGATCTCTCGGATACTGCCGATTGAACAGGGACTGAACTGGACCCATGCTAAGGATCAGTGAGGAACAGGAGTCCACGTCTACGGAGTATGTCCCATGAAATCATCATCATAAACAGCTACTGCAGATCGTGCGGGCTTGGTGCGCTCAGCAAGGCCGGGAGGTCCCTCTCGAGTTCAACCCACATATAGGGCTGCCGATTATGCTGGACAGATGAGACGCATCAGAATCACGATGCAAGACCTCGATGGGTGATGCGTGTCTGTTGGGGATTGCTTCTGTGCCAATGTGGGTCATTGGGTGAAAAAGCAAATATATCACACAAAAACAAACATGCTCTCCCTACTTTCGTGTGACCGGCATTCTTCGGCCTCGCCTCCAGCATCTCTCGGCCCGCTCCCCCTCCACATGGTCCAATTCTTGCGGTTTACTCCAACTCCCGACAACGAACATTAAGCGACCGCCTTGAAGAACGCGCCTACTGCATGTGACGCCAAATCAAGAATTGACCAGTGTCCATGGCAGACCCGCTGCCCCCTTCCTACTTGCACGTCATTCGCAACAACCGCATTCATTTTGAAGCGCTGATTCAAGAGGGCAAATTCAAGCCCATCTTCCTATGGCATTTCCTTGCTCTGGCGGCTCTTCCACTGTCGGCCTTAATAATCCCCCGTCGGTATGGTGGACGCTATGTACGACTGCTCGTCTTCGGCCTCATCGTCAGTTTGGCCATTGACGGGATCCGCTCTCGCCGGGCCTTGCTCGGGGCAAACGGCTACATGGTAGGATTGGTCGCCGCCTGGTGGTGCATCTGGACGGCAACTCTGCTAGTCTTCCACGACCCAGAACTGGAATTCGAACGAATTGAATGCGTCAAATCCAGTCCAGATAAACCCCATGCGGCGACGTCTAATGGGCGAATTTCCAAGTCTCCCAAAGAACCTCTCACTTGGCAGCCATATCCCAAGCCAATGGGGCATCGTCTGAACTGGGTTTTGGGTTTGTTACTCAACATGCGAGGCCCCGAATGGAACTGGCGTATCTCGTCTTTGTGCCCACTGCCCTCGGCTCTTGTCCCACCCCCCGCGGTGAACCAAGCGCGGGCCGTCGCAGCGGAACCACCCGATGCGCGAACCCGTCTACGAGCCGCATCGAGTACCTTTGTCAAGACCTACCTCGCCCTGGACCTGATCAAGCTCCTCATGATGCACGATCCATACTTCTGGGGTGTGGGAGGATCTTCATGTCTCCCCGCCCCCTTCCCACTCAACTATCTAGCCCCTCTGTCCCCGGTCCCTGACTTTCTGGTCTATACCTACCGGTTCCTTCTCACAGGGACCGCCATCTACACAGCCGTCACCTTTGTCGCAACCTTGAATCCACTCATTTTCCTCGGCCTTTCCATCGCCTTCCCCTCCGCCTCCCGCGCGGTGACATCCACCCCCCTTAACGCTCCCTGGCTCTACGCTGATCTCTTTGGGCCCTTCCTCTCATCAGCCCTGGATCACGGTCTCGCTGGCTGCTGGGGGATATGGTGGCATCAACTCTTCCGCTTCGGGTTCACCTCGACCGCACATGGACTGCTCTCACTGCTCCCGCCGCAGTGCACCACGAATCGCGACATCAGGCGCAGCGCTGTGGCCGTCATCGCCTTCGCGCTCAGCGGCATCATGCACGCTTGCGGCAGCTACACCCAGCTCCCGCTGACGCATCCAATCTCTGGTCCATTCCTGTTCTTTATCTTGCAGCCGGCTGGCATCGTCATTCAGGATGTTGTCGCGAAATATCTCCTTGAGGCTGTCCTGTCTCGCGACATGAACAGTCTACCGCGCTGGGTCCGCCGAAGCGCAAACTTCCTGTTTGCGGCTGGTTGGCTGCTCTTCTCGGCGCGGTATATTATGGATGACTTTTCGCGCGGTGGATTTTGGCTGGCGGAGCCCGTGCCCGTCAGTCTGCTTCGCGGGCTGGGCCTGGGGGCGGGAGGTGAGGGTGAGAGCTGGTGGTGCTGGGGTGAAACATGGTTTCGTTCGTGGGATGGAGGTAGTTTCTGGGCTAGGGGGGTAAGGGTGATGTGATTGATGGTGAATTTTTGCATTTAGATACATAGAAGGCATATCTGCATGGGATATACAGTGAGGGTACTCCAAGTGCCTTGCTCAGAGTGTAATTCACAACACTACCTAACGTATACCACAACCTTCATCTCTAGATACTACTGCCCATCGAGTCCCAACTCCATACTGGCCCAACACAATACGTCAGTCCCACCGTCAACAAGCCCGTGCAGTCCCCAACTCCACTGCCCGCCAGACTAGGGTTGACGAGGCGGAATAACTCGCTCGTGATGCCATTCGAAGTGCACACCATTGCGCACGTCTCCTCCGCCGCCGTCACCGTATACCACTTGCCGCAGTATGGGGTGGTTCCCTCGGCGACTGTGCTGTTGGCTGGTGGCAGTATAATGGTGCCTGTGTACCCCGTGCTGCCGTCCGGCGCCACAATCACGCCGGGGATGGGGTTGCTGACGTTGTAGAGGCCGCCCTGCGGCGACAGGCAGAGCGTGCGGCCGTGGATCCACACGGTGGGCACGAGATTATCGCAAAAGTAGTTGATCCAGGGATTGTACGTGCGCAGATTGCCCAGCCCGATGCTGGTGTCGAGCTCGATAGACTCGCAGGTGTCGGTGTCGGCGAGAACGTAAAGCTTCTCGCAGGTGAGCCGGATGCAGAGCTCCTGCCCGGCCTTGATGGAGGTGCAGTTGTCGATCTGGGCGTCTTTGGCGCTCTGGAGGGCGGCCGAAGCCACAGAATAGGGGCGTGCGATGCTGTCGCAGCTGTCGCCGGCCTGGGTCGTGTAGGTGACTTCGGTGAAACAGGGGACTGGGTCTTCCTTGATCGGGATGTACTGCGGATCTTTGGTGTCCGTGGGGCCGGGATCGATGCCACAGTGGCTGTAGATGTACTCCAGACGGGCCTTGAGATAGAGCGATACCTGCGCGTCCTGGTAGATGGAGTAGGGAGAGGCTTGCATCGTGCGGTGCAGGTTGACGTAGCACCAGGAGCACAACTCATTCTGTAGCATGTCCTCGAACGATTCGACAACGGTGTACGTGTCGATAAGATCTGATCCATGGTCAGTATACATGGTATTGTGCAGTTGTGAAAGCAAAGCCAAGGAAAGCTATAGTTACCATTGCAGTACTTGTCCGTATCTGGATCCTTGAGACATGTCTCGTTGTATCCTGTCCAGATCGTACCCCCAGCGCGTTCTGGGAATGTGACGCCTGCCCTGACGGTAAAGTTCTAGCCATGGCAGGCTGCGACAACTCCGTCGTAGTAGCTCTGCAGAGACCGTCCGCAGCCAGGGTCACAAACGGCATCCGTCAGCTCATCGTCGTCGAGGGAACCGTGCATCTCCGCCTGCTGCCACCCCTGCAGTATCTCATGGCACTTGACAATCTGGGTCATTGCCGTCTGGCAGGTGGGTGTCAGGTCTTCGATATAACGGCTGCCGAGTTGATAGATCTGGAATCCCTCAAACATTCGCTCCCCAATCGTGGTGTCAGAGGAATTCCGCACCCATGCCAGGATGGACGAGAGGAAGCCGTTACGGTTGTCCACGGCGCGGGTGACGAGCTCGCCCACCGGCGAAACCATTTCGACAATTGCCTTGGTGCACAAATTGTAGATCCAGATGTCGTTACTCTGTTCGATGAGGAATCCCCGCTGCTGGCAGTTTTCCGTGTTCAGGCAGTTCTGGCTATAATCCGAGAACCAGCTGTAGAGCCCAGCGCCAAGCAGATACACTGTCTGAGAGTCGAGGATCCGGACGGCCCACGAGACCGCGCAGGTGGCTGAATTGGCTGGGCAGTCATCAAAGGTTGGGTCGTCTTTGAAGAGACCAGAGATAAAGGGCCGGGGCGCTTTGGGGACTGGCTGGAAGTAGGGCGACTCGGTCTGGATCATCCCAAGCAAGATATTTTTGGCCCCGGACAGCTGGTACTGGTATAGGACACAGTGCTCAGAGGCCGTGCCATACAGCCATGTCGGACCCTGGCTCTCGATCAGCACTCCACGGGCGACGTAGACATCAATCTGATCCTGAGTGATCTTGTCGAGGTCGTGGTCGGCCACCCACACCCACACATTTTCCATGTATGCAGAGCTCTGTGGCGTCATGTGCAGCAGCAGTGAGGCCGCCTTACACGACGACCTGACCGTGCCTGACAGCTTGGGGCAGTCTTCGGCCTGCAGGTCAGATCCAATGGCGCCACCGACGCGGAAATGTGAATCTGCCAAGGGCTATATTAGCCAGTGCATAGCGAAAAAGAAGCAGGGTGAGGAAAACAAAGAAAGGAATAAGGAGAAACATACCCCATAGGCCAGCCGATCCCTGTGTCGACTCGTGCACATTCCACTCCATCAAAACCGCACCCGCCGTGTTTCCAGACACCGTGAAGAGCATATCCTGGATTTCCACAACTCCCACATCGCCAGGCTCTCCAACCTTTACCATGACACGGGGGTTTAGCTCATCTTGAAACTTGCTGCCTTTGGCCATGATCTGAGACCAGGCCTGGCCGATAATGCGGCTCCCTACGGGCACTTTGAGCGTGTCCTTGACGACGTAGACTCCAAAGGGGAAGTAAACAATAGACGATAGATTAGCCGCATTCTGGAAAATCACGTTTAGGATGGGCCCATCATCAGTAACGCCATCGCCTTTCGCGCCCAAGACCTTGACATCCATAATCTGGGCCATGCCGACATCGTAGTACTTGGGTCGGCGGCGCGTGAAGTAGTTGGGATTGACGTATCCCGTCTCCGCAAGCAACGACGCCGTCCGGTTCATGGCCGGGATTGCCTTTCCGTTGAAAAAGCCACTGACTCCGGACTCGCTCGAGACCATGCCAAATCCCCAGTTGTCGAGGAACACCTCGTCGCCGCCCGCGACGAGAGTCTTGGAGAGCACGTTGTCGACAATGGCATCCTGCGCATTGAAGAAGCCCGTGTTCTGCACGAGCAGCGCGGTGGAGTTCTCCGAGTACAACGACGTGACAATGCCCTTTGGGGTATTGGCAATCAGGGCGTCGGTGACAATCAGCGATCCGACGGGCTGGCCGTTGCTCATGGGGCCGCCAGCGCCGCCGACAATGATGATGCCCGTGCCGCACGACTCGATGATCACGTCCTGCATGGTCCACGCCCAGTCCCAGTGGATCTGCAACGCCGTGTTGCAGTTAACAAACACATATGTATCGTTTGAGTCTATTGTTTCGACTGACTGACAACCATCAGATTATTCAAAGGACAGCTGTGTCTCTGGCTGCGACAACAAGTCGTATTGCGACCCTGGTGGCTACGGCGAATTCGCGGAGCACGCCAAATGCCCTCTGAATGTCTGCTGTAGCAAGTAAGTCTGCATCCACAGCCTTTCCTTCCAGCAATATGTCTCAGAGGTACTGACCGCACTGCAGGTGGGGATACTGCGGTATCACGTCTGAATTCTGCGGGGACAAGAAGGTCAAACGCCCGTCAGGAAAATACGATGTTTTGACGCCTCTCAGTCGACTGGTGGGCTACTACGAGGGCTGGTCGCGCGATCGACCATGCCACACGTTCTTTCCTGAGCAGATCCCGCCGGGAGTCTATTCAGTTGAGTCTAGTCTTACTCGCGTCGAGATGGAACAGGACGGCTAATGAGACTCGAACTGAATGCAGCATTTCAACTATGCTTTTGGCACAATCGACCCCGACACGTTTGAGGTCAAGCTTGCATCCTCCGAGGAGCAGGATTTGATCAAGCGACTTGCTCGCCTCAAGACCCAAGACCCAGACCTCAAGGTCTTCATCGCCCTAGGAGGCTGGGCGTACAATGACCCCGGCCCAACACAGACCACTTTCAGCGACCTAGCTAGGTCAGAGGATGCCCAGAAGAAGTTCTTCAAGTCCCTCATCTCGTTCCTGTCCACGTACAACCTGGATGGGGTCGACATTGACTGGGAGTACCCCGGTCCCGATAGCATCGTCGAGCGCGGCGGGCGTGAAGAGGACTTTGAGAATTTCCCTATCTTCCTACGCCGGCTGAAGGAGGCCCTCAAGGGCGCTGGTGGACGCGATGGCGTCACCATCATCCTGCCGGCTTCGTATTGGTTTCTCCAGCATTTTGACATTGTCAACCTGGAGAAGCATGTGGATTTCTTCAATATCATGACCTACGATCTGCACGGCGCCTGGGATCGCGGCAACAAATGGCTCGGCCCATATCTCCTGGCTCACACAAATCTGACGGAGATCCAGGATGCTATGGATCTTCTCTGGAGGAATGACATTCCCAGTAGCAAGGTGGTCATGGGCACCGCCTTCTACGGGCGCGCCTTCACGGCCACATCGACGTCCTGCATGGAACCGGGCTGCACCTTCGAGTCAGCGGCCAACAAGGGCGTGTGTAGCCGGGAAAATGGCATCCTCCTCAACAGTGAGATCATGGATATTATCGACGAAAAGGGACTGACCCCTAAGCTGTACAAGGAAGCTGGAGTGAAGGTGGTACACTGGGACGATCAGTGGCTAGCCTACGACGACGAGGAGACGCTGGAGCTGAAGGCCCAATTTGCCCTAGGGCAGAACCTCGGAGGCCTCATGGTGTGGGCAGTCAGCCACGACACACCGACTCGACAGTTCTCTAACTCCTTCATCACGCGGCGAACCAACAGGTATGGAGCGATATTCACAGAGGTCGGCCCCGACCACCACAACCAGGTCGAGGTCAAGAAGATCATCGATCAGTGCAAGTGGACCAACTGCGGCGAGATGTGTCCCTCGGGGTATAAGGCTGTCAAACGCACCGACAAGCACCGGCACAACGATGATGAGCTGATGATGGATACCACAGCCTGTGATGGCACCATCCATACGCTCTGCTGTCCTGAATCGTCGATGCCGACGTGCGGCTGGTACTCGCACTCGAACAGCTTCTGCAACTACACCTGCCCAGACAACATGGTCGAGGTGGGCAGCACAAACGGCGGCTGCAGCAGCGGGTACCAGGCCGCCTGCTGCACAGTCAGCGACAAGGATACCCAAAAGAGCGTTGCCAGCATGGACGTGTACGGGAGCTGCGGGTGGGTTGGCGAGGCCGGGCACTGCCGAACTGACTCCTGCCTGGCTCCAGGAAAGAAACCGACGGCGATTTCTACAGCCGGCAGCGGAGCCGTCAAGTGCAATGGTGACCAGTGGCGCCAATACTGCTGCTACGAGTACACCGACAACAAGTGGGTGACGGTCGACGACTGGTACTGGACTGAAGGATTGTTCGTAGCGGACAGATTACACCCTTCCGAGTGCTCGTCGGACTGCCCCAGCGATATGTATCGCATCGCCATGCAGCGGTCTGGAGTGTGCAAGAACAAGCCCGGTGCAATGTCGTACTGCGCATACAACAACCGCTATGACACGGAGTGGGAAGAGCTCCAGAATGTTACGGACCTCAAGGAAGCTCTACGCCATTTCTTCAAGAGCCCAGCTTGCCCTAATGAGCCGTCGGGAGGCCTCTTTTGGCGCGATGTCTCCGATGCCAAATCGCAGGAGCAGACACGGAAGGTGTTAATTGCTATCCTCAGTGCGGCCTACTATAACAGTGACCTCATTAACGACTATACTACCTTCTGGAACGACGCGATCAGTGATTACTTCTCCAACCTGAAGTTTCCCGGGTTCCGGGACGTGCTGGACCGAATATTCGGCAATATCTACAGCCAGGACGTGGAGGAGCTGGCGGACGACGTCCTGTGCAATATCGAAAGCTACGATGACCTCGCCAGCGACAACCCCGTGCTCTCGTGCTCTCTGACGGACGAGTGCAACGGAGACGACAGCGACTGCGCCAGTGAGGAGTGGTTCGAGACGTGCAGCGATTTCGGGTCGCTGGAAAGCCGCATTGGAGCAAGTCGGACGTACTGCTACACATACGACAATCAGAACAGAGACCAAGGTCAAACCACTATCCGTTCAGCGGAGTATCAAACGGTAAGTGAGCCGCGACAAAACAGTGACATTCGTCTACGTGGTATAGTGTATCGGAACCGCGCAGACTGCGTCAACAGCGATCTGCAGGTGGTCTTCATACCCAATGGAAACACGTATAACGGCCGGCCATTGCATAGTAAGAGCTTCCCCCTTCCCCCACCCCCCGGTTGTTTGCTGGATTGCTAAAAACCGCATGCGTTCAGTGGAACACATCATGGAGATGAACACAGAAGGCCGTTTCCTGTCTGATCTCACGTACGGACGCCTCGATGAAAACACGCTGAACGCCTTTACTCCTGTGCCCGCTGGGTTTGTGGCCGACGGTTGGATGAATGGCCCCAACATCAACACGAATATCTGGGGTAGGCCCATCGGAGCAGGACCACGCCCGGAGCCCAACGAAAACTGGCCGTCGTTCCGCATCTTCGAGGCGTATGGCAGTCTCCGAAACCAGGACAACTTTTTCATTCTAGACGCCTACTTGAACTTTTTAAAGAACCGGGTAGGTCTCTCAGTCACTGTCTGATCTCAATAAAGGCTAACTGAAACAGATTTGGATGTGGCGCCGCTGGAACCGGGGCCCCCTGGCTGACAGCTCCATGACGCGATACACCAGCAGACCCGGACCAGGCGCTGACTCGCATGCGCAGCGCGCTCGCTGTGTTCCGCTATCTGAACGGCGAGGAGGTTCGCCGCGCTCTCCGCTTCCAATACCAGGACATTGGGGACGCGCGATGGATCATCAACCAGGCCTGGAACCAGGCGCATCCAACCCAGACGTTCGACATCCGGCCGATCTGGCGCGCGTGGTTCCGCAATCACGTCGACGGAATGATCACCACGACGACCACGTGGATCAACCGGTGGCTGGATACGATGGAGACCAACTGGCAGGGCCAGACGGGCGCTCTTGCTGCCCGTGTGCTGCAGGATATTGAGCGTCTGCGGGCGCAAATCCGCAATGGAGTGATCAAAATCCGTATGGACGACTTTTAGTTGTCGATTGACAGCTATTATTCATCTAGAGGAATTTATTAACATATATGTCAAAGGGAATCGTCAAGGAGGAAGATGGTTGATTCCATTCATGTGTGTGCGAGGTCCTGAGGCCTCTGTAGATACCAGGGCAGGCAGGCGTTAGGCCTAAACAGGCAGATTTCAGGCCTGAGGCTCTGACAGTATATATAAGTGCAGGTGGGAAAGGGGAGAGATGATATGATACCTGCGTGTACATGCCATATCAAGACAGAGACATGTGTAGCCAAACTCTTAGTCTTCTCTTGGCAAGCACTAGTGCAGTCTGATGTATATATATAGGTAGCTCGTTCCCATCTCCTCCTCGCCTTTATGTTTTCTTTCCGACTCCTTTGTCAGGACGACGCCATCTATCGTTGTATAGTTGGGCACCCTGTCCAGTCGACCAATCAGAGGGCAGTACTCACGTGATTCATCTTCACCACCAGGCCTCCTCTTCTACCACCATCAACGACTTCAAGCTCTCCATCAAAGGGGAGAAATGCAGAAAATGGAAGAGAACTGGCTTAGCGCCCGCAACAACCACACGTACGAAAATGGTAAGTTCCCTTCCCCGACGACCGCGAGGCATCTTCAGCCCACGGCACTATCAGTACTATCTGGTACCATCTCCTAGAGGGCAAGATGTTTGTCTCCCCGATCGGCGGCGATGGCCAGCTACAAAAAAACCACAAACTCCTTGAATTCGCTACCCGCAGCGGCTCGTGGGCGGGAATGCTACTACGGCGGCATCAACCCGGCCCGCGTCTCACGGGCATGGACCAGGGATATATGTCTCAAGAGATGAACTACTTCATTCATCAGGATTTAGAAGCGGAGTGGCCATTTACAGCGAGGCAGGCGTTTCATCTAATCCATGCGCAGTCGCTGGGTGGGCTGCTTACGGACTACGCGGGATTTTATGCCCGTGCATACCGGCATCTGGTTCCGGGTGGTTGGCTGGAGGTCTTTGAAAATGACTTGCGCTTCTTTACAGAGAGCAACAGTGAGCAGGACGAGGGGAAACTAGTAGCGCTTAGGCAGTGGGAGGCGCTGATACAGGAGGCGGCGGCTAGGTTTGGAAAACGAGTCAACGTTGCAGCAGAGCAGAAGGGCCTGATGCATAGGGCAGGGTTTGTCGACGTGGGCGAACAGATATTCAAGATAAGATAGCCTTGATTCATTGTGTTTTGTTCTATGCTAGACCAGCGTATACTGACTGAAAAGCCAGGTCCCCCTGGGAGAGTGGAGTGACGACCCACGCATGAGAAATATTGGTAGTTTCTATTACTACCAGGTTACGCACGCGCTGGAGGGCTATACGCTGCGATTATTCACCAAGACGCTGGGCTGGTCCAAGGAGGACGCCGATGCCTTGCTGGCCAGAGTGCGCGAGGAGCTGCAGCAGCCGGAGCTGCGGTTGTACTCGAATTTCTATCTGATCAATGGAAAGAAACCAACAGGGTCTGCTCAATAGCGCAGGTTTAAAGACAGGAAGCCACGGAGAGAGAGAGAGATCATGGCCTTGGATAGGCGTATGATACCCCATATTGAAGTTCCCCAGTCCAAACCTTATGCCCATGCAACATGAGACTCCTGCCTGTCCTTACACTGTTGTCCTCCCAGTGACCAGTATGTCCCCTGTGACTGATATCTCAGGATACCTTGACTTTCATGACTCAGTTAATTGATCCATTCGATATTAGCTTACTTCAGCGAGTGGAGAAATGGTTGACGTTGCTGCTAGTAGAGGGGTGTATAGTGATCGTCCTAAATCGCTTAGGGCTTACTCAGGTCTACTTGATGAGCTAAAACGGAAAGGGAAAGCCATCAACCTGGCTAGAAACCCAGCACGGATATCGTAGAAATGATAAAAGTAATTCTTGGTTGACATATACTATACATCTTAGTCCGCCATGGCGACGTCTTCGTCGTCTTCGTCGTCCGTGTCCGGATCAATGTTGAGCGCCGGGAGCTCGTCGTCGCTCTCATCCTCGGCCGCCTCCGCAGCCACCACGGTAGCTGTCCCGGACGATGGTCCGCTGGCCACGGCGGTGGGCGGCGTGGTGGCTTGGACATGCGGGGCAGTCGTACAAGCAGTTGAGGAGGTAGGGATGGAGATGGCGGCAGTGCCGGTGAACGTCGCAGGAGAGGACTGGCTCAGAGACGGCTGAGGAGAAGCCGCCACATCCGGTTCGACCCGCGGTTTCTTGGACTGCACGTTCTCTTCGCTTTTTGCAGGAGTGGAGAACACAGCCGGTTGAGCTGGTTCGTCCGCGTGCGTCCGTTTGTTCGCAGATTGCGGTCGCGTTGGGGTGGATGCCGTGCTCGTCAGATTCTCGTGCAGCATTGGGGTAGCCGAGGGCTGGAGGAATCCGGTGCCCTCCGCAGCTGTCTGGGGAGCCATTGCAGGGACTGACTCCTCCTCTTCCTCATCCTCGTCCACCTCATTATACGAAGCAAGGCCACCTGTATTCATCAAAACGGGCATTCTCGGTCTAATGAGAGCCTCCACCTCCATGTCCGTACCATAGCTCCGCGCTAAGAAGGGGATGATGCTTGCGGTCACACCACGGCCTTGACTAGCCGGGACAGGATTAAGGACACTAGCAAGCATGGCTTCCTTTTCAGATGTCAAGATAATCGTCCGGTCAATCTCGGCTCGCAGGGCCGGCGAAAGGTATTCGACAGGGAGGTTAATCAACACAGCCGGGAGGAGTTCGCACGCGGCCTTTCTCAGACTGGGGAATGAGGTCAAGGTGTCCATGTTACGGCCTTGCTTCAAGCTTGGATTCAAGAAGGAGTCGGCATTTGCCGTGCTCTGGTTGGACTTGGAAGACGTTTTAGCCGTGGCGGGTTGTTCATTGACCTGCGGCAGGACATCGGAACAACATGTCTTGAGCAAGACGGTCAGAGAAGACACGCCCTGTTTGGTCATCGAGGGGCCCATCTGGCTGAGTAGTGTGCGAACAAGCTCGTACGTAGAGCTCCGGATGTCACGGATCGACTTTTCAGCACGGAATACCCACAGGGTTTGCTCCAGAATCGTTTGCGCTATCGACACGGCCCCCGTTTCGAAAACACCAACCAGTGTCGAAAGGAGGTCAATGCAGGCCACATGAATGCGAGGAAGCTCGGTGAAGAGGCCATCTCTTTCCGACCGACTGACCTGCGGGTTAGCCTGAACGTCTTTGGCGTCGGTAGGCACAGTCAGGGCGGTCAATCGCGAAGTTAAATCCAGGATAGAGCCAACCGGCATAACCACGGTGGACGCGGTTGCGGTCGTCAAGAAGCGGGAAAGAAGTCGCAAGAGTCGAATAAGTCGGTTCACTCCAGAGTCAAGACCTTGCCATCCAGACAATCCTAGAGTGTCTGACTCGGGAGATCCCATTTCTTGGCTGTAGTTCAATGGTTTTGCGGTTTGCCGCAGATTTGGATCCACCGACTCCCACTGTTCAACGACTGCTCGGAAGACGTGATGCGCAGTGTCATGCACCGACTGGATCGCCATCTGACAGGCCTTCTTCCATTCTTCGCCGGAGGTATTCTTGGGCGCGCACACATGTAGAAGAACAAAGAGGCGCTCTGCAAGATCCACCACAGGCTCTGGGAACGCCGGAGATGTCGCGCTGATGATTGCCTGCAGAACACTGTGGATCTGCGCGGTGAAGGGGCGGAAGATGGTCGGGTGTCGTGCAATCAACTCGCCAAATGCGTGCAGGACGATCTCCAGGAACGGGGTGTTCGGTTTCAAACTTCTCGTGGGATCGGAAGACGGCTTGACGGAGATGAGGTTCAACATCGATGTGATAAACCCAGGCATGGATGGAGTAGTGATCTCGCGCACAAGAGTGGGATACTGGTAAGTGAGATGAAAGATGCGCGTCAAGGTGATGATGCACATTTTCTTCGTCGAGATGGGGTCGGATTTCTATCCCAAGATGCAGTCAGTTTCTCTCTTTCATGATCGCAATCGCCCCCTGCCATTGAGAATCTTACCGTCAAAATCGCCATTAACCCGCGAACGAACGGTTCGCATCCGCGCAAAACTTCCCATTGACCGGCTTCCACCACGGCCTTCACCAACACCACTGCGGTCCAACGACCTTCGGGGGTCCGATCCTGCAGGAGACTCGTCAGACGAGTCATCAGCTTATGGACTTGAACCGCATTGTCGGAATCGGATCTGGCGCCTTTTTGCGACTGAGGGGACGAGAGAAGCTCCCCACAGTTGCTGAGCGAGGCAGCAAGAGAGGACGCCAATGGAGGAAGTTGTTTGACGGGGATGTTGGTCAACCGGTGATTGACGGCATGGAGGGACATGGACATGGAGGCCATGGCGCCGAGGTGTCTTCGGAACGACTCGCGGGGAGGATCGTAGTGGTAGGTAGAGTGTAGAGTAGAGGGAAAAAAATGAAGGCATATGAAGCCTCGGTACGGTACGGTTTGGTTACGAGCCCGGTCATTACGAGACGACAGCGGCGGATCTGATTGGCTGCGGAGACAGTTGTTCTCCCCTGGCACCGGCGATGATCATCATCGCTTCTTGCACGTTCATCTTCCTGCGCATCAGGCTGTTATTATTACCACCGTATTCCTCTCCAGCCTTGGGGTGGGCCCCCGGATCATGGATGGACGTTTCAACTATCTTTCACCCCCCAGATTCTCTCTTCTCTCTCCCTGTTGATTCCTTCCGTCGCTCCCCAATCCCTCTCCACCATGACGGTGAGTTCTGCCCAAACCCCCTCCTGGTGAGAGTACCGCTCATGGTAGTCTTCCGATAGGGTCGAGATTCCGATAAGGGGCAGCGCTATGTCGCCGCCCTGGATAATGCGCGATGCCAGAACAAATGGGACGAACTTCCGGAGCTCATCCGCAAAGTGACCAAACATGCTCCTCAAAAGACTTGTCCGTAATCGCATGATATCCTCCTCTTTTCCCGCTGGAACCCCTGGCTGATCGATGGAATGCCCGTATCCCTCCCCACAGGCCTATTAGAGGTAGCCTCCGCCGAATATCAGATCGCTCAACATCTTCAAAAGTCCCCCTCCACTGCCCGACCTTCCTCCGCCGCCGCCTCCCACAGTGTTTCCGAGCTCATCCCTTCCCTTCTTTCCACCATTGACAAAGGCGAGGGGTCGAAACAAGATGTTTTCCAGGCCCAGATTTGCTTGGGTTGGGTCCATTGGGCCCTCAATGAGCCGGCATTGGCCGCTGCGCGTCTTCCCCGAGACTTCGGAGAAGCCCTCAACACCCTCACAAGCTCCGGGGAGGAGCTCTCCCCCTGGACCAAGGTGTGTCTGGTCAAGGGTTGCTACATGAAAGGCACGTCCCGGTTTTCCAATCTTGTGTCGGCCACTCTGCTAACCTCCGGACAGGCGCCGCGCAACATACCATATCCGGGTCCGTCGATGCCTTGACAACATTCAGTTCTCTTACAACGTGGCTGAGTAGTCACGGTCAATCTTCGTCCAACAACCCTCAATTCCTGTATTGGTCGGAGAAGCTAGCCGCCGAGGGGGCACTGCTGGCCGGTGACGAAGCCTGTAAAGACCTAGCTGCTTCCAACGATGAACTGGTCAAGGCGGCTCTCAAAATGTTCCGCACGTGGTCAAATCATTCCCATGTCAAGCAGGGGATCTCGCCGCAGGGTATTCCCGGTAGCACCAGCGCCTCCGTCTCGAAGTCCCTCATCTGGAAGTCATATTATGACCTTTTGTCCACCATCCTTCAGCACGATCTGGCCTACGCTCCTGCTGGGAACGGACCGGAACGCCCGCAGCTCGCGAGTGAGATCAAGCGTGTCGAATCCATATGCGAAAGTAACCTCCTCCGCGAGGCCAAATTTCCTACGGCGGACGCTAGCAATACCCAGATCGAAGACTGGGTGGAACAAGTCATTCGGAATTGGGAAGTCCTCTGTGGCTCTCGTTGGAGTGATGCCGAGCTTGGTGAGGGTGGCCAAGATGCAGTTGGTCGGAATGTTCTCGATGTAAGCGTCCCTGGACCATTGCCGGTCTACCTCAAAAGCTCACTTGTTACATTAGATCCTGTACCGCGCGGCAACCAAAACCTACCACTCTCACCTTATTCTTCGACGTCTCTTCCATGTCCACTCCGCATTGGCAGAGTTTGATCTGGCCGTCAAAGCCCTGGATTCCTATATCGAAATCGTTATCAGTGCGAAAGAGAGAGCAGAGAAATCGGCCCAGTACGGCGAACTGGAAAATGACGGCGTCTTGCTCCGAACCCTCTCCGAAGGTGTCATTATGTTATGCTGCTTCGGCTCCTCCAAGGAAGCCGAGAAGGCACGAGATCTGGTGGGCTTGTTGAAGAAGTTTGTGAACAAGCATGTTCAAGAAGACAACGACGGACAAGGAACTGAAATCCATATCAACCCAGAAACTAGCTCCACTCGCTCCCAGATGGTGACCCCGTCCGATATAGCGATGGCCTATAGGGGCATTGGTATCGGTCTTGCCAACTGGGCCAGTTGGACACCAGTGAGCGAAAAGCGGGACGACATACGTGCAGAGGCAATTGAATATCTGGAAAAGAGCCTTGCGCCAGAGTTGGAAGACGAGTCAAACTATTCCTCCCTGTATACACTGGCTCTACTTTTGGCGGAAGATCGAGATATCGATGGCGC
This sequence comes from Aspergillus sp. MEXU 27854, assembly GCA_019721355.1. NCBI lineage: Eukaryota > Fungi > Ascomycota > Eurotiomycetes > Eurotiales > Aspergillaceae > Aspergillus > Aspergillus sp. MEXU 27854. The sequence goes on from JAGMTT010000002.1 coordinate 1,208,878, forward strand.
AATCGAGTACGTCAAATCAGCTCTGACGACCACAGCTCACCCTGGAAGCTCCCAAGGGAATTTCGCACGGGAACGCGATCTTGTGCCCTTATGGCATCTGCTTGCTCTTCTGCTAAGCGCGAAACATGATTTCGATATCGCCGAGCGCTCTTGTGAGGCTGCATTCGAGCAATTCCCTGCTGCTGTCACCTCGCTGGCCCACAAGGATCGACGCCCACAGAAACAACAGCACAGCACACAGGACTCGAACTCCATTGGCATGACACAAACCTTAATTCGTCAGCTACGAGGACGGGAGAAAGAACGCATCATCGAGACGCGCATGAGCCAACTGGCTTTCGTCGAAGTTATGGAAAGTCCCGAGGCGGCAGTCAATCATAGCGAGCAGCTGCTCGGCCTCTTTGCCACGCTCTTCGATAATCTGGACCTCGAAGCAGAGGACAAGATTACCAAGCCAAACCACCTGGTTCCCCCTAAGAGCTCAGCTGGTACCGTGAGAAGCTTCCGTGGCAGTATCTTTGGACGCCATAAGAAAGGAGAGTCCACAATCGCCTCCAGACCAGAGATTCCACACCCACCGTCTGTTCCGACCGAATCTCGTACAGACAACACGCCAGCGATACACGTGACAGATGAAGAGAAGGATGCCGCTCCTGAGACTTCCCAGACACTAGCCCGATCTGACTCGCGGAAACTCCGCAAGCGCAGCAGTACGCTTAAGAACCAAGATGCGACACATGTGAATGGGGATGGACACTCCCCTGTGGCAAGCGTAGACGGAACTAGGACCCCGCAGGCCAATGGCGAAGAGATCGCGGAGAAGGACATGGTAGGACTCGCCGTGTCCAGTGCAAACCAGGAACAGAGCGCAAAACAACAACTGCCGCCAGTGTCCCACAACATGAAACCCACACAACAGCCCCCTCCAGCCGGTCACTCAAAGCAACCACCGGTCCAAGACGTTCGCCTACCCACCTCCTATGGCTTTGACTCCCCGACTCGGGTGGTAACCAAGTTTCCGCTCACCCAGGCCCAACGCCATGCCCTCTGTATCCTGGTCAAGATTTGGCTTCTCATTGCCGGCCTGTATCGACGGGCGTCGCTGTTTGATGACGCCCGGGAAGCTTGTGAAGAAGCTTCCAAACATATCACTCGAGTAGAGGCTCTTGTGGCTGCACAAGATTCGTCCGCCCGAGGATTGCGGGAACGCGGATGGGGTGTACCACGGAGCTCAGAAGAGCTCTGGGCTGATCTCTACACCGAACAAGGATTGTTACTGAACGTGCAGTCGCGTCCTCACGAGGCGATGCAGCTTTTCGAGCAGGCCCTCATTCGCAACCCTGACCACCCAAAGGCCATCATTGCATTATCGAATCTGCTCCTCGACATCTGGGAGCAGATGCTACCCTTGGAGCCACCCGAGCCTGAGATCGAAACCGACATGTCGATGTTATCGCTAGTCCCGAAGCCGAGCCCGGCCTCGAAGCAAGACGACGCCAAGGAAGCAGACAGACAGTCGGCGATTGAAACGACACAGACCAAAACTCGTCAGGCGTCCTCATCCACAACGCCTGACGAGGAGCCGAAGCTCCTCAATCGTATCGCCGCTCGCGACCGAGCCTATGGCATGTTGTCGGCCTTGACCAAGCGGGGCACGTCGTGGGATAACACTGAGGCTTGGTACGCCTTGTCGCGAGCCTACGAAGCACAGGGCCAAATTGAGAAGCTGAAGGAGGTGCTGTGGTGGTGTATTGAGCTGGAAGACCGACGGCCGATTCGACACTGGTCTAACATTGGCTCCGGTGTCTATGTTCTCTAAGTAAATAAGGTCATATTTCGTTTTGCCTGTAGCCAGGGGCAACCGAAGGTCGTCCTATTTGTATTTCGTGCATTTCCAACAGTGTGATACCTCTTGTTGATAGATATCTACAGTTGATATGGCTTGTTTGAATGGGATCTTGTTTATGAACAGCGTTGAAATCAGACTAGCAATAGGACAACTTTATTTACACATCTCCCAGTGGGACTGCCTGGGAATCGGTCTGAACTAGATTTTCAGTCTCTAGCTATTCTTCACTGGCGGGGAGCCGCGACAGGGTTCCAGGCAGAGTACTTGGGGCGTGTGCTGCAAGAAAGGCGTTAGGAGTCAGTCGAAAAGGTAGGTCCGGAGAACTGACGTGGAGTAAGTCTTGAAAGCACCGCGGCTGAGGGTCAAGTTGGGACGGTGCTCAGGTAGCTCCCAGCTGCGAAGGCCGGTCTGCATGATCTTATCGGCGGTGGGAGGAGCATCGACCATGTACGAGATCCAGGCGTGCCTAAGAAATGCGGTTAGGAAGTGGCTTGACGCGCATGAGTGATATGACCGAAAACTTTACCAGCCAGGCTCGATCTGCGAGGGGTCGTATTCCTTCTGCTTGTAGTCGACCCATCGTGTCCGGACTGCAACCTTCGTCAACAGAGTTCCTCCCGTTCCATCCTGCGCATCACTCACGGGGCAGCTCTTCCTCCATGTTCTCGAAGTACTTGTTGCCGTAGCGGTCGACGCCAATCAAGGTACCGGCCTTGGTATCACCTGTCGTCGCACTTGCGTCAGTCACTCGTTCCCTCTTTTTCGGGTCTCGCGGCGCCAGTCCATACCAATATACTATTCATCCGAACCACGTCGCACAAAAGTAAGTCACCATTCAAAGAGACACCAATTGAGCCGACTCAGGGGATCCTGATCTCCGGGAGGAGCATACCTGCATTTGGTGACCATAGTCCTGGAGAAAGGGTGAAGGGTTAGCAAGGAGGGAAGCGGCGGGATTGGCAGACACAGGAACCAACCTTGAGGCCAACCCGTCTGAGGTTCCGCAGCGTCCGAAGAATGGTCGACATTGTGGGCGATCTGACAGCAGCAATGAGCTGGAGGTGGGATGGAGAGCGGAAAGACGGTCTTGTTCGATACTGTCGGTCGTTTCGGGGTCGCGCACTCGCTGGATCGGGACTAGCGTCTGGCGGTTTGCAGTGTTTGCATCCAATCGGGCGTCTCCAATTACAACTCTTTCTCTTGCTGCTACTGAAGTATTCGCCATTGCAGCTCCTCCATACCTTCATTCACTCCTCCTTCGCAGACACCATGCTGGGTCGCATCGGTGGTCAGGCAGCTCGTTGTGCCGTGCGCCGTCCCGTTGCGCGCCGGAAACTCTGCGAGCGCAAATTCTCGGCCTATTCCACCAGTACGACCTCCCATGCGCCCTCCGCGGCGTCGCCATTGGGAAGCATTACGGCTGAGTTGGACCGGGTGGCGCCGTGTTTTGAGGTCCCGGCGTCGAGGATTACCATTCTGGACTCTCCCGCCAGCTTTTACAGCACCCTCAAGGTGAGCCCCAGTGGATACCAGCCATGGGGACTCGGCAGTTCTGAACTAATTGGTAGGATGTAGGAGAAAATTCGCAACGCTCGCCGGCGCATCTACCTTTCGACATTGTACATTGGCAAGGCGGAACATGAGCTCATTGAAACCTTGGACCAAGCCCTGCGGGAGAACCCCGATCTTAAGGTCTCCATTCTGACAGACGCCCTGCGCGGCACTCGGGAAACGCCCAATCCGTCCTCCGCGTCGCTTCTCGCTTCGCTGGTCGCCAAACATGGCTCGGACAGAGTCGAGATTCGCATGTTCCACACGCCGAATCTGACGGGTCTGAGGAAGAAATGGATCCCAAGACGGATCAATGAGGGTTGGGGTCTGCAGCATATGAAGTTGTATGGTATCGACGACGAGATCATCCTTTCTGGGTAGGGCGACTTCCTAAACTCTGGAACGTGTGACTTGTATTAACGGGTAGTACAGGGCGAACCTCTCCAAGGACTACTTTACGAATCGCGTCGACCGGTACCATGTCTTCAACTCCAAAGAGCTAGCCGATTACTACGCGCGCATCCACCATGCAGTCTGCAGCCTCAGTTTCCAGGTCCTCCCAGATCCGCACAGCGCATCCGGCTATCTCCTGGACTGGCCGACAGCTAATGGCGCCCCGTCGCCCCTCGATGACGTAGAGAACTTCACCTCCTACGCATCGACGGTCCTGAACCCGCTCATCCAGCCAACCGAGAAAGCCGCCCTCGTGCCCAAAGACACGAGTCAGACTTATGTATACCCCGTGGCACAATTCACGCCGTTGCTGAAGCCGGACTCGTCGACTGAATTCCCCGCTGTTACCGCCATCCTCCGTCTTCTCTCCGGGCTCCCGGCATTCTCAGGTGCCCGTTGGCTGTTCACCGCCGGATACTTCAACATCCATCCTGTCCTTTCCTCCCTCCTGATCGCCAGCACCTCTACCTCGCATACCGCCTCGACGACCCGTGGCACCGTCCTCACGGCGTCCCCGTGGGCCAACGGATTTTACGGCTCACCGGGAATCTCCGGCATGCTTCCTGCCGCCTACACGCATCTGTCGGCCCGCTTTCTGGACCGAGTGGCGGAGGCACAGCGGACCAACTCCATTGAATTGAAGGAATGGCGCCGCGGGACTGTCGGCGAGCCGGGCGGCTGGACCTACCATGCGAAGGGGCTGTGGATTACCCTCCCCAAGGAAGAGCATCCTAGTCTGACTTTTGTTGGGAGTAGCAATTACACCAAGCGCAGTTACAGTTTGGACCTTGAAGTTGGCGCTTTGGTGGTCACCGGCGATCAGGAATTGAAACGCAAGCTGGCCGCGGAGACCGAGTGCCTGCAGCAGCATTCGGAGACCATCTCGCGGGATGACCTGCGGAAGACGGAGAGGCGGGTCAGTTGGAACGTGCGTCTGGCGATGTGGATTGTAGAGAAGGTGGGGGGTGCGTTATGAGTTTGGATCTGGATTGCGCGTCGATAGAACTTGTATACCCATGTACTATAGAGCTGTGTACAGTGTACGATCTGAGGATAAACATACGTACTTGATTTGTTCTATTGTAGTGCCACCATCCTGGCGGCAATCGTAGTCAGATCACCATCTGCTAATTTACATGCAGCACCTGCACTAATACCGCTCAGATGAACCGAGCACATCCATCATGCGCTCAATAGACTTTGCATATATCGCCACTGCTTTCATCTTGAGAACCGTCAACTCAAGAGAGCCCGCGTTTCTGGCCACAAAGTCCGTGTATCCATCGCGCACGGTGCGGTTGAGATTGACCTTTCGCACCCCAAGGGCGACAGCCCTCCGGAACAGAGCATCGCTGACCGGATGGGTGCCGTGCAGAACCAGCGGAGCCAATCCAGAGACCCGTTCCCCAATGGCCGCAAGCCTGGACACGCATACTGTGATCAGCCTGTGCGTCGTTGAAGATGATTCCCTACCAACAGCCATTCAGCGACAAGAAAACACATACCGAGCAAGATCCCACAACTCGTCCGCTCCGCCAGCTGGGTACCCTCCATGGATGTTTCCAAACGACGGCGCTAGAAACTGAGCCCCCGTTCTCCGAACGAAGGATTCGGCCTCCTCCGGTCTTGTGAGTACCATGTCCAGGTCCACAGACGGCAGACCGTCCTCGCCGCCCTCAATCCGCCCCATCTCAGCCTCCACCGTGATGTTGAGCTCGCGGGCCCGGTCCACGATAGCTCTGCAGTAGCGAACGTTTTCTTCCTCGTCCAGGGCCGACGCATCCACCATAATGGAGTCGAAGGGAAGCGTCAAGGCTAGTTCCACGTCTTCGGGGTTGACGCAATGGTCCAGGTGGACTGCAATGGGAACCGCAGCTGCGTGGGCTGCCCTGACCACATAGTGAACGAACTCTGGGCCCTGAAAATGCAGCGTCCACGGGAAAAGCTGGATAATGGCTGGGGAGCGTTTGGCCTCGGCCGCCCGGATCACAGCCAAGACTCCGTCATCGTTGTAGCTGGCTCGTGGTCAGTGGGATGGGGAGACAGTCGTTCGGGAAACTGGTCACTTGATACGAACCAATTGATCGCCGTGACAGCGTAACTGTGTTTGCTGGCGTGAGAGAGTATTCGCCACGTTGTGTTGCTAGCCGGATAAGCACTTTGATTGGAAGCCATTGCAGTGTTGGGATGCATTCCACAAAACGTACCTTTTGGTCTACTTTTGAGGCCGTCGGCGATGATATAGTACAGTTGCGGCAAGGCTCCGTCGGCTGCAGCCCGCTCATACTCAGTTTACCTAAAGAGTAGCGGAAAGCAGCCGAGAGCGGCGCTCATCCACAAGTCACATCAACTCTATAACTTAAGTCTGCATAGGTGGAGATAGATTGCTTTCTATTCATGAAACTGAGTTGCTTTTAAGGCCGAAAATGAAAACATATCTACCGTGATCATAAATCATCCGTACGCCGGAACCTCTTCCAATCAAAAGATCATCACTGTTCGTTACGGCACTCTATGCCCGTCCCGGCACTCTGCCAGACACCTTGGCCGGACCCAGGCCCTGGCGAACCTCGTCCAGCATGCGCATGCCAATGACCTCGTTGCCATTCTTGCCGCGCTTCGCCTTGGCGCCCTTCCGCTTCACCTGTGCGCTGGTGTTGTCGTCCCAGCTGGACAGGAAGTCGTCCATGATGTTGTTGAAGTTATGCCGCGGGGCGACGGCCTCGCCGTTGGCATCGATCAGGCTGGGAGCCTGCGACGACGCCGTCGACATATCGGTCATTCCCGTCATGCCCGTCATCCCGCTGACCATGGACATGCTGTCATCGTACTCGTCCTCCTCATCCAGCGCATACAAAGCCTCGACGCGGTCGAACCGGTCGTCCAGCAGCCGGTGGCCCTCGGTACGCGCCAACGACGACGACGTCATGGAATAGGCGGAGGGGTTGGTCAGGGCACCCTTGCGCTTCTTGCGCCGGATGGGCGTACCGCCCGCGGTGAAGACGGTCGAGGCGAGGGTGCTCCGCTGCTCGGACGGAACAATGCTCGGCGGGGCCACGGGCGCAGCCTTGCCCTTGGACTCCTTCTTGAACTTGGCGAACTCGCGCATCCACCCCTGGTCCTCGGGGTGCATGTCCGGCGCGGGCTCGTCATGGCTCGGTAGCTCACCCGGCGCCACGTCCTTCTTTTCCACCTGCACCGTGCTGGGCTGCACAGGCGCTTTCTCTGTGGCGTCCGACTCCCACCCCTCGTCGTCGTCTTCCTCGTCGAAAAGCGTATCCTCCCAGTCACCTGGGTCCATTTCCTCCGCCTGAGCCGTCAGCTTCCCAAACACATCGTCCTCGGCATCCTCGTCGACAAACTCCTCATCTTCCAGCGCCTCCAGCACCTCCCGCAGACGGGGATCCATGTTCGGCTGGAACCCGGCAATGGCGTCGGGGACGTTCTGTTGATCCTGGTACGTGGGCTTGCGAGAATACGAGGTCGTCGTGGACCGCATCTCTGACCCGTAGACACTGCCGCCCGGCCCACCAAACTCACTCGCCGAGTCGTCGAGGGAGACGCCCCGCAGCGCATCCTCCAGCTTCACTTTCCGGTCCTTGCCCTTGGCCTTGGCCTCGACGAAATACGAGTTTCCGCCGCCGGTGCCCAGCTCGCGCAGATGCTGCATGTAGTCATATTCGGTGTCGTCGTAGTAGATGCCGTAGTTGGCGGCTTCACCTTCGTTCTTGCGGACTCTGTCCGAGCCGAACTGGCTGGCGAGATCGGACAGGTTCTCGGCGCGTTTGGCGGATCGGGAGGAAGTCACCGAGGCGGCGCTGGACGGAACTGGCGCCGCGGGGCCGGAGACTTGGTGGAGGACGCGGTCGTCCGCATCGGGGTCGTGAATGGCAGGGTCATGTTGGGAACGGTGGAAGAGCTGGTATGTGGTGGCATTTTTCTTGTCGCTGGTGGGGTTAGCGGAATGAGACTGATTGAGTGCATTGGTAGGAGACTTACATCCACTGCTTTCTGGGCGGCATTTTGTCGGGCCTCGAGGAGTGAAGAGCGTTGATATGTCTGATGGAGATGATTTGGGCGAAAAATGAAGAAAAAGTGGGAGGGGCGATAACGGTCACGTGCGACTTATCAGTCCGCAAGGTGTTGTGCAGTGTTTATGCAGGGGCGTGTGTGCTGCTGACTCATGCTCTTATCTTATCCGTGGCGGGGTGCCAACTCAAAATTATTAATCTTTTTCCTCTCTTCTTCTCCGTTCATCTCCTCCATCTCTCAACCTTCCCTTCACTCTCACCCTCAGGGAAGGTCAGTTTCCTCTCCTTTTACTTCAGATCCCCTCCCTAACACATCTATAGTCACCATGGTTCTCGCAAAATCCAAGAACAACGTGGGGCTGGGCTCCAGCCTCATGAACGACCGGTTCGGCAAAGGCAAGGCCTCGAACATGAAGAAAACCTCGCACAATGCCTCCATCGCGCGGAAGGACATGCACGGCGAGACCTACCTCACGCCCGGTCACCAGGAGGCCTCGTGGGTGAAGATGCGCAGTATCACGGAGCAGGCCGCCCTCGATGAATTCCTCAGTACCGCCGAGTTGGCCGGCACCGATTTCACCGCCGAGAAGATGAACAACGTCAAGATCATCCACACCGACCAGAAGAACCCCTACCTGCTGTCGGCGTCCGAGGAGAAGTCCGCCATCAAGAAGCACCAGAAGAACAAGGGCCGGCTCACCGTGCCCCGCCGGCCGAAGTGGGACCAGTCGACGACACGCCAGCAGCTCGAGTTGAGCGAGAAGGAGAGCTTCATGGACTGGCGGAGGGGTCTCGCCGAACTGCAGGAGAACAACGATCTTCTCATGACGCCGTTCGAGCGGAACCTGGAGGTCTGGCGCCAGCTGTGGCGAGTGATTGAGCGCTCCGACCTGGTCGTGCAGATCGTCGACGCCCGCAACCCGCTGCTCTTTCGGTCCGAGGATCTGGAGACCTACGTCAAGGAGATCGACCCCAAGAAGCGGAACCTGCTCCTCGTGAACAAGGCGGACATGCTGACGGAGAAACAACGAGAGGCGTGGGCGGACTACTTTGTGCAGAACAACATCAGCTTCCGGTTCTTCTCGGCTCACCTGGCCAAGGAGCGCAACGAGGCTCGTCTGCTGGAGGAGAGTGGCTCGGACGAGGAAAGCGACGCGGAGCTGGCCGAGCCCACCAAGTCGTTGAACCTCCAGGACGCAGCCGAGGCGCCCCCGTCCCGCCCCACGGACATCCTCGACGTCGACGAGCTCGAGGAGCTCTTCCTCTCCAACACGCCTGACACGCTCCCGGACAGCGACAACCCGGACGCGCCCACCAAGCAGAAGACGATCATCGGTCTGGTGGGTTACCCCAACGTCGGTAAATCCAGCACGATCAACGCGCTCCTCGGCGCCAAGAAGGTGTCGGTGTCGGCCACGCCCGGTAAGACCAAGCACTTCCAGACGCTCTACCTCTCGCCGGAGATCATGCTGTGCGACTGTCCCGGTCTGGTGTTTCCGAACTTCGCCACGACCAAGGCCGAGCTCGTGTGCAGCGGCGTGCTGCCGATTGATCAGCAGCGCGAGTTCCTGGGCCCGTCGGGGCTGGTGGCGCAGCGCATCCCCAAGCACTTCCTGGAGAACCTGTACGGTCTGAAAATCCACACCCGGCCGCTGGAAGAGGGCGGCACGGGCATCCCGACGGCGAACGAGCTGCTCCGCGCGTACGCCTACGCGCGCGGCTTCGCGACGACAGGCCAGGGCCAGCCGGACGAGTCGCGCGCGGCGCGCTTCGTGCTGAAGGACTACGTCAACGGCAAGCTGCTCTTCTGCCACCCGCCGCCAACGCCCGAGGGCGCCGACCCCATCGACCCGGACCAGTTCAACGCCGAGCTGTACGACATGGCGCATCTGCCGCCGCGGCGCCAGGCCATGCTGGCCAAGGCGATGCAGCTGGAGGGCGGTAGCGGGGCCGCGGACGACAACGACTCGGAGATGCTGGCGCAGCCCGCGCAGCCGGGCACGCTCTCGCAGAACGTCGACAGCGGGTTCTTCCGGCGCGGCGGCCAGGCGTCGGCCGGCCACTACACGCTGCCGTTCAACGCGGCGTACACGGAGCAGGGGCAGCAGATGCGCAAGGGGCTGACGGGGCGCAAGGAGCGCATGATGGTGGCGCTGGAGCGCGGGGTGGACGTGTCCGAGGTGCGCGGGTCGTCCAAGAAGCATTTCAAGGGGAACAAGCGCCGGGCCAAGACCAAGCGGGTCAAGGACGCGGATGACTTTTGATGCTCGCGGGCGAGTGTGTTTTGTGTTTCATGGGGGAGATGGTTGGGTCTATGGGTACAAAAGTCTAGATATGGAGTTTGTTTATATTTGCACGAATGGATATGAATACATCATGACTCGGGTTTTACGTGGTGCTGTACTTGATATCATTCTTTTCATAACAGAATGCTATATGTAACGAAATCCGTCAATACATCAGCAACTATCTACAGATGAGACTTGGGGGCGGTAAAGCCCGCAGCGGAGAGGATGCGCTCGCCCTGTTCGCGCTGCCAGGTGAGCTTCTGGACGACGGCGTCGCGGCGGGCGCGGTTCTCGCGGCGGCCGAGCTGCTGGAGGTGGACCTCGTCGGGGCCGTCGGCGATGCGCAGGGTGCGGATCATGGCCCAGAGGTTGGCGAGCGGGGTGTCCTGGCAGACGCCGGCGGCGCCGTAGGCCTGGACGGCGCGGTCGATGACGGTGAGGGCGGTCTGGGGCACGAGGACCTTGGCCTGGGCGATCTCCTTGAGGGCGGACTTGGCGTTGCCCTGGTCGATCTTGATGGCGGCGTTGAGGACGATGAGGCGGGCGGCGTCGATCTCGATGCGGGAGCGGGCGACCCACTCGAGGATGACGCCGTGGGCGGCGAGCGGCTGGCCAAAGGTCTTTTTGCGGTCGTCGTTGATGCGGGCGATGAGCCACTCGAGGGCCTTCTCGGCGGCGCCGATGGTGCGCATGGCGTGGTGGATGCGGCCGGGGCCGAGGCGGCCCTGGATGATCTCGAAGCCGCGGCCCTCGCCGAGGATCATGTTGGCGGCGGGCACGCGCACGTTGGTGAAGGTGATGTGGCCGTGGCCGTGGGGGGCGTCGTCGTAGCCGTAGACGGACAGCATGCGGTGGATGGTGATGCCGGGGGTGTCGGCGGGGACGAGGATGACCGACTGCGAGTTGTAGGCGTCGGCGTTGGGGTTGGACTTGCCCATGACCAGGTGGATCTGGCAGCGGGGGTCACCGGCGCCGGAGGACCACCATTTCTATCACCGTCAGGGACTGGGGAAGGCAAGGAGAGGGAATCAATAGGCCACTGGACGTACCGATCCGTTGAGGACGTATTCGTTGCCCTCGCGGCGAATGTTGAGCTGGATGTTGGTGGCATCGCTGGAGGCGACGTCGGGCTCGGTCATGAGAAAGGCGGAGCGGATCTTGCCGGCGAGCAGGGGGGTGAGCCACTGCTGCTTCTGGGCGTCATTGCCGTACTTGGCCAGGACTTCCATGTTGCCCGTGTCGGGGGCGGCATTATTCGTGGCCTACGTTGTGAGCGGGACATCGATAGAGGGGTCGGTACACGGGGATATACCTCGGAGGCCAACTTGCTCTTGCCCAGGTACTCGGCCATCAGACCATACTCGAGGTTGGAGAAGCCAGCACCCTGGGAGAAGTGGTTCTTGGGGAGGAACATGTTCCAGAGACCGAGCTTCTGGGCCTTGAGCTTGAGCTCCTCGAGCACGGCGGGGGTGGTCTTCCATCGCTGCTCACCCTGGCCGAGCTGCGCGGAGAAGAGCGGTTCGGCGGGGATGCACTCTTTGTCGACGAATTCCTCGACCTACAGGACCAGAGAGTCAGTGAGGGTCATATAGTATGGAAGGATGATGGAGTACCAGGTCGAGGGTCTTTTTGGCCCGTTCGCTGACAAAGGGCTGGGCGATGGGGGGGATACGGGTGGAGGCCGACATGATGGTAGATAGAATTAGTAAAGGTATGAGAGGATCTGAGAATGAGAGAGGGGAAGAAGAGAAGAGAGGAAAGAGAGAGGAAGATATAGAGAAGATGAGAAATGCGGAGTTCAAGCCGAGTTGTGGAGAAGCAGCCGAAGCGCAGTTGGACCTCGGCTGTTCATTATTCAGCATTTCACCCTCAGTATATGGTATGATCATTCTACTATTAGTATTATTATCATAGTAGTAGTAGTAGTAGTAGTAGTATACTGGAGATGAGTGTATAACCGGAAAGTCATCAGGCATGACAATAAGTCAATTCATAAGAATCGGTAATAGAGTACAAACAATCCATCCATCCCCAGCCCAGAACCCATCCCAACCCAGATAGATAATAACACAACCGTCAATCATCAGAATCATGAGAAACCAGAACAGAACAGATCAAGAACGCCATGCGCCTTCAAACCAGGCCCTATTTCTCCTCCGACCGAGCTCCCTCGGCCGACGACTGTTCGAAGCTCTTCTTGCCGAGTTTGGCGAACAGCGATTGGGGTTTGCCGGCACTATATCGTCAGTCAGTCTCATTGGGACAACAGTGGTAAAAGGAAGGAAGGAAGAAAGAAAGAAAGACATACTTCTTGAACCGCTTCCCCTTGAGATCACTCAGCTTCTTCGAGCACGGGCTCATGATGTCGTCCGACGGGGAGACGTAGCTCGCTTGTTGTCTGTCTCGTCAGTACTAGGTAGGATACGTCGTCCGGATCAGAAGGACACTCACTTGTCACCGTTCTCCAGCTTCCCCTGCAGCACCTGGCGATGATACTCCATCGAGTTGATCTTGGCGGGGGCGGCCTTGAGATCCGAGGCTTTGTCGTGGCTGACCAGGTGGGTATTGGGGGAGCGGGCGCTCAGCGGCTGCGAGTCCATTTTCTTCTGTAGAGGGTGTAGTTGACGTGCAATAGAGTGCAATCGAGTGGGAGTGGAGGTGATAGAGAGGTAGAGGTAGGTAGAGTGGTTGTGATGAAAGGAAGGAGGAGGAGGATAAGAAAGAAAAATCCCGTCGATTGTTGTCATGGCAACCACATCATCATCCTTTGTATCATCTACTATTCTACCCTGTACTATTCTATCATTCTTTATGATCCCTACAGAGTAGAGACTGTCGATCAAACAATGAGTCATGTAGACATGCGGGAATTGCCACTGGTGAATGATGTTGATGTGTTGTTTACTCGTACACTCCTCCCGCACAACATGCATCACCATCAGCATCACAGCGGCTATACACTGATAGATCCTCTTCGTAGTTCTACAGACTCTACACAATCCTAAGCATGTCTAGGAATATATTCAGCCATGGCCAGACGCAAAATCACCCTCGGTGGCCCTAATGAAACCACCCGCGCAGTCAACCAGACTTACGCATGACCGCCCTCTTGGGGGGTCGATACCTGGCTGGCCTGTGGGACCGCCGCTGCTGGACATCCGCGCCGTCGACATCGACCCCGTCGCGGGTGACCGCACCGGTCCTGTTCGGGATGGCTTCATCCTTGCGTCGGGTGCTTTGCAGCGAGTGCCTGTCTTTTCAAGACTCCCAGAGCGTGTGTTTGACATGGTGCCCGGTACGCTCTCTGCATGTTGCGTCGACGATGATGACGATGTGTGTCTGGTTGCGGTGTTTGCCCTGCCGGTCAGGACCATGAAGAGCGTGAATGGCCCGACGCTCTTCTGTTTGATGCTGACGCCTCTTGCCGACAGTGTCGGCGTCTATCGACGAGTCGGCCTTTTTGCGTTCAAGCAGGATGCTCCGACGTGTTGGCATGGGCTGTCGAAGAGGGCAAAGACGCTGAGAAAACTGAAGAGACCCAGGTAATTAAGATTGTCTGAGGTACATCGTCCACAGTACAAACCACCATAATATACACATAATCCTCATGACAATGAATCATCCGTCGTCCATGGTATCTAATCGTAACAAATCAAAATCCACAATCACCTCAACTCCACGCCAGCATCGCCCTCGCCCTCAGACTCCTCAGACCCCTCAGACCCCTCCTCAGCCTCGCGTCCTCCGTCCATCACCGGCGGACTACTCCGCGAGCGAAGATGCGACGGCGTCACCTCCGGCATCGACAGAGCCGAATCATCCTTCTCCGCCTCCACAGGGCTCGCCGCATCATCCGACGTCGGTGTCGGCGGCGAATACGCAATCGTCGGACTCAACGGCGCCGCGTCCTGCGAGTCTTCCGAGATGTTCCGTCGATGCCCGGCCCCCGTGGTGGTGCCACCGCGGTACGACGACGTCGGCCGCGTCGAGCTCGGACTCACGGACGGAGACTCGAACGGGGGCGACGACGACCGCAGGCTGTACGACCGCGCGACCATGTTCTGCACGCTCGGGAAGTCAATGTAGCTGCTGACCGTGCCGCGCGAGAACAGCACCAGCGCAAAGCAGAACAGCACCATGATGCTCTGAATCACCGAGACCCGCTTCTGGAACACCAGCTCGTCGGCGAGCACGCCCAGCTGCGCGCTGATCGAGTAGATCTCCTGGTGGTATTGGATGCGCTGGTGTTCGAATTCCAGTGCCACGCTCTTCCACACCTGGTCGTACTGCTCCCGGAGCTGCTTCAGTTCGTTCAGCACCGTCCCGTTCAGGCCCTCCAGGAAGGTAGACGTCTTGGCGAGCTGGCGTCTCTCGACCTTATTGAACGCGTCGCGCAAAATCCGCGACTGCTCCTCAATGTAGAGCAGCGAGAGCGTCGAGTTGGACTCCAGCATCTGGAGCCGTTTGTTGACGGACTTGAAAAAGGACTCCTGCGTCGTAGGGTTCGGCGACGGCGGTTGCGTCCCTGTCGGCCTCGTCGCTTCAGGCGGCGTCATCTGCTCTTCTTTAGAGACATTCGGTTTGGAGTCAGCCTCCACCGTCGCATTATGCGTAGCGGTTTCAGCCACCGTCGTGGTATGCGCGGCTGGGGGAGACGAATCTGCATTGCCGCCAGCGGGCACTGTAACTTTCTGTTCATCGGCAGGTGCCTTGGATGGTGCGTCCGCGATGGCCGGGGACTCTTTCGTGTGAGGCGTCGATTCCAACACTTCTGCAGCCGCTTGTGCAGCCGCGTCCCCTGCCGCAATATGCACCGCTCTATCATGCGCGCTGCACATACCAAGCGGCGCCAACGCACCCCAGAGCCGGGCTTCCGCTTCAGCCCCTGGATTGGGACAGATATTCTCCGTCTGGTGGCCAGCAATTGCCCCATCAACCGAGTCGCTCTCCACAGAACCGCCCGTCGCCGGCGGCTGAGATTCTTTCTCGTCCAACCGGCCAGCCGACGGATTGACCTCTTCATGTGACGCCTCCGAAACCTCGTCATCGCCGCGACCCGCCTCCCCGTCATGCTTGTACTCCTCCAGCATCGTCGTCCCATGCACGCGAATCAGACTGACAGGGCAGTAAAACTCATTCCCGTAGTGCGTCAAAAACTCGATCCGCAGATACCGCGCCCAGATTAGCGGATTGCTCACCGCGAACGCCTGGACCTCACGTGTATTCCGTGCCTCGTAGACGCCCAGCTCGCGCCACTGGTCCGGCTTGGCCGGGTACCGGTCTGACACACTCACCCGAAACGTGTGGAAGATGGAGCTGAAGAACTCGTAGTTGGCGAGGACGACCGTGTCGACCAGGATATCGTCGCACAGCTCCAGGATCAGGAACTTGTTCTTCGCCCGACACTCGTTCAGCATGTAACTATCCTTGTTTTCGATCAGCACCGACGACGACCCCTTGCACTCGGGATTCGTCTTGAGCACCGTCGCCGCGCAGTCAAACGACGCATAGTTGAACCGCTCCTTGCACGTCGTTCCCGCATCTTTGCCCCGACGCGCCACTCCCTGCGCCGGCGGCTCGTCGCCCGCTGGGCTCCCTCCTTCGCCTCCAGCTCTTGCATCCCTGCCGGCCCCCTTCGTCTCGACTGGCACCTGCGCGCCCCACGCCGTCGGTTTCGCGGGGTCCGCCGTGTCGGCGCCGAACCCACCGAAATCCAGCTCGATCTCGACATCCTCGCCCAGTGAATCGAGCGCGTTATTGATGCCCGTCGGCCGGCGACGGTCTTCCTTGCCAGCTGCGCCTGCGCGCCGGCTCCCGCCCACGTTCTCGGCCGACTGGCCCACCTTGGCGAGGTTCTGTTTTTTCCAGTCTTCGAAGGAGAGGAAGTTAGCATTGTCGAGTAGAGAGTCGGTGTCGGCGTCGGCGTCGGGTCGGTCGTCCGAGGGACTGGGGGCTGTGGTGGTGGTCGCCGTCGTTGTCGGGGTCGTCGATGGCTCGGAGACGGTGACGGAGAGAGGATCCGCCGCAGGGGTGGCAGCACTACTGTCCCATCGGGTCTCAACACATATCGGCCACTGGATGAACCCGGCCTCGACGTCCCGCCAGTTTCGGGTCAGACAGATCGGCGGAGAGGACTCGGCGATGGTGCCATCGATCCAGGAAAAAATCAGACCGGCTAAGGGGAGGGATGTTGCGCTAGTCCAGACCGCGGCACGCATGATGAGCGCTCGCAATCAGACGAAAGTGATGGGCGTCTTGTTCTGGAGTTCTCAAAGGTGACGACAACACAGATGGTGCGATTGTTGTGTCACTGTGCTAGAGATGGGTCGTCGCGTAGGCATGGTCTAGAAGGGCATTCGGTCAGGGGGATGAGAGATTTCACGACGATACATATAGACCCATACCGTGCGTCCAGAACTGGTGACAGATTAAGCCGCCGAGGACTCGACGAGAATTAACACAAAGTACGGGCGGTACCGTTGATGAAGCGGAAGAAAGAAAGATAAGAAGAATGCGGACCCGCAAAGTGTCTTCTCCGCACGGGGTCGCTCACCGCCTTCCTTGCGTCATCCACCACCACTACAACCATCTAGTTTGTACCTCTTGTATAACTTCATTTGCAATACACTACATAGTATGCAGATACGAGAATCACTTTTGGATTGTATTTCCAGATGCTAGCTAATTCCGTCCCCTGCACAACCCATTCCTCCCGTTCCGAGCGATTACAGTACACAGAATCCAGTCCAGTACATCGTAGGCCCTGGTACATGAAGAACGAATGAGTTGACCAAGACAGTCGCTTTTCCCGTAGCTTTTTCGACTTTTTCTGGTTGGCGAAGAAGTGCGAATCCATCACCTTCCTTCCACCATCACGTCCGCTCTGCGTCCAAGTCCAACCTCAAGTTGACCCATTTTCGGTCGATTGATCCCAGTGAAACTTTCAATCCTCCCAAATCACAAACATTCCCATCCCCTTGGACTATCAATGGAGTCCCTTGTGAACTGCTCCTCACCATCGCGCTTTGTTGAAGGTAGTTATATTATACAGGAGTGGAAAAGAAAACATGCAATGTCGAAGTGTGCGGAGGTCAGGTACAAAAAGATCTATGAACGGTAGAATGAAGATGCGGTCACGGTCTTGGTGCCGAGACCGTTCGAGCGCGAGGGAGAAATGCCCCAAATGGTAGCAGGTGAAGAGGAATGAGAATGAGAATCAAAGAAGAACAGCAGAATGAAGTATGTAAATTTTCATTATGTTTTTCTTCTCCCCTATTCAAAGTGCGTATGATGCAGGACAACCCAAGGAGCAGAACGTCGGCGCAGACGGGAAGCGATGGCCAAATGGGCGGCTAGAGGTGCAGGTCATGCCAGCCCCCGACGAGATCGAGATCCTCGTCGATGCTGCCGTCATAACCATTAGACGTCTTGGTCGATTTCGGGCTCTCGGGAGACTCGCGCCGCCAGCCCTTCTCGAGGAAGGGGCGGCGACGACGCTCGGGGGTCGTGAGGTTTTCTTTCTTCGCCCACGAGCCATAGTCAAACCCGGACGATCCCAGGCCCCAGTCACGCCGCCAACTCATGTTGTTCGGTGTCTTCTTGGGAGTAAAGGGGCTCGGCGCCGGCTTGAAGTTTCTTCTCTTGTCGCCGAGGGCCGCCCACTTATCCATGTTGGACTTCTTTGGGGAGCTGTGCGAGACATGCAGGGCCGACTTCGGAGGCATATTCTCCGCAGTTGTCTTGGAGAAGTCGCACAAGGCGGGGACAGCAGTGGCCTGAGGCTGGACCTGTACATTCAGGACAGAGGAGCCCTGAGCTTCACGAAGACCGGGCAGCGGACCAGACAGCTCCGGTCCACTGCTCTCATGGCTCCAGCTGCGGGCGTTCTGCTCACGACGTTGCTGCAGAACTGTATCCTCGCCTTCGGATTCCTCCTCCTCGTCCCACAGATCGCTCCAGCTCTTCGAGATTTGCTCGTCCTTCTTGCGGCCGAAGACCATCGACAAGGAGGGCAAGGGCTTGGCGGCATGGCTAGGCAGAGACCCAGTGATCGGAACCGGATCCGAAGGCGGGGGGAATCGAGGTGCCGCCTTGCGGAAAGCCGAAGAACGGTACGAATCGCCCAGACTGGACTCCAATACGGAAGCCACCGAGGGGGTGCCTTGGTGGACCGAGAACCACGAGGTACCAGCGGTCTCGGAGGGCGGGAAGAGATCCTCGGAATAGCTCTCGGTGTCGGGAATGGCGGAGAGTTGCCGAATCGCCTGCGGGGGGCTGGTCTGGAGGGCCTTGGCCCAGGGGAACGAGTCGCCCTGGTTGACCTGCGGACTCTGAATGGAAGGAGTCCGGAGGGGCTCCCGGTTGGCACTGGCGGGAACGACCTCACGCTCGTCGGTGCAGAACTCATCCAACGCCTCATCGTCGGTGGTGAAGGAGACGGCTCGCAGAATGGCATCCCGGATGCCAGAAAGCGAACGCTTCTCGGGGTCAATCGCCAAGGCCAGTCGCAGAATCTCGAACGTATCCTGAGACATGTTGGGGAAGATGTCGAAGAGCGATTGCCGATCCCGAACGTAGTCGGCGAACAGGATATCAGACTCGGTCGGCGTGGCAAAAGGGTTCCGAGCAAAGAGAACGTTGAGCAAGCAGATTCCCACCGCCCAGAGATCAGCCTTGGCGGGGGAATAGCCATTGTTGGTGGGCTCATACTGCTCGGGAGCCATGTAGCGATCACTTCCGACACAGGCCTCCTGACACCATGCTTCACGGGTGGCCAAGCCAAAGTCGCCAAGCTTCATCGATCCGTCTTGCATCAGAAAGATGTTTTCCGGTTTGATATCGCGATGATACAAGCCGTTCTCATGCATGAACTCGACTGCACTAAGGAGCTGCAGCATGAACTCACGCACGTGCTCCGTCTCGAGGGGACCACGGTTGAGCCGGATGGCTTCGTAGAGATCACCGTTCGCGCAGTACTCCAAAACAAGGTACATGTGGGTGTCAGTCTCAAAGGAATGGATGAGATTGACGATGTTTGGATGGTATGCGAGACGTTTGTGACAGTACAACTCTTCGAAGCGGGATTCGGCCGACATGACGATGGGAGAATCACCCGTGGGGGCCTTCAGCAGGCACTTGATGGCAACATCGTTGCCAGTCTTGGTATCCGTGGCCAAGAAGACCATGCCAAAGGATCCATGGTTCAGCGGAGCAACTGTGCGGAAGCGTCCATCAAGGAGTTGTCCTTCAACGAAACTGTTCTTGAAGCACTCCATGGCGGATAGACACGGGGTGATGAAAGCCGTAGTCGGTGTGATGTAGAGACGAATGAAGCTCGACTGGCCTCACTGCCGAACGATGTTCAGTGAGGGGATGCAAGAAATCGAACCACCAAGGTAGTGAACAGATGACCGTCCTGCGATTCCAACAAGACCTAAACCGCCGAAGGAGACCAAAGAAAAAAAAAAGAAGAGGAGATCAGATGTCGAAAAGAAAAAGACGAAGGAAACGAAAAATAATCAGGCGCTGGTCGACTCAAAGTTTCATATAAATATGGGAGTGGTGATATGGTCACAAAAGAAAATCGAACGAGTTGGCGCGGGGCGCGATTTCGAGAGTAGGAGACGCTAGGAAAGTGTAAAGACCGTTATGTGTTCATCTGTTTATCGTTTCAAGAATGATAGGGCCGAAAGCCAAGTGAGAAAAGACGAAAGAGTGTCTTGTAGCGAAGAGTCGATGTCCGGCAGCTAAAAGGCGGCGGAGCGAAGAGAAGCAAGTCGAAAGAAGAGGGACAATAAACGCTGCGTAAATATCGTAACCAGGATGCCAAATGTATAAACAGAAGTCTCGTAACGTGACCTTCGAACACCAGGCTGAAGGGCAAGGGAGGACGTGACTCGGGGGGCGGATGTGCGGTTATAGGATCATCAGGTGTCCCGAGCGAGTTGAAAGGTCCAAGCTGGGCAGAAGACGATATAGAAGGAGACCGAGGCTGTGGACGACTGGTATAGGGCGTCGTTCGTCCGAGCGCTGGACGGGGGAGCACCAGATACCAGCAGCCGGCCCAGGTGGAGCACACGGGCGATAGGACGGACCACTAGACGACCTCGAGACGATCACAGCACGCAAGCACACTCTCACACGTAATGGCTGGATGTAATTGAGACACGAGAGGCTTTCGGCAGTCGAATTGACAGCTGTACAGGGCTGTGGGTCCGCAGTGACTTGGGAGGTCGTTGGTTGCTTATGAGTCACGGGAGGTGTTCGGAAGATCAGGAACGGGACGGGTGGCAACAGGAGCAAGAGAACCTCGTGGCCTGACGAACAGATGAAACGGAGGGATCTGAACGAGGCGAGGAGATGTCGAGAGACTCTGCACTGGTTTGTTCGTATGAGGCAGACGAGATGAGGGGATCCCCAATGAGAGGAGTTGAGCTGAAGGTGGTCTGATAAGAGAGGCGACGGAGAGGTATGGAAGGGAGACGATCGGACGGAAGGACGAACGAGAGGGAAGAAGAGATGGGAGGTGAAGCGGACGAAGGAAGCTGAGGGGCAAAGAGAGAGAGAAGGACGTAGGATGGAGGTGAGGATGAAGGGGAACGAGAGGAAGGAGAAGGAAGAGGGAGGAAGTAGGAAGTTGGCAGGAGGAGGTAAGAGGTAGGATGACGAGACGGCCAGGAGCGATAGGGATAAGGAGGAGAGATAATGATGGGGGGGGGCGATGGTCCTATGAATGGAACCCACCGGGACTCGGAACCTTGAGTCACGGGCGGCGATGGCGAGAAGGCGCCAGAAGCTGCTGGTGATTGGTCTCATTGGTCCCATGGATATGTTACGATACCACTATACTGCATGCGGTTAGACGACGTGTTTCCTCGTGGTATTGCCCGTACTGATGATCATGCAGACGCTTCCGGCCAGACAGTCCGCCCCACACCCTCTTCGCTGCCCCCCTGAATGATTCACCAGCAAGTCATGCTGTGTGTCGGTATCCGGATTGTGATTCTCATCCATTCTAGAAGATCCTACATGTCAGTGCATTCCTGTTGTCGTTACGATCCGCTGTCAGGTGTGGAATGTTCCTTCAATGGATTCGGATGATTCCACTACTTGGGGGAGAAACCCAGAGGGTCCTCTGGAGACGAGCAGGAGGAGGATTAGGTATTCACTAGTGAGATCCCCAGAATCGACATGCCATGTGGACGGCATTGAGGCCAACAAGTGGTTCCCGGCCAAGTAAGTTTGGATGATCCAGCTTTAGTGTCTAATAGTTGGGGAACCTCCAAATACCGCGGTGGTTGCTCTGTCACCAGGGGAATGTGCAGTTGAATAACCTTGGAGATTGTAAGAATCCATCAATGAAACTTCATAACTTTCTAGGAGCATGAGCACAGGTACCGACGAGGTACAGTTCTCCTGCCCGATAGCTGCGGATGGTACCCTGCTCAGCCCGAGTACCTGCAGGTTCCCCAGGGTCTGGTTGGGACCCATTCTTCTGCCTTACTCTGTACTCTCCCTGCTCCCCCGGAAGATTCTACCGTACTCTACAGCGGCCTGCACCAATATCTCTTGACTCGGATTTTTTTTAGCAGCACTGTAGATCCAATTGAATCGGCTTTAGGCAACCGAAAACAACATACAATCCAACTGACGTGATAACAATGTTCCTGTAACCCCGTCCACGTCGTCCATGACGATGGGCATTACGATGACTAACGAGGGACGAGGATGACGATGGTGATTGATTGAATGCCTCGGCCGATGGCGGAGCAACAGTGGCGGAAGTCCACTATGCTATTTCCGGCTGGTCGTGCGGACGGTCCACCCAATCAGCGGGTGCCTAGTTGGCACTATCCCGCAACTGCATGACGCCAGCGCCCAACTGGGCAGTGGAGACGGAACTTCGCCATTGACGATTGGCGCGAGGATCATCCAGCCTGCATGTCTGGGGCAGATGAATTGAGCGAATTTCATTATTCTTCTTATTTTTGGGCGGACGATGAAGGTCCTCTTCACCCCATGAGCCTTTTGATGAAACTCTGATAACGCCCAGCACAACACCGACTGGTGACCCAGGGGACACCGTCTTGTGGTTCTCCAGCCTACTGGTACCGGGAGAGCATCCCCAACAACGCCTTTGTGATCCGTTTGCCGCGCGCGATTTCCGTCCGCCCTGAACGGTCTGGGCTGTCCGTATTTCCGGGGACGAGAGCCCTGCGGGGCTCATGACGTCTCATGGAATCTATCAAGGAGGAGGGGAATAATCGGACGATTTTCAGACGTTTCATCGTCGCATCCATGCTGAAAGACCTTTTCCTTCCATCTGGAGACGGTTGATTGATTGATACAGGTTGGCGGTGAAGGCTGCAGCTAGACAGCTGTTGCGTTAGCGGCACTTGACCGCTCCCCGGAAGGTGTATGGCTAAGGTTTGTCCTTGCAGCGGGCGTTGCGTGTTGAGCACATACGTGGTGGTGGTTGTTCCACCACCGGGGTCGGCCCATCCCTCCATCCCATGAGCACTGGTGGTCTATCTGTTTCATCCGTCGCGGCCTCGATCGGCTGGCATCACGCGATCCCTGAGAGTACACCACACCACCATCCCTCACCATCCTCTGCTGCTCTTTGTTGGCTGGTCTGGTGGTCTTCCATCAGATTCCATCTCTTTCCATCTCATCCTTCTCGTGATGCTGTACGACGCGTAGTCCACGGCTCAACCTAGGGGTATTGTAGTGCACTGCTCTGATTCATTCACTCCATCCACCCCATCTTCTGTGTGATTCCCATCCCTTATCCTAGTAGATGTCCTTATCGGCATTACGTCGGGGGTTGCCTCCAAGTGACACCTGGTGTTCTCGGCCTTCCTCTGGTATGCTGGGTGCGGGTAGAGTACAGAGTAAGGTGTTCCTTTCCATGGTAACCATCAAAACAATCCCTCCATCGAATCGCTATCAGATAGACCTCGGAGATCAACCTTGATCCTATCTCCATCCTGGTTTGGTTTCCGGTTGATTACCCAACGGAGCCCGGGGCCAAACAGAAACCATGGCTTTATCAGGGCTGCATCCGGTTATCAGACGATCAACTCCTGTTGACAGTATCTCCAAACACCATACTCTGGAGCTCTAAGACACATACTTTCCTGAATGCCAACCTGACTGACTCCAGCATAATTGACTTTGCAGTGGAAGTATGATCCCCAGCCATCGTCTCTCCAACCCAATCAGACGCCCAACTCCCAGAAAGCATCACGCAATACCCAAACAGGCAACCATCGCTGCTCTCTCAGCCCGTACCCCGCACGATCTTCGCCATGGCTTGGTCCAGTTGGGAATTCCTCCGACGGATAAAGACAGACACAACAACGGGGGGGAAAAAAAAAGCAAATCCCAATATTAATCTGACTGGTATGGCCGAGGGTCGCGTACCTATCAGACGAGCTGGGGGTGTCTGCGGCCTGTTCCCCGGGATCCATCGCCAGCCCCGGCAGGGAAAATACTCCCGCAGCTGACTCGTCTGCAGTCCATCGCCCAGGAGATCCAGACAGTTAGCGGCACCTGAGGTCCTCCTGCGGCACACGAGAGTCTACTTCCCCGGATTTTACCATCCCAATGTTTGTTGATTTGTGTACCCTCCCCTCCTTACCCGTCGATCCATCATCTCTCTCCCTCCTTTCTGATGATGATCATGACGCACGGGAGGTGGCCGACACATTCATGAGACAATCAATGTTGACAGCCGCCGTGGGGATAAATCGCGCAATCCTCGGGGTTGTGGGTTGTTGTTGTGTCTCTCCCTCCCTTCTTGCAAGGGGGAAAATTTCATCAGCGGCATGTCTGAGGTCGATCTCCAACGGCACATCGGCATACAGCAGACATGAGTACGCTGTACATGCGGGGAGGAGTGGGACGGACATGCATACGAGACCAAGTCCGTTCGTCGACTGTAGCGCTCGAGCATCGTTGTGTGTTAAGCCACTCGTGAAGTCTTGTTTGTTTCTGCATAGACCCCGATGGACGATGGTCTTTGCATTGGTAATACCCGTACTTCGTAGTTATTTCTGTGGTTCAATGCCAGTGATTGGATGCTTCGTACGGGTCGTATATATATTACTTGCTCTTACCGTCGTTTAACCCCAACACTGCAAAGATATAGATCCAATGAGATATCCCGATATATATAATCCGCCAACGGCGACAACATGCGTCCACAATCGATAGGACCAATCTTGTTCAAACGAAGCTCGGAAAGGCATCCAGAGTGTGTCTACATACGTATACAAGCATCCAGAACGCGAGACGCTGAGCCTTGTCAATGTTACTCCCGTATGTACTATTTTTGGCTGAACAAACGCTGCCTCGGCGCTTGAAGTCGCAACTTTTGCCCCAGACGAATCAATTCTTCCTATCCATCTCTATACCTATCCTCACATCTATTTATATTTCTCATACACTCGCTTCTCGACCGAAGGATGATTAAAAGAAAATGTATAGAACCACCTGACTGCCCCGCGCTGATTGGTCGGTCGGCGATCGGGCCCCGCCATCCCGACGTCGGCCAACGAAAATGAATCAGAACCACTGATACGACTTGAATCTTCAATTCCAACTCACCACTCTGCCCCCAGCGGCTGATGAAAACCGTTCATTGCCTCGGAAGATGCGCAATTGACAGATCCCCCGATAATCATGCACCATGAGCAAGCGTTCGTTCGACGACGCCTTATCCCCCAGCGGTGCTCAGCGGCCAGAGCATATCGATAACGCTCCCAGCAACGGCCTGCTGCCCATCAATGATCTCCTTTCTCCCAATCAGGACCTGCATCAGACCTCCGGGCCGGCGAAGAAGCCGCGGAACTTCATCGCGACAGTGGTGCGTTTCACCTCCCTCGTGCGCTGGCTCCACCATGTCCCATGAACTCTGTCTGACATGCGTAATAGGCTTGCGAAACGTGTCGCCTGAAAAAGACCAGATGCGACGAATCGCGCCCAAAATGCGGCCTGTGCAAGTCGCTCGGTCTGGAATGCGTCTACAATGAGCGCAAATCCTCCAAGTATGTCCATGCTCGCGAAGCGCCATCCCGGATGATCAAGGATGGACGGATGCTGACCCGCTCAGGCGCGATCATTCGCTCAGTCTGATCATGAGCACGCTCCACCGGCTCGAGACCAAACTGGAGAATCTCCCGTCGACCATCACCAGTGACCTCCAGTCTCTGCAGAGACAGATGGTCGCCGCTGTCGACGGGCCGGTGGAGACGACCAGTACCCCGGGCCAGGCTAGTCAGGCCTTCAACAAACGCACGCCGCTCACGCACGGATCCGTGCAGAACCTGACGCCTGCAGCAGGGGAGCTGGATGATTTCGAGATTGAGGAGCATCCCAATGCGACAAACGTGAACGGTAAGATCTCCATCTCGTTCAGCCAGCACGGCGTGATCCTCTGGCCGGGGGCGCGCGAGATCCTCCCCAAGAGGCTCCTCGACGCGCATGAAAGTCTCGGTAAGAACTATGTCATCGAGCTGGAGACGAAACGGCCCCAGCTGCCCATGTACTCCTGTCCGTTTCCGCCGCAAGCCGGGGAGGACTGGCTGGATGCGCTGCCGCTGGGTGTGGTCAAGGGTCTCTCGGACGCGTTCTTCGCTACTTTCAACCCGTTCACGCCGATCATGGATAAGAACTTTTATGTCGCGTCCACGCTCGGGGCTGCGTTCGAGTTCGGCTACAACATGGACAGCTGTTTGGTGCTCAATGTCATGGCCTTGGGCTGTCTCGCCGTCCATGCCCATCGCGAGGGAAATTATCCCCTCCCCGGCACCCGGAGCAACCGGTTCGAGCCGCCAGAATGGATTGATGTGATATATGAAGATCCGCCGGGATTGCGGTTCTTCAACGAGGCCCGAAGGCGCATTGGGTTTTTGATGTGCGAGAACGACCTTCCAAGCTGTCAGTTCTATCTGTTATCATTGTACGAGCCGCTTCCCCCCCCCCCCTCCTCCTCCTCCTCCTCCTCCTCGGTCGTTAGCGTTTTCCTAATATTTGGACAGCGTCTATTACAGCCAAATTCTTCGTCCAATGGATTCATGGTCCATGATCCACCGGGCTGCGACTTGTTGTCTCCAAATGCTCACCAAGTAAGTGATGCCCTCGATAGTCTCAGTCGCCGCTAACCATCCAGTCACGACGTCAACTTTGATGAATGGGAGGGTGACATGGAGTCCCGCGCGTACTGGAACTGTCTCATGAACGAGACTATTCTCGTGCAGGAGCTGCACGTCCCTCCCAGCGGTCTCTCCCGGCTTGAGGAGTATGTGCCCATCCCCAAGTTCATCCCGTTTGAACACGCGTTTGTGCGGACCTCGTCGACCGAGGACATCGACGACTCCTTCTTCCAATACCATTTTCTGGCGCAGGTCGCTCACCGCATCATCCTCACTCGCATCCGCCACTCTCTCTACTTTTACTGTACGTTCAGCTCCTTGATTATCAACTTAACCAATCTAACATCCCTCAGCCGACTCAGGAACCTTCCCCCTCCCAGCAATCAACATTGAACTCCACCACCAACTAGACCAATGGCGCCTCAACCTCCCCCCGGCCATCCAATTCCCCGACACCCTCCCATCCACCCCCGCCGACATCAGCGCCGCCGCATCCCCCATCTCCCCGATGCCCCTCGACCCCAACCGCCCGCTCACGCCGGCCACCGCCGTCTCGGAAGCCATGCTCCGCGGCCGCTTCATGATCGCCAAATTCCACATCGGCCGGCCGTACCTGTACAAGGCGCTGCGCATCCCAGGATCGCTCAGCGACGACGACCTGGAGCAGATGCGCAGCGGCCTTCGGAACGCCATGCACTGGCCCGTCGTGGGGGGCATCTTCCGGAGGATGAAGAGCTGCATCCCGATCAAGTTTGCCTTTTGCTCGCAGTAAGTTTTCTGAATGGGTCTTCTGCACAGACGCGTAGAAGCTAACGGGAGCAGATTCTTCGGCCAAATCCTTCTCTTCTATTGTATCTCGCACTCGCCGGATGCCCGGCTGCGGAGCACGCTCCCCGCTGGTTGGGAGCGGTGGAACCACGAAATGCTCCAGTTTTTGGAGGACTGCGCGCCGTATAGTCCTGCTGTTGCGCAGGATCTGGAGTTGCTGCGTTTGTTATGATTTGTATATTATTGGGTTGACTGGCGCTGTGCCATGAGGTGGCTTTGTATTATGGGTCTAGCTTTGTCGGTATAGATAACGATTCATGATCTTGTTCTTGCTGTTGTGTATCTTGTTCGAGATCATAGAGTAATGTCTATCAGGAGTTTATGTGTGCCAATATACAGCCCGCTGCACAACGATCTATCACCTCCACCCAGACTCAGGACACCAGTACTATATACTGTGTTTGATCCCGAGATAAGCACAAGACAGGTCCAGCATGCAGTTCTATGTCTGCCCATCTCCACCGCTAATACCCCTCTGCAGCCAGTCTCTCCACTCCCGATCACTCAAGATCGATCGTACACGCGCCTCAAGCCACTCGGTGTTCCCCCAGAACCCCCAGGAAGCCTGGAACCGACACCAATCCACCAGCGCCGTCTCCCAGTGCCGAGTGAACTCATCCCACTTGTAAAACTCCGGCGGTCGGTCCCGGAGGAGGCGCGCATGATACCGCCGCAGCAGGCGTCTCTCCCCCTCCCCCATAGCCAGCCGCTCCGGCAGCGGCTCGTCGACCTCAACAAGCATGTCCAGCGGGACCGCGCACGTAAACAGCTTGGCGAGATCGCTCACGCCCAGCCCGAGCCCGACATACTGAAAGTCGAAGAACGCCACCGCGTCCCCGCTCTCCGTCGTGAAGAGATTCTCCGCCTTGACGTCGCCGTGGATATACGACTCGACCGACCGCCCGCACGGCGTCAGGAACTCCGCCACCATCTCTGCGACGCTCTGCGACGACCCGTCGCAGCCGCTGCTGCACAGTGCCTGCGACCACTCCGACTCGGCGTCCCGCGCCAGAGCCGCGTACTCGCGCCGCCGCGTCGCGAGGTACGTATACCCGCCGTTCAGCCACAGCCCGCGACGCACCCCCTCCCCCTGCTGCTGCTGCTGCTGCTGCTGTCGCCGCCTGGCTTCCTCCAGCGGCGGCCGCACATACCCCTCCAGATGGTCAGGCAGAATCCCCCACGACCGCCGATGAAACGCCGCCAGCCAGTCCAGCGCAGCGCACACCTGCGTCTCGCCCAGCACGGCCCGCTTCTCGCCCGCGATGGGGAACCGCACCCGCAGATCGACCAAGACGGTAGCCATCAGGCCGACGAGGGCCTCCGCGCCCGGCCGGCTCGCCATGTCGCGCGTCGAGGCCAGACACCGTGCGACGGCCACCTCCCCCTCCTCCCCCTCCTTCCCGCCCGTAAGCCGCGGCACCACCTCCGCGTAGAACGTCTGCTCCACCTCGTAGCTGAGCATCTTGCGCAGATGGCCTTCGTCTGCTGCGTCCCCGGTGCTGGTGCTCGGAGGAGGTGAAATCAGCTTCAGGATCAGGCGGTAGGGCGTCCCTGCGCGACCCTGGGGTACCCCGCAGAGTGCGCTGAGATGCGCCGCGGCCGCGTCGGTGAGGGCGCGCGCGGTGAGGGCGCAGATGTGGCCGTAGCCCGCCCAGAGGGTTTGCAGGGGCGTGCACGAGACGAGCTCGAGCGCGTGCCAGGATAGCATGATGCTGGCGACGCGGGTGGGATCTGTGGGAGCCATTGTTCAGGTGTGAATGGCTCAGATGGCTCTATATTGTGGTAGTATCATTGTGTTTGAACAGTGTTCTGCGGTTGATACCGAGACGATGCTGTAAATCACGTGATTGACATATTCACAGTCTGTCTCGTTGAGAAGTCGCCAAAGGAATAGGAATGCAAGTCACAATGGTGCAACAGACCGCTTTGAGGCTTAGTCCTTAGACCTCGAGGTAATCAGCTACATGAGGGCGACTTGAAGGACTAAGTTGGAATCCTCTTCGTCATCACAGCCTATACATGTCCATTATGTACATTGACTACAACGCCATCCCACTAGGTATATAGCAAATACTCATTGAACACATGCAGCAACGCTCGAGGTATAACCAAACAAAGCTAACAACGCTGGCACAAGCAACCCCTACAACACCCATTCATCCGCCCGGTCCGAGCTCGATATAAACGGCTTATCAATCTGTTTGATAGCATGATCGCTGCACAGAATACTAGGAAAAGCGTCAGCACTCCCGACCGAGGTAAACAATATGGCCCACTTACCAAGCCTCGGCTATCAGCCCGTCCAATTCCTTCACAATGTCTTCCCGCCGGGAAGAAGACATGTCGCCCTGGTTGAGCTGCGTCTGCAGATCCCGGATGTATCGCCTTTTGCCACCCGCGCCCTCGAGGACCTCCTTCCCGAGACAGTCGCTGTGGAACGCATGCTGGCAGGGGAAGACGAAAAACTGCCGGCTGAGCACCGGGAGCGAGCAGATCCAGCACTTCTCGCCGGGTTCGACGATGGCGTACCGCGTGTCCAGGGCCGCTATCTCCGATCGAATCTGGCGCGCCGTCTGCGCCGAGTTGTCCATCTCCTGTCGAAGGGCGTCGATGTGTCGGGAGTAGTCTTCCAGAGCCGTGCAAATCTCATCCTTGAAGTCGTCAATCACGACAAAGTCCGGGAAGAAGGGAATCAAGTCTTCGATGCGGAGCAGTTCGCATCGGCGCAGAAATTCGATGGCGTCTTTAATGCCGGTACCCGGCTGGCGGATCTTCTTCTCGGCCACGAGGAGCCACAGCTTCTTGCGGAGCTTGTCGTTTCCTTCGGGCCGGTCGGCGACAATGGCGGCGAGCTCAATATCGTCGTGCTGCAGAGCCAGCTCTACGGCTTGAAGATACTGACCCATCGCGCTGTAGATGTGCACGCAAGACTGCACCCGTTGATGCTGGATGCAAAGACGCAGGGCGAAATCGGCATCGTACGGAGGTGGTGACGATGATTGCGATTGGAGGTACGTCAGGAGCCCAGCTTCAGAGGATGATGCGCTCGAGGCGTGGATCGAAATGAGCGTGTTGTGGACCGCAGCAGAGGGGTTGGGGTGGTTCACGATGATGAAGTTGAGGTATCGGACGGCCTGGTTCTGACTGAGAGACACGTTCGCCGTCTTGTTGTAGTTGAGTAGAGCAGGTATCAATCTCTCCGGCTCAAGATTCGTCTGTCGCATGAGGATATCAACCAGTCCTGTCGCAGCATGCGCCATGAGGACACTGCTATATTTGTAGAAGACGTCCGGGTTACTTTGCCGTTGGAGGACGTTCAACGCCTCCGACCACTTTTCACGCTGGATCCAATATGAAAGGACATAGCTGTGATCGTTGGTCGCCGTAGCAAAAAAGAGCAGCTCCTCTTCTCGGCCATGGCTGCTGATGATATCGTACGCAGTCTTCTTGTCCAGGTCGGACTTGTACTTGGTCACAAAGTCCTGAAACTCTGAACGGACGCTGCTGAGCTGGTCCTTGATCTCCTCCGTGCTCGTGCCCTCTGCCAACTCTGCTCGAGTGGCGATGTTGTCTTCAAGGGAGTTCAGTTTGGACATGAAAACCTCCACCAGCCAGCTGGAAACCATGATGCGCTGCATGGAGGACGATTTCTTGTATACAGACAATTGAGACAGAAGATACTTGCGAAGAGCATCATGCCCACCCCGATTGATCAGCGTAAGACAGACCTCCTCAAAGCCCTTGCTGCTTTTGCCCCAGACCTGAGCTGCCTCCAAATAACGTCCTTTACTGGCGAGATAGTCGCCGGACGCAGTGGCAACGGCATCTTTCTGAGCACCAGTGTGGGCATACTGAAGCGCTTGATCAAACATCTGTCTCTGCAAGAAAACCTTCCAGACGTCTCTATCCTCGCCCTCGACGGCAATCTCATAGATCTCTTGGCCAGTAAACAACCAGTAGGTGTGTTGCATAGAGTCGCTCAGCAGGCCCAAGGTACTCTGACCGGGCTCGAGAACGGGCTGCTCATAGACGATCTCCTCGTTCATTCGATTGACCGCAACGATTCTTCCCTCGACCAAGGCTAGGATGTGCCACTGCGATAGAGTAACAGCGGTGATGGGGTCTTGAATCATCTTTTTGCCCCCGCGTGATGACTGCGTCGCGGGGAACATCGACCGCAACAGCATACTTGCTTCCTCGAAAGGTTGGTCCAGCTTCTCTGCCGAGTATGGAAGCTGACCATGGTACACACCCTCAGAACTCAGCCAAGCGAACTCCTTATCTATTTGGCCGTCCGTGGAATGGCCATCAGGGCCTGTAGGCGACATTGCCAGACTCGACGGCGCAGAGCTAGATGCCCTTTGGATCTCGTGGACGACAGGACTTTCTCGCTGGAAAAGGTCCGTGTATATCGGCCCGCCACCCTCTCTCCCAGGGCGCCCCGCACGCCCCGTAAAACACATCAACTTCCCATGGGTTGCAACCAAAACACGAAGGTGTTCAGGCTTGGTAGGCACCAGCTCCGCCCAAACACCCGTCACCGGAGACCCTTCAGACACCCTGTACACTGCGGTAACATATCTCTCCTCGCGCCGATAGAACTCCGTCGACGGTTCGATGTAGGCCTCATAGAGGTTGCCGTCTGTGGTGCCGAGGAGAATCTCCCTTGTCGATGCTGTTGGGAGCGAAGGATTCCAGGCGATGGTCTCGATCGAGACGCCTTTCAGCCGGGACAGTGGCTTCGGTTGTCTGGACTGGGTGTGGAGGTAGTAGTTTTCGCCGAGCGTGGTTGTGACGATCAGATGAGATGCAGAAGGGTCCAGGAACATGCGACGGATGACTCCTATCTCGGAGGACTTCTTTGGAAGATCGATATCTATGACCAGCCTGATCAGTACATTGCCGGCGGGGGGCGCGATCGGTCGATAGGAGGTAACCTACCGTCTATTTCCTCGGGGGTGTCAAGATCTATGCGAAGAATCCGATTCGTTGACAAGGCGAGAATGAGCACATTATTCGCAACCTGGGCTGCGACAAAGTCCGCAGCTAAAGGGAATTGCAGCTGGACTCGGCGGACATCGAACATGGAGAGAGAGGAGTCTGGCTCCGCGAGGTTGCTGGGAGCAACATAACCGTTGGGACTGTCCAGCGCCATGATGCGCCAATTTGAGAGAAACTGAGATTATACCATAGTTCCTCTGCAAGTGAGTAGGAGGACAGAAGCTGAAGGCAGCAGCTGTTGGAGCGAGTTGGGGAGTACGAGAGAGCACCGAATGGGGAAGCTCGACGGAGGCGGAGCTGTTGATGCCTTGGTGCCTGACTGGCATGTGGGCCTGAGGTTGTCTCCTCGGTCGTGCACTATCACCACTACTACTGCGACAAATCCAACAAAGCAACGTGTTTCACAAGTCATAAGTCTATAAGATTGACTCTTCCTCTATAATCATACATCTCCATCCCGGACAAAGTCACTCATTATGCAGTAATACTAAACGGGTATGCTGGGTATCATTTCGTCATAACCACCGCCCAAAGGAACGAGGTAGATCACATCACGACGCATTCGCGCTCGAGCTTTCGCCCAATTCGTTCTCTGGGCTTGAACTTGCCTTTCTGTTTTTCGTCCTCCTTCATTCGCCGCGCACTGTTGTCTTTCATCTCGCCATTCATCGGCGCGGACTGGTCCTCTCGAATGTCGGCTTCCACAGCCACCTCGTCATCGCCTTCAGCAGAAGTTTCATCACCGTTCGGTTTCTCCCTGTTCAAGCGACCGGTGAAGCGGGAAAATGACAGACTAAAACGGCTCTCGCTAGCCTGACTGCCAGCACGACTTCCGGGATTGCTTCTTGTCGTCCGGGACCCGCGCCGAGAAAACGAAAACGAACTCCTCCCGTCCGCTTCTGGGGCCAGCCTGGGTGATGTTGATGGAACTGAGTGGATCTGAGACCATCCGGGATTGTACGAGGGGTCAGCAACCTCAGAGAACCCGACACTGAATTTCCTACCACGAGTGTCGAGGAGTCCGAGCTCTTCGTTGTCTGGCCCAGTAATCTCAAAACTGGGTCGGTTGGATCGAGCGCCGTCCACCCGCTCACTGTCCAAGAAGTCTGTAGCTGAGCCCTGAGACGCTTCAGTGAAATTCACCTCCCGGGGCTCAGACTCGCTGGAAGAGATTCGATTCTGAGGAAGATTGACCATCCCAGCGTCTTCATTGATAGGGAGAATCTGGTAAAACAATAGGTAGGGCGATTCATGCTTCAGAGCTTGCTCGATATCAACCAGGGTCACGCGTTCTTTCGCCAGATCATCGAAACGCATCCAGTACTGTGGAGGATCCGAGGCGGTCGACTGGGAGCTGCGAGAGCTAGGTGGGAATACACCGGCATTGGTACCCCTGACGATAGAGATATAATGTCCGGAATCCACAGAATTGCCGCGATGACAGACCATGGCTTGCAAAGATAGCTTGAAGTTACCGTATATCGGTCCTTCTTCGTCCATACTGTCATCCTGAATAAAGTGAGGCAAGCCGATCTCCGTTGGGATGTCCACAAACGTGTTGAGCCGGATCGCCCTGCCTTCTGGGGTCATGCTGTACCGTTTCAGACACATGCCAAGCATAGGTCGTTTTGTGGAGAAGTGCGTCGCGATCTGGGCGTCGTTTTTAGGAGTGTTGTCCGTGTACCATGCTGTGGTGAATCAGCCATCACAACCGCTATGTTTGAAACAGACAAGACTCACGTATCAAGCTGAAAAACTGCCATGCTGGCATCATGACTTCCTTGCGGTAGGACCCCCGCCGTTGAGAATTGCTATCACCTGCGACTTCCTCTCCTTCTGGGTCGGGTACAAACCGTTCCTGCACGATACTGTCGCGCCGCTTTCTGGATGGGCTCTTGTCACTCGATTGCGTCACGGAGGATATTGGCTGCAGCTCATCAAGCCGTGTTGGGGACAGCGAAGTGGGAGATGCAGTCGGAGACGGGCTGACCTCTACAGTCTCGATATGTGAGGAGACTCCTTTGCACAGAGAATCCAGTGACCTGGTGGAACCAGCGGTGTTCTGTCGCTCCATAAAGCGCTTCACTTCGATCCTGTTGTTGAAGTAACTTTCCAAACAGTCCTCCAAGGTGACCGTCTTGCCGTCAGAAGGTTCAGGGATTGCAATCTCGAGCAATCGTTCGTTGACAAACTTGTGGTCGTCACGTTCGTCCTCTTTGCCGGTGTGGTAGATATCCATCTTCAGTGTGAGGAGGGGCAGCTCTAGTTTCTCCGTGATGAAAGTGAAGGCCTCCGAGGCATCCTGCTGGCGGAGTTCGGCTGCATCTTTCCAGCCACATTTCGCCAACGCGTCCTGAAGATGCTTGGTCTACCAATGATTAGTATGTTTCGTGGTCGAGAAGGCCTGTAGAGCAGCACATACAATATCGGTCGTGATGAGCCTGCCGGACCGCAGCATGTTGACCCAAAACCTTAGCAGAATGGCCAGGTCTCGACGGGGTTCATCGTTGAAAGTCTTGTACAGGATGGGCTCGAAGCAGTCGAACCGAGCGAACATGGCGAAGAGAAGGGCATCAAGGTAACAGGTGACCATTTCGCGGTTTTCTGCACCCAATAGCTTTGTGCTTGGTGTATATCCCCTCACGATGCCTTCGATAGAGTCCTCAAGGAGAAGCAGTAGGTCGAATGCCTTATCCACGTCTCCTTGCGCATGGGGCGATTGTAATGCATAGGCCATGTGCTCTTCTTTGATTCCAGTGATTCCAAGTTGGGAGATGCGTCGCTGGATGATTTTCACCTATGCAGATGTCAGCGCGACTGTGGTCTGGCTAGCACCAAGAAACTAGCTCTACCTTCTTCTGCTGTTCGGATGTGTCGCCCGATGGGCTGTGGGAAGAAAAGAAGCTTCGAAGATGTGGACGGGAAAGAAATACAGAGGTCTGATTTTCGTTAGCAGTTTACCTTGTTCTGAAAGGTTCATGGACCTCACATCTTCCTTGTTGCCATGTCTGCTAGATCGCTCACGTCGAGTGAGGAATCTGTGAATGCCACTCATCTTCTCAACCAGGGACAGACGGGAAATTAGTTAGGTATAGCCAAGAGGCGATAGAGAGAATGTTGATGTGGAGGTGTAAATGTGTGTCGACATATGGAAAAGTTGGGTCCGGGCTCAGGCCTCAGAAGTTTCATAGAACGCGCGAAGAAGCTGCCCCGCGGGGTAAGACAACAGCGATTTCAAGACGTTCACGCTCTCTCCCTGGAACGGTGCTTTCTGCTTCCTGTCTCTCCTTTTATAGATCACTAGATCACCCCCCTTTGGACGCGTCAGTCAGCACGCCCACTCGTATAGCAGGATCCAGGTGAGGTTGCCAAGTGACATCACATCTGATGACAGCACAAGTCACTGGAGGAAACGGTCAAACGGCAAGGAATGGAAACGGGTGGAAGTAGGGCTAATCTGGAAGCCTTGAATGCCACCACCCATTATCAGAAGACCAGAGCACCGGATCGACAGTGATCTAGATAATGGATGCCTAGAGCAGTAAGTGAGTTGCAAAGATGGGATGTTTTGGCTGGCGGGGGCAGGTGGCAGAATGGCCGATCACATGTGGAGCTGTGCTTAGATAGTGTGGAGAGCCTGATTCCCGCCTGAGGCATCCACAGCGAAAATTTCCACGTGACACCATCCCGAAGTTGATTTGATCGATCCATCTGGTCTCCGAATCCGCGACTCAATTTTTTGTCTCCAGCGACTTCCTCTCCGACAGACCCCAATGGCTGCCAGCGAATCCTCCCGGTACCTGGCACGGTCATTGCCTCGGGCACTCGTGCCCTCTGCTCGTCCCCAGGCCCCCTGTTGGTGCCGCAATGTCTCCAACCAGGCCTCATCCAGGTCGCCTGCCGCCGACCTGACCGAGCTCGAGTCCACGGGGGCCCTGACCTCTGCAGTGTCCATCCCCGAGTCGACAGTGAAGTCGTTTGATCCCGCATCACAAGCCAAAGGCCGCAAGAAGCAATTGCCGCGAAGTCGGTAAGTCATCGTCCGCCCCCGACCCAGCCGATGTATCATCCTCATCGAGTCCCAGGTATCAGTTCCGCTCCCCCAAATACGACCGTGGTCCGCTCCATCCTCACCGACCCCCGCCCCCTTCCGACCCTTCCTCTCGTCTCTACGTGCCCGGTCCCTTCTCGCTCCCGCGCGTCGACCAGACCTTCCACTCGACCGTCGCCTCGGACATCCTAACCCTCTGCTACGTGCACAACCCGCCGGGCTTCAAGCCACCGCCGAAGGCGCCCCGTCTCCGTTCGTGGGACGAAAGCTCGCCGTACCACAAGAACCGGCCGCTGCGCGGACCGCGCGGCGGTGACGTCCTGCGTCTCTTGCGCAAGCCCATCACGTTCAACAACATCCCGCAGCTGGAGCGAATCACGATCCACAGCTACGTCAAGCAGGCCGCGCAGGAGAACTCGTCGTGGCTACACGTCGCCGGCATGGCCGTCCAGGCCATCTCCAACACGCGCGTCGACACCTTCAAGTCCAAGACCAGCGTGGCCACCTGGGGCATTGCCCCCGGCCGCGACACCGTCGCCGTTAAGGCCGAGCTCCGCGGCGAGACCATGCTGCACTTCTTCGGCAAGCTCGTCGACATCGTCATGCCTCGGATCAAGGACTGGGAGGGCGTCAAGGGCTCGAGCGGTGACAGCAGCGGCAACATCACCTTTGGTCTGGAGCCCGAGATGGTCGCCCTGTTCCCTGAGATCGAGGTCAACTATGATATGTACGTTTTACTGCTTTCCGAGTCGCTCAGGTGCCGCATAACTAACCTCGTTGGCACTTAGGTACCCGCCTAAGATGATTCCCGGTTGCCATATCACCATCCACACGACCGCGAAGACCGACAAGGATGCCCGACTCCTTCTCAGCGCTATGGGTATTCCCTTCTACGGAAAGATGGTGGACTAGAGAATTCGGTGAATTGCGGACTGGGAGTAATTTTAGGTTCCCCGAGTCGTTTGGGCATGTAACATGGTATCGCGTGATATTCTGGTCTTATGTAAAATACGCTCTGTTTCAGTATTTTCTGCACAAATCCATAGAACATGGTTGATTAGAGTATCGTCGTAAAGATCCTAGACTTATATCAAGACGTCCAATAGCCGCGTTAGAGCTAAGAGTCGGAATCGCGATACGGCAAGTCTGTAAGAGAAAGTATATGCGTTTGTCTTGTATTCCTAGGCAAACACTGGTGATCATCCACATTGACATGTCCTTGGTGTTCACAGTATTACAATAAGGGTAGAAAAACCTGCTAGATGTACCAAACATTGATAAAAGGTAAACAGCACCTCAAAATAAAAGACCTAATGCGCCTGGGTATTCGTTTATGTAAGTCAAAATGCATCCAATCATTCCAATCCATCCGCCTATGCGATGGTAGGAGCCGCCAAAAACTGGCATTTCAGCAGCTCGTCAGCACTAGGTCTTTGCTCGTAATCAACCTGGAAGGTCATGTCCAAGAAAGCCACAGCATCCTTGCTTGCATGTTCCGGCGCTGGGGGCCGGGCCTGGTTGCTGCCAATGGCGAAAATAGCTTGCAGTTGGCTGCAGTCGGGGAAGGGATGAGCTCCAATGAACATCTCGACAACCAAGCAGCCCAAGCTCCAAATGTCGGCCTTTTTGGTGTGGGCGGTCTGGCGGACGACTTCGGGGGCCATCCAATATACACTACCCTGCAACGAAGGTCGATGGAGGTGGCCAGCTCCGCTGCCGCTCGCTCGAGCGCCAAGGACAGTCGATGCCTCGACTCGCTTGGAAATTCCAAAATCGGAGATTTTGATGCCGCCCTTGTTGTCGACCAGAATGTTGGCACCCTTGATGTCTCGGTGAATGATGTCTCGGCTGTGGAGGTAGGAAAGCCCCGCCAGGATCTGGCGCACGAAGTTCTTGATCAAAGGTTCTTGGAAGGTGTTGTACTGCTTGAGCATCGTGGCAATGGAACCGCCGGGCACATATTCCAAGAAAATGTTGAGATACTGATCATCGGCAGCGGTTCCGAGATACTGCACAATGTTGGGGTGGTGAAGGCCTTGTAACAGCTCGATCTCATGTTTGAGTGCGGTAACCATGCTGTTCTTTCGCTTGTCGAACTCCGTGCCTTTGGTTGCAGATGGTATCTCAACTTGTTTGACGGCCATAAGCTCTCCGGTAATGGTATGCAGTGCAAGGAATACACTTCCGAAGGAACCCTCGCCGATTAGAGAACCCTTCATCCAGTTCTTTGCCGCGAAATTATTTCCCGCCAAGAACTCGTTCAGACCATCGTCCTCTTCTTCTCCATCTTCCGCCACGAGGACACTCAGTCGCTCGTTGAACGAGCCACCATCGGTGGCCGCCACACTGACATTCTCGTCCAAGAGGCTCTGGCGAGAATTAGTGGGGTCATCCGAGCCGCTGTCAAATGACACGTATGACTTTCGATTGGGCTCAGTCGGTGACTCCTCCTGGAGAGGCTGCAGAGAGCTAGACGCGATTGAATCCCGATAAGCGGTTTG
Source organism: Aspergillus sp. MEXU 27854 (assembly GCA_019721355.1). Classification (NCBI taxonomy): domain Eukaryota; kingdom Fungi; phylum Ascomycota; class Eurotiomycetes; order Eurotiales; family Aspergillaceae; genus Aspergillus; species Aspergillus sp. MEXU 27854. The sequence goes on from JAGMTT010000002.1 coordinate 1,247,588, forward strand.
GGGAAGGTTGAATTTCGACACTGAGATGGGACGTGGGGCACGAGTGGCTTGTCCCCCTTGGTTCAGCCAGGTGTCGGCGATACTGGGAATAGGAGGGGCATCCCTCAAGCTCGACGCATAGCTTGTATTGCTAACGACGCTCAATCGGCTCGCTGCACGACTGAGGCGCTGTGACCTCCGAACGGACATGCGCATCGTCTTTTCAATGTCCTCACGGTGGTGGCTTGGGAAATAGGATGTGATCTCATGAATGATCATTTCACTCGGCGGCCGGGCGCCGAAGAATGAGCGCAACTTCGATACCGGATGGCGTTCTAAGTGTGGCATTTGCACATCATGGTCACTCGGGGTGCTCTGATGCCGAGAAGACAGGGGTGACATAGGTTTGCTGATATTTTGCCAGGACTCACCAGTAAGCTGCTGGATCTTCATTTGATTCCGCGTATTCGAGTTGTTCAAAGCAGCTAAGTGTGTCACCTGGCTTTCATCCACTGCAAGCTGGGAGGCCCGGCGAAGCTCGTCATTATCAGGTTCTCCCGCATGAATTTTCCGCAGGATGAGGCGTCCGCGTTCACTGTGGGCACCCTCAACGATGGCCATCAGTTCATGATCGGTCAATTTTCTGCAATTAGACGGGTCTGGCTCCAACCCATCCAGGACGTAGAAGCAGTAGTTGCGGTATTGGTGCTCGGGGAGTTGTAGCTTCTTCAAAACACAGATAATTATTTCATCCGGGGTCTTGCAATGTTTGATGTTCAAAACCTTCGTCTGTCCTCCTGTGTAGATCACCCGTATCACTGGAGAGTTGACCGGTAGAGGGCCCATGGTCAACCCGTCAAGACTGGGGTTCTGCCTCAGATGTGAAGGACCGCGATGGCCGTGTCCTGTCTCACTAGGAGTTTTGCGCCCCGAATTGGAGCCGCCGGATGAGGGGTGGGCGAAATAACTCTGTCCCTGTTCCTTCCGTGCGTTTTCCATGGGGCTCGCCACATACCGCTGGGCTCGCAGAGGTGACCCAGGCCGTGACCCTGCTTTACCTGCAGTGTAACCCTGGGGAAGATTGTCCGTGCGTGGCAGGCGAGTAGTGCCTGCAGAATAGTTTCGGAGATTCGACGATCGACCGGACACCTCGAGGGCGGCTAGCTTATCCTGGAAAGATGTGAGACACGGGCCATTGATATGATTGTATTCCTACTGACCATGTTTCTTTGTTTGCGGTTGATGATCGATTTGTTCCTCAACTGTTTGATGGCAACAAAGATGCGAACGCGGTCTCCGATTTTCTTGATTCCCATCTCCTGGAGAATCTTCTGGTCACATTCGATGAGGTTGTTTCCGTTGAAGTTGTTGGCTGCGAGGGTCAGATATTCGGATCCCCGATATCTCATGCGGACGGAGACCATGCATACCTTTGAAAAGAGCCTCATACTGGCCACAATTGATGCTGTGGAGCCAGGTAATCACTTGCTTCTCATCCCAGGATCTAGTGACACGTCAGTTATCCACCGCGGACGGTTCTCCCGGGTTGACTCTTGGGTTCAAACCACTCACCGCACGGCCTCCAGCCCATCGTGTATTGAGAACTCCGACTCTGTGGGACTAGTAAAGGACGCTCCATCTTTGACGGAGAAGATGGCGGACTTTTGCGACGGTCCAGAATGGTAGGAGGCGGTTGGCGTTTGGGACGCAGGCATGCCCAAAGGCGTCGAGTATGAAGGCTTGGACGCAAGCATGGCGAAGAAGTGTCGTAACCGTGGGACTTGTTGGTCTGTGGCAGTTGCTACCCGGCTGAAGCAGCGTGTATGTTGCTCGTACACCGCTTAGAAACGAGGGAACCCGATAAAGATCGACGATGGATTAATGCATGATCAACTAACTGCCTGAGGAAGAAAGGAAAGACGTCGTATTAGCTCCATGGCCGCTTCGGATGGGATAGGGGATAGGGCGACGAATGTCGCCATCCGGGATAGAGACCTACAGGTCCAGGCGAGTTGATGCGATCACCGAACAAAACAACCCCTCTCCGTATTATATCAGGACCGATGATCGTCTGGATGGTCCAGAATCTGGTGTGCTCGGAGACGACCACACTGACGGATTGAGTGGGAGGCGGAGAAGAGCGTGGAGAGGAGGAGAGACGACCGACGAGGAGGAAGGGAGGGTAGGAGGAGGGGAGAAGAGGGAGAAAAAGGGCCGTGAGCTGGGTGAAGCGGTGATGGTGGAGGGAAAAGCCCAACGATAAGCACCGTCTTGAAACAAAAGCAGCACTGACTTCCCCGATCGGCCGGGGACCCGATTCACCACCTGATTTGTCAAGAGGTCCCAACTTGAAACACACGGTCCCAGTGGTTTGGAGGGGGTTTTGTTGTTATGTTATGGATGCTCATAATCACGATTCTTCTCTTCTTCTTATCATTATTACCTATTATTATTGTGGATTTCTATTCTTGTGAGATTCCTCCTTTTTGTACATACTTAGAACCTCCTATTCTCGTCCCGCGATGGGCGTCTGGTTCCATGGCTAGACCTCTCCCCCTTTCCGATCTGTTCATGATGAGACAGATATTTTTGGTAGAACGAATCCACCTGGCGGAGTCCTTCCAGAACCCCTTGAATTCCGGCCGATCGATTGGTGTTGCTTTTCGGTCGTTTTTATTATTTTTCGTCTGACGATAACCTAGGTTCCCAGATGCTCCATCGGGTCGCCAGATATACAACCAGCCTGAAACCTGCTGACGACTACAGGTCCATGATGACTAGTGTACTGTTTTACATTGGTGGGATGGGCTCAACCTGGTTCCCTCTTCTGACTCGCAGAAATTCCATCGTCTGTTACTAGGAACAATTCGGTAAAAGGTAAACAATCGGTCGGAGAAAACAATCAATAAGAACTAGAAAAATGATGTACGCAAGGGAGAGGGACCACTTGGGGGAGCTTGGGTGTCACTAGTGCCTCTGGTGATCCAAATCGAGCTCTAGAAAAAAGTCCCGGATGATATCGACTGGGAGTGTGAGGGGGAGTGGGAGGCAAAGGACAGAATCATTCACCGGGTGTCTCCCAACTTCCCCCGGTCATTTGAAACACGGTGCTGAGTATTCCCCGAGCAAAGAATTTGTTTTCTCCTTGCAGGAAGAGAATGTTCCATCATAAAGCTGGAGGTACACCAAAGGATGGGGACATGTCGGGTGATGCTTAACATTCTTCGTCGAGGTTGATCCATCTTGATCCTTCTTTGATCAGACGTTGGGAGCTATGCTATCTAGGTTTGTTATGTAGGAAGATCAGTTCTTATGAGTACCTACCTAGTAGGTAGGTATGTTTCGGCGATTTTGTGGCAAGTATGGAGACTTTATGTTACCTATGTCAAACGTTTGACCCGGTTGAAACAGGTTGGTGGTATCCGGTATGAAAGATACTTGATCAGACACTAGACTAACTCCATGTCTGTCAACCCATCAGTCGTGGATCCCACTTCCATCATGAGGAGACCATGAGGAGACATAAGGTTGAAATCACAATGTCAGGCAGAGTTGAATGTATGCATCTCCGCACCAGTGGGGATGCGAAGGCACTGAATCCTGCATGCCCATTGCGACCAAGGATTTGCTGATACCTGATATCTTCCATGCCATACGATGATTTGAATAGAGGCGGATGTAGAGGTCGAGACGGACGGAACACGGTATTAATCTGTCCACGGTGACCACGTACGAGAGACTGTGTAGGTGGGAGGTGAGTAGAAGCAGACAAAGAGAGGCACCACGTGACCCAGCGCAAACCCCCTCATGTCGAAACCCCACAGTTTTTCTTCCCCGCTCGTCTGCAATTCCCATCCTGAACGGACATGCTCCAACTTCCCCAGCCTTATAACCCGCGATGGAGGACGAGAGAACTGCCCCCGGGAAAGTGAGGAAGAAGACGACCAACGCTCATCGGAAATCCTTGTCTTGCGAATATTGCAGCAGGTCGTTCGCCCGTCTGGAACATCTCCAACGCCATCTCCGCACCCGTTGAGTAACCCTGAGCCTCCTGTCCATGTCGGACCTCGAGCCTCCCTCGTCCCCCATGGCTAACTCATTCCCCCAGACACCAAGGAGAAGCCGTTTTCATGTGATATCTGCTCCAAGTCCTTTGCGAGAAGGTAACTCCATCCGGGTCCCCGCAACTGATGAACGTACCCGCTAACATGGGAGGGGAAACCCGATGCAGCGATCTTCTGGTACGACATGAACGATTAGTCCATCCGGCCGAGGCGGCAGCCAATCGAGAACATCGAAACCATAGCAATCATGATATTGTACAGGCTCCATCATCAATAGTGCCGCCCACTCATCATCATCCCCATGAGTCTCGCATGCTAGAGCTTGCGGATGCTGTTCCCGTTCATTCCCAACCCGTACCGCCGCCACCACCACCGCCTGAGGTACAGGTCCAACCACCGCCTATTGTCGAAACAACTCATTTCAACCCGTCATGGGGGTACGACTTGAATCTTCTATCACACGCAGCTAGTCATGTCGCTCTGGAGGGTCAACAGGAGAGTTTGAAGGCGTCCCAAAACGTACCACCTCCTCCACCGGTACCACATGTTCCGGAGAGAGCGATCACCGACAACTATGGTGTAGAGCCATCCATCTTAGATCTCACAGATCTAGGGGATCCCGTTCAAGACTTCACAGTCTTTCTTGAAAGCGTCGGCCTTTCCTCGGACTGGGATTCCGGGGTGTTCTCGTCCGTTGAAGACCCTCTGTTGCCCCCAACCAGCCTTTCAATTGATTCAAAGCCCACAATCCGCGATACCTCCAGACTGGGGACGGATATCATGAGTGATCCCCGAGGTACAGCTGACGAGCCGCCGTCCTTTTCTAATTTCGGCTCTCGTCTTCCCTCCTTGCAGCCTGAGTCTCAAGAAGTAGACGATCGCCTCGGATTTGGGGACGAAGGGCCTCGTCCTGCATGGGACATATCCAACGCCGATCGCCAGGTCTTCGTCTCCAAGCTTGATGAATTTGCTCACGTTCTCCCACGAGGGTTTGTTCCACCCTCGCGACATGCCTTGTCTCGTTTTTTCGCTGGCTATATCAATGGCTTGAATGAACATCTTCCTTTCATTCATGTCCCAACCCTCTCTGTCGCGAAATGCTCACCCGAACTCACGCTAGCCCTAGCCGCCGCGGGATCGCATTACCGCTTTGAAAATAATCGCGGTATCGATCTGTTCTATGCAGCCAAAGCGATTCTGCTAGAGCGGCTACAAAGAAGAGATAGCAAGCAGGTGCAATGCCCAACATGGAATTTCTTCTCTCCGACATCGGGGTTCCATGAATCTCGAGGGTCGTCTACCCCTTCAAACCACACCACTAGCCCATTCCAACAGCAGCAGCAGCCGCAGCAATATCACCACATCTCTCAACCAATTGACCCTTCGGGTTATGCACCTCAAGACTCAGATGCCCATATGGAAGTGATTAGAACCTTCCTGCTGCTGACGGTCTTCGCCTCTTGGGAAAGGCACCCCGAGCTCCTACGGGAGATTCTTTCCCTTCAAAGCACTTTGGCCAGACTCGTCAGAGAGCATGGACTTACTGAGTCGCCAATTATCCCTGACCCTAATAACTGGGAAGACTGGATTCGGAGAGAGGGGAACAGGCGCACAAAGCTCATCGTCTATTGTTTCTTCAACCTCCATTCTATCATGTACAACATCCCCCCACTGATTCTCAACGCGGAGTTGAAGCTGAACATGCCCTGTTCCCACGACGTCTGGAAAGCAAACAATTCTGCGCAGTGGCGGCGAGTGATTCGTGCCCGGAATGCACCAGACGTGTCATTTCAGGAGGCCTTCGCCAAGTTGTTCCAGAAATCCGCAGGAACAAGCTCCTCGACACCGATCTCTCCTCTTGGGAATTACATCTTGATTCATGCTCTTATCCAGCAAATATTTTTTGCTCGCCAGCTCTGCCTCTCTGCTCCATATTTGCAAAGCACGAGCCTAAGACAGGAAGACCTGTCGGTCTTGGACAATTCCCTAAGTGCTTGGAAAGCTCTGTGGAAACGAACTCCCGAATCAAGCATCGACCCTCAGAACCCGGCTGGCCCGATTGCGTTCACATCCACAGCCCTCCTCGGCTTGGCGTATATTCGTTTACACGTTGACTTGGGGCCCTACCGACGCCTTGTTACCCAAGATCCGGTCCAGATCGCGAGAGCATTGACAGAGTCCCCACCAATAGCACGAAGCCCCCGTCTAATCATGGCGTTGTTACATTCGGCGCACGCCTTGTCCATCCCCGTCCGCTTGGGCATCGACTTTGTGGCCAAGACTCACTCTTTCTTTTGGAGTATTCAGCACTCTCTCTGTAGTTTAGAGTGCGCCTTTCTTCTGAGCCGGTGGCTACTTTCAATCCCAATGACGCAATCGGAACAACGATTGACAGAACACGAGAGAAAGCTCCTCTTGTGGATCAAAAGCATGATGGACGAAACGGACATGGCTGTCGATCCGCCTGGAGCGCCCGACGTGGACTTTCTGGCGAGCCCCTACAAGGCCAAACAGCTCAGTGTTGCAATTGTCCGCGTGTGGGCTAGGACCTTCAAGGGAAACACCAGCTGGGCCATTGTGGATCTGGTTGGGTCAAGCCTAGATGCCTATGCAGACCTCTTGGAGGCCCAGATATAACGCGATTTTCCCAACCGTTGTCTGTCTCCGCGCATGTATCTGCGTCTGGCCCAAATTCGCGACTTGTGAAGGCATCAGTCATCGTGTCTCCGACAACGTTGATCTGATGTCGCTACTCTTCTTGAACATACAGATCCACAGGGTATGCGCTCAACACTCATGAAAGCGTCTGATTGAAGAACAGGCGTATTCTTTGAGCGCTATAGGACCGGTTTGAGGGAGTGCGTCATGGTTATACATACCCTGCTCATTTACGATCCTTGGGCATGGACGTACGCTTCCCTGGCATAGTTATGCAGCTGTATACCCGTGTCCTTTCATATGTTTTTCGCTTGTCTCTGTATATATCTGACGCGGTTGCGACGCTTGTGATTTGATATGCTGTGATGTTTTAATGTTTCTATGTTCCTCTCGGGGCTTGCGGCTTTTGGCGTGTCAAGGGAAGGCTGGGAAAGCCTCGAAAAGAATGCCCTTGATTGAGTTTTTTTTTTCTCTATTTCTCCTTGTCGCTTCTTTCTTTATGGCCTGGTGGTCAGAAATTCCTGTTTACTTTACTTTTTTTGTTTTTGGAGAGACACGACTGCCATCATTGCCCTTATGAATGTTCCCATTGACGTAATTGAATGACTCTTCCTGCCTTCTTCCCAATGGTTTTGTTGTTTCGTGGAGAAAGGTCGTGATATATTCCAGTCCTTTTACATTAAGTCATTATAGCATCGCATTAGATTGGCGTTGGGTTGATTACGGGGGTTATTGAGGGTGAGAAGCCGCTTTATTCTTGGTGACGCTTGCTGGGACGAAACGTAATGCCGACATCGATGTCTCCAGCTCAGCCATCTCCGAGTCCGTTGCGTCCTGTTGGGTTTTGGCGGGAGCAGCCGTATTGGACACCGGACTCGGATGTGACAGCGATGTCAGCCGATATCGCAGGCGGCCTGCCTGCGGTGAGGCAGCGGTAGATACGCGCCGGCGGTGCGTATGCGTTGGTCGCAGCATTGACGTCTGCTTATCGATGCCATCGTTGACGATGTAGAAGTTGTATGTCTAGTAGGTCGGTCAGTTCGCATGACGGCGCAGAGGTAGAAGATGAAGCTACTTGGGAGAGATTTACCTTTGGGAACATGTGTTTGTCTATCAGATGCATCCTGCGTTTTTGCGGAGTCGAGCATTTCCGCTCGCAGTCTTCGATGAAACAGCCGTACTAGATGCGACGGATCAATCACCCGAATTGATTGGTGGCTGATGATTTACTCACCGTCTTCTCGCCGCGTTCGCGCCGGGCTGCAACGAGAGAGTCATGGTTCTCTTCGATATGCAGGGTTAAAAATCGGTCGGTTGGGAAGTTCTTGCCGCATTCCGAACATCGGTTGACGTGGGTTTGCAGGTAATGGACTTCGTATTCGTCATACGACGTGAAAGAGAGGGTCTCTCGATGCGGCGGCAGGGAACAACGCATCACTTCGACTGCAGGGCCGCCGGAGGGGTCCAGGAGAGGGAGTTTGGCGCGGCTGAGAGAGGTGGTGGATGAGGCCGGAGAGGGGGATTTTGACCGACTCTCTGGCGAGTGATCGACGGAGGAGGATGCAGATAAACTTCGAGAGCGTTTCGACATGTTTCCTGCACTGCATCTGTTTTGGAGCCTCTTGGTATGGTGCCGTCAGGTGCGATGGTGATTACACGCGGTGGTCAACGGGGAATGGGCGCTCTGTCAGTGCCATTGATAGGAGTAGGAGCTACGCATCCCATTCGAGCGCATAGAGTGAAGATATCCCCGTGACAGACGGTGCGCGACGAGAGGAGGTTGTATAGAAGACGACGACGGCGTACCTGGCGGGGGATCGATGATTGGATGTTGGCTTACATCCGCCTCGCCCAACCAATCACCACCCGCAACGGAAAAGTTCCCGTGATGGACCATCTTAATCTCCATCCAAGTCAACCAAAAGAATTTCCCCGTCATCCATCCTCCCATCCCACTCTATGCGCCCTGCTTTTCCTCGGGTGAGCGGCGGCTTCAACCCCTCGTCCTTCGTCATCGCACGCTGGGCTCATCGTCTTCTCGTTCATTGATCCTCATTCCCCCGTTTGCCTCCGTGGATCGTGGAGAGTCGCTGATCCGGCTTCATCCCTCCCCCTCCGATATCGAACCCATCCCGCCCTGCGCTCTCCTCTGCTCCCCCCGCCATCCGCCCTATATACTACTGATGGATCGTTCACTGCTATTGTCGCCCGCAGACGTCCAGCCAGCCATAGCCATCTGACGGGCGAAGTCATCGCTGGAGAGACACCGCCGTGATCTCATCCATCCCGAGCATGGCGTCCGCGTTCCAGAATACGTGGCAGTCAGTACCCTCGCGGCCTCTTGGTTAAGAGTTATTGTTCTAAACATCGACCTACAGGAATGCGCTCGATGCCGAAAAGGAGCTTCTGAAGAGCCTCGCTGAGAAAGAGCCAACGTTTACTGAGATCTCTCAATTCCTTTCCGAGTTAGTCTGGTGCCTATTGTGGTAGTCTTCCGCGCGACATGAAACTAATCACGATTGTGCCCATCACAGATTCCGTATCGCCTGCCAGAATGCCATTCTCCTAGACTTCGAAGAGGCCCGCGCCAACAATGTCGAAACTCGTCTCTGGGATTCGCATCTCAAGATAAATACGCGCTTTCGCAAATTACTTGCTCGCGTGAGTGCCACAACCCGCTCCAGCACCCCGCATCCAATCCAGCGCTTACCCAAACCATCGGACACAGTTTCGCGAGGAGAACGGAAAGAAGAAGAGACCGGTGGAAAAGCGAAAACTCGAAAAACACTACCTCGAGTTCATCAAATCCAGCCAGCGATTCTATCGAGGCTACATTCAACAACTGTCGTCGCATTTTGGCGGCATTCCGGATCTCGAGAAGGTTGCGCGGAAGTTCAACTTTGACAGTGAGCAATATCGTTCCAATTGTAATCATGAACCCTCATTGATCAGTGTCGGTGTCGCCATCAGATCTATCGGCAGAGGAATCATCCCCCGCCGTGTCCGACGAACTTCGAAAAAAGATCCTCCTATCATGTCACGCAACTCTGATCCGTCTCGGGGATCTTTCGCGCTACCGCGAAACCGAACTTGTCCCGAAGGACCGCAATTGGGGTCCAGCCATTGGGTATTATGACCTGGCAATGGTGATTTATCCAGCCTCTGGAGCATCACACAATCAATTGGCCGTCATTGCCCTCGCTGATGGCAACCACCTGAGGGCCACCTATCACCTCTATAGAGCGCTCGCCGCCCAGGAGCCTCATCCGTCAGCCAAGGGTAACCTGGAAATTGAATTTCGAAAGGTGATGAATGCTTGGGCCAAAAGGGAGTTGATACGTCCGGAAGATGCTGGGATTCCGGGCAGGGCATTGGCACCTTGGTTTGTGTATCTACACGCCCAGTGCTACCGCGGTGCCGACTTCCCCGAGCATGATGAGCTGGAGAGTGAAGTGCTCAACCAGCTAGCCGTTGACCTCAAAGAACGTTCTCTAGAAGGCACCTTGCAGAAATTCTGTCTGATCAACATCGCCGCGGAGGATTTTTCCAGAACACGGTCGAGTGGTAAATCTCGTTCAAGTCGCAGTTCTGAAAGAAAGTTGCTAACCCAGATATAGAGGAATCAGTGTCGAATGCACGCCTCTTCTTCCAACGGATCAATGTGAAAACATTCTTCACGCTACTCCAGATTCTGCTAGCTGAGGTGGAGCGTTTCGCGGTTGATGATTCGAGTCAGACCGACACAAAGACCGGACCAGACAAGGTCACTGTCGTCGCTCGTCGCGTTCTACCTGCTCTTCGGAACTACAGTTCGTGGCTTCTTACCGTCAGTCAATCACTGGTGGCCTACAAGGAGGAAAAAGACACTCCTCTGGCCGTACAGATCACGGAATTTTGGAAGATATACGCCAACACCCTGACTCTCCTCGCATCCACTTTCGACGTGGTTAATCTTCCAGAGATCGACTATCTTCTGGAAGAGGACGAAGAGACGCTGTGTTTTGTACCTCTCATTAAAGAGGCAACGTCTCGTAGGTACTTGGATATAAACGGCCGCCCCAAACCGCGGATGAACGACCCTGGAGTGGAAAGAAATCACCCCAACATAGAAATGCTTTATCGAATCCGCGAGTTCGTGATAGATGGCCTCGACTTGGTTGTGAGCAATGTATGATCAACAGGAGTCCTCGGTGGTTCAGTCCGGTGGCTAACTCGGTTTCTTGACGCAGAAAATCCCCGTTGCTCTTGTCGACGACGAGGACAAGAAAACGTTCATCTATAAAGAAGATGGCCTGCCCTCTCAGTTCTTTGCCAGCCCGTCCGGCCATCACCATACGCTTTCGTCCGCCAGCATTGAACGAGACGAGGTGCAACAGGTGGCGCGTGATCCTCAACATACGGCGGATGCGAAAAGTGTCTTTGGCGGCTCTCAGGCCGCCTCCGCATCTATGTCCGCCAGCATGCACCGGATCGTCGAAGGTGTTGAACGACTGGTTGAGTCCGACACGTACGAGAACGCTCCCGCGGTACCAGAACAGCTCGTATTCCCACAAAGCGCCCAGCCAACCTCGTCTCAGCTCTTCGATCCCAGCACAGACTCCATCTTCCGTGAAGATAATTTCCCGCCCCGACAAACACCAGTCGCTCCTCCAGGACTTGGGCCACCAATGGCGACTTCGGCGGCGCTGGTTCGGGGCCCCTCGCAACAGTCCTACACACCGCGCCCCTCCCTGCCCAGTATTCCCAGCATATGGAACACGGCGTTCTCAAGCAAAGTCGGCGGGGAGACCTCTGCCCCTCGGTCTCCACCAGGTCTGGGACAGTTCCGAGGGAATATCATGCCGGGAAGTATGACTGGCCCCGGCCATGGCCCGTCGCAAGATCCCGCCATGAACGATCTTCTCCTTCGTCAAAACCTCATGGGCCAATCGCAGCTCCAAAGCTCCCTCAACGGATCTAACCCACTGTCTTCGTGGATATCAACATCCAGTCCCGCCTCGCATCACATTCGTCCCGGCATGAGCTGGGATAGAACCAATGGCATCGATGTCACCCATTCCCCGGCGTCCTTCGGACTGCCTAGCCAACCACTATCCAGTGGTATGCCGAGCGCCTCGTGGGCCAACGAAGCCTTCCTCGCCAGCACACTTCCCTCGGGAGCAGGATACCCTAGCTCAGCGGGGATGAACAACAACCGCAAATCCGCCTACGGTGCCATCGGCCAGACACCGCCATGTGGACATGGAGGCTGATAGGACTCCTGCAGTTGCACATCTGGTATGGAGACAACGTCGGGAACACAGACGGCAGACAATTAGGACGAGGTTTAGGAAGTGACATGGACGCCGAGTCCCACGCCAAATGCGAAACTCGAGGTCAGGGGTTCAGAGGACTGATCACCCCTTCCATTCTCCTGCAGGACGTCAAAGTTTTATCCCCGATTCCGTCCTCCCAGTTCGGTCTTTTCCTCCTTGCCCTAGCATCTGAACCGCTACTTCGCCAGTAGATTAGGCATGTATAGTGTAGGAATTCTGCGCTCCGGATGCGACGGCCTTGGCTGGACCTCGTTCTCGATCTCTCTCAACCATGCAGGCAGGATTCCCTCCGGATGGGAATGGTTGATGCCGAGCTCAGCTGGTGTTATCTAGGTACAGATACCTTCTGAGCCCAGGAAAGCAGGAGATGCCAACAAAGGGTCCCAAATTCCGAGCGATGTTTTTCTGTTGAACCATATTTCTCTGTTGTAGCTTGGATTTTTAGCTTTATCTTACTTCTTGCTTCATTCTCGCCGGATTCTCTCTAGATTGTTTGGGGGTGTCCTGTGGTCTTTCCGGTCTACTCAATTCGCACCATATGTGATAGAATCAAAGACTCATTCATTAAATCGTTGTTGAGAACGTCATCCCTGCGACATCTATCTATCATGTGCTATATCATATCATAACCCACGAACTCGGGTCGCATTCTCATGTTCAAGTAGATACGGGCCAAAAAGAAAAAAAAAACAAGTCTAAGACGTTAAGTCATGACCAAGTTGGGTATAGAAGGTTGAAATCCTAGAGGCAACTTTTGCAGTGTATATTTCGCTCCGTGAAGTTGTTGAAGCTTTCGCTGTAAGTGATTCTTTTCTCATTCATGTGTGCTTATTTTGGTAACTGGGCGTGCACGCCTAGTTGGAAGGGGTGTAGGTCTTCTTGGGGAAGGGGAAGCTGTTCATTCGTTAGTATGTTCTTTCGCAGCTAGCCGCCATGACGGCTTCGTTGCTGTGCCGCATCGGGGATGACTTACGAGGGACCCAGCTCCTGGATGCTGAGGCTGGCGAGCCACTGGCCCATGTGCATGCTCTCCTCGAGGGACTTGCCCTGCACAATACCGGCGCAGAAACCACCAGCAAAGGCATCACTTGAGATGTTGTTAGTGTGGGCATCCGAGGCGTTAGAGGGTGAAACTTACCCAGCACCGTTGGTGTCGTTGATGCTCTCCTTGGAGACCTCGTGCACGGGGAACTCCTTGACCTCGACCTCACCGTTGGCCTTGACAGAGGCAGCGATGGTGGGGAGGGTACCCTGGGTCACGATGGCGACTCGGGGGCGGTTGGTGTTCTTCTTGGGCAGCTGAGCCAGCTTCTTGGCGATCTCGACGACGTCGTCGGTGCCCCAGCTGTGGCTCTCGGAGTAGGCGCGGGCCTCGGTCTCGTTGCAGAAGGTGTAGTCGGTGTAGGGGAGGACAGTGTCAAGCTGGTCCTTGAAGAATTGAGGGATGAAGGGGGCAGAAAGGGAGAGCATGAAGATCTACGACCGGGAGTAAGTAGCAGGTTCAATCCCTTCCCGGGCTCTATCTCAGCCTGGTCGAATATCTTACCTTGTTCTTCGCGGCAGCCTCCTCACCCAGAGCCTGGATGGCGGGGACGCAGACAGTCAAGTGGTAGCCACCGATGTAGTAGACCTGGGCCTTCTCGACGAGAGACCAGATGTGAGGCTGCTTCAGATGCTCGATCTTGTACTCGTTGGCAGCGGCAAGGTGGGTGCACATGCTGCGGTTGTGGCCAGTGATGACAACGCCGCACTTGCCAGTGGGCTGGACCTCGTCGACGCGGTACTCGGTGTGGACACCAGCCTTGTTGCAGGCATCCTTGAGGATGTCGGCGTACTTGTCCTTGCCGACACAGCCGATGTACATGACGGAGTTGTCAGGCAGCATGTACTACATTGGACCGTCGGTTAGCTCGTGTTGGGTCTTTCATGGTAGAGACACAGTACCTGGGCGCCACGGGCCGTGTTCTGGGCGGCACCACCAGCAATGAGCTTGGCATCGTGGTTCTGGAGCAGTTCCTCGTAGATGCCCATGTGCTTATCCTCGGCGAGGATAGCATCGTTGTCCTTCAGGCCATACTTTTCCAGGAGGGCCGCGTCACTGGTCAAATCAGACGGGATAGTCAGTTGGATTGTTTCACATATCATTTCATGTGTCATTCCGGGTCAACATACCCGACGGCCTGGATGTCTAGATATTGCCGCAATGTCAGCAAACTGCGTAACCCGAATGCATCAGCTTATGGAGGAAAAGGCTAGTGTACGTACCGAGGAGGGGATTCTCCAGACAGAGGAAGGGGTATCCTTGAGGAGCAGCCATGGTGTTCAAAGGAGTATTCGAGGGTTTCGAGGGGTTGAGAGAGGAGAATTGGGAAGGAGAGACAAGCAGAAGAGAGAGGAGTGGAAGAGAGAATGCTGTGGAGGGGGGGATTCTGGAGGATTATCGACGGAGGGGCATGCGGGGCGGTGAAGGATATTGCCGCCGCTGTGTCTGCAGAGACATGACGATTCCCAGCCCAACAGTATGGCGTGAGAACCAGGCTGGGTCTAGAGACATGGAGATAATATAGTGTTTGGACAGTGTCATATCAAGGTATGAAGGGGAGTATCCAAGAAGCATCAGAAGTAAAAGAAGAAGAAGAAGAAGAAGAAGAAGTATAGATGTTGTGGTTGGCGATATCGGGAGATTCCCAAAAGGGTCTAGTGGCCCCTGACCCTGACTTCATCGTCTTTACTAACATTCTACAAGGACTACTTTCACTTCATATCCAACTCGTCATCACGACCTATCTCTTCTCCTCCTCCACCATGGCTGATGCCCCCCTTGGAATCGCGGAGACCATCCAGTCGGCCTCCCTGAACCGAAACCCCTCCGCCTTCCACGACATCAATCCGTCCACCTCCACCTCCGAGAAGGTCCCCGTCGTCGACCATGCTTCCTCCGACACTGAGAGCATATCTTCCGACGTTGTAGACCCCCGTCACATGGTCCGCTCGGTACCCCGTCGCCAAACACTCCCACCGCTACCCGATCTGCGCTTCGAGCAAAGCTACCTGGCCAGTATCCGCGGCTCCGACACCTGGGGTCGAGTCGCATGGATCACCATCCGCGATCAGGTATGGTCCTTTTCTTCCCGTGCCACACGCCGTTATGCGCACTCTCATGCAAACTGAAGGACATGGTCGACTAACAATGCATGTGCAGGTCCTCCTCCCCCTCATGCAAGGCACCCTCTGGACCCTGGCCCTATCCGGCTGGCGCTTCTGGAACCGCAACGCGTCGCTCAGCGGACAGACCCTCGGAAGCCGAATCCGCAGGTGGTGGTACGAGGTCAACAACTGGAAATTGCCGCCCCTGCCGTCCATGAAGGACCGGCAACTGGCTGCCCAGGCGGAAGACGTGAGTGGTTCCCCCCGTGTCTGGCGCTTCCTCGTTTGTTATGGCGGTCGATTTGAAGCTGACATTTACGGAGTTTTTACAGTTCTACACGGCGCAGTTTGCCAATGCTGGGGCTGACTAGGTGACGACGTTCGTGTACATTGTTGTTTGTGTTAGGTTGCATTTTGGGAGTTACGGGCTGGCGTTATATGTAATTCTGCATTAGCTGTCTCTTCGTCGGTTCTCTCCTCGATCAGGTCTCTACATTTGATACGTTCCTGCCCTGTGAGAGTTCGGCATCTGGCTGGAAGCGCTCCCTCCAGGCGGGTTTATACCCATATTTACCCAATGAAATTTTTTATCTCGAAGGTTTCTACCTGGTAGCCTGTCTTTCAGTCAACATTTAAAGTCAGACTCTTTTAGTTACAACATTGACGAATCACCCCTAGTGACATAAACGCCTAACCATACAGATGTCCCCCCGTATACATTAATAGTAACTCAACGCTCAGAAATCTATCAGTCACACGAATCCCCTGGGCTCTATATATCCTAGGCAGTCTCATTGGGACCAGATGGAGGAGCCGCCGGATGGCTGGGGAGCTCCGTCGTAGAGGGCGTGATAGTCTGGGGGGCTGCTCCATTGCCTCCCTGGTGCGGGCCCTGGGTCAAATTTTCGGCAGGGCCGGTTTTCTGCTCCACAGGAGCTTCGCTGGCTACCTCTGGGCCTGGCGGTTTCGTATCCAGCGCTGGTGGAGGCTCTTGAGACGTGACTGGCAGCCCATTGACCGGCGGCAGCTGTGGCTGGGCCGGCGGTAACGAGCCTGCAGTTTCAGCTTGGGTTGTGCTCTCACCATTCTGCGGAGTCGGCTGCTCGTCAAGCGCGCTCTGGCCACTCGGCATTTTGTCTTTGTTGTATCGGAGCTGCACCACGAGGCTTCGGTTCTCCCCATTGATTACCGACTCGTCGCCGCTCACTTCCTCTTCATCGTCGCCTTCAAACTCGTTGTCGTCTTCCTCCTCGCCCCCCTGCCACTCGTTTCCGCTCGATTGGCCACCATCAGAGCCCTCATCCATTTCGTCATCCAACTCATAGGTGTATCCGTTGGATCGAGTGGTCCGAGTCCGATGGGATCTGCCCAAGTCCTCTTCCTCCTCGTCACGCTGTCCACTCAGCAAGGTCTCGCCGTATAAGCCCCCAGCACGCGAGCGGATCTGTCTTCCGCTAGCTGTGTACCTCGGACCCGCGGGCTCGGTAGGCGTAGAAACGTCGGATGTGTTGCGCGTCGATCGTCGGGTCGTAGGGAGGCCATCCGAGAAGATGTCCTCATCGTCCGAATACGTATACTTGAGCTTCTTTCCACGAGTGCGACCCTCATACAGGGAGAATCCAGGTTCCGGTCGAGCGAATGCGGCCTTCCGGGCGATGCGATAATCGCGGCGTTTGCGTTTCTGGGTGACCGCGTTAGCCATTGCAAGGAAAGACATCGCGACAGTGGGTAGTTTACCTCCTCCGAGCCCTCAAATCGAGGGATCGAAAGTCTGATTTTCTCGCTCAGCTTCTTCGAATTCGTGCTTCGCTCCTGCTCGAGCTTCTCCGCAATAGCTGTCAGTTCGGGAATCGTTCCCGCCACGCTCCACCATGTGACAGTCTTCAACGCCGGGTTGCTCTCCCGGTACAATCTGAAGTGGGTATCGTCAAGTCCTTCGATCAACCAGTACCGGCGCTTCAATCCATCGCGGCCCCAAGGCTGAACCGAGAGCGGCTGGTTCAGGTCATCCTCGTGACGGGCTTGCTTGTAAGAATCTTTAATCTTCGCTTGGACGGCTTCGGAGGACGAGAGGGACCAGAGAATGAGTGATTTGAGTAGTACCAACTAGGCGGGTCAGTGGATTGAAAGTTCAAGAAAACAATGCGGTAGTCGCGTCACATACGCGTTGTTCGGGGCTCATTCCTGCGAACGATCCACCCCCGTGGAGGGGGTTCTTCCCTTGCCAAGCCTTGGGCCATTGCGAAACGTGCGTTTGAATTGCCTCTTCCAGGGGGCGTGTGTAGTGGTTGCGTCTGCGCATTGAGAATGAGTTAGTCAGGTTTCGATAACAAGCACTGGGTGGTCATGTTCGGGGTGGCAAGTGAAGCGGCGCGCAGCTCCAAGTCGTAGGTCGGGGATGGGTTGTGGCGCTACGTACTCCACGTCTTTTTTCCGATTCAACACCAAGCCCAATAATGCACACAATAATCTTTCAATATGATCGCCCGGTGGAAGCTCCGAGACACCTCTCTCGACGTCTTGGGGTCCGAAGTGTGGCGTGGATCGCGGGAACACTTCGTGGAAACGCGCGCGGAACATTACAATGAACTGTGTTGCGACGGGTCAGCGAGATTGTTCGCGCGACGAACGATAGACGCGTCGAATTAACGACGGTGAAGCTTGGAATAATCTTGTTTCAGATGCTAACGTACTGCAATGTCCGGGTTGTCGGCCAAAACATATTCGTGGGGTGGTGAGGGAGCTCGTTTCGGCGGCGGAGATTCGGATTCCTTCTTCTTGAAGTACTTGGTGATGCCGACAGGCTCGTCAACGGCCATGGAGGCAGCCTCCTCATCTGAAGGAGGCGCCGATGACAGCGACGAAGTATCGGAATCGGAAAGAGACATGTTGGACATGTTCTGGTGGGAGGTTGGGTTGACGGGGTGGTGGTGACGGAGGAGAAAGCAGGTGGGCGAGTCCGCGCCGCAAGAAGTACGTGCCAAACTACGTTGGAGCGCGGCTTTTACGCGCGTGGTCTCATCAATGGCAGCACATATCACGGTATGATCCGCGACCAATCATGCGCATGCGTCCTTTTTCTCTGGTTCTCAAGAAATTTGGTCTACATTTGAAGCGCATTTCTATTTAAGTATTTTGCATGCGACCAACGAAGGGTTTGGGCGCGCAGAGAGAGATGAACGGTAGTCAAGTTGGCCGTCGCAAGTGAACTCTGCGTGAGAAACAGCGCAAGAAGAAAGCGCATCGACCAAAGACTTCGATACAGATAGATGAATCTCCGTGGAAGATGGAAAAGAACAGCTCGTCTTGGATATAGAACAATGGAGGACCTCGGATACGGCGCGTTGCGCGCGTCCGGGCATGTTGCAGTCAGGCAATCATCCTACGCAACACAGATTGACCGAACCGTCAGGTGAATATCCCAACATTGACGTTTGGGCACTCCAACATGAGGTATCCAATGACGCCTTTGACACCATCATCACCAGATAGGCGGTTTGGGCGCAAAGGGCGAGATGACGGTATAACCGCATCAGTTATGGGGATTCATGACCTGCCATTCGAGCCCTGGGGGGTTGAAATAGATGTTGATTCAAGATTCATCAGGGCGACACCTTTTTGTCGTATTGATGTGTCTGGTTGACGGACACCATTGAAACGAGAAAAAGTGCGACTCATGGCATTCCTGGAAACTTCGACAGAACCCAAATAGAAGCAACCAGGAAACGGACTTGACGGACTGGACTTCACCTTGACATCCCGGGAAATATCAGCACCGTCCAGATGGTCGACACCGTTCACCCCATCAACGACACGAGTATGGAGACGTGCTCGTGATGAATGGGTTATATAAGCGCGGTCCACTTTAACCGCAACAACCGCCCCGCCAATCACCAGGCAGGGTTAACACCGCCAAGATCCCAAACGGCGCTAGCGCCAACTCGGTTAGGTTAGCGATTTCGCCCTAATGCCCACACAGCCCTCATTCTCCGACGAATTCTCTACTACACCAACCCGACAAGCCCATCTTCGATCTTGAGGTACGAGAATTCCAATCAACTCCCACCACTCCCCCGGGGTCACAGGCGGTCTTTCTTTCTTCTCGACAATACTAACCTCCAGGTTTATATACAGAAAGTCGCCATGGGTCGTGTGATCCGCAATCAGAGGAAGGGTCGTGGATCCATTTTCAGTGAGTGCGACCGCAATGATTCGAAAATTTGAATGCATCCCAGGAGAACCTCGATTGCTGATGGATTTCCTCGCCTCTAGCGGCTCACACCCGTCTCAACAAGGCTCCTGCCCAGTTCCGTACCCTCGACTACGCTGAGCGCCATGGATACACCAGAGGTGTCGTGAAGGAGATTATCCACGACCCCGGCCGTGGTGCTCCCCTCGCCAAGGTCCAGTTCCGTCACCCCTACAAGTTCAAGATGATCACCGAGACCTTCATCGCCAACGAGGGCATGTACACTGGCCAGTTCATCTACGCCGGAAAGAACGCTGCCCTGACCGTCGGCAACGTCCTCCCTCTCGCCTCCGTCCCTGAGGGTACCGTCATCACCAACGTCGAGGAGAAGGCTGGTGACCGTGGTGCGCTTGGCCGTACCTCCGGTAACTACGTTACCGTCATCGGCCACAACCCCGAGGAGGGCAAGACCCGTATCAAGCTCCCCTCTGGTGCCAAGAAGGTCGTCAAGAACACCTCTCGTGGTATGATCGGTATCGTTGCCGGTGGTGGCCGTACCGACAAGCCCCTGCTCAAGGCTTCTCGTGCCAAGCACAAGTTCGCTGTCAAGCGCAACTCTTGGCCCAAGACTCGTGGTGTTGCCATGAACCCCGTTGATCACGTAAGGACCCTTTTCCCCTGGCTGAGATGCCGGGAGTCATTGCAGGATTGGACGACTGACATGTTTTTTCTCTACAGCCTCACGGTGGTGGTAACCACCAGCATATTGGTAAGGCTTCGACCATCTCTCGCTACGCCGCCCAGGGTCAAAAAGCCGGTCTTATTGCTGCCCGGAGAACCGGTCTGCTCCGCGGTACCCAGAAGACCAAGGAGTAAGCGGGGTATCGAGTGGAGTTCTTTTGTTTGTGACGGGTTGAAAATGCTCTTCTGCTATGAGACATCTGTACTTAGGCGACTGCGGATTACCTTCCACGCGTCCTTAGCCAAGTTAAGGTTGTGGCCAAATTTCATTGACGATTAAAAAATACAACGGGATGGTCAAAAATTCAATCCGGGTATCATGAGCATCTTAACCATAATGAAATCAATTGAACTTATTTTTGAGTATTGCATCTGCGTGGGTGTTTCATGGACTTAGCTGCAGGTCGTCAACTGCACGGCATGTATTGAGTGCCTTGGTACATGCGACGTCTGGTTTTTGGCCTTTCCTTGGAGATATTCTCGATGGTACCCTGATGATGCATGTGAATCACGATTCTTGTCGATTGTATGAGGACTGGTGTAATCGATTGATTTACTCCGTTATCTGAGGAAATATATATTGGAAAGGGCATGGCCACCCACCGGACATGCACCACCACGACACAGGCCATACTCTACAGAGTATATAGACAGGCACGCAATACCTCGCTTCCAGTCAATGGTCAACTACATTGTGTTTTCTTGACCGTCATAAGATACTTCTGAGATCCCCTCAGCCACTTGCAGCACACAATGCTCTCGAATTGACCAATCAGCGGGCAACCCCGCAACTTCAGAGGCGATTTAAAGTCCTGTCCAGATACGGCCCCGAGGTCTTTCCAACATCATAGTACTCACCGGAACCAAGCAGCTATATTATACAAAAGCTTACTCCATGTGATGATCCAGAAAGACCTCCCTCAAAGAATCCCCCGGCTAGCAAGCACCACGTCACCGCAGTCCGCCGCTGCACGCTGGCAAGCCGTCGCCAACCGCGACGCGACCGCCGACTCCTTTGTCTACGCCGTGCTCACCACGAAGATCTACTGTCGCCCTTCATGTCCTAGCCGCCTCGCGCGCCGGGCCAACATCCGGTTCTACGACACGCCGTCCCAGGCCGAAACCGCCGGGTTCCGGCCGTGCAAGCGCTGCAAACCACAGACGCTCCGACCCGACAACCCGCAGGTCCAATTGATCGCACAGGCATGTGCGACTATCGAGGCAGACCTCCGCGCCGGCTCCAAGCCAACCCTGCGCGACCTCGCTGCCCAGGCGCGCCTGACACCCAGCCATTTCCATCGCGTGTTCAAGCGCATCGCGGGCGTGACGCCCGGACAGTATGCTGCTGCGCTGTTGGACGGCAGCGACGGAAGGTGCAGGCCGTTGGGGGCATGCGGTCCGGTTGGGAACGCGGCGGTTGCAGTTCAGCCCTGCGGACTTGTGGATGGGTTCTGCGATGAGGGCCTGGCTGCGGAGCTGGAGACGGAGTGGAATGAGTTTGACGCCCTGATAGCCGCGGAGGCGCAGTTGGCTTCTGGTCTGGAAGGTGTACCTGTGCCTCTTGTGGATGATGGGGTGGAGACTCCCAGCGCTACGGATGTCCTTGACTGGGATCGGTTTGTGGAGGGTTCACCAGAGGAGGGGAGACAATGAGCGCACATGGTTGTTTGCATGGGCACGGGCTTCTGGGTTGATTGGATGGGATGGTGAGTACGGCACGTTTATCACATTCATGTTGCTCTAAGGGCAAGGATGGAGGATTGGAGGGGAGATATGGGGATTTAGCTTAGTCGTCGGGTTTCATGTGTATCTTGAGCGATCCAATCTATCTACGACAGATTGATGGCCCACATAACCTGTCATGCTTATCGACCGGGTGCTCAGTACGAGTACGAAGAGCTGATTGTCACTGTGATAAGCATTCTAGGTACATGTACGATACGCGGTCAATACAGTAATACTGTGTCCTGACGCGCATTGATCGTGAAAAATAGATGTAACGAGATTGACCGGGAATGGGTGGTCTGGAGTACATCGTCTTTGCATCATGATCTGCGACGAGTGCATTGATCGTGCTTCTCGGGATTCGAAGAGGGGCGGCATGGCATACAACATGAACAATGAAGAGTTTCTGTGCATACCACTTACCTTTAGGTATCTTATTCTGGAAGAGTCAACATGACATTGTGAGACACCCACATGAGACAATCTACCAAAGAGCAGATAGTCCCTTTGTTCCATACACTGATGATGGACGAGTGTTCTGAAAATAGTAGAGTGGCAACGTCCAGCACCCTGATTTGTGGTCTCAGGAGAAGCCTCTCCCCACCGGGAGGCCCACCCAACGCGTGTCACGGTGTGGGCTGGCCGATTGAGCCTATGAAGCCCTTCTATGCTAATAATACTCGCCAACAGGCTAAAGGTTTCAGGTACCATCCTTTCCCACTCGGGTAACCTCAGACATGGATCGTCTCATTCCTTCATCATGGCGGTCGACTCAATTGCAAGATCCAGTTCTCCCACCCAGGGTCTGCTTGCGAAACACTACCTAGTAGGACTCTGTCTCCTCCTGGTGGCGCTTGCGTCGGTGGTCTGATTGGTAGCGGTATGGTTACTGTCGGTCATTCCTCCAGAATCCGTCCATGCGAATAACAAATAACAATAATAATAAAATCAACATTCAAACGTTATTTTCCATGAATTGATTTTCTTCTCCCCTACTCCGTAATTAAATAATTCCATGGCCATTGTTGGGGCAGGTTCTCATGCGCCATTAAATCATCCCACCTCCATCCATCTGCGTCTGGACTCTTTTCTTTCTTCTCCTTCCCTCTCCATCCCATCTCATTCCATCTCCGTTACTCAACTCTTCGTCCACCACGCGAATTCCCTCCCTGGATAATGTGGCACTGACAGTCAAACTGTCTGACATTCATTCGCTCTTTTCCAGCTGGATTCCCCATCCTGACAGGCTTCAGGTCGGGTTGACCGCATTCGGTAATTTATATCTACTACCAACGCCGCATTAAGCTCCCGCAAATTCGTTGCAACCCTCTTTCTCTACAATTCATTGAACCCTTAGAAGTATTCTTCTTCTGTTTGTCGCTTCGATCCTACAACAACAATCAACATGAACGTCAACCGGAAATTCGACCGTTTCAAACAATGGGCGGGGGAGAGAATGGGAGGCGAAGTGAAGACAAATCTCTCCGACGACTTCAAGGCGATGGAAACCGAAATGAACGTGCGACATGACGGTGAGACCATCGACCGCGGCAACACCAATAGTTAGCCACTAATTTCGTTCAGGCGTTGATCGCATTCACAAATCCATGACCGCCTACGTCAAGTCCGTCTCCAAGCGCAGCGAAGGCGACGATAAGGAGAAGACCCTTCCTATCGCGCATCTGGGCTCCAGCATGGTGAGCCATGGGGAAGACTTTGACGCTCACTCCGACTACGGCCGGTGTCTTTCCAGTACGTTGATCCCACCGCCTTCGCAATTCCCTTGCACATGGGCCCCTGCTGATCGTCTATAGTGTTTGGTCGGGCTGAAGAACGCCTGGCGCGTATCCAAGAAACATACATCGCCCAGGCGACTTCTAGCTGGCTCGAGTCGCTGGAGCGATCTCTGGCTCAGATGAAAGACTACCAGGTACGGCTCTACGGCTCCCTTAGTCAATAATCTCGCGCGGGAGTCACTAATAACCCTCTCTAGTCTGCGCGGAAGAAGCTCGACAGTCGACGATTGGCCTACGATACCTCTCTTTCAAAGATGCAGAAGGTCAAGAAAGAGGACTTCCGGATCGAGGAGGAATTGCGCACACAGAAGGTGAAATACGAAGAGGCCAATGATGACGTGTTCCGCCGGATGCAGGACATCAAAGACGCAGAAGTGGATGGGGTGGTCGACCTGGAGGCCTTCCTCGATGCACAGCTGAGCTATCACGAACAGTGCAGGGAGGTGCTTCTCCAGCTCAAGAATGAGTGGCCGAGCAGGTACGTGGGGTCTCATAACGGTCTACGCATGCATGAAATCCCGACAAGTCTAATGCTGGACAGTCACTCGCAAGCTGCTACCCCGAATGGTCGCCGGACCGGCCGCGCTAGATCTAATACTGCGCACTCGTATCAGGAACGATATGAGGCTCTGCATGAGGAGCCCGTGACCGAGGCTGACGCTCGGCCGATTATCCGGTCAAACAGGCCGACTTCGATCTATACGGCGGATATGAGAGACGCACACGGAGCCGAGACGGCTTCTCCTCGACCGGGATTCAATCGGACCTCGACCTTCGAAGGCCCAACGCAGTTGCGGCAGGAGCTGGCGTCCGGCTCTCACCAATGGCCCGCTCGAAGCACCAGCGAGACTTATTCTAGCCAGAGGAACGTGGCGAATCAGTCTCGTCCCATCAGCCGGGTGTATGAGGATCCCTATCGGGATCCGTCGGAGGATGCCAGCCCGTTCAATGGGGGCAGTTTTCCGGTGTCGAGTCACGGAGGGTCTGTATCGCGCCGCACTAGTTCAGTAACGTTGAACGGGGTATCGCTGCATAAGAAAGCGCCTCCGCCACCACCACCCTCGCGGGCAAAGAAGCCTGCGCCCCCGCCGCCGATGAAGCGGCCGATATTGAGTACTGGAGAAGCGTAGCTGGGGGTGGGAATGGGTTGAGGTGGTTTGGTGTTTGGGTTCTTCTTTGTGTCTTACATATGTTGGAAGTCGCCGGCGTTGGGAACCATCAATTGAACCGAAGACAATGAGCTAAGGCAGAGGGTGAATGTAGTGAAGCTGTAGGGACATGAGCATCGTATTGTACCTGCGACCAGCGTACAGGTAGGACGGTATCTAGAGTGGTTGAGGACAGATGTGTCAGCAACTGAGTCAGCAGCCGCATCACCTGACCGCGCCCAGCCAAATTCTTCCCATTTTCCCATCGCCGCCTGCTGCTTCTCCTCCTCCTCCCCGTTACAGGCACAGACAGGCTGAGCACCACCGCCAGTTTTCCCCGGCCAAAAGTCGCGAAAGTCCCGTCCCCTCCATCTCCATCTCATCCATTTCTCTTTCCACGCGCGTTTTCCCTCCGCACTCTCGCCCTTGGGGCCCCCTTTTCCTCCTTTTTCACCCTCCCTTCACCCCCCTTTCCCTTTTTCCCTTGTTCGTCGCCGACCGCCCCCGGCGCCTCTGCCATCGCTCCCCGACCCTCCGGCCGGCAAAAACATCACGAAATTATCGCCAAGGTCCAGATATTGACCACTCTTTGTCGCATCCATTGACCACTGACGCCCCCGTGCCCGTCCCCCTTCACCCTCGTCGCGCGCCCGGTCGCCTCTCTGGCGCGACCTGGCTGTTCCCACCGTCCACCGGTTTTCCCTCTACCCACGTGTTGCCCGACGCGCCCTCCGTCGCATACAGCTCCATCCCGACGTGTTTCCTCGTCATATGTATAGACGAACCTCGCGCTAGACCATGGCTTCCCTCCAGTCAGTGCCTAACGTGGCACCTGGCAACATGAGTTTGCCTCCCAACCTGACACAGCAACACATCCAAGAGGTCTACCAGGTATGATCTTTCCCCCTAGACCTTCACCACAGCTACCATCCACACCCTCCATACTCCCAATTATCCTTCACCAATTATATATATTCATCACTTTCGCACCTTTTATACTTTCGTCCACGAGTTATCTACTAACTGCCCCCAAGAAATATAAGCAGATGCAAGAGCAGGGCGTTCGCCACGACGACCCTGAATACCTCAAAGCACACAATCTTCTTTCCGCCGTCCAACGACAGCAGGTGTTCCAAAAACAGAGGCAGATTCAACAGCAGCAGCTTCAAGCGCAACAACGTCAACAGCAACTGAATGGTACGACACCGGAAGCTGCCGCCCCTAATGGTACTCACGGTAAGTCTCTTCTCTCGTGCGCATACAATCATCCACCAACATTATTCTAATTTGTATCTTTCCTCTCGTAGCGCGAAACAACTCAGCTCCGACCGGAGCAGGCCAGGATGCCGTGTCCACGCCCACTGGCGCTCAACAGCAAGCGCCCTCCAGCCAGGCCGTGTCGCAGAAGGGTGCGCCTGTTGCGAGTGGTAGCTTCTCGCCAGAGCAGCTGTCCATCCTAAGGAGCCAGATATTGGCTTTCAAGATGCTGTCCAAAAACCTCCCGCTCCCCCCTCGTGTCCAACAGCAGCTGTTCCCGTCCAAAAAGTCGCAGACCCCTGCGCCTTCCGACACTGTTGCAGCTTCTGAGAATGTCATCGAAGGTGCGAGTCAGTCCAAATCGGAACAGTCTGGCCCTGTCGAGGAGGTCACACCGAGCAAGGAATATTACGAGTCCTTGCAATCGCCCTACGAGTTGATTCCTAAGAACATCACCTTCACAAGTCATGCCTCGCGTGCCAACCGCATGCGCGTCCCCGCCTTGATGCCTGTCGGTATCGATCTTGAACAAATTCGGGAAGAAAGAGAGACGGTGCTCTATAACAAGATCAACGCCCGGAAAGCCGAATTGGCCGAGCTCCCAGCTAATGTAGGCGTGTGGGATACCAGCCGCGGCGACACCGCCACGGGTGACGACTCACTGAAGCTGAAGGCTCTCATCGAATATAAAATGCTCAATCTGCTGCCGAAGCAGAGACTCTTTCGCAAGCAGATCCAGAACGAGATGTTCCACTTCGACAACTTGGGCATGACCGCAAACCGCGCATCCCACCGTCGAATGAAGAAACAGTCTCTTCGGGAGGCGCGGATCACGGAGAAGCTCGAGAAACAGCAGCGTGATGCTCGCGAGACCCGTGAGAAGAGGAAACAGTATGATCAGCTCCAGGCTATCCTCAACCATGGCATCGAGCTTCAAACGGCTGCTAGCCAGCAGCGCACTCGCGTACAGAAACTGGGTCGCATGATGCTGCAACACCACCAGCATATGGAGCGTGAGGAGCAGCGTCGCGTTGAGCGCACGGCCAAGCAGCGTCTCCAGGCTCTCAAGGCCAACGATGAAGAGACCTACATGAAACTGTTAGGACAGGCTAAGGATTCCCGTATTTCCCACCTTCTCAAGCAGACCGACAACTTCCTCAAACAACTTGCCGCCTCCGTCAGGGAGCAACAGCGCAGCTTGGCCGAGCGGTATGGCGAAGAGGATCAGTTCTACGACGAGGACGAGGACGAAGACATTGCCACCGGAAGCGATGATGAAGAGGGCGGCGGTCGACGCAAGATCGACTATTATGCTGTTGCGCATCGCATCAAGGAAGACATTACCGAACAGCCTTCAATCCTGGTGGGTGGTACGCTGAAGGAATACCAGATCAGAGGTTTGCAGTGGATGATCTCGCTCTACAACAATAACCTCAATGGTATCTTGGCCGACGAGATGGGTCTCGGTAAGACCATCCAAACGATCAGTTTGATCACCTACATCATTGAGAAGAAGAAGAACAACGGGCCTTTCCTGGTCATCGTGCCCCTGAGCACACTGACCAACTGGAATCTGGAGTTCGAAAAATGGGCCCCCTCTGTCAGTCGCGTGGTTTACAAGGGCCCTCCCAACGCTCGTAAACAGCAACAACAGCAAATTCGGTGGGGTAACTTCCAGGTCCTGTTGACTACGTACGAGTACATCATCAAGGATCGCCCCGTCCTCAGCAAGGTCAAGTGGACCCACATGATTGTCGACGAAGGTCACCGTATGAAGAATACCCAGTCCAAGCTGAGCAGCACGCTTTCTCAGTACTACACCAGCCGTTATCGGTTGATTTTGACTGGTACCCCCCTGCAAAACAACCTGCCCGAGCTGTGGGCTCTGCTGAACTTCGTCCTGCCGAATATCTTCAAGTCGGTCAAGTCGTTCGATGAGTGGTTCAACACGCCGTTCGCCAATACGGGTGGACAGGATCGCATGGAGCTGAGTGAAGAAGAACAGCTGCTGGTGATTCGTCGCCTCCACAAGGTTCTCCGGCCCTTCCTTCTGAGACGTCTGAAGAAGGATGTCGAGAAGGATCTGCCCGACAAGCAAGAACGTGTCATCAAGTGCCGCTTCTCTGCCCTGCAAGCTAAGCTGTACCGCCAGCTGATGACGCACAACAAGATGGTCGTCAGCGACGGCAAGGGAGGAAAGACGGGTATGCGTGGTCTGAGTAACATGCTGATGCAGCTGCGCAAACTGTGCAACCATCCTTTCGTTTTCGAACCCGTGGAGGATCAGATGAATCCTACTCGGGCGACGAATGATCTGCTGTGGCGTACTGCCGGTAAATTCGAACTGTTGGACCGGATCCTGCCCAAATTCCGAGCAACCGGTCATCGTGTTTTGATGTTCTTCCAGATGACGCAGATCATGAACATCATGGAGGATTTCCTGCGCCTGCGGGGATTGAAGTACCTGCGTCTGGATGGTTCCACCAAGTCTGACGATCGCTCCGACCTTCTGAAGCTGTTTAATGCTCCCAACTCCGAGTACTTTTGCTTCTTGCTCTCGACGCGTGCTGGTGGTCTTGGTCTGAACCTTCAGTCCGCTGACACTGTCATTATCTTCGATTCGGATTGGAACCCTCACCAGGATTTGCAGGCCCAGGATCGTGCGCATCGTATCGGTCAAAAGAACGAAGTGCGCATCTTGCGTCTGATCACCTCCAATTCCATTGAAGAGAAGATTCTAGAACGTGCACAGTTCAAGTTGGATATGGATGGTAAAGTCATCCAAGCCGGAAAGTTCGACAACAAGTCTACCAACGAGGAACGTGATGCGCTCCTGCGAACTCTGCTCGAGTCTGCGGAGGCGGCTGATCAGCTCGGCGACCAGGATGAGATGGACGATGATGACTTGAATGATATCATGGCTCGTTCAGACGAAGAACTCACCAAGTTCCAGCAAATTGATAAGCACCGTCAGCAGACTGACCCATACGGGCCTGGTCATCCCCTCCCTCGTCTGATGGGAGAGAGCGAACTTCCCGATATCTACCTTGCTGAAGACAACCCGGTGGCGGACGAGGTCGAAGTCGAAGTCGGTGGCCGCGGTGCCCGTGAGCGCAAGGTCACTCGGTATGACGACGGTCTTACCGAGGAGCAGTGGCTGATGGCTGTCGACGCCGATGATGATACGATCGAAGATGCCATCGCTCGAAAGGAGGCTCGCGTGGAACGACGCCGTGTGAACAAGGAAAAGCGTTCCCGCAAGGCTGGTGGTGATTCCTCGCCGGAGCCTTCGCGCGAGAGCTCGGAAACTCCTCAGCCCAAGAAGCGGGGCCGCCGTGGCCCTGCGCCGAAGCGTAAAGCAGAAGAACTTGTTGAGGAGACCCCTCAGCCCAAGCGCAAGCGAGGCAGACAGGCCAAGCCGGTGGAGACTTTGAGCCCCGAGAACCGGGCTATCTTGCAACAGATTCTCAACAACGTCTACCAGGCGCTGATGGATATGGAACAAGAGCTCCCTGCGGATTCCTCCGATAGCGAGGACGGACCAGTGACGCGTTCGATCATCGAGCCGTTTATGAAGCCACCCCCCCGGTCGCAGTACCCCGACTACTACATGATCATTCAGAATCCCATTGCGATGGAGATGATCCGCAAGAAGATCAATCGCGACGAGTACCAGAACCTGAGGGACTTCCGCAATGATATCCACCTTCTTTGCCAGAATGCCCGGACCTACAACGAGGATGGTAGCATTCTCTTCCAGGATGCCAATGATATCGAGGTGAGTTATTTATACCGTAGGTCTTGCTTGATACTCCTGATACTGACAATCGACAGGCCAAATGTCTCTCGGAGCTCAAGAAGGAAACCGAGGGCCACCCGCAATTTGCCAACTTCGATGACTCGGTATCACCGGCTGACAATGACGCATCCGCCATGGCGGCTTCTGGTGCGGACACACCGAGTGCAGCCGCTACTCCTGGTCAACCGAAGCTGAAGCTCACCTTCAACCGGGATAGCACCGGGGTGACCAACGGAAGCCCGAGCACTGGGATGAACGAAGATGAGTAACGTAACGGACCACCCTTGTGGAAAAGATGATGCCTTTTTTTTTCAGTTCTTGATGGATTTTCCCTCCTGTACTTGTCTAGCTTCTTATGCGGCGGAAGATTTGCCGAGCATTGCATTGTTCTTGTGGTTTTTATACACTTCTATTTGTAACCCTTCTGGCTTTTACCTTCTGGACGGCGTTCTGTACTTTGGTGACCGGGGATGGATGATGGGTCATGGCGCAATGCTCTGTTCTCCTGGGACGAGGGCAATGGGATCTTGATCGCCGATGTTTTTATCCAACGATTATTTCTACCCTCGCGGAATGTGTTCTGCCTTATATTGGCAAAATCAAGAGCCATGTGTCTTTTGCAAGCTTTCCGCGTGTATTTGTTTCTGGTGATGCGCAGCTCGTTGCAGTTGAATCCGTTTCTTGTGGCTGTGATTCGACCTGGAGCTGCATCTCTTAATGTACAATTGGTAGATATCTTATTCATCTAGTCACCTCAGGGACTTATCGTACGGGATTTCTATACATGATCTGGATACGATCTGTGTTCAGGATCAGGGATGTTGTCTTCAAACGATGACCTGACTCGCCTGTCTATGTTCTACTAGCATTATATGACTTGCCGACTATTTGCACATACAGTATGAGGGAATAGACAGATTAGTCTACGTGACATACCAAGAATGGCTATCTATAGAATCGATCGGAATGCAACTCTAGACTTAGGGCTATCTCATAGGCAACCGGATGACTAACGGTTCTCCATCGTCCGTCCGTCGGTGTATGTTGTCCGATAGAAGTGTAGACCAGTGAGCGGGATCGAGTCTGACGTACCAGAGGGTTAAGGTCGTACGAGAACGAACCCGGTGGAAGCATCAGCGACGACGAAGCAGGACGAGAAAATGACGAATTTCGTGTTCGACGTCATGACCGGTCACGTGACTTCCCGCCCGCTTTGGCCGCAAGCGCCAGCCGCCGGGGCTATTATTATTCTTCCAAGCTGACCTATGCTACTTCTCTCCTCCTCTTCTGCCACTGATAACGACCGCTCTCCCTTCTTTGCCCTTCCACCATCTCCTCTCACTGCCCATCTTAGCCGCTAAAAACCCCCTCAATCTATCAAAAATGGCTTCTTTCCAGGATCGTGCTCAGCACGCCATAGCTCAGCTTGACAAGGAGGTAAGTCGTCGATCTGTGTGGGTGTCGTTTTGACAGGCGAACCTGAGGGTCCTCGCCCCAGCCTCTCCGACAAGGGACTCGGGCATTCTGGACAGTGATGGGACTTACCATCCTCATTCTGTTGCCATCCTGTCTACCCCCAAAGGATGTAGTCGGTGGTATGGAATTTCGAAGAAGCTAACCGATCTGTGTGTCTTCAGCTCTCCAAGTACCCTGTCCTCAACAACCTCGAGCGTCAAAGCTCCGTCCCCAAGGTCTATGTCGTCCTCGGTCTGGTCGGCATCTACTTCTTCCTGGTCTTCTTCAACATCGCTGGTGAATTCCTCGTCAACCTGGCGGGCTTCATCATCCCGGCCTACTACTCTCTCAATGCTCTGTTTACCGCCGGCACCGCCGATGATACCCAGGTACGTATTTCCCTTCTCGCACCCCATCTGACTCGGAAACATGATCAGGGAGGCTGACTGGAATTTTCCTCTGTAGTGGTTGACGGTATGTTCGCGTGATCGCTATCTCTCTCCCCCTCTCGACGCTCTCGCCTAGGCCCCCGTCGGGCACGTGACGTCGTTTCATGGAGATGGTGACCCGATGCTGACATGTGATTCTATAGTACTGGGTTGTGTATGCCCTCTTCACCGTGCTGGAGAGTGCCATCAGCGCTCCCTACTGGTTCCGTAAGTTGTCGACTGCCGATGCGGTGTGGGAGTCTCAGTCGGTGCTAACCTTGCAACAGCCTTCTACTACATCTTCAAGCTCGCTCTCGTGCTCTGGATGGCTCTCCCCCAGACCAAGTAAGCGATCCGATCGACCCGCCATGCGACCAGCGTCGCGGCAGCTAACACGGTCTATAGCGGTGCCCAAATCGTCTTCCACTCCTTCCTCCAGCCGGTGCTCGGCCGCTTCTTCGCCAGCGGCTCCACCTCGGCCAACCTCCGGGCGCAGGCCGATGCCGCTACCAAGTCCCAGTAGATCTGACCAGCCGTTAATATGTGACGTGCATGGCGTGTGTGTCGCGTTGCACATGCCATGGGTCGGGTCGACTCCCGCGGTCGCGGGGCGGTAGCCAGGCAAGGAATGAAGACGCCGGCGGTGACGACTGTCGGTGATGTGTATGAAGGAGTGCCGGATTCGCGACGTCCCTTCTGAGCGGAGGGGGTCGGTTTGGAACCTTCTAATTACTCTCGGATGATGTTTATCTGTTTTGTCATGACTTGTTCAGTAGAATTGCTTGTGGTTGTTTCCGGTGGATGCGAGTTCGGGGATGTTGCTGTGGTTGATGCGATGAAGTTCGGGGTTTTGATTATGGAGCGCCGCTAACGAGGATGTTGTCCAATTTGGAACGTTTATTTCCCTTGGGTGTTTTGACATGAACTCCCGTCGGATGCTGTTGGAGTGTAATATCGACCGGAGAACGGGTATTATACATCGTAAGCTAACTAACCTCCTGGAGGAAACCACCCGCCGTGAAAGAACAAAGGCTCGCAAGGACCAAAATCAAACGCCATGACTCCATAACCCGGCATATCCTACGTGAAGTGAGCGTTGTGGTAATGTACGGGATCGTGACCAGCGATCCCCGATTACGATAGCATCTCGGCAGCCAGACCGTGCCTCCCGGAGAGATCAATATAATCCAAAGCGGTTCTGCCACCCGTCGGAGCGCGGGTTGAGGACGATGCGGTAAGGGAAGGGGTTGGAGTCGCTGGTGGTGATGGGGGGAATATGGTCCTTGTCGCGGTTGACGACGGCGAGGATCTTGAGGGCGGCCTTGTGCAGCATATTTTCCATGGCCTTGCGGACTTTGGCGCGTTCTGCGATGGTCAGTTTCTCAGTTTCCCCGCATGTCGACATCCAAAGGAAAGGGACGTACCCGACTCGGTCCGCGGCGTGGCGACGGTGACATCGAGATTCCACACCTCCCAGCAGACCTCCTCCTCGGCCTTGCCGGCCAGGCCGCCGAACCAGATGCCAGAGCGGCGGCGCTTCTTTTCGTAGAACTCGACGGCCAGGCGGCCGCGGACGCCGCCGGTGCCGGTGGGGGCGGCGGCGCCGGCGGCGGTGGAGGTGGGGGTGTCCCCCGCGGGGGCGGAGTGCTGGCGGACGAGGGCGCTGATGCGCGAGTCGATCAGGGTGTCGAGGTCGGCGTCGTTGATGGCGGGGAGGGTGAAGTCGAGGACGTCAAAGGTGGAGGGGCGGATGGAGGGGAAGTATCGGTGGAAGAAGATGAGGTTGAGGACACCTATGAGATTGGTTAGGAGTAGGGATGGAGGGGACTTGGTCAAGGGAGTATAGGAGGATAAGTATAGGATGTAGGTAAGGGTTATGAATAGATGTACCTTTCAAGACGTCGCGCACACTGGTGGTGTCGGCAAAGACCTCCAGAAAGTACTCTGGAGGGGTTTTGCGGGGTTCCATCGTGTTCGGTTTGGAGACGGCGACCGCTCGTGGTTCACTGTCAGGGGGAAACGTCCGAGAACCGACCCAGCTGGACTGAATCGCTGGGCCGTACAGAGAAGTCCGTATGGATGGTGGGTGTTGGATGTGGCTGGTGGCGTTGAGATCGATGCGGTGGATGAGGAGGAGAGAAGCGGAGAGGAGAGGGGGAGGCGATGTCGGAGGCGAGATAAGAGTGAGACGATGTCAGCTGGCGTTATCTCTGGGGAGCGTCATGGAGGATGCATCCTGTGGGAAGACAAGGAAGATAAAGAGGTGAGAAGAGAGGATGAGAAGACGTGGAGGTGAAGACGATGAGATGGAGGATGTAAGGCATGTAGGAGTAGGAGGTTGAGGAGGAGTGACTACGGGAGGTACATCGAAATGCTACAGGAGAGTACGACGATGGAGGTACCTCGAATGTCGACTCCCACTTCTGAACCATGGTGATATCTATACGTCAGAGTGTATAATGAATGGTAAAATTTGATAAAATGCTCAGAAGCAATCAACATTAAACATCCACTCCGAGCGAACACTACGTATTACTAGCTCAGGACCTTCACGTTGCGGTTTAACCGAGGCTCTCTCCAGCCTCCCCGACCGGTGGTCTCCATCGTCCGTCCCATCGGCTGCGTCAACTCTCCGTCTCCATCTCCGCCTTTCCCTGATTTCTTCCAGGCTTCTCCCATCGCTCCATCCAAATTAATCACTGCGTTCTCCTCATCTCTAGAATGATCGCGACTGTCCTTCGTTAACCCACTATCGTCTTCGCTGCTCCATCTGCTCCATCATGATCGGTGCTACGAGGCGCTGGTTCCGGCGCAATCGCAAGAACCTCGCCATCGGAGCGGGCGTCATCGGTGCCGGTTACCTGGCCGGTCAATATGTTTTATCCAAGATTTCAGAAGCTCGAGAACGGATGAGCAGTGATCGCATCGCCCGGGAAAAGTGAGCCCGCCTCGAGGACCTGACAGCCCCTCTGCTCGCGTGCTCTGCTGACCATGTGCACCTCCCTTAGTCTACGGCGACGTTTTGAACAGAATCAGACCGATTGTACCTACACCGTCCTGGCTCTCCTCCCGACCGCGGCAGAAGATATCTTGGAAGCTCTCCCCGTGGAGGAATTGACCAAGGAGCTCCAGAAGAAGCGGGCCGAGCGACTGGCTCGACTCAACGCCGGTGAAGGCACCGGGTCCGATATGACCTCTCTCGCCCCCAGTCTCACCGAAGAGGATCGTCGCAGCTTGTCGAGTTTTCAGAGCGAGAGCTTTGTTCGGACGAGTCAATTGGCGGAAGCTCCAGGGGAGAACGACGCCGAGTCGCGGCCCAAGAAAAACAAGACCCAGTTGTGGAACGAAGTCAAGATCACTTGTATGTTGGATTCTACCCGACGGATTTTTATATCAACGAGCTGACCGTTTCTGTTTGCAGCAATTACGCGGTCGTTTACTCTGATCTACACCCTCTCTCTCCTCACCATCTTCACCCGCATTCAGCTCAACCTGCTCGGTCGCCGAAACTACCTCTCCAGTGTCATCTCCTTGGCCACGCCGGCGGATGCTTCAACGATTCGCCTGGAGGATCATGATGACGACGATTTGACGCAAACACTAGGCAATGATTTCGAAACCAACCGACGATACCTCGCGTTCAGCTGGTGGCTGCTCCACTGCGGCTGGAAGAAGCTGATGACCGAGGTGCAGGCGGCGGTGGAAGAGACTTTTGGACCGCTCAACCCACGAGAGGATATCTCGCTTGGAAAGTTGTCCGACCTGACTCTGCAGGTCCGGAAACAGGTCGAAGGCGCTACAGAAGAGGACCGCAAGTATGTTCCGTTATTTGTTGTGAGTGAAAATCATCGCTGACCCTTCTTTCAGGCACCGCAATTGGCTGTCCTACCTGCTACCTCCTCGAGATGAGGAGGACAAGCTTCTGGAGGAATCCGGAGTCCTGGGGGTGACGGAGCCCTCGACCTCCCAGACCGCCACGACGTTGCGCCATCTCCTGGACGAAACGGCCGACCTGATTGATTCGCCGACCTTTACGCGCATCATGATGTTGCTGAACAATGAATGCTTCGAGACGTTGATCCAGCAGTGCACGGCCGACGCGTTCAAGGCACCGCCGTTGCGCGCGCCGGAGACGGAGCCCCAGTCCTTCACCTCGGTGGCAACGGTGCTTCCGGGCGCTGATGGCTCCGAGCCCAAGACCAAGCTGGCGAACGTCCTGGCTGTGATGGCGCGTCAGGCCCATGTCATCGGGAACGGTACGAACCCGCCGAATCTGTATGTGACGGCGATGGATCAGGGCGTCCGGGAATTGGAGGCGTTTGCGGCCGTCATGTACAGCTCCAACTTTGATGTCGAGTTGCTCGGCGCGGGCGCGAAGACGGAGGCTGTGGATGTGGAGGCGGCCGGTTCCGACACGGTAATTATCGAGAAAGAGGACGTTGAGGAGCCCGCCTCGACGAGTGGGAATGACGCCTCTGCCTTTGAGAAGGCATGGGGGAAGGCCGTGGAAGAGCAACCGGCGAGTGGAAGTGCGGCATAGAAGGGTTTGCTACGTGATGTTTTGACAGGGTGATATACGTGATCTTTTCTTCTTTTTCTTTCTCCTTATACGGTCTATGACGGGGTCAATCCTGGCGATTGGTAGAGTGGGGGTTGTATGATAGTGTAGTAGAGGAGATTCTTGGCTTGATTCTGACCTAGCTATGGGAATGATATGAATAATAGTTAGTTATCCAAGACTCAATAGGGCCTGACATAAGCGCCGGGAAGGATCCAGCCAACCCGGTTTGTTGATTCTTCTTCTTAAGCCTCAATCCTGCCGTCTACCCTGAATCCTGCAGGCTTGTCCCGCGCCTCTTTACTACTTACCATCCTCCGTCTGTACAATGTTGTCTATTGTTTATGAATTCATTCCAGTCGGAGCTCCCTTGCATTGACTCATCGGATACCGCCCGATGGGGCCGAGATCGGCCGTGTTTGGCTCCATTGCGGGGGAACTAGACTCAGCTAGATCCCTTTCTTGTTGGATCGTGGGTGCAGCTAAACAACCGAGGCGACTCAGGGACTCCCAATCATCAGTCTTGCTGGGCCTTCCCCCCGCTGAGAGTCATGAATCGAATGGCTTTGCGCTCCAGTGGACAGCCGGCATCGGGTCTTTCTATGACTGGCTCCGATCGTCCTGTCTGACTACAGATGCTGATGACTCGACTAGTACGGACTATATCTATGGTCGCATGCGCTCACTGTCAATCCTTGCCCTTTTCTTCCCCTCATTTCTCACTCGCTGCGAATTTTCTTCTCTTCCTCCAGCTCCCCCCTGTGCGCCCATTCCAGCCTTCTTGTTGTCGGCGCAATCGTGAACGCAAGGTTGTCCTCGTGCGTCGCTGGCTGCAGTCCCGCTTCATTTCGCATCATCGACAGGGGTTGCGCTGGCCTCGGAGTTTAACACGCGGTCGCACGGATTTCTAATCACTGCCCTCCTCGGAAAAGTCTCAATCTCACCGACTGTTGACCGCGATCACAAAGCACGCAGTCGCCATGAGTTTTCAGGGTTCGTATACCCTCAATCGCGACCAACTGTCTGCTTCCGTCACTGACCCCCGGGTTGCGCAACCAGAGAAGCTCAGTCCCCATGAGGACCCCAGTACCGAGGTCGAGGTTGAGGGCCAGATTCAGGCCCGATCATCCTCGGCCGAACTCCCGCCGCTGACCAAGACCACCGAGCTCAAGCTCATGGCCAAGGTGGACTGGCATATTGTGCCTTGTCTATGCATCATGTACCTGCTTGCCTTTCTGGACCGGTATGACCCCTTCCGTTGCTGGCGCGTTGGTCGTATGGGGAAGCTTCGCGTCGCTAACCAATCGCGATACAGTGTCAATATCAGTAACGCCGCGGTCCTGGGCCTGCAAGAAGATCTGAATATCGTCGATGGAATGAAGTACAACACCGCTCTGACGATTTTTTTCGTCCCCTATGTCATTTTTGAGATCCCGTCCAACATCCTGCTCAAGAAGTTGAAGCCCCATGTGTGGCGTACGTATACCTCGCTGTCAGCGCTGTCGCTTGCTGACAATTCGCCGGCGCAATCTAGTCTCCCTGTGCATGTTCATGTTCGGCCTCGTCTCGATCTGTCAGGGTTTGGTCTCCAATTGGGGTGGTCTCATGACCACCCGTTGGTTTCTAGGTATGATACGGATGCTTTCCTCCCCGGGTGAAGTACATCCGCTGATATTCTTCGTCTAGGCATGTTCGAAACCGGCATGTTTCCGGGCTGTGAGTTTCGCTCTTTCTGACAATCGCGTCGCACACGCTAACTCGGTATGCCTAGGCTTCTACCTCTTGGGAATGTGGTATAAGCGCAGCGAGGCCCAAAAGCGATTCAGTTTCTTCTTCAGCTCCACCACCCTCGCCGGTGCCTTCGGAGGCCTGTTGGCCAGCGGACTGGGAAAGATGGATGGAATCAGAGGATATGGCGGCTGGCGGTGGGTGTTCATCATTGAGGGTCTCATCACCTGTGTCGTTGCCATCATCTTCTTCTTCCTCCTTCCCGGCTTCCCCGAGGATGCAAAGTGGCTCACCGAGGAGGAGCGCGAGTTTATCCGCGTGAAGCTGGCCAAGGATACTGGAGGCGCAGGACATCAAGCCAAGATTGGGCTGCGTGATGTGCTGGAAGTGTTCAAGGATTGTAGGTTCCAATGCACAGCGACACGGTTCGGCGTCTTCGAATGCTGACTGTTGCACCAGACAAGATCTTCATCGGTGGATTGATGTACTTCGGACAGATTGTCACTGCCTATGGTACGTCTCGGCAGGACCCATGGACAATGATGTTGCTAATCATGGTCACAGGATATGCTTATTTTGCTCCGACCATTATCAAGACCTATGGCTATGACCGTATGTTCCTTGCTGTCCGGCTTCATTCCCTGCTAACCTCAATTAGCCATCATGACCCAGCTGTACTCCATCCCTCCGTGGGCGGCGGCTTGGGGATTCTCGATGTTGGTTGCCATCCTATCGGACAAGACGAGACATCGGTTTGCCTTCACCATCGGCCCGATGTTAATCGCTATGGCTGGATTTGGCATCTTGCTGAACGTGCACGGCGAGGCCCATCGCAACGTCCAGTATGCAGCCCTGTTCTTGGTCACGATGGGCTGCTACAGCGCAATGCCCGTGATCGTGTGCTGGTTCGCCATGAATCTGTCCGGCCATCGCCGCCGCAGTGTGGGAACGGCGTGGCAGGTTGGATTCGGTAACAGTAAGTGGCTGACTCCCGCTTGACGCAGTGGGGCTGTTGGTGTGCTGACATGATGGCAGTTGGCGGTATCATCTCGACTTATGCCTTCTTGAAGAAGGATGCGCCGGAGTACCGACCCGGGTACAGTATCAGCGTCTCGTTCCTCTGTTTCTCGGCGGTGTGCTGCATTGCCTACTTCTTCGCAGTGTGGCATGACAACAAGCGTCGGGACCGGGAAATGGCCAATGGAGCTCTTGTGCCCAGCGAGGAGGAACGGGAGCTGCAAGGCGACATGGCGTTGGATTATCGGTATGCGTATTAGACCTACGAGTAAATGCTTATGGTTACGGCTTGGTTGTAAAGTTTGGATATATACCCATGGAATGGTTTGAGGAGGGTTATGGTTGTTCCGACCGACCACCACGTGAGGGCTGATCTAGATTAATAATAATTTCGGGATTTCTTCCATCTGCTGCTCTGTTCTTCTTAATTTTGATCGCATCTGCTGTTGTGTATGGTTCTGTGGAACAGCGTTGATATCATGAATGACATAATCGACGCAATGGAGACTCGGTAAAGCTCCCCACAGCCAATCAGCGCGCGGATCCCACTAGCGAGCCCTTAGCGGCCCGGCAGGCTGAGTCAGCCACGCCGCACACAAGAAGCTCCGTCCGCGGTCATTCTCCATCTTTCTTGCAACCATCTTCTCATCCTCGTCGAAGTGTGAGTCGCCCTGCTCTCCCGGGATCTCTCCCAGACTTTGCCAACTAACTCTCTCCTCCTAGTCTCGAACCATCTACGAAGATGAGAGCTAAGTGGAGAAAGAAGCGCGTCCGCCGTCTGAAGCGTAAGAGAAGAAAGATGCGTGCCAGAAGGTGAGCGACATTCCGCAGCATCTCCCACGTCCAAACACACCACTAACCAACTCCAGCAAATAAACGACTCGCCCCTCCATCTCAGCTGTCCATGTCGGAGCGCCCGTTGAACGCTGAACATGACAATTCTCGACGACGTCACGATGATGCTTCCTTATGATCGTTACGTTGCGGCCCTTCCAATGAGCCCTGTCTGATCTGATCTTTTGCCATCTTTCTACGGTACGAATCGAAACCGGAGTCCGCCGTTCAACCGAGGGTGGAATTTTGTCTTTTCATCTGCCTTCGATCCCAATCCTCACGGGCTCGTTGCACGGTCTCGATTGATATATCTTTCTCTTGGACTCAGACAGTGGGGGAGAAAAGAGTGTTTTTTAACCTGTTTCGCTCGGGAGGGTTCATGTGTTTGGTGAGGATTGAGGGTCTACGGTTTTCCGTGGATCCTGGGTGTTTGCATGGGGAACTGGTCAATTACTCGAAGCTCGGGATTGGCTGTCCTGCAGTTGATTCTGGGCCGTGGAGAGGTCCCTGAGGATTTATTTGAAATACGAAAAGTTGAACGACACTCTGGTGCGTAGAGTGATTTCTTGTAACTCGTAGCAATGTATGTACTCTGGTATATGGATGTTCGGAGTATTATCGATAGTGCTATTGTGCGGTGTGTGGCGCACCGCCTTCCTGATTTAGATAGTCCAGTATTCTGCCGGTCTCCCACCGGCTTCATAATTTTTTTCCTGCTAGATTCCGCAGCCAGAGCTCTCCCAACCAGCCCATTTATTCTAGTATCACAGCCACCTACCATGCCCTCCGACAAGGTGGAAAAGAAGCGCAAGCGTGCTTCGGATCGTCACGAACGACCCAGCAAGAAGCCAGCTCTCGGTCTGCAAGATCTGCCTCCGTTGTCCGCCAGCGTCGTCAACGACAACAGCGAATTGGCTCCTGTCATCGGTGCG
Organism: Aspergillus sp. MEXU 27854; assembly: GCA_019721355.1. Taxonomy (NCBI): domain Eukaryota; kingdom Fungi; phylum Ascomycota; class Eurotiomycetes; order Eurotiales; family Aspergillaceae; genus Aspergillus; species Aspergillus sp. MEXU 27854. Next base: position 1,288,358 of record JAGMTT010000002.1, read on the forward strand.
TATTGTACCGGGTTCCTCAGAGGAGGCATCAACGGAAGCCCACGCTAACAACATCAGTGACTACTCCTGGACTCAACGCCCCCCGAAACCTCCGCCTCACCCCATATCTCAAGACCCGCGCACATGGCGAAGACACCGACAGCTCGACCCGCAACAAGGGCATCGTCTCGTCTGAGGTCCTACTGCAGTCGTCCGAACACCCCAAACTTGACTTTGTCGGACGCGAGGCCAACGACGACGCCGACTCGCAGCTGAAGCACTACGTCGCCGTCGTGGACCCGGCCAGCCGCACCTGGCAGTTCGTCGAGGCGCGCAAGGTGACGCTGCGCGGGGCGGTGCGGCAGAGGAAGGCCGTCGAGGACGACGAGGAGGCGGAGAGCTCGGACGAGGAGACGAAGACGCTGCGGGCGCAACGCACCGAGCTCACCAACACGTTCGGCACGAAGCAGTCGCGCAAGGCGGCGCAGAGCATGGCCGAGAACGCGCAGCTGTCCAACGCCCCCGCGGGCGCCGCCTCGGCCGCCGAGTCCGCCATCCTCTCCGCCATGCCCGCCGACGCCGCCGCCGACATGGCCGCCAAAACGGCCGCGCTGCAGGCGCAGGTCCAGGCCGCCAAGCCGCTGCCGCCGGCCAACCTGGCCGCCTCGCACCCGGCCGACGTCTACCCGCTTGAGACGCTCGTGCCCAACGGGCTGGCCACGCTGCGCCAGCTGCCGGGCGTGCAGGCCTGGCAGGACACGGTGGCGGCGGGCCAGCCGGTCTCCACGACGTCGCGGTATGTGTCGCGGCGCGTGGAGGCCGTCGTGCAGTCGGGCAACGCGACCCAGCTGCAGGTGCTGCGGTTCATCTTCCTGCTGCTGGAGTTTGCGCGCGCGCTGCGCTCCGCCCGCGGCGACCCCAAAGCCTCCGGCCCGGGTAGCAAGAAGCTCCCCTCGCGCGACGACCTGCGCCGCATCCTGTCGTCGTCCACCGGCGGCGGCGCCGAGGAAACCACCGAGATCATCCCGGACCCGGTCATCGACGCCGTGCGCCGCAAGTTCGCGCCCCATGGCGGTCACGTCACCAAGCACGACCTCACCCTGCTCCATACCACCATCTGCGCCCTCTCGCTGCACATCCCGCCCCAGCCCGCCAAGGACGGCGGCGCCAGCTCCCTCGGCGGCAACGCCCCCAACGAGCTCGCCACCGACCCCTCCGACCTGCGCGACGACCTCCGCCTCAACAACACCGACATCACCCAATACTTCCGCGAGCTGGGCTGCCGCATCGACAAGCCGCGCGAGTCCGAGTTCGCCAAGTGGGGCATCAAGGGCGGCAAGGCCGAGGCCGCTGCGCGTCGCGTGGTGCGTCTGCGCGTGCCGGTCGAGTTTCCCAAGGTCAGTCGTGGTGGGAAACGGTGATCGGCTGCTGTGTTGTGTTGTGCTCTGCTGGGTCGAAAAGCATGTCTGTTTTGGGCGTTCGGGTGCGTTGTACTTTTTAGATGTATATATCAATCAAGGTTGGTCTTCTGTACGGCGGTACTGTAGTGTATGTTTTGGATGCATGCCTAGGATTGTCGCTTGAAGCATGTAGCCTATGAAGTATGAAGCAGGTGAATCCACCCTATATGTATGCAATATATATACCCAAGTCGACCCTCGAGGCCATTGTTAGGAAACACCCAACAATCTGTTGATAAACACATTATAGCATATTGCAACCCAGCTCTTTCACTCTATCTGTTCGTGATCCATGCATAGAGACAGTCTCAAAACGGCGGTAGATCCGCGAATTGAGACACACGGGTACCCCTAAATCTTGCTTGGATCTTTCAAAAACAGGAATAGGAGGCTCGAGCCATACCGAGACACCAATACAGTAAGTAGAATTCATGGTTCTGAGCTAATTATTCTCTTCTAGATGACCCTACTGACAGCAGAGTGAGCGAATACCTCCCAACGCCGAAGAGATGCATCCCTGGCTGGACCGGAAGGTGCCCAGGGCGAACGACCCATTATTAGCGTTATTCAGGGCCCAGAAGGCTGTCATCGTGGCACGAGTATCGGATATCATTCATAGCTGTATTCTGCTTGATTGCATTCCCATTATCTTCATCCCTCCACCTAAGGAGAAACTACCGTGTGCGGAGCGCTCTACAACAGTCTATGACGTTACTATGCTTATAAATGATGACCATAGTCAAGAATATATTAGAACCCAACTAGCGGTAACGACAGACCGGTTCCACATAACACGTACGTAACACGCACAATTGTAAACAATCGTACGAGATAACCCGAAATATTCAAGTGATTATACGGTTAAGCAGCAACGCCCACGGGCATGGAAGCAGGAGCAGCCATGGCAGGACGGGCGGCATGGCCAGTCTGCAGACGGGCCGGAGCGGCGCGTGCGGCTTGCTGAAGTTCCCGATCGAGAGCCACCTCGAGGGGCTCATTCGCATCCAGGCCCAGCTGGGCGTCGGCCCACATGGGCTGGTTCTCGGCCTCGGCGCCCTCGACGCCCACGCCGACGAAGCCACCCTGGGCCTCCCAGTCGCTGGCACGCTTGATGCCCAGGTCGTTCCACACGGCCTGGACGGCCTGCACCAGGTGGTCGCGGTGTTCCTTGACGTGGCCGGGGGTCGGGGTGATGCGCAGACGCTCCTCGCCGCGGGGAACGGTGGGGTAGTTGATGGCCTGCACGTAGATGCCATGCTCCTCGAGCAGCTTGTCCGAGGCCTGTTTCGCGACCTCGGCGTCACCGACGAGGAGAGGGACAATGTGGGATGGGTTGGGGATCACGGGGATGTCCAGCTCCTTCAGCGCGCTCTTCACCGCGCGGGTGTGCAGCTGCTGGAGGACACGGTCCCGGTTGTGGCGGGCCTGATACTGGATGGCCGTGTTGGCACCCGCCATGGTGGCGGGAGGCAGGGAGGTGGTGAAGATGAAACCGGGAGCGAGCGACCGGATGGTGTCGACCATAGCGGCCGATCCAGCGATGTAACCACCAACGCAGCCGTACGCCTTGCCCAGAGTTCCAGTGATGATATCGACGCGATCCATGACGGTGCCCTTGGTGCTGAGGGGGTTGGCGGTGTCCTGGGAAGCGTAGACCTCGTAGTCGAGGTGCTCGGCGACACCGGCACCGTGAGGGCCGTACATACCCACAGCGTGGACCTCATCGAGGAAAGTAATGGCACCGTACTTGTCGGCAAGATCACAGATCTTCTCAATCGGAGCAATGGATCCGCACATACTGTAGACGGACTCGAAAGCGATGATCTTGGGGACATTGAGGGGCAGCGAGGCCAGCTTGGTCTCCAGATCAACGAGATCGTTATGTTTGAAGACCATCTTCTTCGCCCCCGAATGACGAATACCCTGGATCATCGAGGCATGGTTGAGGCTATCAGACAAGATGACACAGTCCGGCATCTTGCTGCCGAGAGTAGCCAGGGTGGCATCATTGGCGACGAAGCACGAGCTGAAGACAAGGGCGGCTTCCTTGCCGTGCAACTTGGCCAGAGTGCTCTCCAAAGCCACTGCATGTTGGTTGTGACCTGAAATGTTGCGGGTACCTCCCGCACCAGCCCCGTAGGTGTCCAAGGTCTGGTGCATACTCGCCAGCACTTCCGGGTTGCGACCCATGCCCAGGTAGTCATTGGAGCACCACACGGTCACCCGCTCCTCCCGGGAGGCGGTATGCGCGCGGGGGAACTCCTGGGCGAGACGGTTGATGTTGTTGAAGTAGCGGTAGGACTTGTCCTTGTGCTTCTTCTCCAATTCGGTGTTGTAGAAGCCATTGTAGTCGAAGGGCTTGGAAACGGGAGCGTCGGGACGGGGACCGGAGACGGCGGCAGGGGTGGTTCCGACGGGAGAGTGGCCGCGAGGGAAATTGGGATGAATCTTCTGGGAATTCTTGTAGAGGTCGGGGCTGATATTGGCCCCATTGCCGCTGGTGGAATGCAGCTCGCGTCTGGGCGGAGCGGGACGGAAATGGCGGGAGGTCATGCCGGCCACGCCGGCCGCGGTCGAGGTGAAACGCTTGGTGCCGGCCATTCGAGCACTCTGAACGGCCAGGGCCTTGCTCATGACGGGGCAACGACGAGCCAGGACCTGGAGGTTCGACATGGTGCCTCCGCCGGGACTGGTGCTGGGGCGAGTAGCGGTAGCGAGCGTACGCAGAGCATTGGGCGAAGTGCGCTTGAGAAAGGGACACATGGCCCGGGACTGCTGGAGAAGGGACTCCATGATGAGGGGCGAGTTAACACGCGAGAGACACACAGTCGGGACAGAGGTCGAATGGATGGGAATGAGAAGGGGGGGGGGAAGACGATGATCCACGAGGGAAGAAGTGGAGAGAGAGAAGATTTAAGGATGGAAAAGAATGGAAAAAGCGGATCGAGGGGACGTTCCATCCGTGGCTGCGCTAGAGTCCCGATCGGGCTAGAGCTGACTATTGTCTGCCCTCGGATTGGCCGAGAGCACCGCAGGGCGGGTACGATTACCGAAACCGGACGCGGCTGACTCACCGTCCGGGGCGAGATCCGAGGCATGCTTATATCAGCCCCCGTGATTGCCTCTTCGGGATTTGTGCCTCGATCCGAGATAGCCTGGAGTAGAGAGTAGAGGGCGTCAAGAAAAAGAGTATAGAGTGTCAAGAGCTGTAGATTGTATGACATAACAATACACCGTCTATCCCCCATCCAAGTCACCAAACACCCCTCTTTGACTGCTTTTCACCCCATCTTCACCCATATTATGACTTGTTTCAATCGTAGTAACGCAGAATCATATGTTGATACAAAAAGACAGCAACGCGGTAGGCTGTCTTGGCCCAATCCCATCAAAGGTAAACAAGAAAGAAGAATTTGAAGGATAGAAGAAGGACAACAAAAGAAGCGAACTTTAGCACATCACACAAACGCCCATGATCCCAATTTACGTCAACACAGTCGGGAAAATTAATCGGGCCCTAAGCCGCCATCACCATCAATGAGACGTAATCGTTCTTTCGTCGTCTTCGCCCGCTTGGACGTGCCTTTGCCCGTTCCGCGTCCGCGTCCCCGTTTGGGAACCGGTGTCGACGAGGGCGTCCCGCCCACGTCCGCGGTCGAGACTGGCGTGGCAGCACCCGATGGTTTGGCACTGGCATCATCAAAATTTCCTTCGCCTGAGGTAGCACGATCGTTAGTACGGGATCTTCTTCAAATGAATCCGAGTAGCACATACCTTCGTGATACATATCGTCCAACGTGATATCGCGCTTGCGCTTCTGGGCCGCCTTCTTCCCGCCCTTGCTGGCGCCAAACACTTCGCCACGGTCCAGGGCCTCCTTCTCCTTCTGTTCGATGAGCTCGGCCTGCTCGTCGTCTGCCAGCCACATGGCGATATCCTTGGTGCGGCTTTCGCGGTTGCGCGTATTGAAGTCCACGCCACCAGCCGCCCCGCCGGTGATGACGACCCGCTGCACCTCTTCCTTCTGCAACGCACGCTTGCGGATGCGCTCTTCGATCGTGCCCCGGGTGATGAGACGGTACACCGTCACCTGTCGCGTCTGTCCCAGACGATGAGCACGATCCATGGCCTGCGAGTCGATGGTGGGGTTCCAGTCCGAGTCGTAGAAGATGACCGTATCGGCCGCCGTCAGGTTAATTCCCAGACCACCAGCACGCGTAGACAAGAGGAACACAAAGATCTCCGGGCGTTGCTGGAAATCGGCCACCGTATCGCGACGATCCTCCAGTTTCGTACTACCATCCAATCGACAGTACTTGTAGTTCCGGTACGTCAGATACTCCTCCATCAGGTCAATCATACGCGTCATCTGGAAGTACAGTAGCACGCGGTGACCACCCGCTTTGAGCTCGCGCAGCAGCTCATCCAGCTTGGCCAGCTTGCCGGAATCCGTGACAAACCGACGCATCGAAGGCACTTCGATGTGCGTGTAACGTCCTTTGAGCGAGGTCGGTTTCGGCAACAGAGGAGGATGCGAATATGGTACTGGATCCAGTTTCTTCTCCAGAATCTGCTCTTCCAGCTGCCTCGTCGGCGTACTGAACAATGCATGCCGCACGGGAATACTGAACAGGGCATCATTCATCTCGATCTGGGCCGCAGGGTTGGAGCTGGTGATGGTAACCGGCGGTGCCGACGCAGCAGGACTAGCGCAAGGCTCAATGACGTTGAGGCCCTCGCGTTCAAAGGTAGATTGCGACACAGTCATCAACTCCCGCATGTAACCATCCGGGGTAATCTCATGGACCGCACTCTGGTCATTCCGAGCAACAATGTTCAACATCGTATGCGCCAGGGGCGTGGTCGCTTCATCTTCGTCGTAAACGACATTGAGTCGAGACAGTCGGTTTGGTTGACCACGACGGCTAACCGCCCTTTCAAACACACCGCGATGCGACTGTTCATACGCTTCGCCGATGGAAGTATCGGTAAAGCGCAGGAACGAGAAGGCACCGTCCTCCTGAATGCTTTGTTTGATGTTCTCCGGGGCGAAGATGTTCATCATGTGGGTCAAATACTTGCCACGGAAGCCGGCGTGCAAGTTGTCGGGTCCGGGGACATTCACTCGGCCCGCAGAACTGCACAGCAGACGGGGCAAGGGATACTCAATCAAGCTGCGCGTGGAGTAGCCCACATCGACGAAGTGACCTTCTCGAACGAAAGACGCCGTCTCTGCAAAGTATGCAGTGGTCAAGGGCGACTTGGTTTCGGCGCGTTCGAAGAGATCGGGATGGTTGCAGACTTTCCGGAACTGCATGACCAAGTTCATCAGGGTCGTACTGTCAGCTTCATCCCCAACCGCGGCCTTCTCAATCAGGTCCATGATGCTGACACGGTCCCGCAGGCCGGTGTAGTAGGCCCGCTGGCGGTAGGTGAGGTCACAGAAAACGTCCTTCTCCACCTTGTCCCCAAGTTCCTGTTGGACGTGCTTCTTCACACGTCGAAGCATGAACGGCTTTAAGATCATGTGGAGACGCTTGAGTTGGTCTTCGTTTAGCTTCGTGTTACTCTGCGCATGAGACTCAATATCTTTGGAGAACCATTCGCTGAACTCATCGTGAGAGTCAAATAGCGTAGGCATAATGAAGTGGAGCAGGGCCCACAGCTCTTGCATGTTGTTCTGAATGGGCGTACCCGTAAGCAGCAGGCGATTACGGCAACTGAATCCCAACAGATTCTTCCAGCGAGAACTCTGCGAAGATTTGATGGCCTGGGCTTCATCGAGAATCATGTACTGCCACTTGACCTTTTGGAAATACTGCGCGTCCAGAACCACCAGCTGATACGAGGTAACCAACACATGGAACTCGGACTCCTTGGTGTAGGTGATGTGCTTGCGGTCCCAGAACTTTCGAAGAATCTTCCGGTCCTTGGCGGAACCCCAGTAGGGCAGCACCTTGATATCCGGAACAAACTTGGTGATCTCTTGCTGCCAGTTGTGCAGCGTCGAAGCAGGAGCAATGACCAGGAAGGGACCCCAGATATTGTGAACTTCGGCCAGGTAGGCCATGACGGAGATCGACTGGATGGTCTTACCCAGACCCATCTCGTCTGCCAAGATACCGTTGATACCCTGTTCGTACAAGTTGACGAGCCAGTTCAAACCCTTCAACTGATACTCCTTCAGCTTCGCAGTAAGCATGCTGGGCTGCGAAATCTCGATATCACCCAAACTCGTCGGGTTCTGGAAGTTCAATTCGCCCTCATCCATGGCGGCCATCGGATCGTCCTTTGTGTTGTTGAACGCACGGGCCCGATCCTGGGCCTGCTGGACGGCGTTCTGCGCGTTCGCCATGGCCGCCTGCTGCAAGGCGGTCTCGTCCTCGGCATCGAAATCAAGGTCCTCGAAATTGGTGACTGCAGCACCGGCCTTGCCGGCACCCGCAGGCATATCCACCTTGGGCTTTGTGGCCTCAGTGGAACCGTCGACGGCCGTGTCGCCCGACTCATCGCCCTCGGCACCTTTGATCTTGCGACCAATGAAGTGGGAGTACAGTTCGGTCTGGGAGATGAGGAAGTTGAGCTTACGCCGCTGGCGATTCGCTTCACGCTCTGCTTCGGCCTTCTTGGCGGACTCGATCTCCTGCTTCTCAGCGAGACGACGCAGATCACGCTCCTCTCGTTCGTTGCGCTTCCAGAACGACATCATCTCGCGCATGGTCCGCTTCGCACGAGCCTGCGTGTCTTTGGTGCTCTTGTTGGTGCGTTCCTGCCATTTGCGAGACTGCTTGCTGGCCAGCTGAGCGGTCTTGCGGAGATTCTCTTGGCGGGTGCTGAGAGAAAGGACTTTGATGCGGTAGACTTTGGGAATATCCTTGCGGGCAATGTCGCGCCAGATCTGTTCGTAAATCTGATTGTAGCCCTTGCTCTCGTACGAAGACAAGGGGATTGGCGTCGTCTCCTTGGAAAGGATTCCTTTGCCATCTTTCCGGATGAGGTCCTTTCGGTCGTCCCTGGGCGCAAGAGGCAGCGGCTCGTCATTTTCCAGCGCGGCATATGCAGCTTCGGCGGCGTCCTTCTCGGCCTGTTTCTGCTCCTTGGACTTCTTGGGACGGGTGACCGGACCGCCCCGACCGGACTTGCGTCTCGACGGGGAGCGGCCAATGTGGAATGAGCTGGTCGTGCCGCCTTCGAGGTTGGGGGCGAGGGGAGTGACTTCGCCGATCTCTTCGGGAGCCGTAACACCCTCCAAGGCCCTCTTGGTGGTCTTGATCTTTCGCTGCGCCCGTTCGGCCTCGCGCAAGAACTTGGCCTTCTCCGCCGAGTCCTGCGCTTTGTTCGCTTTCCGCTCCGCCTCCAGCTTCTTCTGCATTTCCAAGCGCACCGTGTTCTCCCGGCGTCGTTTGCGCTGCATGTCCTTCTTGCGCTCCTTTTCGTCCTGGACCTCCTTGGCCTGGACTTCGGCAACGACGGAGGATTCGTTGGCCATGCGGAATCGGTCCATACCGGCCGATGCTTGCTTCTCGAAGGTCTTGCCGAGTTTAATGAGGAAATCGTGGCGGCGGCGCTAACGACATGTGTCAGTCAAGGGGAGTGACGGGATGAGGAGATCGATCGTGCATACCTTGCGTCGCACGCTTTCGGCGCGCTCAGCGTCCATTGCCCGCTTCTTGCCCTTGGACGTGTAGCGTTCAAGCTCCCACTCGAATCCAGGGCTCTCCACGTCACTCTTCTCCATGCTGTCGAGCTCAGCCATCACCCGGTTGATGTATTCCGTCTCGCGTTCCGACAGGGTTTTCCTTGGGGCGGCCCGGGGAGGGGCAACGACTTTGGAGGGTTCGAGGAGGCCATTTGTGGGTGGAACAGATAGCTCGCCCATCCGGGGTTCCTGGTCTACATTCCGACGGCGCTTCTCCGAGCTAGGCTTCTTCTCCAGCCGCGGCAAAGGCGTCACAGGAGCCGGTTCGACCTCTTTGGAGATCGGCTGTGCCCTGGCAGGAATTGGGAGGGGGGAACTTTGTCGTGGTACGCTGGCGGGGGCTGGGGCCAGGGGAGCTGAAGCGACTTCCGGAGGAGACTGCTTCCGAGGGGGCGAACGGTCTTCGGTCGGGCCAGAGAGGATACTCGCGAAGGACATGGGATCTGCCGCTCGCGCGGGTTTCTAACGTACAGGAAAACGTAGTTAGCCATGGATTTTCGCCTCAATGTAGGTCGTAAGGGATCGTTGATGTCACACATACCGCTTCCTTGGGAGGCGAGGCCACGCGAGGCTCTCGCATCACCGACGGGGAATATCCCGACACACCATGGGAGGTCATTGAGAAAGACGGCTCCATCTCCTTCTTAGGGGACAGGTGTGGAGGGCCATCGGGACGAGCTGGGGGATGGGCGTGAGACGCGGTCGAGTGGCCATACGGTGTGGTCCCGTTGCTGGACAGCACAGAGCCCGAATACGGCCGGGGAAGGGAAAACTGAGGGGTTCCGGCGGCCGAATGAGGCTGGTACTGCGACGAGGCGTCGGGATGGTGAGGCGGCGGCGCGGCACCATTCAATGGCGGCAGGGTGCCTGGCAACGGAGACTGCGCATGGGGATGGTGAGGACTGCGCGACATGGCCGCAGGTTGCGACGGATAGGCCGGAGGGGTGTGGGGAGGATGTTGCTGATACTGGTCACTGTTCGAATAGAACGGACGGTTCTTGTTCGGAGGCGAGTAGACCGGGTAGCGAGACTGCTGGGTCGGGGACTGCGGATTGTACGGCGGAGCCCCCGACATGATGGCGGCCGCGTTTGCCGGAGACGCGGTATTTGCGAGAGCACGGGGATGAGGAAGAGCGAAGGGGGATGATGTTGAGGGGGGGTTGTCAGGGTTAGGAGGACATGAAGGGGATGAAGAAGTGACGGGAACCCATGCGCGAGAGGATGACAGGGGGATTGAGTGGCTGATCTGAGGTTGATCCACGCGTTTGGATGGTTCCGGAGGAGACTGCGAAATTAAATTAGGCAGGGCGGAGGAGAGGATGGGAGAGGAGGATGAGGCGAGGGATGGAAGAGGGGAGAGAGGATGGAGGTGGAAGATGGAGGAGGCTGAAGGATGGATGGAGGAAGGGTGGAAGGAGGAGGAAAAGGAAGAAGGCGAAGAAGCGCTGAGGTGGTGGTTTGTGGTGGTTTGGCGGTTGGTGAAGGGGGAAACCGGAGAGGCGACTCACCGGGTGTCTTTGCCGGATGGTTCACGGATTCTGAGGTTTAGAGGAGCTTTAATGAGAACTGAAGAGGAGAAGGGAAATGAATTCCAGTAAAGAAGAAAATCATGCAATTAAGGAGGGTGAGGGTGTAGAAGTGGTGTTCGTGGACGATAGTAGATCAGAGATCTAGATGGGGTGAGATAGAGGAGGAGGAGAAGAGAAGGGTTGAGAGAAGACAAGGAGGGTGAATGAGAGATGAGCGGGAGGACCTTCTAGAGAGAGATCTCCTGTTGAGGGGAGAAGGAGAGACGAGAAAGAGAAGAATGAATGTTCATCGCGATGAAGAACGAGAGTTGGCGATGGTTCGTTTCCTTTCTGGGCGATTCATTACGGTATTGGTATTATGGAGTGTATTAATATAAAGTACCTACCTATCATAGAGTATCGGTCGTTTAATACCGAAATTACCCAGATCCATCAGCTCCCGTATCAATATATCAATACCTACCTGTCAAGTATTCTCTCATCATCCTCATACTAAGGCAATCCACTAAAAAAGAACCTATTTTATCTGATTCTGTCCGTCTTATTGTAAAAGGAAATAAAGCCAGGGTGTTCATGTCTCATCATGGCAGTGCATCATCGGATGAATCCGACCGCATCCAGCTGACCTCGTCCAGAAGTTGATTCAGATGATCATCCATCATATAAAGCTCTGCCCGTTTGACAACAAACGTTGATTGATGGGTGATATAGGCTGATATAGGGCAGATATCTATCATAGAGAGGCCATCAGTTTAGCTCTTCTGGCATCATTCGACGACTGGCGGATGTCAGTCCACTGCATCGGGAGTGGGTACTGGGTGGTATAGTACTCCGTAGTAATTGCTACAAGAGAAATATTCTCGCAGCATCCCATTCCAGGATAACAATGGGGAGAAAAGAATACTCTCCCTGCATAGGCAGTGGTTCGATATATGATCCGATGCAGGGTGGCGTTCGGCCAGACCGGACTTATAGTGAGGTCAGCCCATCCGCAGCAACGGTGAATGGGGATTATATGCCAGGAAGATGATATGGCTTCCAGATGATCCATCTGAATGGATCGACTGAGACTACGGAGTTGACATGACATTTTCATGCTATTATTACATTGGAGAATCTAATTATCGCGGTCCAATATATCAGTTCGTATAGTATATTGATCGTATGAGGGTTGAGAGGGTCACCTGACCACCAACGTCCGACATCACCGGTTCTCCATCGCCAATTCGACTGATATTACCCCATAGTACGACTGATGCCATCTGCAGACTACCTATATTCTCCATGATTATGCTCTCCTGACTGGGATCGTCCCGTCCGTCCGTCCGAGCCTCGTCCGCATTGGGCAATTGGAATTGCGGAGAAGACGGCGCTGCATCCTGATGACGTCCTCTACTCGGCCACGCTCCGTTGCACCATCATCATGTTCCAATGGATCGAGATCCATGAAGCCTAGACCCAGGGACACAGGCAATTCTTCCCTGATACCAGGCAGTGAGGGACATTCTGACTCGTCTGCGCATCGTCGGCGGAGGACGCATCAGCCTGTCTTTCAAGTATCAACCAATGCCGGCAGAGGATGAGTTCGAGTAACAGAAGACCACGAACAGAACTTCAACCAATCCTGGTCAGAGACGTCATTTGCATGCCCTGTACCACTGTCGGGCCCGTCACCCCACTCACATGAATGACTCTTATAAATTCCACCAAGAGTCTCCCTGCCGCTTACCTGGCCGACCTCACCTACCTCTACATCCAACGCTCTCCACCTCTCCAACACCCTTCTCCCTCCATTCCACCAGCAGAGACAAAGACACCATCACATCCAACCATGTCCCTCCCCGAGAAACAATGGGCCCAGGTGGTCGAGCAGAAAGGCGGCCCCCCGGTGTACAAGGAGATCCCAGTGCCCAAGCCGGCCGCGGACGAGATCCTGGTTAAGATCCGGTACACGGGCGTGTGCCACACGGACCTGCACGCGATGAAGGGCGACTGGCCACTGCCGCTGAAGATGCCGCTGGTGGGCGGGCACGAGGGCGCGGGCGTGGTGGTGGCCAAGGGCGAGCTGGTGCACGACTTTGAGATTGGCGACCACGCCGGGCTCAAGTGGCTCAACGGCTCGTGCTTGTCGTGCGAGTTCTGCCAGCAGGCCGAGGAGCCGCTCTGCCCCTACGCCCAGCTGTCCGGCTACACCGTCGACGGCACCTTCCAGCAGTACGCCATCGGCAAGGCCGCCCTCGCCTCCAAGATCCCCAAGGACGTGCCCCTCGACGCCGTCGCCCCCATCCTGTGTGCCGGCTTGACCGTCTACAAGGGCCTCAAGGAGTCCGGCGCCCGCCCCGGCCAGACTGTCGCCATCGTCGGCGCCGGCGGCGGCCTCGGCTCGCTGGCTATACAGTACGCCAAGGCCATGGGGCTGCGGCCGCTGGGTATCGACGCGGGGGAGGAGAAGCGCGCCATGTGTGAGAAGCTGGGGGCTGAAGTATTTCCCCTTCTTTCACCCCGCTCCCATGTTTGAAGTGTACTGATCAGATAGGCCTACGTCGACTTTGCCGCCTCCAAAAACGTCGTCGAAGACGTCAAGGCCGCCACCCCCGGCGGACTGGGCGCCCACGCCGTGCTGCTGCTCGCCGTGGCCGAGAAGCCGTTCCAGCAGGCGGCCGACTACGTGCGCTCGCACGGCTCCATCGTCGCCATCGGCCTGCCCGCCAACGCCTACCTCAAGGCCCCCGTCTTCAACACCGTCGTGCGCATGATCAACATCAAGGGCAGCTATGTCGGCACCCGCCAGGACGGCGTCGAGGCGATTGACTTTTTTGCGCGCGGCCTCATCCACGCGCCCTTCAAGGTGGCTCCGCTGAAGGATCTGCCCAAGATTTTTGAGCTGATGGGTACGTTCCTAGCCGTCGGCTGCGTATGCATTCGCTAACGGAGAACAACAGAACAGGGGAAGATTGCGGGCCGCTACGTGCTCGATGTGCCTCAGTGAGCGACGCTCCCAAGTACCCAGACGATGATGAGATGACGAGCGAGATGTGCCGGTACGGCGATGCATGATGCGATTCTGATCCTAGTAATCACTTTAATCCATGATTCTCTTACATTCCACCTACATGTACGACAGCCGTATATACACGTAACACAACCTAATCGCCCTTCTCCGGAGGCACCCCCTCCAGCCGCGTCTCGGACGGGCTCTCGGACGCACCCACGGTCGTCTGCGGCCCCTTGTAGATCTTTCGCGCATACAGCACGTAGTACAGGAGCGCGCCGCCCCATAGCGCGCCATTGATCACGACCGTATAGTTCATATCCTGGGCTGCACCAATCAGCATTCTCACCTCTTACAACCAATATCGTAGATCAAGGAAGGGAACTTACGCGTCGGATCAGGCCCCAGCGTCGGAAACATGCACAGCAGAATAGCAAACACGAGATACACGACAGCCGTCACGGCAATGGGCTTACTAAAAACACCCGTGTAGAACTCGCCCGGGTGGAACTTGTCACGGCCCCAGACGAGCCGGCACAGGATGGGCGTGCCCCAGGCGACGTCGTTGCCGGCGACGGCGAGCGAGAACAGCGCGTTGGCGGCGGCCGCGTTGACCAGCGACAGCAGGCCGACGACCACCGCGGCCAGCACCACGCCCCAGATCATCCGGACCGGCTGGAAGCGGATGCGCTTGCTGACGTGGCGGAAGAAGGACGAGAAGGGCAGGGCGCCGTCGCGCGAGAACGCCCAACTCTGCCGGGAGGCGGCGATGACCTTTGCCGTTAGCATATGGTATGAGATGGAGGGAAGGGGGGAGGAGTTGCATACCAGACTCAGGCCCATGAAGAACTGGACCAGAGCCACGACAACCATGAACCCGATGGCGCCGGGTTTGCCGAGTGCGTCGTAGTAGATCTACCGACAATGAGCATAATCATCATGAATGGTAGAAGCGGGGAGCATACCTGCGCCATGGGCTGGCCAAACGCCGACCCCAGCACGGACTCGAGATCGACGTTGATGACGGCGGCAATGACGGCTAGCGACAGGAACCCGAGCACACCGCACAGTCCACACGACCAGAGGATGCCCAGGGGCACGGCGCGGGCGGCATGGGTGGCTTCCTCGCTCATGTGGACGCACGAGTCGAATGCGCCGATGGTCCAGATGGGCGACAGCCAGGCCAGCATGAAGGCCCAGCCGGCGGGCCAGGTAGTCAGGTTCTCGACGTGGCCGAAGACGTAGGCGCCCGAGTTGATGTCGCCGCCGCGCACGGCCTTGCCGATCGGGAGGGCCAGCACGGTGGCCAGCACGAGGCCGACGTTGGTGACGATGCAGGCGGACTGGATCTTGGGCATGATGCGCGCGAAGAAGGTCGCCATCAGCCCGTGCACAACGACGCACGCGACGTACGTGCCGTAGACGGCCGGACGCGAGGGCGTCCATTCGCCGTCACGCGCGATCGAGACGACCGAGAGCAGCATGGTCGCGAACCCGTCTGATCTAGGTCAGCAGGGGTCCGGCGTGGGTATGGGTATGTCGGATACATACAGTCGATGGAGCAGACGCCGCCGAGGAGGCCGATGGTGTTACTGTATCCTACCACGAAGCTCAGCGGGTTCTTCCACTTTTCGCTGCTGTAATAATGCGTCCAGAAGTAGAGGCCACCGGCTGTGGGCATTGCGGATGCCAAATCGGCCTGCGAGGGTGAGCATCAGGGACACCGCGACATGGAAGTGTGAACTGTACCATCGCCAACCCGACAATGAAGATGAATATACTCGCGATCAGCCAGCCTGATGAAAGAAACCCATGTTAACCCCTCGTCCCTCGACTCGAAGCGCAATTCTTACCCTACACTCGGTCAGCCGGTCTCACAACATCAACCCACGACTTCAATCGGAGATGAATTACCCAAACCATGCCCACAGGCCCTGCAGGCACCGAAAATGACAGCGTAGACGCGATTGATGGCAGGAGGCCCATGATGCTGAACGCGATCGCAAAGATTTGGACGGTGGAGTAGTGTCGTCGGAGTTCCTGCTTGTACCCCAGAGAAGCTTCCAGAGGTCAGTATCAACATCCACCGTCAGACACAGCAAGGGTCACATACCCAGCAGCTCAGAATCTCCAATCTCAGCCGGGGGATCCTCTGCGACCCCCGGAGCCAGTTTGGACATGACGCCCGACTTAGACGTTTCCGCCATGATGCGAGTGCGAGTGCGAGTGCGACACAATTCACACCAGATCCAGATGAACTGCAATGGATATAGCCCGCAAAAAACAATCCCCCAGGCCGGGATCAGCCACCCTTATAAACGTCTCCAACGGCGGGAGCTGGTGGCACAAGCGCATGCAAGGAGAGCGCTGATAAGCAGATCGGAAGCGGGGATGGCGACATGACGAGTCGAATCCGAGGCTCTCGTCAACTTCGTCAGGTCTTTGGCAGCGCATGCAACCAACCCAGGGGATTGTCGGGGTTGCGGTCGTATCAGCGATCATCGACTCCAACCGGGCTGTCGGGGTCAGACGGAGGGCTGAGCGTCCAATGCGAGTCGGCTGTGGCGGCTGATAAGAGATCGCAACACGCGTTAGCGGCCGAGCTTGACCAGCAACAGACGAGGAGGAGCTGTCAAAGGGATCGGAGGAGCGGTGCAATCAGGGTAGAGTTGCCTGTTCGAGGAAATAACGAGAGAAATCCGGTGGTGGCTTATCTTGTCGCCATTGCGCCATCATCGGCGCAAATAATACGGGCCTACCGACTGATAGAGGAATTGTTAAAACGAACAATGCATTGAACCGAACTCAATTATACGTATACAAATGCTCTAAACCGCGCCAGGCCCCTTATGGTTTGACTGGTCCAGCAGAAGTCGGGGCTTGATATAATCCTCATCCAGCTGGCGAAACCAAGCCCCATGATCCCCCGACGGTCCTCCCGAGAATAGATCACGAAGCGCCTCGCGAGCGCTCAACCCCGTCTCGCGCCGCGATGGCGAAACACTTGTCGAGGGTGGTGCGTTCGAGCCGAGATGCTGCGACGGCTGCGATGGTGATCGCCGCAGTCGCGATGCCGTCGGCGCCGTTGGCGGCAGGTCATCGTCCGACGCTCCGTCCTCGTCCAGATCGAAGGCGAGCTGGTCAGGATCGGGCAGCCGACCCTTGCCGTTGGCCCGCAGGCCGAACTCGTCCTCGCTGGCGGCACTGCTGCCACTTTGACTTCCCGCACCACCCCCGAGCAGAGTGGCGGTCGAGGACCGGTCGCGGGTCGTCTGCGCGTCCTTGGAACTGTATGCATTCGAGTACAACCGTGCATGTCCCTTCCCCCGTCCCGACGACGATGGCGCAGGCGGGCTGGGACGTCGGTTGTTGCCGCTGGAATAGCTGTCGTTCCGGTCCATGTGTCTGCGGGGCATTCCGTCCAGGGGAATGGTCGAGTCCGTCCGGCGCGGAGTGTATCCCAATGCATCAGACCGTTTGTAGTAAGTACCGCCATTGGTGACTTCAATATCGAATTCATCATCGGACTCGATCTCTTCGACAACGCCAGTGCGAATGCCAAGGATCTCCAGCATGCGCGCGGTCGTCCCACCAAAGATAATCACGGTCAGCACAACCACCACCAGAACGGTCGCCCGTAATGCCGGTGCGTTACCCCCCTTCAAACCCGCAGCCAGGGCCACACCGACTGCTCCACGCAGTCCGGCCCAGAAGAGCATGGCTTGGTACGCGAACGGCAGCTCATCCGCCACCTCCGTCCCCCGCCGGCGTGCACGATACCGAATGAACCAATTGATTGCTTTGGATAAGGGGAACACGGCGAGATACCGCGCAAGACAGACACCTAAAACCGTCACCATGATGAAGAGAGGCTTGAATTGCAGGTGCCGCTGCACCAGCATGTCGAGGCCGAGATAGATGAAGATGAAGTTCTCGGAAAGCTGCGCCATGACCTGGAACAGATACTTGGTCGTCAACTGCGTCCGACGCGACATGTTGTAATACGCGTAGTGTTTGAGCGTAATTCCGCAGAAGAGAAGGGAGACAATGCCCGAGAGATGGATGCCGTTGGAGAAGAAGTAGCTAGCATATGCGATCAACACAACCAAGCAGCTTTCAATCTTCGGCATGCGCCGGACGTGCGTGTACTTGAGTCCCAACGCAGTCATGATTCCCACCACGACACCGATCAGCATACTACCAAAGAACACCAGCAAGAACAGCCCGATGGCCTCGAAGAGGTTCAGGAAAGTCAAAGAGCCAGCGTCGCTTTCGGCGTACTTCTGCGCCGTCTCGAACAGAACGATCGCCACCGCATCGTTCAACATCGACTCTCCGAAGATGACCGTGTACAGCTTGGGCTCGACTTTGTACAGGTTGAAAATGGCCAGGATGGTAACAGGGTCGGTCGCCGAGAGGGTGGCGCCAACCGAAATCGCTTCCACAAACGAGATGTTCAGGCCGTCGAGGGGAATGCGCGTCCATACGAACAAGACCAGCCCGAGGACAATGGCGGAAATGAACGTCCCCGCAAACGCAAAGGTGAGGATTGTACCGATGTTGCGGAAGAAATTCGCCTGATGTAGTTCGTAACCCGACGCGAGGATAATCGGAGGAAGGAGAAGGTTAAAGAAGAACTGGGAGTCAAAGGTGACGGCATCTTGAATAGGCGAATCGGGGCTGAGGCGAATAATCAATCCGACGAACATGCCTATCGCAACAGATCAGCAACCACCGGAGACCCCATACACCCCAACATCGAGAGAAGGTCTAAACGCACCCGCAAAAATAGACAGCACCGTTTCATGAACCGCTTGGATCTTCTTCTGTTGGAGGAGGTAACTCGTAAAGAGCGCGAACATCAGCAGGGCAATCAGAATAAACAGCGCCCAGGAGCTAAACATCTCCTTGGTTCCGGCCTCCGGAGCATCTGTTCAGCAACGCGATTGTCAGACCGAGGTCTCTGAGGCAGGGGAACATCGTCAAGACTCATACCGTCGTCTGGATCTTCCGACTCGGCCGCTCTCCCTAGCAGAACCACCAACGTCAGCCTTGTGCATCACATTTGAAAGTCGAAGAGACATCGAGGAGGAATCTATTTATCCCGCTGATGTCTACCGACAGATCGGACAAGGGAGAAGGACACGTACGGAGCAGCTGGTGCAGGGCGTCGCCCATGAGTTGGCCAGCCATTGTTCGATCCACGCAGCCACCGCAAACAGATCACACTCGACAGGTAGCCCCAGCTGAGAGTCTCTGGCGCGAAAGAACAGCGCTCATAATCCACCGAGACACAGGCGCACAGGAGCAGAGGAATGGGGTCGCGCAGCGAAGAAGCCAGAAAGTGAGGGAGGGAATGAATACTGGGGAGATGAGAGGGAGGGATAAATGGCCGGCGGGACTCCGGGCGGCGGTTGACGAATCGACTTACTTGGCTTGTCCGCTCAGGAGCTTCTTTCCACCGCCCGCTGATCGTGACGGCATCGGGGAAAGTCACAATAAAACCGACCACAAGTCTCTCATATTCTCATAGAATTTATTGGTCGCAAAATCCCCGAACATCCCTACAGATACAACCAGGATATACAGATACAACCAGGATACCAGAACATTCCTTGCACTTTACTTTCGCGTTCCCTCGACCAGCCGGCTCGTCAACCATGCAGCCAGAAGCGCGGCGCAGCCGCCAAATCGCAACACCCACCCGACGCTGTCATCCCAAGGCTCTCCTCGTGGCTTCTGGAAGACCTTGAAGATACCACTGCAGATCAAACTGGACACAATCTGGGGCGCCGATACCGCCACGTTGTGAAGCCCCAGGATGATCCCTGCCTGCGCCAGATTCTCGTCCTCTTCATGGGCCTTGCCGGATCGGGACCTCGCGCCGTGTTCCAGATCATCTCCGTTGGAGTTGAGACCCCCTCCGTCCAGCGTAGTCGGATACATCGCGCTGGATTCCTCCATCTCTGACCGTTGTCGTCGGATCCGGCGCTCCGCATCGATTCGGGCCACCTCCGCCGAGATCAAGGCAAATGGCGCCCAGAGCGTGAGGGCCCACGAGATTCCCACCAGCGCAATCACCACCGTTCCAGCCTGGTATTGGTAGATGAAGAGTGTACTGAACATGCAGAGTGCAAACAGGACATGCGACAAAAGCCACGCGCGGCGCAGCGTGAGGCCAGGGATCTGTAGCTTAGAGAGCCATTTCGGGTTTTCTGCATGTTCGGACGGAATGTTTGGAGGAGCTTCAGACGCCGACCCAACCGGAAGGCTTGCGCTTGAGAACGACATGCTCCTGCGACCCAAGAAGGGCTCTTCATCTGGTGGCGTGATAGCGGTTCCATTTTCAGGCGCGACCACCGGCTTGTAGGTCGGGACCACAAAGGCAGGTAAGGCGATGTTCGTAGTGAATGAGATGATGGCATATATGAGCAGAGCAAAGGTCCCAATCCTGGTGGCTTCGTCCCAGATTTCATTGATATCCTTCTCCGGAAGGTTGGGATGCTCGTCGAAGATGGGGTTGACGTAGAGTTGTCCAATGTAGGTGGTGGCGTAGAAGAGAAACGGGAACCAACCAACCCACGCGGCCAGCTGAACCTCGCATACCTTCGCGATCTCTGGCGGTAAATGCTTGATAGACTTGAACACCTGTCTGAAAAAGCTCACGACTCCCGGGTTTCCGGAACTTGGCTCTGCATCGAGCCGGGGATCCCGCTCCTTGATGTAGACACAGCTAATCAACAGCGTGATTGCAAGGGAGAACGAGGCGAGTGCACACAACACTTTGAATTGTGTGTCTCCCAGGAAGGGGAGGTACTTTGGCAGTTCGATATAGCCAAAGATATAGCCTAGGATATTGCCCACGCCTGTGAGTCGACTAGCCCAAGCATTTGCCGACTCTTGCTGATGAACCGGGGCATTGTCAACAATAAAACACCGGATTCCCGCTTGGACTGTAGTGGAGGGGTCAGCCCATTGCGCCAATTCACCGACGGGTAAGGGAGAACCTACCAGTGTTGATAGCAAAATCAAGGCAGTACATGAAGATTGTCGCCAAGATGATGATGACAGTCCTGGTCCCCTTGGACTCGGGGTCTACACCAAAAATCCCTAGGAAGCCCCCGACGATCTCTTGCACCCACGCAAGAGCCAGTAGGACAACGATGGTTGCCACGCCGCCCACTATCATGAACGGCTTCCGTTTCCCCCACGAGATCCGGCAGTTGTCACTGCAGATGCCAATGTAGGGCTGCACGAGGGTCCCTGTCAGAGGGCCGGCAATCCAAACAAAGGCAAGCAAGGCCTTGCTCATCCCCAGGGAAAGGAGGTATGGCTGCACTCCGGCATTTAGCGCCGATGCGGACAGGGAAGAGAAGACGCTCACTTACCGATCCATTTGAGAGCTCGACAGACCAGACGATTTGAAGCCTACACTCCAACCGTCAACACCCGTTCGTTGGGATGAAAACGCGATGTGCTACGAATCGAAGAGGAAAGACTTACCCGCCAATGCTCAGTGTCAAGAGGAACAAGTACCAGCTACTCTTGGTCTCCGACAGGTCATGGGTGGGACAATCCCCGCCATATTCTCGCCCGCTCCCAGTCACCGAGTCGACATCGTCGTTGGTATCCGGATTGGCCGGTCTTACTAGAGGTGATGTTTCGTCCGCGGCCGGTTCATCTGTTCCCGTCATTGGTGTGGCGGACCAGGACGTATGTACTTGTATGAGAAGTGCGAGGCAAGCGACAAATCACTCGGTGGCTAGATGAAGCTTGTGTAGAGGGGGCATTCCCAGGTCTAAACAGAGCAATCGGAGTAGACCAAAGGAACCTCCGAAGGGTACCAAGTGTGTATGAATAGTCCAAGAGGGATCCGTGTGTGACTTTCAGTCCTTGGTGCCGAGAGTCGAATCTAATAAAATGGTGCAGACAATATCAACGGGGATGCGTTTCGAGGTCTAGAAAGTACACTGCCTATGGAACGGTAGGGCTGATCGCGGCACAATCAACCAGGAAGACGATGTATTGTGGATCCAGAATCAACAGCGCTTTAGGACAATTCCAGCTGGTAAAAGAAAGGATCAGCAACCTCAGCGACCGATCCAACATAAAACAGAGAAAGTTGTGCGGAAGGATGATGGAGTGACTGACATGCAGGAGAAACATCGACGTCAGCAGGACCCCCCACGTGATCCCGCTCGGAACTACGAAGCGGTGGCGGCTGTCAGAAGGCCTGATGCATTAACCAGTTGTAAACATTAGACGACGTGGATTCATTGCTTTAACAGGATCTATAACCGAGGCGCAAAAACGAAACTAGTAATCCAAATCTTAGATCTTCCATCAGAACTTATCCCACAAGGCCTTTGTTCCTCAAAGCTAGGTAGACGCCGCTTTTATCCCAGCCAGCAAAGTGCCTTCCATCGTGTTCCAACCCTTCCATGAGTCCCAGAGGATAGTAAGAAACAGGCAAGGAAATGATACAAACCCCCCATTATCAACATAGCACATAAGAACAAGGGGGCTAGGCAAAATAGATCGCGCGAGATACAGACAAGGACGGTTGTGATAGCAGTCACAGCACACAGATCACAACCAGTAGTATCGACTTATGCACACACAAACAAAGAATTGGACGCAAGCGCCAATTGGAGATCGATGGACACCATCTGCATTCCCGTGCGAAGTGTGTCAAAAAAGGAGAAAAAGCCACAACAGAAACACCAAGAACCCTAGACGACTGCAAGCGGGGAGGAAAGAGAGAGACCTAAGCGAGTATTATATGCGAAACAAGACAACGCCACGTCGACAGCTGACAAGACCAGGGCGTCACCTAGATCTGCTGTTGCAGAAGCTGAGGGGCAATCATGTGAGGAGCTACCATCGTGGGTAGCGCGGACGGTAGGCTGGTCATGGCAGATGACATGGATGTCACGTTAGGGACATTGACCATGGTGCTGGGAAGTGATTCGGACGGTGAAGAGCCCTCGTCCGCAGAGCCATAATCATTCTCCTCGTTGTCCAAGTCGTCATCCTGAGATGGGGGCTGCTGTCCATCCTGCTGAGCTTCGTGGATCCGACGATGTCTGGTGCTGGGGGTCAGATTCCTATCACAATCAGAGCGGCTTGGCGAGGAGGGACTTACTGTGCAAGATTGTCAGACCGCGAAAAGGCCTTGTTGCAGTAAGGGCAAGGGTATGGCCGTTCCTGGGTGTGGGTTCGCACGTGTCTGTACGCTAGATATTAGTCGGCGGCTACAGAGATTATCAAACGGAGCGCTGCAGAGCGCCCCGCACCTCCAAGGCCCAATGACGAGTCGGCCCAAGATGGACTGCAGAAAACGTACCGTTTCAGGTGTTCTAATCTCTTGAATAGTCGCCCGCAAGAGGGGATAGGGCACGAATGGGATTTTTGCGGATAGGGGCCCAGTTCCATCATCGTTGCGCTCCGAGCACGGCGGACGGGACCAGATGCAAACCGATCCGTCTTATTCGCGGAACTGTGCTGCGCAGCGGAATCCAAGGCATCCCCCGTGGGAAGCGCGCCCAATTCGTCGGACGTATGATTCAGTTCAGGGTTCTCCTCCAGGCTGGAGAGCGGGGTCCCGTTTCGAGACATCTCCTGCAGCAGGTTCTTCTGAGGAAGGGAAGCCGGGTACCCATTCACAGTTCGCTGGGCCGATTCATGCGACTCATCGGCTTCCGCGACCGGAGCAACCGAGCTCGAAACGGAACGTCGCAGGTCGCTTGGCTTGTGGGCGGCATACGCGATCGGCGGCTGGGAGGTCGCCGGCTGAGAGACCGCCGCGACCGCGCTGGTCACACCCGGGGGGATCGACGACCGGCGCCTCCGCTGCTTGTATGTGGGAGAACCCTCCAGAACGGAATACACGTTGGAGTGAAACGCCCGGGGAGGGGTAGGGAAATGGGCGCTTGCAAGGTTGGACGGAGGCAGCTGGACCATGGGGTTGAAGGCAGCTGTCGAAGAGATTTCCGGAATAGCCGTGTAGAGGCCCGTATCTTCATTGGCAATGTATGCGGGCTCCGCCCCCAGGTGGTTGCTATGCTGTGGTGGGGTCACCGGCTCGAACGACAGCCCACGGTTGCTGTAGTCTTCATACTGGGAGGAAACGAAGGAGGGGGCGGGCGAGTATTCGACGAAGGTGGGCATAGATGCATGACGCTGGTGGATGCGAGCAATGGGCATTCCATTGCGATCGTACTGGATCTGGGTGTAATCTGGCTCGCGCTTAATGATGCCCGGCGCCATCGTCGTCGACATCGGAATGGAGCTGTACATCGTTGGGTGGCCGGACTCGTCCGTAAGAAGGGGAATCGTCGGTGGAGCCATCTGGGGAGCCATCTGAGGAGGAGGCATAGGGTCAACGGTCCGAACCACTGGGGAAGCGGGTTGGCCATATGTCGTACTTGCGTGTGCAGCAAAGGAGGATGAGTTGGCTTGCTGGGCCTTTGTGAGTTGCTCATACAGCGACTGGGATGAATCGAACTCGAAGGAGAGCGCCGGCTCGCTGACGGCGACGGTCGTGGCCTCCTGCCCCATCTTTTCCCGCTTCAAATCGCGTTCCAACGCATCGAGGAAGAGCCGGTCGTGCGGCACGCTGTACCAGTAGAAGACCTTTTGCTTTTTCTGCGTCCGAATGCAGTTGTTCTTGTAGAGGAAATCGAGGAACGGACTCTTGGGTTCTTCCAAGGTCGCGTCGGTTCCGGCCTTGAGGTTGCGCAGATCGGAGAAGATGCCTTCTTCGAATTTCTTCGAGTTCTTGACGGGGCGTCCGAAGGCTTGGAATCGGAAGGCAAGGCATCGAACGATATCGGTGCCGGAGATGTGGAAGAGATTGTTCCTGCTCATCGATCAGTCTGGGATCTACCTCATCGCTCCGAGGCTGCGATGCAACGAACCAGAGAACACAGGAGATATAGTCGCCAGTGGGAAGGAGAAAGCGTCTGATCAGTTGATCCGGCTGCCAGTCCACTGGCGCGGAGAGGAGGAAATATTTCACTGTTGAGCACACGCGATTAGTTGACGGAACGGCGGATGGCGACCGGGATACAAGTGTCACCCGAACCGGCCGGGACGATGGGAACTTACGATTGTCCACCTGCTGCAGGGCGACTTGCGCATCATGAGGAAGGCTTTGCTGGGCCTCACTCGACAGCATGAATGTCTCCGGCTTTTGAGGCGGCGCCATCGGGGCGCCATGCTGGGAATACATTTTGGTACTATGACGCGGCTGTCAGTCAGGGAGACAGACCAAGGGCGATAGCACAAAACATCGGTCCAGGCTGATCCGACATGGGGTGAAAATAGAAACAGCGCCAGGCGAGCGAAAGGCAGTACGTACGGTCACGACGATGTCTCAGAAACGACGGGCGACAAACTCTCTGGACCGAAAAAGGGCAACGGAGGTCAAGGGGCTCTCATAAACCGCAACGGGCTATCCAGACACCAGAGGGACCAGCCTTCTCGGGACGTGTAGATCGTTGAGGTGGTAGCGGTGGTGATTGCGACCCTGGGTCAACAAAGAGAAAGAAGGAATCAAAAGAGGGCAAGAGAGAGATGAAGTGGGCCAGCCCGAATCCAAGTCTCTTTGAAGAAGTCGCACGGCGAGATGAAAGAAAGCGAAACGAAGGTAGAAGAGGAAGAAGAAGAAAAGACAAAAAGGAAAAAGGACGAGGCTAGTTCGCGCGCGATGAGGAGAAGTCAAGGAGGAGGAGAGGAGAGGAGGAGAGGGAGGGGAGGGAAAAAGGGCAGGATGTTATTTTCTACGGAGTAGGTCGATGGTGTTGGTTCGCAGGAACACTAAGAAGGGGGACGAGGGCAAGGCCAATGAGATCAGTGGAAAAATGCAAATCAAGAATAATAATCAAAAATGAGAAGAGTAATTTAATGTCAATCAGTAATAGTAATAATGAGAATAATAATCACAACAATAGATCGAGGGGGTTAAGAACTTGGGAGGAATTCAGGGAGAGCCGACCGAACGACGGAGCGAGGAATAATAATAGCAGTCGTACTCTGTAGGTAGTTCTGTTCATTCATGTATATTCTTATTTATTTTCTCTTATTCGGGTTTTTTTTTTTACCAATATTTCAATATCTTCAGCTTTTTCTTTTTTAACCTTGATTTATTAATATGATAAATATTGTTTTTGAGAAAAGAAAAGGAAAAAAAGACTAGGAGATTGACTGAACTGACTCTCTGAACGTTGGTTGGGGCTCGGAAGACGCACACACGAAAAGGACGGTGGCCAGTAACCTGGCCAGGGACCGGCCCAGGGTGGGCTCATCCAGAGGCCCGTACCTGGTACCGTACACGTCAACAACTGTATTGGTGGTCCCATTGGTCTGGTCCGACTGGCTGGACCTTATTAGATTAACCGGATGGGGTATTGTGCGGTAAGTTACCATGGTACAGAAACCGTCCCGTACCATCGGCGGTTCCATCAGGTACCTGCGGCGGATGAAGCTTAGAGTGGATGAGAGGATGTGTGGGGGCTTCCGTCGAGTTCCAAAGATTCCCATCCTGTTATTGTGGTGGACCATACTATGATTATTATTATATTTCTTCTTCTTACAGAGTATTCTTCTTGCTGGGCCCGCCTTCTTATGGAGTAGGATGTAATTCACCGGTGTTAAGCGGAAGTCCAGAACACCAACCTACCTACTATCCTTCCAGCACAACGGCATAACGGCCTAGTACCACCCTCCCGTGTGAACGCCCCCATCAGAATACCTACGTAGGTAATGCGCACCTGCAGCAGGACAATCTTAGCCTCCCTTCACCTTGCCTAGTGCATGCATACAGCCTTCGGCACGGAGGAAGGGAGGGGGAAGAATGAGCGTCAGATGAGCGACCATTCCAATCCGGTTGGTCGTCCCCTGGTCTGGGGAGGGGAGGCACATGTGGCTCAAGGGCCATGCGCTTTTTCAGGTACTCAGCAGTCGGGCTTGCTGCGGGGGATTCCAGGGTCAGAACCTAGCCATGCATAGTCTGCATCTTTCAGCTAGGTACTCAACTACTATCGAGTCTCTGTGCATACCAGTGAGCGCGATGATCTCATTCCGAGATCAGTGCCGAGTTTCCCACGTCCCACCCGTCGCATCGACTTGAACGAGAGATTTGGTGCAATGAAGTCGATAGATCTGTGTAACCTCATTTGGCACCTATATATGGCTCTGTACCCGATCTCACAGAATGCATCCATCATTGGGCCATCGAGTCGACTCTGCAGAGGAGGGGATGATCGCGGCGGTTAGAAGGTCATTCATGGTCTGTTCTGATCATGGTGGACGACATGATGGATTGATCAATCCATCCATCCTGCGTGGTGGGCTGGCCAACCCATGGCCAACCGCTATGGGCGACCAGTGCCGGGTGGAGCCCAAACAATGCCAAGACCGATAAAACTGGCGCGGGAAACAGTTGTGAAGCATTTGCCCCTTGTTTCAGAGTCCAGGTCAGCGCTTACCATCCGCCAATCAGCTTCTGGGCCCACTCCTCCACTTTTCCTATTATTTTTATTATTATTATTTTTCCAAGTTATTATGATCATGATTATTCCAAGTTGCAAGCATGATGATTTCTACGCATAATGATGTCTACCGAGTATCGGTTTGTAGTGTTGATGATGATGTTGTTGATGAGGTTTCCAAAAAAAAAAAAAAATCCCTAGGACTAAAACGAAGCCTCTGTACAACCTAGCGCTCACCTGGATCGTACAAATGTTCCGTCTGACAAGTCACGATCGTATTCGGTGCTAAGCGAATCCATTCAGAACCGCTCTCGGGGATTTGGGGAGGAGGATCCATGCCATGACTCGCAGTGGGAGGCGGTTACAATCCCAATAATAGCGTCTACTCCGTAGGACGACCGCATTGCTTTGTTTGGTAGAGTGTGGCCTACCTATTTTTGGATCGCTCTCCCTACTGAAATGATACATAGTTTCTCCATGATGACAGTCTTCTGGAACATGGTCATGGGGTTTGAAGTGTGCGACCTCAATCAAGATTAATTTACGACGGTAGTTTCTACAGGTGGTCGACGGTGTCGCCGTTGACAGCACGGGCCACAAGGACCTTATTTCGGACGGTGAAGGCTCTCTCCTCTTCTCTGGACATTTATCAGGAGCCTCAAAAGTCCCAGAGTCGCAAATGACCAGTCAAATCGGGATGCACCATCCAATATCAGGAAAGGATAAGAACCTTGGATTCTCTAATTACGCCACGCCCAACTGTTGGTCTAGACCGTTAGACGTCATCAGCCATCCACCAAACAATTGTCCACCCAGCCTGGACGTGATGTATACATTGAGAGTGTTGGATCAAGCGACAACGATTGATATGCCGAGTTTTGCAGTCTTTCTGTCCATACCGAATCCCATGTGCTGGGTGTCGCGGGTATGGTCTCCACGGTGAATCCGCATCATGCGATGGCCCATCTACCCGCCCACCACGACCGTTCAGACCATTCAGGGCAGCGTTAAGCGAAGGGTTGGGGTATGTCATGAATGATGATCGGCAAGGGCCACATTCCAGACTCGACCATCCGACAGGGCGCGATCTCAGGTGGACAAAATCTCGGTCTGTCCATGGGGTGAAGAATGTTCAGAGAGATACAGTCCTCGGAGAATCGACCAGGATCGATCAAAATGATCCTGATCTGGCTCGATATCAAGTCAACCTGACATGTCACCGGTCAGGATGGTGCACGGTGATCAGCGCCCTAGCCATATCAACAAGCACACCCAAAATGGTTTCTTTCGTTTGCGGATATCTCCTCCGTCACTAGTCGCGTCTCCCGTTGGAGCGACAGAAGTACATACTACCCGGACCGACCAAATCCCTAGCTGATCAGTGGTACGTTTGGATGGATGCGATGCCGTTGACAGTCGGCCCCCCACAGTTTCGGCCGAATCCGGGCGCTGATCCCATCGATCGAGCATGGAGGTCGGTATACGAAGTACAGAGGACGGATATCTCACTACAGGCGTTGAGAAGTAGAACGCCTACGGACCAGAATGAACGGTCGAACCAGGGGAATGGAAACTTCCCTGGCAGTATGCAATAGATTGAGACATCTGTACTCCAACGTCCCAGAGATCCAAATGCCGGAGACGGGTGCTGGGTTTAGAAGCCAGTCCGGAGCTTCATCTTGAGTGTCCGCGGCCAGGGAGGATTCCCCTTAACGGGACAGCTCCTGGAGCAATGGCTTAATGCTCTTCCTGGTCAATACTGGGCAAATTCTCCGAGGTCTCCACTAAGAGCGATACTCCCAGACCCTAAGGCCGACCTCAACATGGTCGAAGACCACACTGGGGCGATAAATTACACCGATGCGTCCTGAGTGGGATTGGCGGTAAAAAATCGCGCCCTAATCATGAACCAAAAAGATGACCACCTTCGCTACTCTGTACTTCGTGTGGTTTAATCACTCAGACCCATCTCTTCAAGGTAAAAGAAAGAAAACAATGGGTCCAGGGCACTTGGAGCCGGTCCACCCTGGGCCGCGGCACGTTGTTTGATCGTCCGTTATGAAACCATCTAGAAAACTCCATATCCCCCATTGTGATCCCAGCCTCATATCGCCTCATACAATATGGCTGGCTTCCTGCCACCGACACCGACCGTACTGGTGGACTCTGGCCTCCAGCACGATTAAGTCAATAATGGGGATGTTATAGATGCGTCCAAAGCGCCTCCGTGATCTGCATTGACCGAACCGAGTTAGACCTGCCACACGCCCAAAAACCAGTCCAAGTGACCTGGACGACGAGATGCGGTCGTTCCTCCGGTATTACTTCCTCCATCCAAGTTTTGGGATTTGGCAATGGCCTGCACCGAGAACGTGCGGGGGATGCAGCATGCGGGCACACGCACTTCGTGAATAACTCGGCCATTACCCCTGTTGAACGGTCTGATCCTGTCCACGATCGTATTCTCTCCACGACTGACGGACTGGGGCGGGCTCACTATCCCGGAATCTGATAAACATCCGGACCCCGTCCCGGCGGGCGTTGGTGACCACCACCACCACCACCACCACCAGAGCGAGTCTTCTCCTTTCCTTGAATTCCACTCGTCGGCTAGGTCGGAAGAATCCTCCAGCCATTGTCCGCCGCCTCTCCACCAGAACCTAGGAAGATGACTCGAGTGCCGCGCTGTGCTCGGGTGGGAGCTCGGCTGTAGAAATCGACAATAAACAATGCCACGGTAGAATTGTCCTAGCACCAGGGAGTATCCTAATGCTCTCCCTGATAGGACATGTCCAGCATTGGTCCCATTCTACCAAACAGTGCATGTGGTGTATCTGGAAGTCGTCCATGTTTGCGCGCCAAGAAATCCATCCAGCACTAACGGCCGGGATTACGCATTCCTCAACGGAGGACTTCGTATAGACTCACTATCCCTCTGCCAGAACCATCGCACGACTAGCGTCATAGTCACCTTGGTCAAGAATCTGGCTCAATCCGCATCGATACGAGGACAAGCAGACGTCGTAGTTCGTTCGATCCGATCACCTCAACCATGGTTACCCCTCTCCGTTGATCTCCTCGTCCCAGGGTCTGTGTCAGCCTGACTCGTGATTAGCCGCCTGGGATCCGACACACGGCTGCGAAGGGTTGCTTGCAGAATCTGAAACCGCTAACTGGGGGGCAGGGAGGATTTCTCCCACCTGACGGTTTGCAGTCTGCACATGGCGCCGGGTGAAATCCATGTCGGAGGGGTTCCACCGGGCCTAGTCTTTCGTCGGGGTTGGTTTGAGAGATGATCGACTGGCGGATGTACTCCTTATAGAGCGCGGTCATTATCATATACGGAGACGGGGTTTGGAGGTCAGCACTATAGCGACTAGTTGGGAGGTACCTGCGTGGTTGCGCCTTTAGCTCCGGTACGCCGTCTGCTGTCTCCTGATACTCCGTACTGTTCATGCAGGTACCGCTGACCAGCTGAGACAAGATCCTCGGAGAAGAGCACGGTGGAGACCTTGCGAGAACTAGGCGGCGGAGACGATGGAGCAAACTGAGACATGGCACTTTTCTAGACTAGTCTAGGCGGACTCTGGAAGAACTGAGATAAGGGCAAACACAGCAAGATGATGGTCGTGAACACAGGGACTGTGCAGAGTTTGGTAGTAGGTAAGTTTGAGAGTTCGTTCATTCGGCTCTTGTTACTGATGAAACAGGTACGATGACTAGATATGCTTGTTGCATGCATTCGACCAGTAGAATATGTACAGTTGCTTGATGGCAGGTATAGTATGCATTAGCCAGCTACATCACAAAGTCAAATCCTCTTCACCGGTTGCGAGCAGCGAGAATCATGAAAGATCTCTGTTTCAAGTCGAAGCCCCGTCCAACTTGGGCTCCCTCGGGGAATTCTCCAGATCTGGAACAGCGCATGAGACAGCCCTCAAGTGTGGAACGTGCTCCTGGACGAACGAGAAAACCCTCCCCGATCCAAGTGGCTCAAAATAAAGTTTTCGGGGCTCAAACTAGAAGTATCAGAGGGGACCTCTGGCTGCTAGGCACTCGTGGATCTCGCCCGGAGGTCAATGGTTCCTTCGCGAGGGGTTGTTTGCATCCTATCACTCAGGCTAACGCAGGTCAAAGCCGACTACAGCCGGATAGTGTCTATCGCCACCAGCCACCAGCGACAGGAGGCCAGGGACAAGCGGCCAAGCGACTTCGTCTTTCCATGTGAAGGCGAGCCATCGATGCCGTCGACGTAATCCTTTGATAGTGAAGAGGGTACTGGTGTCACAGATCCGGCGGGGCGATGTCACAATGATGGGCAGTGCACAGGTTGGAAGCCCCATTTCACGGCAGGTTGGACGAAAGCCATCCATGTCACTCTAGATGATTAACGCCGTCCGCGCGTCTTTCCTTTGCCTCCCCGACGGGGTTTTTGAATGGCAGACAAATCGCGTTTGCTGAGGTTCAAGGTGCCACCGGCGAACTTGCCAATCGTAGGCCCTCCAACACCACGTTCTCGTCGCCCAGCGCCAGACTTGGACTTGGGTGTGGGCTTCTCCAGAATGATTCCGTTCTCCTTCGCTTCCAAGCGTCGCTTTTCCTCTCTCTTGTCGGCCTTGGCTTTGATGCCTCGTCGATGCGACGACGGCATGTTCTGATGATAGAGGGATGATTTCGCTCCGAGTGACTGCATTCGGAGGTCGAGGGCCTTCAATCGATTTTTGCCTGTGGGTGCAAGATCCGACCCCGATTCCAACAGGTGAGATTCTTTGAGCAGGCGTTGAAGCGCGAGGTCGTTTTTCAAATTGTCTGCATCGGCAGCGTCGTTTCCATCCTCGTCTTCGTCCTTGGAAGGGGATCGCTTCGCGCTGGTCGCCTTCACCTCAAACGATGGCGGCTTTGCGGTCTAGAGGTGGCGGCGCATTAGCATATTCCACTGTATCCTAGGCATCGTATACGATCCAGACATACCATGAACGCCTTGCGCGCCTTCTTGTCTAACAGGGCTTTACTCTTCGCGGATGAGTCGGCGTAAGAGATCACCTCCACCGCGGGAGATTCTCCCTCCTCCCCGGAGAGCCCATCCCACTCGGATCCAGTGTCACCACCTTCCGACGCGTTATCCTCATCCTCATCATCCTCCTCGGATTCATCAGTATCCGTAGCCCGACGTTTAGGCACCTCTAGCGGCTGGAATTGAGCTTCAAAGAACTTTCGAAAGACATCCTGAGCGGAGGTGTCTGGGGCGGGAGGAGAGTCCTCCTTATCGTCTTTTGTCGTAGACCGCGACACAACAGATGTGTCTCTCTTCCGTTTTCCAATCATCTCCCTGTTTTGTAATGTTTGGGTTGGCGGCCTTGGACGTTCAAGTCCGAAGCGGTGACAGGAAATTTTTTGGTCTATCTCCGTGTCACGTGCGATAAGATAGACCTGCCCCTCGTGCATTTCCCTCCCACGATGAAACCCACCTCGCATCGATCAGCTGGGAAGCCAATTGCGCCGCACAAGATGACGAAGTTCCGGCCTTGCATTGACCTGCACTCGGGGCAAGTGAAACAGATTGTGGGCGGCACATTGAGCAACGTCGCCGCCGACCTGAAGACGAACTACGTATCCCAACTTCCTGCCAGTCATTATGCCGGACTGTACCAGAAACATGATTTGCGTGGAGGCCATGTGGTGATGCTCGGACCGGGCAATGATGCTGCGGCGAAGGAGGCGCTCAGTACGTGGCCCGGCGGATTGCAGGTGGCCGGAGGCATTACGGACAAAAACGCCCAGTACTGGATTGATCAGGGCGCAGAGAAGGTGCGTGCTTGAACCCGTCATATTACCCACGTTGCTTTCTATGCCAGCTCCCGGAAGACGCCCAGCTGAATGCTCTTGTGAAGGTCATTATCACATCGTTCCTGTTTCCAGAGGGCAAGTTCTCTCGGGAGCGACTCGAGTCCGTTCTCGCCGCGCTTGGAGGGGACCGGTCAAAGCTGGTCTTGGACCTGAGTTGTCGCCGGAAGGAGAACACATGGTTTGTTGCCATGAACCGGTGGCAGACCATTACCGAGATGGAGATCAACCAGGGTAAGTTGACCCCATTTCTGCGTGCATGCGCGAGCGCTGTTAACCGCGACCAGAATCCATCTCCATGTTGGAGCCGTATTGCTCCGAGTTTCTAATCCATGCGGCGGACGTGGAGGGGTTGCAGCAGGGTATTGATGAAGAGCTGGTGTCCAAGTTGGCGCAATGGTGCTCCATCCCGGTCACGTATGCGGGGGGTGCACGCAGTCTTCAAGATTTGGAGAAGGTCCACACGAGTAGTCAAGGCAAGGTTGACCTCACCATTGGGAGCGCTTTGGACATCTTTGGTGGCTCTGGTGTGACATTTGATGAGTGTATCCAGTGGAACAAGACACATTGAGTGGGATACCTCTTCTCGTTCGTTTCGTACCTGGATGCTCCTGTATGCCCGCCGCATGTATATATATCCCTAGATGGCTGGACATGCAAACTTGAAGATCAATTCGAACTAGAGTCATGTATTGCCAATACACGAACCGGCTCTTCCATTATTCCAAGAACACATCATTCCACATGATTTCAAAGCCATGGATGATGTGAATGGCGCGGACTTCCCTTTTGGGCGAAACACTGGGCGACGATCTGGCCTGCCAAATGCGGCTTAGGCGGGATTGCAACCGGAGCTCACCTGCACCACCCGCCAACGACCGCTGCGAACGTCCCTCATCAACTGTGAGGCCTCTGTCCCTCTTCTTCTTCCCAACAATCGCTTATTTCGACGGATCATCTCCATCGCGCTCTCTACGTGGACACGTCATAACGACTGTCAACCCTCCGACAGCTTTCCTGCGAGATCCCGACGAACCCCGACCGTTGAACTTATCGCACCCCAAACCGTCAAGATGAAGCCCGTCGTGTCGCTCTTAAATGCGTGGTCCTGGTATGATACCTTGCTACCCTCCCGATTTATGCAGACAAAGCTGACAACGGTGTCGTGATCCAGCGTGGTCATCTCCCTCTTTGCCATCGTCATCCTCTCAGTCCTCGGATCGCTGTTCCAGGTCCGTCCCCCCTACAATCCATCATCGAGTGACCTACGTCGCAATATTTTCCCTTTAATCGGAATAAACGAAGTATGCTGACATGCGGAACTCTCCAGCGCGACCACCACGGCTTCACCGGCTCGGAAGGCGAACCGGAGGACGGCGGCGCCGTTGCCGCCTCCATCTTCAGCGCCGTCGTGATCTACGCCGTACGTTATCGACCACTGCTCTGACGCCAAAAACACCAGTTACTGACTACCATGCAGTGCTTCTTTCTCTTCTGTTCTTTCCAAGC
Organism: Aspergillus sp. MEXU 27854; assembly: GCA_019721355.1. Classification (NCBI taxonomy): domain Eukaryota; kingdom Fungi; phylum Ascomycota; class Eurotiomycetes; order Eurotiales; family Aspergillaceae; genus Aspergillus; species Aspergillus sp. MEXU 27854. Next base: position 1,322,863 of record JAGMTT010000002.1, read on the forward strand.
CTACCTGCACATGAAAGCCCGTCGCGGAGGTGCCATATCCCTCAGTTAAATCGATTTGCCGTTCTATCTCCTTGCCATAATGAAATGTTCCGGTCCCATCCCCTCTTCCTCTTCTTATGGCAGAAAGTCAGTCGTGGCTCCTCGTCGACAGCATTGAGTGCTAAGACGGGGCAGGTGCCTCCATGGTCTGCGCTTGCTGTTGGGTCCGTTCCTGGTTTTCCGTCGGTTCTACACCACAGTACATTTGGTTATGATGGGTTTAGTCCCAGACTCTAAACGTGCTGTCGACTCGGATTGTTTCTGGGATTCTGTCAGATGCGGTTTGTATATGTATATAGCGTGTTTTTATATAGAATATTCGACCTTAAATCCATCGTTCCATAACCAGTAGATGATCATGGGCGACTGTTATGTTCAAAGAAATGCTATATATTCATCTCCCTGTTGTGAGACAACCCACAAGTGAGAACGCCGTGATGCGAGAAAATCAAAAGAATCTGAAAAGCTGCCAACGCCAACGCCCATGCCGACCCCCATCGACCAACTTTTGGGGATATTCTGTGCATCGTAAAGTCATACCATGGAACCCAACACTCAAGTTCACCATTACAACTCTGCATCCTCGACCGGATCCAACATCTTCGACATGTACGGTCCGTCCAAGGTGTACCCGAGACGGGCGTAATAGCTGCGGACGCCGACACCGGATATCACGCTGATCTTGCGGCTTCCATGTTCCTCGCGGGCGATGCGTTCAGCCTCCTCCATCAGAAGCGTACCGAAACCTCGGTGCTGAAACTTGCGCGCGTCACGCCCATGCAGCGGCACGGCCGAGCCGTAGACGTGCAGCTCTCGCACGATACTGGTCTGTTGGCCGGTGAACTCGGGGCGGAAGGTGTGCGTGGGGCTGCACTTGCGCAGACGCAGCAGGCCGATGAGGATGTCCTGTTTGGGATCTTCGTAGGCGAGGAAGGTCTCCCAGCCGCCGTTGGCGGTGTAGTCTCGTCGCACCAGCTCGATCTGCGACGGGCGAATCTTGTTTTTGACCTCGTTGACGCCGACTTCGCGGGTGCGGACGTCCCGGCACGTCGTGCCAAAGTCCTTCATCCGCGCCAGGGCGAGCTCTCGAAGGTTCCCGTTCTCAACACCTGACGTCACGAGCGGCATGGGGATGTCGCGTTGCACACGGTAGATACGGGTCCAGGGCGGGACGAGGGCGAGAATGCGCGCGACCAGATCGATCAACGCGTTGGGCGTGTAGTTCTTGTAGCGGCCGGTGCGCCAGAGTTCGTAGAGACCGGTTCCGCGGATGACCAGCGTCGGGTAGATCTTCAGCCCGTCGGTTCGGAACGCGGGGTTCTCGAAGTACTCCTGGAATTGAAAGAGATCTCGCTCCATTCCGACGTTGGGCAGATCCGGCATCATGTGGCTGACTACCTTGAAGCCGGCATCTTTGGCGAGCTTAAAGGTTTCGGCCACAGCGGCGACAGTGTGGCCACGGTTGGTGTCTCGGGCGACATCTTCGTAGAGACTCTGAACACCGATTTCGAGACGGGTACAGCCGTAACGAAGCATGCTGCTGAGATGGGTGTCGAGACAGTAGTCGGGGCGCGTCTCGATGGTGATACCCACGCATTTTACATTGCTCATTTCACCAGCCAGAACGGCCTCGTCGACGTTGTCGGTCTGATAACCACTCAACGCATTGTGCAGCTGCGCGATGAAGGACTCGCGGTAGTCTTCGGGGAGGGACATGAAAGTTCCCCCCATGATGATGTATTCCACCTTGTCGACGCTGTGACCGAGGGATTTCAATTGATCCACTCGCCCACGGGCCTGTTCGAATGGATCATAGCGAGCGCGGATCGCACGCATCGAGGTGGGCTCATAGCCCGTGTAGGACTGGGTTGAATACTCGAAATCGGAATCGGGACCTCCTGGACAGTAAACGCAGATGTTACCCGTGTAAGCGATATGAGGGCACCGATGGGGTTTGCTCATCACAGCCACGACCGCGATGCCGGACGACGTTCCTGTGCAAAACGAGTTAGGGACCTTCCACCGCAGCCTGGAATGATAGGAAGGGCGACATACGGATTGGCTTTGCGATCAACTTGGGAAGAATGTACTTCTTGTAATGTTCCGGGACCGCAGCGATGATGGCCGTGAGAGGGGGCTGCGTCGCCAAACTGTGCTTCTTTGCGATTTGACCCCGCAGTTTGTTGAGGTTCAGATCCTTCTTTGGTTTCGTGGGATCGGTCTGGGATTCATATTCCTGGATCAAAACATTGGCGATATCCGAACAAGCTCTCATGAATCGTTCATTCTCCGGGAGCAGCTTTGCGCTGTTCTTGGACTTGGTGGATGCCGGTGGCGGCATGGTCATGGTGGCCGTGGCCATGGTGTGCGGGGTGACCAGTGCTGTGAAGACTGGATCGTAGTAGAGGAAGGAATATGTTATGAGATAGACCTGTTTCAGTAGAATAGAGACAAGAAAAGTATCCGAGAAGATACGATCACGGTCTGGGGTGGAAGTTGTATCCTCATTCGAAAGTTGAAGCTGGATGCATTTTGCTTGGTCACCGCCTTTTTCTGCCCGTCAAGCTGTGTGTCCTCAGGCACCAAGGCATGATCTGTGGTTGACTGTACAAGATTTTCCTACACAATCCTCTTGTAGAAGGTGTCAGAATCGATATGAAGTGTTGGAAGAAAGGTCGTCCTTTTAGATATAAAGCAATAGAAAGATTGAAACCGCGTACTTCCCGATCAAGACCCCCGAATGTTCTTCCCGTAGTCAAGGCCGAGGGAGCAACCGACCGCCCGCGACAAATCGGATCCGCTTAAAGGCTTGTCCCGACAAAGTCCTCCCCGGCGCGCGTTTGGTGGTCCTGCTATACCGATTATTCTTCTTCCCTTCTATCCTCCTACTATCAACCACCACAACCCCTTTCTTCCGCCACTCTCCCCTCCTCTCTTTCTTCTATACCCGCCTCTGGCTGTTTCGCTTTCAGCTTCTCCCTTTTTCGCCATGCAGGCCTTCCGTCGTAACGCCGTTTCCGCCCTTCGCAATGCGCAGCGTCGTGGTTATGCCCAGGGTGCCACTCCCTACTCCGAGACGGTCAACAACCTTCGCATCAATGCCGATACCAAGGTGATCTTCCAGGGTTTCACTGGAAAGCAGGGAACGTATGTTTTCCGACGTGGCCGACCCCCGGCGAGTTTGTGGTTTCGTGCAGGCTGCTGACGTTGCGTTTTTAACTATGCGCAGTTTCCACGCCGAACAAGCCATTGCCTACGGTACGACTCCCTTTCGCCGATCTCTGTCGCAAAATATATGGGCTGGATGATCTGAATGTCGTCGCTTACAATCCATAGGCACCAAGGTTGTCGGTGGTACCAACCCGAAGAAGGCCGGTACGATGCACCTCGACCGTCCCGTTTTCGCCAACGTGCGGGATGCCGTGAAGGAGACCGGTGCTACCGCTTCCGCTATCTTCGTCCCGTATGGAACCTGTTTAGTACCTCGAGTGGTGGTCTGGTAGTCGTACTGACGAATTTTAGCCCTCCCCTTGCCGCCAAGGGTATCGAGGAGGCTCTCGAGGCTGAGGTTCCCCTCGCCGTCTGGTACGATTTCATCTCTTATCTGCCACTTTGCCATCGCTTTCACTGACAATTCGCTTACAGTATCACCGAGGGTATCCCTCAGCATGGTGCGACCCATTTTTATACCCCTAAGTTGACCTCTGACGGAAACTGACGGATTTTTCAACAGACATGGTCCGTATCACGGATATGCTGAAGACCCAGAACAAGACCCGTCTGGTTGGACCCAACTGCCCCGGTATCATTGCTCCTGTACGTTTCCCTCCCATGCGAGACGGATCATAGTCGGCCGAAACTAATGGGAACACCTTTTCTGCTTGACTAGGGCCAATGCAAGATTGGTATCATGCCTGGCTTCATCCACAAGCGCGGTCGTGTTGGTATCGTCTCTCGTTCTGGTACCCTCACCTACGAGGCTGTGAACCAGACCACCCAGGCTGGTCTGGGTCAGTCCCTCGTCGTCGGTATCGGTGGTGACCCCTTCTCCGGCACCAACTTCATCGACTGCCTCAAGATCTTCCTTGAGGACCCTGAGACTGATGGTATCATCATGATCGGTGAGATCGGTGGTAGCGCCGAGGAGGATGCCGCCGAGTTCTTCAAGGCCAACAACATCCACAACAAGCCCGCTGTCAGCTTCATCGCTGGTATCAGCGCTCCCCCCGGCCGTCGCATGGGCCACGCCGGTGCCATTGTCAGCGGTGGCAAGGGTGGTGCCGACTCTAAGATCTCTGCTCTCCAGGATGCTGGTGTGGTTGTTGAGCGCAGCCCGGCTGGTCTCGGCAAGGCTCTCCTTGCCGAGTTCGTTAAGCGCGATCTGGTCTAAATTTGATTCCCGGGATATGGCGGTTTGCTTGGATGCCCAGCGGCATGGTAAATGGGCCTCATGTGCAGGCGACCTGCCATGAGCCCAGCGACGTCAGGGAGCTGGTTGGGTATGCATCTTGATCTGCTAGACGACCTCCTTGACTCCTCTGTACTTTTCCCCATCATTGTTTCTCCTTTGTTTAGAGATGCTAGGAAGTAATTAGGTTCCTGATGTAAATTTTTATATATCTTGTTCACTGTTGTGTTGGCCGAACTGATGAGCGAATGTAATAACCTCCCGAGAGTACTCCGTATGATTGAGGAATCGAGCCTGGAGAACGCCGTGGGCAAGAAGCATGAGAAACCAATGGGATCTGCCATGAGCCTGGTTATTAATTGACAGCACTCGAGCTTTTTCAAGTTTAGGATACTTGTCTTCCCACGGAATGCTTCAGGTCGCCCGTTCCTGTCGGAACGATATCGGGATACCTATTTGGTCCATTTGCATTCCTACCGTTTGTTGATGCCGAGTCCAACTCCAGGGAGAACAGGACTTGTATCTCCATACCGAATGCAGATTGTCTGAATACAGTGGCTTCTCACTATTGGGTCATGGGCTCGGAGGGAATCTTGGAACCGGAGATCAGATCCATGGCATTGTCGATCTGTGTATATATCCTCCAACCCACCTGGAAGCGGATACATGACCCTTTTGTTTCGGAGATGCTCGAACTACCTTTTCTTGAGTCCCTGACACTCAAGCTCTTATTACAAACAAAGATCCGCAAGGAGACAGCAGAACGGTTCTGCAATCGGTAGACACCACGGCTTTGGAAGATAATAGGACAGATGAAGGGGTACTCTTCCCCCTTCGGGCAGCCCGTGATACACAGGAACAATACATAGAGTCTGCAGGCAGCGCCCTGGAGTGAGTTTGAGATATGGCCGTTTCCTGTCGAAGACGAGCTGGCGTTCATGCATGCATAGAGCTTCAAGCAGGGATTGGCCGCAGTGCTCCATATTCGGATCGACAGTCGGAAATAGCATGCATATACGGAGTACCACAAGCAACGTTACCTATCTCTTGCACGATATTAGCGGTAGAATGGGTAACGTTGCTGGAGATGGACGGTGCCCGCAAAAAGCTGGCAGCTGGGGAACAGCAAAAAACGCTGCTAACGGCGTCTACACAGCCCAGCTCAAGATTCATTGCAGGAATAGTGTGTTAGGATTTCAGTCTGAAGCTCATCTACCTGCTCGGGGATCGTCGACAAGTAAGGGCGGGCGAGGTGATAGTTTGTTGCGTTTGATTGTTATTGCGATGCTATGAAAATAGCCAAACACACCCATGGATTCGACGAATGTAGGCTCCGCAGAGAATCAAACTAACCCTCTTCGTTGCAAGGGATGGAAGGGGATGAAGCTGTTGTTGATGCTGTGTATAGATGGTTTGTTTGGGTGGAATGCCGCTGAAGTAAGCATACCCCACGTGACCACCACACCCAAACAGTTCGTTGCTTGAGGAACGGAAACCCTCTCTGTTTATCCTCTTCACTCCAGCCTTCCACCCTCATCATTCGACTGCGACGACCACCCTGCGCGGTTGCTATGTCCCTCCCATAGCGAGTCTGCTGTTGCCGGTATCTTCTTTTGGATGCTCTGACGACTCACTGCTGCTGTGTCGAGTCTTCTCGCCTGTTGCCTCTGGTCATTGCCCCTGCGGTGTGGGAACGTGTGGTTGAGACGGCTGCAGAGCATCAAAACATACGCTATTGCCCGTGGTTACCGACCGTCTCCTCCCACAGCTCCGGAATCAAACACCCACTCAGAGTCGGCCTTTCACGTCAATAAATTAAGAAAAGATGCCTCCTGATTTGGGTAAGTGGAAAATATCGCAAACCTCGTTTCCAAGTTTCCTCTGCGGTCGGGTTTCTGTTCACGTATTCGTATTTTTTCTTTTTGTTTACTGTACCACTCCATGGTTGCTATTGCTAATGTGTGTATCCACCCAGTCCGAGCTGCTTCGCAGTCCTCCAGTGCTGCATCACAGACAACACAGATAATACCGCCGCATAGTCGTCCAGGGACTGCCGAGCTCATGCGCTCCCGGTCAGAGACGGTGGTATCGAGGAACGGTCGCCGGCCGAGATCGAGAGGGTCCACGGCTAGTATCCATTCCAACACCACCCAGCAGACACAAGACCAGCAAATTTCCGATGGCTTCCCCCAGTTCCTACCGGCACAGTCCACGACGGGTCACAATGTCTTTGGGGGAAATCCCGAAGACATCATCATGCGTTTCGGCAATCAACTCTCGCATACCGTCAACGGCTCGCCGTTGGAGGCCACGCTGCACGAAGCCCATCATACCGTCATGCCCAGGGCCGAAGACTTTCCTAACCACGCCATGCACGGTCATCACTTGTCGCACCATTCGATGCAATCCGGAATAACCCACGGCCTGCCTGCAGTACCAATACCTCAGTACCAAACCATGTATGACAGCGGCATTGAAAATCACGTTCCGGAGCCCGCCGTGGAAGACAACGAGCAGTCGGAGGCCGGCGCGAAAAAGAAAAAGGGGTCGAGCTCTTCTCTTGCCAATGACAACGAACTGCGGAAGCTGCTGCGACAATATGAAGGATACTCGCTCAAGCAGATGGCTGTGGAGGTTCTCAAGCATGAGGGCGCTGGTGGCAAGGCGGAGAAGGTGAAGCAAGTCTTCGCAATGATCTGGTAAGCAATATGCATGGAAAGTATTGCTCCTACGAGGTCGCTCATGATTTGTAGGTTGAAGGAAAACTGCAGGAAGAGCAGTGGCTCCGTTCGGCGCGATCGCGTGTACTGTTGCTACGCAGAGAAATGCGGAACCGAGCGCGTGTCGGTGTTGAATCCTGCGTCATTCGGCAAACTTGTGCGCATTATATTCCCTAATGTCCAGACCCGGCGACTCGGTGTTCGAGGAGAATCAAAGTACCACTATGTGGATTTGACTGTGATCGAGGAAAAGCAACAGAAGCCCCCGCCATTGAACCCTCAATTACCTAGCAACCCGACCGGTGCCGCTGGTCTGCTGGACGGCAAGGGAGGGGATCTGTTGCCGAAAAGCGTCACTGCCATGCCGCAGCCACCCGCCGATACTGCCGTATTCCCGTCGCCCACTGCTTCGTTTACCCCCCGGTTCACGGTCAATCCTTCAGGTTTAGCATGTGGTTGTCAGCCGTCGTCCCGGTCTGCTGACGACTCCATCACCGTCGACAATGTGGGAAGCCATGCGGGCAAGATGATTCATCAGATGCTCCAGTTTCCATCTTCCGACAGTGCGTCAATTGATAACGAATCCCTTCAGCTCCCGGACATCAGTGGCTATCTTCCGGCCAACACAGACTCCAAGGTTGCTGCCGCTCTGGCAGCGCTCTATCGATCACATTGCATTTCCGTGATAGACAGTTTTCGATATTGCAAGGAGAAGAACCTGCTCCGATACTTCTCTGCCTTCCATGGGACATTGACGGTTCCCGTGCAGAAGTTGCTCACCCATCCTAACCTGGCCCCATGGATCAAGGAATGTGACTGGCTTATGTACCAGAAAATGATTGCGTTCGTGGCGCCTCTCACGACCCAAGTTGTTCCCAAGCTTGTGCTAGATGCTTTCAGCTCGATCTCCCAGCGCCTGACAGCCCACATCGCGGAAACGTTCAAAGCCCAGCCTCTACATGTTTCGTTGGCGCGGTTGATTCCCGCGCATATCTTCTGCAACCTGCTCAAACACATGCTCGACGTGAACCAATCAGCAAATGCTGCGGCCGCCTGGCTGTGCCATCCGGACAACCGGAATCAGATGTGGTTTGACTTCAAAACCCTGGTCGACCCGCAAGAGATGATGTCCCGGGCCAACATCCCGAGTTGCGCGGAGAAGGCGACAGAACAGATATTAAAGCATGACATTCGCGCACTGCTTACTCCGATCACGGACGGAAACCCTGCCGCCCACCCTTTCTTCACCAAACCTGACCTCGAAGAAGACGTCGAAGCGCATAAATACCCAGTGGAGACATCGACCGGCGATGATTACAACTTCCCGGACAAATGGGTGTCGTTTATCCTTAATCTGCCGTCTGCCTTCCCCAACCACCGCACACAGTGTATCATTGAGCGCGTCGATGCCCTGTGGGACTGCATTCTTCGCCGGCTGACTTTGGGAGGGGCCCAAAGTTTCAGCGCGTGGTGGATGACCAAAGTCTTCTTCCACGAAATGATGTTATGGCAAGCGGCGAAGGGTGGATTCATGTTCCACACGCCGAGCACTTTGCGGAACGCGATTGCTGAGCTCGGTCAACAAGGCCAGGGTGCCTTTCCTATGAAACAGCCCAGTGGGCCCGATTCCGTGCGGGACGCGTCGTTTATGACATCGGAGACCCAACCAGCCGGGGGTCCCAGAGCCGACTCTGCTCCGCGGGCCAGCACGGCCGAAGAGATAGCCCCGTCTCAGCCGCCGATGCACGCCAGCACAAATGCGGCTGAGAATGAGAAGGCCCCTGGGGTTGCTGAGACGATGGCCAATCTCAGTGCCCCGAATAATGATGACAGTGCGATTGATCTGGACGACGACTCGATGTTGATGACCGTGGGCAAGTACGGGGACATGATGGCCTCGGATCCTGCTGATGCCGAAGGCGATGTTGTGGTCATCTAACCTCGAGCTTTTGGACACCTTCCTTCTTTTTTTTCAGTGTTGTTTACGGACGGAGTTGGATCTCTTTTCAGGAGTACTTTTTTGGCTGGTAATTATTTCGATTCATGCACCAGGGAGGTTCGGCGTTCGACGATCTTTGCACGAGAGACGAGAAACGAGAAAGCATGGATTTGAGAGACGTCGGCCTGCACTCCGATGGCTTGTTCAGGTTGACCATTATGCACCCATTTAATAGCGTGGTTGATCCCGCTTGACTTTTCTCCCTTTGGCGCTTCATCTACGCTTAGCTTTCCGAGCTCCTGCATGTATATATGTATCTCTACACGAATGATGTTGACTGCGATCTGGTGTGTAGGCGCCCAACGTAGAGACATTGGTAGCAGATAGTAGAGCTGGTGTCTCTCGTTCAGCCATAGTTGATTAAAAGTCCGCTGGGCGAGATGTTGATTAGTCATTACGCTTAGACCGCAACAAATAACTACAGAGTGACGACAGGTTTATAGGTACCCCTTGTTTCCCCTTGCTCAAACGTTCATCCGTCATCCAAACTATCCCTAAGAATTTGGAACGTTTCCAATGCAGGATCAGGTCCATACACTTATGCAAACCCCCAGTATATCTTGAGAGCAGATGTTTGGCGACTGATGCACCTCCCTTCGACTGAGGAGGACAACTTACGCTATAAGAATCGGCCTAGCACCCCTTGGGCGCCCTGCGGGGCATCTGCCATCGAAGATTGTGCTCTCCGTGTCATGGCGCATTTAGAATGCCCTCGACACGAATACAAACATGACCATTGGATATGGTATTTGGAAAGATGGCACTACGATTCAGGACCGCGGACTCTCGGAACAACCGACGTTAGCTGTGTCTGACCATCTTGTCGGCTTTGTCAACATCAAGGCGTATAGGGATTTCACGAGAACTGATTTTGACCAGATAGCTTCACGGGAAGCCTCATTGGATATCTTTCGATGGTTCTGCATCAGTGGAGAGGGCCTCCCTCCCTCCGGAGAGCATTTATCAAGATGACTGGCTTAGGGAAATATGGGAAGAGGACGAGAGTGGGATGGATGTTGAACTAACAACAGGTGAGGACACTCTATCCAGTGTATACTCGTAAGCGACAGATCGAAGTGCCTGGGACGGATATGGGATCAATGAGGCTGCTCAAGGGTAGCCCTAGGTGTCAACAAAGAAAAGGGTCAGGTCCCACCCAACCCCGCGAGTAACCGGCCCTACTTAAGACCCTTCCATCGAGCTCACATACTCACTTCTAGAATCACCATGCACTAGAAAAGACAGAAGACCAGTCTCCGGCTAAACCTGCCTCAAAATGGAACCCCCCAAAGACGACGACGACTTCATAACCGTCACCTCTCTCCTCCCTACCATCCCCCTCCCCCCCAACAGCGACCGCCCCATCCTCACCACAGACCGGCTCCTCATCCGCTCCCTGCAACCCTCCGACCTGGACGCCCTGCACGTCCTCCGCACCCAACCCGACGTCATGCGCTGGACCTCCACCGGCCGCATCGACCAGTCCTGCGACGAAACCGCCCAGAAGCTCGCCCTCTTCCTCGCGCCCCACGACGCCGCCACCTTCAACTGCGCCATCTGTGCCCGGCCCTCCGGCGAGCTCATCGGCATCGGCGGCTGCCACCGGTACCCTGGCGATCACGGCTGGCCCGAGCTCGGGTACATGCTCCGCCGCGAGTGCTGGGGGCGCGGCCTCGCGACTGAGTTTCTGCACGCCTGGCTGGGCGCGTGGGCGGCGTTGCCGCGCGGAGAGCGTGCTGTGAGTGTCCAGCGCGCGACGGTCACGGCGACGGGGGTCGCTGATGGGCAGGGGAAGGGGAATGGGGAAGGGGTGGTGCGCGAGCGGCTCGTCGCCGTCACCGAGGCGAGCAATCGCGCCAGCCAGAAGGTCCTGTTGAAGGCGGGCTTCTCCCGCTGCTGGGAATACACGGAGGCGGATCATGCGCAGCCTGGCGGGGTGGTTGAGCTCGTGGCGTTTTGCTATTTCCCATCTGATGTTCAGAGGTGAGGCTTGGAGACTGGCTCACTTGTCTTATCGTAGGTCTGCAGTTTAGTACTGCAGTCATCGGTGGACGTGGTTCTAGGGCTCCTCTGGCTGCATCTGGAGCGATGCTGTCTATTGACAAGATACTAGATGAGACATGGAGAAAGGATCTTGCATAACCTGCGTATAATGCAAGGAACGAGACTACATATATCTAGCCAAGGAAAGGATCTTCAACCATTACCAGCTACCCCACCAGAATCGCTGATCACATAGAACGGGTTCCACGATGCCGGAACGTGCAAGATGCCCGAGCTGTTGACATTCCGGTCCAAGAGAAGCTTGGTCCAGGAGCAGACCTCAGCACCGGCAGGCACTTCGTCTCCATACCCGGCAGGAACCCCGCGATGGTATCCAACTCGCGAGGGCACGATGGGCAGCTTCGGAAAGTCCGTGGACCATCCGTTCACCATCTTAACCGCTGGCCTTGCGCCAGTCTTCCAGTACGTGACACCTGCATGGGGCGGTCAGTTGGCCCCATCTCGATGTCAGCGAAAAGGAACATCTCACAGGTTTTGGTTGTGCCGAAATCGATGTCCACGATGAGCCGCTTGGTCGATGCCATTGTTGCGCTGGAGGAGGATGAAGACCTGTCGCGAGGCACCCAAGGTGTGTCTTCGCTGACCTGGTGAGCCGGGCTTATATGGTGACCCATTTCAGGCGACGTCTCTTCCATCACGTTCCGCCAGAGGCTCTGGAACAACACCGGTCTAAGACAGTCGATGAAAGAAAACGCATGCATCCGACGTCCTGCTGAGACAAAGACCGGTTGGCTTTGCGATTCGGACACCGGGGACCAGCCACGCATGTTTGTCTGTAGCAGAGAGACCAAGAAATGAGAGACATTGCGACTATTTATCAGACACATCGTCCCCATTGCCATCTTCCTTTTCATTCTCTCTGGTTTGATTGAGTGTCTTGGTTGCTTCCTTTCCTTTCCCTTCTTCCGTCTTTCAACTACACCATGGTGGCATCCCTCAGAAACAAAAAGGTGAGGCCCATCGCACGTCTTAGCCCGCCATATCTATCTTATATCCCACGTCTGACTGCGCTCTAGAAACGCGCCGCGTCTTCTCCCGACGATCAGCCCATCCATCCGCCTTCCAAACGTCAAAGCATGGAGCGGGATTCTACCTTGAAGACGGAGCAGACGTCGTCCACCGAGCAGAAGCAGGCCCGCGATAACATGACGCGGGAGACCGCCATTGCTCGAGAGCAACAGGAACCTGCCGTCACAGTGGCGCCGACTACTCTCCCTGAAGCGAAGCCAGCATGGGCCACGGAGCTGGAGCAGTCCATCGCCGAGAGGGACACTCGACACCCCGCCCGCAGAGCGGTGGACCGCTACGCCAAATACATGAGAGACCTTTGGAATTTTGTCGATTGGAACGATAACCAATGGATTGTACCAAAGGGCATCCAGGGTCTGGCCACTGATTATGCGTGGTTCAGGATGCAACTCCAGTCATGGCTGTACAATCGCATCATCGGTCGCGAGGGGCTGGAGGGACTCCCTGACGTTCAGAAGAGACTGATTGTATCCAGCTTGAAGGGAAGCCTGGTCCAGGATGATTTGGACGTCACGATGGAGGTTCTTTGCTTCTCGAAGCCGTTGTCGCGCAGCACGCCGTCGCCAAATTCGTCGACAATCCATTCTGGTACTTTGACGGAGAGGCTGAGCAGCTGAATCAAGTGTACCAGAAATTGCTTCAAAGTGAGTCTATCCACGGGGCTGAATTCCCTCGACGTGGGAGTTTGAGCTGATCCAGGACCCCCATCAGCCAGCAAGCCGCGAGCTGCGCTCTGGCGCGCCGACACAATCCGACTCGCCAACTCGGTCAAGGAAAACGTGGCGGATGACCTGACGCTCGGACAATACAACAAGGAGCGTCGAGTCGCGGCCGTCCTCCGGGTCGCCACCGAAATCCTCGCCAGTGAGCCGTTCAAGGTGCTCTTGAAACCGTTTGCGGACCCCGACGAAGAAGCAAAGGAAACCAGGGAACTTTCCCGCATCTACACCATCCTGGCCGACTTGACGGTGAGGATCCATAGCCACCTGTGCATTCCTAGGATTCGCTGCCTTGGCGACTTGGAAGAGACGTACACCAACGATCATGAGACGATGACGGCCTGCGGATCTCACCATTCGGAGCGCGGAGACAAGAGATTGGATGGTCAAAGGGTCTTGATGGTCAGGTATCCCGCATTGGCCGCAGCAGAAACTATGCTTCATTGGCCTCTTTGTCGCGAAGTGGTCCACTTTGAAGCACAAGTTCTCGTTGTAGACCCTACTGGAGACTGATGGGCGCTGGCCGACACAGCGTGTTGCCATGGTTGCCATTGGCTCTCTTGAGGTTTTGTCTCCAATTACTGTATCCAGTCACTTCCCCGCCAAAACGCTGGCAATGTCTTTCATTGATGACTAGTGTTCTCTGTTGCCGTGATTGTTTTGGAATCCAGTTGTCGTTTTGCAACGCGTTGTATCATCGCAAATCATCAAGAACGTAGTGGGTGACGATCAAGAGCCATACAAACAACCACCCTGGCATTTTCGTTGCCTGGGTAGTGACGAGACAGTTCTCGACGAATGGTGACATGGTACACCATGGGTCGAAACCTCCTTCCGCTCTGTAGTGACGAGCTTATTTCCAGGCCTCAATGCTAAGGCGCTAATATCATATAAGTAACTAACTAGTCATTAGTGAGAAAAATAGTAAGTTTTTCGTTTTAAGTTGCATGGAGGGGACATAATAATCCTACGGATTAAATAGTAGAACCGGAAACGAACCTTCTTTGAATCCTTACTATGTCACATAAAGACATGGCACATCCACAGAATGACTAATAACCACGTGATCACATTCTGAATGGGCATTCCAGGTTCAACATAAATCTGTCAAAAAGAAGATAAATAATGGGGACAAAGGAACCCGAACTGTACAATAAGGCCCTTTTTTGCCACTAGTAAATTTCAATCTGAACCCATAAATACCACGCCCAGTGCAGTAGATTTCCAGTTCAGTTTGACCTAACACTCTGTAGTCTTATTTCCTGGAAAATAAATCCGATGTACACTAATCCTGTTCAGGGTCATCGGTATATTGTGAGGCAGAATTGAGCTGGTAATAACCGCATCACACCTCTAAATGGATTGTAATGGAGATGTTAGATACATTGAAGCCTTTAAACCTACTTACAACGTAGCAGATTTGGCACTCTGGCGGACCCAGGTGACATCTTATGAGTCATCCCGGTGGAATGTCCTCTTAAGCCTCGTGAGAAGCGTTGCTCTATCCCCAGACTTTTCTCATTAGATTTCAGGGTTCGCACAGGCTCATTTTTCGCGCAAAGACAGTTATCACCATGGCTGAACAACCGGATTGCCACTTGATTGGTACCTATACTCGATATTCTGGTACCAACCCACTCCCCTCTATATTAAGGATATCTGTCATGGCTAAGTTCCTTCAGGTTGGACAGCACGTGTTGAGGCGGTCCTTGAGTACTTTCAAATCCCCTATACCGCCCAAATTGTTCCCTTTCAAGATGTATGTTTACTTTTCACCTAAGATGAATAATTATTCTCAACGTAGTGCTCTTATGCAGGTCCGCACCGTCTCCCCCACCGGCCTCGTTCCAGTGGTGCAATCGCGAGCTCTGGGGGGCGCCTACATTAGCGACTCCCTTGCCATTTGTGAATTTCTCGCCGAGACCAATCCTACCTTGCCCCTGTGGCCGCGCGATCCTCAGCTGAGAGCGATGGCCCGCAGCGCCACCGCCCAGATGCATTCGGGATTTAGCGTGCTTAGAAACAACTACGGCACTAATTTCGTTGCCCGGTATACGGGCAATATCCCCGTGTCTGAGAAAGCCAAGGAAGAAGTCAACTATGCTCTGTGTATCTGGAATAACGCACGCAATGCGACGAAGGCTCGGCTGAGCGAACTCAACGAACCGGATGAAGGTTTTCTGTTTGGCGGATTTAGCATTGCGGATGCATTCTTTTGGCCTGTCCTTTGGGTAAGTGCATTAGTATTCGTCATATGATGCAGTCGAGTGAAGAGGAGAAATCGGTGCTGACCACCGTTGCAGCGCATTCGCACCTACAATCTTCCCCTCGATGGCGCCAGCATGGATGCTCTAAAGTGGATAGAGACGATGTGGAACGATCCCTCAATGAGGAAGCTGGTACACAAATATTACATCCAGGCAAAAGATCCCCAAACCCGTATTGAGCACTACGATGACATCTTCCGTGGACATGAAGATATTCAGTTTGGTACTTTCCCAGAGGACTGGACATTTCACGCCCCTCAGAGTTCATAGATTATCCAATTGGATCTTAGTTGTGGTGTTGTGCTGCTTTTTGTCGATTTATATTAGCATTCGGCGAGTTTCCAGTCATCGGATGTTACGAATATTGCTGTGCATCTCCATTCGAAGGTAAATGAATTGTGCACTCTGACCACTCGAGACCATTGCTGCCATCTCGGCTACACCCGGCATAATTAGAGTGATGCTCCGTGGCCGTCCAACTTTAATAGGGGGGCTTTGATGTTACCGAATAGTTTCTGGATGTACGGGAGCCCGAGAATGGGCGCTAGCTGCAGCCAGTAGCTTTCGGCACCGGCAAGGTATTAGTTCATCGCTGCAAATTATGTCGTGAATCCACATAGGTAGATTTTGGGAGCTACAGTTTAGCACCGCCAGTTGAGTGCTAACCAAGAAGTTTGATTTATCTTGAGGTGATAAACGCGTCGGGTTCAAGAGGATAGGTTAAGCACTACTTAGAGAGGCTCCTTTGCAATTGAAGTAATTGAAGTGATTTCATTGTAACTAGACATACCAGATACTGGCCACGTATGCACAGGACGTGATTGTTCCCCTTGAAGCGAGGATGCTAAACTGGGACAACTTGTGACTGCGCTTTGTAGTGGATTTGAGTGATGGGGGGAGAAGAGAAGAACAAGTGACCGTAGAGGTCACATATGTATGGCGGTTTCGAGTGAAATACATCCGGTTTTGATCCGATTCTTGTACTATATAATATAGTAACTATAAAGGCACATGCATGGAGTGGGGCCGTAGTGCTAGGATTTGGATATAAGCTCGTCTCTGTGAGGGTGTACATGACAAGGTCGACGACCATCTTCAATGAATGGTATGATGTCAGGGGCACTTGAACAAACCTCAACCTTTGTTGGTTGGGGGACTGAGAAGGCAAAGGGCGAAGGAGTGTCTTTGTTCTCATCTCACGTTGTGAAAGCATATCTTTGACGACAAAGAACCCTGCTTTGTTATCATTGACTCGACCTTGGGAATGTACACAAGTATAGAACGGTGTATGGATACGGGTGAGAAAGATCCCGGTGCGCAACACACAGAAAGGCTGAGTACCATCAGATTTTCGAATAGACGGGCTGTGCATGTAAAGTGATAGCTTGTTGTGTGAAGCTCTAGAACACCCCACAGCAAAGGGGTCAACGTGCACCTGTGCACGTAGAATCAACATGAGTAGACTAGCCATATACCGGACAATTGACCGCACTCAGAGAGGACTCGCGTAGGCAAAGTTAAAAGGAATCTGCGCTATGTACGGACACAACCCGCAAATTCGGCGTGACATAAGAAGTTTACCTGAAACCCTGGGCAGGGAAAAATCTCGGACCAGCGAACCCGTGGGCGATTATACTCTGGATATCGATGTTCCCTCCACTATGAGGGCTCCATAGCTTGACCAGGATGTACCTCCCGGAACTGCGTCAAGTTCGGTTAGTGAGATGTTCCTCAGCACAGGGCAGAGGAAACATACGGAGGAGGGTCAAAATTAAGAGTGACCATGCTTTTATTGCGTTCGATAAAGAATCTTGCATGTGGTTTCAAGACTCGACTGTCTGCATCCGTCTCATCGCGCGAAACAGATGGCTGGATTACACTGGGAATAAGGCGACGCCTGGGCTGTCCCTCGCGCTCCATGGCGTATTGCCGGCGTATCATCCGCACTCGCCGCTGCAGCTCACGGCGTCGACGACTGTACGTGCTTGTCGAAGATGTATCATTCCCACTCTCGCTCTCCTCGCTTTCGGTACAGAGATCGTCTTCTATCTGGCCCATGTGGAGCCGCTCGATCTGCGTGACAGAGGGAAGGTCTTCACCCTCCAGTCCGGAAGGTCCGATATTTTCCGGCTGTTCGTCGTATTCAGTTGTCACAATAAACTCCGATGCTGGATCCATGGGCTCACTGGCATTAGGCCCTCCCAGGTCACTCGCATCGGTTTCAGACTCTGAGCGAGCCTCCGGGCCCAAAAGGGGCGTTCTTTCAAGGGCTTGGAGCGGAGGGCGGTATGCGTTCAAGTATTCTTCTGAAGGCTGCATAACACTGCGCCGATTACGGCGCCGAAGAGATGTGTGGTGAATATTGTATCGAGCTGTTCGGGCGAGCAATTCGTCGGAAGTCATGGAAACAAAGACCATACCCTCTTGGATCCTAGAGAACATTTCAGCAACAGAAACAGCTTGATGTCGCTCCAGGTGCAACATACGGTGCATCATAGCCGATCTTGGGGGCTTTGATGACGATTTTCTTCAAACAAAACGGTATTTCTCCGCGATGCTTGAGAATCAAATTACACCGATCAGACTTGGTACAGTAGACAGAGGAATCATTTCGAAGAACATTATCCGGCCACGAACTTTCGCCGCCAGGTTCAAAAATTCCCCCGTCACAACTGGCTAATTCCATTTGGAGAGCTGCTGGCACAACCTGACCTTGATGGCCGTAGCGGAAGCTCTGGAGACTCTCTCGATTGTCATCCGACTCCAACTTTCTACGCTTGACCCTGCCCCGGTCGTTGTCGCGGTCACCTTCCGCCTCCTGCGGCATGACGGGGGGCGTCCTGATATGTGGAACTGGGTCGTCGAGGAGGGAACTGGAATTGGCGGCCCAGTCTCCAATGTTTCGGGATGGTCGACCGCCTCCTCTGACTGTGCGACGTCTGGAAGACCCACTATCAGACCGGGAGGGATCCGGGTTTGTTGCGTCTGGATCTACCACCGTGACGTTTAACGTGGGCGACCTCGGGATATCTGAGCGGACATGGCCCTCATAAGCGGTATAATGACGATCGTCACCACGAGATCGGAATTGCTGGATCTGCCGTTCCACAGCAGCTTGGGCCGGTTCAAAGTTCAGCTGGTCTCGACTGTGGTTGGATCGGTATTCGTTTATCTCCTGGTTCAGAGTCTCCAATGCACGGGCGGAGGTGTTCCGGTTGCTTTCGGAATTCAACAGATCCCGGAGGTGTTGCAAACGATTGGCGTTGGGTCGGACTGAGCGATCTCCGCCACGGTTTCCACGCGAAGTACGGCGCGAGGCAGGCGGATAGTCGTAGTTTCCCGACTACAGCTCAGGGCCAGACAGTCAACACACGTACAATTCAGAAATGACAGGGAGGTCGTCTTTATTGGGTTTGGTGGATTGCAAGGAAGGCCTCATCCATTCGAACAGAACGAGAGAAGGGAATCGGATGTCAGACATACCATCCTGGGGGGAAGATGATCCGCGGTTAGTTGGACGGAGCGGGAGGGGGCAGCAACAACTATACCATCCAAGGTAGGACGAAAGAGGCAACGAAGAGGCTGGAATGAGACAAGAAAAGGGACCTAGAGGTCATATAAGAGCCAGTAGACCCCAGACAAGGCGAATCAACAGGGCAAGAGGCGAGATGGGATGTGAAGAGAAAGTGAGTTGAGAGTTGAGAGAGGGAGATGAGCGATAACGAAGAGGGTTATCTATCGGCGGCACGTGATGGCGATGTCATCGTCTCTCTCTGGAACTCCCACTCCCTTCTCTCATCCTCCTCTCTCATCCCTTCAGTTTTCGCAAACTTTGCTTTTACTCCATAGCGTTGTTTTATCCACTCTCTATATTCTTCTCCTCATCTTTCACTGACCTCTTTGGAGTCAATCTACCGTCATTGGACCCATGGAGGCCCCCAACACTACTCCGCAGCCCATCAGTGCGGGTGAGTCAGGCTCCATGGATTGACCAAAGCTACGACTAACAGGCCATACCCTACATAATAGACGAGATTGCTTTGTATGATCGTCAGATCCGTCTCTGGGGCGTGAAAGCCCAGGAAAAGTGGGCTGTTCTCTCTGCGACGCATGTTTTCTCCAACTAATCACCATGCACCCTAGACTACGCTCCGCGAACATCCTGTTAATCACATTCAAGGCGCTAGCAAACGAGGTCGCCAAAAACCTAGTTCTGGCCGGAATTGGAACTCTGACGATCATTGACCATGATCCCGTCAAAGAGGAGGACCTGGGGGCTCAATTTTTCGTAACCGAGGATCAAGTTGGTCAGAATGTTCGCTGGCCCTGGCCCATACCATGCATAGTTCCCAACACGCTAACCTGCACACAGCGTGCCCAAGCCGCAGCAGCGGCCATTCATGCAATGAACCCCAGAGTCCAGCTTCGGATCGACACCGATGACGTTCACAAGAAGTCGCCCGAGTTCTTCACGCAATTCGACGTGACCATCGCAACGGAGCTCGACTTTGAGCACTATGCCACCATCAATGCCGCGTGTCGGATTGCGAATCGCCCGTTCTACGCGGCGGGACTTCACGGATTCTACGGCTTCATCTTTGCGGACCTCATTACACACGATTTCGTCATTGAACGCTCCAAATCAAACGCCCCCTCAGCCACCCAGGAGACCCCAACGCGAAGCATCGTGAACATTACGACAAAGAAAGAAAACGACAAGGTAATCGAGATGGTTACCAAGCGCGAGACCTACTCCCCGCTTATCCTCGCCAACACCTCTCCTCTCCCGGACGACTTCACCCGTCTGCCGCGCCGACGCCGACAGGTCACCCCGTTGCTGACCTGTCTCCGCGGGCTGTGGGAATTCCAGAAGGAGTTCAAGCGCATGCCGACCTTCTCGCACCATGACCTCGAGCAATTCACCAAGATCACCCGCGATCGTCACCAGGAGCTGAAGCTCGACATCTCCACCCTGGACTCGGAGTTCCTGCGCACTTTCCTGCAGAACCTCGGCAGCGAGTTGAGCCCCGTGGCCGCCTTCGTCGGCGGCAAACTAGCTCAGGACGTGATCAACGTGCTCAGCGCCCGCGAACAACCCATCCAGAACCTCCTCCTCTTCGATGGCGAGAAATCCCTGGCCCCAATCTACCCGCTCCATCCGTTCTTCCCTCCCGAAGTCGAAAATGCCCTCCCCGCCATGCCACCCGTTGCGAACCCGATCCCGTTGGATGCGGATCCCGTCACTGGCCCGACGATGACTCTGACGTCTCTTCCGCCTCCAGGCAATTAGGGATGGTCTATAACGAAGAAAGAGGAACGTAGGACGGGTTACTGCGATATCTCAAATGTAATTTACAGACGCTGATCTTGGCTCGAAGCAAGAGCCTCAGGATGCATTACGACGTGTACGATAGAACCGATAGATATGGGATGGTCGTTGGTGTTTGCGACTGTCAAATGTGACATTTCGCAAAAGTGGCTCTGATCTCGTAAAACGCTTGTAGGATATAGGTTGACAACATCAAACAGATATGAATGCCCAGGACAGATCTATAACGACATCACAGTGGTCGACCCAAACGCCGCGAAGCAACGACGAACCGAGTTATACTGCGGCGGGAATTAAAAGTGGTATGTTTCAAGTGATGAGAAGTAGGTATCTTCGTCGCACTGCTTCCAATTGTCGATGGAGAGAAAGGAACAGGGGAAAAAAAAATCATGCAGGCACAATCCGAAAACCGGTCAAGATCGACTTGGAGAGTCCTTCCCAACCAGAGGGGCGCTCTCCTCATCTTCCGCCTTGCGTGGGCCCATCGTGTGGTTTCCGGCGCCCGACGCCTTGTTGTCGTCATCCTCCTCGTCCGAGATGAGGCCTTGCAGCTCGAAGGCCTCGGCATCGTTGATGTGCTGGGCCTCTGAGGTCGAGCGCGCATGGCCGTTCATGAAGCGGGAGGGCCGCTGCTCAGGCTCTGCTTCGAGGGACTCGCGCGCATTGGACGGCTTGGTCGATTCGGGCCATGCGTGGACGGCGTAGATGTGGAGCAGGACGTTGACAACTAGATCCTATTAGCACGGCGCTGGATGTTGCACTACAGTCCGTCTGAACTCACAGAGAAAGAGGATGAAGGCGATGCTGTAGAGGATCAGGATATACGACACATGGGTTATTTCGGCGTCGTGTAGCAGTTGCATCTGTTCCTCAGTGGCACCCATGAATAGGAAGCCGGAGGCATACAGGAGCTTCATATTGTCAGCACGAGGCCAGAAATCGGGTCGGTAGATACTTACGAATGGAGTCAGGTACTGGAAGCTGTTCGGGTTCGAGCCATCCATGCTCACGGTGCTCTTATCCCGCAGCACGAAGGAGATCTCGATGATTCGGGTGAGCGCAGCAGCCATCAGGGTATAACCGAAAATGGTGTGGATCATGGTGCTGATCATCAGCGTCTGCGGATGCGAAGACATGGCGTAGCCGGTGAGTCCGATCACGATGGCGGGGATGAGGTTGCGCTTGGGGCGACCATCACGGCTGCGACTCAGCCAGATTCCCAGAAGGCCGGCGCACCACCAGACAATACCCATCGTCGTGTGTTGCAGATCGTTGTGCACCCAGGGGCCGCCCCAGCGGTGCTCGGTAAAAGTGTTGACACATCCCCAGGCGGCGATGACGAGCGAATCGAAGAACTCCTGGCTGCGGCCGGTGCGACGGAGCCAGTACTGGCCCACGAGCAGAAGGATCGTCAGCAGAATGCCGTATGCGATAAAGGCACTGCCCATGATGAAATGCGCCAGGCACTGGCCGAGGTGGTCATCGCGACAGAAGCCCATGGCGGTAATGCCTCCGAAGAGCATCTGCACCCAGCTTGCCACGGGCATCGCCTTGCCGAGGACACCGTGGATGATGACGAAGACGCGGCGGATCTTTCCGTGAATACCCTTGGACAGGTGGAGTTTGAGGTAGAAGCCGACCACCACTTGCGCCACCAACATGAACATCAGGGTGTTGGCAAAGGACGCGTGGACGTTTTTCGAGAACTGGCGGCCTTTGTGGGCGTGGCCGAGGAAGTACGCCACCACGGCGATCACGGTTCCGACAATCTGGAGAGGAACGTGCCATCGCGAGCGCACAATCTACGACATGAGCGGAACGAGAGTCAGCTTGTACGACCCGACTGGAAGGTGGTTGATTGCGGAGAACAGTCGACACATACCCCGAGGACCATACCCAATGGGAAGATAATACCAAACGACAAACCCATCAGGATCATATGCACCCATAATGTCGAATCCTAGAGACATGGTGAGCGGGGGTGGAGGGGTGTGGTGGTCGCGATGCAGCAGGCCACGTACAATGGGGTCTTCGGAGATGGCGGCGCCTTCGGGGACATTTTCATGGCCGCCATGGGCCAGAACCGGGGAGACCAGGAGAAGCGCGGCGAGCACCCCTCGTGGATCAAATGGATTTAGTATCATGGTGAGAGGGAAGAAGGATGTTAAGGGAGAGGGGGAGTGGAGAGGGGAAAGAAAGAGAGAGAGAAAGGAGGGAGAAAAGAAGTGAGGGAGAACGTGAGACTGAATAAGAATCGGCAAATCAGACGGCTCGGAATGGGCGGAGCGATGAGAATGATTGACATGATGGGCTGATCCTTTTTCTTTTCTTTTCTTCTTTCGTTTTTCTAACTATGCGCCTATGCCACAGAAAACGATATTGTCATTCTACGAAAGATGATTGATTGTGTTGTTCGCAAGTGATCCCTCCGACGGGTCGGGTGGTGAAGTCGGGATGAACTTCCACGCATCCAACTATATCCTCCAACTCGCCCATCACCTCCACTACATCGACCCCCATTAAGACGATCACGCTTCGTGAACCTTTGAATTTTAAGGGCTCGATCATTTCTATCCACGATGCCTACATCGCAAGATCCCCCTTCAACATCATCCACCGCCGAAAACGGCAATGACCAAAGGGAGAAAAGACTGGTACAGCAACATACCATGCAACCCGGCTTTAATTGGCAGGGAGACTCACTGACACCTCTATAGAATGCCCTCCGCGTCTCTATTACCGATCTGGAATCCCAAATCGCGCAGTTAGAGTCTCAAATTGCTTCCACAAAGTCCCAGCTCAAGTAAGCCATCCGACAACTGAACCAGATGAAAGAGAACAGGGACTGATCGCCCTCAGAGATGATCCCGCAGCAACGGTCCAACGCCATATCCGTCTTCTTCACGACTACAACGAGATCAAAGACATCGGACAAGGATTGATGGGCCTCATCGCCGACGCGCGAGGGATGCGTCAGATCGACGTCCAAAAGGAGTTTGGGGTGGGAGATCGGGACTAATCCAGTCGTCTACTGTCTGAATGACGGTAAAACTCTTGACGAAGATTTCATTTCGAAAGCAATGATACGAAGAAACGATCCTTTGATACCCAATACTGTGTTGTCAAGCTAAATCAAGCCATATGGTGTCATTCCAATCTCTAGAAGACAATTACTGAACCACAGACTTTTCAATTTTAAATATGACACTCAACTCCGCACCCAAATACAAAAATTAAGCAATAAGATCTATCCTTCAAGTAGTGGAGAATGTAGGCATGTTAAACAATGAAGGGGAGTGAGAAAGTGAGCCCAGACACGGCCGCATACACATTATGAATAAAAAAAAGTGCACTCGGGAAAAGGGGACAATATGCAAGGGTATATGCAAAACACGTGGGGATATCATCATTAGTGCGTCTTTCCAAGACTCTGTAGATTAACCAGTTCGTAGTAGCGACCTTGTTTGCGGATCAATTCCGAGTGCGATCCGCTTTCAACGATCTTGCCTTGGTCGAACACATAGATCACATCAGCTTTCTGGATCGTACTAAGACGGTGGGCAACGGCAATCGTGGTGCGGCCACGAGCAGCCGCATCCAGTGCAGCCTGCACGACCTTTTCAGATTCGGAGTCAAGAGCGGATGTGGCTTCGTCCAAGAGGAGGATCTTGGGGTCCCGGAGGAGGGCGCGAGCAATGGCGACACGTTGTTTCTGTCCACCAGACAACATGCCTCCCTTGCTGCCAACAACGGTGTTGAATCCTTCTCTGCAAGAGCGAACTTGTTAGAACCGTTATATGCATGAAGGAAGCGAGGGGAGAACTTACGGAAGGGACATGATAAAATCATAAATGTTGGCGTCCTTGCATGCCTTCACGATGGCGTCTTCCGACACCTCATCGTCGGTGACTCCGAGCATGATGTTGTCCTTGATCGTTCCTTGGTACAGCGTAGGTTCCTGACTGACTAACGCCATGAAGCTGCGGTACGAATTGACATTGAGATCGGTGATCTTCTTCCCATCCAGGAGAACGTTGCCAGCGAGGGCATCGTAGAAGCGTTCCAGGAGCGCGATCGTAGTACTCTTACCGCAGCCGCTGGGTCCAACGAGGGCAATATACTGGCCAGGCTTCACGGTCAGGTTCAAGCCCCGCAGAACCGGTTGCTCTGGGCGAGTCGGGTATCTGAAATGAACATCCTGGAATTCGATCGAGCCCTCCACAGACTCCAGCATCTCTCCCTTATCCGACCAGATGTCGATCGTTGGTCTTCTGTCGAAGAGAGTTCTGAATTGGGCGGCCGCGTTCTTCGCCTTGCCCATGTCCGGCGAGAAAGAAAAGACTGTGCCCGCAGACTGTGCACCGAAAAGGATCTCGGAGAAGACAACGAAGAATTTGAAAATCGAGTATTCGTGCTTGCCAAGCAGCGTACCTCCGTACCAGAATCCAAGGGCGACGCAGAAGAACACAAGCGCCTGCGAGGCAGCATAGAGAAGGGATGATTTGCAGATGGAGATGAGACTCTTTCTCCCCTGTTCTTGGAGCTGAGCGTGATACGAGTTCCAGACGTCTTGTTCACGAGTCAGGGAGGCAACCGTACGGATAGCCGACGTGGCCTCGCAGGCATAGCTGGCAGAGCCTTCGTAGGCGGCCTTTGACCGTCGCTGGAATTGAGCAAGCATGTAGAAACGGTAGAATCCACATCCCAGGAGGATAGGGACAACCGAAATGCAAACAAGAGCGAGCTTCCAACCGAGGGAAAGAGCAATGATGATGGCAGCGCCCAGTGTTGTCGATGTCATAAGAATAGTGCCCAATGTCACGCCGCTCACACCGGACAGATGCTTTGTCTCGGTCGACAAGAACGAAGTCAATGCTCCAGTGCTATTCTCCTCCTTGTCGAAAAATGTGATGTCTTGCCGAAGGATCGAACGGAAAGCTTCACTCCGGGCACGCCGAATCAGTCTTTCAGAACAGACAGCAAATGCCGCGCCGTTGGTCGATAGAGTGATGAACTGAACAATTCCGACCACGAAAAACATCAAAGACCAGAAGTTTGCGTCGGACCGAATCTTGTCCGCCATAGTGCTGCTATATGACAGCGAACTGATCGCCTTGGCGTAAAGAAGGGCTTGTGTAGGCTGGCCACCTCCCGCCAAGACCGAGAAGATCAACCCGATGAACATGTACAGAATCTCTGGCCGGTTGAAAGATGCAATGAACTTGATGAGAGCCCAGAGAGAGTACTTTTTCTGCTCCTCAGGAGCCTTCTTGGCAAGGATAGCGCTGGACACGGACTTGTGTGTGCCTGACCGTGCCATCTGGTTGAAAGTGTTTTCCTCTTCATCTTCCAACGAAGCAGAATTCGTACCCGCGGTCTTGACTCGCGCCATCTCTTCCTGATTCAAGTCTTTCTCATCCAAATCGTCGTCATCAAGATTTAGATTCTCCGCATCCCTTTCCTCGTTAATCCGCTGTGCTTCAACGAGACTGTGGTAAGTGCCCTGCTTATCAACAAGTTCGTCATGGGTTCCTTGCTCGACAATGCGACCACCCACGAGAACGACGATGTTATGAGCTGTTTTGATGGTAGACAGACGATGAGCGATGACAATGGTGGTTCGACCTTCCGCAGCCTTGTCCAGCGCAGCTTGGACGACGCCCTCGGATTTCGTATCCAATGCAGACGTAGCTTCATCTAGCAGAAGAATCTTGGGATCACTCACAATCGCACGCGCGATGGCAATGCGCTGCTTTTGGCCACCAGAGAGCAAGAAACCACGCTGGCCGACGTTAGTCTCATAACCTTCCGGCAACGCGGTGATGAAGTCGTGGGCGTTGGCCATCTTGGCAGCGTTCTCGATCATCTCCCGGATCTTGTTCTCCGGTTCGTTCTCAAGCTTGGTGCCGATCAGACCGTGACGGATGT
Organism: Aspergillus sp. MEXU 27854; assembly: GCA_019721355.1. NCBI lineage: Eukaryota > Fungi > Ascomycota > Eurotiomycetes > Eurotiales > Aspergillaceae > Aspergillus > Aspergillus sp. MEXU 27854. The sequence continues at coordinate 1,349,365 of JAGMTT010000002.1, forward strand.
TGTGGTAGATTGTTGTACCGAAAAGGACGGGTTCCTGGCTGACGAGGGAAACTTGCTGACGCAACCAACGGAGGTTCAGAGTCTGAATGTCATGACCATCCAGAAAGACTTGACCGCCAACGGGGAAGTAAAAGCGCTCAACCAGACCGACGACAGTACTCTTTCCCGAACCCGAAGGACCAACCAACGCAGTCGTTTTACCAGCGGGGATTTCCAAAGAGACACCATCCATCACAGTGACTTCAGGCCGAGACGGATAGATATGCTTGATGTCACGGAACTCGATGTTTCCCTGGACGTCCTCGAGCTTGTCACCCTCATCGGAATAAGGGTCCAACGGAGAGGGACGATCGATGGTGCTGTAGATCTTGACGGCAGCAGCCAAGGCATTGGTGAATGCTTGTCCGTTGGGGCTGACGTTTCCCAAACTGAACGACCCAATCAAGATGGCCATCAGCACAGTCAGAACTTGACCAACGTTGACCTCTCCATTGACCAGGAAACGAGAACCCATCCAGAACCCGAGACCGTAGTTCATGAACATGATACCAAACATTGAGCCAACCATGAAGCCAAGAATGATCTGGGTCTTCGTGCCCCATTTCTCGGCTTCAGCGAGGTGGACTTCATATTGTTTGGCCAGCTTGTCCTGTGTACCGAAGGCCGTGGCGTTGCGAATCGAGCTGATGACCTCCTCTGCAACTGTTCCACCCGCACCATAGCTGTCCAGAGACTTCTTGCTGAATTTGATGATGAAACGAGAGCCACCTCCCATGGTCAGAACGAGTGCAACGATGGTCGATGAGCAGATCAAGGCAAGTTTCCAATACTTGATGTAGGCGACAATGAAGGCTGTAACAAAGGTGGCCAGGGCCGTCAGGGTGAGGCCAACCTTCTCGGAGATACCGTCCTGAATGAGGTTGGTGTCTGCAGTGATGCGGGTTGTAACTTCACCCGCACCCAGCTTGTCAAAGTAACCCATGTTCTGCCGGAGAATCGACTCGAGGTAGTGTTCGCGGATCTTCTGAGTGATGTGCTCGCCGGTGTAGATGAATCCAACGGTGCTGATGTAGACGGTCACGAATTCCGCAATGCCCAGGTACACGAAGTAGAGAACGTTGTGGGTCAATTGATCATAGTACACGGAGTACTCGACGGTTCCGAGCACGATACCACGCATGTTGTTGGCCAAGGAGCCGAACAAGATCTAGAAGGCAAGTTAATGGATTGAACTGTAGGGTTTTAAGGCTCTAGTCGTAGGACACTTACAGTGAACAACGGCAAGGCCGCGCCGGCGGCGATAGCGCAGATTGCGCTCACAAAGATGATCAACATATCCATTCGTGACGCATACCGGAAGAGCGCAAGGAAGGAGACACTAGACTCCTTGGAGTCCAGCTGTTTCTTCAGGATGGCTTTCTCGTTTTCGGGGAGGTGGGCGTAGAGAGCATCGTCGTCTACCGCCACCGAGGTGTTCTTTTGGGAGGACGATGGGCGAGAGCCAGGTTGTTCCTTGCCCGCAGATGGTGTAACTGTGGAACCAGAGCCTACGGAACGATCGTTCAGGCTATGCGCCTGTTCCACCGTGGCTGTCGGCCCATTGTCTGGCTTCTCCGCCGAAGGAGACATGCCGTCCAGTGCGTTGAAGGCCAAGCCTCCGGATAGATAGCTTGGGTTTCGATGATGATACTGATTGCGATAAGGACAAGCAGACCGCGCTACTCCATAAGGAACGGTGAAGAGGGAGAGAGTGCGAAAGACGGCCAACTGTTGTTGGCTTGTCGGGGAGGACTGCGCCGACCAAGCGCGGTAGAGGTTTCAGGAGTGATGGCTCCTGATAATAAATGTTGGATATAGGAGAGAGATAGAGAGAGGAGCGATGCTGCGGGGAGAAGTGCCGAATGCGGACGGAGAGCGAAGTAAATAGATAGATGGGGGAGAACAGCGACAGGAATGAAGAAAGAAACGCGGAGTGCAAGAGAAGACGGACCAGAGGCCGATTTTATTTCTTCCTTTTGGTTGATCAAGAAGCTTGGTGACTTTCGAAGAGAATCCATGGGGTCAGCCGCCGTATCGGGGTGGTTTTGGTTACCTCCACTATGGAGATTTTTTTTTAGCCTTGACCAGTTCCATCATTAGGAGGTAATACTAATAATATTATTTTGTTGGTCGGAACCCCGACTTGCCGACGGCCTTTATGCAAACAATCCTGAATCTAGAGACGTTTATAGGGTTATCTATAATTATGATCTAATTTATTCTCTACGGGGTAGAGAATATTGACTAGATTGACTAGACATGATTCTCTCCATCTTGATCTCAATATCATCCACTCCCTGGGATTTCATCTTGCACTGGCAGAAGCATATTCTCAGAACGAAACACCCTCGAACAAAGATCCAAAACATCCTCAAATTTGCGCCTCGGACGAAACGTCGACGCTAGACGCCCAATTTCGGGGTCTCTCTTGGGAAGTAACTTTGATCATGAGTCATCCTGCGTCAGATCGCATAGTACGTCGCATACATACCAGTCATCCTTGATTACCCAGCTAGGCAGTACTCCGTAGTACGTAGATACCTGGTATCTACCTTATTTACCTCAATATACCAATAATGGGAACAATTCACTCCTCTGATACATCCACCCACGAACCCCTTTGCGACGTGGAAAAGTGAATCAGGCCAAGCTTTGCAAGATGAGTTCGGAGATTTCGCAACGACCCGCCCTTACCTCCGCTTTACATGCGGTTGACAGGAAACAGTTTTCATATCAACCTTTCCCACAGGGAAAGAATCGGCAACGGGAAGGCTGATAAGGAGTATGCACGAGGTCCCTCGTCGCCCCATGGGAGTATTATCGCAGCGACAAATTACCTTCCTTTGGGCTGAATTTGCAACATTTACCCTTTTAGGCAAGACGGCCAAAATTCCCCCACATATTCCGATCTTCTGCGTCAGAACAATAATACTGAATGTCATCAGGAAAGGCCCCGTTTGGTTCGTCCAACGGATACGAAAAGTCGGATCTCGTTTACCCCAATCCGCTGATTGGTTCGGGACGACAGATGAGGCATGGAAAGTAATTTCCCGGGCTGGTCGGTGGTCGGCGTTGGCCACTCCGACTTACTAGTAGTACGGAGTTAGGTACCTTAGTTCCTAGCACTTAGTATTCTTTAGTATTCTTTCTTACAACTGTTCCAGACCTTGTCGTCTACATCTCGGGCCCGGAAACTCCCCTATCCGTGGCGGGATCGCTTTGTGTCCCTGTTCAGCCTGATAATTCGGCAATCATCCTGGGATTATTGGCCGGGTAGAGGCATACTCTGTGGTATCCTATAGGGCACGAAGTGTGTCTGATGCTAGTTTCCTACTTCGCCGAGTACATCTCGTCTCCGCAAAAAGGAGCCCACCAAACCCAAAAACAACGGTTGGTTATCCCTGCTTGGTTTCGTCGGCGGCGGGACTGACATGTCGGTGGAGGAAGATCCACCAGTGAATAGTACATAGTGCCAGCGAACAACATGGAAGAAACTGGACTGGATCATCTACCGTAGTTTAAGCGAGGCCTGGATTCCAGAGGCGATCGATCGATCAGGGCTGACATACGTAAGTGTCGGTTGAAGCCTTCGCAGGCATTCGCCTCTTCAGACTCGTCTAGAAACATCGGCATCGGCATCGGCTCAGGCAACAATAGTACTCCGTACATCAATGATTCACCTCTCAAATCCTGTTCGTCCTCGTGGACAGATGACACGGCACGGACCTCGAGAGGCTTCCGATCGGGATTCTTGCGGTCTGAAGCATCATCACTGCCTTACCACGCCGCTGCATCGGGTATGTCCTTTGTCGCGAGATCACCCGAATTAATCCATCACGCGGGTCGACAATTCGGATTACCGTCTATTCTACGGCGGTCATTGAGTCATCGGGCGAGGTTCCTAAGGTGTGGCTTTCACCGACTGAGTGGTATTCGTGGCGATGACCAGAGGGAAACTCAGTTCTATCATGCCCAACAACAGAGAGGAGCGTAAGGTAGAGATCCTGAATCCAGATCTGGAAGTTGTAGTTGCACCTTAGTTACGGCAGCGAGCTCCGTTGCTGCCTGAGGACAACAAGTTCCTGCCTGAGGCCAAGCACACATGCATTGTTGAATCACATGACCCACCCGAAGCGAAGCGCTAAACCCTGCCCGCACAAAAAAACCACCACTCCGAAAGGCCCTTGAAGTCGGTCGACAACCTCACTATCGCCAGTCCATACATCTCAGCTCGCCGTCGCGACAATCCTTCAAGATGCCGGTTAGCACTCCTCCCCTTCGCAAATCATCACCTGGGCAATTATTTCGACCGGAATTATTGCCCGTCCACTTTATCCGCAAATGCTCGTGTGAACATGAAGGACACCGTTGGCTAACGCCGTGCTTTTCTCTCGATTAGAGCCACAAGAGTTTCCGCACCAAGCAGAAGCTTGCCAAAGCCCAGAGACAGAACCGTCCCATCCCCCAGTGGATTCGTCTCCGGACCGGTAACACCATCAGGTAAATATTTGATCGATCCTGCACTTGCTTCGAGGCCCCGGTCGGAGTCGGTTGTTCGGTTGGAGAGTCTACGGTCCTACATCAACCACTACGTCTACGTCTACGTCTGGAACGAAGAAAGGAACCCGAAAATGGGAAAGCGAATGTTGAAGGGACCTACTCGAACCGACCGATTCCGACTCGCCACTCGCACAGGGGAAGACACGCGATGAATAAATGGCTGACTCGTCCTCACCAGATACAACGCTAAGCGGCGGCACTGGCGCAAGACCCGTCTCGGTCTGTAAACTCGAGGCATCAGCGACCGAGATGTTTGTCCCCGATTGTTTCGTTCGATTGTGATACCGCAGACGTTGCTCGCGATGGTTAATCTGCATCCTGAACTCGGCCCGGTTGGAACTCTGTCGCTTCGTTTCTCGCCCTTTCTATGTTCGACTCCACGACAACCCCTTTCTTTCTTGGATGGTCTTTCAAGATGAATCAGTCGGACGGATTAGACGATTCAGTTGCAGGCGGTGACGGGTTCGGTGACAAATGATGATGCTGCAATTTATTGTACACGAGCTGAAGCAAAAATCAAAAATTATGATGGATCACGAGCTGAGAATGAAATGACATCGGGGTCTTGATATCTACTGGGATGATAGGGTCGGAGAACGCCTAAGGATATGCGTTGTTGACTACGTAGTATCGACATCATGACACTTGCTCTCGCTACTGTACGGAAGTGCAGTAAAAACAACGCAGATACTCGGCGCTCACATTGTAAATCACTACGTTCAGGTTGATGGTCGCTGTAGCAGACCGTCCAAGTCTGCAACCAGCCAACTGCGACTGCCCATGGAAGTGATCAAAAAAGGTGCGATTGCTTCACTGATCTTTGTAACCGCTACACCCAGGTTTAATCTGAGACGAAGTGTACCGATCTGAGGCCTTCTTACTTCCGTGTGCTTATGACCGAATCCACCGAGTCTTGAGCCCGAGAAAAAGCTAGAAAGAGACAACCGCTGAGTAGAATTACCTAACGCCAGAAAACTGAAGGACATGGAGACCATGACTCAAGTTGAAACATCGTGAAAGACGCCCATCTTCTTGAAGTAGCCTTTAAAGCAAAACAATCCAACGAACAAGCAGAATAGGAAGAAGAGACGAGATGTTTAGCGGCTGCGTTGGACATGAATTAGTCTTAGTAAACGAGTATCAAGAAGGTAAACTTACTCTTCAGCCCACTCGTTCTCACGGCGAATCTGGTCCTCCTCTTCGGGAGTGAAATCATTCTGGATGTTGAAGGTCTTGCGAATCTCCTCGGGAGACTTGCCCTTGATCATGTTCGCCACGGTCTTGCAGCCGACGTCCAAAAGACCCTTGATATCGAGGTAGTTGGCAGCCTGTGAGGGACACTATGAGTTAGTTTGACCACTGGGGTAGTCGAGAGAACTCCACGTACCAGGATGATCTCGAACAGCATTTCCTGGTCGACCTGCATGAACTTCTGGTCCCACTCATCGATATCGGTCGTCTTGCGGCGGGACTCATCGTCGTCACCGGTGCTGGGAGGGTCGTTCTTGTGGTGGGTGCACCATTCGATCACCTTCTTCAGGACGGCCTCGTTGACCTAGACGAAAACTTTGTCAGGCACGGTGTTGAGGCAATCATTCCGCAGCCGTGGTTTAACTTACATTGGGGATAGGGATGGCTTCTCCGGTTTCACCCAAGTCCTCGAGCATGTTCTTGATGAGGAGGGAGCGCTCAGCGACATCCCGGTCTGCATAAGAAGTGATTAGTTTTTGGGAACATGTTATGAGTTCCCTCCATCGCAAGGAGGAGCATGGGGATAGGAGTAACCCGCGGGAACGTACCAACGGTGATGTCGACGCCGTCGGAGCTGGTGAAGACGAGAGTGGGAGAAGTCGACATTTTGAGATTATGTGAGAGACTAAAGCGATGAGAGAGGTGAGTCAAAAGTTGTAAATCTCTTGACAAGACAGAAGGTTAGTTAGGTCCTGTGAAAGACGGAGCTCATGAGGGGTAACGCAGCGGGGAGGCAGGACTTACCGATGATGGCAAAGAGCTGAAGAGTTCGGAAGGAGGCAAGAAGACGAGAACGGAGAGAGATACCGTACCTTTTATAATGATCGAGTCACGCAGACAGGGGAGAATTGGGAGAGAGACGGGAGAGGATGGATCAGAGAGGTTGTTGCAGACAGAGAAGGCAGACGAACAACGGAAGAGGTAATAATGAGGCTTAGGCGACCGCCTCCAGTGATTTGGTCACTTCCGCCGACGGTAACATTACATCACAATACCATCATCCTGTATCTGCATAGTATATTTGGTGTAATTTATGGAAATACCATGACAGAGGCCTCGTATATGCCTGGTAGGTAGTGTTGGCCCCCACTGTGACAGAACAGTTTCTGCCTTTTGGACATGTGGTGGCCTTGTTGGTGACTCAAATCGTTCATGGTATTAGACGGAGAGACAAAGAATTCTGGTGTAGATATACCAAGGTTGAAGGTCTAGTGTACGAGAAGTGTATCAGATTCGGGAATCTCAGGTACCTACTTGAAGGGAAGAGATTTGTAAACAAAGCAACTTCTTTGACCAAGTGCTGTTCTAGGAGATCATTATCATTCCAAAATTGGTGTATCGGGGTCTTTCTAAAAAATCCTGAAGAATACACAGGAGAATCACTCAAAGACATCCTTGAGTCTGACAACGACTGAACGAACCCTCCAATTCTACGGAGTACAGACCGTCTTCTTGCAGGATAAAGGCCGATATCCCCGGAGAACAACAGCGATGATCATCCCATCCTCATGCATAAGCGAGGAAAAGAACTGGAAGAAAACCAGACTGCTCCATGGTAATTAGCGCTGGAACTATGCCATCTGCCAATGTCAATCGCGACCCACCAGCACTCGATTCATCGCCGGGTAATCATAATAATAATAACAGAGAACCGTACTCCGTAAGTGATTCGGTGATATCACCCCTCCACGACGCGTGAGGACCAGTCTCTTTTCTCCGTTCTTCTTTTCTCCTTCCCTTCTACTCTCCTCTCCTCTCACTCTCCATCCCCCAGTCACAACCGACGGTGCGACTCGCTCTCGTGGGACAAATTGCGCCGCGATTCTGTCCAACAACCTCGATGGTCCCTCCCCCTGGATTCCGACGGATTATTGAACCTTTCTCGGATGCGTCGCAAGGACAGCATGTACTGTGTACTTAGGCTCTCTCTCCCGTCGTGCTCGCCTTGACTCCGTTCGTTGTGTTGTGATTTCTTGGACGCCCTTCGCATTTCTCTAAGTCATGTGGAGACGAACGTATCTGTTGCTTCTCGCGCTACGCGTGTACTTGGCGCTCTCGCCGAGTTATCTTCATCCCGATGAGAACTTCCAGGGTCCGGAGGTCTTTGCAGGTATGTCCATGCGCCCGTGATTCTCCCGTCAACGTTTGCCCTGCCGATGTGCCGGCGACGCGACCGGCTTCTTGATTGCCGACTGCGGTAATTCCGCGCGATCGTCTTGGACCTCCCATCAACAATCATCACCGCGCACGACTGACCCGCCGACCCCATCGACAGGCCACATACTCTCCTATCCATCCGATTTACCGTGGGAATTTACCGCCCAGAACCCGATTCGCAGTATCTTCCCTCTCTGGCCCGTGTACGATGTGCCGATCCGACTACTCAAATGGTTCTATACCGAGACGGGGACGGTCAACCCGCCCCCACAGCTGGTCTACTATGTTCTACGCGGCGTCATGTTTCTCCTGAGCTTCGTGCTGGAGGACTGGGTCATCTACGAGCTGGTCCCAGTGCCCCGCCATCGTCGCGCGACCGCGGTCTTGGTCGCATCGTCCTATGTCACCTGGACGTATCAGACGCACACCTTCTCCAACTCCCTCGAGACCCTGTTGGTGGCCTGGGGTCTAGTGTTGATTCGTCGCATTGTTGAGAACAAGGTTCGTCCCACCTCCGCGACGGGTGGTGGTTGCGGGAGGTCGAATCGCGAGCTGAAATCCGTTTGTTTATAGCAACGCTCCTCGGTCTTCTCCTGCGCGGTCCTATCCTTCATTGCCGTCGCCGGGGTGTTCAATCGAATCACCTTTCCAGCGTTCCTCGCGATTCCCGGGCTGCAATTAGTGCCTCACTTCTGGCGCAAGTCTGTATTTTCCTAGCCCTCAAGAAACCCTCCATCCTGACCTCCGCATCGCAGGCCCTTCTCCCTCCTCTCCTTTGTCGGGTTCGGTCTATGCTTCCTCTGTGTCGCCATCGTCATCGATACCGCATTCTACCGGCCATCAGCCTCGTTCAGCGAGATCCTTCGCGCGCCGATCATCACACCGCTCAATAACCTCCGGTATAACTCTGACAGCGCCAACCTGGCACTCCATGGACTGCACCCCCATTACCAGCACTTCCTGGTCAACCTCCCGCAACTCCTAGGCCCCGCCTTTGTGATGATGGTCCTCTCGCTGAGGCGATTCCCGACAACCCCATCGTGGTTGAAGAATACGCGCGCCGTGTCCGCCATCTCCGCCACCGCCATGTTGTCCATCTTCCCTCACCAGGAGCCGCGGTTCCTGATTCCGTGTGTGCCGCTACTCCTCAGCTGCTTTCGGATGCGCCGATCGCGCCTGTTCCTCATTACCTGGGTCGGGTTCAACGCCTTCATGGGCTTCCTCATGGGCGTCTATCACCAGGGAGGCGTCATTCCCGCCCAGATCGCCATGCCTTCAATCATCTCCGCAAACACGCTTGCCTCTGCCGCGGGACAACAGCCCCCCGCCGTCTCCGCGACCGTCGTCTGGTGGAAGACCTACTCCCCGCCGCGGTGGCTGCTGGGCGACAACAGCAGCGTGCCTCTGGAAATCGAGACGCGAGACTTGATGGGCGTACCCGGGGCCCAAATGGCCGAGGAGCTCGAACGCCTCGTGCCGTCCTGTGACGACGCCAACCGCCGGCAGAGCCCCGATCACGTTGATCAGGTCTACGTCGTCGCCCCCAGGTCCGCAACCTTCCTGGACCAGTACACGGCGTCGACGCCTGCGTCACCGCTCGAGCTCCGCGAACTCTGGTCCTACAGCAAGCACCTCAATCTAGATGACCTTGACTTTGGGTCCGACGGTGTCTTGGCGACGTTGAGGCGCGTGGTGGGCCGACGCGGCCTCGCCGTCTGGGAAGCACGCAGAGCCGGGTGTAGCTGAAGGTGACCGTGGCCTGTCTGTCTCCCTTACATTAATATTCCATCGGCCGTGCCCCTTACCAGAATCACGTCATATATTTTCAGCGTCTGTTGCTTCATTCCATTCTCATCTCCGAGCCATATACCGGCAATCTATACCCATGTACCTACACTCCTACCATGACCCCAAAACATATTATACCCCACTAGCGACGCAATGACAAACGTTTGATATATGTAGCTGTTGTTTGAGTAGGATTATCAAGCTCGTTGCATTCCTGTCTTCCTGCGCAGTCACATGAGTAGGCCCAATCGTTCATACTGAATGACCGGGTCACCCGATCCACAAGTCTTGTAGACGCAGCTTGATCATGCGCAATGTCCAGACCCCATCAGGATGCTGGCCTATTCCTTACCTGGTAATATAATTTTTGCAGTTGTGTACCTATGAAGAGAGTACTTATTTAAGATCGTCCTTCTCCTAGCAAGGCTGTGCGGCAAGTCGACGAAAACACAATCGAATCAACAGAAATTTTGGCTCCATTAACTACGTACATTGTCGGATCTTATCTGCGGAAATAAAGGAGAAAAGGAAATGGTGGCTATCATACGTTCAAGGAACGCCCGCCGCGGGATACGGGTGGTCCTTATTTGGCGATGCGCACTAGCCGTATGAAGAGCCTGAACTTCGGAAATCAATCCGATGAAAGGATATGCATTGCAGTATCGTTAAGAGGGGGGAATAGGAACTCAAGGCCAGATTGCAGAGAACGTCATGGGACAGTTGGCCCCATCGCACGAGAAGACGAGGAATTATTGGTCCTCAGGGTCATCGGGGTTTTCAAACAGGTAGTTGGCGGCCAGTTCTTCGTTCTTGTCGCAAGCGAAATATGCTTGGATGACCGAGTCTCGTGAAAAGCCAAGACGGCAAAGCTAGTAATATGGGTTAGCTTGGACTCTAAGGGAATCTAAGGCGGGAAGGAAGCTTACTCGTTCGATGGCGTCCCTCTCTTCCTCAGTCACATGAATCTGATGTGTGCCAGGAGGGAGAGCGCCCTCCTCATCTTCCTCGCTCAGAAGCTGGAGAAATTGCTCCTCGTTCTGTCCAATAAGCGCCGCGATTTGGGGGTTTCCCGAGGCTAATTGCTGGAGAATTGGCTCGAGCATCTGAGGGTTCTGTTGAACGAGCTGACGCAGCTGCTGGAAGTGGGGGTTGTGCCGCAGGAAATCCAGGTTAGGAAGCGCTTCGCCACCAGAACGACCTGCGCGGCCAGTGTCCTGAGTACCAGCCTGAGCAGCCGCTTCGAACAAATTGACCGGTTCATCACCTCCAGTCGCGGCAGCCCCGCTCTCGCCAGAAGGTGCCTGAGGGGCCGGCGAAGTGGCAGCGGCAGCAGCGGCCTGTTGTTGCTGCTGTTCCTGCTGAATGTTCTCCGGAATTCCCTATCGGTTGCGTTAGTCGGGTATAGATTGAATGCATATCTCCTGGCAACGCTTACATTCAGAAGATACTCAATGGCACGGTCGGGGTTGAAGAAAGCCGCCCTCATCGCACGGTTGATGTCATCTCGCGGGAAGCCCATGCTCTCCATCTGAGCAACGACTGCCTCATTCTGAGAGCCAGTCATCAGGGCCGAGGGGTCATTGAAAGCGGCACCGGACTGGGACCCAGGAGCAGCGGGAGACGGGGTTGCAGGAGGGGCGGCTTGGGCCGGGGCGCTGGTCGCGGGAGCCGGAGCCGGGGGAGCAGCGGGGGTCGAAGCAGCAGCTCTCGAAGGCGTGGAGGGACCTTGGGAGGGAGCGGCAGAGGATGACGAGGTCTTGGGCTTGAGAAAAAAGACAAGTCAGTCCCGGGCCTTCGCCGATTCCAGAATGATTTTCCCATACCTTGGACACCATGTATACTATGAAGCCCTTCTCCTCCACCTTGTAAGATTCAATCGTGTTCTCATCTTTGAGGATTTTTCCTAGGCAGTGTCAGCTGCGGTGTCGGGACGAGATACAGAGATGGCACCGCCATCGATTGGATTGATAGAAGAGCGGGATCAACGCACCCGAGTAGATCAACTTCAGTTGAGGGACCTCCCAGCCCTTGAGCTGGCAAATTCTTTCCTTCACTTGCCCAACCTTAACGAAGATTTTCACTTAGCCCCGCACTGACACCTTCGGAGGAGGTCACCTACAGTCTCTGAGGGCTCCGCATCAATCTCGAACTTCTCCTGTTTCAAATCCTGGTAGAAGAAAGGTGATCAGCATCAGGATTGCATGAAATTGGGGCGTGTTTCGCCAGGTGTTGAATGGGGGGAAGTACCTTGAACGTGAGCTTCATCTTGCGCCACCCACGGACCAACGATGGCTACAAAAAAGGTGGGGGGACGGAGAGGGGAAAAGTAGGAGGGAGGAGAATAGGAAGGCGATGGGGTGCGAATAGAGTCGACAGTAGGATAAACAGCAGTCGGAGAGGATGGAGAAGGATGCCCAGGATGAGAGGATGAGAGCAAGAGGTGGTGAAGCGGTTGGGGGAGAAGAAACAACGAATGATGATGGTAATCCATGACGCCTGAAGAGGAGAAAGCTGCGAACCTGAAGGCGGTGAGGGCTGCTGTTTGCGCTGCCACGATTCTTTCAGCCACACATGCGCCACCAGAACTACTCAGTTTCCAGTAGTATGTCGCCTCTGAATTGCCTTCTCTTTGTTCACTTCTTATGGACAATCTATTGTAATGAACATATTCTCAATGTATACATACAGCAGTTTAGGAGCGTCTCAGGAAAGGGCATTTTCGAAATTGCCAGGACCCCAAACGGGGCGTCGGGGGACTAACGGCCTGATTGAAACGCTCTATCCCGGAAGACTATCCTCAGCCAAGAACTTCAATGTCCTTTCATTCATCAGAGGATGATTCCAGAGCACTGCCGGGATGGTGTGACATCCGTTGTTACTACTGACATGCTGGAAATCTCAGAGTGGTACCTAGGTATTTTGTTCCACTAACTTACAGTGTGTGTCTTTCCTTCCGTTAGGGGACAAGAAAACGCATAGAAAGGAAACCCATGGTAATTTTATCCATGATGTGCAAAAGGCACAATGGCATTATGTTGTTAGACCTTTGCAGAGGCGAAGAATCCAAGCCCTGATACGTATCGTATTGATGTATCACAATTGGCCGATGCAGTGGAGAGACGCCCGGAAAACAAATGGACACAATCAGCAATTCCCATAGACACTAACAGCTACTATTGTTTTCTCGAGTCTATTGACCTGGTTTATCTTGGGCTTTGCTGAAGTTAAACCAATCAAGTCCGCGCCTTTATACAAGCATACGGACGGGAGTAGCACCATGTCCATTTCTCTAGTACTTCACGGCTTTCGTCTTCCACTTTACACCGGCTGGCGCCATGATGGATCACATCTACCAGCCGGACGTCTGATTCCACCCTCATGCCCCCATCCGATCCTGGCATGAAAGATGACGATCGTTCATTCAAGGCCGTCCCGGGATCCTGGAGATCGTCCCGGCCGCGCTCATACACAAGCCCCCAGGTCGTGACAAATACATTCCTGGATGTATCCCATGCTCATGGACAAGGCCATCATATCTATACTCGTCCAGGCGATACACACATGCTCCGGAGTTTTCTTCCCTGACAAATCTCAGTGTCTGGGGAGCGTTCGTGGCTGACTTGCAGACGGATCTGCCAGGTACGCTTCCTGATGCACCATGTGGACGGCTGAGACCAGCAATGGTTGGTTTTTATAGGTAGAGACGAGCCCGTCTCCCCTGTCATTTCGTGCCGAGATTCAAGGACAATTCATCAAACTCCAGGGATGCTGCAATCTCAGAGAGACCCCTTTACACCGCGATATACAAAAGTACCGCACCAGAGTTCCACTCCGTATGGTGCAGACCCCAGCTAGCGTCAGCGAAAAGATTCGATAATTCTTCTAGTTTGAATTCTCTTGGGACTCTTGGAATTGACTCGTCCCAAGCGCATCGGTTGCGATCTGACAGCGGCCCCAGTCCACTGGTACCAGGGCTCTCGACCCATCGACGTCGGCGGGCTTGATTCGAACGATTCCATGCATCTTAATCCAAATCAGTCTTTCGGGGAATCCTTCATCTTTCTCCTCTGACCGATAGACTTTCGATCTTCCCGAGCAGCTGGGCCCCGTTCTGTTCGGATATTTACCCCAGACCTCTCCCTCGTCCATTGCCAATTCTTCAGCTCGATCTACTTACCTGCCTGCGTCCTTGTATTCCTTCCTCCGAGTTCCGTATACCTTATGCTTCTATCATCACGAAACCACATTCACCTCCTTACGATGTTATGATCTTGGTCATTGGCGATACTCGACTACGCTCTCGCCTACATCTATACTCGTTCAACCACCCATCAAGCACGACACATACCATTGTGAACCGCACGAGTGCCTTGTCGAATGAAACTACACCTCCTTATACTCCGTGGGACTATTTGATCGGTCCGCTACAATGTCTCGCATACCTACGCACACTCCAGTCTACCTGCTAGGTAGTCTATCCCTAACTCTAGCTTTGATCGTCACCGTTCTCCACGGAATCTGCTATGCGTCCTTTAGAACGTTGTCTGCTGGAATTGCCGGGATTGAGGCTGCCGTCGTGGGCTTGAGCTCCGTCAGCTGCGTCATTCTTCTCATATTGACCCTACTGTGGACGAGAGATCTCAGGGACGACAGCGCCCAGCAGTGGACGCCGTGGAAGAAGTACGGCTACGGACTCATCCTTGCCTACCTCTTGATCGTGACAGGGATCACGGCCGGAGGCATCGCATGGAGTGCCTCCCAATTGATCGGACAGCCCAAGGTCACCCTTCCCAACGCAAAGCGCTCCCTCCTGGTCGCCCGCTGCGTTGTCTGGGCCATGTCCGTGCTCAGCCAGGGCGCTCTGGGCGGCTACCTTCTGATGACCCAGCGAAGGCGGGACGCACAGGGCCACCGGCCAGATCGGCCGTCTCACGAGCTCAGTCGTCTCTCCAATCCGCCCAATGCGGCCGACAAAAGCACCTCTGCGGCCTCGTCCCTCATCGACGAGTCCCGCCGACCCTCCCTCGACCCTAAGCCCAGCTGCGACGTTGGCCACCCGCCCGCCGTCTCGCGCGCTGCATCGCGCATCTCCCATCGCTACTCCGGCCGCACCCTCTACCAGCCGGACGGGAAGCCCACCTCGCTCGACCTCGCACGCTCCGGCCCGGTATATCCCCCCATCGCCGTGACCCGCAGCAGCAGCAGAGCCGGCGACCGCGACAGTTGCACGGTGGTGGGCGACGACCGCAGCGAGCTGCACCGGCTGTACCGGAGCAACTCCGAGCTGAAGCGCTCGCTCGACAGCCTCGTGCTGCAGTCCTCGTCGGGGCATTCGTCTCCCACGGCGTCGTCCTTTCAACTGGACGCCGCCCGTCTCCCGCCGCCGCCGACGCTGTGCCTCCCCGACGAGAGCAACATCCACCCACTGTTCCGCTCGGACAGTCCCTCGCCGCCGCCGACCCCCACCCCCACCACCATCGTGGTGGCGTGTCCGGCGGCGGGGCAGACCATCTCCGTGAAGACGCTGGAGCGGGTGCGCTCGACGCATTCGCTGCGGTCCCACACGCCGCGGAGTCGGTCGCCGCTGTTTGAGAGGATGGATCTGGCGGAGGAGGGGCGGGAGGACACACCGAACGCGGAGCCCAAGACCGGGCTGTCGAGCTATATTATGGCGGCGCATCTCCGGAAGAGCATCGCGCAGTATGAGAAGAAATACGACTTGAATGAATCGCCGCATGAGAGCTAGGAGAGGTCAGAAAAAAGCGGGCTCATATTTTTTTTTTCTACGGGCGTTTTTGTTTGGTTTGTGTAAATCTGCTGTTTAGAGATATCCCTGGTAGCGTGATGGTTCTGTTCGGCTTTATGGAGTTGGCGATATAGACGAAATGAAATCTGTTTATTGGATGATCCAACACATCAGTTCTTTCTTGGGGAGATGGGCTGAGAAGCGGTGAGGTCTAGCAGAGAGTGATGCGATTGGGGATATGTACCAGCGTTGTCAACAACGCAAGGGTCGCCGTCCGCCACTATGCCCGGTATGCATGGATGGTCTCTGCCAGCTGTCCACTCACCAGTGACTTGAGATCTTAAAAGGGCGCTACGGGTTGAATGACGGTGAGCCGGAGGAACGGCGCGAAATGGATTCGTGTAGTAATTGGTATTAGGGGAATGTTGATTTGTACGGTGAGGATGGCCGATTTGAGTTCATCGAGGCGTGGAATGGCGGTCTCGTGCAGGAACCGTGTACGGGATGGACTGTGTAGCACGATAAATACTAGATCGAGGTAGCTATGTATTCATGCATATGGTTTCTGGAAATGGTCAGCCTTGACTTGGATGTAGATGATTTGTATGACTCCCTGGTGGGCTGGATTGGAGGAGGAAGATATATAGCTCAGGTATGCATCACCGTATCCTGGGAACAGCCACGTAATGGTATATATAGGAGCGGGTATGTGGTAGTAAGTCTGAACTATGAGAGAATAACCAAACTGATAGTAATCGATATGGGAATATTGAACATTGTGGAGAGCTGATTGTACCTAGGTATGATAATCATGAGTGTGAACAACAATAGATCGACCATCCTGGCGAGACGGCTCTTCATACTAATTATCACCACTAGATTCGTCGACGCCCTTGCATCTCGACGGGATGTCCAGTGCATGTCTTTTCCTATTACCACCTAGGTTTCTATAAAATTTGGTCTTGATTTTGATCCTTCTTCCTCCTTTATTTTCTACTTTACCTGTGTTGGGGTCGTCTACGAGTCTGTGATGCTTGACGCCACCGGGGACCTTACCGTAACCAAGTACTGAACTGAACCCAGCCAACCTTTCCGGCCCGTCAAAATCCTTCCTCCTACTTCCAATTTCCCTTTTACTTCCACCACGATCTCATCCCCATCTCACTACTCCCTCTAGACAACACTACCTCGTGGATCTCACTTATCCAGAGGATCTCCCTCGAAGATCTCTCGTCCTCCACACCCTCTCCATCCCATTGTCCTGTTGGTGACGGTATTCTCCCTTGTCATCCGACCAGGCGGGTTGGATCTATGGCGATCAACACTACCTACAACAAGCCATCGTGACCCCAATTTTCTCCCTTCTACTACTATCTTCTTCGTCCTCCTGATTATTCTCGTCTCCATCACTTTCTTCTCGGCTGATTCTCTTCTTCTACTCGTGTCCTCTCCATTGTTCGCTTGTGTCGGATCACCCTCAATTCGGGCTCTCTCCCTTTCCGGGCTTCTTCTCTTTTTTTTCTCTAGTCTTTTTTTCTTCTCCCTTTTGTACTACGGTGGTCTTCTCGTACCTGACTTGCCCCCAACTCTCCATAACTCCTACTACGACTACTACTTCCGGCGACTAAATTCTAGCTGCACGGCTTTTCCTCACTTGATCCACTGGGCCGAACCTCGTTTTACTTAACTTCACCCACTTCTACTGTTCCACCCCGGCGATCTACTCCGACAACAACGTCTCTCCAGTCGCTTCCATCGCGTCGCTCGCTGCTCCAGGTATGTCGGATCCTCGGAATTCTATTCTTCTCGTGCTTGGCTTTTCGCATCACCGTTCTTTTCTATTCCCGTCATCCCATCCGCCTGTTTGATTCTTCCCACTGCCTTGGTGCTTTTTCATCTTTTTCCATCTTCCCCCTGCTTAAAGACCAATGTCTCATTCTTTCTCATTTCCATCAACTTCTTCCCCTTCTTCTCTATATTCCTCGTTTTGTCATCCTCCATCAGCCGCCATCTGTCTTCCCCAGATCTCATCGTCTCCCCCTACCTCCATCTCCTACAACACTACATACCTCTCCACCGTTCGTTTTAGCGTTCAATGATCCCCATCGTGTTTCGCCTCTCGATTCATACCTCTTCTCCCTCCTCCCCAGCATTCTCTCAATGCCCTTTACCCGTTCCCACTTAGTTTGTCCTCTCCCCGTCGCTCGAAGCCGTTTCTTTGCGGTTGGTCCGAAATTTCCCTCTCCATCTCCGAGTCACCTCACCACTCGCATTCCTATCCGCGAAATTTTCTCCTCCTGTTCCCTTTTCCGCCGTTCGTCCCCGATAGTAAACCTTCCTCTGTACCATCCCTCTGTTCAACCCCCTTCTTACCAACGCTTCCAAAAAACCTCTCCCGAACAATTTCATCACTAACCCCGGTCCCCAGCCCTCAACCATGGCGGGAGTCAAGCGCAAGCTCGACCCCAAAGGGTCTTCCGGTGCCCCAGCGACAGGCCCAGCCCCCAACACTCCGAGTAAGTTCCCCCTGCCTCTGACCATGCAACGAATTCTCATCATCGTCTAGACTCGACTTCTGCCGACACTTCTATGCGTGTCACGCGGAGTCATCGTGCGAGCCACGATGCGCGTGCCAATCCCATTGATAGCCATAGAAACAACGTCACGCCCAGCAAGAATGGTCCACCACGCCTATCGCGGATCATCACCTTAAAGACCCGGCCAGCGAAGCTGGATTCGTCCCCAAAGAATGTGGCCAACAACTCTGCCGGCAATGTAGCGAACAGCCCAGCGAACCTGGCTCGTGAGACGCGAGCTTCTAGAACGCGAGCTGCTGCACCAGCGGCCCCCCCAATGCCCCTTGTGCCGCCTCTGGATGGGGAAATTTCCAATGTCCCAGAAACGCCACGGCAGAGAAGAACGAAACGTGCGTCGATCGCTGAAGAGACCCCGCGGACAACGCGGCAGTCTGCCCGACTACGGTCACATGGGAGTCTGATCTCTAACGAAGACGCCCAATCTGAAGAAGGGCATGCCTCGAAGAAGCCCGAACCGAGTCCATCTGCCGGTCTGGCGCCGGCGACCCGAACGAGAAATCGGAGTCGGCACGTCACCGAGAACGCTGACTCCGCCAACGGTAGCACCGTCGCTGGCCCCATTGATGTTGCCAAATACCCCTCCCCAGAGGGCATTGCACCGGATGCCATCGTGGACAGATCCCAGGATCCGGACGGTTCTATGGAGCCGAATACTCAACCCGCGCAACAGAGCCAGAAGGAGGTCTCCCCCTCCGATGGCAAATCAGACATGAACGGACGCGTCGCCGACGCCTCGACAGATTCAGCCAAGAGTATCCGAACTCCCAGCCCGATCCTGTCTCGCAAGCGTAGGGCTTCTGAACTTGGCCACAGCGGCACCGGTGAGACCACCAGCGTCTCAATCTCGCCGACGAAGAAGTTGAAGTTGGAAGAAGGCGAGCCAGATCATACCCTAGGCCGACAGGTCCAGAGCACCGCCAATGGCAAGATGGAATCACACTCTCCGGCGGAGGAATCCAAAGCCGGCGATGAATCTCGCCAACTCACGGAGGAAGTTGAGGGGTCAACGCCGGAGACTGCCCTAGAGCCCGTCGCTGGTAAGCCGACGAGGGGCGGCCGCTACCGGGGCCGGGGCCGTGGGGGACGGAGTCGAGCCGCCGCCCGCTTTGCAGGAGTTCGTCGTGGACGGGGTGGCACCCGTACCCGGGGACGGTCTACTCGTCAGACGGATCGGTCGAGTGACGTTGAAGCGGAACGGTCTCCATCTCCAAGTGCCGCCACTCAGCGGCTGCGGGACCGTCAGCGTGAACTGGACAAGGCATTCAAGCGGGTTGCGGCTGCTCAGCGTCTCGCCTTAGCTGTGCTCGCCTCACAGTCCCAGAAGAAGCTCGCGCGGGATAAGAACGCCCACAAGAACGTCCCCGAGTGGGAGGAAGTGAATTATCTCTTGAAAGCCCGGCTCCAGGAGCGCCAGGAAGTCTTCCGGCGCGAGTATGAATATAAGGTCGCACAGGAGAACAAGCTCTTTGCCGCTTACCAGGAGGTCATTGAGGAGCGATTTAGGGTAGGCATCTTTCTTCACGTGGCATGTTCGTGGCCGTCATGACTGATGATCGTCTAGGCGTCGGCTCGTCATATACAGGAGGAGCATTTGCTGGCCAGTCAAGGTGAATTTATGGCTTTCGTGGAGGGACGTCGCGCGGCGGAAGACGATGAACACACCGAGGTACGTGAACCCATGACTGGAAGTACAGAAACATCAGAGGCTTATATAAACCCCTTCAGACCGACGGCTCTGAGACCGAGGGCGACCGAGGTCCTGTCAAACCGCCGACCAGAGAATTTGTGAGGGGATGTAACTCGTCCGCTGTGCGCCATCCTTCTGGCGCTGCAGCATATGACCGCGGGAGGTTTGGCTGGGACGACTTCGTCCAGCGTGCCAAGCTGGGGGATGACATTGACCCGCAGATGAAGCAGATGAGGGAGTCGGGACCTCTGGCCGGCCTGTCCGCACCAGAAATTATCAGCCTCCTGCTGGATGCTACGGGAGTGGTGGAGGTGCGCCAAAATGGAACGGATGGGGCTCCCCCGGCTCCATTCCCTGATGTACGCCCAACGGCCCTGTCTGCTTTGGCTGATGCGGCGGCCGCGGAGCTGCCTCGTCCCTCTATCACCCAGACCACTCCACGGCTTCCCAGCCATCGAACACTACTCCCTCAGCCGTCGACCGATCATCGACCTTTTGTGCTGCCACCTCCCACGCCCCGACAGCCGCCGCGTCGACTGTTACCCGCCGGGCAACAAATCCCCGCCATTGCTGATCATCTTGGACTGCCTGATCCATTCTCGCCGATGGGTGGTCCGCCTCAGCTCCCTCCGCCGCCGGGGTCGAACTTTCAGCGTCCTCCCCTGCCTGGTTATTTGGCTGGCCCTCATCCATCGAGCCGGTATTTCCCCCCGCCGCCTCCGGGGCATCGTCCTCCATATTAGATGGCGACTATCTGTCTTGATGTTGGGATAATATCTATCTACTAGGAACCAAACTCAAGTTGTGATGATATGCAATGTACTGATAGCGTGCATTGGGCTCTGTTCTGCCCAGTTTACCTCTTTTGTGTTTCTATTCGGCGTACTGTTTCCATTCTGGGATGGGTTCTAGTTGGATTTACCTTGCGCTTTCCGTTGGGCGTCGGGGTTTGCATGATTGTGCTGAATAGGCACCGATGTAGTCATTCTCTTCTAAGGTGTGAATTATTGAATTGATGTTGATAATCAAAAACTACGAGTAATCCACCGGGAGTGGCGATGATGATCGGGGATGACTCTTGATGACTCTTTCGCTGACTCCGCCCACTGTTCCGCCCCGATCGGGTCTAGTCCCGGATTCGATTTTCTTCACGGCGGAACTGGCTCTTCTTCCACCTCGTTTGCCTCTCCACGTACCCTTTCCTCTCGGTCTTATAAACCTCAGGTCTTGCCAGAGTGTCTCCATTTCGTGAAAGGCAGATCATCGTCTCTGCTGTACCTATCGATCCTCTGTTTACCGACAGGTTCTGCCTCGACGTTACCCCACCTCGCAAATTATTCGCTTCCCCTCACCTTCGTCCACCGTTTTTTTTGCGCAGTCGGATTTCTCCTCTCGGGTGGCCCATTCGACAAAAAAATCCTCCTAGGCCCTCAAAAATTCCTTCCCCAACCTCTCCACGAGTTTAATTCCCGAAAAGATGGCGGTTCGCGCTCAATTTGAGAACTCTAACGAGTGAGTCCAAGCGCCGTGCGCCGGCTACATGTCAAGCTTTATTGGACTATCACTGACGGAATCCCCTCACCTCTACAGAGTCGGCGTCTTCTCGCGTCTGACCAACTCTTACGCTATCGTCGCCATTGGCGCCTCCGAAAACTTCTACAGGTGTGTGAAATCAGACCGGCCGGGACCACACCCAGCTTGAACAGGTCATTGACGATTCTTTCTTGGATAGTGTGTTTGAGGCCGAATTGCAAGATGTCATCCCCATCTGCCATGCCACCATTGCCGGCACCCGGATCGTGGGCCGTCTCACAGCGGGGTATGTCATCTGATAATGCAGAGGGAATGTCTGAACTGACTGGTGGAGCACGTAGCAACCGGAAAGGCCTCCTCGTGCCCACGACCACGACAGACCAGGAACTGCAGCATCTGCGCAACACGCTACCGGACTCGGTCAAGATCCAACGGATAGAAGAGCGGCTCTCGGCGCTGGGCAATGTCATCTGCTGTAACGACCATGTGGCGCTGATACACCCGGATCTGGAGCGCGAAACCGAAGAGATGTACGTTCGCTTCGTCCAAGAGGAAGACTGAGAGAAAAGAAAGAGAGAGAGAGAGAACTAACCGCAACAGCATCGCCGACGTCCTGGGCGTCGAAGTCTTCCGACAAACCATCGCCGACAACGTCCTCACCGGCTCGTACATGGCCCTCTCCAACCAGGGCGGCATCGTCCACCCCAAGACCTCCGTCCGCGACCAGGACGAGCTCTCGTCGCTGCTGCAGGTGCCGCTCGTGGCCGGCAGCGTCAACCGCGGTAGCTCCGTCGTCGGCGCCGGCATGGTCGTCAACGACTGGCTCGCCGTGACCGGTCTGGACACGACGGCGACAGAGCTGAGCGTGATCGAGAGCGTGTTCCGGCTGGGCGAGATGGGGCCGCGCGGGATCGGCGGCACGCACAAGGAGAGCATCGTCGAGAGTTTCTATTGATTTCGGGATTGGATGGGTTGCGTTGGGCTGGGTTCATGGGGTTCTTTCGTGTATCGGTTTCTTCGGTTCCATTCGATTCGATTCAATTAAATCCATTAATTGATTGATTTTCTTGTAGTCGAGGGGTGTATATAGCGTGTCTATGAGATAGATTCTCGTTCTCTGAAAGGGATTATACACTGCCCATGTATTGACTAATGCCACTTGTTACCGTGATAGTATCTGCAGTTTGCGTCTGCTCAGAACGCTTCCGCCTGCAATTTCGAAGTGCAAATTCCTCAGGGAGGTTGAAGCATCTGCACATAAACTTGTCGGGACTACATCATGTCTTACACGAATTGATTCTAATCGCATTAACACGTTATCATACTTCCGCGTGACGGTTATGGATCTACATCGTCTTTCAGCGCTGCCAACACACCTGCGTTAATTGGAACAACAGGATCTTATTCCGATCAGTAACTCCAGCCACGAAAGGGAAGTCTCTCTGATCTTGAAACTACGGACTCAAGATAGATTCTGTCTTTGCCCAATTTCCCGTCTTTTCTTTCATAGTAAGTGGAATGGATGGCTTATGGTGTTTTTGATGCATACAGACTCGAGTCTAGTATGACGTAATCATGACGTAATATCACTCGACTGTTTTACTACAGAGTATTTGTTTACTGCTCGAGACCTCCATTAACTGCGCGATATTACAGAAAAAAGATGACCATATATTCCCTTCTGGTCGAGGTGCCTCTAATCGCGGGGTGAAGACACATAGCGCAAATATGGGGTATTGGGTGATGAAAAAAACAAAGTCACAAGTCGATGTACAATACAGCGAAGGAAGAGAGCCCTGACGCCGGTCCAGAATGCTGATCACGAAATGAAACAAAACAAAAAAGCGATACGAGTCCACTTTTATACTATACCCTCCCCTCGACACTGAGGTGAGAGGTGTTCCGACCGTCCATATCCGTAGGGTAATCTTTGGCAGGAGACTCATCTTCGTCCCCCTTGACCTCGTCCTCGCTTTGCTGGGCAGACAATGGTGGCGGAGGGGGAGGCGGCGGCGGCGTCTCGAGCATCTGCTTGTCGGTCGGAGTGAAGTCGTCGCCGCTCTGGCTCGGTCTCGCATCCTCCAGATCCCCTGGGGTCATTGGTGGTGGAGGCGGCGGAGGCGGCGTCGATGACCGTGGCCTCTTGGACGCTTGTTCGTCAAAATCCGCGTCTCCTCGATCGGCGTCTTCTTCATCCCTCTTGCGTTTCAAAGCCCCCTGCGTCTCACCCTCGTCGTCTGACATCTTTACGTCCAGTGCATCATCCTCGCTGGGCGCCTGGGGCGTGTTCTCTGCAGCCTTCGAGTCTCCCTCGACTGCGCGCCGCTCAGCCATCCGGTGCTCATGCGCTCGGTGCTTCTGGACCGCTTTGTCGAAGAACTCCTTGCAGAACTTCTTCACCTTCTTCTGTTGCTTCTCGTCGATCTTTGTCGGGTCTTGCACTCGGTTGTTCTTAAAATCCGAGTTGACCAGTTTTTTCGCGACCTGGGGGATGATTGTCAATATCCATGTAGCGGGCTTGCTTGGAGGTAGGCCCTGTCGACTTACATCCTTGGCGTAGCGTTTCAAGTCTTCCTTGGGGAGTTTGTGTTTGAATTTGTCGACCACGTACTTCACATGAGGAAATAGCTAGTGACCGCGTTAACGAGCTGCTCCGTTGCGACAGAATGCTGCCATGGCTATCACCTACCGTGTTCTCGTAGAGTTTCTTCTGCTTCTCTTCACTGTACTGTCTCCATTTTTCCTGCCCTTCTTTCTTCTCCGCGACCGGCTTAGACAGCTGCGGCGTGCCCGGCGTGCCGACCTTGTCCTTCGGGGTATCTTCCTTGGCATTCATGATCCCATCGATGATGTCCTGCAGCGCCTTGTCTCTAGACTCCTTAGGAGGCGGAGGAGGCTGCGGCGCAGGCTTGGTTGGCCGTGTCCAGGTGGTATCGCCCCGGGCTGAGTAGTAGTATGTCCTGCCGTTCGACTCGGCGGCAAACCATCCGGCCGGCAACGGCTTGCCCTGGCGACGGAATGACCGATGATGGTTCTTCCCACGGCCGTGACCTCGCGGATGCCCAGCCGGACCGCGCGGGGCCTCGATCGACCGGGACCGCGAGCGCGAGCGCGACTTGGACCGCTGTCGATCGTCGCGAGTGCTTTCGCGGCGCTCGAACTGGTTGACGGCCTGCGTGGACGTGGCGTTGGGGTCACGCTTCATCCGTGGAATGCGGTATCCCACCTCGAGCGTCGACCACACCTGCAGGAGGGTGTCCGCGCGCTTTTCCACGCGCTCATCGCCGCAGCTCGTCAGCGGCTGGATCGTCGACTCGATCTTCGAATCAATGATCTTGTTCCGAGTGAGACGGGGGAATTTGTCCAGGATGTCGAGGATCTGCAAGACCACGTTGTGGTCTTCCTTCCACATCGCCAGCTGCGAATTGAGGATCTGATACCCATGCATCTTCACCACCCGGTTGCGAACCCGCTCATCGTCACATCGTTGAATCCGCCCGAGAAGTTTCACCGCGATCCACTTCTCCTTGCACTGCATCAGAGCCGCCATGACCTTGGTGACGCCGTTCTCGTCGAGGGACTTCGGCTGTACACTGTCCACATATTCTTCGTCGTCCTCGCCCATCTTCTTCTTGCGGGGTTTCCGGGCCACCGCAGTGTCCCAGCTATCAGCGTCATCGATGCCCAGCGCCTCAATCGTCGCATTCGACAACTTGGTCGCCCGCTCCGTCTGCGTCCGCCCACCAATGAACCCCGTGCAGTTGGGTTCGCCGCAGTAGCACGGCTGCGGGTCGGCGCCGTAGCGGTCGACGTTGTAGTTGAACACGAGCTCCTCGCCGGCCTGGATCCGCCGTTCAGCAAAAATGCCCATGCGAAGCTTTTCGCCAACGACCCACTTGTCGACGTAGCAGTTGGGATTGCATGAGTGGTTGCAGAACCGGCCCAGGTTGCCCTTCTTCGTGGCGTCGACGAACTCGCCCTTGCTGAGCGACATGAAGTAGAAATGCTTGATCCCCTCTTCGTCATACTGCCGCATCCGCCGCCGGAACTGGCCCTCGTTGATGACTTCGCCTACGTACTCGAAGATGAACTGGTGCGGTCGCAGGTCGGTTTCGGCACGCAGACCGAATCCTTTCTTTTCCGTCTTGATTACCGCCACCGGGGCGTACTCTTTTCGCTGGAATCGTTGATTTTGACATTCCGGCCCACATCCGCAGTCACCCATGCATTCGATCTTCGTAGCGCGGTTGATACAGTCCGAGTCCTCTCCGCATGCGAGGTTTTTGCTGATGGACGGTTCTATTTGAGTTAGAACAGTTCATGTACAGAATTGAATGGTCCGGGAGAAAATGACAGGAAAGGGATACATCTCAAAAAGGTGTAGAGAGAGAGGCCGAATGGCGGTGTTATTGTGGTAGTGTTGCAAGAAGCAGGCATCCCCAAGAGACACGCGTCTCAAAGGTCACCACCAGGAGAAGTTGCTTACCCCATTCCTCAGCACAATCGCATTCCATCGCATGTTCCGTATATCCCATGTATTTGTTCGCATACGTGCAGGTATTCATCAGCTCGAAGGTCGCCTGGGCTTCGGCGGTGCTATCCGGAAGGTGGGAGAACAATTGCGGCGGGCGCGCAACCACCTTCTGCGAGGAACTTCGAGTCAACTTGGGAGGCTGACCGGGCTCCAGCTTGACGGTGATACTGCCGCCGACCTTCTCTTCCTCCATCGCCGTGTCTGGTTCCTGCTTGATCTCGGCGCCCGTTTTTTCGTCGTCGCCGTCATCTTCATCCTTGACAGGGGAGCGGGAGGAGGTTCGCGACGAGGGCTTGGGCCCATTTGCGGTAATCGGCGTGCTCGACAGCGCCGGCGATTGGGAGGCTACCTTGTCGAGGTCGTTATCCTTGATCACGGGTGTTTCGCCGGCGCCGTCTCCGCGAGACGAGGCGTCACCGTCGCCCGCGGCGGACGTGTTGGGGTCCAGCTTCATCGCGGTCACGGCATTGGCTACGGATTCTGACTGAGGGTCCGCGTAGTCATGAGTGGGCATGACGACACGGACAGGACGCGCTAGCTATAAGTACCGGTAGAGAAATGCGCCGCGAGGGAGGAGGAGGGCGCGTGGCGGCGTGGTGGGCTGGTGGTCGGAGATCGCGAGACAAATGGAATGGAGGATGGTGGGTTCAGGAAAGAGACACGGGGCGTGAGGAGGAGAACAGTAAGAGAGTGAGAGAGGAAGAAGAGGAGAGAGGGAGAAAAGGGTCTAAACGAGAGGAGAGAAAGAGAAGCGAAGAGAGGCGAGAAAGGAAAAGGAAAGGAAAGAGAGTTTACTGAATCCATTCAAGTCCAGGCGAAGTCCACGGATTTTCTCCCGCGGGCGCCAAGAAATATTCAGAACAGACATCGTCCTCTTGTGCAGTCCCCCGTGGATGGATCTCAGTGCATCACTATTAATTCATTGCGTATGGAATCTCTGCCTAATGATTGTTCTCGCGTTCAATCCTTCCCTCCGTGATGGCCATCGTCGCCATTATCCATCGATCATCCGCCGCGTTCAGCTTGCTTCCCTCCAGCACGAGGCAAATCGGAGAGAACCCGGTCCTTAAGCGAAGCATACCGTCATGTCCACCGGACCGTAGAGGCAAGAGTTGTCTCCTGAGAGTATTCGCGCGTACTTCATCGCTTTCCGGCGACGGGTTCACACCTCAACACCGTCACATCCGGGATTAGCCTAGGTAAGACCGCCATGGAGTAGTCCCTCGCCAAAGCCTTCAGCTCTTGGGGCTAGAGGGTACATTGTGTAGGAATGCAGAAAAAACTCCCATCCGGCCATGGCCGAGAACCGCGTGCGGGTGATATATACCTAGTCGTGGGAGTTAGTTCACGGTCAACGCTTGTGTAGACGGGGCCAGCTCCGTCCTCATCTCGTAAACTGGAATTCACCGGCCCGCCAACAACATCGTAGATAGGCGAAAGTCATCATCTTCGCACCAGTCAGTAGCTATTGGAGCTGGAAGAGAAAATCGACGAGGTCTGTTGCTGGAACCATCGATGAATGACGATGATGTCGATGTGGTCTGTCTGTCTCTAGTCCCAGTTCCCGTTCGGAGCCCAGATCTTGTTGTAACGCTCGCTTGGGAGATCTCGGTCGGGATGGGTGGTGGGGAGACAGTCGGTAGGGGACGTGGACCAGAACGAGCCGCAGGTAAATAACATGTGCATTGCATAAGTCGCAACGGCACCAAGAAGGCCTCTCGGCCAGTCAAGGCCCTCCCGAATCGTACCCTGGACCAAATCATAGGCCATGGATGAACCAAATCATCCAGACTAGTGTGCTAGTCCTGCAGCGTCTAGCTGGGATATATCAGATCGCAGCCCGCCGTCTCCGTTGGACGGGAAGGCCCGAGGGGAAGGCGAAAAGTGGTGATCAGGACCGCACACCGGACTCTGAATTGCGTATCAGTATATGTCCTCCATTGGATGACGGATGTTGTTCAAGAATGGGGAAGATGGGGTCGACGGGGACTGTTGAGATTGAAACCGGGAGAGACACGATAATAATTTCGTCTTGTCGATGCGGGTTGAAATTAAGCGACCACTTCGTAACGGAAAAATCCACGGACATTACGGCGCCCATCCGGTTGGTTTGATTCGCCGATTTTCCATTTTTTGATCGGTTGATCGATTTCCGTTATTTCCAATATCGAATTTCTGCTTTTGGTGTTTACCATTGGCCTCGGCCACGACGGAATTTCCCGTCCGGTTGACATGCAGGACGGGGGACAACCAGAGCCAATTATCCATTCAAGGCGTGCATGACCGGGTGTTGCTTCAGGGATGATATTTTATTACTACCAGTATACCCGGAGTGCTCTGGTAGACACATGTCTCCCTTAAGCACGGTCAGAGACCTCGAGACGGGCGAAGAAGAGTCAGCCGATGGATCGACATGGGAACAGGAACTGCACAAATTCCACGGAGTAAGTGCGTACTTTCGGCAATACTCCGTAGAGTCGAATAAGAGTGGATATCAAGTGGTGGTGCAGATGTATATTTGGATGATTGTCATGGAATAACGCACCGTCACTGGATGTACGGAGTATATCTCTACAGAGTAATGTAACGCATACTCCAGATCTCTCAGAATGCTCCTCTTTCCGGTAGAGAACGATCGATGAAGAACGACTTTACTCGAAAGGGCAGCTTCAGGAAGAGCGTACCATGGAAACGTACGGTAATCGCGGACGGGAATTCCCAGTTACAAGCGCGACGGGTACCTGAGACGGTGGGGCAGACACGATGCTCCGCCTGCCAAAAAGTCCCCGAGACTTTGCCCAAGGTACTGGGTACATCCCATCCAGACGGGTCAACATCCATTCCTAGATGTCTTGGATTTCACTGAAGGGCACGGGTCCTGTTCACCAGTATATGACTGATATGGTTGCTATATAATATGATAAGTAAATAAATAAAGAGAATAACCTAGAGTTACAGTTCCTTATCAAAGGACGCCTGTATACTGTACTCCGTACTCCATACTACTCCGTTGGTAGATGCCTGGGGCAGACTGGCACAGTCAGCTTCTTCCACCCAACTTCTCCTCCTCTCCAACTTTCTTTCCCCTTTTCTCCCCCCAATCCATCTCTTCGCTTCAACCACCACCCACTCATCCCCATCAAAAACCAAAACTCTAATCGGAAACGATAGGGCTCCAGCAAAAGTTGTCGATGGACCACTATCGCAGACTACCGTCCGACGGTTGATTCATCTCGGCGGGGCGTCCTGTCTCCTGCAGGCGGATGGTTCTCGTGCATGGACCACTCTCATCATCGATCGTCCTGCTACGACGCTGCCTACTGGCGACTGCCACTGCTAATAATACCTGTCCACCGCCCGACAGTCGACCCGTCAAATGAAAATCAGCGGCTACACGGACTAGTCCAACACTACGCACAACACCATGTCGTACTAGTCGGTTCACAAGCGCGGTGGTGGCATTAGTCTGTCTTCTCTGTGGGTGAAGAAAACCGGTCCCCTGCCGCTCCTCCTGTACAGTTCTCTCGCCTCCTCCACTCTCCTGAAAGGCTGACGCCATGGCGGATGGTCCCCTGTCAGCTCTTGCTTCTCCGTCCCCATCTCCGTCCCTCATTACCGGCACGCGTTACGAGGCATACTGGACAATCAGAAAAGGTGCGGTGTAGTACTTTCCAATTCTCCTCTGCACCGGACGATCCTATTGGTACGATCGTCATGGTTTTTGTCACCTTCTTTATCTTACACCACTTTTATTCCCTTGAGTCATCCTCAGTCGATTTGATTCGACGTGCCACATGACTTGTACAGAGTACTCCGCATTGATTGGCCTGGCTCATCATGCTCAACACAAAATGATTCTCACCTCCGATCTCCGATCATGTCCACAGCAACCAAGAAGAGAACGCAAGAATTAACAAGACGGAAAGTTGGGCTGACGGCCGGTCCTCCCGAGATCATCCTTGCGGTCTTCGCTTCAGGGCTTTCCAACCGCGGAGTACTACCTAGGTCCTCCGTACTAACCAGGTAAACAGCGGGATCCATCTGGGTATTTACCCAGCCTCCAGGATTTTTTTTTTTTTTTGATTTTTCTTACACTCACCTCGTCTGCGCCTAATAATGCGGAGCCCTCAACCCCACTCTGCGGTTATCAACCGTCTCCGCCGCCCTCCATTGTCTGCCAGTCATCGCTGGGTGCATTCCCGCTATCGTCAATAGGGCCACTGCATGTCTTTGCATTTACTGTAACCGTACATAATACGGAATACACACGCCTCAGGGCGCGGGTATGATGGGCTCTTGTCGGGATGGATCGACCACGCTACCCTATCCGGGAGCCAGCCCCGAACCTGGCCCTTGAAGCTTCACTTCCTGAGAAACACATCAATTGGCGTCCATTGACCCAACGTCTTGGGGCGCCTGTGTCCGCCTATCAACATGGCTCGGCCGTCCCATGATATTCGATGGGAACACGGTGGTTCCCGTCAGAGGGTCCGATGCCCCCCTTTCAGAGGATTAATGACAGTCCAGTCCATCTAAGGCGGCAAGCGTCTCCCATGGCCTCCATGGGTTAAACTGTTATCCTTTTATTCAATTTTTTTTTTTTTTTTTTTTTTTCCCTCAAGCCAAAAATTCTCGATCTGATTCTCTTCCTTTCGTTATTAACCCGCCGTCTTGGACCTTGATTATCACATCAATTTTCTCCTTTTACTCTGTGGGTTCCATACGGAGCAGTCAGGGAACACAGCAGTAGGCCCAGGTTGTTGTTACATTGTTTCTTCAAGCCGGATCAACCTTGAACCTGTCCCCCCTGTTCCCTTCGTTTCTCGCATTGGTGTGTTTGTGCTAGTCCTTCCTGTTCCTTAACCCCTCCTGCTTCTCGCGTGGGCCTCATTCGGACGATCCAGAGCTAATGTGCCCCTCCCTAAAGAAGGTGTTGTTTGCCTCTCCACGATCCTTCTTCCTTGCGGAACTGCATTGACGCCTGGAGTCATCTGAAACCGCCCATTCTGAAACATCGTCGACTTTGATAGAACACACCCATTCGAACCCAGACTGGGTGATTCCTCACAATCCGATTCTGCTTCGTTGTATGGCCGCTCGACTTAGAGAGGAACCCCCATCGGACCACCAGTCCAGAGTCCCTGCAGCTTCCCTCTGTCTAAGCGGACGGATGCTGGCCACATCTGCACTGGTCTGACCTACACTCCCGAACTAAAAGTCCGCCTGGCTAGAGAAGCAACTGTCACTCGTCTCCTGCATTGCCTTTCTCTTTCTTCTTCCCCCCTTTTCTTTCCGGGTGTCTTTTTTCCTATCATTCTGTTTGGTGGCATTATGTATCATTGAAGTACTGTATTGGAGAGGTTAATTCGATCTCCAGCAACGTTCTCTTATACCTTGCATTGTTCAGTCAATTTCTGTTCATTAAATCCTGTTGTCACTTTTTCCCCTCTTGTCTATCGATCTTGAAATCAGTCTCTTCCCCAAATCTTCTTGGCGTGGCTCTTGTGCATGATCAGCCACCAGTCTGGAAGTACACAACCAGCTTCGCATCCATCTTTACAGGTCTCTTTTCCACGTCCTCACTGGCCCTCTCGTTGGTTTCTTCCCCTCCTTTTTTCTTCTTAGAAAGAGGGCCTTTGATGTTTCTTTTTCTTGAGAGCCAACATCCAATGATTGCTGCCGTTTTCAAGTGCACGACAAATCCTCTAGTGTTGTGTGCGCCATTTCCCGGCGTCGCTTGTTGTGTCGCTGGCCCATTTTCCGATTGATATCTGAGCAACCACGTGTTTTATACACGGTTTTTGACGCATCGTTCCGTTTGGGAGGCTCCGTGGAATTTTCCAGTTTACACTTGTTTTTACTGTTTATTTCCTGCGTGACGACAATTTTGGTGTTGGTCTTGCCTGGTACCTCTTCCATTTCACACTATTGTCGCGTGACGCGTCGCTTTCCATACTCCCATCATCACGCTGATTCTGAATTCGTTCACTGTGGAGGGAGGCCCATCGCTCTCGCTTCCATGCTGTGCTGGATATGTCGAATCCACCGGATAGGCCATGGACTGAGGAGGAGAAGGTAAGCAAGACGCGCTGATTTCAAGTAACGTGACCATATATCAGACATGCTCCGGCGTCGCTTCGATCGCAGGATTCAACAGCTAACGCGCTCACTGTCCAGTATACACTACTCACAGAGATATTGAAGAAAGCTGGGATTCCGTCCAGCCATCTTGTGAGAATCGTTCGAGACTTCAGTATCTCCCCAAGCTGGGCAGATATACCCCTCCCACCAGGTACAGATCTACCAGCGCCTCTTGTCCGTTGATTCCGGTAGCTTCAGCAGACAAGCATCTTACCGGACACTTCGGATGAACAGGATCCTTGACTTGGCTTGCTAATCCAGTTTCCCCAGGCCGTTCCCTCAATTCCTGTAAGATGGCGTTTTATAACATGTGCCAACAATTACCGGTCAACCCAAGTGTGCCATCGTTTCCAGCAGGGCGCCATGAACCATCCGTCCCCTCAGCTACTCCAGTGGATAGTGGTGCCATGCGAAAACGGCCTCTATTTCCGGCAGACAAACCGATTTTTGCCCCGCGCGCGATCCAGCCTCGTCCAGCCGCCAGTACCGCTTCGTTCAGCAGCGAGAGCGGCGCGTCAACACTTCTATCCCCTGGGTCCGAAAGCCTGAATGCCCGGGGCGAACCACCACGGAAGCGAGGTCGACCAAGCAAGGCGGAGTCCGAGCGACGGAAAGCAGCTGCTGAAGCACGGGGAGAGCCCTATCCACTCCCGAGAAGATCCGGCTCGAACAAGACGAAAGGCCCCTCCACGCCAGCCAGTCCCTCGACTACCGATCCTATGAATCCGTCGCTTGCGCCCCAAGCCATCACCCCGAGACCTCCTCCCCCCAACATACCACAGCCCGAACTACGCTACGCCCCCCCTCAGCCGACGAGACCACCGGGACTCATGTCGTCGAATGACGACGACCGAGCGCGTGACATACATAGTCGTGAACTAGGGCCGACGTTGAGGGAGCTTCCGATGCCAGCCGAGATGAGACAGACCCTCCCCTCGCCGCAGGCCCTGCAGTTAGGCCATCGGGAAACGATTGCGCGGATGGATCAGGGAGAACGGCCCTACGACCTGCATCCCCAGGAGAGGATGTCCCTTGTGGCCGACAGCCGCAGATCGCTCCTTCTTCCTACCAGTGGACGACCAAATGAACCCCCAGGATCAACACCGGACATTGCTTTGCGCAACCCAGTCGACAAACGACCTGAATGACAAGCCGATTTTCTTCCTTTTTTCGCAAAATAATCGCCGACTGTTTATACATTGAAAGCTATTGAGACACGATGAATGAATGAACCGTCCCATCGACCACGAGCGATAGATAGCATTGATTGATTCGACGAACCCCCCCCCCCCCCCCCCCCCCCCCCCCCCCCACCAGCCCCCAACACAGTTCTCATTCGAGATGCCTTACCATAAGAGAAATCCACGAGCTACGCATCTGACATGCAGCGTTTGACCTCTTCTTCTCTTTCTTTGTTTCCTATTCTTGACACCAATTATCCTACCATTTCTTTTGATTCCTGCAGAGTGGTCGCGTTGACGAATTTGATTGCTCATATTCGGCGGCAATCTCTTAATTTGATGTATCGGAGTTGAACGCCGCCAACAGCGGGCCTGATGAATTGGACACATCCCGATTTGCTCCATTGCGCATGCGCTTTATGATATATGACATGTTGGAGCGACGAGCAAATAGAGGTATCATACCGGGTCGACACGATTCCATGGTCTGACGTCGAGTTTCACTCCTGGTTGCTGATATCGTCGCTTCCCCGACAATGAACATGAGTTTGCATACGGTCTTTTCCATCTCTTGAACATTACCGTGCTTTTTGTGGATTTCCTTCCTCTTCGCGTTCTCTCCGTTCTGTCTGCTATTTCCTATGCACTCTGTACGGAACTAGACGTTAATACTCCGAGTATGTACTATTACTAATTAGTCACGATTCATCTGGCGTGGTGTATGTACAGGTTTAATTAGCTCTTTACAGAGCGAATGCTATGCCAACTAATCTGATCTCAAGTCATGATGCTGAACAGAGGTTTCGAGAAAGCCAGGTATATGTGGTGCTTGCGCCCTTGTAAATTCATTACATGACTGCATACACGCCCCATTGCTGTCGCGCAGACGTCCGGCCCATGACCCGCGCATGTGGCTGCTACCTGGGAACAGGTCACGCACCTCGACTACCTCGCACCCGACCGAGGAGGGACCGCAATCTGGCTTTGGAGCTCTCCGGAGGCGAAGCGTTGGCGGATGTAGGACCTGTCGTCGCCTGCGCGGAGGATCCTACTGCCGGCTCCGAGACGGGGCCGGATGACGTGGCTGGGGAAGACGACTCCTGGGCCATTTGAGCGCTTATGCCGCCAATTGCGGAACGTGCACTTTCCACCGAGGGGACGGAGATCTTCTTCCCGACGTCCGAGACTGTGCCTGGTGCGCTGTCTTCGACCAGTTTCATCACGTCGTCTTTTCCGTCGACCCGACGGGTGAGATACACCTTGGGTAGAGTACCCTGCCGGGGTAGACTGCGCGTCCGGATGCGCTCGATTTCCTTCCGATACGCGGTCTCGTAGATGTCAAAGTCAGCAGCGCCAGGGGACTCGCTGACGATGGGGGCGGCCTCCATGTCGGCCGGCTCATCAGACGACAGCATATCGGGCTCGTCGTAGATGATGTCCGTAGCGTTATTCGAGTTGTCGGCTTCCGCAGAGAGTGACCCGGTGTAGGTCGAAGGCCCAATGTACAGGAAAGGGTACTCTTCTTCCAGGGGATCCCGAGCATGGCCGCGCGTTCCCTCGACGCTGCGCTTTGTCGTCGCGGAACTTGCTCGGGAGAGCGGGATGCCGGGAGAAGGTGAAAGGGGCATGGCTGGCTTTTGGACGTCGTCAATGGACCCTTCCCGGATTTTCTGGCTGCGTATGGAGCCCGAGTCCTTGCGCTCCGGGTAGATGGGGGATGGTCTTGCGGTAGATTGCTCATGATCTGTTCCCGGCCAGGGAAGCCTTTCGCGCGACACGTCATGATACCCTTTCAGAACATTATCCCGCTCCCTGGCTCTTCTGTTATACATGTTCAGGCTGTGGCTCTTGTTGGCGATCGAAATATCCGCGCCTGAGAAGCTCTCGTCTGGTTCCATCGCCTGCGGCGGCTCGACAAAGTGGGTTTCATATTCTTGTCCCAGGATACTTTGCATGGGCGGGTCGGCTTTGTTAGGATCAAGAAGTCTCTTGAAATTCTTCACGGCTTTCATCTGATAACCCATAAGCTCGCTCCTTTGCAAGGGTGAGTAGGGGACGCCCGACTTACCACTGCTAGCACATGGCCAATATTCGTGGTGATGGCTGTATTCATTTCCTCCTCCGTCGGTGGCTCGACGATATCTGCTGTATTCTCGCTTTCTGGTAACAGAGGGTCTAGTCCATCCTTTGTCACCCAAGGGTGCGCCTGTGTTTCTTTCCATAAGCGACGGTAACACCAAGGCTTTCCGTACGGGCACTTACTCGTAGTTCAGCCATCGTGATCCGCTTGTTTGGGTCCTTCTCCAGGATACGACTCATGAGATCTCTGAAGTTCTCGTCGGTCTCACCTTCGCAAACAACGGGATCGTTCTTGATCGCCTCGTACAACTCGAAGATGCTCTGCTTCTCAAAAGGCAGTTTTCCATACCGAAGACAGAATAGCGTAACACCCATCGACCAGATATCGGCCGCCTTCCCCGAAACATCTCCATGTTTCACGACACACAGCTCGGGCGGGAGGAAAGCCGGCGACCCGGCCGATTTGGCAGTGAACATGTCCGAATCTTTCTCGAACATCTCCGACACTCCAAAGTCGACCACTTTCAAGACATCGTCGCTTGTCACCAGGCAATTATCCGGTTTTATATCGCGGTGAACGATCCCTTGGGCGTGCAAATATTCAATGCCCAGGATGAGATCTCGAAACCAGCAGCGGCAGAGCTCGTCTTCGTAAGGGTCCGCACGCTCTTCGAGTCCGACCTTCATGACTACACCCTTTTTACACATTTCCATGACCATGTAGAGCGAGTCCTCTGTCGGGTCATCCAGCACCTCTATTAAAGAGACGAGGTTGTTGTGATGCAGTTTCTTCATGATGGCAATCTCCTCTTTGATGAGGTAGAGGGCATTCCCCCTCTGATCATCTTCGCAGCGATGAAGGGGCGAGTTGAACCCCTCTGACGAGCGCTTGGGGCCTCGAGGCCTCCGCAAAAGATGAGACTGGGCCCGTTTTCTGAGCCGGGCCTTGGAAAATTCTTTCACGGCCTGGTGATATGCGGTCACCGTTAGCATGTCCCCAGCATTGACCGGTGTGTCAAGCATACATATTCCCTCCCGAATTGGTCTGTCGCTAAGTGTACTGCACCAAACGACCCTCGACCAATCTCTTGTTTGATAATATACTGATTGATCCTGTGTTCTGCGGTGCCATCGTCCTGACTCGTAGTGTATTCGGAACGAGCATTGAGTGTTTCCTATCCAAGTCAGTCAGGAGACAACGAAATATACCAAGGAGTGACTATTCAGTTCGTCCTTGATTTATTGGTACAGGGTATGTGGAAGACAACCTTCACGGGACGTCTAGCTATTGGGTCCCTGCGATGATGCCGTGAAGGGCTGTCGTACGAGGGCATCGATCTGGATACGCCACGTGGTTTAGTCTAACCGATCGAAACAGTCATGGTCTATGAAGAAACCACTCACGCATAACGCGCCGGACGGGGGCGTGGAACGCCGGAGCGGCCACCGGAATATTGACTAGGATCCTGCAAGGGAAGGTTGGCATCGTCGGTGGCCATTGAACGTTGTGCCTGAGGGAGAGAAGCAAGGCGACTTCCCCAAGAGATCAGATGCGAGACGGCTGTGTTCTGTTTGGTGGAATGGTCTGGAGTTCGGCACAGGAGAGTTGAACAGAATCTGGATGCCTACGGCGAATGTGGGGGAGAGGGGGGGGGGGGGGTGGTTTAATGTCGACGATGAAGAACAGTGAGATAAGCCCAGCGATGAAGAGGGGTCGCGGGGTGTTTCGTGGGAGAACAGAAGATCTTCTCTTCACTGCTTCAAAGAACTGGTGCGTTGGGGGAACGAAGAAGAGTCTCACGAGAGGGGGAGAGAGGAAGAAAAGAAATACGACGACAAAAGTCCGACTGTTGATCCATTTGAAGCATGATTGATTATTCTTCTTTGGGATAACCCGATCGGATCCTCAGGCACCCAGACGGATTACTGATGCGGATTCCTGAGGAATCCGCGGATCGGGGTTGGGTTGTTATCGATAACGGCTGATCTCACCGCCCACGAGCCCATCCCCGATCGCTAGACGAGTCTAATTCAACGCTGAAGGTCCAAACATCAGAACAACATCCCGCCCTCTAGTCCCCTCCAGATCCACGGTGCCAGCCAAGTCGACTCAATCGCCTCTTTTGTCGTCTCACAATGGTCGTCTACTCCTTTTACATCTTTGACCGCCATGGTACACCCCCCAAACTCCTTTAATGTAAATCAGGGGTTCGTTACTGACCATGGTTCTCCTACGTTCTCCAGCGGAGTGTATCTACAAGCGTCGCTGGCTTCCTCGTCCTGCCTCCATCGCCGGCAAATCATCGCGTCCCACTTCAGAGATCCCGGGTCCTCAGGGTGGAATGCCGGCCGCCTTGGGGGAAACCGCTCGAACAACGGACGATGATGCCAAGTTGATATTCGGCACAGTATTCTCGCTGCGGAACATGGTACGCAAATTGGGAGGGGAGGATGACAGGTGAGGTTGCTTGATAGCTGTGATATAATAATGCGCGTCTAACGTATCCCTTTCCGCATCAGCTTCGTCACATATCGCACCAGCCAATACAAACTCCACTATTATGAGACGCCTACCAACATCAAGTTCGTCATGCTTACCGACGTGAAGAGTCCAAACATGCGGGTCGCCTTACAGCAGATTTACATCAATCTTTATGTTGAATACGGTGAGTTACCCTGGTCGGCCATCTCACGTTGCTGGCTGCTCACATTTGGTGATTAGTCGTGAAGAATCCCTTGTCTCCAACCGAGCACCCCGGTGGTGTAGGAGTAAACAATGAGCTTTTCGAAGAGTCTCTGGAGCAGTTTGTGGTATGCTGCCCATTCCCCCTTTTAACTATAGGGACTGCGTCTAATTAAATAACAGACTCGGGTACTGTCTTAACTTTTTTGACCGTTGACTCTCGCCGACTGGATTTGCGCCGGTGCACTCCGGTCCCGAATGTCATCATGATAACATTATACATATTACCCAGCGTGGACTTTGTGAGCGTCGGTTGCAAGCGGACCTGTCTCCTTCTTGAGGCGCAATATCAACACGCAAGCGCTAGAGGTATTGCCCCTCCCGGTATTCTTTATCCGGAAGAGGGGCCCTGAGAGGTGCCTGAAGTGTGAACATACAGGCGATGGACACCCAACCCTCAATGCCCCGCCATCTCCAGATTTCTCACAACGCCCGCGATGGAACCGCTGGAGTAATCCTACGTCCTCATTCACAGAATGAGTGTCTTTTGTCGGATGGGCGAAAATATCTAGGGTTGGCAAAGAGCTACATATTCGTGTCCGAGTGATGGCCACGATATACATGCATTGATGTATTGATGTGATATTACTGTACGAGGGCAAAATACATTTTCATCAGAGCGCATTATATCCACTTAACACCCAAGCAGCGTCCTTATCAGTAATAGCCACGACTGGACCTTCCCGACTGACCGGTCCGGACGACTTCAGGAATGTCATCTTCATCGGGACCTTCACTATACTGAGTGCTGCTTTGAGGCTTGGCGTGACGCAGACGATCACCACCGAGAATATTAGACCTGTCAATGGCTTCGTCCTCGTCCTCCGCTGGATACATGTTAGCAAGGTTTTCAAGATGATATAGATCGACGACGTACCTAGCTGCTGATCGGTGTTGGAGTACGGGGGTTGCATGGGATCCTCATAAGGCTGGTTATCCCCCTGCACCGGCATGTAGTTGCGCAGCCCAGAGCGGGTCTCATGGGCATAAGAGTTGTCGGAAACCCTGCCGGAGACCGGAGAGGGGTCGTTCTGGGCCTCATACTTGTCCTCAGCTTCTCTCTCGAAACGGTTCGACATTTTGGTGGAATTTGAGTAGATATCGATTTAAGAGGTGAATAATTGGTCTTTGGCCTCGGTGACTCGCTGGGGATTAAGTGCTATTTATGTGCTTTTGGACTTCATCTTGTGTGCTTGAGGTAAGGCTGACATACACCCATGTCAGTTCTATGTCACAGGGAAGATAAACACCAAGATTAAGTTTAGGTTCGGACGCAAGTCCGAAAATAAGTCATGGTCTGGCCCCAGGATCATGGTCGATGTTCTCACTACGATTTGGCTGGTGATGGCTTCTGATATCTGACTCGTTGAATTGAGCACTCGTGCAGTATGCTTGTAGAGAACACATAGATATGTTCATGATCCGAGCATAAGTGCAAGACAAGCCACTGTGTTTTCCTGACTGCAAAGCCATTGTACGAACCGTGAGAATTCGATCTATTATGTTCAGTTGGACGTGTTCTACTCTGCTGCTAGCAGCATGATCTGCCTTCAGTGGAGACCTTGACATGCGAATGGATCAGTCTGAAGTCATTTTGCCACATCGAATGAGGTTGACATTCGGGTGTTGATGACTATTATTGGATGGAACATGTAAACAGAGTGTTGTCCAATGAGATTGCATATTCACTTGCACGACAACCTTGGGACTTTGTACTCATCAGGGCTCCACATGAGTCGTGCTTCTACTATCTTATGCTGTCTTATCTGAACAGGGCTACGGGGTGGGTTGAAGAGAAGTGTTAACATATGCCGGTTTATAGGGGCCGGTACTGTAGGTACGTAAGCGAAGGTAGGGAGTTCAGTATACAGCGACAGAATGAAGCATTCCAACTATGTCATCATCGCTGTCATGCCACGGACAGTGGGATGTGCCCGGAGCGCATTGACACTCGAATATAGCAGAACATACAGAGTAGCTTTCGACAATCCTTCGTCTCCAATAGACATGATCATATCATCTTCTGCGATCCCACCTCCCTCCTCATCTGCGGACATCACCTGATTGATCGGTACCAGAAAAGGAGATCAGGGTTAGGGTCCGAGACACGGCTTAATCTGGTTCGGGAAAAACACAGGAGGATGGGGGAAGCTTGAACAGGACTAGCGTGATTTTATTCGCTCACAGACACTGGTGGAGCACACGGCTCCACTCGGGGCTGCTCTGTCAGCAAGTTAAGTCCTTGGGTGCCGAGCGTATCCTCTCCGTACCGATGGACACCTCTTAGTACGAGTATTTTGGTATGGAGAACGCACAAGGTATACCCCGTAGGTACGTACTCTGTAGGTTGTGGAAGTCGGGGTCGTGGTCCTGATCCTTCCAATTGACCCAATCAGTCAGGGTGCCGACATGAGAGCAACAATACCTAACAATGTTCCCTTCCTTCCTAGACCCCGCGGCCTCTTGTTTGTATGGAGTAAATAATGGCGAATGGGGGGTGGCTGACATGCAAAGCTTAATGAATTGCAATCAATTAATAATCTGGATGGAAGGACTTCCTTGAATTGAATCCAAGATTGCCATACCATCGTCTGATAGACCTGTCCAATTTACTGAATTGAATACGAAGCATATTCCCCGGTAAGTAGACAGCATTTTGAACATGTGAAGAGGCCTCCCAATTCAGCCCCGTCAGCCAGAGAAGCGCTGAACTTGGGATCATCTTCCAATCATTCCTCCATCCAGCACCATCTGAGGTTGAGTTGTCCGACTTGGCGGTCAAGAGGATCAGTCAACATACTCTTAGCCGGCGAATCAACCGATCAGGACATGGCTTGTCAACATCCCCTACCAATTCGATCCACTATCCTGGACATTCATCGGGGTCTCCCCAGACCAATCCAATAAATGAAAGGGGCCTAATTCATTAGGTCGTCCCGTTGTTGTAGCCCCTCGGAAGGGTGGCTCGTTGCTTTCCGAAATTACTGCATCGTTTGTTACGACTCCTCCTCTGGTGGTTCCTCTCTTTGACCAATTCCGACCTAGTGGTGCCCCTTCGTATGCCGACACATGCAGTTGGAACTAAGGTAGGCTTACAGCTGTCCCGTGTCGGACCATGGGAAGACCCCTGGAGATTGGACGGAATCACAACGCGAGCTGTTGATAAGAGCATGGATGAGAGATCCTCAGCAGTGTCCCGGGCATGAGAAAAAGAAAGCAAGCAAGCCACCTGCAGCGAGCGTGCATCCCGGAGGGGTTTAACTGCATCCACCCCCCCGATTAACTTATGGTCTGTACAGCAACTAAGACCGACTAGCGTAGTTACTGTGATACAAATTGTCATCGGAACGCCCCACCCCATGCAGCGTGGTAAGTAATTTCGGCGGAACCGTTTTCTTACTTCTCGTTTCTCTGCCGGATGATTGGCCTAAAAAATCCCTCGTGCAAACCGAAAGGCCGCCCATTTACGTCAATTGCAAAGGCCTGTCGAGGTGTCTGCACGCGATTCGGCCGCCTGCCGGATTGATCTCGCGTGGGAGAACAGACTCCAGCTGCCAAACACGACCACTCCTCCCTGCCGAAGCATCGTCCTGCATCCTATCTTGGTAGTCGATTTATCAATCGGTCTCCGCATTAACGCAAGGTTTGCGGTTCAAACTCGGGGCTGGGCATCGTCCTCCCACTGGTATTTGATTGGAACGATGCGCGCCCCCCTCTCCTTAGCTCTCGAAAGCGATTATCCGTGGCCGAGGTCTGCATTAGGCATCTGGATCTACACGGTTCCCATCCCACGTCACTTGGAAAGGGAGGAGCTTGGAATGGAAAATGGGGACCGGTGGATATACTCCTCGTCCTGAACGAGGGGGTGAAGGTCGAATCAACTGCACAAATGAAAGGCTGCATTTCACCATGCGTCGGTAGTTCGTAACCTGCACGTCGTGCCAACGCAGTGACCAAAAAGTGGCTCGAGACATACTTGTCCCGCATCACCATGATTGCTTGTTGGACGCTCGGGACGAGAGACAGGGGCCTGAGTCTACGGAGTAGGACGAAACATGGCCCCGGACTACAGTGTATACCAGTTTCTCAAGAGTGGTTAGCGCCTGCTAGCCTGTTCATCCTGATCCCTGACACCCGACGACCCCACGCAGAGCACAGCAGCAGTCCCAAAAGAGCTATGTGCATACTTCAAAGCTTCCTCGGTTGAGCGACTCATGATCTGGTCACGGACTCGGATACGAAAGAATGGAGACGGTGTTAGCTGGCGGAGATGAGGATACGCTCATCACATCGTTGCAGGCGATCTTTTCTCCGTTGACGTCGATATCCCGTTGATCTTGATCGATTGATTCGAGCACCTGGGTTTTCCTCTTGCTTGTCGCGCAGCGCATCAACCTCGACTCGGCTAGGGAACGCTCTACTGAAGTAGGCAAGCCGCCTCTTGGCCTAATCAAAGTAAGTTGTTTGGCTTTGCTACTGGAGAATCGCCGTGGCTTCGTAAACGCCATTCAGCCCCTCCCCGGACTCATCCACGACGAAATTGAGGCTAGACGAGAGGTAATTCAGACCGACTTGGTATGTTTTCTCATCCGGACTTGTCTCCATACAACAATCCAGAGAGAAGGATGGAGTGACTCGAACAACACAACTGGCCTGAAACATCACAGCTGTTGGGGTACGCCGTCTATGGGCCCATTTTTATCACTGGCAGATGATGTTCCGTCGTGGTCGATCCCCGAGCTACTGATCATCGGTTACCCCTCCAGTGGAATTCGTCGCTAAACCGTAGTGACCCCGTTTGTCCCTCATCTCCAGTCTGCTTCGGACTGTCCGTTGGCTACGACCCCTCTTCCGATCGCTGGAATGACGGAGGAAGAAGGGAGTGGAGAGCCACCACCCTCCTTCAACCCAGACGCCACAGTAGCGGCTAGTAGGGGGCAATACTAGGGAGTGTCCGGGCTTGATACATTCTCGAGTCATCCCGCCATCGACTGGCTGTCGTTGGTGCCGGTGCGGGGGCAAATCTCGGGTCACGGTGTTTCCCATATGATCCTGGGATTTGTAGATGCTGCACAGCCTCAATCTGACTAGACTTCCGATGCTCGGCTCGACCCCCTTCGAGCCTTTGATAACGTCATTGCTCACCTATGCGAGACGAGAATAACTGGAGAAGTATCGGGTCAACAATGACGAGTATGGAGGTCATCAGACTGAGACCTAACGAGTTTGTCAACGAAGAGGGGGCGATATACCGTGTACGTTACTGCGCATAGGATCTACTCCGGACTACTCTGATTCGAAACGGTGGGTAAAACAGTTTCCACAAACTGGGGCAGGTCTGATTCCGCTCTGCTGTTTGGGACTCCTAGGTACTAAGAGTACGGAGTGCTAGCTGTGAAGACGGAAGCAGACCCAGCATGTTCCAAGGATCTTCCACGATAATCTTACGGGCCATCGTACCGGAAATTTCACCGGGGGTCTGAATAATACGACCAGACCGCGCCACTCGACCAAGAAGTCCTTCTCTCAGTGTGTATGATCCAGTGATAGGTTTGCCTCGAATAGAGTCAGATCATGACCGATAAGATAGATCTGTGAAATTGAAAGTGGCGATCATCATCCCTCGGAAGGTTATCATGCAATTGCGTTTGCCGGTGAAAGTACTCGGAGGGTATTCTCTGGAGGGAGGTAGTAGTGGTAGTACCTCGACCTTTGGGATGGAGCATTCCAATGTGGCTGCATCCGTACCAGGCCATACGCTGACAATACCCAAACTGACATCCTGCGAACGGAGCACCATAGG
Organism: Aspergillus sp. MEXU 27854; assembly: GCA_019721355.1. NCBI lineage: Eukaryota > Fungi > Ascomycota > Eurotiomycetes > Eurotiales > Aspergillaceae > Aspergillus > Aspergillus sp. MEXU 27854. Next base: position 1,393,204 of record JAGMTT010000002.1, read on the forward strand.
AGGAGAGGTACAGAAACCAGGGAAAATCGCTTCCATTATTATTATTCTAATTATTACTCGATCCTGACAAACAAGAACAAGGGCTCCATCATTCTCTCCTGTTGCCTCCCTAAGCCGGTAATAGGAAAAGTCCCTCACTGGAGATTTGTAACCATCGCCGTCAGTCGTCTCCGTCAGACGGGGAAAAAGAAACGATCATAAAAAGAAAAAATGGGCTTTATCTATTTATCTTATTTATTTATTATCAATCTTTTTAATCCTTTATGTGATTTTATTTTTCTGTTGAACATCATTTGCAAGTAAAAGACTCGTACAGTAGAATTCCCACAAAAAAGGAGTATTAATGAAAATCCACCCTCCATACCTCATAGCGATAGTACCCGGTACCGACTGGCCGACACCTTATTATTTCAACCTCTCCTCCCCATAGGTAAGGAGGTAGGCAACGACCGTCTGTGACTCTTCCTTCTTCTTTCCATACCACCACCCTTTAATTCTTTATTATAAGATCTCCTAACCCCTGGGTAGCCTATCTGATCGGTGTTCTGTGTTCAAGAATACTTCATCTTTTCAACTACTCCGTACAACTACGGTGGAACTGGTCGAATTCCACAGCAACAGTGCAGCCTGGTTTTGTGGTTCTCCAGCGTAGTACCTAGCACAGTCCCATTTGGGCATTCCGTGCCTTGTTGCGCGGGCCCTTTTTTTTTTATTCTTTTTTTCACTCATTAATTTTTCCTTTTACTTTACGACCAATTTCTTCACCAATTTTTTCTTACGCCCTAACGGTCGTCCACCCGCCAAAGTCACTTTCGTCACTTTTCCCGTCCACCGTCGCCTCAGGCCACCGCCGGCCACCGCGGCCACCGCAACCTTTTTTTTTTGTCTCCCTCTCCCCCTTCTCCCTCTTTCTCTCTTTTCCTTCTTCCTCTTCTTTCATCCTTTTTATCTTCCACACGCTTCTCTTAGCTCTCTTCTGAGGCCTCCTCAGCTTCGTGCTGTAGGCATCTTCTACCTACTCAGTCGCGGAGGCTCCATCCGTTCCTCTTGTCCTCCGTGAACCTTTGACTCGACATTACCGCACATGACTCCGCAATCCGTTTCACCTGTACCTTCCCCAGTCTCCTCCGCAGCAACCTCTCAGATTTCCTTTGACCCTCGAGATGGAGAGCCTTCGGTAACACGAGCTCTTGCGGGCATGAATCTGTCCGCGGGGGACGGGGAGGCGCTCCCCACTCCCCCTCCGCCTGCGAAGTCCGCCAAACCAACCATGGCAAACCGTCTATCGCGCATGTTCTCCAGTACCGGAAAATCTACCCCAAAGGACTCGGATTCCCATCGCGACTTTTCCGACAGCAGTACCGACAGTGTGAAGCCCCCCACCAATGGCAGTGGCAAACAGTCCAAGCCGACATCTAAACCATCATCGAGAGCTCCGTCCCGACAGACTTCCACCAAAGAAGACGGGGAAAAGAAACCAAAGTCCGCCGGTGGCAAAGACCAGAAGGACGGCGCCGTCGTCCACAAGCGTTTTGAAGCCTTGCCCGAGAACTCGCACTGTCACCACCTTCGAAGCGCGCGGCGCCAGGAGAAACTGACCGACTTGCTCCGAGACATGCTCGGTGGCGGCAGAAAGAAGGAGGACCACGCGGATGATCAGCAACTGTCGCTGATGTCCACATGGATCGACCAGTTCAAAAATGAACGCGACAAGTTGGCAGCCGACAAGAAAGGCGGCCCCAACGCCACCGCGTCCCTGGTCGACAAGTACGGCAAATGCCAGGAAATCGTGGGACGTGGTGCGTTTGGTATCGTCCGCATCTCCCACAAAGTTGACCCCAAAGACTCCAGGGTGGAGCAGCTGTACGCCGTCAAGGAGTTCCGCCGTCGTCCCCAGGAGACCACCAAGAAGTATCAGAAGCGGCTGACGTCCGAATTCTGTATCTCCTCATCCCTTCGCCACCCGAATGTCATTCATACCTTGGATCTACTGCAGGATGCCAAGGGCGACTACTGTGAAGTCATGGAATACTGTGCAGGCGGTGACCTCTACACCCTTGTGCTGGCTGCAGGAAAGCTGGAGGTTGCCGAAGCCGATTGTTTCTTCAAGCAACTGATGCGGGGCGTGGAATACATGCATGAGATGGGCGTCGCTCATCGCGACCTCAAGCCCGAGAATCTCCTTTTGACTACCCATGGGGCCCTCAAAATCACAGACTTTGGAAACGGCGAGTGTTTCCGTATGGCCTGGGAAAAGGAAGCCCACATGACGGCTGGTCTCTGCGGTTCTGCCCCGTATATTGCGCCCGAGGAGTACGTTGAGAGAGAATTCGATCCCAGGGCGGTTGATATCTGGGCAACTGGTGTCATTTACATGGCCATGAGAACGGGAAGACATCTATGGAGAGTCGCCCGCAAGGACGAGGATGAGTTCTACCAACGGTATCTCGAGGGACGGAAGCATGAGGATGGATACGCTCCCATTGAGACCTTGCATCGGGTAAGAACCGGTCCCATCTGTGATGCAAGGACTTGCGCTTACAAACCACGTCAGGCTCGTTGTCGCAACGTGATCTACTCGATTCTCGATCCTAACCCTTCACGCCGGATCAATGCCTCGCAGGTTCTCAAATCCGAATGGGTTCGCGAGATCAAGCTGTGCAAGGCTGGCGAGGAAGGGTTCTGATTGGCAAGATAACCCTTTGCCCCTGTGGCTTGTGTTGCAGACGATGAACGCCTTGGTGGGAAAACATGGTCTCGGCGGGTTCTGTTCTTACATTTGGTCCGGACTGTGTGTTTCCCTCGGTGGTCTGCTCTTGTGTTCCATACCTGTGACAAGAAAGACCGGGTGGTTCCTGTGTTTCCTCCGTATACCATTGGCAGGATCCAGTACTTCCTCGATGTTTATAGAAGGAGGTACTTTTACGTTTTTATCTGTTTTCCGTTATACCGGCGCATGTGTCAGGCCTTTCTTTTTGCACGCTTATTAGCTTATGGCCTTAGTTTTGGTCGTCATGTTTTTCATGCCAATGCAACGAACAGTCATGACCTTGATATTTTTTTTCCTTTCACGTTCTTGTTCTTCTTTCTTTACTAACTTGACTATCTTTTCGTGCAGCGATTGGAATATCTTCCTTTCCTTTCTTGCTTTGGGACGGCTTTATGTTCTTTTGTTATGATTCATGTGTGACAATCATGCATTTCTTTCATACGGACCAAGTTGATCTAGGATGGGTGGTTCGTTTATGGTGTTTTTGCGACCTTCTATGGATTCATGTCTTTCAGGCGTTCTGCATGGTTCCGGTCTTCTATCATACACGGGATGTACATTTACCGTTCGGATACCCTAATTTGTTCAAATTTGACTCTCGTCGCCTTGACCTACTGGGAAGATTCAAAATGACCATATTCTTTGTCAACAAGCAGACTGCACCACCGTCCTTTCGAGTCCTTCTGGGCTGTAGAAGGACCCGGCCATCCTCGGTTATGCTACCTTACACTGCATGATGTTTGGATACTGGCGGCTGGACTCGGGATCATCTATGTCATCATGGCAGTATCTTATGACTGAGATCGTCCCGGCCGCGATTTATACTATGACTTCATTTCGGTCGATCGTCCCGCTTTGACCATCATGATCCGGTAAATAGTCTTCGTGGTATACAACCGCATAACGGCTTTATTCGATGAGATTCATGTGACGTTTTAAGGACCATTCCTATCCAACTCCTTTCCTTTGACATTCCTGTGTCGGCGTCAGCCCATTTCGGCAGAGGGTTCGTGGAACATTCCCTACTGACTACATATCTACTCAACTGTAGGGATGGTTACACATCCCGAATTTCCAGCACATTGATAAGCTTACTTGTACGATTGGCTGTCAGGCTGCTGTACGGATATACACCGGAGTATGCACATAACGTCCAGGACGGCCGGGATGCGCGAGGCATGCATTACTGATGATTCTCGATGCATTCTCCAAATACCTCCTCAAACCCCAATAGGCGATCCGCGAGGCCTTGCTCGTCACCCAGATCGCCTTACATGAATGAATCCAGACCGGCGGCCAAGACGAAGACCCATTGCGCTGAGTTCTGCTCCACTTTCACGCCCTCTGCACCGCTGCACCGAGCCCAGGTATCCTCAGCTGTTCCTTACCGACTGATTAGTTGTCTAGATCCATACTCCGGTCTACGGAGTACAGTCGGCTATGAGATGGATAGAAGACGGCCTCGCGCAAATCAGATCAAGCTTAGGTGAGGCCGGCGTGGCTGTTGGGGATCAGTGGGACCGCCTGGTAATGATGTGGTGATGCCTAGGCGCCACTGTCTTGCATTGGGGCGGTGGTGGAAGATCTTGGCAGTCCGACCTGCATGCACGTCTTCATGCTCTGGGGTGGAGAAATCCGCCAGGCAGCACCATTAAGACCGGGTTTTCGGCGGTCGAAACATGTACGGAAAGAAAGAGGTCCTTCGTCCCATGCACGCACGGCATATGCTGGGACTTGTAGGATGTGTTCTTGGCAGTGCCGACGTTGTGTGGGCTGAAAGGAGATCATGCAGAGTTGTTCTGGAATTCCTTGTTCAACCCTATGCGAGGGGTAAGGGAATGTGAGGGTCCAACGGGCTGGATGTGAGAACGGAGTGAAAGTGAGCGGAAGTGCAGTGTTGCATTGGTACAGTAGTAGATGTGTTCTGCACGCATTGGAAGCTACTCCGGCCGGATGGTCAATGTTGTCTAGAACTCCAGGCGCATCCAGACTCACACAACAGGCAATCCAGACCAATCTTTCGCATGTATCTTTGTCAAGTCAGGTTCGAGGCTCGGGGACAGCCGGCCGAGCAGTTGTGTGAAGGTCGGAGTCCGGCATTACGGAGTAGACGAGTGTTGGTCTGGATTGGGATTCCTAACCAACTGTTGGTGTAATCCGCCTAGTTACGTATAGTTTTTATGTCAATTCCTGAGTTTGTGGTAATGGGGACTTTGTCATGGTATCTTTGTCTGTTTGATAAGCCTCCCATTCGACGATATTTTGGGGATCTTCAAGTCATTGTAGATGATCATGGACAGGATTACCACGAGGACAGTCGAACCTCGTGTCATCCCGTTGTCCTTCAGGTTCATTCGTTTCTTGACCTGTAAACTCCCTCTACGCTGAAATCTCCTAGATCATCCCCGTACCTGTCAGTGTCGTCATGTCTGATTCTGGACGATCCGGCTTGATATCTATGACGTAAGAAAGAGACCTACCTACTAGGTGGTGTAATATAAATACCGGTAATCAATACCACTGGCCGACTGTTCTGGACTGATACGGTCACGCCTGGTAATTACATGCTGACTCCATAGCCACACCCGACACAGCCACTGCTCACTCATCATCATCCCGCATCGGGCATCTGGAATCTCATCCATCAATCCACTCAGCCCTGCGACAGTCCTCTGGTTCCTGGTCCCTTTCTTCCCCCATCGAGTCGCATTACCTTTGTGTACAACATATTGTATACTCTGAAATCATTTGCATTAGTCCACTCAACTCTCCGCCTATACCTTCGACCCTCTGCCGGATTGATCTGTATCGGTTCTGCCTGCCGTCAACCGCCATCATGTCTTGGGCAGGTACGCACCACCTTACCTCTCTCACGCACCGATACCTCCAGTTACTGACATGGTGTCTCGTCTGGTAGGGTTCAAGAAGAATGTCAATCGCGCCACGACACAGGTGATGATGAAGACGGGTATGTAGTCGTACCCCGCTACCATGTTCCAGAGTCCACGACACCCTCCGTCAACCGCCGTTGCTTATGGCGAACATTAGTTGGAGAACAATGGCGACTGACACGATTGGCTTGCAGGGCACGTGGAGAGGACGAACGATCGTGACTACGAAATCGAAGAGCGGTACGTACTCCCATATCCGACAGCGGTGACTCCAGAGATCGACGACTGATGATTGCCTCTACCAGACGGTACCGCACAATGGAAGCCGCGGCCAACAGACTGCAGAAAGAAGCCAAGGGCTATCTGGACTCGCTACGAGGTGGGTTCATCTCGCGGAGATTAATGCCGAAGGAGCAGAGACTAACCCGACTGGTCAATAGCGATGACCGCCTCGCAAATGAGGATCGCGGAGACGATAGATGCGTTCTACGGTGACGCTGGAACACGAGATGGCGTGAGCAGAAGCTACAAGCAGGCCGTGGAGGATCTGGATGCCGAGACCATCAAAGCGCTGGATGGCCCCTACAGGTGAGGTACCCGGGGATCCCCCACATGGGCGTCAATTAATGCATCGAGTAGAACGACCGTCCTGGACCCGATCTCCCGGTTCTGCGCCTACTTCCCTGATATCAACGAGTGCATTAAGAAGCGCAATCACAAGTTGCTCGACTACGACGCGATGCGCGCCAAGGTGAAGAGGCTGGTCGAGAAGCCGGACAAGGACGCCACCAAGCTCCCCCGCGCGGAGCGTGAGACGGAAATGGCCAAGCAGGCATACGAGCAACTCAACGAGCAGCTCTTCACCGAACTTCCCCAGCTGATCGACTTGCGGGTGCCGTATCTCGACCCCAGTTTCGAGGCCCTGGTGAAGATCCAGCTGCGGTTCTGCGCGGAGGCGTATTCTCGTATGGCTCAGGTACAGCAGTATCTGGATGCGGAGACCAGAGACCAGTATGCTCGGGGCGACCTGGATAACCGGGTGGAGGAGGTGTTGCAGGAGATTCGGGACTTGAGCATAGCGGGGACTGTTTAGGTGGTCGATTTCTTTGCTGTGTTTTCCGTGTTGAGTCTGGCAAGATGCGACACTTAGCGCTTTCTTTGTTTACCCGTATTCGTTGTATTAGGAGGTATTGCATGTGTTCGGTGAACGGTCCCTACAAGATTCATTTCGTCCTGGCGTATACATGTACGAGAGTGGACGACTGTCCATGGCTTAGGCCCGTGTGGCATTGAGCTCATTCAAGTGAAATAGAACACATTGCTGGGGTATCTGTCTACATACATATACACATCTATTGTACAATATCAACAGCGGGGAAATATGTCCGCCAGTACGCAACCAATCTACGTGCGCTTAACAGGCTCCGATTCGCGATACAGCTCATCCTCCAGGATGTCCAACACCGGCCCGACGGCCGCACGCACCGCCGCCAGCTCCCGCGGGTTCATCTCAGTGAGGACGTAATCGGCGACGCTACCTTTCTCGCGCGAGTCCGGCCGACCGATGCCGACCCCGATGCGCACGACAGAGAGACCGCCGTGCGGCTGGCGCGGCGGATACAGCTTCTTCGCATTCAACTGCTCCATGACGCTGATGAGGCCGCGGTGGCCGCGCAGACTGGCGGACTCGGGCCCGCCGCGCTTCATGCGCACCTTGCCCAGCGGCGCCTCCAGCTCGTCGTGGAGAATGACCAGGGTCGGCTCGAACTGCCGCAGGGTGCGCGGGTCGACGCCGCGACGCTCCCGCTTCTGCTCCTGTTCCTGTTGGTGCTGGTACTGCTGCAGGACCCGCACGTGCCCTGGTTGCACGACGCGCTCGAGGAGGTCAGACTGCGCGGTGGACATCCAGCGCTGCAGCTCGCGGACGAGTTTCCGCCCCGACACGTTCATCAGCGACGGGCTGTGCCAGGTTTCGTAGAAGAGGGGCTTGTCGGCGGGGGTGCGCCCCGCGGCGGCGGCGGAGGCCACCAGGGGACAGCGCGGGAGGAGATGCGGGATCAGGGCATCGAGGAGGAGGTGGCCGGCGCTGTGGCGGGTGGTACGATACGGACGGGGGTTTCCGATGGAGGCGATGAAAAGGAAGCGACGGGGGGTTTTGAGGGTAGTAGCTGTAGCGGTGGCGGTGGTCGCCATGGAGGGCGACGTTGATTGATATCACGAGATGGCGATGTACCTACAGAAGTTCGAGTACAGAGTACTTTTTTTCGGATTGAGAGTGAACGGTCATTGGTTGGGATTAGTCATCGGTTCGAAAGTGGAAAATTGTCAATAAGCGTCATCGAGCACATTCAGCACAGCGGTGGTGTAAGGGTCACTCGTTGACCGCCAATTCCTCTCCCAGTATCCAATCCCTTTATGATCCTGACCATGGGAGTTCCTACGGGAGATCGTCATTTGCACTGCGGGGACTGCGCCCAAGACCGTGAGTCAGACCAAGATTGGGCAGAGATGCTCTGCTGAAGGATGATGGCGATCAACGCTTCGATCGAGCCGTCCGTGGATTGCGTGGACCGCGAGGTTGGCGGCCTCTTCGTTGCCTGAAGAGATGTGTCTGATGCTTTGAGTTTCTCCCGGCTTGACTTGATGAATCGGACGATATCTACGATGTACTCCATACTTGAACCTCATTATCCCCCCTCGGTGGAGGACAATTCCAAATCCTCCACAGAGTCATGACACCTCCCAGCCATTCCGCATCGTCCGTGATCCGTCGCATCCCAGACCGTCCAACTCCACCGTTCAAATTTCCCGGAGCAATTAGCCTTGCAGGTCCTTACTGGACCCGGCAAAGTGTTTGCTGGGACCACTCGCGCGGTGCCCACTCAAAGAACCCAGTCGCGCGGGACTACCTACAGAGTACACGAGAGACTTTCCGGGAACTGATGCCACAACGCCACACTCCCAAATTAAAAAAGAAAATTGACACTGGAGCCAGTGGGAGGGTTCTCGGAAGAATTGGGGTTACCCAGTACCAAGGAACGACGGCCGCGTTGTCCCCCAGCTCTGGGTTCCCTTGCCGACCAGCGGCTGCAAGACGATGCGAACGATGGCCCTGTCCTGATGACTCTCTGCCCAACCGACTCCAAGAGGAGATCGCAAGCAAGAGATGGCTTCCAGGATCCCCATGCGAGGGCAACTTGGCTGCATCCCAGTGGGTCACCGCCCTCACGTCTCCCCCTGCGACCAACGCGGTTCGTCCCTTTGCGCTGGGTCCTGATGCCAGTGCGCCGACAGGACTAGGTCCTAACTAACTGCTCGAACTAAAGACTAGCCATCAAACTACGCTGTGTCGGACTGGCCGTTCGGTTCCAGCTGATCTGACCACCCAGTTTGCATCCCCTCTCTCCCCCTTTGCGCCAATCTACCGGTGCATGGCGCACGCCCAAAGCCCGAACTAAACTATTTCCCTCTGACACCACCTCATTGACACCGACAGCTCCATCGCCCTCGTTTCACCTTTTCCCGCCTAGCCTCCTGGACGAGGAAATATCCTCTTTTCTTTTTCATTCTTCTTCGTGCCTTCTCTCGTTCGGATTCTTTGTGGTCATTGCGGTTCTTAATTTATTCGGTTCTCCTTTTTCCCGTTTCTTTGGTCTCGTCGGAAGGATGCAGGCTCCCTCTCACGCGTGTCAGTAAAACCTACCAGATACCAGGGACCCTGATTGTTCCTACCGCCGCCCGACTATATCTGCCGGCTAGATCGCATCCACGGGACATTCGCCCGGACCAAAGATCCGTCGTCCTCGCATCGGTGGTGGAGGGCAAGTCAATACCAACCTACCACCGCTACATACACCACTGTCGTTTCCGCCATTTTTCCAGCTTCGTCATGTCATGGACGAAACCGTCATTCATCCGTCAGAAAAGGGCCTCGCCCCCGCCATGGAGGTGGACGATGCCGTGCGAACCGATCCTCGCTGGCCTCCCGGCGCTGAGCCGGACGGCGAGTCAGACGAATCCGACTCGGACGATCTGTCAATGTGAGTTGCGCCCTCCCCGCGTGGTCCCAGGAATGGACGACCGTCATGCTAATCCGAAGCCGCCCAGAAAATCCACCAAGTCCTTCGAGGCTCACAATTTCGAATACGTCACCGAACATGGCCGTCGATACTGCAATGATTCATACTTCATGCCGAACGACGACGGCGAACAGACGCGCTTGAATATCATCCACCAGATCTACCTCATCATGCTCGATGGGAAGCTGACCGCCGTCCCTCTGGCCAAACCCGACGCTCGCATCCTCGATATCGGCACGGGGCCCGGGGACTGGCCCATCGAGATGAGTGGCTCGTATCCCAATGCCACCATCATCGCGTCCGACATTGGCGTCTTTGACGGCGGGCTCGGCCACATCGACCTCCCCAACGTCTCTTTCCAGCTGGACGACGCCCAGGGCGAGTGGACGTACCACGAGCCGTTCGACCTGATCCACGTCCGCGGGCTCTCAGGGGCCTTTGAGAACTGGAGCTCGGTCTACCAGCAGGCCTTTAAGCATCTCGCGCCCGGCGGGTACATCGAAATCGCCGACTCGGACCCCGCCGCCGACACCGTCTCGTTCCCACATTCCGAGGACTCGTATCTGCGCATCTACGCTTCGGCCATGCGCTCGGCCGCCGAAGCCGCGGGCCGGCCGCGCGACCTGCACCACCTCCGCCCGAGCATGCTCAGCGCTGCGGGCTTTGTCGACATCCGCGTGCTGGAGCACACCATCCCCGTAGGCCTGTGGCCGGAGGACCCGCACGAGAAGACGCTGGGGAAGATGGCCCTAATCGCCTTCCTGGAGGGCCTGGAAGCGTACAGCCTGCGCCCGCTCACGGCCACGGCCAGCTGGACGGCGGACCAGGTGCGCGACCTGTGCGACAAGGTCAAGGAGGAGCTGTTCGCCGCGGACCAGATGACGGCGCGGGTGCGCATCGTCACGGCGCGTAAGCCCTTCTCCCGCAAGGACATGAAGGAGCAGCGCAAGAACGACGTGCTGAAGAGACTGATGCAGATGAACATGGAGGATTAGACGGCGCGACGTTGCACCGTCGGAGATTTTGAACCTGGCTGGACCCGGCAGACGTGGAGATGGTTGGTTTGAAGAACTCGCGTGCGACCCTACTTTGCTATCTGAGATACCCTTTTTATTTTTCATTTGTTTTGTTTAGAGGTTCATAGCGACCCATAGATTGATGGACCTCAGGAAGTGTCCGTGTCAGATGTACTGGTTGGATCATGGATGCCGCTGGCAATCTCCATTGTCATTATCTACAGAATCGAAAATAGTGTATCAATACGTGCCAGAAAGTGTCAAGAATGTGAACCCCGATTTTGAATACCAACTCCGAACCCGGCCCAGGCATAATGCAGAAGAATCTCGAAATGTCGACAGACGGCTCGCGCTTACAGCTGGAACTTGGTCCGCTGTTTCTCCAACCCGGCCTTCCACTTCCACTCCTGGCCACTCGCGTGCTGGATGCCCTTGTCGACGCGGCGGAGCTTCAGGGTGAAGCGCGGACCCAGCTCCTGCATGCCCACGCGGATGCCTTCGGCGCCCTTCATCTCCTTGCCGTCGGCGCCGACGACGGCCTTCTCGGTCTCGCGCTTCTCGCGGAAGACGTAGCGGTGCCGGCGGACAAAGAGGTAGTCGCGCTGGTTGTGGACGGTGACGACCTGGCGGCCCTCGAGGTCGGGCTGGGGCGGGAAGAGTGTCTGAAAGAGGCGGGCTGTGAGGAGACCGAGCGGGGTGCGGAAGTTGTTGAGGATGAGTTCGGGCCAATGGGCGGTGGACCGGCCGTGGCCGGGGATGCGCTTCCCGTCGACCCAGTTGCTGATGGAGAAGTGGAACATGGGGCCGCTGGGCAGATGCACGATGTCCATACCGGACACGCGCTTCTGGTCCTCGTTGAGGATCACCACGGCGGTGTACTCGCGGTTGGCGGCGAACTTGGAGATCTCGCGCACGGAGAACTTGTGCGAGAAGCGGTGCGCCGTCCGGCGCACATAGATGCTGTTCGGGAAGAAATCGGTCAGGGCCTCCGCTTCGTGGTGCAGCGTCGAGTTGAGCCCCGTCGTGATGAGGATCTTGGGCGTGCGCAGCTCGTCCGTGAACAGCGTGGGGAACTTCGCGGCCAGGGCTTCCGGCGCCAGGTTCAGGTTCGTGCTCCGCGTCGACTGCGAGGGACTCGTCGCTCGTTCGGTCGCTGTCGGGAGGGTGGACTGTTTGCGGCCCCGGGGGGCTTTGTCTGCGTCGTCGTCATTGTCGTCATCCTCGTCGTCGCTGCTGGCCAGCATGCTATCAACATCATCCTGGTCGTCGTCGTCCGATGACTCCTCGTTTGATTGTTCGTCTTTGGAAGACTTCAGCGGTCGGTTGAGCTCGTCCTCCTCCTCCTGTTTCTGCCTCTTGATGCGCTCCACGTCCACGCTGAGGCCCAATCCTCCGTCCTCTACATCACTGCCCGCTTCGTCCCATACTCGTTTGCGGTCGATTGTCAAGGGAATATTCCGCTTCAGCCGTTCTTCCTTCAGCTTGGGATTCTTGGCTTCTTCCTTCTTCCTGCCGAATCGCTCCGCCCGACGGGCGGCGTCTTTGGCCTTCTTCCGTCTGACATGAAGCATCTGACGCCGGAGCTTGTTGGCCGGTTTCGCTTCGTCGTCGAAGGCCGGAGGGGGCCTCGCCGAGGCCTTTCTGGAGACCATGTTGAGAATATTCAGAGAGAAATACTGGGGCTGGTGCGATCAGAGCAAATCGTCGGAGATCGCGATAGTTGATCAAAAAAAATAGATTCGACGGAGAAACCATTCGCCGGGCTGAGTCAGCACCTTGTGTATTTGCGATCTCCGATCTCGAATCTCCTTCGCAGCATCGTACGTGAGATTAATTTTCCAGAGTAAAAGAGAACAATCGCTCAATTCCTTTCCCTCTTTCGCTCCCCTATTCTCCTTCACATCCTGTCGCTGTTTCTGCTGCTGCTGTGACTACGACCGGCGGCTCACGTGGGTGTGGATGACTCAATTGGCGACTCGACTGTTTCTTCCCCGCCAAATCCATTTTCCTCGCTGCATCAACCCCGCCAGGCACGCCCTCCTCTCCAGGCCCTTCTCGCACTCTCCCGTCGCCTGCAAATCCATTCAGGTCTCCAAAAAGAAAAACCCCACCATGGCGACTGTCACCACCAAGACCGGTCAGGTCGTCGACCGTCTGGTCTTGGACTCGATGCTCCGCCGCCGTCTGTTCTACACCCCCGCCTTCGAGATCTACGGCGGTGTCTCTGGTCTTTACGACTATGGTCCGCCCGGTTGCGCCGTCGTCACCAACATTGTGGATCTGTGGCGGAAACACTTCGTGCTGGAGGAGGACATGCTCGAGGTCGACTGCACCATGCTGACCCCCGAGGAGATCCTCAAGACCAGTGGACACGTGGAAAAATTTGCCGACTGGATGTGCAAGGATCCCAAGACTGGAGAGATCTTCCGGGCCGACCATCTGGTTGAGGAAGTGCTGGAGAACCGGCTCAAGGGTGACAAGGAGGCCCGTGGCCAGAAGGTCGTGGTGGACGAGGAGAAGGAGGCCAAGAAAAAGAAGAAGTCCAAGGAGACCAAGGCGATCAAGCTGGACGACGAGGTGGTCAAGGAGTACGAGGAAATCCTGGCGCAGATCGACAACTTCGACGGCCCCGCGCTCGAACAGATCATCGCCAAGTACGATATTCGCAACCCCACGACCGATGGCAACCTCCTGCCCCCCGTCGCCTTCAACCTGATGTTCCAGACCTCCATTGGCCCCAGCAGCAACATGCCCGGATACCTGCGCCCCGAGACCGCCCAGGGTCAGTTCCTGAACTTCCAGAAGCTCCTGGACTTCAACCAGCAGTCCATGCCCTTCGCCTCCGCCTCCATCGGCAAGTCCTTCCGTAACGAGATCTCCCCCCGTGCCGGTCTCCTGCGTGTCCGTGAGTTCCTCATGGCCGAGATTGAGCACTACGTCGACCCCGAGAGTGGCAAGAAGCACTCCCGTTTCGAGGAGGTCAAGGACATTGAGATGTCGCTCCTCCCCCGCGAGGTCCAGCTGTCTGGTAGCACCGAGACCGTCCGGATGACCATCGGCAAGGCGGTCGAGACCGGCATGGTGGACAACGAGACCCTCGGATACTTCATCGCCCGGATCCAGCTGTTCTTGCTCAAGCTCGGCGTGGACAGGACGAAGCTCCGGTTCCGTCAGCACATGGCCAACGAGATGGCCCATTACGCGGCCGACTGCTGGGACGCCGAGCTGCACACCAGCTACGGCTGGATTGAGTGTGTCGGCTGTGCTGACCGCAGTGCGTACGACTTGTCCGTGCACAAGAACAAGACTGGCGCCCCGCTGGTTGTCCGCGAGCTTCGCCCCGAGCCTTTGAAGGTGGAGGAGTGGCAGATCGACCTCGACAAGAAGAAGTTCGGTCCTCGTTTCAAGAAGGACGGCAAGGCGGTCGCCGCCGCCATCGATGCGCTCTCGCAGGAGCTGCGCGAGAAGCTGGCCCTTGACCTCGACCAGCAGGGCAAGATCGAGGTGGATGTGGAAGGTGTTGGCTCCGGTAAGGTCGAGCTGGACAAGGACATCGTCACGATCGAGAAGCGCACTCGCGTGGAGAATGTCCGCGAGTACACGCCGAACGTCATTGAGCCGTCGTTTGGTATCGGCCGTATCTTCTACAGCTTGATCGAGCATGTCTACTGGTCTCGCGAGGGCGATGAGGCTCGTGGAGTATGTACACATAATTCCTTTTTCCTCGCCTTGATGGAAGTGATGCATTGGCTAACTCGGATGTACAGGTCCTGTCGTTCCCCCCAGTGATTGCGCCCACCAAGGTGCTGATCGTCCCTCTTTCGACGCATGCTTCCTTCCGCCCTCTGTCCCAGCGCCTCATGATGAAGCTGCGGCGCATGGGCATCTCCAACCGGGTGGATGATTCCTCGGCCAGTATCGGAAAGCGGTACGCCCGTAACGACGAACTGGGCACGCCGTTCGGTATTACGGTTGATTTCCAGTCGGTGAAGGACAACACCTTCACTCTGCGTGACCGCGACTCGACCAAGCAGGTCCGCGCCAGCGAAGACGAGATTGTACAGGCCCTGAAGTCTCTGGTGGAAGGCGAGGAGACGTGGGAGGACGTCCGCAAGCGCCTGCCGGAGTTTACTGGACAGGAGGTGGATTAGACGGGGTGATACATTAAGAGATATGTTTTAGAGAGAGCTGTTTTGTGTGCTAGCATTCTCTATGATTTTCTAGGTACAAAAAGAGGTTGTTTTGTTGTTTTCATGTGAGATTCTTCGTAGTTTGATTATACAGTGGCCGGAAGTCCTTCTGCCAAGCCCGCGGAATGCCCGTCGTCCATCGTCATATTACCTTGTTGTCCTTCTCAACCAACTCCAGCCAACACTCTCTTTCTCTCCTTTTCCCACCTCCATCCACTTGCTTCTCTCTGGGACGGTTGATTCGTCCTTTTCTAGCCATGGCATCCCCCGTTCGCTCCGCCAAATTGACCCTTTCTTGCCCCCTCTTCGCCGCCGATTTCGACCCGCGCAATCATGGCTTCCTGCTGGTTGCCGGTGGAGGAGGCGAAGGTCGCAGTGGTGTTGGGAACAAAATTGCAAGTACCGCCTGTTCCTCCAAATGAGCTCCTTGTGTCGCATCTTGCGGGTGTCGCACACTGCCTGGTTTGGCTCACTGTCCGTTGCGCTTATCACTGACGATCTGCGACCTATCTACAGGCCCTCCTTAATACGTCCAAACGCAACGAGATCTCCGAAGTAGTCGATATCGAGTTGTCGCGCGACGAAGACTCTGTCACCTCCTTGGCCACGGTCTATGCGAGCGATGAGTCCATCGTCGCCCTGGCCGGCATCAACAGCTCCGTGGCGGAGCAGAAGCGCGACAACAACCAACACCTACGCTCGTTCCAGATCGATTACCCCCCACGGAAACGCAACACTCTGACAGACGCAACTGAGGGCGCCTCTGAGTCTCCGGCAGACGGTCCCGGACCGGAGAAGCCAACGCCTGGAAAGACCACGCCGCTCTCTCGCGCGTCCCTCTTTCGCACCAAGGGAGACGACAAGTCCCGCGGCAGTGGAGACACCTACCAGCGCATCTTGCGACTGTCGCCGTGGAAGGACGCGGACACCCCGCGGGTCGCGGCCATCGCCACAGGCCTGGCACCGTCGGGCGAGATTGTCTTCTTCCACGCCGTCACCACCCCCAGCGCGGCCGACGTCATCGGGCGCATCCGCCTGGACAGCGACGAGGAGGCCGAAGACATCGATCTCACG
Source organism: Aspergillus sp. MEXU 27854 (assembly GCA_019721355.1). NCBI lineage: Eukaryota > Fungi > Ascomycota > Eurotiomycetes > Eurotiales > Aspergillaceae > Aspergillus > Aspergillus sp. MEXU 27854. Next base: position 1,409,224 of record JAGMTT010000002.1, read on the forward strand.
GACCTGGAGGAGCCCGGTCGGTTCCAGGTTGCCTACACGAACGGCGTCGATGTGTTCATCTGCCAAATCTCGTCCGAGACGAGATCGAACGCCGCTCCAGAGGTGAGACGCGTGTACGGCGTCCCGTTGTCGGAGAAGGGCGGCCGCAAATCGAGGCCCAAAGTCCGCGCCTTGCGCTTCCTCTCCCCAACGACATTGCTGCTGCTCCAGAACGCCCCGGATCGCAAGGGGTGCGAGCTCGTCCTGCTCGAGCTGCACGACCCGGCGCTCTCCCTCGGGGAACGTCCCCCGGCAGCCACCGTCCTCCGGCGCAAGAAACTCCGCTCATCGATCAAGATCGGCCTCGGTCTGGACGTGTGCAACCTGGGCTCCAACCCGGCGGGCCAGCAGCAGACCGTCGTCGCGGTCTCCGGCAGCGACCAGTCCATCGAGGTGCTGACGCTCGAGTACCACGGCAAGAAAGGCAGCTACAGCAAGCCGCGCACCTACACCACCCTCCGCGACGTGCACCCCTTCTCCATGACCAAGCTCTGCTTCTCGCACTACACGCCGCCCGCGCACCCCGTCTCCCCCGAGACCCCGCCGCAGTACATCAAGCTTGCCTCCGTCAGCATGGGCAACACCGTCGTCGTGCACACCTTCCCGCTCGCCCCGCTGCCGCCCGCCAGCCGCACCCCGCGCTACACCCTCGTCGCCCTCCGCGACGTCGGCGTCTGGTCCAGCTTCTCCTCCGCCTCCGCCTCCGCCCTCTCCATCCTCCTCGTCTGCCTGCTTCTCCAGGCCTTCGCAGAGATCAGAGGCGTCTTTCCCCCGCGCCTCGGCGTCACCGACCTTCTCCCCCCGGACATCCGCGCCTCCATCGCCCGCCCCTACATCCACCCCAGCGTGCCTACGTACCACCCCCGGACTTCGTCGTCCTCCGTACCCGTCGGTGCCGTCATCCCGTCCTCGCTGCGCGACATCCTCCGCTCCCAACCACCCGCAGCCGCCGACGCTGCCCCGTCCGCCGTCATCGTGCGCTGCAACCGCCCCACCAGCACGGACACGGCCGAGATCATCGTCGACGACACCACGTCCTCGGAGGGAGAAGAGGACGCATCTCTGCGGCGGTGGGAGGACCTCCCTGAGCATGACCAGTCCGTCTGGAAAAAGCTCCTCGCCGAGACAGGCCATTGGGGTCTGGAGGATGGCGAGGCTCTTCTCCGCGGGGTGCTTTTTGGGGAGGGGTGTCCCGTGCGCGAGTAGGTTATCGTTTGGATATGATGATTTCTTTGGATCTTTTCCCTAATTTTCTTCCGTTTTTTGTACACCTGTTCCCTTCTTTCCTGCTTCTTGCTTCCTGCGACTCCTTGCTCGAGCCCTCCCCTTCTCGTTATATAGATGTCCGGGGTGGAGCCTGTGCGAGATTCCTTCGTTGCTGGCGCAGAGAGCGAGGGTCAGAAAATGATGTAGATTACGTGTTGATGTCATTTTTTCTAGTTACGAATCAGATTTTATCTATTCTTCTCATATCTTTGTCATGTACTTCAGATATCAGTCTATTAACCGCTCACTATGAATATCTGTTCTTCTATCATAGTCTTCCACCTCGACAAACATCGCATCCAACGCATTTTATTTCCAGGTTAAGCCTAATTCTTTTTACTTGGCCCAACACGCTCAACTAGGTTCTTTTCTCGCTCGGCCGACCCCAGAGCGACGTGACCAACAGGTGATTATCCACGGTACTTTATGAATCCAAAGGGGAAGAAACAGAAGCAGTACGAGCCAGACACCAAATAAACGCCGAATTATCCATGCCAAGTCTGCAAAAGACACAGCGGGGTGGGTTGGATATCACGAGAAACAGCAAAAAGGAACATGAGTGCAATGCAGGTCGTAACGGAACAGCGAAATCATCCAGAGGCGCGTTAAATGGGACCCATATGTGCGGGAGAACAAATCCGGTGTAAATCGTAAAAGTCGGGGGAGATCAACGAACGGGAGACCGCGCGTTACTGGCCATTGTTCTTCTTCCAACGGAGCAGTTCGGCCAGGCTGGGCAGGCTGCAGCCGGACTTGAGGAACTCGTGTGCCAATAGTTCGTCGGCGGTCGCGCGGCTGCGGACATCCACACACAAACAGACGCTGAGGAAGGACTTGAGCTCTTTGCTGAGCTTTTCGGGCTTCTTCAGGCGCGGCGTTCCGTTGGTGGCGATGAGGTACAGGGCTTTCAGCGGCTCTTCGTTCAGATAAGGCGGCTCCGACTCGATCATCTCGATGGCCATGATGCCCAGGGACCAACAGTCGACCTTCGGGCCGTACTCCTTCTGCTTGACAACCTCGGGTGCCATCCAGTATGGCGTACCGACCATTGTCGCACGCTTGTTCTTCGTTTCGGTGAGCTTGGCGCAGAAGCCAAAGTCGGCTAGAAGATGTTGTCAGCTTGCATTCCAGGTCTCGCTTACAGCTAGGATATGATGGGAACTCACTAATCTTGACGTGACCAGCGCGATCAAGAAGAACATTGTCACTCTTGATGTCACGATGGATAATGTTCTGACTGTGCAGATGTGCCAGACCCTTACATGTCTAATGATAATGTCAGTGAAGAGAATCGCCCTGCGCAAGAAATGCACTCACCTCCGCACAGATCGTAGCAATCTGATCTTCCTGGATCACGGGGTTGTTGTCGATGACATCAGTCAGGGCACCGCCCTCCATGAATTCCATGACCACCCAGAGCTCGTTGCTCTGTTCCTGCAGGAACGAGTCGAGGAAGTTCACAATATTGGCATGCTGGCTGTCCTTCATGACAATGATTTCGTTGACGATCAGTTCCTTCCGAGGCTGGCTCCGGAGATCCATCTGTTTGATCGCAACCTGGCAACGAGGCCCGTATTGCCGATAAAGCTCGCGGGCCACCGGGGAAATGGCATGCTCCTTGACGCGTGCCACATACACGGATCCAGAAGCGCCCTGTCCGATCTTGCGCTGTTTGCTGTATGATTCGTTGGGGTTATCCTTCGAGACGACGGACCGAAGCCGGTCCATGACCTCGTTCTCCGTCATGGCCGACATGCGCATCTCCCTCTGTCGAGGCTCAGCCTTCTTGGAGAGAGCTGCTTCCGCTTGACGGACACCATCTGGAACATTGTTTTTGTTGGTCTGCTTGTTGGCGATGTTCAGCGGCTTCACCGGCTGGACCGGAGCGGGAAGCTTGGTCGGTGGAGGGCCTTGCGCCTGGGGTCCCTTCGCACCATTGTTCGGCGTGCGCATCGATGTCTGAGATCGCGGATCATATCGCGATTCCTCTGGACGATATCCCGGGGCGCGTCCGGAGGAGCCATAGTCTCCAGGCCGCTGGCCTTGCGTGGGCGGGGACGGAGCGGGACGCTGCGCCGTGAGTTGTCGCGAGGGATCCTGGTTGCGGGCTGAACCCGGCGCCTGGGGAGCCGGACGGCTCGGTTTGTACCGGTCGTTCATGTCGCCGCCGTAACCACCCAATTCCTGCTTTGCCATGGGGACGCGAGTCTTGGGGAGCGAAGCGTTGTATGCGTCCTGGTCGAGCCGGCTTTGTTCATCCTCGCGCTGGCGCTCACGATTCCGACGGGCCTCTTCCTCCACCCGCCGGCGCTCCTGCTCGGCCATCTCCTTCATCTTCTCCAACTGCTGCTGCTGTTCCATGGCCCGGTCTGAGTCGGACTTACCCTGGGGCGAATGACTCGAGAGTCCCGTATCCAGACGCTGGGATGGCGCGGGCGGTGGGGGTCTCGGAGGGGCAATCGAGTTGCCCATGCTGTTGCCGTAGGGCTTGGTCTGACCAGTGGGTGACGACAAGCCCGCATAGTACTGTGGGTTCTGTTCGCGCATCTTGATATCGGAATAGAACTCGAGGACCTCGATGACGGCTTGGGGGTTCTTCTTGTAGTCCTCCTTGGTAATCGCCGACGAGGTCAAGAGTCTCTCCCACTCTGGCGGCAAGCCGACGAAGGCACCGGTCTGCGGGTCGAAGCCTACATGGACTCGATGGCTGAAGTTGGTGGGGTTACTCACACCGCCCATACTGGGGCATCGCTCGTAGATCTTATCGATCCAGTCGTAGATCTCATCGTCGGTCTTCACCTCGCAGGTGATACTCTTGGTGGGCACGTCGCGGGTGATGAGAGCGGTCTTGGACGAGGCATCTTTGGGGTTGGCGAGACGGACAATCTCAAAGGCCATGCGAGTATCCTCGGAGCGCGAGACGGCGGTGACGGTGTTGAGGGGGATCGACAGCACCACCTTCCCGGTCTCGTTCTTCAGGAAATCCAGTCGAAACTCGCGCAGGAGCAGATATCGTTGGTTCCACGTGGCGAGGAACTTGTCCTCTTTGCAACGGACATAGCCTTCCTTGATGATGGCGACGCCGCCCTGGCCGGACTGGTTGGTTTTGGTGTGCGCGAGCGACGGAGTACTCGTGTTGGGGAACAGCGATAGACTGGGGGTACTGGGGGAGTTCAGGTTCATCTGACTGAACGAGGTGGCCACGCTGGAGGGATTCGAGGGGATGTTGAGTTTCGGACGGTCCGTGGGCGGACGGGGGGCCGGCCCGGGGTTCATGAATTGGTCTGGGGAGTACATCCTGCGAGGGGGTTAGTTGCAATCACACACCCGCCGTGGTTGATTTGGCTGGTGGCATGGAGAAGAGATGGACATGGAGTTGTGGATTAATTGTGCAACATGGTCGACAGACACCGGTAGAATAAAGTAAAATATAATAAAAAATCAAGATTGGGGATATGACCAGTCCGACTTACTTTCCATAAGAGGAAGCTCTCTCAACGGGCGAGTCTCAGGGGGTGAGGATGAGAATCCGCGACGGAGACGAGGGGAAAACTCGGTGAGCGACAGGACAGGGAGGGATGGCAATTCACTAGGTCGATGGTCAGCACATTGATCTTCAAATCAAGGGACTCGATCCCACCCTCGGGGCTGACAGCATTGCTAAAGGGGGGAGACTGCGAATCCTATAGGAGGGACAGTCGGGAACGCGATCAGCCGGCCAAGCGTGGGGTTGGTTGTCCCATCGCGCGAGGGGCATTGGGACGGAGAGGGAGCGATTGCGACGAGAGTCACCTACCTGGAATTGTTTGTCAAGACGAGCAGATTAACACAATCCAAAGATCCGATCCCAAGGGCCTCGCAAATGCGAAGAGTGGTGTGGAAAGGGGGATGTGGAGGAGGGACAACGCGGTGAGGGACTCGAGCCCTGCAAGTGCGGCGAGATGCGCCCAGTGGAGGAGGCACGGACACACTGACGTGCAGTGATGAGACCGGTCGGGAGGGGAGGAATTATGAATTATTCGAGGGAGTGATGGGAGAATAGACGGAGGAAGAGAGAGAAGAAGCGAGAGTCGAGAAAGGGAGAGAGAAGAGAAAGCAGGGTTGGTTGGTCTGATGCGGAAGAGGGGGCAAATCCAACTGCGGTTTCACTAAGACCGGGCGAGCTCCTCCACTCTTTGTCCCATCCGAGGCCAGGAAGTCGAGATGGAAAATCAATCGCTTCTTTATGACGAGAATAGCACAGAGTATTAAATTCTGTTGAAGATTTTCATGGTTTACAGTCGGGATGAAAGACCACGCGGTGTCGGATGTGCGACGATCACGGAAATCCCAGCAACGAGTCAGCCTTTGTACGGAGTATGGAGAGAGACTTTCTCAGGACAATCAGGGGAGAAACATGAATCAATCAATCCTACGTTGGAGGCCTAGCCCGATATCGAGTCAGGAGGCCGAAGAATCAGGTTGATTAACCCGGTGGGTACGCGAAAGTCCCTGAACTCGTTCTAGATGTTTCCCACGAATGACTTCTCCTCCATACGAGGGGATGGAGAGGAGGTTCACCTGGAGTGCTACGAATACATGAATCTACAGATCACTTCTGGCTATATGAATAACTCCCCTTCCATACCCGTACCCTCCAAATCGGAAGTTGTTTACTTTTTGTCAATTCAACCACTGACCCACGGGTCGCCGTTCCAGAGTTGACGGTGGATGATCCACCTCTCCGCCCCTTTTCTAGTAACAGTATTGGTAGAGTAGTAGAAACGGTGATACTCCGTATAGAATCAACAGAGTCCTGCAGTGATCTGCTATTTACCTATATACAACCATCATGGCTCTTCTCCAAATGGATAGTTAAACTTCAACAACCCATTCAACCCACCAACCCATCCATCATGCGCTTCGCCGCCCATGATCCGTCGCATCACACACGGCACTCCTCCCTGCCATTCATTCTTGCCATGCCGCATCTCCTCATTCCACACCCGAGCTTCCATCCCCACCGCCATCCCTTGTCCGAGGTTAACCCCGTCAATGCTCACCTCCAGCTCCCGTCCCCGGTTCTTCTCGCTCAGTCGGAGCGTGATCGGCGTACTCGACGGAAGCACCAGGGGTCGGAAACTGAGACTCCGCGCGCAGATCGGCGTCAGCAGCACTGAAGGCACCAAGGGGTGAACGATGCTCCCGCCGCTGCTCAGACTGTACGCCGTACTGCCAGTAGGCGTTGAGATGATGATGCCGTCCGCCACCGCCTCGGTCAGAAAGCGGCCGCCCACGTACACGTCCACGACCGCCAGATGCGGTTCCTTGCCCCGGTGGAGAAGCACTTCGTTCATCACGTACACTCCGTCGCTCCCCAAGGTACCCCGTAAAGGCACCGAGTTCGCGTCTTGGCGAACGGGTGTCCCATCCGCCATGAAGAGTCCGACCTTCAATCGGTTGCGCATCAGGATTCGCGCCCCCCGACTCGATCCCATCGACTTGCCTCGAATGGACGACCATCCGGTCGGCCCCATAGATGACTCCCGTGGCGCATCCTCTGTTGTCGTCGGGGCGCCTTCGAGCACCGATGCCCGGTCCCCTACTCCCGCGCCAGACATGTAAACTTCGCGGAAGGCTCGTTTATACTCTGCAAACTTCCATTCGCTAAGAAATCCGAGCGTGCCCATGCTAAAAGACAGCACGGGAGGTACGTTGAAGCACGTCGCGAACAGCGACGATGCATGCAAGATCGTTCCATCACCCCCGAGCGTTACCGTGAGGTCCACCTTCTTGTGTAATGCGGCTGGTAAGCTGTCCGTCGGGGCTGAGTACACTGGACAAGGAAGTGAGGAATGGACCTCTTCTGCAGTCTTCGGCTCGAGGATGATTGAGGTGGATGGATACGTAGAGGTCGCATGACTATAGGCAGGGACAGTTAGCAGGGACACTTGCTGGGATGATAAAGGTAGTGGTTCCCTCGTACGTTGCGAACTCAACCAAGGATTCTGTCACCACCGGGGCACAATCCTTCTTCACGACAAAGATATTCCGTGGTGGTGAAGGCCATTGTAAAGAAAGTAGATCCCCCTCTTGGGATTCTAGTCGGAGTCGAAGCAATCAGCAAAACGGTCATCGCCAGAATAACAGGATGCGACGACGCACACCTTGGTACTTGGGTAATAGGCGGGGGGGAAGTGTTTCAATATCCCGTATCTCATACCGCCAGGACGACGATGAGAAGTTTCGCGCCCATGGTGTTCGTCTGACAAGAAAACGAAGTCGAGTGAGCTGCGGCCGTGCAAACCTGGACTGCATCGTGGAAGGTCGGAAGGACTATCGACGACCCAGAGTATCAGCAAAGTTATTTTCAGCTGCGAACGAATCCCCGATCGACTCACTCAAGTTTGCTTTATCATCTTTCTAGTCGAGCACTTGGTGAGTCACCACTGATCTGAAAGGACGAGTATATTTGTAGATGTGACTAGACTGGAGACCACATGGGCTTGTCAAAACATTTAACGTAAATCCCAGGGTATTGCAATGATCCTAAGAGAGGAGACAAGATCGGAGAAGGACGATGGATCCCCGGAGAGATCTACACGGCAAGGAACTGACCGCCTTCCGAGTCTGACGTATGAGATCATGCGCCTGCTGTCGCTTGCGGCCGATGATTTATCAGGTGTTGGTCTTCTGGGTCAGGCATCGTCGTTCTACGTGGAATAATCGTTCCTGTTGATCGCATGTGATTTCCACGTCTCCTATCTTTGACCTCGCTTTGTCTTTAGACTTGTCCAGAGCATGGCTTGACGCTCTATCTCACCCCCGAGATCCTTCCTACCAAGTCTATTCGGTCATTACTACTCATCACCAGAACGACACCGCTTTTCTTTCTACCTGCGGTGTAAGTATTGATGCCCCCTGCGTGCGGTGGTGCTCGTGTGACCTCGGACAGAGAAGCTGATTCTGACAGAAAAGTCCCTACCCCTCTACCGGAAGAGCGGGTTCCGTGAAGCCTATTTTGTCACCCCTCATCCTCGAGATTCGCGGGCATCATGGCGGACGACGAGGCTCGCCAACGCAAACCCGGCGCTTCCGCTACCCAACCCATGGGTTCGGATGGTCATCTTGAAGCTCACAAGAGCGAAGAACCCCGTCTCAAGCATGGCATTGCTATGCAACTCCTTCGATCCCTTCTCCTAGCCACATGGTTCAACTGCTGCTGTGTGATCATCCTAGCGACGCAGCTGGTCGGCTCCCCCCTCTATTTCATCAATAAGAGCTATTATTACAACTATATGGCATACACAAAACAATCCTTTGGTCTGGTCATCACAGCTCTCACTCAATGGGGCTGTCCCACATACGTTCGCGTCAGTGGAGACAAGAGCGTTCGCGGTCAGGTGCATCTGTCGAAAGATGGTCGGCTCAAGACACAATTCCCGGAGCGATTGGTCATGATCGCCAATCACCAAGTGTATACCGACTGGATCTACCTGTGGTGGGTGGCGTATACGAACTCGATGCACGGCCGCATTTTCATCATCCTCAAGGAGTCTCTCAAATATATCCCCATCATTGGCCAGGGCATGATGTTCTACGGTTTTATCTTCATGGCCCGCAAATGGCTGTCCGACAAGCCTCGGCTCCAACATCGGCTGGAGAAGTTGAAAACTCGTCTGTCCGGCTCGGTATCGGGCTCCCCAGAATACGACCCGATGTGGCTGTTGATATTCCCGGAGGGCACCAATCTGTCTATCAACACGAAACGCCGCAGCGATGAATATGGCCAGAAGCAAGGATTCCCGCCGCTGAAGCACGAAATTCTCCCTCGCTCCACCGGTCTCTTCTTCTGCTTGCAACAACTGAAAGGTACGGTGGATTGGGTTTATGACTGCACAGTGGCATATGAAGGTCCTCCGTAAGTCATGACTGGTCTCTCCCACAGTTCATATAATACATACGCTAACTGTGGCTCATAGGAAGGGGAGCTATCCGGACAAGTACTTCACTCTTCGGTCAACATACTTGCAAGGCCGACCTCCGACGTCCGTCAACATGTACTGGAGACGGTTCGCCGTCGCAGATATTCCGCTCAATGACCAGAAAGACTTCGATGCTTGGCTCCGAGCTCGATGGACAGAGAAAGACCAACTGCTTGACGAGTATTTCGAAACGGGCCGATTCCCGACGGAGCTCACCGGCACGATCGAGACGGGCGAAGTGACTGCAGAGCAGAAATCTGCTGCTTCTGCTGGATATGCCGAGGCGCACGTGCGACTGGGACATTGGAGGGAAATCGGTCGGATCTTCGCTGTGCTCACTGGAGTGGCTTTCTTATGCAAAGTTCCGAAGCTTACGGGGCTTGGGTAATGGTACATGGTGTCATTTTGAGCGAATTTATTTCGGACCATTGATTGTTGGATGATTAATGTTCGCAGTTTCCATAGAGCAGACAATTAGAGGCTTTGAGATGAATAAGAGATTTGGACAATATTTGGAGTCATCAATGTACAAGAACCAGGCGGCGACGCTCAGCCAAGTATGTATCGACGTAAGGATGGGTGAAGCCACATGTGGCGGTGCAGACCTCGGGCCTGAGGCGCCGCGCAACAAAGTGACTTTGGCTTCTCCTTCACCAGCAACTGCAGATTCTCTTGTCTCGCTGCTGTTGCAACCACACGACTTTCTTCCTCTCCTCTTACCAAGGACATTCCTCTTTGCTTCCTTCCTTTCACCTCTTTCTATCTCGGTGAGATGATCATGAGTTGAGCTTCTCCGATAAATTTCTCCAACCTCCGAACATTCACACTCCCGCGTCCTATCCTCCGTTTCATCGCCTAGGGGATACGCGCCATGGCTACCGTCCAGAATGGATACGCCAATGGCGTGAACGGCGATTCTCTCACTACGGTCAACTCTCTGGCCAACCTTCGCTTCTCTGATATTCCATCCGCCATCGATATTCCCGCGTCCACCCTCGACAGTGAAGTCGAGGTCAGTCTGGAAGGCCTACCGGACGATCCCACCGAACTGTGCACGCTGCTCGAGAACGAGAAAGCCGCGAAGAACTTTTGGGTGATCATTGCCCTCGCCTATGCAAAACAGAAACAAATTGACCATGCGATCGATATCCTGAACAAAGGGCTGGCGTCGGTCGCTCACGGCGCCACCAAAGAAAAGCTCGGCCTCCTGGGCTGGGTCTGCTGGCTGCTCATGCTGAAAAGTCGCCAGGCGCCCCGCGTTGCTCCCGAAGGAGAGCTCTACACCGAGTCCAAGACTAAGGATTACTACCTCCAGCTCGCGACGTCGACCTTGAACGAGGCGTCGCGATTGAACCCCGCTTTCCCGCCCCTGTTCCTCGCCAGAGGTGTCCTGTCTCTCCTGCGCGCTTCGCTACACCCGCCTCGACCGGTTCGTCCTGGCACCGTGGACACGTCCGAGCGCGTGGAGTCGCTGCGACAGGCGCTCAAGTGCTTCGATGAGTCGTCAAAGGCTTTTGGCGGAAGAAATGTTATGGCCATTCTCGGTCGCGCGAGAACGCAGTATATGCTTGGACGATATGCGGAGGCGCTAGAAGGGTATCAAAAGGTTATGATGAAAATGCCGGGGCTGACGGATCCGGACCCACGCATTGGTATCGGATGCTGTCTGTGGCAGCTGGGCTTCAAGGATCAGGCGAAGGTGGCCTGGGAACGTGCGCTGGCACTTGTGAGTATACCTTTAGTTTGGGCGTCTAGCCTCTTGATTACTGGCGTCGCTAATGCTGAGTTGCACGGCAGAACCCCGACTCTAAAGTTGCGAATATCCTGCTGGCGGTCTACTACCTCTACGACAGCTCGCGCCATGCGACAACCGACCCGGCCTTTGGCTCGTTGTATAAAATGGCGATGACACAATACACTCAAAAGGCGTTCAAGTTGGACAAAGAGTACCCGATGACATGCGCCCTCTTCGGTGGATATTTCTTGCTGAGGAAATCCTACTCGACGGTAGAGACTTTGGCTCGCAAGTCGATCGAGAACACGGACGTGATGCAGATTGCCAGTGATGGATGGTACTTGCTGGGCCGAAAGGCGCACTACGAGGGAGATTTGCCGCGTGCCGCGGAGTTCTACAACCGATCCGACCAAGCCCGCGGCGGCGGTGACAAGGGTTACCTGCCGGCTAAGTTTGGTGCAGTTCAGATGCAGGTCTCGAACAAGGACTTGGACGGTGCCAAGTTCCGGCTTGAGAAGATCATTCAACAGACGAAGAACCCCGAATGTATGATCCTGCTGGGCGCGCTCCATGCTGAGGAGGTCTTTGCCGCCCAGAAGAGTGGCAGCAAGGAAGACAAATCGGCCGAGATCAAGAAAGCCATCAGCCTCTTCGAGTCGGTCCGCGCACTCTGGAAGGAGGACGGCAAGAAGATTGCACCCGATGAGTCCGTGTTGGTGTACCTGGCACGGCTGTATGAGCAGACAGCGCCTGAAAAGAGTATGCAGTGCCTGACTCAGCTCGAGGAAATGCAGCTGGCGGAGATCGCCGCAGACGAGTATCCCGAAGGCGTCGAGGATGAGGAACAGATCAAGGACGCCATGCGGGTGAACTTGCCGCCGCAACTCCTCAACAACATGGGCTGCTTCATGTATCAGAATGAGAAGATGGAGCTCGCTCGGTCGCTGTTCCAGACGGCCTTGAACGCCTGCGTCCGGTCCAAGGAGAAGGAGAGCGAATTGGACACGGACGCCCTCGTCACGACCATCAGCTACAACCTGGGACGCAGCTACGAGGCGTCGGACATGCCGGAGGAGGCTAAGAAGGTCTACGAGGGGCTCCTGGAGCGCCACAGCGACTACACCGAGGCGAACGCTCGGCTTACGTACATCGCGCTGCGGCAGAGCCCGACGGACGAAGGACCGAAGAAGATGGCCAAGCTGTACGAGGCGGATTCGACCAACCTGGAAGTGCGGGCGCTGTTTGGCTGGTATCTCAGCAAATCGAAGAAGCGGGCGGCCAATCTGGCGGAGGACCACGAGCAGCGGCACTTCAAGCACACGCTGCAGTACTACGACAAGCACGACCGCTACTCGTTGACGGGCATGGGGAACGTCCACCTCATGACGGCGCGCGACATGCGGCGCGACACGGACCAGGACAAGGAGAAGCGGCGGAAGATGTACGAGCGGGCGGTGGAGTTCTTCGACAAGGCACTGCAGCTCGATCCGCGGAACGCGTACGCGGCGCAGGGCATTGCGATCGCGCTGGTGGACGACAAGAAGGACCACGGCACGGCGGTGCACATTTTCTCGAAGATCCGCGACACCCTACGGGACGCCAGCGTGTACCTGAACCTGGGCCACGTGTACGCGGAGCTACGACAGTACACGCGATCGATTGAGCACTACGAGACGGCGCTGTCGAAGGACCGGGCGCGCGACGCGCAGATTCTGTCGTGCCTGGGCCGGGTGTGGCTGCTGAAGGGCAAGCAGGAGATGAACCTGGCGGCGATGAAGACGGCGCTGGACTACGCGCAGCGGGCGCATTCGGTGGCGCCGGCGCAGATCCACCTGGAGTTCAACGTGGCGTTTGTGCAGAACCAGATCGCGTCGCTGGCGTACAGCCTTCCGGAGACGCAGAAGACGGTGCAGGACGTGCAGGAGGCGGCGGACGGTCTTCGACAGGCGGTGGAGACGTTTGGGCGGCTGGCGCAGGCGAAGAACCCGCCGTACCCGGCCGGGGCGCTGGAACAGCGGGCCAACATGGGCAAGACGATCATCAAGCAGCTGGAGCGGGCGCTGCAGAGCCAGACGGAGTACGAGGAGAAGAACGCGGCCAAGCTGCAGCAGGCGCGCGAGGCGCGCGAGGCGGAGCTGCGGCGGCGCGAGGAGGAGGTGCGGAAAGCGCAGGAGGCGGAGCGGGAGCGGAAGCAGAAGATTGCCGAGGAGCGCCAGCAGATGATCGAGGAGGCGCAGCGGCTGGCGGCGCAGCGGGCGGAGGAGGAGCGGGCGCGCGAAGAGGCGGAGATGACGACGGAGGAGGAGACGGGGGCCAAGGTGAAGCGCACCAAGAAGAAGAGCTCGAAGCGGAAGAAGAAGCGGGCGGACGACGAGTTCATCAGCGACGGCGAGACGCCGGGGCGGGACGAGGGCTCGGGGGCGGAGAGCGGGCGCGAGGCGGCGCCGAAGAAGCGGCGGCGGCTGGAGCGTCGGTCGGGCGGCAAGGCGCAGAGCAAGTACAAGAGCAGCGAGATGGTGGTGGACTCGGATGATGAGGACGACGCGGTGGCGACGCCGGCGGCGGAGTCGGACCATGATGAGGAGATGCAGCCCGAGGAGGACGACGAGGAGGTGGTGCAGCGGCGGCGCAACAAGGTGACTCGACGGGTTGCGGATGACGACGACGAGGAGGGGGGAGACGAGGAGGATGATTTGTTTGGGGAGGGGAAGGATACGATGGAGGAGTGAGCCATTACTTGTAGTCTATATCTTATTCTTGCTTGTCTACTGACTCTTGCGTGTATTGAATGGCGTTGGGGATGGCAATCGTCTTGGAGTGTTACATTATTATCATTGGGACATTGAACAAATCCAAGATACATATGATCGATTCAATAAGAACTGTAACCCAATGGCGAGGGACGAACCAGATCGGCAGTACACCTCCAACTGTGTCCCCTGATTAATATCTACAGAGGAATAGCCGTAGCTAATGCCGACACGAAACGACCGAAACACCCCAAGAGCGTCCACGGGTGGAAACGTGGGTGTGGGAGTTCTAGACAGAGCGATCGTCAGGAGTTCGAACGATGGAGACAGAATCTATTACGCTAGGGGGAAGGTTTGCATCTGAGACACTGGTGTGGCCGGGATGGGAGCCTCGGTTTTGGGTCGGATTGGATTGGGGGTCGTTGAGATGACTGTTTTGATCCGAGGCTGGACCGGACGTGTAGGGGATCGACATGCTTATCAACGGAGGGCTCCGTTCTACCTACAGAGTACTCTGGACAGTACCTAGACCTGGTCTGTACCTACGTAATGGCTGGGACGAGATTGTAAGAAACAGCAAGGAGAATGGCTGGCCAGCAATCCAGTGGATGTAGGTTAGTAAGTGAAAAAGATTAAATGCCGCACAGAAGGGAACAGACGCGAGAACGTGCGTGCGGCTGCAGGCCCTCGCGTTGCATGAATCCTTCCGACTCCATCGACATGGATCTGGCATGTTCGGGTTTCCACTGTCCGCGCACATGTTCTATTCTATTAGGGAGGTATCACCGAGGTTGCTCGAGGTATGGTGAAGTCAATTGAATGTAGCTGAATATACCTAGGCAGATAAATTGCTATCGTTATTGTTGTATTGTTTATTGTACTCTGTAGTAGTGGTGGGTTGTTGTTCTACCAAAGGAGTAAGGAGCCCTCAGAATGACAATATTCCAACCAACCACTCCAGCCATCCAACGGCCCACTTCTGGTCCAAGACTCCCTACCTACGGAGCACGGAATAGTACGCTGTGCAGAGTAGTCCATCTGGGGAAGAGAGCACGCGGATAATCATAATAATAGTAGAGAAAAATGGTTCTTGATACTCCGTCCCTGGTAGTAGTGCCGGGGCTCGTAATAGACCGCACCATGGATCCATCCCGACGCGTCCATGGGTCTCTGCCTGTGACAGCGTCTCGTCCAGCCTGCAGGATCCGCCTCCTGGTTCAGCTCTGCAGGGGCCGGAATCTTTCTTATGATTGTTGTTGGTACTCTTCCTCCGGAGTCGGGACGGGGTACTACTGTTGGTCGTCTTATGGCCCTAATGCACGATGAGGACGGGGACGTCAAGGGCCGCGTCGCTAAGCGAGCCTCGGATGGTACCTGACAGTAGGTATCTGTTCCATCGGGGGGTCCCGTCCCGTGGTTCTGTCGCGTTGAACACACCCCGAAGTATTCTGTCAGGTATGTAGGTATCTATACTAACTAATACTTAAAGAGTGCAGAGAATACCATGGTGATACTATCTAGTCTACTCCATCAGAATATCGAATACTCGGGCTCCACTGATATGTGATACAGTACTCTGTAGGAGGACCCAAGAGTGATGGCTGGCGCGTTAGGAGTCCTCGGGCTAATCCCGTTTGGCGATGCTCCACCGGCAGGAGTCCCGTCGGATGGTTGGTGGTTTACGTCGAAAGGGGGATGATATTGTACTCGGTACAGCCATTGTACAGAGTACAGAGTATTCTATAAACACTACAGAGTAAGTACCTACAGCAAGTATCTACCGAATCTAGGTCGTAAGACTACAACTACGGATACCCTACAAACATCACGATACTCCATACTCCGTAGACGGTAGAATGCCCCTATCCACTACTGCTACTCCTCGACGATCGATCAGCAGCCTAAAAAAAGTAAACCACAGACGCACGAGCTCCCACACGGGACGGACGGGATATCGTGCAGTACTATTCTTTCTTTCTTTCTTTCTTTCTTTCTTTCTTTCTTTCTCTCTTTCTCCTAGGATTATTATTATTGTTCTCCAGAAGGCTGAAAGGATCTGGTGGTAAGTCGGTGGGATCCAGCCTTCTTTCCGTGAACCAACGTGGGATTTGTCCTCTATAATAACACTATCGAGTTCCCCTTTTCTCCCCCAGAAACCGTTGTCTCTCACTCTGTTAGTGCCTCACTAGTGTTTTAGTCGAACCACTGTCCAGGTTCTCCATTCCTTCCTCGTCCTTCCTTCGTTGACTGTCATTTCATTTCATTTCATTCCACTTCACTTCCACTCTCAACTCTTTCCCTCTTCTTCCTATTCCTCTCTCTCTCTCTCTCTCTCCTTACATCGGGATCTCCTTATCCACTCCACGGTACCCACATTCTTTTCTCTCGCCTTGCCTCGCCGTCCACAATCTCCATTTCTCTTCAGTCATTGATTGACACCTCCAATTCTTCCATTCCTTCCATTCTCTCTCATTCCCATTCCTTCAATTCCTCATTGACTCGATCACCGCACCTAATCTCTATCAAGTTCTCTTGATTCTCGCGTCAATCGACCATGCTCAACACCCGCCCTCCTGTCTAACTCATGCATCCCTCTCATCGCTCCCTCTCGTCCCTCCGCACCATGGCCCATGACCAGGACCGCCCCTCCACGGGGGCTTCGTCCGATCCCCCCGAGCATGTCGTCCATATGCGCTCCCGTTCGACCGCCCACGCCCAGAGTCCCAAGCGTCTCTCAGTCTTCAGTGGTCGCTCCCGGAGCAACACCACCAATTCCACCACCTCCTCTCGTCGCTCCCCAGCTTCCTCCATGACCTCGGCTGATGCCGCCTCGCTTCCCTCGTCCCAGCACTCCCAGGATGACCGGGCCCCGTCCGCCACCGGATTCCGCCCCGACCGCCAAGAGAGCATGACCAAGTCGCTCTTCACCCGCGGAAGCCGCATCCTGCGCCGCCAGGGAAGCAAGTTCAACATCGTCGCAACCGTCGACGAGGCCGACGAAGGCGAACGGGAAAAACCCCGCTTCGAAGTCACGGACATCTTCACGCGGCACCATCGATCCCGCCAAAGTACCGCTCGTAAGTTCCAACCCCTCCTCCCCTCCCCCCCCCAGTATGCATGCGCGAATTTCACTGGTGCTCACGCCGCATCCTTCTCCTGGCAGATGACCACCTCAAGAGCCTGATCTCCGACCCCTTTGACTTCCATCACCTGACCCATACCAGTCCGTCCCATTTCCAGGAGCTGGACCGGACCCGCCAGACCGACCTGGTCACCGAGTTCTCCGCCATCCGCGCCTCTCAGCGCCCTGTCACCGGTCTCAAGGGCATCCGTGCGGAAGATCTGCACTTCCGCGACTTCTCCTCTGAGGACCTCACCAGCTGTGCCAACTGTGCGGGCTGCGGAACGGCCATCGCCGGCGATGACCATGCAGGCCCCGTGGCCCTGAGCCCGCCCGCATCACCGGGAGCCACCTCCCCGGCGACGAGCCCCAAGCATGCCGACACCAAGACCCGGGAATCGCGCGTCTTCGAGAACTTCTCCCGCCCTGTTTCCAAGATTCCCCGGGTCGACACCACCACGCCCCCGCCCCGAGCGGCCTCTCCCCGACTCGCCGCGTCTCCCGAGTTCACCGAGCCCGCCCCTCGGGCGATCGACGAGATCCTCGGCTTGCCTACCCACCAGACCTATCCCGAACATGTGTACACCCACACGGAGGAGGCCCACTATCCCTCTTCCCTGTCCAAGGTGCACGAAGGCATGTTCCCCTCGGCCAATCCCGATAAGGACCTGGCACATGCCAGAACCGGTTCGGTCTCATTCACCACCCTCTCCTCAGACCTGGACGATGTCCCCGAGGAAGAAGAGGCGGGAACCAGCTGGCATGATAGTCCCGATTCCAATGCGGCTGAGAGCACCGCCACACGGACCGAATCGAGACTCGGCTCCCCTCCAGCGATGCACCCCGATGCGCTGGGGCCCCCCAAGTCGCGTCTGTCGGTCTTTGTCTCCGAACAGCTGTCCGAGAAGTTTTCCGAGGCGTTGGGCTCCCCCACACTCCCCCAATTCCGTGAAAACGCCGAGGTGATCCGACACGAGCGAGCGAAGAATGACCTCCCCCGGAGGCAATCGTCCTTCAAACGGAGGCCAACCTATGAGACCATCTATGAGTCCTGGGACGCCGACATTGACTACTGCTATGAGCATGCCGCAGAGTCTAATTCTAACTTTGACTGGGCTCGTAAGTCGCTGGAGGAGCCGCGCCACGATCAAGTCGGCGTGTCCATCACCGTCCGTCCGGATAGCCCGTTGACCGGAGTCCTGGAGGACCGTGTGCAGCCATCCGTGCATCATTTGAGCACGTCGACCTTGCCGACCCCGGACTTAGACCCCAGTCCGTCCCGCTCGCTACCCAGCGCCAGCTTCGCCGCCACTCCGTCCACCGCGTACGAGGGCGAGCTGACCGTCGCCCCGCGGGATGGCGACTACTTCCAACCTGTCAGTTCTTCAATGTTCCCATCGACCTTGGGAAAACACCTGACCCAGGATACTCTCTATGATGAGTACCTAGCGGCTGATGCGGAATCAGATCGGCATTTCTCCTTTTGCTCCCAAGGCGTGATCCAGCCGATGGAGCACCCGGTGTCCCCCCGCAGTAGCTTCTCGCCGATTAGCAAATGCAACTCGGAGGAGAGCTTGATCCTGTCCCGTGCGGCGTCGATTGTCCGCAAGCATCGGTCCTCGGTCTCGACCGCCAGCGTGCCCGAACTCGTGCACAGTCTGGCCAACAGCCGGGAACTGCCCCCCATGGATCATGCTCCTTCGAGTGAGCGTCTCTCGGCGGGCCTTGTCCGCCCCGACTCATCCTCCCATCATCGCCAGGCAAAGAGCCTGGCGCGGGAGTTGGAGGCCTTTCGACTGGACGCCAGCGCGACGCCTGAGTCCACCGGTCTGGCCCCTTCTCCGGGCCCGTCGGTTCACGACCGCACCAAATCGACTTCTGAAGTCGAGGCCGCTCCTTTGGCGGCCAAAGCCGCCAAGGCGAATGCGCATCGCAGAAAAGGAAGAACTTCCTATTCGCTCTTCCCCACGCCTCCAACGGCCAATTAAGGAGTTGGTTGGGCACCACCATCGTTTCCTCATATCTTTTTTTTCTTTTTTTTTTTTCGCGCTTGTTCAATCAATACTATAGATCTCCTTGAACGCCTTGATGATGTTTTCTCTTTTACGGTTCAGGTTTGGCGATCAGTCGTTGGCAACTTCTTACACCTTGCGGGTCGGCTTGTTCTTTTTGTGTGCGATCCTTGCAGTCTGTCGTTAGCATTGTCTTGCATTTCTCAGCGGTTGTTTCCACCGGTCAAAAAATTGGGTGTTCTGGCATATGGAGGATTGGGAAAAGGCAAGTGGTTCGGTTTGGTATCTTCAATCTTCAGGACATTCGCTCGGTTGGGATGGGATGGTTTGAGTGATTTTCATGTTGTTTTGATGTCTTTACACTCTTTGAGTTGTCCATATTTCATATATAGAGCATGATGATCGATCGATATTGATATGTCCATCTGATATACGGAGTAGTGCCTGCCGAGGCATCGGGATGGTACTCTCGCCCTAGATTGGTAGATTTAAGGCAACAAGAGTACTTTATGAGCATTCTTGTCAACTGACGGTAGAAGAATTGAGATAGGAGAACGATGCGATGCGTTCATGATGTGTTGTTGAACACCCCTCAGCTGAGCTCCACCGCCAGCTTCACCGCCTTGCGATTTGCCGCCTCTTTGATCCCGCCTCTATACATCTTTCTCTCTTCCATTACCAATGTCTTGCTCACATCGCCCTCTCTTCAACTCGACCGATCTCCTCCCCCGGCCATCATGATGTCCCCGTCACAGGCGCTGACCAAGCGCCAGAATGAGACCGGTTTGATGCCCCCTCCGCCACCCCCGAAACGCATCAAACGACCCGCTACCGTCCTCGACGAAGATGTCTACACTCAGGCTCTATCCGACATCATCGCGCGAGACTACTTCCCCGGGCTGCTTGAAGAGCAGGTGAAACAGGAGTACCTCGAGGCGCTTGATTCCAAAGACAAGGACTGGATCGCCGCCTCGAAGAAGAAACTCTCCGACCTGATGAAGACGCCCGGGCGAGCCCGCGGTCGTCCTGCGACCTCCGCCACGCCGCAGTTCACCACCCCCGGCGGACGTCCCGGCGACACTCCCACCGGCTGGGGCGGCGACACGCCCATGTCCGTCATGTCGTCGGCCACGACCGCGACCAGCGCAGCGGCCGACAAGACTACGCCGGACGTGTCCAACCTGGGCCTGCTCGACTTCCAGGCCAAATACACCAGCGAAGACAACGAGTCCTTCAACAAGCTGCTCGATAAACAGAACTCCAAGCGCCGCGAGAAACACGCCTGGCTCTGGGCGCAGAACAAGATCCCCTCCGCCCGCCAGATCGCCCACCGCCGCCGCGAGTCCAAACGCATCGAGGCCCAGGGCGGCGTCCCCGACTCCTCCTCCGCCCTCGTCCCCATCAAGACCGACCTCGACGCCCGGCCCGCCAACCCAGACACCTGGTCCGCCGCTCCGGACAACGCCCTCATGTTCATGCCCGCCTCCATCGAGGATTCCCACGAGACGGCCGCCCAGAAGGCTGCCGCCGCCTCCCGCGCCGGCCCCAAGCGCGTCGTCTACCACAACACCCGTCTGCCCGACCATCACGCCATCCACCACCACCACCACCACCACCAGCAGCAACCACCACCCTCACCCTCCGTCTCCGCCATCCAGGACGCCATCGCCGGCCGCCCGCGTCCCACCGACTCCGAACCGGGGTACACAGGCGGCGAGACGCCCCGGGTGAACGGGTACACCTTTGTCGACGAGGACGAGCCCGAGCCGAGCCCGGAGGCAGGTACAGGAGACGACTACACGCCGTCCGCGGACGACCTACGTCTCCTGGGCGCCAGCACAGGCGACACAACCCCGAACCCGTTCCAGATCCGCGACGCCCGCCGCCGCGAGGCCCTACACCACCGCATGGTCGACCGCGTCGCCCGTACCAAGCGCGCCGAAAAGGCCGCCCGCGAATTCAAGACGCCTGTCGCCGGTACCCCGCGCTTCGCCAGCAGTCCACGCCCGGACTTTGGGCTGCGCTCGCCCGCCGCCGCCTCGGGCAAGATGCTCACGCCGGCGGCGCAGAAGTTGCTGCATCGGGTGGGGAGTACCCCGCGGGCGAATGGGTCTGGGTCTGCGTCGTCGTCGAATCTGAGGAGTATGTGGACGCCGACGCCGCGGCGGAAGTGAGTGCTCTCTTCTTGTTTGCGTGGAGCGTTGTTTATGATACCATGGGATTGGCGTTCTGGTGCATTACATAGCGTTGAATAGAATTGGTTTGTGGCTCGTACGTTGTCTGTTATATGACGAATAAACCGTAGCTACGTAAAACGTGTTGTAGGTACATCGCTAAGACCAATTAGGGTATCTATCTACATTGCCATCTCATGCTTATACAATAATCAAATCAACATCAATATAGTGCAGAGCGTAAACTACGTTCAAGCCGTCACCCACACAGTCGACAGCCATGCCGCGGCTAACGCAAATAACGTCATCCCCGATGCAGACATGCGGCTTGCGGCATTGAGGAAATACGCGGCGCCCGGATAACTACAAGTAATGCTGCCATCTTGGGCCTGGGTGCCGTATGACAGATCCAGCCACTTGCCCTTGGGACACTGGAACCCCAGGACGGACGGACAGTGCTTGACGAGGGTGTAGCAGACGTCCCGGCACGGGAGGATCTCCTTGTAGGGCCCGGGGCGGATGTCGGAGTCGATGAGGGGGTTGCGCGACTGCGTGTAGGCTGGGTGGTCGAGCTGGGTGTGGTTGGAGACGTGCGGGGCGGTGTGGTTGTCAAAGGTCTGGCCGACGTTGCGCGGGTGCAGAAAGTCGGCCGGGTTGGAGAAGTCGGCGCAGCGCGGGATCGTCACGGCGCAGAGCCACTGCTTGTAGGCGTTGGCGCAGTCGTCACACGTCGTGGCGAGGGAGTAGCGCGTCTCGTCCGAGGCGTTGCACTGCACTTGTGCCAGCGAGTACGTGAAGTTCTTGTACAGCTTCGCCGCGTTGTCGTCGTAGATCTTGCGGATCTCGTCCATGTCCTTGTCCGGGTTGGACGGCACCGCGTACGCGACCTCGGAGCAGAACGGGAGATCGTACACCACCGCGCAGTTGTCCTCTGTTTAGGTCAGTATGATGTGTTGCCCGGAAACGGGGGGTGGACTCACCGGTCTTGGTGCTGAACGTCCGCGGGAGATAGACGGTGCCGCCGCCGCCGACGACGCCGTTGCCCGAGCTGGTGGTGTTGCCGTCTTTGGCCAGAATCCCCGTGTAAGTAGACGTTTTGTTGAGTCCCGTGAGGTAGAACTGCTGCTTGGGCAGGTGGCCGGTGCCCACTCTCGTCATGCTCGTCTTGATGTTCTGATCGCCCTTGCCGATCTGCGCCAGGGTATTGAGCGCACAGTATGAGCGCTGCAGGCCGTCGATGGCGCTGTCATCGACGTTGTTCGCGAACATGGTGAACGGCGGCGTCATGTCCATCAGCGCACTTGAGTTCTGGAGACCAAAGTGATTAGCCGTCAAGTTTTCGGTGGTGAAGAGCGCATTGTGCGTGTCCGAGTCCATAAAGTAGAGGAACTTCTTGTCCTCCACTTTGTGGAACAGGGCATCCGTCGATGCCGCGATTTGATAGGTGTAGGAGCCCGAGTACTCCGTGCTGTTGGGAGCCCAGACCCCAATGTACACGTCTCCGTCGGCTTGCATCGTCACGTTGGCATAGCCCTCCTCTGCCGTGTAGACATCTTGCTTGGCACTGTCTTCGCCCGGACCGGGCTTCTGCAGGCCCGCGGAATTTGACACATACAGCTGCAGCTGCGGGAGTTTCTTCCCGTCCTTCGACGTTGGTTTCGAACAGGCAGTTAGAGAGAGGTAGACCGGAGTCGACCGCTTGGAGTGATTATTGCCGTTCTGGTCCTCCGACGTCTCGTTCTTCCCATCCTTCGGAAAGTACCACCACTGAGTAACGCCTCGCTCGACGCCGCCATCCTTGTATTGGTTGTTCCCCAATGCGGCCACGCCGCTGGGAGCCCGGCGGACGAGATCTAGTCCCCGCGCTTCTCCGGCTTCGTCCACGGCATCTTCGATCACTAGTCCGTTGTATGACCCGAGCGCGAAGGACAGGTCGTCAGCGCCGAGGAACAGGTTGGTTGGGGTTTCCGAAGGCAAGGCTGGGAGGTCTGTAGCGGCGACGCACTGTGCGGTGAAGATGGCGAAAGCGACCACGCAGGCGAAGATGGTGGCGCTGACAGTTGCACCAAACGGGCACTGCAGATTCGGGGTTTTAAACCGCATGAAGGAGCGTTAAGTGGAAGACCGAGGGACGCAACTGACACGGCTCATGAGCGAGGGTTCAACATAGAGGGACACCACGTACTTCCTCTCACGGCGGAGTCCTGCCGAGTCGTGAGGGAAGAAGGTCCAGGGTATAGGAGAAGGAGAGAGTCATTCACGACCAAGCTGACAGACCTGATGTCGGCCAACAACATCCATCACAGCGGCGGATCGGCGGTGTTGACTTTCTGCCTGGCGGAGTTACGCTCCCCCGCTGCGCCACGTGGCTTGGATCTGACTAAGAACCTACTACGGAGTAACTACAGAGTATGGAGTAGAGGTAGACGCCATGCATTCACAAACAGTAAACAGTATATACGATGCAAGATAATCACACTCTCCAGCCCCTATACACACATCAACTCATACCAACTTATAGAAACGAGCAGCAACCCCACTGAGGATAATCACCGCAGCAATGACTCCCAGAATCCCAAACCACCATCCAAGACCTTCGGAATTTTCTCCAGGAACAGGAACGTTCATTCCAAACAAACCACAGATCAGGTTCATGGGGACCAACATCGTCGCAATGAGCGTCACCTTGCTCAGGACCTTGTTGACATGGTTGCCGAGAACCAGGTTGGTCACATTCAGCTGGGCCAGGTAATTCGTGTGCGAGCGACTCAGCATCTTTTCGAAATGCGCAAGGTTGGACATCATGGTAACAACGTGATCCTGGATATCACCAAGATAGAGACCGATATCACCGCGGGGCGTCACAGAATATTGCTCATTGCAACGCTTGGAGAAGCCTCGAATGACATCTGCCTTACCGCCCAAAAGGCGCATCAGACTCATCACCTTCTTGCGCAGGCCACCAATCCGCGGCAAGAAGGACTCGAAATCGTCCATCCGGGCGATGAAGACCAGGTCCTCGATCGCCTCCGATTCGACTTCAATTTCCCGGATCACGGGGCCAAAACTGTCGACAATATCGTCACTGTGCTGGTATTAGAAATGTTTCTCCCAGATCCTGTGAAACCAACTTACATCATGGCGTAACAGATCCAATCACTGCTCAAGGATACATAGTCGCGAAGCTTTCCAATTCTCCGCCGGACGTTGGCAGCGTGGGGGTTCTCGGTGAAAGAGAACGACAGAACCCCATCCCGGAAGACCACCATGTAGAAATTCACGGGCTCCATAAACTGCTCACTGCTCTTGTCCATTTGATAGAAGGTGCGGAAACACACGAAATAGTACTGCTTGAACAGTTCCACCTTCTCTCGAGCTTCCTGAGTCAGGATATCTTCCGTCGTCAGAGGGTGAATGGAGAAGGCCCTCGAGAGCGCGCCCACTTCGTCTTCGGTGGGATTCAAGACATCCAGCCACCACACACCTCCGTCGGGCCCCAGCTGAAAGAGGTCCCGGAAGGTGTCCCCCGGCAAGACTAGATCCCCCAAATCGGCCGCGTGCACGGTGCTCTGGGATTCGGAAGAGAAGAAGCCAAATCTGGTGGGCTCGTTCTCATTTTTCAGGTTATCCAATAATTCCTTGTCGTTGATGACTTTTTCGTTCACTTTCGAGTCCAGCCCCAGGAAGTCGTCCGAGGAGCGCTCGTCGCTGGATGACTGCTGCACGTCCACGTCATCCGACTTCTGCGCTCCCGGGCGAAGGTCATAAAAAACACGTGGCTTCCGGCCTTGGGAGCTCAAGCTGTGCTTGCGCCGTGTGGTGGTCTTGGACTTTTGGTTCAGAGCCACGAATTCTTCCAGTTCCTCGTAGTCGATGACGGGAATCCTGCCGGGCTGTTCGAAGGTTGGAACGCAGACGTCGTCGTTGGAGTCCAGCTGGATGTCGCCCGGCTGAGGTCGGATAATGCTCGCATTGCTGAAGGTGGGGCGGCGGGCGTGAGTGCCCCCGGACACGGTCCGTTGAAGGATCGCCTCCAAGTCGGGGGCGGCATGGCTTTCCAAGGTGTTCGCACGCTCGCGACGACGGGGGTCTGCAAAAGCTTCTACCGAGTTCGGAGGGGAAGTCGACCGAGCCGACACAGATGAGCCCCTCGAGACAGTACCGATATCTTGATGCGTCCGGCTGAAAGTCCGCGCATGGCGAACGCCCGTCGGATCGACCGAGACCCGCCGTCCCAGGCCATTCGGTTCGTCCAGGGATCGATCATCATCCACGACGGCCTGCTCAAAATCCCGGGAGAAGGAGCCCGCTTCGCGAAGGGCATTCTGGATCTGGAGCAAATCGGATCGCTGGGGAGTTTCAGCGGGAAAGCCCTGCTGAGCGGTATGCTGTCGGCTGAGAGACATATCCGGTGTGGCTTCAAGGCGGGGAGCATCTAAATGGAAGCGATGGTCATCGAGTTCGGGAACGGGGGTGCTGAACCTGGTGAGGCACAGCTCCTTTTCGGATCTTGGCGACTCGGACATGGTGAAATATTGGAAGTTGAATCTAGAAGGTTGATCGATATATCAATCTAAACGGCTGGCAAGCTGCGAGCACGGTATCGAAAAAGAACGCTTTCTGCGTCTAGTCTCTCACGGAGACGACGAAGGATGAACAAGTCCCGGGGGTGATTGCTCCTCCATCCATCAGCCAGACCCCTCGCAAGGGCCTGGCATTACCGACGCGCGACCGTGTGCCAGCTTTGATGTCGCTGGGATCTCGTAGTCCCGTTAGGGGGGTCTGGTATCGCCCCCGCAGAAGACCCGGAACTTGGGGCCCAAAAGAGGGTGGAGGAAAGAGGACTGGCTGTAGCGAAGCCCCGCCAACTTGACTGAGTGGTGTGAAGAGAAGCGCTGTCGCTCCAGGGTTGTCAGAATAGACAATTGCAGGGGAGAGCCTCTTCAGCGACGTCCCTGCAATTTCTTTCTAGGAAAAAAAAAATTGGCGGAAGGGATCGTAGATCGGATCGGGGCCGGAAACGTGGCAGAGGTGTTGTGTACCGTCAATCGGCCGATTTGGTTCGCAGAGGTTGAAAGAAGGTCGAGACGGCTGTATGTCTGGACTGATGTGTTGAAAGATAAGTGGCGACGACCGTCTGCGGCGGGATCAAGACGATGAAGATCAAACTCTGACAGGGTTGCAGAACGATCCAAATGCCGAGGTGATTGAGCAAGAACTCACTTCACCGGGGGTATTTTGATGAACGACAGATAAAGTAAGTAGATTTAATTGTTGCGACAAAGACAAAGAGAAAAGAATGATAAGCAAGGGTGATTCACCTGGGGAGGTGAGTTGAGATGATGCACTCGAAAGGAAGAGAGAAGGGAAGGAAGAAAATCGAAGAGGTTTTAAGACTAAGAAAAGAAAGGGAAAAAAAAAAGCCTAAAAAAAGAGGGGCGCGGTCTGGGATTTCCGCTTGAGGGAAAAACAGCAAACTGGGGCCAAACGTTAAGGAAAAGCTAGACTAGCGCCAGACTCCGACAGCCATGAGGCCACCGTCCTGTCAAACCCGCGGAAAGGTCTCGATTCTACTGGGTACAATCCGGCACGCTCGTTTGCTGGTTTGGAGGCTGCCTACAGAGTACAGTGGTCTAGAGAAAGAGTAGAAGAGACAGACGGTGGTGACCGAGGTGGGTACATACTCCGGAGCCCCATCTGCCTCTATCGCTGGTTTCAGTAAACTACTTGCCCAACTCCCCGGGGGGGTCTTTTTTACTCCTATTACCACTAGTTTATTATTAATGGAATCACCCATCCCGCTGAGGATATTAAAAAGGCTCATAGATGTAGACTACTCCGTATCACCATGTTACGATAGGGTGAGTAATGCCGCAGGTCCTTTAATTCAACACGAGGCTGGACAGACATGGCATGACATGCAGCGTGGTCAGAGAGTGGATGATTTAATCCTCTCTCATTCGAAACTTTTTTTAGAGTTTGATTTATTCTACGAGCTGAACAGCGTCCCATCGTGGTGGCCAGCCAGCTCATGTCACTGGTAATTACAGAGTATAGATAATGAACTGATGGTTGCTCGGACTGATTGAATACTGTGTATTCCGACATTCCACTCAATCAGAGCGATTCCATAGAACAACAATCATTATAACAACCTTGGTTGGACAGGATTTCCTACTTTCTACTGTTCACCGTAAAAGTGGCGATTACCTAATGCCACCCCCGAGGTCGGCCCGCACGGGGAATTTTTTTGGACCATATCAGTCATAGCAGCAATCCTATAGACGATTGACTCAACCTCAATAACAACAGTAAATTCCTCTTCAACCCGTGCCATCTACTCCCTTCCAATTGGTCTTGTCCAATTGGCTTTGTCTACTTACTTCCCGCGTCTCCCACTTTGACCCCGGCCTCTCGCAATGGCCTCCTCGTTTGTTATCAAAACACCTTGTTCCTCCGCCAATATCGGCCCTGGCTTTGATGTGATCGGCCTGGCTTTGTCTCTCCACCTCGAAATCCACGTCACAGTTGACCCCTCCAAGTCCTCCTCGCAGCACCCGCTAAACTGTGTTATCACCTATGAGGACAAGAGTACCAACACTGAAGAGATCAGCCTCGACCCCGAGGTGAACCTGATCACTCGTGTAGCCCTATATGTACTGAGATGCCATGACCAAAGAGCTTTCCCCGTGGAGACCCGCGTGCATGTCATCAACCCCATCCCGCTGGGTCGCGGCCTGGGTTCCTCCGGCACCGCAGTCGTGGCCGGTGTGATGTTGGGAAATGAAGTCGGCCGTCTTGGATTGAGCAAAGATCGGCTACTGGATTACTGCCTAATGATCGGTGAGTTTGGTGCCTTTGTCTCGATTTAGACCCAGTCCAGCTGACTCGACGACCAGAGCGACACCCCGATAATGTCGCTGCGACTCTCTTTGGTGGTTTTGTGGGAACCTACCTGAATGAGCTGAAGCCCGAAGATGTTGCTCGTAAGGAGATCCCTCTGAGTGAGGTCCTGCCAGCCCCGGCGGGTGGCATCGATACGGGTAAACAGCCCCCGGAGCCTCCTCTTGGAATTGGTCACTATCGCAAATTCCCCTGGGCCAAGGAGATCAAGGCCATCGCCATCATTCCCGACTTCGAAGTGCCAACCGCCAATGCACGGAATGTCCTTCCCACCTCGTACTCCCGGGCAGACATCGTAGGTTTCCCTCCTCCTGTAGCCGATGCATCGCTCGACTGTGGACTGACGTCAATCCCTGCAGGTCTTCAACCTACAACGCGCGGCGTTGCTTCCCGCTGCCTTGGGTACCTCTCCGCCTGACCCGGATATGATCTATCTGGCCATGCAGGACAAGATCCACCAGCCATACCGGAAAACCCTGATCCCAGGCTTGACAGAGATCCTCCAATCCATGACTCCCAGCACGCAGCCGGGTCTACTTGGAATCTGCCTGTCGGGTGCCGGACCAACCATTCTGGCTTTGGCCACTGAACGGTTTGATGAGATTGCGGAGCGGATCATTTCCCGCTTTGCTACAAATGGTATCTCGTGCCAGTGGAAGCTGTTGGAGCCCGCCCAGGAGGGCTCAACCGTGGAATATCTCTAAACTTTGTCCGTTCTGTACTTTTCTTTTGTTTCCCAGAGGGTCTACAAGAAGTGGGTAGAGAGGAAGTCATGCAGAACTGGGTTGTTGGGTACCATGACTTTGGGGTACCTCGTCCATCACACTGGCTATAGAAGATGGCTGCATGCCTAGGTGCTGGTCAATGACTCACGGGCATTATTTATGTTACGAATCTCTTATACTCTGTTCATGCTCTGTCAATCACATGGACAAATGAATATTCTACTAACATGATGTCACTTGACAATATATATCGACTTGACAAGATGACACTATATGTGACTGGCCTAAAGTATGTATGATTTTATAAGAAAAGTAATCCACCACATATACAATCATCAAAATTTGCGTCCTTATGGTGTTCCCATTGCATGGTGGCAGCAATTGTTGGTATACCCCAGAGAAATGACATAACAGATTTGTAGGCGGTCAGCCAAGCAATCTTGTTCCGTCGGCGATCAACAACAATCCACACGACAAGGGAGACATCAACCACCATCGTCCATATCTAAAACAGCACATAATCACCACTGTGAGCTACTCATCATGGATGATATCCTTGCGCCTATTCAAGATGCATTTGAAGGCCAGATTGTGAGCCTCCCCCCATCTGCTCCACAGACATCCAGCCACCTATACCGTTTACTACACCATGCTGTACGGAACGATACTAACCTGGCGATTCGTTCGTGTGAATAGGATTTTCATGGCCAGCGCATCGCCGAGCTTCTCTCTACAGCCCTTTTGATCATATCAGGTGTACGTCTAGACTTACCCCGTTAGACTTCCATGGCTTCCGCTGACTTGACCACCGCCAGGTTGTCGCCTTCTTCGTCGGATACATCTACCAAGACATCCACCTGACTCTTTGGGTCGGCCTCTGTGGCACGTTAATAACCGGGCTTGTTGTCATTCCTCCGTGGCCTGTGTACAATAAGAACCCCGAGAAGTGGCTGGTCCCTGTCCCCGGGGGTGCGGGCAGCGCAGGAGTCGTGGTAGACGGGGTCAAAGTTGCATGAAACCAATACGACTTGTTCCTTGGAGTGGTCGATTCTAGTCCTTGGGATCGACCACCGTTCTTCTACAAAATTCACAAATGGATGCGCGCCAAGAGTATTGTAGTGTATGATGGGGTAAAGAGCAGGAAAAACACAAAAGACCCATGAACGCCATCCAGACCGGACCCTGCAGGTCTCATGAAAGCCTAGGAACATTGTATCAAACAAACAGTATCCCCACGTAAGATCGAGAACCCCCCCATGGACCCTTGTTTACCGGCCATACTTCTGGAACTCCCAGTCTCTGTTATCCAGCGGGCACACTTG
This sequence comes from Aspergillus sp. MEXU 27854, assembly GCA_019721355.1. Lineage (NCBI taxonomy): Eukaryota > Fungi > Ascomycota > Eurotiomycetes > Eurotiales > Aspergillaceae > Aspergillus > Aspergillus sp. MEXU 27854. Next base: position 1,439,235 of record JAGMTT010000002.1, read on the forward strand.
ACGGGTCTTCAGCCAACGAGATATACAGTGGAAATGGAACGCGTGCTGCACAGATTGACATCGAAGGTTAGCACCGAGCTTGGGAAGCATGACAGAGAAGCGCTCCACTTACATTGCAAATTCCCCAGGCGACCGTGCACTCTTCAGTCGTAGACGAGCCTTGATTCGCTTGACACTCGATACCTAGGTCACGACATTAGTTCCTGACTGATCGGGCCGATGAGAAGGGGACATACAGAGGTCCATGATATGGTTACGGCAGATTGCACAGTTGTCGACGACGATATCCCAGGCCCACAAAGCCACAGCATTCCACTAAGACGACAGTCGTGTTAGCTCGATGTCCCCTTCCAAATGGTCATATGTGCTCCAGAGTGTAACTACCTTCTTCACTTCAAACTTCTTCTTGCCATCACTGGTGCCTTCGGAGGTCTTGGTGCCCTTTGCCTTAGAGGACGATGCGGCCGCAGCTTCTTTCATTTCAACGTCGGCCATGGTTGTTTGTCTCAATCTCGTTTGTCCTTTGAATTATGTCGAATTCCCTATCGGGGGCAAATGGGAAGGTACTCGGCTGAGCCGCCTGGGACGCTTCGGAAGAGGGGCACGGAGCGGTGAGATTACGTAGTTCCGGTTGAAGTGCGTGAGGGGATGGAGAGACAATGTGGAAGGGTCTAGATAGCCACGGCCAGAAGCGAAACCCGTCTGGGTCGAGTGAAAAATGACGAGTAAGTTGACGAGAGCTGCCGCCAAGGTTGATTGAGCCAACGCGACTTTGTTTTGTTTGCACCGATCAGGCTGAAGGAGTGAAGTGGCGGAGAGGAGAGGAAGAGAGAGGCCTGACTGCGGAACCTTCTTAGTCATCGCCGATCCCCGCCCCAGCCTTCCTTTCAACCTCATGCCCTTCCGCCCATCTCACTCCTCCATCTTCTCCATATCTCAAATGTCTCCTACGATGCCCCTCCCTACCCGTTCAGCTATCCTCTCTCTTCGCGCCCCTATCTAGACGTGAGCATGCCTAGGAGTTCTGGATTCTTTATCCCTCGACCTTTCTTTGAACGCTCGCAACAATAGACGAACCATCTTCACTCGGACTGTCATCACTACTATCTCATCACCGATTGATTGACTCATTACTTTGATTTTCCCTTGCTTGTCGCCTCTGATTACCAGCGTTACGATCTCAGTGGAGTCTGCTGCGCAGTACATGAGCCATCTTCTTGCTACTACAGTTTGCGTTCACTCTACTCGTATCTCTACTGTGGTTATCTTTCGACATCTCTCTGTTCTCTTTTCGTTTTCTTTCTCAATTTCTTCAAGGCTGCCTATTTATTAAGCCGACCTGTCGCAATGTCGACCCAATCTCCTGCTCCTCCGACGCCGAAGCCAGCCCGGGGCAACCGTCGCAACCAGAAAAGAAATACCACCCCCTCCACACAAAAGGTTGCTCTCCTCACGACACCTCCCTCATCACCTCCGAGAAACCCAAGCCCCGGAACCACTACAGACTCATCGAACAATGCCAACGCTTCCAAGAAGAAGGGCGTTCGCTCCAACAAGAAGCCGCGCGATGCGCCGCCCAAAGCTTCACCCGCCCAGAAGAACGGCCATCGCCACACGTCCTCGAACCCAAACAACTCGGCAATTCCTCAGATGAACAGCCCCCATTATGCAGGGCCCACTTTCCATGCTTCTCCCGCGCCATCCGCTCTTCCGATACCAAGCTTCTTCTCCAAGTCTATGCCCGATTCTGAGATTGCGCCGGTGCTAGAATCTGAGGGTGACAACATCGATGGCGATCCTGATCTCGAAACCACCCCCTCGAAGCCGAGGCAGCGCCCTCAATCCGAGGCTCAGGAGCCCAAATCAACCCCTCTCGACTTTCTTTTCAAAGCTGCCGTCGAGGCCAGAAATTCTCAGCCGCAACGAAGCCCTGAACCCAACATCCGCACCCGCTCTCCTCACACGGACTCCAAAGCTCTGCCTCAGCGCAAATCTGGCGGTGCTCCTAATGGCCTGTTCCCGTTTGAAATGGAGACGCCCGAGACCCGCAACTCGCAGATTGGACCGTCGTTTGCGCCGTCCTATAAGGATCGCATGAACGCTTTACGTTCCTCCAACTCTCCCTCCCCGCAAGCCGCGGAACTGGATGAAGATCACAGACGGATGAAGACAGAAGCTTTGAAGAGTTTACTGCTCAATCCCCGACCTCAAAGGCCCTCATCCGCGTCAACCTCGAACGGAAACCAGCCTGTTTCCTACAACGACCGGTCGAACAGTAGCCCAAGTTTGCCTCATTTTGCAACTCCCTTGAGACCAACTTCTGGACTGCCGCCAGCTTCCGGCAGCATGCCGTTGGATCACCATGCAAATGGGCACCACCACGGAAATGGACATCGCTCGCAACATCCCCAGCAACCTTCGCCTTATAACTCACCGCTCCGCAAGGATGTGCGGCCCAATCCGGCAAACACCCTCTACTCCATCCAGGGCGGGTATGATCAGGCGAAGTATACGAGCAATGCCCTCCAACATCCCATGCATTCGCCTGCTCGTCACCCGTCACCGCCGTCAAATGTGTCGGGCAGCCCATCCGCCAAGGGTCTCGACACGAAGAAGATGGAGGACGATTTACGACGAATTTTGAAGCTTGATGTGAATCCGGGATTCCCATCAAGCAGCATCCAGAGCTCATACGCCTGAGATGGTCTAATCTCTGCTCTACATAATGCCGACCTGATTCTTTCTTTATCCTCAGCTCGTCGCTTTTTCCACTAGTCTTCAGTGGGATGCTCACTTCATGTTCTATTGTGGCCTCAACTTTCACTTTCACCTGGTCATCAGTAGGGACTTCACCAGTCCCGCTGGATTTTCTGCCCCCGTTTTCTAGGGGTTCAACCATTCGTTATCCTTGTTCTTATGTCTATTATTTGTTATTTGGTTGTCTTTTGCTCATGCTCTGTTTCGTTGGTGTTGCCTCCACGGTTCGTGTTGGGATCGATGTTGATCCTGTCCTGGTCGACGGGTCTATCTTTCCTCGGGCGGGATGTGTCTATACCCTTGGTTTGCATTTCACCCGGAGTCTGGTGGTTTTCAGTGCTCTCATGGAGTGTGTTGGTTTGGGTAATTTCGATGGCTGGGGCCGAGGATGGTGGCACTACGTGGATGTCGAGTATTTGCATGGTCTTCGTTTTGTTTTTCCTTCTTGTTCGTTCCGTTTTTTGAATTTGCCAGTGATCCGGAGTCCGGCTGTGTCGTGGGACCCAAGTCTGGTGACTTGGTGGATATATCACTGCATCTGATGCTCTCGCTATCACTACATGGTCTTTTCTGTCTGGTCAGGCGGGATCGGTACTTCCAGCTTTCCTGGGTGCAGTTGATATTGGACACTGGTGTTCATAATTGCTATTCTGTATGTTAGGACATTCGCTCCGAGTCTTTCGTTTCCATGGAGTCATCCTGTTAGTCTTCCAGACTGCGGGACTCTGGCATTGTCACAATCGTGATATACATTCGTTTGAACTTCTTCTATTAATCAAGTATGTGGAGGATGCCAAGGTCCCAAGATGTTGTTTGGAGGTAAGCTTTGCATGCTGGCACATTGGTATTAGGGGTGTACTCTGTACAATTACCAGACGTTCATAATAATCATACTAGCAGTACCTGGAAAAGTCCAGAACCCGAGTAGAAGGCCGATACTAACGGCGAGTGGCCGGTGGGCGTCCCCACCCTGTACTGCAAAATACGCCGCTCGGTTAGGGCGCCACTTCAAGGAGATGCAAGTGGTGGATAGCACACGACAGAGTTGATTCTAAATTCTCTGTATAGGTAAATTGTTGGGAAGACGAGAGATGCATCAGAGGGTGAATCTACATGGCAAGCAGCAAGAGAAGATGAGCAAGATGAAAGTTGAATAGGTATGAGCGAGCGTGGGCGGAGTTTAATTGAATGTCGATTATTATTAACAAGAACGCCACCGGTCAAATAACCTCGATCTTGGAGATCCACCGACGGCGGTTAGTCGCTTTAGCCCGAAACGCCCGCCAAACGGCGAGGGAACATACCTACTCTGTTGGAGAACGAGTCAATTGTGCATTCTATCCAGTCTGGTCCTCATCCAGCCATGGTTCTCAGATACAGTCAATTTGATGGGTATTGGGGAGACTACCTAGGTAGATTAGAGTTATGAGAACCAGATGGGTTGGAGAAATATCTGGTACATGAGGACAGAGACCATGGATTGGCTGCTAAGAATAGTACCCATGTTCTGTACCTTACGGAGTATACATACAGATACACTGTAGATATAGGTATGCCGGGGATATACTCTGTAGGTAGGTACCTAGGTAGGGTAGTCTTGTCGACCAGGCTCTCCTGGTTGAGCTGATACTGGTTAGTCCTAACCCCAGACACCCCGGATCCTGCGCCAGTCGTCAGTCAGAGTGGCAAGGAATGGTGTTTCCGGACCTGTGGTCATGGGGATTCGTTATCGTGCAACGATGTGAGGTCACTTCTCCAGCTGATTGCCTGGATAACGGAGAGATGGCTGAAGAGCTCCCAGCCGCATGATATCATATGAAGTCAAGGTGGGCGATGGGAGCGTTGGACGGCCGCATTTGGCGATAGCGTCTGGTCGCGGAAGGCGAGGAATGCGGGCATCTGGGGCCCTGACAGAATCCGGTTATTTGTTGGGGATGACGGAGATCTGTACAGGCTGACGATCCATTATTCTTGTGCTCGGAGGATCGAAAGAATATGGTGAATGCATGAATTGGTGCCTCCAGAGTATGGTGTGGTATCTGTACTGACGATACGCCGAATCCCTGGTTCCGGGTGCTTTCCCAGGGGTTTTACTCCCTTCATACTCTAATCTCCGTAAGAAAAATAGCACCGCCGAAGAAAGAAACCGATCTTCATCATTCTTGCTGTCGGGTCTGGTCTGTCCGTTTTCCTTCTTCTCCTTCTTTCCCCTCAGGCCGGTTGAGATCATCTCCAACCAACTTCATCTCTCTTTACTCTCTTTTAACTGCGTCCTGTCCACCATCTCTTCTGCCCACGACGACGACCACCACCACCCCGGTCCCTCCAGATTCTACTTTAATTTCCCCTTCCGCCCCTATATTCTCCCTCCTTCTGCCTCTCGCTCTCCTCCTTTCGCAACTGTTTCCTCCGACTTACCCACTTTTCGTGGTCTCCCCTTGCAAAAATAAAAAAATCCCCCCATTTCGCCTCCCTTCCTTCCTACCTCTCCCTCCGTCGTTCATCTGTCCTCGACTCCGCGTCTTCGACCTCTCGGTGGACTGCGACACGTCAAGGAATCCAATGAGCTGCCGTCGGCGCATCTAACCCGCCGCGAGGAAATCACCCAATCATCCGTTTTGTGCTTGTATATCGCGGCCTCCTTGTCACCATGGCCAACCCGTATGTCTTCCTCTTTCCCCTCTCCGTTCCTCCTGAACGACGCTGACTCCCACCAGCTTCAGTTCAGCATGGCGCTCTTTCTGGCACACGATGACTTCGTACGATCGGCATGCCTCTCACGACTCGCCTTATCGAACGGGTAAACATGTGCCACTCAGCCAGAGTCGCCATGAGCCGCTCACCTCCATCGCGACCAGCGCCATTGAGTCCCGTCCCGACCTCACCGATGGCTATGAAGACGACCAACCCAAGGGGTCAACGAGTTCGAATTCCAATGGCTGGACCGGCTCCCCCACCGGCATGGGCTCGCCCAATCGTCCCTACTCCCCCGGAATGCGATCGTACTCGTCCCAGAAGCGCCGGTCCACGGATCCCGGAACCGAGGGCGCCCCGGAAATCCAAATGCAGAGTTTCCACGACGGAGCCCCTCCCCCGCCCCCCATCGCCCATTCGTGGAGGAAGATCGAGCGGTGGCTGGAAGACAATTACGAAGAACTGTTCGACAACCTCTGCGAAGGTTGCACGCAGAATGATATCAACGAATTGGAGCATGAACTGGACTGCAGCCTGCCACTGGAAGTGCGGGAGTCGCTGATGGCCCACGACGGACAAGAGCGTCCCGGACTGCCGACTGGCCTGATATTCGGTTGTATGATCCTCGACTGTGAGGAGATTGTCCAGGAGTGGAAGAACTGGAGGACCGTCAACGATGAATATTTCAGCGCCCCCGGCATGCTCAACCCCCCTCCGCCCCCCAAGACTGCTGCAAGCTCCTCATCCGCCGCGCCGCCGGCCCCGGGCTCCAACCCGCTTTGGAGGCAAGATCTCCTGGAGCGACAGGACTCGCAGCCCCCCGGTGCCGTCCAGAAAGCGTACGTGCACCCGGCCTGGATCCCTCTCGCTCGGGACTGGGGCGGTAACTGCATTGCTGTGGACCTTGCCCCGGGGCCCGCCGGCAAATGGGGCCAGGTTATCATCTTCGGTCGGGATTACGACTGCAAATACGTGATCGCCAGGTCCTGGGCCGCCTTCCTCGCCATCTTTGCCGATGATATGTGCGGTGGCAAGGCCCATGTCGACGAGGACTCCAACGAGCTCAAGCTGTTGGAGTTCAAGGCGCAAGGGGTGGAGCCGCCCTACCTGGAGATCCTCCGCTGGCGGACTGATCAGAAATATGGCCGGAAGCCGCCGCGGCGCAAGGCCCCCAACGGTCTGGGCCTGAGTACCGGCAAATCGGGCAAAGAATCGCCGTACGGAAGTCCCACACCGAGCGAAGAGCGCGGCCGATCCCCCCATCGCTTCCCCAACCGTGGATCCACGCAGAGTCCCAAGACTCAATTCGGCATGTCGAGTCCTCTGGCTCGTGTGACGGAGGAAGCCCCGAGCCCGGTCCACACCACCGCGGAGACGGAGCTGCCCGACAGCCAGCCGAAAGGCGACGCCAATGAGACCTCGAGTGAAGACCTGATGGAGGTCGCAACGCCGCAGATCTCGGGCAAGGAGAACGAAGGGGTGCGAGAAAACGACGACCACAAGCCATCGGACACGGACAAGGCGTCAAAGCGAGAGTCGAATCAAGGTGCCTCCGGTAGTACGTTGGATACGGAGGTGTTGAGTGAGATGAAGAATGTCGCTATTTAAGGGGATGTCTTCTCGCGCTCTTCTTGTGTCATTTCTCTGCCTTTTTGTGGGCGTCGGGCTTCTAGGTTCCCATGAGGGGCTCTGTTTCTTGTGTGGTTTCGTTCCTTCACTGAGTGTCCAAGCTTATATCGTGCCGATGTATCTGCTGAAGACTGTACTGGACCACTTGTATAAATTCCTCCTTTTTCCATGGTGTCTGCGGTGTGGTTTGTATGCAGTGAAGCCTTTGAGTTTGTTTGGGATGGTCACTTGACATTGCCTGTAACTTTATCTCAACGATCATGCAGCATTAATTCTTGATTCTTTTATGGCTCCTGAAGTCGAAGTGCTTGCTAGAACTATATGGTACGATGGTAGGTAACCAGTATCGTAGAATGCTATTGCAGATTGCTACAGCAGGGTATCGTATAGTCGCAGAATGATGGAGTCCGTTTGGATTCGATGGCATGACCGTCGTTCCGGTGTACATCGGACGACAAAAGAACACGGCGTAGCTTCACGGATGCCATGTGCTGTGGATGTCGGTCCGATTGCCGCCAGCGACTGATTCGAGTTAAATCGGTCACGCAGGCTTATGGATAGCCAAAACCTCTGACGGGTTCTGGCCTGTACACATCCTGCACAGGGGGGGGGCCACCCTGCAGAATGGATTCGCATGGCTGCGACCCCTTCAATCCCAGTCGTCATCATCCTCATCGTCGTTCCTGTCGTAATGTGCGTTGCCACTGCGAATCGCCCGTCCCTTCCCACGAGATCTCCCACCATCATCGCTTTCTGCGTCCGACGCATCCGACTCATCACCATCCCCGGCCTTGAACCGTGCCTGCGTCAGAATCCCCTTGTACAGCAGCCTCTTTTCCAGCGTCGCAGTACTGATAGCATCAGTGCCGTCCCGGCCCCCGGACGCCAATCCCTCAAACCCGAGCACCCGCTCAACAGCAATCCCATCCTTGAATCCAATCACGCACGGCAACACCCGGATCTTCAGCTTCTCTACGACAAACGGCGTGTTGCGCACGTCGACGCGCGCAAACCGCACGTCGTGGTGCGCCGCCGCCAGCGGCCGCAGGTGCTCGTCCATGGTGCCGCACCGCGCAAAGTCCGGGTGCGCAAAGTGCACCACGCACCGGTGCGTCTCGGTCGTCAGGTCCAGCAGCGCCGCGTCGCTGTTTAGCGTTGGGTAGACGCCGCCGTCTTCGACGGTGCGTGTGGCTGCGTTGGTGCCGGTGCCGTCCGGCCGGGTGTTTTTGGCAGATGCAAATTCGGCGTTGAGTTGCTCGAGGCGTTGGGCGCGGTAGGTCGAGTCGTCTTCGTTTTCGAGGGATTCGAGGAGTGCGTCGACGTCTTCTTCGCCTGAGTCCGGGTCGTCGCGGGGGTTGGGTTTGTCGGTCATGGTTGTGTTTTGGATATTCAATTGAATATGATCAGCTGGATGGAGGTGTAGTTGACGTGGGGAGGAATTGAGGGAGAAGTGAAAATCGGTCGATTCCCCTCACCCCGTCATTCATTGTACGGAGTATTGTACCTGATCGGCGATTAGTGGTCGGTACCTGTTGTACCGTACAGAGTACGGCTTCTATTGATACTACCTAGGTAGACATACTGTTAGAAGACATTGTATAGTTAATAGAAATGTTTATATAGAATATTTCTAAAGATTTAGAGGATATAGAAAGATTATACAAGATACCCTAAGATACTCCTATATGCTGGGTAAAGTACTGGATAATACGCCGTACCAAACAGGAAAGATTGCCGCTTCCGGGCGCAAAAAGTTCCCATCCATTAATCAACTCTCTCTCTCTCTTCTTCTCTTCTCCTAATCTCACTCACTCGGCTTTCTCTTCCTCTCGTCCTCTCCCTTTTTCTTCCCACGATTCATCCTCCAGTGTTCTCCTTCACATTCGTTGTTGGTTGAATCCCCCGGGCTTCTTCTCCCCTTTTCGCTTCCGCCTCTCTTCTTTACACCTGTTTCTTTTTTTATCCTCCTCACAGCCCCATTCGACCTTCCCTCTCCCTTCACCTCCGTTATTCTTACCGTCGTTCCCCCCGCAACCGTCACCATGGTGGAAGACAAGAAGACCGACGATTATACAATCGAAATGGACAAGATGGACCAGGGGGGCAAGAATTTCGAGGCCGCGGCGCCTCCTCCCCAGCCCAGGACGCCCGCAGCTGGCAACATCTCCAACAACCCGATCTTGCCGGTGCTGGCATACTGCGGATCGTCCATTCTGATGACGGTGATGAACAAGTATGTTCTCTCCGGGTTGGATTTCAACCTCAACTTCTTCCTCCTTTGCGTGCAGGTATGTTAGCCCAACCAATCCTGGCAAATCAGGCACTGACTGGCGGGTTTCCTCCATAGTCCGTCGTTTGTATCGTCGCGATCCAGACCTGCAAGTCTTGTGGTCTGATCACTTACCGCGACTTCAGCGCCGATGAGGCCAGAAAATGTGCGTCCCGCTTGAGCATTCTTCGTGCAAGTGATCTGACATCGTGTCTCAACAGGGTTCCCCATCACCTTGCTTCTCATCGGAATGATCTACACCGGCTCCAAGGCTCTTCAATTCCTGTCGATTCCCGTGTACACCATCTTTAAGAACTTGACCATCATCCTCATCGCGTACGGAGAGGTGCTCTGGTTCGGTGGCTCCGTCACCGGTCTCACCCTCTTCTCTTTCGGCCTCATGGTCCTGAGTTCCATCATTGCCGCGTGGGCTGATATCAAGCACGCGGTTGAAACCTCCGGAGACACCACCGCCAGAGTGTCCACCCTGAACGCCGGATACATCTGGATGCTGATCAACTGTCTCTGCACTTCGTCTTACGTGCTAGGAATGCGCAAGCGCATCAAGTTGACCAATTTTAAGGATTTCGATAGTATGTGTCTGTATTAACATCCCGTCAAACTTCTTCTAACTTGTGCAGCCATGTTCTACAACAACCTGCTGTCGATCCCCGTCCTGATTGTCCTGACTGGTCTGATGGAGGATTGGTCGTCGGCCAACATCACCCGCAACTTCCCTCCGGCCGATCGCAACAGCATCATCTTTGCCATGATCCTCTCCGGTCTGTCGTCCGTCTTCATCTCGTACACCTCCGCCTGGTGCGTTCGTGTGACCTCCTCGACCACGTACTCGATGGTGGGCGCTCTCAACAAGCTTCCTATTGCTCTGTCCGGGTTGATCTTCTTCGATGCTCCGGTCACCTTCCCCAGTGTGTCTGCCATTGTGGTCGGCTTCGTCAGCGGAATTGTGTATGCCGTGGCCAAGATCAAGCAAAGCGCGAAGCCCAAGACGGGCGTCTTGCCCATGTCGAACCCGCCTGTCAGCGCCAGCAGCCAGAGCATGCGCGACTCTCTGCGGTCTTAATGACCATCTAAAGATTAGAATGCGCCAGTCGTGATACTTCCTGTGGCGCATCAAGGAGACTCATTTGATGTCATCCTTAGATAAAGGGCCTCTGGTGCCCGGTCCGTGAACGCTTCGTTGCGCTGGAGTAATTATAGTCTCCGGACCGTTGACGTCTTACTGTGGCGATGGACCTGTTTGCTTCCTGTTACGACATGTCCAGAGACCATGACTGCCTTGTCACGAACTTCTTCTATTCTGCTTTCTTTGGTTCGGGTCTATCGCGATGGGCCTTCATTGCGGTCATCATATGGTAATACTGGAGCGACTTGATTTCGATGCTATGGATACGGGGTATCTGGTTACGTCGGGACACTTTCAGAGAAAAGCGAGGATGATTGGTTTGATTGTACATATGATCTTATTCTAGCTTTTTAATAGTATAGACATGGTTTGCTTTCGTGGAGCAGAATGACTACCACCTTCGGTACCTGGGTAGATGCAATGGCGAATCCGAGGATCTGATTGGCTACGGGAAGAAAAATCGGCCTCCGAGAACATCAAGATGGACTACCTCAGGGTAACGTCTATTCTTCCAGACCATACAAACCACCGATCATCGACATGCCCAAATCCAAAAAAGCCCGTCTGCACGGCCCTGCCGGTGTCGGCGCCGGAGGCACAAAATCCAAAGCCCGCAAAATGCACACCTTTTCCAAGCTCTCCACCAACTCCGACAATGCATCGGGGAATCCGCCCGGGAAGACCAGCAAGGCGCCGAAAAACGCGCCGCAGCAACGCCGGCCTATCGTGCCGTTTGGACGAAGGGATCGGATTTTACTAGTGGGAGAGGGTGCGTCTATCATTCAATTGGCTACATACATGCATAAATCGTAAGATGTGTGCTGACGACTGTTGCGCAGGCGACTTTTCCTTTGCGCGCTCGCTGGTCGAGCACCACCGCTGCAGACACGTCCTGGCTACGTGCTATGACGCTCAGGAGACGCTGTATGCGAAGTATCCGCAGGCTGAGGGGAACGTGGCTGCCATCCTGCGGGGAGTTGACAAGAAGCCTACGCCTGCGCATTCTGATCCTGATGCTGATCACGCCAAGGATGAAGATGAAGATGGAGATACATCCAAGGACCACAATACAGACAGCAAGCGCAAACGCAGCAAAACCCAGGTCCTCTTCTCCGTAGACGCCCGCAAACTCGGCGCCCCAGCCGGCGGCGGCCGAGACGTGCGCGTGGGCTTCCCGCGGCGGACGCGCAAACGGCCCGCGTGGCTGGAGGCCAAACTCGCACGAGAGGGACGTCTCCCGGCGAAGCGAGATGGCGACGGGGGGCCCTGGGACGTCATCTGTTTCAACTTCCCGCATGTGGGCGGGCTGTCGACGGATGTGAATCGGCAGGTGCGCGCGAACCAGGAGCTGCTTGTTGGGTTTTTCAAGGCGTGTGTGCCGTTACTATCTGCGCGGCCAGAGGTCGCGCTGGATGATGAGGATGAGGAGGAGGAGGAGTGGGAGGATGACGAGGATGAGTCGGAGGGAAGTGAGAGTGAAGGTGAGAGCGAGAGTAAGGCCCGGACGGACCCCGGGCAGATTCTGGTGAGCATGTTTGAAGGCGAGCCGTATACGCTCTGGAATATCAAGGATCTGGCGCGACATGCGGGACTGCGGGTGGTGACCAGTTTCAAGTTCCCGTGGTCGGTCTACAAGGGCTATTCGCATGCGCGGACCGTCGGTGAGATTGAAGGAAAGCATGGAGGGCGAGGCGGCTGGCGGGGGGAGGATCGAGAGGCGAGGATGTATGTGTTTGAGATCAAGGATGATCAACCGGCGCCGTCGAGGAAACCTTCGTCCAAGCCAGGCAAGAGAGCGAGACATGCATCGGACAGTGATGACAGTGACTAGATAATCCATTGCTCATGATAGACTATGATTCTCGCATGTAATTACATGATGTAGACCTTTTTCATTTCACTCTCGTCAAACACCTCGCCCGTCGTCGGATCCTTGACCTTGCCGGCTTCCACGCAGCCGACCTTCTTGCTCATCTCGAGCAAGCGTTGCTGGCCGTAAATCCGCCCGTTGGGCAACACGATGGGGTCGCTCTCGACGTAGCTCTTCGTGTGGTGCGCATACGGCATGTTGCGCGCCAGCTCGTTCAGCTCCGTCGAACATATCGGGCAGACGGAGGTGGTCGTCGACAGAGAGTTGGAGCTCGGGGATGTATACGCCGAGTGGCAGGACGGCGTCTTGAGAGCGGAGAGCCCGGCGGACAGCGCGATATGCAGCAACGGCCACGACGGTAAGGACAGGAGCTCGTGGTGCGTACGAATAAAGAGGTCGGAGAGGTGGTGCCATCGTTCGGGCGCATACATGGACTAGCACATCGGTCAGTTTGGTCGAGCAGATGTTCGGTCCGACTGACCTTGTAAGGCTCCGCCTTGGTATCTTTGGGAAACGCGAGAAGCCCGGCAGCACGGTGGATCTCAGCAGACTGTGTCTCGATGAAAGGTGTCAGGTATTTCCTTGCGTGAGCTCTCGCTTCAACCAGCTTGGCCTTATCGCCCGTTCGGATCATTTCGATATATTGTTGTAATCGCAATTCGAACTCCAGATTGTACTGCACGTAGTCAGCACCTGACAGCCCGCGGACCAAATAGAACGAACCTGGCTTTTCCTCAGCGCAGCTTTATTCTCATTACACCACTGCAGCGCATCCCTCGTCTCCCCCCGGCGCAGACTCTCCGCAATCCGCTGACACTGCACAAACACGTTGAGATCGACCAGATCCTCGATATCCTTCTCCCTTGCCAGCTGCTGCGCACTCTCGGTATACCCCGACCGCAGCATCTGATCGACGATCAGCCGGTCCAGCCGGATCCGCGACCACTGGTCGTACTTGACGTCGGCCAGACTCGGGATCTGGTGCAGACACTCCAGGTGCTGAATGCGTTTGCGGGACTGCGCGTGGATCTTCTTCTCCTCCTGCTGCAGGGTTTCCATTTTCCGCTTGAGGCCCTGCATCCGCGAGATCATCGCATCGAGCGCGGCGAGCGTCTGGTCGGGCGTCTGGGCCTGCGAGAGGGAGGCGTTGGCCGTTTCCTTCAGTGTCGGGAGCACGTATTCCTTTTCCCGCTCGACGATCCGCTGTACTGACTTGAAGTTTCGCCGTGCGAGCTCATGGGGCAGTCGAAGGAGGGGTTGGTCCTGTACAGAGGTCAGTTCGGAGCGTCTCGTCTATGTGGTGCCAGAGGGACACCAACCAAGAGGAGGTGGTTCTCCGCATTGAGTTTCGTCGAAGTGAGTTCCGCAGCCATGATGGCTGAGAGTACGCAGCGTATGCGTTTAGAAAAGTAGCTGTATAGAGGACAGTTATCGATGAGAAGTACGTCGAGTCGTGCGTAGAGTAGTGGAAGAGCAATCGGCGGTGGGCGGCGGTCGACAAATGCGGAGAAGTCACGACACCTGCCCGCACCACTTACGAATTCATTTAAGGTATATCATTTATGAATTATTTCTATTCCATTCGACTTGAAAAAACCGATAACAATAAATTGTCTCCCTTTTCAACCCAAGACTCCAGTAAATACGTAAAAGAAAAGCAAATGACCAAGCATATGGTACAGGAATCACGCCGCAGTGCTCCAACAAGCAAGGACATGGAAGCGCCACAGAAACGCTTCTCATTCAGTAGACGAGCCAGCCAGCGGTCTTCCTGCAGGCGTCTAGTCGCTGTCCTCATCACTGTCCTCCTTCTCCTGCTTCGACTTGCGTCGCTCCTTCTTTTCCTTCTTCTCCTTCTTCTTCTTCTTGCGCTCGGCCCGCTCCTCGGCGGTCTCGCCCTCGTGGCGCTTGCGCTTCTTCTTGTCGTCGTCCTCGTCCACATCCATCTTGGCCGGGGAGGATGGGGTCTCGGTCTGCTCGGGGGCTTCCTCCTTGGGAGCCTCGGTGGCGGGCTGCGCCGAGCCGTCCTCGGGGAGGCTGTAGTCCTTGTAGTCGCTCTTCCACTGGGCAGGGGTAGCCTCGTTGGCATGGCCGTATTTCTATCGTTGTCAGTAATTTGTTCAATGTTGGACGCTTCAGGGCAACTCACGTCGAGCTTGCCGGCAGACTTGAGCTTCTTCTTCTCCAGAGCAACCGGGCCCAGACCCCAACGGCGGGGGTACAGGTCACGCTCCATGATGCAGCGCTTGACCTTGGCGACAACACCGTGGTCGCAGGTGGTCAGCTCCACGGTGGACATCTGAGCAATACCGATGGCGATGGCCTCGCCCTTGGTGGTCATCAGGACGACCTCCTCGTTGACATCAATGCCGGCCTCTGCGACCTGTTAGCGACGGCCTACCTTACGCAGAAAAGAGCAAACACTTACCGAAACGCAAAAGACCGGGGATCATGAGCTTGGCACCGTAGCAGACGGCGTTCACGGCGCTGTCCTTGACGACGATACGCTTGTAGCCGGTGAGGAGGGTCTCCAGCGGCCGGATGACCCGACGCAGGTACGACTCGTCGCGCTGGTTGTCGTACATCCACTGGGCATCCATGACATCGTGGAGGGTCACCATACCGCTGTTCTCGTCCATAGCTCCACTGCGCACACGGCGGAGCTCCTGCATGTGGGCACCCACACCGAGCAGAAGACCCAGGTGGACACACAGGGTACGGATATACGTGCCGGCCTCGCAGCTAACCCAGAACACACCGAGGTGTCTCTCGTTGTCGAACTCGTAGAGCTTGCTCTCGTGGATGGTACGAATACGGAGCTGACGCTTGACGGCGGAAATCAAAGGCGGGCGTTGGAAGAGCGCACCAGTCAGGGTCTCCAGGGCGCGGCGGAACTGGGCCTCTCCCCCGGGGATCTTGTCATGGAGACGGATCACGCACACGTACTCCTTTCCGGCACCCTGCTGCGACTTCACCAGGCGGGTGGCGCGGTCAATGCAGACAATCAGGCAACCCGTGACCTTGGGGTCGAGAGTTCCACTGTGACCGGTCTTTTCGGCCCTTTACATCAAATTCTTAGCGTTCATCCCAGTCTCAACCTCAGGTTCGATGCGGTGTTTACCTCAGAATGCGCTTCATCCAAGCGACGACTTCGTGACTGGACGGGTTGGAGGGCTTGTCCAGGTTGATCACACCCGAGTTGATGTAGGACTTCAAGTCACGCTTCAGAGGAGAGCAACCGGCGGGAATCGGGGTGAAATGACCGGTCCTGACAAGGACTATCCAGAAAAAGCTCGAGATTAGCATTTACTTCACGCTGCATCTTGAATGTCTTTTTTTTTATCCTTTGGGGATGACAAGACGACGATAGGACAACATACGCTTGTCATAATTTTTCAACAGGAGCGGCCACTCGGAGGTGGAAATGCTGGAAGCACCAGCCTCGGGCTTAATTGTGTAGTCCATGGTGTCTTTGGTCACTGCAGACGCCATTGTGAAGATTCTGGCTGGAGAGACGCAGTGTGGCCGGGCGAGAGCGCGTTTGCAGAGATCGCAGGAAATTTGCTCTCCGGCGCTGGGAATTTTTTTTGGGCGGTGCGCTCCATCGCCTAATCCGGTTAAGCGTGTCAGTGCGCCGATCCAGTCCCGTGATTTATTATGTAATCTATATATATGCAACATCACCAGCAAGCAAGAGACAAAGTACCCTGTAAAGTCATCGTTTTCGTGTTTACAACAATTGTTCGAATAAAACTAAGATATCGCTTGCTATGTTGCAAAGACTGCTGATCCCACCCCCCTCTCTCCCGCCATCTCCATCCAACGATACATGTCCTAACCACCCAGTCTTCTCCCCGGTCCGCGTTGGCTCCAAGCGCCCTGCAAGGATGATGTCCATCCTCTGGACGAGCCTTGGTCGGGGTTGGCAGGCCGGAAGGCAGTGCCGTAGGTTCGATATTCGCCCCGGTCCGCCTTGGTGAACCACCGCCTCACAAACGCAGGCGTGGTGATATAGTTCCGACCACCACCGAACGTAGGGTAGAGGCGGGTGAGGAAGTCATACAGATGGGCGGCCAGAATCCCCGTGCCTTCGAACATGGCGGCAGGCCACCCGTAAATCACCATAGTAAGAACCAGCATCGCCCACGGCAGGAACTCGATGGGCATTCGGATCACGTAGAATGAAGCCTTTGTGCCGCGGTTGTCCTGGGCGAACGTGTACACAAAGGCAAGGATCAAAGCTACTCCGGGTTAGTTTTTGGGTTGGACAGTCATGCTGCGCCATGCTCACCATGGGTGAAGAATGCTCCATGTAGTGCGCAACCTGCGGTGAGCTGGGCTGGTCAGCATGATGAAGTCCGATCAAAAAGCTACTCCAGGGGCTAATGGATGTATGGATTATGTGAAAGAGTATATTGAACTAAGAACAGACGTGGGATAGGAAGTTGAATGTAGGGCGCCATAACCACCGACGTGAATTAGGGATCACGCCGGCTATCTCAAAGGACATCCCACCATTCCTGCAACGCGAACAGCCCTTTTAAGGATCAACTGAGTAGGCACTGCCGGGATGCAGGGGTGATCTCCCTCGTTTCCAGGAACCGCTGCAGCTAGAAAAAGGCTGGGCGGGCAGATATGCGAGGTTTGGAGTAAAGCACAGGAAGCAATGGAGAGTGGTTTTACGCGAGGAGATGCTAGATCGAAATCTGCCAGGACTTACCAAGATCACCGAGGCTACAAAGACCACATATGTGAAGAAATCACCCGGGCCACTGAACCGGGGCGAGCCGGTCTCCAGGCGGCTGCTGTAGGTGTACACTGGCGGTACGTTAGCACCACCGCTTCCACAGACCTAGCAGAGGCCCATACAGAAGTAGAGATCGAAGACGAAAGAGAGCTGCGGTCGAGTCAGGCAGAAAGATGTCACCAGTCGCCAAACTTCCGGCAGCAACTTGAAGATGAACTTTGTTTGAAACGCGACATAATAGCCGTTGAGAACGCCACCATAGACTAAAGCAGACTGGCAGAAGGTAAGTAGGGTGAGAGTCCTGTGTCGAATGATTAGTCCATGGCACATCGGACAGATGAGGGGCTGGATGGAAGTACCTCGCAACAGGAGGAGCAGACCAGAAAACATCCATGATTGCAGGTAGATAGCAATCGACTGAGCAATCAGGATCTCTGCTACTGTGTAGTATCGGTTATGAACGTTGGCGGGTGACAGACAGCACACATTCTGCAGCGTCAGCCGAACCAATTCGTTGTCCACAATGTGGTTGGGGAAGAGAAGGAAGAAGAAGAAAAGGGAAGAGATTGAGAGAAATAAAAACGTGTGCATCCGCTAGCTCGGGGCGCGAGATAGTTCTTCCGTTCCGGGAGAGCTTCCTTGGTGGTACCCACAGTACTTCGTAGTTCTTGCAGAGGTAGTTGATCATCGAGGATTGTAATTTTCATGTAGGATTGACCACATGGAGATTCATTCTGACCTTGGGTTTGCTTTTCTCCATACTCTCAATCTATGTGTGGTATGGCGGGTGTGGATCTGTCTGGTAGCATGCAAGCGATATATATCATCGCATATGCAGAACCAAGAAAAGTACAGATTGTTCCAAGGCAATTGTAGGCCCGATAACCGATTCTGGTCATTAAGAAACCCAGACACCCAATGTGAGATAAAAATATGGCACAAAGTCTTCATTAACCACCCGAATAGTATCGCATGCAATATCATTAGCCCTCACACATAAAAGTAGACACACATCCTGTCCGAAAGCTATGTCCACCTGGAACAACAGCGCAAGACAGCTTGTCTAAGTACACGAACATATACACATATCATGGATTCTACTATCTCTATAACGCATGCGCCTCAGCAGTCCCCCGTACGGCCAGGCCCCCGTTGCTGCCTTCGATCCATACGTCCCATGTTCCACCTCTGCCAGAGTTCTGCTTCCCGCAGATCGTCAAGGGTTCGTCCACACAAAGGGGGGCCAGATTCCGGTACTGTATGTCACTGAGCACCCGATTGGACTTGAGCAGATGGGACTGGAGCGCGGTCAGTAAGAGGGTCAGGGTCAACGGTCCATGCACGAGGAGGTTCCGATAGCCCTCCACGTTTTGCGTATAGCCTGGATCGAGGTGAATTAAATGCGCATTGAATGTGAGAGCCGAGAACCGGAATAACATCGCTTTACTGGGGGTGAGAGTATGGCGGAATTCTGGATCGGCGGGTGCTTCTCCGGTAAACCTGTCAGCATACGTTGTACGTCCCGTCATTGGATTGAGCATGCGCACGCTTGATTGCCCTCTGTTCTTTATTGAAATTCGCCTTGTCATGGTCTAGTTGATCCTGGGTCTTTTCCCGCATGAAGACCAGGTCTCTGTTCTCGATAATCGCCGAATGGCCGAAGTCCGATTCGTCTGCATTCCAGATACGGTCGAAAATGCTGTTCTCACTTTCATCTTCCTGAACCGCACCCATGCGTCGTTCAATCCGGACGATCACTTTTTCTTCGCCCTCCCGGCCTTTCACAGTCACATCGCGGATGGTTTCGATACACACCGCGCGGCTGCCGTTCAGAACGAGCCCGCCCGATGGGGAGAACGATACCCGTCCACCACCCCATAACCGCCGATTGAAAGGGGATCCGGGGGTGTGGAGAGTATCGGTGCCATCTGGAAGCAATTGGGATAGGGTCACCTGGGGGGGGAAGTAGACCAAGTGGTGGCCAGCGGGCAGATACGCCGCGCCGTCTACTGATGGTAGGGCCGTGGACGTTCTTGACTGTGCATTTGGCGTCTTGAGCAGATCAACCACGGTGAGATCCAGCAGATACGACGGCTGAGGGTGTAGATAGTCGAACGACCACGGGATGCGGCGGGAGGTCAACTCCCGATGGACTCCTTCGGGAAGCGAAGAGAACCCCCGCAGTGGGAATCCGATCGGAAGATGCGGTCCCAGTCCGGCGCGCAAAGACCGGACGGCGTTCACTCTCATTGGTAACCGCATTGACTGGAGATGGGAACCAGCTCGGTCATCGGTGATGCGAAGTGGAATAGTGCCGGGTTCTTATTGACTGGGACGATCGGAGTCTGCAGCCTCAATCTCCACCATTTCTCCATCGCGGATAAACACTCGATCGTGTTTGCGCTGTTTGTTCGGGGGGGAGGAGATCTACACCGACTCAGGAAGGGGGGACAGTTGAAAAATGTTCCCCAAGAACTCGGAACCCCCCTGCCTGCGTGTCTTGCATTCAGATGTCTCAGGGGCGCCGGGCAATCATGGAGCTCGTCAGTGCGACATTCTTGGGCCCGATAGCCTCATTCTCCCACCAGGTTCGTTCGTCGACTCTCCCTCCCCCACTGCGGTTTTCATAACGTCATTAATTGAATCTGGCGCCCCCCAGGCTGCCGTCGAAGCCTTTGGCCTCTCGGCCAAGCTGTTCCCCCGGCCCTCGTTTGCAGACGCCTTCGCCGCCGTGCAACACCAAGACGAGGACTATGCGATCGTCCCCGTTGAGAACTCGACCAACGGCTCGGTCGTGCAGACGCTCGACCTCCTCGCGGACCCAGAGGGTACCTACCCGGACGTTCAAGTCTGTGGCGAGCACTATCTGACCGTGCACCACTGTCTCCTCGCCCGGAAGGGCGTCATCCCCGCCGGCCAGACGGACTACAGCGCCATCACCAAGCTCTACACACACCCGCAGGCCTGGGGCCAGTGCGAGAAGTTCCTCCGGCAGCACTTCAAGGGCGTCGAGCGCCAGGACGTGTCGTCCACCTCCAAGGGCGCCGAGATCGTCGCGAAGGAGACCAACGAGTCCAGCGCCGCGATCGCGAGCCGCTTCGCCGCCGAGACGCACGGCCTCGAGGTCGTGGAAGAAAACATCGAGGACAACGCCAACAACACGACGCGCTTTCTCGTGCTCCGGAATATCCGGTCCAACCGGACGAGTCAGGGGTCCTTTGATGAGATCCGCGCATCGCAGGCCTCGACGGCCGTCCCCAGCGCGAGACAGAAGACTCTGATCACCTTCATGCTCCGCGAAGATGCCCCTGGCGCTCTGGCGGACGCGCTGTTGGTTTTCAAGCAGCATGGTCTGAACCTTACCAGCATCAACTCGCGGCCAAGCCAGAAGGTGAACTGGAAGTATATCTTCTTGGTCGAATGCCAGGGGGTATCTTCTGATAACGGCGAGGCCGCCGCGAGAGTCGTCGCTGACCTGCAGCGAGTTACCGAAGCTTGTCGATATTGGGGGACCTGGACGAACCGACTTCCGTCGGTCGAGCAGTGAACGCCCAGCGGACATGTACGGCGGACTTATGGCACCACGCTGGATCTTGCTATATACGGGAAAGCCTTCCAGGACTGTTGGCTTTGGACCCAACAACAAGGCTACGACGGAACTACGAAAGCACTGCGTCTACGAGGACGACGGGGATGAACTCCAAAAGCAACATCAATGTCTGATTTGGATAGAAAGAGTGAATAGAGTATAATAGAAATAGCAAGCAAACAACCCCAGCTTTGAACCAAAGAGTAACAGTCTTAACCCGCCAGCCCCAAAGTGATAGAGTCAATCTCTAAAGAGCATACGGATTATATAGAAATCCACCATACATTTTGCCATTCGTACCTCGTGTCAATCTAGCAGCTCTAGATGACCTCAGTGACCATGTTACGGAGCTTGGATGGCCCTACAGGATATTCTGTTAGTGACCGACTGGGCTGGGCAGACGGACCAGGAAGACCTACCATTGTACAGCATCACGGAGCTTGGTCTAGCAGCATCGTGGCAAACACTAATGCCACGAGTCGTGCCTTGAGAGCCGCCTCCACGATTCATAGGGCGAGCCGTCAAAAGATCCACGTGGGGAACTTCTGGCCTTTCATCCTCGCTCTCTGCGAGGCCGCTGAACCGTCAATCTGGAAGGTACTGTTAGCCTTGGACAGAAGATATTTGAAGAGGACGTCGTACCGTCGTAAAATTCATCATCATCGCTGTAATCGGCAAGCTGTTCAAAGTTGACCTTGTACCGGAGGATCGCTCCGATACCACCAAAGCCCTTCACGAACTGATTTCCTTCGCTGGACTTGTCGGAGACGAACTCCAGCGTGGCACCAAAGTCCTTGTAGTTCTCCGCCAGCCACTCAAGGAACGAAGACTGGTCGACCACCTCCATCTCGGTGCCCGTTTCCTTGTCCATGAACAGTTCACGGTTCTCCTCCTGGGTCTTGGTGGTATGGAGGACAACCTCGGTGTCGGTCGAGGTCTTGAGCACCCACCGCGTAACATCCAGATTTTCGTAGACGATGAGCGTCTCGGCCGCACCGAGCTCCAGGGCCTTCAGCGTATCTTCAATACCGTAGCAGACCTTACCGGTATCTTGACTGATCTCCTGGAAGTACAAGCCGATGAGCTTCTTCTCCTGAACGAACTTGACGTTGCTCAGAGTCTCCGAGGCGAGTTCAATGGCCTGGTTGAAGCCGTTCTCACCTCCATAGGAGACGTCGACCACCTTGATGACCTTGGACTGCAGACGTTGGTCGAACATGTCGGACTGGTTCAGGTCGTTCTTGAAATCGGCCGAACCAGCCAGGATCAGACCGGCTACGTTGATCTTGTCGTTGGTGATAAAGTTCTGCACCGCCAGCTCGGCAATCTTCCGAACGTAGTTGTGACGCTTCTCTTCACGCAGACGAGCGAAACGAAGGGCAGACTGACCACCACGACCGTGCTTCTTGGGGAGATCGACGCTCAGCTTCTGCAGGACTTCTCTGGTGTTTCCGCTCAGGGTACCGAAGAGGGCACCGTTACCGTCCATGACGATAAAGCCGAATTTCTGGTCCGATTCAAGCAGTTCACTCAGGGCCTCGGTGTGGAACTTGTTGTCACACAGATAGAGGGAGGTGTTGATGGGCTTGAACGGCTCGAAGTCAATGTTGATCTTCCGTTCTTTTCCTTCCGATGTGATAATTTCACCACAGTAGACGACCAAGCCATTCGGGGGAACCTTGTTGTAGAGCTTCAGACGCTGCTGTGTGGAGGTAATGGCGGACAAGACGGAGAGTCGGTTGACACGAGACTTGATGTTGGAAGCGGTACCCTGTCGTCACCGGTTAGTATCGATCGATGTGATGTCTGCTGATAGACCCGGAGGACGTACAAATTCTTCCGCCAACATCTTCGCCGCCCGGGATACCTGATCCTTGGGAGCTGTGGGTGAGTGTTAGCGACTAGGACACATAATAGTATGGCAACGACGGAGGCACGCACGGATGATGAGGGAGATCATGGAGGTTCCATTGCCTCGAGCGGCCTCAAGGCGCTTGATCAACTTCTTCACCTTCCATATCTCAATGTTCTTTTCCGCTTCGTTCGCCTGTGCCGCGCTCATGGTGGGCGAGGCGACGATATTCGACGACCACGGGAGAAAAGACTAAACGGGGGGGTGCCGGTGCTGTCGACGGTATTAGTATGTCGGATAGAAAAAGCAAGGTAGTCGGAGAGGATGTCGAAATTTAGGAGAAATCTGCAGGTAAGGCCAACAGATCCAGGCTCCAGGGAGTCGGACGTACCTTGAGGCTCGCGATTTGCCGTCCAAGTCCAGCGGGGATGTTCAGCAAATTTCATCAGGCACCGTGGGGGGGGCCGTGAAGGGGCCGGCGGTCGCCTGTGTTGGATGACATAAGCCCTCTTTTTTTTGTTTCCCCGCCACGTTGCCGTGTCTCACAGACGGTTACCTAAGGTACCCGAGTACGAATGGAATACAAGTAAATGACGGCTACAATATCGACAAGATATCGAGTCTTTACACACTCTAGAGATTTATCACCACCATTATCTTTTCCTGTAATCTTTGAATAGCTTCTTAGGGCAAACTGCTGATGTGGTTCAAGTCATGCGCATGAGTCTGTTACCTAATCTTCTCAGGGATATACACTTCCGAATCAGGTCTCGTCTACAGTGGTCTTATAGTCAGTCTAGTCCGTATTGAGTTCTATAACAGTTTACCTACATGGACTTTGAAGAGGTACTCTGTAGGTTGATATATCCAAGACACGCCTGTAGCTTTAATATTTGGTTTCTTTATCTACTGAAACTGAACGGGGTTGATGCCATGGATGATATCAAACTCTGTCGGGCTGGATCCCAGGAACTTCACATCACCGGCGGGTGAGTCAGCCAACTACATAACTAAGCATGATTTCCGTCTGTGGCCAACATCATTGGCAATGTGAATCCCCCATGTTCCCTTAAGTGCAGAACCTGGAATCGCAACCAAACTGGGCAGAGCAGCAGTCTGTTACCAATCGATCGGCTGAGGATGGGCTTATCAGCGCCAGCGGGGATCAACTGCCACCAACCCCACTTCGACTCTATCTAGATCCGTTTTCGCTCCTCGCTTCTCCCGGGGATTCACTCGCGTTGTTTATTAGATCCAAGTTAGCTAATACCCTTATTTTTTATTATTCGTCTTGTTGAGATGCTTATCACCCCCCGGAAACCCTCCAACCCGAGAACTTCTCCTATAAATCTGAATTGGCAGCACAATCCTCCCTCGGGCGTCTGTGGAGAGACTAAAGCAGGAATCCAGACAGCCCGCAGGTCCAGGATTAGCTCTGTCTTGGGAAAGCACGGGCTACCATTTCCTTCAACAGCCGCTCGCGCCTCGCCACCACCAAAGCTTTAAACCTGGCAGTCGGGTAAAACAAAGAGAAAGAAATTTTCTCACTGGATTGAGACTTCACTCTGCGCTGCTTGCGATACTCCTTGTCGGCATATCGACTTTTGATTGTTGAAGACCAGACAAAGAAGTCATCATGCTGGGTTATTCGGACGACGAAGAAGAATTCGAAGGTCTGGAAAACCATGGATCCTCAACTCAAGCTTTGAGAATTCCGGATTCAACGCATTTTACATCTTCCGTATATCCTCGGGGAAACTCAGTCGGCTCGACCGGGTATGCGCCGCCAGATTTGGACCTCCAACGGTCGAGGTAAGATACTCGCGAATCGGAATCGATGAAGACAACAATACTGATCATTATACTCAGATCGGCCTCCTTTTCTGCTCGATTCCGCGAAGTCGGAGGGGTCAACAGCATTAACAATTTTGCTCGGTCATGGCAACGGGCGGCGGCATTCCCCGAAGTCATTCCCCGTCGTTCTTCCATTGTAGCGGTTGATTCAGACGATGATGTCGCCACCTCGCCAGGTGTTCTGCCCGGTCGACCCGCACGATTGTACAGTCAAGATGCCGATGTAGAGCGGCCGCTACTGGGTCCATATGGACCTTCCGACGAACATGGCCAAGATGATCACGGACACTCGAAGAAGGGATTTCCAGCCTCGAGTATTCTAGGTTCGTCGTTTGATAGAAGCCTGGCGACATCCTACGGCACGATATCCTCACGTGTCAGCGAGTCAACACGCAGACATGCCATTCAATTTCACCGAGAACAACAGGCGCGGGCGGATGCACCCATCGACGGCGATGCGGAACCCCTACTCGTCAAGCAAGTCCAGCATGAGGACGGCACTCGAGAGACTATTGTGATCGGCCAATCAACAGTGCCACAGACAATCTTCAATTCCGTCAACGTCCTCATTGGGGTTGGACTCTTAAGTCTGCCTCTGGCCATGAAGCAGGCCGGGTGGCTTCTCGGTCTTTTGTTCCTGTTCTTTGCCGCTGTTGCAACGTCTTATACAGCCAAGATCCTGGCCAAATGTTTGGATGTTGACCGGAGTCTTGTCACCTACGCCGATCTGGCGTACATCAGCTTTGGACATCATGCACGATTGGTGATCAGCCTCTTGTTCTGTTTGGAACTCGTCGGGGCATGTGTCGCTCTGGTCGTTCTCTTTGCCGACAGTCTACATGTACTTGTACCCGGACTGAGCATCTTTCAGTGGAAGATCATATGCGGGGTGATGCTCATCCCACTTAACTTTGTCCCTCTTCGCTTTTTGAGCGTGACCAGTATATTAGGAATCCTCTCTTGTACATCCAGTATGTCTCCTTTCCCACACAGGCCGAAGGATGCTGACTTTTATAGTTGTCTTGTTGATATGCATTGACGGGCTCATTAAACCCGACGCCCCAGGATCACTTCTGCAGCCTTCGCGGACATCTTTGTTTCCCGACAACTGGGCCACTGTTCCCCTCAGTTTCGGGTTGATCATGTGTAAGTACATGTTCGAGACTGCAATTACGGCAGTGCATAATGGCTGACACTTTCAAAGCACCATGGGGCGGTCATGGGGTATTTCCCAACATCTATAAAGACATGAGGCATCCACACAAGTATGGGAAAAGCTTGTGGGTGACATATCTTTTTACGGTGAGTTAAGCCGTCGTTCTCAAAGCACCATACAAAATACATCATTCCCTTTCTTATACGCCATCTAGTATTCTCTTGATTGCGCAATGGCCATTGTGGGATGGGTGATGTTTGGCGACGGCGTTCGGGACGAGATCACGGCGAATGTGTTAGGGATGCGTGAATATCCGCAAGCGCTGTCCATTTGTATCATCGTATTCATCGCGATCATCCCAATCACCAAAGTCCCCTTGAAGTGAGTACCTCGCCTCCTCATCAAACCACTCACTGACAAAGTGCAGCTGTCGGCCGTTAGTGGCAACGTTGGAAGTCCTCTGTGGACTGGGGCCACACTCTGCGCCAGCTTCAGCCTCCCAAGGATTGAAAGGGATCCTGCGCCAATCTTCGCAGATAATCGTGCGCATCCTTGTCGTGGCACTTATTGTTGTAATGGCTATTGTGTTCCCTGCCTTTGACCGGATCATGGCTCTCATGGGCTCGGCTCTGTGTTTCACGATCTGCATCGTATTGCCGCTTGCGTTCTACCTGAAAATCTTTGGGAAGGAGATCAGTCCCAAAGAACGCATCGTGGACTGGTTTCTTCTGATCGTGTCGTCCATCCTCGCAGTGACTGGGACTGTGTGGGCATTCTTGCCGGAGGATCTGATCTCACATGCCTGAGAGCTTTGTATTCGTTGATCATTGGTCGCTTGTTTTGTGCATTATTTGATAACAATAGCGAAGTTGTTCCGTATTTTGCCATCGTTTAAGAGCTCCTTTTTGAAAGGTTTGGGGTTGGACGCTCCCGTATATTCCCATAGTTGAAAGATTAGCTTAGAGGTCTCCTTAGACTCTGCCAGGACAAACCCCAAGCTTTGCAGAATGTCGTGCAGTCTGCTTTCTGTAAGATACCGGGAATTTTTGACGCATGCGAGCGGTAGGACCAGAAACAAGCGTGGCGTAATGGACATGGAAGAACGATCCGGGGGCGAGTTCGTCAGAAAAGTCACACAGCGCTTCAGCATTTCGCCTCGTCCAAGCGCATCGGGGACGTAGTTCAGCACCAGGGATAGACTGAGGATGTGAAACCGCTCGTGGTCACCACGTGGCAGCGGCCTTTCCATGAAGTCCTGTTTTAAGATGCCAGGTTCCTGAGAGTTGAGGTCGATCCGCGTGACATCCAACGACTCATTCATTGAGCAGGCGTTCTTGGTACTGAGCGCACCGACTTCCAGCACGCGGAGCTTGAGTCCATGCTCCTGGAGCTGGGCCAATCGAGGACCGATCCAATCGACCAGGACTTTACTGGAGTCACCGCCGCGCTCCACGGACTGCCCGATCTTGCTGGCGAGCTGGTAGCTTTCCAGTCCGCCATTGCGCTGGATCTGGGCCTCGATTTTGCGGACCAAGGCCTCATCGCCTGCCTGCGAGGCCTGGGCTTTCTTTTTCAACAGCCGATGATGAGACCGGATAAGGTTGCGGGTTGCTTTGGCCGACAAGGCTACGGGTTTTGGTCGGACGGTGGGGGGACGAGTGTGCGAGAGGAGCATGGGCTTCTTGGCCTTTGATTTTTTGGGGGCCATGATGAGGATGTATCATGAGCTAATATCAATGCGTTGAAGTGAAGGATCTTTGGTGTTGATGCCGATGATATAAAATACCGAATATTTCGATACGTGACGATATGACGGCTATTCCTGAAAAGGGCAAGCGCACCGTGCTGACTGTCTGGCGGAGAGCTGGTCAGGTGACCCACACAGCGAGCCGTAGGGTTTTCGCTTAAGCGAATACACTCCAAATAATTCGACTCTCGACACTGCGACGACAATCATCACGACAGCGCCGGACGACAGCCATGGCCCCTAAGGCGGATAACAAGCAAGGTAGGTCGCTTGCTTTCGGTCTCCCTGATTTTTTTCGAGCGGAATTGTCAACCTACGAGGTCGCGAGTGTGGCATTATGAGCACTTTGGTTTTTTCACCCGAATCCGCGATGATTTCAACGGAGGAGAGATTGAAGCACACCTACGCCATGGACGCTCGTGATTTCCTTGCTGCCATCTGCCCGACCTTTGCTACGAATTGGATTTCTCGAACCAGACGACCGAATGAATCACAGAACGCTGACTTTCTGTTCGCACAGGCAAGACCAAGCCCAGTGACCGGGCTGGCGCTGCTGCCAAGGCAGTCTTGAAGGGTGCAGGCGTATGTCCCGACGACTCCTGATCCTCGTGGACGTGCAGACAACTAAAATCTCCCGTGAATGCAGGCGCTCAAATCCCGCAAGGTCCGCACCTCGACCACCTTCCACCGCCCCAAGACCCTCGAGCTCTCCCGGTCGCCCAAGTACCCCCGCAAGTCCATCCCCCATGGACCTCGCCTCGACTCCCACAAGGTCATCCTGTACCCGCTCAACACCGAGAGCGCCATGAAGAAGATCGAGGAGAACAACACCCTGGTTTTCATCGTGGACGTCAAGGCGAACAAGCGTCAGATCAAGCAGGCCCTCAAGAAGCTGTACGATGTCGAGACCGTCAAGGTCAACACCCTCGTCAGGTATGATAAAATTGGCATGGACGATTCGATTGTTTCGGGCGAGTGCTAACTACTGCTAGACCCGATGGCTCCAAGAAGGCCTTCGCTCGGCTGACGCCTGATGTGGACGCTCTGGACATTGCCGCCACCAAGCTCGCTATCGTCTAGATGAGTGGTGTTCTTTGGGTTTGGGTCGATTTTCTTTATTTTCACGCGGTGGTTCATAAAATATCAGTTCTAGTTAGCTGCCAATGCTGCCAATGGGCTGAATGATCATTAACTAAAAGAAATATCTGAATTCACGACTTTGTCACGAGCTGGAGTAAGTCCGTATGTTCGGCGTGATCTGTAGAGTCATGCTGGTTTCTCTACCCGCTCGACGGAAGTAGTCGGAGTCCTACGTGACTACAATCAGGACGATGCCATAAAACATATTCTATTTCTACAATACAAAATTCCCGCGGGAAAAACAGAGTAACATCATCATCCCCATGCTCATGAGCCACCCACTCGTCTATACCACATTATACTGAGTAGACCGATAATGTGTGCACCGCGACAGTCCTAGTCTTACTGACCGCGCAGGTTCTCAAGGTGCTTCAGCACAGCAATGTTCGTGTCCATCCAGCGCTCGACGCAGTTCTGCGCGCAGGCCTCCTCGGAACCGCTCAGCCGGCCCGACGAGATCGATCCGCTGATGCATTTCTTCCAGCACACGTCCGCGAGGTGGTGTACATCTATGTCGTGCGTTAGCATGGCCTAACCAGATACAGACTGATGTAGGGTCTGATCTTGATCGGGCGGGCACTCACTCTGCTGGATGGTGGACTTTTGCGCCTCGTTCGTCAGGAACTGGTTCAGCTCCTTCTTGTCGGCGTCGCTGAGCTTGGAGACGTCGAGCTGCTGGTCCATTTTTGTGTGTTGGAGGTATGAATGGAATTCGTAGATAATGTAATGAGGTGGACGTGGGTGAATTGACTTGACTGTAGGATGCTGCCCGGAGATACATATGCTGGGACTCGGAGTAAGTAATTCTTTTGCCACGGGCGGTATCCTCCGGCAGAAAATGATCGCAGATCGCAGAGCTCACCTTCAACAGCCTCTTTTCTTATATTCCTACTCCTAACGCAACAGTCGTCCTAAATTTCCGCATTTTGCGACCCTCATAGAACACTCACCTCCGGCTGCCTGTATATTCACGATGCCCCCGGTCCGCACCTCCCGCAACCGCAAACCCCCACCAGCGGGCTTCGACGACATCGAGGACACGCTACTCGAGTTCAGCAACAAGATGAAAGACGCCGAGAACGCCTCGCACGACGGGAAAAAGAAGCACGAGATGGTGTGGCCGATTTTCCAGATCAGCCACCAGCGTACGTCCACCTCCCCCTCCCCTCCCTCCTTCCCTTCCTCGTCCTCAGCAACTAATTGATTCTTAGGCTCCCGCTACATCTACGACCTGTACTACGAGAAAGAGGCCATCTCGAAGCAGCTGTACGACTGGCTTTTGAAGAACAACTACGCGGACGCGAACCTGATTGCCAAGTGGAAGAAGCAGGGATACGAAAAGGTATATATGCTCTTTCTTTCTTCCCCCTTGCTTTTCTTTAGACGCCTTTTCTTTAGACGCACCTGCTAACTTGCTCACGTTCAGCTCTGCTGCCTGCGCTGTATCCAAACGAAAGAAACGAATTTCAACGCCACGTGTATCTGCCGCGTGCCCAAGGCCCAACTCAAGGAGGACCAGATGATCCAGTGCGTCAGTTGTGGGTGTCGGGGCTGTGCCAGCAGTGATTAGGGTTCGTTTACATGTTATGTTGCATGCATGGGATGGATGAGGGACTGGTCGGCTTCCGGCCTTGATTATAACGGCGTTCGGTCAGGGGATTGATATACCATTTTATTTCTGTTGCATGCCTTTGCTACGATTGTCACCAATATGTACGACTGCACATGCCTCCGCTAAGCTGTCTTTAGTAAAGATGATACCCTCATAGTCAAGTTCGACCTCACTTAAAGAACGTAGGTACGATGGAACTTGGGTAATGTTCAACAATATTATTCGAATCTTACAAAGCCTGGAAAAGGATTAAACACAACAGAAAGCAAACTCCAAACAACAAGTGCAAACTCGTAAGCATCAGTTCATGTACATCTTGGCAAATGTCATCATAAAGGTCATTCATGGTCATCTCAGGCTAGTTCAAGTCAAGAACCGACTCCAGACCTCACCGTAGCCCAAAACTCCATATAAATCAACAGCTGAAAGAAGTCAAAACGATCCAGTCCATTAGCAACACCAGCAAGACCCAAATATTCAGTCACGGACATTAATTGAGCGATATGAACCAAGCCAGCGGTTCAGCTTGGCGAAAGATTCTTCACATAGATCCACGAAACCGGCTCTGTGTGCGTATGTGTAATCCTTTTCGTCGCCATAGGGTCCCAAGTACTTAGAACAACGAAGTATTACTTCGGGGGTTTAGTTGCGGTCTCGACGCATGGAACCGAGGTTTCGATTGATCGTCCTTGGTTGCACCGCCAATCTTCTGGAACCCTTGCAAGAGGTCAACACCATCTACCTCTCCTGGGCTCTCGTCGAATAGGTGGAAGGAGAAGAAATCGTCATGCGTGGCGTCGATAAAGCGTCCGGGCTCCGGGAGTTTGGACGGCGACTCCGGAAATAGGAGGCCTTTGGCCTTGTTGGACAGAGACTGCAGCCCGGCTTTACTGTTCACACTCATCGCCGTGATATCGGCCAGTGCATTGCCGTTCGATCCACTGGCATCGCCTCGGCCACGCTTAGCGGACCGCTTCTCGGGTGACCCATATGCCGGGGTGGAGATGTGTTCCCCGGACGGGTCGGCAAAGACATCAAAGCTCGAATGAAGATGGTCATTCGGTGTGAAGGTTTCATCCTGGATGTTGAAAGCCGGACTCCAAGGCAGATCCTCGTCCGTGAGACCCAGATGTTTGATTGGCGAGTTGACCATCTGCTGAATCTTCTTGCGATGGTTTCGAAGGTTGGTGTTGGGCGAGACGGACGGCGGGGGTTTCGCAGGTTTCTTAAACTTGATCACCGGCGTGATCGGGGGAGGCAGCATGCTGACATACTCCCCACGCAAGGGCGAGGAGCCAACAATGACACCAGCGTCCTTCAGAACGCCAGAGTGGCTAGGGCTGATATCATGAGAGGAGCTCCGAATGCGGGCGATCTCTTCTTCTGCCCTGCCACGCTTGATGCGTGGGGGTTCAATGTCCAAGTCTGACGTCAAGATGTGACCAGCCTTGTTGGGACGCAGAGCAGAAGACTCCAGCGAGGAAAAGTACCCACTGTCGTTCATTGCCGCCGACTTTCTCTTCTTAGAGCGAGACACGGCACCCGACGAGGCAGGAACCTGCGACGGGGTGGGTGGCGTACCCTGACGAATGAAACGAGGCGGTACAACGGGAGGAGACGAGTGAATAGGTTGAGGGGGGGATGAGCGTGGAGGAAGAGTCTGGGGACCGGGAGCATTGCCACCTTCATCCCCTGTATCATCCTGCAGGGCAGGATCAGAGGCTGGCAAGGTGGCATCGGATGATAGGTCCACATTCTGGGATTTCTTCGGGGCAGTTGATTGATATGACGGCGGGGGAACCGCCCATGTGGTTGTGCTTGAGCTTGGTGGACGGGCGGGTTCTTTTTGAGGGGCTGCCGGTAGGGGAAGGCTAGACATTGTGGCACGGCGCAGAGGTTTGTCTTTCAGGAACTGAGCTTCCATTCCCGGCTCAATAGCCCAGTAATTGCCTTTGCCTGGATCATCCTTAGGGCGCTCTTGCTTAATGAATGCCTTGTTAAGACTGAGGTTGTGACGGATGCTGTTCTGCCAGCCGGCATCGCTGTTCTTGTAATAACGGAACGTATCCGAAATCCATTTGTAGATTTGCGCCAGAGTCAGGCGTCTGTTTGGAGCCCGCAGGATCGACATCCCAATGAGAGTGGCATAACTGTAGGGGGGCTTGGTCCCGTCGTCTTCAATCGGGGGCATTTCGCTGGGATCTGGCAGTCGCACCGAGTCGTCCTCGTGCTTCTGCTTTTTGGACGACCGTTCTTTCAACGGCGCAGCCTCCAGGAGCATCCTCTTCAAGGGCGGCTTGGATGGAAATGACGGTTCCGGGAAATCAGCAAAGTTATCGCTGGTGGGCTCGTCCGCGGATGCGGGTTCCTGGTGCGAATGCTTATCGGGGTTGACGCTGGGGAAGGTCGTGAACAGGGCGGATTGCGGCATTGATGGAGGGGGAGGAGGGGCAGAATGATGAAACGTGTTGAACGGGGGCTTCTTCGTCGGAGAATCGGTGGTGAACGATGGGGGAGCGGGTGCGGTGATGGGAACGAAGCCAAGGTTGCCTCGGCCGGAAAGAGAAGCATTCGATCCACGAGGCGGCTTGGTGGGCGATGGCCGGTGCATACCCCCATGCGATGGGTTGAGGGTGTAGTCTCGACCTGGTCCGGCGGGGAGGTTCTCAAGAGGCTGTAGTGGCATAGGTGAGGGTTCTAGTCGCGGACGCAACTTCGATGGTTCTGTGTCCGAAGGCGACGATGCTTTCGCCATGGTCCGCGCGGTCGGCGCAGAACGCGTCGAGCTCATGCTGACACTTGCTACTTTAGTTCCGCTGGATCTGGAGCGAGTTGCGACGCGTCCAAGGCGGATTTTTCGGTGCGGAATGTGGCAGCGCGAAGCCCAAGGATAGACTGGCGTTGCGGCGAA
This sequence comes from Aspergillus sp. MEXU 27854, assembly GCA_019721355.1. Lineage (NCBI taxonomy): Eukaryota > Fungi > Ascomycota > Eurotiomycetes > Eurotiales > Aspergillaceae > Aspergillus > Aspergillus sp. MEXU 27854. Next base: position 1,472,209 of record JAGMTT010000002.1, read on the forward strand.
GGTTGGAAGAGGTTGAAAAAAGACACGCGATTCTGTTCTTTCAGAGACGGAATTGTATCCCTGCCAGCTGAAAACCGACGCAGCTAGTGTGGAAGGTCCTGGATGGCACCTAATTAGGCATAAAGTCGATGATAGTTGGGCAACAAAGTACTGCACAGTACATTTAAGGCAGGGTTGATCCACGCGCGTCGGCTGGGGATAGACGATATAATCGACCACGGCTACCGGCGCTAATGGTGGACAAGGTGGAACTCGGATCGAGTCGATTTGACGAGACGTGGTAAGGCGGGTTGGGCTTGGTGGGAGCCTAGTTCACTGCGATGGTTGTCCGGCGCGCACGAGAGTTGGGATGAAGATGGGCCGAGGAGAGGCGAAGATCTGGGGGGACGGCAGAGAAAACGAGCACAGAGGAGAAAGAAAACCCTGATCAGATCGTGAGCGGGTAGACGAACGATTAGGTCGAAGCCAGGTGGGGAGGGAGGGGGAAATTGGCGAAAGGCCCTGGTTAAGTTAAGAAACGGCATGAGGATGAGCGAGCGAAAGGCGGGTGATGTTGATGCCTCTCGCGCGGTGTACGGTATGGTTCCGACGCGGTCGTGTCACGCGTCTGCCGCACTCCGGTGGGTGAAATGGTGGGCGCGGTATGGTCACGGCGTGACGATACGGTGGGCTGGTGCCGGAGGGGCTTGCGGGCTTCACGGAATAGACAGACTTCGGCTCCCTTACTCCATCCTTCATCCCTCGATCCAATCAGCCACCAATCTCGGTCGATCATGGACCCCCTCAGGGCTCCATCGATTGACGAGGCCGGTATGTGTGAGGCGACATTCCCCCAGTCTAGATTCAGCGAGGGGTCGCACCCCAGCCGGGTTGGCTAAGACAGCATTCCAGCTTGGGATTTTGATCCCGTCTTCTTGTCTACCAGCCTCGGTGCAAGTTCCCGGTGGCAAGTGCGTCGTGTACCTACATTAGTCCAGGACTCGAGGAGTAAGGTACCAGCTTGACCCTTCCTCGAGGCCTCGAGGTGCATACGGACACGGGCCTGGCATGCTGTACCTGCTGTACCTATCGTACCTGTCCAGGGAACTCACTGACTACATGATTTCAATGACAAGTACGGGCTCCATTCGTGGTGGTACGATTTCACTCGGGTATCCTGATTGGGATTGCACCATAGTCACCACCCAGTCACTTGTATCATACTATGATAGGATGACACTGTCCCTCCCGGCTCCTTCGAATGAAGTAGAATGCTCCAAGGGAGAGCCAAGTGGGGAACCGGAACGAGAGGAATGGGCAAGTGAGACCTGCAACGCCGACTTCAAAGTCCGCGTGGCCAAAAGATTCTCTCAGTGTCGAGTACCCTCGAGGGAATTGGATTCAACTTAGTCTATTCTCCAAGCAAGGTCGTGCGATATATTGGGTGCTCAGACGTAGACAGTTAGGTCGGAGTATATCAGTAATCCAGACGATCTGCCTCTATCCCTAGCTTCACATTGATAGAGGTTTCAGTCCCGAGCTTCGATGATGGTGCACCATGCACCTCAGGTCGAAAGGGGCTGGGAGGCGGCCTGAGTTCCACCTCAGCTCGATCGTTTGGGCCTTTTCCCAGCTTCCTGCACGCTGCGCATCAATCGTAACCACCCTCCTCTCTCATATACCATGAAACGTAGGTAGCTGACCAGTCGAACCAATCCGATTGGCTCTCGGACCATCTATATCCTTCGTATGCAGCCGTGAAGGAAATCAAGGACAAGCAAACAGGAAATGTTGGGAAGGATTGGGACATGACAGACAAAATCTATGTTCTTGATACCAACAGAAAACAGCAGATCAGTTCTATATAAAGCAACAGAAAGAAGAAAACTGTAACGCCAGGAAGACAGTCTTCGAAACCAACCAAGAAATCTATCCAAGTAAAACACGATTGGACGCAACGAACCACACTGATCACGTCAGGATGCGCATCCAACCGCAGAAAAGACCCAAAAGGCATAGGTATATCTTGATGCGTCAAACTTTTCGTACACCAGACAAATCTGTGGATATCCTATAACATCAAACAACCCTCGCTGAAATATGCACAAGAATCAAAGGAAGCCGCAAAGTGTAAGATCGTGGAAAACGGCGGGCGAGTATTAATCTAGAAACGTAAACATGCTTGTGTGGATTATGTTCAGAGCACGGTCGGCGTCTCTTTCTTCGATCACACAGGAGATGTTGATCTCACTGGCACCTAAAATCAGAAGATCTCGTCAGTATCGGGCGGGCCAGAACAGGTCATCGCACGTGTAGCCACTTACCCTGAGAAATCATTTCGATGTTGACGTTGTTCTCCCCAAGGGTGGTAAACATCTTCCCGGCGACGCCAATCATATTCTTCATCTGCTTTCCGACCAGACTAAGGATAGCCATCTCGGGAATGATATCCACCGTTCCGTATTTTTGCAGGTCGTTCAACGCTCCCTTCAGGTCATCATCGATGATCTGGTACTCATCTCTGCCGACCCCGTTCAGCAAGGGCATCTCCGAATGGAGAGCCATCGACACGTGGACCTCGCTGGTGGAGATCAGATCAATCGAGAGTCTCCACCGGTCAAGGACGGAGAAGATGCCGGCGAAGAAACCGTGGGATAGCGAGCGCTTGTTGGAGTGGACGTTGATCACCAGGATCTTGTGTTTGATCGTGACGGCCGTCGGGCGTTTCGGTCTCTGCATGAAACTGTGGCTCCGCGTACGGAACAACTTCGGATCGTGCCCTGGGGCGGTCTTCCCCAGTTCCGAAGAAGAGTCGGGGAAGATGACCGTACCATCACCCTTGGGGTTCATAACATTTTTGATGCGAATCGGGATCTTAGCGCGGATGACCTGCTCCATGGTGAACGGGTGAATGACTTCGGACCCGTAGAAGGTCAATTCTGCGGCCTCGGCAGGCGTGATGGCCGAGAGCAGACGTGCCGTGGGCACTTTGCGGGGGTCTGCAGTAAAGATTCCATCGACCTCCTTCCATACCTGTAGTTCCTTCGCATGGATGCCAACGGCAACCAATGCGGCGCAGAGGTCGGTGTATCCGCGGCCGATCTGGTCGAGAAGGCCGCCAGGAATCGTTCCGAAATATCCAGTGACGACTGGAACCTTTCCTTCGCATGCCTGGATTCTCCTTCCCAGGGTGGCGGCGAGGTTGTTGTAAAACACTTGATCGAGTCCGTGGCTGGAGATGGGGAAGTCGATGATATCGGCCAGATCCACATACTCCGAGTCCACGCCGCGGTCTTGGAGGAAAGCGGCCATCAGCCGACAACTGAGCTTCTCGCCGGTGCTGATCACCTTGTCCACACAACGGGCACTGATTTCCCCGAGCGTTTGAGCCGCCTCCAGCACCTTGAGAACTCGCTCGCATTCGCCGTTGATTTCCGTAATCACTTGGGATTTGATCTCGCTGGACTGGAGTTGATCTTGGGCCACTTGGACGTGCTCTGACCGGACGGCTTCGACGAAGGCGACATATTGTTGCGATTGAGAATTTTCAGCGTCCCGCGCGGCTCTCAGCAATCTGCGAAATGGCTCACTGTCAGGGAACAATCCATTGCCAGTACGATGGTTTGATTGCGGACGGGTCGAGTTGAGACAACGGGTGAAGTGTTCCGGAAATGGTCGCAGTGGAAATGACTCACCGGTTGGTGGTACCTTCAGCCTTGGTCGAACTGCTTCTCGCAGAGCATACTACAGCCACGCTGTGTTGCACAAGACTCGGACTGGGAACCGGCGTCGTTGGTTAATAGGATTCCATATCGAGCCAGTGTGCAGCGACTTACATGACGACCTGGTCGACGATGTTGAATGCGAATTTTCCAACACTGGTGCCGCCGAACTTCTGGACGACCCAATTACTGCGGGACAATCCATTGACCAACGGTCGGGGGTCTGAATCGGACGGGAATTGACTGTCCATCCTGCGAGGAGTCCTGGTAAGGAGATGATGTCTAGGCCACGAGTCTCTATGGTCAATGACTCCGGCAGCGGGACAGCCCTTTTATGTGCACTGGCGGGGTTGCGAAAGCGGAGCATCTAATGACGGACTAATATGGGGGGGCAGCGCATATTTTTTTCCCGCCGCTGCCTCTCCGCCTTCTTTTTCGGGCGTACGATATCGGAGCGTGGCCAATGGGGCCATGACTAATCCACATTATTGTTGTTTTTTCATTCCGAAGTGACTCACTCGCTGCTTCCCACACGTTCAGCAAGCAGTCCGATAAGGATAAACTTCGGATTGTCGTATCGAATACGCAGTGAGTAACCGTACAAGGAAGTACCTGATCCAAGAATCCATAGTACATAGCATACTGAAGCAACTCAAACCTATTTCCCTGAACATAAAGACGACCAATGTGAATATCTTCCACTACCTACCTTCTAGAGTACATCAGAAGCCACTGATCTTGACCTTCAGAATTCTTTCTATATGTCCGGCCTTCTTACCTAATACAGCAGACCAGGATTCATCGACTGTAATCAGATTGGCTCCGGACGGGGCCCACTCTGCAGTGCAGCCTAGCATCAGAGTAGATTTAGGCCCGAACCACCTACAGTAAATCATCCTCCAGCATATACTTCGGATGCCTGCAGCAAACCCGCCAGATGACTTGATCTCAGCGATCTCCTGGGCGTGCGTTCTCTTATTCATGCGCGATTGTGAATATCCCTTTTCTGTCATTCCTGAGCTTTGACTCCTTCTGCGGCGTTCCAGCAGAGTGGTCACAACCAGGTCATGGATGAACCAACTTGTCCATTTTGCCCTTTCTCCGATCCTGATAGCAACTTTGTCGCTGAGCACATTGAATATTGTCATCCCGAACATGGAACCCAGACCGAAGTTGGCGGCAGTCATGCAACCACGGACTTCCCCACATCTGAGACTGATCAAGACGAGTCTCTGCCGAAATATATCGACTGTCCGCATGGTTGCGGTGAGATAATGGAACAAAGCGAGCTCTCTACACACCTTGATCTGCACGTTGCTGAGACTGTTGCGCTCGAAGATGCATCCACGCCTCAAGCACAGTTGTCGGAGGCTGCCTCCGACGCAGGATATATTTCCGACTCTGACGAACATAGAATGATGAAGGATCTGAATAAATCATCCACCGGCCAGCGATTAATGAAAGAAGACATGTCCAGAGCGTTTCCAACCAAAGGGAATAAACAGACTTCCTCGACCAAGGAAGATACACATGCACCATACAAAGGCGTCAAACGACTGGGGGTACGTCTCCTTTTGCCCAAGCCACCATACGCAGCAGGCTAACAATACATAGCGCGCAGAACTGGGCCCCTATGCACACGAGAAGAAAATGCCCTCCTGGCTCCGGCGAATGCTGGAAAAAGGCGCAAATTCCTCGCTCTCAAACAAGATCGCCGCCGACGGGTCACTCCAAAAACACGAAACCATCGAAAACGAGGCCACGGGCATCATCCCCGTTCTTGCGCGCTTGTGTGAACACGACAAATCGGTTCAGCGCGCATTCCTGTGCAGCCCTGAAGTACGTCAGGTTTCCAAAATGCCCCGCGAAGGCGGGTTCTGCGGCTACCGGAACATCCAAATGTTAGTCTCGTACATAATAGCATCTCGGAGTCCGGGGTATGAATGCTTCGGAGAGTCTTTGCCTACTATCTTGCAGCTGCAGGATTTGATAGAAAACGCCTGGGACATGGGATATAACAGCAACGGGCGTCTCGAGACCGGCGGTATTCGGGGCACCAGGAAGTACATCGGGACGCCAGAAGTAAGTTTCTTTCCAAGGTACCATAAGAAACATCTCACTGACCCGTGTAGGCACAAGCGTTGTTCATGAGTCTCGGGATACGGTGAGCACCCCGCACTTATGAACACAGTCTGCGAGGATTGACTCTGACTGGCTCTAGATGCGAAGCAAGTAGTATCGCGAAAACAAGCGAAACGCAAGCTCACGATGCCTTATTTGCAAATATAGCGGGCTACTTCCGACAAGCACGCTCAATGGATCAAGATAAAAAGGTTCTCATGACAGATCTTCCACCCATGTATCTACAGCATCAAGGTTCGAACCTCCCTGGCTCTTGGCTCTCTCAAACCTCACGAATAGCCTCTAATGAGACTTCACTATGATAGGACACTCTCTGACCATCGTTGGGTTCGAAATCCGCGACAATGGCAGTGCGGACCTCTTGGTCTTCGATCCCATGTTCAGGCCACCACGTGCAGTGGACCGTCTGAAAGGGACTCGCACAGTTCCGCCAGACCCTGCTCGGATTTTAAAAGGCTATCGTCGAGGCTCAGCCTACTTTCAGAAGTACAAATTATTTGAGATCTTGAAGTAAGGAGCCCGCCCATACTGAGCTGATGGCTAATGAGCTAACGATTTCAGATTGTCGGTGCCTGCAGATACCCAGAGACAAGCTGGAGCATGATCCAGGCTTCACTCCTATCCTATATCAACCGAGATGACAGATAGAATAAGATGTCGAGGGCGACGAGAACATCATGTACATAGTTAGATACCGTATCGGGACTAGGTCGGATTCAGTTAGTCCGACATGCCGAGCGGCGGGCAACCCCACGTAAAATTTCCCATCCGGTTATCAGTTGATATCGTTGAATCGACATCCCGGAGAGCCTTCAAGCTTCCAATCTCTTGATCCTCTTTATTCCGTAAGAAACATGCGGACCTCCCCGAATGTGATCATCACAGGCACCCCCGGCGTGGGAAAGACCGTCCACTGCGAACAGCTGGCGCAAGATACCGGGCTGCGGTATCTCTCGATAAACCAAGTCGCAAAAGACCGCGACTGCTTCGAGAGCTACGACGAGGAACTGGAAACGTGGGTGGTGGATGAGGATAAAGTATGTCTCCGCCGAGTGTCGTCTTGTTATCGTCATTATGGAAATACGTGCGGCTCTACGCGCGCGTCCATGGATCGATCCGCATACTTACGTCGCATGATGGCCGCAGCTCTTAGACGCAATCGAAGACGAAGTTCTCCAAGGTGGCTACCTCATAGACTGGCACGCGTGCGACCTCTTCCCGAAATCCTGGATCGATCTGGTCGTTGTCCTGCGGTGTCCGTCGACATCTATTCACTATGATCGTCTATCGTCAAGGTACCCCACCTCCGCCTCTATACCTCTTTCCGACCCGCTCTTTCAAGACCAAGTTCTAATCGTTATGCACACCAGGGGATATAAAGAAACGAAGCTGCAGGAGAATGTAGACGCGGAGATCTTCGGCGTGTTACTCGAGGAAGCGCGGGAAGCTTTCGACGAAGAAATCGTGGTGGAGCTGAACAGCGAAAAGGACGACGATGTAGAGAATAATTGTGCGAGGATCGCGGCCTGGATCGACTCCTGGAAGAGCAACCAGGCCGACAGTACAAATTAATGCGTGACAAGCCCCAGTCGACTAGGTTGGTGGCCACTGAAAGACCTCCCGCGGGATAATCAAGCGGAAGCTTGCTCTTCGGCCAGCCATTTCTGTAGCTTGACCAAGGCCTTGTACCGGTGCGAGATCTGGTTCTGCGGGGGATTAGCGAAACATGACCAGGAAGAATGTCGAGGGAGAGGCCTGTTACCTTGGCTTCTTTGTCCATCTCGGCGTAGGTCGTGCCTTGGTATTCGAAGATAGGATCCCAGCCTAGACATGAGAATAAGCCGTGTATCTCGCATGGAGATTGACAACATGACATACCGAAACTCGGGGGGCCTCTTGGTCGGACGATCGTACCCTGCGACCCATCAGTAAACGACAATCCCGTCGAGTCCGTCCGTCTCTTGCTTACCTCCGTCCGCCCCTGGAACAGGATCGGCTCGGATCCGGGTCCACGGCAAAAGGCGAACGTGCACACTGCTTCGCAAGTCCGGTCATCGAACGAGTCAAGCAGCTTGTTCAGGCCCTCATGACCCAAGGCCTCAAGGAAAGATTTACTGCATCACTGATCAGTGACAAGGACAGTACATGACGTGATGGGCGCTTACATGTACGGGCCAGGGAGGCCTTTCAGAGCATGGAACTCGAGGGCCGTATCCTCCGTCAGCACCGGGCCACCGACCTACACAAACCCGGCATTCAGTAATTTGTTTCTCTCGTCGACCGGAGCATTGACATCGACACTTACCACTTCAGCGGCGCGTTTGCATTTTTCCCGGGCGATTTCCTCGATCGAGCCTTGGATCTCGGGGACGTCGACTGCTTGGTTGTTCACTTCAATTACACTGCCCAGGATCGCTCGCACTTCCGCGAGTTTGTTCTTGTTCCCGGTGATGAAGTTGATCTCGGACAAGGTCATGATGGCGGTGTTGGCTGGGTAGACGTTCGGATCGAGTGCGGAGGTTTATCTGATAGTGCGGGCGGAAAATGAACCGCCGCGAGGGCGTTGCGGCTACTGATGTAATGGGGCTCCGTAGACGGCGCGTCAGTGCCGGCCACGTCGCGGCTCTCTACAGATAAGAAACGTAGACTCCGATATGGTAAGAAGCAATCGGCTTTGGCTGTACAATATCAAGATCATACCAAGCCATGTTTATTCAGCCATCGACTTCTACTCCGCAATGCTCCGCGTCAGGGCATTGTGGAGTATCAAATTGGCAGACAAATGAAATCTAGCGAAACACATTCAACTATATGTCCCAAAACAATCATATATGGCTTCAGCGTCCAAATCCAGGAATAGTCGAGCCGGCAAAAGCGTATCTCATCACGAAACGGAAAATCACAAAAGGTCCACATCACAACGTTTAATGTACAACATTACTCGGAAGCAATCGCGCCAGTCTCCGCCATCTCAAGTCTTTCCTGCTGTGCCATAGCCTGAGCAGACACAATCTCGGCGAGACGCTTGAGTCGCGGCGTTTGGAGCCCTTGAAGGAGTCAGTAACAGTCTTTTTCGGTATAGTCACTGGATGCACTTACAGGATGGAGTATAAGTCTCCAAAGCCGTGATCACCCGCGGCTCAGCGATCTCGTACGGGCCGCTGTCTTCCATGTCCACAGGCGTCAAAAGGAGCACATCGCTCTTCTCCGTAACACGGGAGGCCACAGCCTTCATGATCTCTCCATTGATGGGCTGTTCATAATCCGCCACCAGGTACTGGTTCAGTAGCTTCTGAATCTGGTTGGGAGAGAGCCTGTACCAACATTAGTCACGGCCTACTAAACGGGTCTAGGTTGTTCTTACATCCAGCAGATATCCTGAATAATCTCAATATCATTGAGCGTAGCCTTCTTGAGCTGCAGGAGTTTGGTTGCTTGCTGTTTATGATTAGCATTTGAACGATTTCCCAGGATAAAGAGGATTCAGCGTACCATCAGATGTTCCAGTTGCAAGGTTCCCTCGGGCATATCATGGCTCTTGCACCACTCCTCAATACGGGTGATGTTATAATTGATTTGCAGACCCCGCTTCCACGAGAGGAAGTTTCTTCTCATCAGAAGATCGTTGAATGCGGTGACACCCACCAGCTTCAGGAGCTCAGTGACCGTTTGTATGATGATGGTATCCTCCAGATAGAAGGCCTTCATTGCCTTGTAGGCATTATTCAAAAGGCTCAGGAGGTTGTCCATGCTGTATGCGGGGTTGTTGTTGGACGGAAGAAGCTTTCCGAGGAACCGATTCGTCTCGCTGGTAACGAAGCCTGGCAGAGACTGAGACTCGATAATCGCAGGAACAATCATCTTGTAGAGTTTCTTCTTCAACACCTTCATCCACGTGTGGTAGATGTTGAATTCTAGACTCTCCAAGTCGTGTTTCACAATCTCCAGAAGACGGTCGTACTCGTAGTTGTCGGTCTTCTGGGCCTCGTACCAATCCTCAGCCAGGAAGACAAAAGAAAGCATCTCGTGCACATTGGAAAGCCAGAATGCGCCGGGGTTGATGGCATCGTCCCCATCGTGCTGCATGACCTCTTGTTGGATTGACTGCATAACGTTGGCAAGGAACCGCTCAGACTCCTTGACGAAACCGTTATTCCACATCTCGGAAGTGACGAGGTTGATCAGGTAGGCCGGGAAGAGGACCTCCTTCTCCGTCGGTGGCGGGGTGGAACTAGGCAATGGGATCTTGAGATTGCGAATCAGGCCCATGGTGACTTCTTCGTTGAGCTCGTCCTCCTCTGACAGCAGGTTCTCCAGCTCTGCCTCGACCGAGTCTAGCCCGGGGGAGAGGGCTGCACCACCGAAGTTCTGGCGGCTCAAACCACTAGGAATCGCCATTGACACAGGACGCGGGTTGTACGCTCCACTGAAGCGGTCAGTGTCAATTCTCTCCGCACCAGCGCTGCGTCTCTTAGGCTTGGGCTTCTTGGAGGAAACAAGATTGATCAATCCACTTGCGGGTGGCTGGACGGGTCCACCGTTCAGATCACCGTTTACGCCATTCACAGGCACACTTCTCTTTGCAACCTCCAGCTGCTCTTCCAGCTCAGCCACCTGCTGACGAAGGGTGGCCTTTTCGTTTTCAGCCTCGGTGTTCAGTTGCTTGAGTCTATCTAATTCCTCGTTCGCGGAGCGAATCGCCTCGCGAGAGATCTTTTCTTCTTCTTGGAGACGCCGAATAGTTGCCTGCGCATCATTGTGATTTTGCTGCAACTTGGTCATTTCCTCTTCCAGAGCGGTCAACCGAGCAGCCGTGATACCAGCTTGATTGGCTTCAGCCTGGAGCTCTCTTGAGCGGCTCTCCAGAGCGTTGTGTCGACTCCTCCATGATTTGACCTGAGTCTCGTAGTTCTCAAGTTGAGAGTTGAGCGACTTGTTCTCACGCTTCAAAGATTCGAGATATTGCGTCAACTCCACCACCTTGTTCTCCAATTTGTAAGAGATCTGCTTGAGATCCCTTGCGTCCTCTCTCAGCTTCTTGTACTCGCGTCTTGCCTGCTTGCCTCTCCACAGACTCTGGACGATAACCACCTTGCGGCGGTACTGCCGCCAAGCACGCAGTTGCCGCCAAGAGCGGAAGTTACGCTGGATAATCTTCGCCGCATTGCCATGGATGGTGTCCATGATATTACGGCGGCAGAGGAAGCCTTTGGCGACCGACTGGAAGAGTATGACGTTCTCACGGATGCGGTTGTAATGCTTCCTCTCCTTTTGTCCTCGCCAAACCCGTTGGATGGTGGTGGCAGCCTTGATCCGGCGAATTTCTGCTGCACGCTTCCTTGCAAGAAATCCTCTGACCAGGGCTTGCGTGGAGAGAACAGAAGCACGGGCCTCGAGGTAACGACGACGATAGTATTTGCATCGCAAATTCTTTTGGATCATAATGGCGCACTCGTTTAGCCTGGACGTCCGAAGGTTCTCCAGGAAAGCAAGCATGCCTGCCCGGAAGAAGATCTTGGTCAATCCCAACTGGTATTTATCATGCTTCTGTTGGCTGGCGTCCCCAAGCGCTTTCTGCAAGATGGCATGGCACATGTCCCTGATTTCTGAGGTCCACTGGGATGAATGGCAAAGCATGTAGTAACGAATGGCAAACTCTTCATACGTCCAGCGAGTGGGGTATCCAGCCGTACTGATGCGGACGGTTTCGAGCACACCGCAAGCTCTCAATTGACTGAGAACCATTGGTCCTTCAAACTTCCAAGCCTCCTTCGCTTCGTTGGGTTTGATACAACGGATATAATGCACATCCGTGGAGTTGATGGTATTCATTAGCTCAATCAATGAAGACTTGAAGATGCCTCCCAGCGTAGGCTTGCGGTTCACAGCCACGCCGACCTTACGTCCAGGAGCAGTGACTGCCTTAGACGAAATAGAAGCCGAATCCTTTTCACGAACGGCAGCAGCGGTGTCCAGAATCTCTTTCACGAACGAGTTGGAAGAATTGCGAAGGACTTCCATATGCTCATCCGGGACGGTATCTCTGTTCTTCTCTATGAAGCCGTCGGATTCGTAAGTCACATCCACAGCATAGTGGCAGATGGTAAACGCCGATTTGCCAAATCGAGGCTTCTTGTAAAACTTCTGCTTGTCCGCAGCAAAGTTGTGGTGCAATTTCGTCACGAACTGCTCATCAGAGCCCATAGGCAACCTGGACTCCTCATCGAGAAGGGACAGGATTCCTAGTTTCGCTTCAATCAGATCGATGCATGGCTGGTTGTCCGAGAAGTCAATGAAAGTCCAATCAATCTGTTCACGGACATATTCCTCTTGCTCGAGCTTGAACACGTGCTGGTTGAACTCCTGCTGCAGCTTCTCGTTGGCGTAATTGATGCAGAACTGTTCGAACGAGTTCTTAGCGAAATGCTCGAATCCGTAAATATCGAGAACACCAATGAAAGCGTTGAACTTGTCCAACACTTTATCGGTTGCCAGGCCATTGTTGATCTTGTCGACGAGCCAATCGAAAAGGCTAGAGTAGATGAACTTCGCCACGGAATCCCTGACAACCAAGGCCTGCTGCTGTGTCAAGTTCGAAGTAATCTTCTCTCCCCTTGTAATGAGCTGTTTCTTGACGATCCACTTGGCGAATTCACTGGCATCTATTCCCAACATTTGACATGCTCGGGCAAGGGAAGGTTCTTCGGAAGACAGGCTGGAGTCTGTCCGAGTAGCCGTAATCTTGACATTTCCAAGATGGAGAAGGGCAGCAAGGACACGGAAAATCTCGGTCTGAGTCTCGTCGGACACACCGATAGTGCTCAGGGACTTCCTGGTCGCAGCGAACTCCGCGTCGTCCTCCACGCCATCAATGGTGGGGGTTCCACCCTGGTTCAGATAGTCAAAATCTTCCACAGACCCGAGACCAAGCTCCTGCTTCTCTGCATCTGTTGCACCCGCCACCAGTTGGTAGAAAATGTGATAGTTCCGTTCCTTGAGCGGCTGGAACACCAAGCGAGATCTCTCCAAAAGATACGTCCGTATCTTCGCACCAATGATGTTGGTCTTATCATCAAACATGATCTCGATATATTTTCCAAATCGTGAAGAATTGTCGTTTCGCGTAGTTTTGGCGTTACCAAAAGCTTCCATGACAGGGTTCGTAGCCAAGATCTGCTCTTCGGTTTCACTGATCGCGTCTGCTCGGCTGGTGGTGTATTTCCCAGGTTGGTCCGAGGATTCGCGCGTCGCAAAGTATCGCATGATATATTTGGCGCTCACGGTTTTTCCAGCACCAGACTCGCCAGAGACCACGATCGTTTGATTCTTGCCATCCCGTAGCATATCACTAGATTTCAACCAGGTAAGAAAGTGTATAGCATGGGCAACGGGGGGTCACTCTTACGCAAATGCCTCTTCGGCGATTGCAAACAAATGAGGGGCCTGCGACGCTCGGTGTTTCCCAGCATACACCTGTACCATTTGCGGGACATATAGCGAGTCTACCCGGGCGAAAGGGTTGGTTGCGATGAGAACGATTCCACTATATGTATATATTTCCTTTTGCGCGTAGCGGAGTTTGATGGCCTGCAGGACTGCACGACAAGGTTAGCCCCGTCGTTCTCGAAGGATCACGAGAGTAAGACAAACCTGCGGGCTCGTTCAGGTGGGACAAGTTGGTAAGGTCTTCGCTGGCCTCGAGCATGGCAGGGTTCATGAGCGGTGGTAAATTCGGGTTGTTGTCCACCTGCAGCTCAGCTTGCGTTGTCTCCACGGTTTTCGTCTTCACCCCAGATACAAGCATTAGCTCTCTGAGGGATATCACTCAGTCTCTGGGTGAAACAAACCTCTCCATTTTCCATCGAAAACACCAGCTGCACCTTGTCGCCATCCACCAACTTCTCCGTCACCTCGGATGCAATCCATCCTTCCGTGGGATCAGGCTGCCAGGCCCGTGTCCCAACCTCGTAGATATGCGCCATCAAGATCGCGTGAACTGAGGGAAGAAGGGTCTAAAATGGAACGAAAACGGAGACAAGGAGATGGACGAGATTCGGTAGGTCGGAGGGCGGAATAACCATCTAGCAACCGGAGAAAAGGGATTCGTGTAATCTAGGAGAAGAGAAGAAAAGAAAACAAGAAGAAAAAGGAAACGGAAAAAGCGTCCGTACAGAGACGAGACCGAAAGAGTGCGATAGCTTCACCTATGCGAAAGGGATGAATTTCATGCTTCATTTGCAGGAGGACTTTACTGAAATGGCTAACAGCTGGCAGTTAGCGAGCGGGAACCCCTGAGACGCCGACCGACCACCGACAGCCCGCGCCACTGGTCGACCCCATCCCCACAGGTGAGGTTGGCCTTGCCAAGACATCATTCTCCGGACGGATCTCAACATCTGCTGGATGACGAAGCGGTCTCACGGGATTTCTACGGGATTTCCTTCTCATGTACTCCTGCATTTTATTGATGTTTGTTAATTTGTACCTAGGTAGTTTCTGCTCTTTGTTGTGACCGACATATGCAGAGCACCAAAAAGGAGTCTGCGTAAAAGGCGGTGAGGAGACTTGACAGGTAACTTAAATAGGTAAGGTACCAAATCCATACGAGAGGATGAAGTACATAAGGTACTCTGTAGGTACCTACAGTAACTGTTTAAAGACCTTCAGGCTCTGAGAGGGCTGAACAGATGAAAGCTTCAAATTAAGATCACAGTTTACCTTGTGCTGCCGCTCTTCATGACTTCAAAGCATAGACAGATTGTTTAGTAACAATTAAGGGATTAAACGAAAGCGTACTCCTCACGCCGCCAGTGTTTTGGATCAAGAAGAAAAGGAAGAAAAGGGGAGATAATAAAGAAATGGAAAAAGAAAAGAAACGGGGAGACAATCGGAAGTCATCGCAGCATAAGCAAATCCTTGGCCACCGAAAACCTTCCATCCATCACATAACATCGGATTAAAAACCATACGCATGGATTCGGTATACCTTGCGTGGCCACGAACAATTGGCAATTAACATGAGCAAAGCTGGCACATAATTTCAACGAATCAATCTGAGGGTTAATGGGAGAGGATAAGCTGCCAAGAAGGCGAATGATCATGAAAAACATATGTGGACATGTTCCAGTCTTGACAATGCAGGTCATGGTCCAGATTTATGCCGCTTCACTCTCTTATCCGCATCAAGGCATCCGCTTAGTTTTGTTTGCACTCCGCCGCCTCCTTCTTGGGCTTCGAGGTACCGTCCTGTCGTTCTGTTAGCCTCTGGAGAGATTTCTCGGTTGGGACACTTTGTCCCGGAAAGGAAGCACGAACCTCCTCGTCAGAATCATCATCGACATCCCGGTCGGATCTCGTCTCGTCATCTTCATCCTCCTCCTCATCGTCGTCGTCCTCGTCGTCCTCATCATCAAACTCATCGGCGTCCATGTCATCACCAAGCTCCTCGAACTGAAGGGCTTCACCGGTGAACCAGTCGATCGCGCGAGGAATGAGCTTCTCCTTGACATCCTCTCCAAGCTGGTAGTCGAGCTCGAGGCGCTCTTCGATGTCGGTGGCAACGGTATCATCGTCATCGGTAGGGGGCTGGGGTGGGGAAAAGAAGTTGAAGAACGACTCGGTGGGCACAGTGACCTTGATAACGCGAGTCTGCTTGGTGTCTAAAAACAGAGTGTTCAGTTAGCATTGTCCATTTCTCCCTTTCATCCCGACGTACTCTTGTTTCTCTGTTTTTTGCTTTCCACGCGGACAGTGAGATCCTGGTTGGGCTTCCAATCGATCTTGGTTCCCTCGGCGTGATCATAGATGAAATCACCACCGTATCCATTCTCCTCCTTATAATAGTACGTCTTCGAGATGGTCTTGTTCGTGAAAAAGTCGTTTTCGGCGAATTCAAAGATGAGGCGGAATCCAGGGCGGTCGAGGTATTCCATGCGGATGTCAGTGAGGTGCTTGAGAGCCTCCTCATCCCGCTCCGTGATCATCTCCGCGATAGAGATCTGGTTTTTCATGGCAGAGAGCCAGAACTCGGGGATTCCAGCCGTGGTCTCCTTGTCATCACCCTTGGATTCCTCCTCACCCTTGGCAGTAGTCTCCTCTTCCTCCTCCTCCTCTTCTTCTTCGTCGACCTTGCCTGCTTCCACCTCACCATCGGTGGGCTCAGCAGCACCATTGACTATCGTGGCACGTCGCTGGTACAGGGGGGTGAACTTTGCAAAGTATTTCTTCTCCAGCTCCAGAACCTCTTCCTGGAACTGAGCCTCCAGCTTGGCATGCTCTTTCTGGATGCCCTTCAGTCCAGCAACACGTCGGCGGACGGGAGCGGGGAGAGACTCAATGTAGCCAGATGAGCGGCCCACAAGAGATCCCAGCTTGCCTTGGATCATGGACACGAGCGCAGGGTTTCTGGCGAACAAGGAGGCGGCGGCCGCATGGTCCAGAGTTTCTAGAACGATAACGTCAGAAAAATTTAAGATGGGGGCAAATGTTCCCGTGGCAGGATTACCTTCTTTGATGCTCGAAACGCCAGGTTGCTGGGCATGAGAGGAGATGGGGGCATTGTTAGCCGGAGTGTTCTGCGGCGTCCTGTTCATGATTTTCCCACGCATTAGAGATGAAGACGACGTGATATGGGACAGATGCGACCAGCTATGGTAATGGCTGGGACAGAGGCTGAGAGAGCACTTACGGGGCGACCGGGAAATCCGCCTTCTTATTCCTGATGGGCTCAGACATTATGAAAGAAGGGGCAGTTGGAGAGAGGATGAGGGGATGATGTGAAAGAGAAAAGCAGGGTGGACTGAGGGGTTGTCGCGGAGGAGAGTCAAGGGTTGAGGAAGAATTTGATACGCCTTAGTTTTGGGAGGTCTGGAATACTGGCTTGGTGGGATCCTTAGCGCCCTTGGGCCGAGGGGCTTGGCGGGACGACGACAGTGGCTGTTGAGAACCTCTAGAACTCGCAGACTCCCAACAATACTGTAATAATTGCCTCGCACACCACTCCGTGCTTACTTTGCCTGGAGCAACCCTACAAAATATGGATCTTTCTAGTCTACGTGAAAAGGATAAGAGAAATCGGTATATATACCTTGTCCAGCAGGAAAGATACGTCCAGCGACTCTGTTCATTGCTTTTGGAGAAAGGTGGGGGCGACTCTTAAAAACCAGAAAGAAAAACCATACGCTGTACCTGTTGGTACCCATACCCGTATCAAGAATAATACTGGCACTGGACAGCCCACCTAACCTTGGAAGATACTAAGATCTTTTCGATGTGGATAGGTATACCCACCAGGGCAGGTAAACTGCTAAGGGATGTACTCCGTCCTTTCAAGCAGACCACGCTGATACTTAATCATGCCTGTAGTTCATTGAGCATTGACATCATGGGCTGGAATATAAAGACTCAATCCAATCAGTTTCTTTTCGACTTATCCCCAGTCATCTGGGGATAAACGTATGTAGATACATAATGAACGAGTAGAGTCGGGGCTAAAGATGCATGCTAAAAATATCCAACCATATTGGATGCCCGTGAGTGCCCGAATACGGAGACGGTACGGGAGACGATGATACGCTGTTCAAGGCGGTTATCGATCACGTGCTGATAAGGGGCGATGAAGTAAGACTCATATCAGGCTAAGTCGGAAACCGACGTGAATTCGGAAAACTACCTGGATGGCCTTGGGAATGCTTCCTACATGGCTTGTCTGTCCTCCTTTGCGTGAATAACTTCCCCCCTCCTCCTAAGAATCCTCTATACCTTTTCTTCTCGGACACAAAGAGGCAAAGGAAGACCATACGAGTATGCGCTTGTGTTAGCTATCGCAGGACAAGTCACTTGTGCGGATCGCAGATCAACTCGTGAAGAAAGAACTTGATTTCGTCGGACATGAGGAGCTACAATGGACCATACGATACAGATTCCGATAGAAAATGGGTCACCGGATGGCCACTTTCCCAGGAGGGGCAATCGGCGTGACTCCATCCGCAGCAGGTTTGTGATCCATGTTCGAGAACTGTGGAAGGTCAGTCCTTTGCTGATATTTTGTAGCTTTAGCGTCGTCTCCGATGTGGAAATGGCCCGCAATGAGGTATGTGTTCTTCTGCCCTCATATCTCGCCTTGAAATGGTGTCTAAGCCTCTTAGGTTTTTGACGGACCGATATCAGAAAGCATCCCATCGAGTGTCGTCTCCTTCTCTCACCGCAGACACCGGAACGATTCCACCGTCAGCTTTACATACTTTCAAGGGGAGGATGATTTTGTCGAATGGCCCGACGAGAACGCTGTAGAAGCTGGCAGCGACCTCGACGAAGCGGCAATATTTGCGCACGATACCGGCTCTATAAATGGGTCCGTCAGATCATCGTTCAAATCTAGACGACCGTCTTATCTGCGAAGTGCTGTTGAAGAGCCTTTGCTTTCTCAGCGGCGATCATCTCTTGAGTCCTATGGTCATGACCGAAAGGCCGACAGTAGACTCAATCAGAAAGTTCACATAGAATCTGAGGACCTTACAATCGTCATCGCTGGCTTTTCGTCCACCATTACGGGCCTGATCATATACTTTACTTTGTGCGTCATGACCCTTGGCTTTGCATACCTGCTATTTCGCTGGTTTCCCCGATGGCGGGTACGGCTGATAGGAAAGCCCACTCCTCTCCGCATATGTCAATGGGTCGCCATTGAGGTAAGTCGCATAAACAACATCAATAGTTCGGTGTCTTACTAACCGAGTACAGGACCAGTGGAATCAGTTCGATGTATACGAAGTTGGGAGTCAGGAATATGGACGTCCTCTCTCCACTGTCTTTGCAGACCCCGAGAGTTACTTTTACGATGAGGATAATGATCCCACTGTCACTTTTCTTCGTTTTATAGATTACCGATACCTTCGATTCTTTTATCACCCTGTGGATGACAAATTTTGCTTGATAAGCGGCTGGAAAGATCCTCTTTGGACAAACGCAAAGGTAATGCGGAGTGGCCTCGATGCCGATGATCGTGATAGCAGGGAGCAAATTTTCGGCAGCAATCTCATCGACATCCAACAGAAATCAGTTTTCCAGCTTTTAATGGATGAGGTAAGTGTATTGTCACTCATTATTCACGCGGTAGGCATTCTAACGAAGTTAGGCTTTCCATCCTTTCTACATCTTTCAACTTGCCAGTCTCCTGCTTTGGTCAATGGACCAGTATTATTATTATGCTGCGTGTATTTTCCTCATATCTGTGTTTAGTATTGGCACAACTGTCATCGAAACAAAAGCCGTGAGTTATTACTGCCTGGTGATGAATGACCATCAACTCACCGCATTCAGACCATGAGTCGTCTAAGAGAGATCTCGCTGTTCGAATGCGATATACGCGTTCTGAGAAATGGATTTTGTACGTCATTTTCCTAGACTACGCTTCTAGCGCTCCTACAATTACTGACATTTCCACCAGGGCGATCTGTTCCATCCCAAGAGCTAGTTCCTGGTGATGTCTTCGAAGTTTCTGATCCATCCCTCAACCAGGTCCCTTGTGATTGTATATTACTTTCTGGGGACTGTATTGTGAATGAGAGCATGCTCACCGGTATGTACTACTAGCACGCAAGGGCCCGGAAGAAGCTAATACAAGAGAAGGCGAATCTGTTCCCGTATCAAAGAGCCCCTTGACGGACGATGCACTAGGATATCTCAATCTGAGTGCCCCCTCCGTCCACCCAAACATCGCAAAACATTTTCTTTTCAGCGGTACCAAAGTGATCCGCGCCCGGCGGCCACAAAATGTGGACGACGATGAAGCGATTGCTTTAGCGATCGTTGTGAGAACAGGTTTCTTGACCACGAAAGGGGCGCTCGTCCGCTCAATGCTTTTCCCCAAACCGTCCGGATTTAAATTCTATCGGGATTCATTCCGCTATATATCAGTCATGGCCGTGATCGCGGTTCTAGGCTTCATCGCCTCGTTCATAAATTTTATTCGGCTCGGCGTGAGTTCACTCTTCTTGAATACAAACTCGGACCTTTTTTACTGACTCCGAGGTCCCTTTTTCTTTCTTTGAACCAGCTTTCATGGCATCTGATCATTGTAAGAGCACTTGACTTGATCACAATTGTTGTACCACCGGCCTTGCCTGCCACCCTGACAATAGGCACAAACTTCGCTCTTTCACGGCTCAAAAAGCATCAAATCTTCTGCATCAGCCCACAGAGGTAGAGTTTGGTTTCCTAGTTAATTTCACGCGTTTACTAACTTGTTATAGGGTGAACGTTGGGGGAAAACTCGACGTGATCTGTTTTGATAAAACAGGAACACTCACGGAAGATGGACTAGATGTGCTTGGAGTGCGCACGGTTGATCGAAACCTCAGGTATGAACTGCAACACTCAAAGTGGCTGTCTATCGTCTAATAGATATGCAGCCTGTCGGATCTACGTTCGAATCTGGCTCTTAGACCATCCCCGGCGTCAAATGGCGCTACTGTTCATGACATTACCAAGCAGAATCAGGTGATATATGCCATGGCAACGTGTCATTCCCTCAGAGTTATCGATGGCGAACTTCTTGGCGACCCTCTGGATGTGAAAATGTTCCAGTTTACTGGCTGGTCATACGAAGAAGGGGGAAGTCATGGAACCGAACGGCAACTCTCTAACTTTGATACGATTACGCCGTCAGTTGCCAAACCTCCCAATCAGGGTGACTTTGTGCCAGAGAACACGCAGGATGGGTCATCGGTAAGCCATCCGACATGCTGTCCTCCCGTGATAATATGGTTCTCACTAATGTCATCCCAGTCTCCGATCGAGCTCGGTATATTGCGCAGCTTCGAATTTGTCTCACAACTTCGCCGTGCAAGTGTGGTTGTAAGACAATTTGGAGATGCCGGAGCTAGCGTCTTTGTGAAAGGCGCCCCTGAGAGTGTTAAGGATATATGTCGACCGCAAAGTCGTGAGTTACATTTCTGGATTTCCTCCAAAACATACATAAACTTCTAACACTTGCACCCCATAGTACCACATGATTTTGAAGACATCCTCAGCCATTATACTCACAAAGGCTATCGCGTCATCGCTTGTGCTACCAAATACGAGCCAAAACTCAGTTGGATGAAAGTGCAGAAGATGGCGCGTGAAGATGCCGAGTGCGACTTGGAATTCATTGGCTTCATAATATTTGAAAACAAGCTAAAATCCACGTCTGCTGGAACCATCACTGAATTGAGACAAGCAGGAATACGGAACATCATGTGTACGGGGGATAATATCCTTACGGCCGTTAGTGTTGCTCGTGAATGTGGACTCTTGAGCAAAGAGGAGCAATGCTTTGTCCCGCATTTCGTGCAAGGTTTGTTGCTCACTTCCGCTCTATTGAACCATATCTCACCCGAGTTCAGGACATCACCTCGACCCAGACGCTTCCTTATGCTGGGAAAGTATAGACGACCCTACGTTAAAGCTTGATGCAAAGACCCTGATGGTATGTATCCTTGCCTCTATTAGCGGCAATAAACTAACGCTGTGCAGCCTGCGGTGACCTCCTCAGGTCCTGATCTATCTGTACCTGCCAATGCATTCGATGCGCAGAAATACTCGCTTGCTGTTTCTGGAGATGTGTTCAGGTGGATTGTGGACTATGGAAGTGATATCACGCTTAAAAGGGTGAGTGAACATCCCTCTTGGTCTTCTGAAACCTTGCTTTTTATAGTCGTGAACTAACATTATGTCAAACAGATGCTGGTCCGTGGCAATGTATTTGCTAGAATGTCGCCCGATGAGAAGCACGAGCTTGTTGAGAGACTTCAGTCTCTTGACTACTGCTGTGGATTCTGCGGCGATGGTGCAAATGACTGCGGTGCATTGAAAGCTGCGGATGTTGGCATCTCTTTGTCTGATGCCGAAGCTTCCGTGGCTGCCCCATTTACCAGTCGGCAGTTTGACGTCTCCTGCGTCCCTACCCTGATCAGGTATTGTCTACTCAAGAGGTCGTTCATATATCCCGCTAATTGAGACATAGGGAAGGACGAGCTGCCCTAGTCACAAGTTTTTGCTGTTTCAAGTATATGAGTCTCTATTCGGCAATCCAATTTTCGACCGTGAGCCTTCTATACACTTCAGCATCGAATCTTGGAGACTTCCAAGTAGGTATCACACTGTTATCTCAAGTCTGCCGCTAACCAATCCTAGTTTTTATTCATTGATCTCGTACTCATTCTTCCAATTGCAATTTTTAGTAAGTGGAACACTCCAAGGAAGAAGCAACACACTATGGTGTATCTGCCCTTCTGATGATGTTGCTAACCCTCTCGATAGTGGGCTGGACAGGGCCTTACCCTGTGCTTTCTCGGAAGAGACCAACTGCCGACCTAGTGTCCCGCAAGGTTCTGACACCGTTGCTCGGTCAGATCTTGCTTTATGTTCTGGTGCAGGTGGTGGCTTATAAAGCTGTTCAAACCCAACCATGGTAAGTTCGACTTGTCCGATCTCCGCGGTGCAATCAAGCAGTCATCGCTGACCAGCGCTGCAGGTTCCAACCACCCCAGATCGATCTTGACAACAGCAATATTGAGAACTCCGAGAACACGGCGTTGTTCTTGACCTCCAGCTTTCAATACATCCTAGCAAGTGTTGTCCTCAGTGTAGGGCCGCCATTCCGGATGCCGATTAGATCGAACAGTGTGTACCACTAAACTCGAACGTTTAAGTTCAGAAGCTGACAATTACAGAACCATTCGTCCTTGTCATCATCATTGATCTCTTGATCGCCGCTTACATGCTCTTCGGTCCTTCTGAGTGGGTCAAACGAGTAATGCAGCTTACATACATGTCGACCGGATTCTCGTGGTGGATACTTGCGCTTGCTATTGGGAGCTTCCTCTTCTCTTGGGTAGCGGAAGGCATCGTCTTTCCCAGGTTGGCTCGGATTTTGGGGCATATAAAGACACGCTTGCAGCCTGGTCGTGGCAAGAAACGGCGTCAATACAAGGTGCTCCTTGAAGAAATGCGCCCTTAAGGAGTCCATCTCGTTTCCTCGCTGCTTCTCGCCTATCCCCATATTTTTGTACGTATATAGTGTGTATATGTGCTTTCCTCCAGATAGATTGGACATTGAGGTTCTACACTGCTCATATCATCAAACCGTGGGTATATGATATTGGCCGAGCAGCCAAGAACCATCCATTAAACACTCGCTGCTAAAATGGCTCCACAACACAGTCGAGGGAGTTGTCTTGGACAGGCGACCTTTAGAAGGTGAGGTAATCGGTGCAACTAGGGGAGTTTTCAGGATATTGTCTTCAGTGTAGATCGTCTCACAGACGGGTATGACGAAAATGGTCTTCGAATTTTGAACAATGCAAGGCGTAAATAACTTGTGCCGATGACTGAATTATTAACATTTGAAACCCTCAATGATCCCAAGGATGCTTCCAACCCAACAAAGCCGGACCGTCCTTCTTTGCGCGGTACATCAACTGTGTTCACAGACGATCAGTTAGCCCTTCTGCTTCACTCTGGGGGGATATAGCCGAAAGGTCGAATCAATTGACACATACGAAGAACCACATGCTGGCACTCAGGGCCGTCGCGGTGAAACGGTAGAGGGGCCGGGCTGGGTGGATGTGGATCGGGTGGTTGGCGGCCATTTCTATGCCGATTGTTAGCAGTGTTCCAGAAATCGCAGACGAGTCGCATTTTCATACTGTGTGCGGTCTGTTTTCCAAGGACAGACGTCAAAGAATTGAACACTCCGGGGGAACCAAGAGCTCGAGGGTTTGGGTCATCGTCGGTCTCGGAGCGGCAGGGAACAGAAGGAAGTCGCCGGCCGCAATCGCATATGTCACGTGATGACCGACCAATTTCCGGGTCCCTGGTAGCGTCACTGCGCGGTTATCCTCGCGCTGTCGCCATGCGAAGCATTTCTTGAGACTGCGTGGATCGCAGAATCGTGTCTGCAACCTCTCCTACGCCCCCTATACACCTACCGACCTTTTACACCTACTCCCGCCCTCGATCGCGCATCGTCGCTGGGTAGCTCGATCGAGAACTGCTCGTCATTCTTTAATTGCATCAAGCGGCTTCTGCTCTGGAGCAGATCGCAAAAAGACAGCATTTCACCCCTCGCCGGAAGCCGACTCATAACAATATTCTTTGAGCATCCCGAGATCACTACGGACTTCTCATGAACGGATCGGTGCGCATGCCGAAAACCAACGCCTTTCTCTCAATGTGATTTTATCATTCGACACCATCTTACATTCACCTTTCCCTCAGCATCGGCCTAGGCGCACCCGAAGCGATCCAATCCATATGCGTGTCGTGCATGCGAAGAGTCGACTTGAGCAACATGGGTATCACATCTCTTGAAAGAGACAGCAATGGGAACCCCAGGTTCCAGGGATGCACCAGCATCCGCGACTTCGAGTTTCTGGGGAAGCTCGGTGAGGGAACTTTCGGGTAAGAATATATTCTTGGATTCCCGGACTCTGTGCTAACAGCCATCGTAGAGAAGTGTATAAAGCAAGATCAAAAAAAGACAACTCTCTTGTCGCTTTGAAGAAGATCCTCATGCATAACGAGAAGGATGGGGTATGTGATGTCGACTCTGAGATCGGTGCTAGTGGCTAATCAGTCTCTCATCATAGTTTCCAATCACTGCCTTACGTGAAATCAAACTCTTGAAAATGCTATCCCACACGAATATCCTGCAACTAAGAGAGATGGCGGTAGAACGGAGCAAAGGTAATTCAACTTCTCCTGGGAGTAGAGAGACCGTCTGACGATCAACCAGGCGAAGGGCGAAAGAAACCCAGCATGTACATGGTCACTCCCTACATGGAACACGACCTCTCCGGGCTATTGGAAAATCCAGCTGTCCACTTCACCGAGCCTCAAATCAAATGCTATATGTTACAGCTCCTTGAGGGGTTGAAATACTTACACGGGGTATTACTATATCTTCCCAAAGGCAAGAGGCTTTCTAACATATGACAGAATCAAATATTGCATCGAGATATGAAAGGCTAGTCTCCTCGAAACTACCAAATGCACCCCTTGCTGACAGCAGAGAAGCTGCCAATCTACTTATTAGCAACAAGGGAATCCTCCAAATTGCCGATTTCGGATTGGCACGACCATACGATGAGCCGCCACCACAACCTGGGAAGGGCGGAGGAGAAGCCAAAAGGGATTACACAACATTAGTCGTGACACGTTGGTACCGACCTCCAGAGCTTCTTCTTCAGCTCCGACGTTATACGACGGCCATCGATATGTGGGGCGTTGGGTAAAACAATCAATATTATCATAAGGCTTCGGACATTGCTGACACCTTTAGATGCGTATTCGGAGAGATGTTTAAAGGGAAACCCATTCTCGCCGGGAGGAGTGACCTTAATCAGGCGCAACTCATCTTCAGCCTTGTGGGTACCCCGTCAGAGGAGAACATGCCTGGATGGAGTTCTCTTCCAGGCTGCGAAGGCGTCAAAAACTTCGGGAACAAACCAGGAAATTTGCCCGAGGCTTTTAGAGAGTATGTCTCCCCATGATCGCCTTGCGTCCATGAACAACAGACACCACTCGCGAGGCTTTGAAACCGATCCTAACAAACCTTAGGTTGAGCCCGATGGCCATCTCGCTTCTTACTGAGCTGCTGAAACTCGACTGGCGGAAAAGGATAAATGCCATCGATGCATTGAAACATCCCTATTTCACTAGTCCACCCCTGCCCGCGCGCCCGGGCGAAATTCCTCATTTCGAAGACTCGCACGAGCTCGACAGGCGAAAATTCCACAGCCAACGGGCTGTTATGCCTCCAGCACCTGCAGGGGGTTCTGTCGGCATGGGTCCAAATGGAGGCTGGACGACAAATTCAGGCTCAAGGGGAGGAGAAAACAGAAATAGTCGCATCCCCGGTGCCGCCCGTATGGGTAGACCGAACACCCATGGGAATCAAGGAAACTCGTTTCGACGATCAGACAGTCGGAACAACGACCCATACACATCACGAGCCAGACAGGGCCCTGAGGACTCGAATAGAGCACCCCCGCCCTGGCAAAAAGACGGCGGCCTTCCACCCAAGCCACCCATACCTAGCCATCAGCCGTGGGCTCCAGGCCATGGCCGGCCGGGACGCGATAGACCCTATCAGAGCCGTTCGGGCCCACGTCCAGAAGGAGCTGTGGACTCATACTTGCCTAGCTATTCTGGCGATCGCGGCCGTGATGGTGATAGCCGCGGTTCAAGCTTTGGCGGTGATCGATCTGGCAGACGCGATTATGCGAGGGAGAATCCACCAAGAAGACGTAGCCGAAGCCCATATTCCAGGGAAGGCACTCGGCCTGGTGATAGACCGTCATATCGATGAAACACACAATCACAGACCATAATCAAATGTGTTGTTGGCACAGCCTCATTCTTCACTAAGATTCGCGCTCTGTATACATTTAGGGTCACACTGCCGCAAGCCCTTAACATATCGTAAGGGGCTTCACTAGTTGATCATGAGAGGGCCATCGGCGCCTATTACGTAAGGATATGATAGCTACAACTGGGCTGCCTTCTGATACCAGGAGGTAAGTTGTGGCTCGATTGATCCAATTTGATCATAAAATAAGGACTTGCGGTAACAGAAAGCCAAAATTGAGGGTGTTGAACAAAGTCTAGCACGAAAACAATGTCACAAATATAGAACGAACCCAAGAGCCAACATAATGTCCCTACTAGCAACAAACAAGTAGGTAGGTGGCTGTGAGAAGATCAAATTTCATATACCCATTCCAACCCCGTCTAAAATGCAGTAAACAAACCCCGACGCTTTTTCCCTGTCTTACTTTTCATTCATTATGGTGGACATGTGCCGTTGAGGGTTCTTAGTCAAACCATCTGAGTGTCGTCTTAGGCGTCTCAATTGTATGCAACAAAATGCATGAGTTTAGTACAATATACGGGTCATAATGCGGGCTGTAGATCTCATTAGTCTTCTGCTTATCTTTCGAATGAACCTATGGGGTATACTTACATGAAAGACTTTCCAGTCTCTCATACAGATCCTTGATGGTTGAGTTATCAACGTTGCTGATATCAGCCATCAGGTAGGCCACCTAAAGATTGTTAACCAACACCCGACGAGAGCTGTGGAGTCAAAGTTTAACACGTACATCTCCTCTGCTGTCGGTCATCTGCTTATCGACGTTATGATCTCCAAGAATTTCGTTGACTGTGATGAAGTTAGCACGATGGGTCATCACAAATTCCGCGACAGAAGTCACCTTTCCGCAAGACACCAGGAACGTTCTGATGGATATAAATCACCTGTTTCAGGGTTAATGACATATTCCGCATACTGACGTGATACTGAATGAGTTGGCTTACGCGAGCATGGTCAGGCTCGTCCATGGTCAACGAACGCAGAGCAACCTCCGGCAGGTTCACCGCTCCCAGAGTCGTGCCTTCATTGACATATCTCGTCAAGGCCTCAGCGACCTCAACACCGATAGCACGCTGCGCTTCCTCAGTGCTACCTCCGATGTGGGGGGTAAGGATCAAGTTCTTCAGGCCGCGGAGGGCGGTTCCCCAGCTGTTCAGGTCATCATTGAAGTAGTCACCGTTACCAGCGGGCTCGTTAGGGTACACGTCCAACGCAGCACCCGCAACCTTGCCGGACCGCATCGCCTGGATCAACGCCGGGATATCCACGACGCTTCCTCGGCTGGCGTTGATCAGATAGCTGCCGTCCTTCATTTGCTCGAACTGAGCACTGCCAATCATGTTCTTAGTCTCCGGGAGCTCAGGAACATGGCATGTGATGAAATCAGACTGAGACAGTAGACCTTCCAATGTCGCAACTTGGCGGGCAGTACCCAGAGCCATGAGGTTGACGACATCGTAGAAAAGGACGGACATTCCCATAGCCTCAGCCAAGACCGAGAGCTGGGCACCAATATGACCGTATCCGATGATTCCTAGGGTATCAATTAGGATCGCCATTCACCCCAGGTCGAGGGCCCGACATACCTAGCGTCTTGCCACGGATTTCCCAGCACTTGTTGCTAACCTTGTTCCAGGTACCGTTGTGCATTTCGTTGGAACGATCACCGAGCTGACGAGCCAGAGCGATGATTTCAGCGATCACGAGTTCGGCGACACTCCGGGAGTTACTGAAGGGAGAGTTGAAAACGGCGATACCGTGCTCCGCCGCATACTGAAGGTCGACTTGGTTGGTACCGATACAGAAGCAACCCACAACTATGAGATTTTTGGCTTCCTTCAACACACGAGCCGTGAGCTTGGTCTTGGAACGGATACCGATGACGTGGACGTCACTAGAGGCAGCAGCGCAAACGAGTTAGCTCCACGGCAAAAATCCATTGAAGAAACGAGACGAGGCTCATGAGCAGGGACTAACCGGATCTTCTCAATAAGCTGGTCTTCCGGGAGGGAGGACTTGAGGAACTCGACTTGGTAGCCTTGCTTGGTGAGGATGTCCCGGCCGGTCTGGTTGACATTCTCAAGAAGCAGAACCTTGATATCCTCGGTGGCAAAGGGCTTCAAATGCTTCGCATTGGGCAGAGGAATCGTGCGATTCGGAAATGCCGAACCTCCATGGCTAGACGGGGGGGACTGGAATGATGCCGATGGCGACGCCGAAAAGGCGAGGTCTTGTTGCGAGTGAATGTCTCTGGGAATTGCGGCCATCTTGACGGATGTATGAAAAGACGGGAAGAGAGAATAATAAAATAAAGAGAAAAGGGGGAAAGAAATGTACAGGAAGAAAGAAGGTTGGTCAAGCACGTTATTTAAAAAAGTTCTCCGGGACCGGACTGCAACGAAGCTTCGATTCCGGTGAAATTGACTCATCGGCCGATTTGGAGGGGCTCCGGCGGGGCCCAAAAGCCCATGAGGTCCTTGATCTTTTGGGCCGCCTTATGCACACGCACTCCGCGTTATCTTATCCGCACTACAAAAGTATGAGGGTCGTATGATGTTCAACACACTGGTATACGGTATAACAGACATATACTACTGCTCTAAACCACCACGACTGATGGCAAGTCCCACAATACACTCAGTCCATGTGATTAACAACTCCCAAGCCACTTAGACCTTGAGATTCTCCATCTTCTTGGTGGCGTCCTGCGCACCACCAGCGGCTTTACCGGCTTGCTTGCCCTTGGGCTTCTGAGAGGTGCTGTCTTTGGGCAGTTCCTTGGTGAAGGGAAGGAATTCCGGAGATCCGGGGATATACTTGCGAAGAGGTTCAGGAACAATGAAGCCCTATGACACTGTATCAGTACGGCCGCTGGACCACCGGCAGGGAGAAAACCACTTACATCCTCGGTCTGGTAGTTTTCCAGAATGCAGCAAAGCGTTCGCTCCGTGGCACACAGGGTGGCATTGAGAGCATGGACATAGGTCTTCTTGGCATCGGTTTGCTTCTTGATTCCATAGCGAATCTCCAATGCGCGAGCCTGGTAGTCCGTGCAGTTGGAGCACGAGACCAGTTCCTTGTACTCGCCCTGGAACGGGAACCAGGCCTCGAGATCGTATTTCTTGGCTGCAGCATTGTTCAGGGCGCCGGAAACAATGGCCACAACCTGGTAGGGCAGGCCGAGAGACTGGTAGAACTCCTCCGAAGTCGCCATCATCTCCTCAAAAGCCTCCCACGACTTTTCGGGGTTGGTGATCACGAATTGTTCGATCTGGATTGGTGTGAGCAGGGAGCGCGAGATATCTATATAAATTCGTCATGGTTTCCGTACCTTTTCAAACTGATGGACACGGAAAATACCCCAGGCATCTTTACCGTGCGCACCAGCCTCCTTTCTGTAGCATGTACTATATCCGGCGTACCTGTAACGAGTTTAGCGATGCGCCCTAGAATGATCGAGTAGCAGCGTCGTACTTGATCGGAAGGTCCTTATCCTGGAGCCACTCGGAATCGTGCAGAGCCGACAGAGGCTGTTCGGAGGTGGCAATGAGATACTTGTCCGTCGACTTGTCTTCGCTTTCCGTAACCTTGTACAGCTCCTCGTCGAATTGCTCGAGCTGTGCGGTCTTGGCCATCATCTCCTTCAACATAAACTGCGGGGGCTGGTTGGGCGTGTAACCTTTCTTGAAAAGGAATTCCAATCCATAGTTGACCAGGGCAAGGTTCAGGAAGAGACCGTAGCCCGTCAAGCAGTACCCGCGATGACCGACGATCTTGACTCCACGGGCAGGGTCATAGCCATCGAGTCTAGTCAGAACTTCGTGGTGGGAAAGGCAGTCGCGCTTCTCAACGGTGGTCGCCTCCGGGGCCCATGTCTTCACAATAACATTGTCGTCCTGCAGGGGCGCATTAGCCATTCCAATCCCCCGTTTCGTGACTCCGTGTATTCCATGGGCTGAAAGCGCTTACTTCGTTGTTGCTGACGGGAACCGATTCGTGGACATAGTTTCCAATGCCTCGGACCTTGCTGTCCCGCTCAGCCTCCTTCTGAAGTGCAAGCTCGTCGGCCTCTTTCTTAGACTTCTCCAACGCGGCCTTTTTCTCGATCAACTCGGTCGCATCCTCCTTGTTCTGCAATGGAATGCGTTATTACAGAGCGGACAATCACAGTGGTTATAAAATCCAACTCGACTAACCTTCTTCTTCTGTCCGATTTCTTTCTGAACGGCGTTGAGCTGAGTGCCAATTTGCGTCACCTCATAACGCGCTGCCCAATGGCCCTGTCGTTAGCCGGCTGCGACGCAAAAAAAAATCTTTGAAATTGCAGACAGCATACCTCGGCGGGCTGCCTCGTACAGTGCAATGACTTCGTCCACCACTTCTTCCGGGGCAAACCGTTTCCGCTGGCTCTCCTTGACCTTGTTCGGATTTCCACCGCGGTCGCTGATGAAGTCGGCGATATCGAGCATCTTGAACGAAAGTGCGGGCGCTTGATGACAGTGAGGCTTGCTTTATCTCTAAGAAACAAACAATAAGAAACCAACGAGAGGCGCGGCGGGGAGGGTCGTTGTCAAAGGTGAGGGGTAAAAAAAACTGGGCGGTGGCTTTTAGAATGTTAGGGCATAAGCCATGCGTGGCAATAAGCTATGAGGGGCTTGGGAGTACTATCTTATCTACCTCCGGACCAAAGAATACAATCTGTGCATATCCCCCAGACACCCCCAAAGCACGTCAAACACAATACTCCGTCGGGGAGATTCACTTCTAGAATTAAATGGCTCAAGAACAGGATCCCTCTATATCTAGAGGTCATACTGAACAGATCAATTAGGGAGGGGTCGTAACAGCTGATTAGAATGGAAGAAGTGACAAGCAGACTGCCTATAAAACAAAAAACCGAGGAAAAGAAAACCGAATGCCACCAGGAAACTATTACAAGGCAATAGCAGCCATCCCTCCATTCTCAGCACAATCATCGGGACCGCCTTGTCGACCTCCAGGTCTGGCCCAGACAGCATTCGCATCACATTACAACACACTTGTTGCCTCCTGTCGGTTGAGACGGGTTCTGGGACTTTTCAATCTCCCCTATCATTAATTGGAAAGCCCGGTCAACATTGTAACCGAGACGGGCACTGGCTTCGGTGAATGCGCAGTTGAACTCCTCGCCTAATTGGCGACCTTCGTCTAGGGTTACCTGGCGCTGTTCAGGCTTGAGATCACTCTTGTTTCCAACCACCACGAGGGGCACATAATCAGCTCCCTAGAGGATCAATCAGCAACTGACCACAATAACGGCTTGTGCGACTACCCACCAGATGGTTCAATATCTTGTCCCGAATAACCCGGACCATGTCGAAGGACTGGCGAGAGGCCACCGAGTAGACGACAACATATCCATGAATCCCAATGAAATGCTTAGAATTTAAGATGCTGTACTCATCCTAGGGGAGCATTAGCTTGCGTGGGTGGAATCCCCACCGTCATTGACCTTACTTGACCAGCAGTATCGACAATTTCCGTCGCAAAGTCTTGTCCATTGTACTTGATGATTTGGCTGAATGTGTTTTCAATGGTGGGATAGTAGCTCTCTACGAAGTGATGCTCAACAAATCGGACGGTCAGAGAAGATTTACCTATGAACCCATGTGTAAGCGTATGCCCAAACAAGACCATAAAGACAGAGTGAAGTTCTCGCAGGGCTCTCATACCCACTGATCGGCTGCCAACAATAGCTATCTTCCGCTGCTTCGGTGCGGCAGGCATTTCGTAGTCTCTCAAGGCACCGTGTCAGAATACCTGCTGGGGGAACGCTAGGGATCGGAACGCGTCAGATAGAACCGAGCTGGATCTAACAGTGGTGTGCAGGTTCGCAACAAGCAATCGACGTAAGGGTCATTGATATGGCCGTTAAAGGAGGAAAAGCATCCGTAGGTATCGGTCGCTTGGATCGGAAATCAATTGCCCTCCCAGAAAGGTGTTTAAATGATGGGCGGACTCTCTTGAAGGTGGCAAACGCCTGTAGTACTTACCTAGGTTACTGCCGGCGGGCCAGTTGAAATATGCAAACGGGACAAACACGTGCGAATGTCATGGAGTCACAGACCAATGGTTGACTAATATCCACGTGATCTAGATCCTGATCGAATCTATGGAATTGATGATATTTCGTTCAATTCATCGACCATTTTTGTATGTTGATGGGACTCATCGGTTGTCAGATTGTGAACTAAACATCCTCCACCGCCAAAAGAAATAGATAGAGAATCCATTGAGGTAACATGTATGGATTGTCATAGCAGCCGGTAATCGTACAATGTCATCAGGTACATAAGTGGGAACATAGATACAATAAAAAGGCGGAAGAAACCACCATCAAGTCTTCATCATGTACTTGCGCCTTAAATCCTCCGAGCGCGCTGTTGTACTTCCGATATTATGTGTTCTAATCTTGCAGTAAACTGGGATTCTCTCTCACTTCTCCCTTCGAGCGGGTATGAGTCTTGCTCGACACGCTGGTAGTATTGTAAAAATTCTTGGGATGTCGAGAGTATCAGCGTGATCCCCTTCTTGCCAATAGCATCCTTGGCGAGGGTAAAGGCATCTGGATTCAAGCATATTGTAACCAGAAGGATGCCTAGATATCCAAGAGCGACATTGTGGTGCATCTCAGGAACAGAATGTGCCTAGACTACCTATCAATCTCTAGAAGCGGGCACAATACCAAGATTATCTTACCTGATCGACATAACCGATACTGGTGGAGAACCGCTCAAGAAGTGTTTGAAGGGAAGGTGTTAGGCCGGTTGATGGTATCAGAAACATGGCTCTAAACGAGTCGTTCTTCTCTGCCAAGTTAATCAGCGCCCCCAGGGCTAATATCACTGTGTCGAGCGAACGATTCTCTTTGTCGATATGATCTTCTGACACCTCAGAAAAACCTGCTGTAATGATACGGACAAGTCCAGAAAGGGTCTGCGGAGTCGTGAATATGTCACACAGCGATTTATCCTTATTGGTTAAATTCAGAATCAGTCGAACGTAGAGAACCAAGATCTCGTGGTCCGGGCCGTTTCGCTCTGTAGTAAGCAAAGTATGGAGTTGACCAAGCGGGTAGAAGGACATGCACTGTTCCGTACTCAACGGTCCTGACACGATCGTATAGGTTTCCAATATTGATAATATTAGAACGGACCTCTGAGAACGATGCGAGGATAGAGAGGAGGGCTCATCAAGATCCTCAATAGGCAGCAACCGGACTAGGTCACTTAGCAACGGCGCAGGTAACGGCTCAACCGTGCTTCCCTTCTCCAGAACTCTTTGCAAGGTATGATGAATGCCGGAAAGTGCCAGGAATTGGGGGGTTGTTTCGTCAGACAGCGCCCAGTCCCCAGAGGTGGCGGAGGTCAATCGAGGGAATAGTTTCCTGGCGGATGCGTGCATGGTCCTCGAGAGGCCAAGAGAACGCTGTTTCAGTAAAGACAGCAGCTCCTCCTCCACATCGAGCAATGCAGGTGCAAGGTCCAAAAGGCGTGACCACAATGGGCCCGAAAGCGCATGAGAAAAAGAGTCTCCATCACACGCCATTCGATAGGCGCACAGGGCAAGGGACGCAGACTGAACATCGAGATCCTTCCTCATGGATTTCACAAGCCTTTCATCAAAGCCATATTCCGAGAAATGGGACACGCATCTCCGATCAAGAAGTTTTTCACACAGCTGGATGAATCCAGAACACCTCTCGGAGGCCGAATTATCAGAATCTTCGATATCCTCAAATATCAATTCAACGGCTTCCCGAAACCGAGCATTGTCCCCAGATTGCCGTAGTTCATGAATACTGCGAACAGGTCTGCGATCGTTCATCTCGTCGTTGTGGGGGTATGAAGGAATTGCTGGAGAAGCTGCAATCATAAAAGATGACTTTTTGCCATGTGGCGATGTATGGAGCTCATCCTCTTCCAACAACATGTCATCCAAAAAGGATCGCTGCCGGGCGTAGGTCACTTTAGACCCCCGCACGTTAGGTAGTGGTTGAGAAGTCGGTTCTTGGGAGTTATCCAGGTCGGTAGACTCATTTTTGTAAGGACACACACTGCGTCGCGGATTTGGGCCATCAGACGGCTGCTGCGAACCAGAACTGGAGCCTCTGTCCAGCTGAGCATCGGCTTCTATGCGCTTTTCCGTCGAACCCGACAACTTTCTGCTCGGTGATTCTTCAGTCGCAGCGAGATGGTCAACTAATCGTCGCCGCGTAGGAGTCGCAATCTGGCATTGATGCTTTTCTGGTGAGTTACCAGGACTCTCATCTGGAATGGAGGCAGGGGGCGAAGTGAAATCGTCAGTCATAGTACGCGAAAGCTTTCGACTGCGGGATGCATGGGTTGAGAATGCCGAGCTAGCCGGACTGGGCTTGGATTCTGAAGACCTGCGATGTTGTCCTTGTCTGGGCTTGGATGCGTCTCCTGTCTCGCGGAGTCCACTGGCTTTCGCACCATTTGGGGACGAGCTGACAGGCGAATGTATCGTATCGTCGTAGTCTAGTAGACCAGGGCGTCTTTCTCCGTAAGCGTCGCTAGCCCGGGTTTGTCTGCCTTGCCCAAACGTAGCAATTCTTCTGCGCTTTATGCGAGAATGGGCGTTATCTTCTAGGGCATCTTCCTGCAGATCAAGCCAGTCTTTCGCAGGTACATGACTTATTGAAAGATTGCCAGATCCGCGAATCTCGGGACTACGTTCTGGTCGTCGAGAGGTATGGGACGAAGAAATGGACCCGGTGGTGTCGCTGGTTTTGAGAGCTAAGCTGGCGTGCGATGTGGCGGACCCTGTGGCCCTGTCCGGCCCTCTCTGTGACTTGTTGGAAGCCCCTTTACCATAAGTGACAAGCTTCTTAGTTCGCTGGCGCATAATGGCGTTGCGAAGGCGAGAACGGTGCCGACTCTTTCGACGGGCAGAGAAGTTGGAACAAGTGTATGGACAAAGGAAGGTGCCGGTTACATAGGCCTGACTCAGTAATTGTTGTCAACCAAGGTATGACTAGTCGTGTTGAGCCCAGCCTGTAGGCATAGTAGATCCATGAGCAGGTTTGGTTGTAGTATGCGGTGCATGCGAATAGTCGGATACCTTATCTTCAGGTAGACGGCCCGATGGAGCAAGTGGTTGTCGATGTTAAGAGCATTTCACAAATCCTCAAATTGACACGGAGAGTAACAAAAGAGCCGGTATGAAAGGAATCCTATGCGAAACTTGTGTTGCCTGTCCGTACAGTATAGGTAGGGATGACGAGGCCGGAAACAGTAGAGAGAGGATTGAGTAGGTTCCTTACTGTAGGCGAGGCGGATGCGGAAGCAGGTCTCCATATTACTTACCTATGCAAGCTTGAGGTGGGGGGCGGGGTTATGTAATACGAACAGTGATTACAAAGGGTCAATCAAGACATTTCTTTCTTAACCACTTCGGGAAGTTCAGCTAGTTCTAACCCTTGTTGTAACTAGCTCCGCGGGTCCCAGATCAAAAATGGTCAATATTCTTTAGTCCGGGCGCATAGGATTCCCCGCCTTTTACATCTTTCACCACTCAAACAACCATTCACCATATACCGCCGCGCGCTGTATACAAGGCCTCCCGCTTAGTGATCGCCAAACACCTTCCAGTCGTTCCTTGTCATGGCTGCCGAACCAGGGGAAAGCGTGCCTTGTCCGGCCCAAGGCGTTGGACCTCTCTACCGTCCTGACGGGGAGAAGCCTACAGCAACAGTATCGAAAGCTCTACCTTACGAGAATGTTCACGTTTTGCCACAAACCCCCCAATTAATTGCTCTCCTAACGTAAGGCAAGTTCGGGCGGGGTTGGTTGAACTGTGAGCTGACCCACCATTCCAGCATGATCAGAGATAAGAACACTGGGCGCGCCGATTTCATTTTCTATTCCAACAGGATCATTCGCCTCCTAGTTGAAGAAGGACTCAATCACCTCCCTGTGGTGGAACAACCGGTCACTACTCCTGTTGGACGAAACTACCTTGGTGTGAAATTTGAGGGGAAAATATGTGGCGTTTCCATTATGAGAGCAGGAGAGGCGATGGAACAAGGCTTGAGGGACTGCTGCCGGTCGGTTCGAATTGGAAAAATCCTCATACAGAGAGATGAGGAAACATGCCAGCCTAAATTATTCTACGAGAAGCTTCCTGGTGACATTGCCAACCGATGGGTCCTTCTCCTCGACCCCATGTTCGCGACTGGTAGGTCAGTGCCACAGAGATGGAAGGGATAGATATGCCTAACATCACACAGGGGGCTCTGCTACACTTGCGGTAGAGGTTTTGAAACAGAAGGGCGTACCGGAGGACCGAATTTTGTTCCTCAACCTTATCGCCAGTCCAACAGGAGTTGCGGACTTCGCCAAACGTTTCCCCAAATTGCGAATCGTGACGGCGTTCATCGACCAGGGCCTGGATGAGAAGAAGTAAGCAATCTACCGAGTATCGTCCGTCGCCCTGACCATTTGTACTAACCACGGGCTTCAGGTACATTATCCCAGGCCTTGGAGATTTCGGGGACCGATACTATACATTATAATCTAGTCCACCCCACGCATACCCTCATATTGTGGACCATGTACGTTGCCCTAGCATAACTAAGGCAGAAAGTCTCCATACCGGAGAGTGCGTCGCCAAACAGGACATATTAATGCGTACTTGCTATTCTGTGTAGATAGATACTGCTCCAAAAACTAGTTATAGCCAGATAACTGTTGTTCCAACACCATGACACATTATGTTTACAGACGGCCAAAATGAAAAGCAATTCACGGGAACCCCGTCCGGATTTCTCCCCTTTGGGACCGTGTGAGTATGTCAATATCCATCATAGTCGTCTGCAGGTTCTGCAACATCAACTCCTGTATCCTCTGGATACCCGGTCGAGCGCGCACCACGGACGTCACTCTCCTCGTACTTGTTTGCTGTATCCTTCGCGACAGCGTCGCATGCGTCAACCCAATCCGAGTATACATCAACGGCAGCTGAAAGGTCTGCGGTACAGTCAGCGATAGTCGGGTTGAGTAGCTTGCGCGACTTACAATTGATGCCTGTTTGAAACCTTTGTCCACAGACCTTACAAGACAAGTTTCCTAATCCCAACTTCTTATCTAGCTTGACCACGACCGAGTTTTCGTGGTTACAGAATAGACACGCGAATGTCGTGGGGAGGGGCTCTCTCTGAGTTCATGTTAGAGTCTGCTCCTAGGATGGACTCGAAACCCAATACCTTTTTTGGTCCTTGCGGTGTTCTGCTCGACTTCTTCCGTTTGCCCTATATCAACCAAAAGATATAAGTGTTAGAAGCAATGTATAGTGTTCAAAGGGGCATTAGGAACAACCCACCATGATGTGTTGAGGTGTGTGAGTGACTGCTTAAAGTGTGGCCCCAAGGATCACGTCCTGGGGTATTCACAAGTACCTTCTAGGCTATTATTAGTGCTGATCCTATCGAGAGGAAACGAAATCGCTACCTATTTATCTTTGCAATCAGATGTCTTGATAGTCGTCGTGAATGATGGCGCTGATTGCTCAATAGATTCTTCTTGTACCTGCGCCCTTCTAAAGTGTCGCCGAGAGCGCCGGCGAGATTTTGGTAACTAGTTAAGAGCGAGTATTACATCATCCATGGCAGAATCGCAAGGACTGCGCAGGACCTACTTCATACAGGTGCCTACCGCCTTCAACAACAACGCAGATAGGTAGATAAGCAGAAATTAGGTATCAGGCAACCTTATAGGCAAATCTGTGGTGCAATGTATCTAAAGCCGCAAGTATGCATTGGTTTTGAAATTGGTGGTAGATACCTATAGCCCCCCATCTTTGCACAATGCCAACTTCCCAAAACATCGAGGAAGTATGTCGGGCTTCCACACGCATTGACCACGACATTCCAGATCTTGTGCGAAGAGCTGTGCAGGAATGTCTTGAAGAAAGGGCCAGACGATGATACCTGTTTACCAGAAGCTCCTACATGTTACCACGCACTGAAGATAAGTTTACTATGCAGGTTGACGGCACTTAAATGTCCTGATCAAGTAGCTTCCTAGGGAGTCCGCTGGGCTCAGGCACCTGTGGGTGTACCATTCTACGGCCTGGATCTTTTTCTTGCCACCATTGAACCTTTAGAAAGGAAAGATCATGTGATCAAAACTTGTGTCCAATCATGTGTAAGGTGTCTGAGTTTGTGGGGAACCCATATTATGTAATATAAGGATAGGGCCGGCGGCTCGCTTAGCGGACTTTTCTGTGGGATTTGGATTTCGACTTTCGTTCCGTCGACCCAGCAAGCGTAAATCGCATCGACTCCCTCCACCGGACCCCGTGGTGTGTGAAAATTGTCTGTCTTCGATCGCCTCAAGATAGACCCGAGTCGCAGCAATGGCCGTTGGAAAGTATGATTGCCGTTATTTCTGGCTTTTGAAAGGTTGAAGGTCATCGATTCTAACGGCTTGGTAGGAACAAGCGCTTGTCGAAGGGCAAGAAGGGTATCAAGAAGAGAACCGTTGACCCCTTCTCGCGGAAGGATGAGTACTCTGTGAAGGTAAGCCTCATGCTTCAATAACTCGCGACGTCTTGCTAAGAAATTCCAGGCTCCCTCTACCTTCCAGATCAGAGAGTATGTCCAGCGCTCGTTACCTCCAGTTCCCGCTCCATGTCCAGAGTTTTTCTATAGTTTCCGCTCAGACGACTGACCAACTTGAAAAACAAAAGTGTCGGAAAGACTCTTGTCAACCGCACCAGCGGTCTCAAGAACGCCAACGACTCCCTGAAGGGCCGTATCTTCGAAGTCTCTCTTGCCGACCTCCAGAACGACGAGGACCACGCTTTCCGCAAGGTCAAGCTCCGCGTCGATGAAATCCAGGGAAAGAACTGCTTGACCAACTTCCACGGCCTGGACTTCACCACCGACAAGCTGCGCTCCCTGGTGCGCAAGTGGCAGTCCCTCATTGAGGCCAACGTCACTGTCAAGACCACCGACGACTACCTCCTCCGTCTTTTCGCCATCGCTTTCACCAAGAGACGCCCCAACCAGATCAAGAAGACGACCTATGCCCGCTCTTCCCAGATTCGCGCTATCCGCAAGAAGATGACCGAGATCATGCAGCGGGAAGCCGCCAGCTGCTCTCTTGCTCAGCTCACCACGAAGCTGATCCCTGAGGTCATTGGCCGTGAGATCGAGAAGGCCACCCAGGGCATCTACCCTCTCCAGAACGTCAGTCACTACAATCGGTCCCTTCGCTCCCCATACTTCAAGTTACTAAATGCGCGTATAGGTCCACATCCGCAAGGTCAAGCTCCTCAAGTCCCCCAAGTTCGACCTCGGTGCCCTCCTGAACCTTCATGGCGAGTCCACCACCGATGACAAGGGCCAGAAGGTTGAGCGGGAATTCAAGGAGACGGTCCTTGAGAGTGTTTAAACGAAGGTGCTTGCTACTAGCGATGAATACCATATCGGTACCGATCCTCAAGGCACCGTCCGTTCTGTTTCGCGGAGAATAACCGAAGGGCGTGAATGTTTGGGAAGTTGGTTT
The DNA here is from genome assembly GCA_019721355.1 of Aspergillus sp. MEXU 27854. Lineage (NCBI taxonomy): Eukaryota > Fungi > Ascomycota > Eurotiomycetes > Eurotiales > Aspergillaceae > Aspergillus > Aspergillus sp. MEXU 27854. The sequence continues at coordinate 1,512,039 of JAGMTT010000002.1, forward strand.
ACCCGACCAGCGGTGGGCCATCTGTCGGATTTGTCCTGGGAGCAGTGTCGATAATTTAGAAAAAAATGTTTCCTATGAATCAATCTTGTTACGTCTGAACGATCGTCTGTCAGCAACTGAAGATTCCGAAGCACCAGGGTGGGCCTGCGATGGGTATAGTATTTGCTACCACACTTTCCCTGACCTTGCGTACTGCCAGGCTTTTCGGATTATACATGCCAGTAGGATTGCATGACGAGGATATCATCTTCTTACCTACTAACATATGGCAAAGCCTTGTACCTCGGTAGATACTGCTGTGTGTGCTATGCGCGACATTTGGAAAGTTCCCCAGGTCAGACCAGATAAGATTCCTGCCTACATATAGGCTCGTTGGTATGGTGCGGCCCGATGAAACACCACCGAGTCGAACGCTTTGTCCTTGAATTGGATGTGGCAGTCTCTTTGTACGCTCTCCTCTTTAGACTTTGGGATATGTTTACACCATTCTTATGTGCTTGTTCCCTTGGTTACACTTGGCTACCTGTATGGTTTGAGATGTATCTTTGAGCCATCGAAGGCCATTCAGGATGCGGGAACCGTGGCCAAATAGGGTTGGTTCTCTTGCCGACCTCTACAAATGTACCGCCCCTTGGACGCCCCCCCAAGCAAAGAACGCGTTTACCATCATCTTAGTACTTGGATGTGCACATTTTCATGCAGGTGAAACTATCCTACATTTCGATGGCCCATTTTCGTAGGTCAGGGAGGGACATATCCATACGACTGAGGATATAGTTCATTGGCTGCGATTTCGGCCGGATTGGCTTACTTATTCAACTGTCAACTCCAGCGGCTGTATGACCTTGCTGACCACTGTAGCCTCCAGCGTGAAGGCGTGATTGTGCCATGGTTAATATGAGCCACAAGCGCTGTTCTTGTGGTCAAAATCAGGTCACTTGGGGCGCAGAGACCATCAAGATGTGGAGGAATACTACTTATTTACTTGTCCTAATCCCAGGATCATACTTGCCACATCCATACTAAGACCATGTGGGATCAATACCTATATCAACTTTATGGCTGTGTCTAATGTGCACGTCTTTCACGACGCTTGATTCAGGTCATCTCCTGACATCTTGAAATGCTCTTCATTTTGATAGGGCGTCATCCATGGTTTCTGCGCAGCAGAGTTTATTGCTACCAGAGGAGCTGCCGATGAGTGGACAGACAACTTCAGGGGTGATTATGCGCCATTGCAGCGCGGTATTGGTGGATAGCCTGATAGGCTCTACCTTGTTGGTTTCTGGGTAATTGACCTGAATGCCATTTGGATATTGCTGGCTACTAGGTATATCATTAGCACGCGAGCATCAAGGGAGATAGTAGGGACAGAGACCTACAGGCGGCTGTGATTGACCTCGTCTTTACATATTAATCGCAATTGTCCAGAATGCTGCGTAGAGCAAGCTGAGGACAGAAATCGTCCAGCATCATGCAAATCGTACGATTATGGCAACCAATGGCCGCTTTTTGGACCTTTAAAGCCTTGAGCGGTACTAGGCAGTCTCAGAGCCGTTTCGGGCTGTGATTCAGGGTAATGACGATATAGAGGAGCGCATATTCAGCTGTCGTTCGCACTAGAGCTGCCCAAATCGAGATATCTACGAGCTTTGGATGTCTTCATCCATTTACTGCAAAACTTCAACGAACTTCTCCCACCTACCTAAAGCTCATTTTCTCGGTTTGTATCGGATTCTTTCTCCAATTCGGCTTGTTCCTTTGCCAGAGATGTCGAACCGCAGGTTCAAACTGTGACGAGTGTATTGTCTAGGGGCCAAAACAGCTTGTTACGGACCGATGGATATGGGTACGGACCGATGGATATGGGTGCTCCCTACTTTGGATGAAGTATCCAGACAACGGGAACAAGCAGGCACATATGGTGTCTTGATGTATAAGTCGAAAATAGAGATCTATGTACACATCACCGGTGTCATCCCTCCCTTTCGGCTGCCTACAGGATCAGAATACCTCGATAGGGCTCATGCTTGAGATATTGCTCAATTATTTACCTGTCTAGGCACTGAGGATCTGAAAGAGGTCATAGAACTCCACAAATTTGACTTGACTATCTACCTAGCTGAAATTGACGAGTCAGATACACGGTTGGGAGAAAGGAAAGAGAGTTTGCCTTTGGCGAGGACGATGAGCCATAAGTCGCCTTCCCTGATATGGGAAGTACTTGACCACCTATGTCCCAAGGCCTGGGTATGTAGCTGCCCAGGTGCTTACACACCACAGTCAGTAGATTTGAATAGTACTATGCAGGTCCTTAGCGGCCATATCTTCTAGCACACCTGCGTTTGCCAAGTGCTAATCTCTGAGTCGCTTTCGGTGCTCTAAACAACAGTCTAACTTAACGTCTTCACTGTAGACGACAGCCACTTTCCCAAGCTTGGCCCCAGGTGCTCAATGCTCATCCGCCTCGTCTGAAGATCTCTGTGTCAATTTGTGGACGCTATGGGCACGGCACAGAAACTGGTCGTTTCGTGCCTTGGTTTTCCCTGTTCTTCTCTTGAAAGAGCGCAGAAGTAAACTAACATTCCCTTCCTGGGGCCTCTTTCTCGGGGACAGGGGCAAGATGGCGCTCTATTCTCTGAAGCACTAGGTTCTCACGTAGGTAGTTTGGTTGAATGTGAAAAGCAAGGCTTTAATACTTTTCTCATCGTTAGAAGGCTCTCTGGTAGAGTCACACTGAGACGAGGTGAGGTTAATCATATGCCAATGTAATATTTCTAGTTTTCTTAAAATATGGGAGAGAATCATGGATTCTTTCTTAGACTGCGATATATTTAACGTCAGCGTTTTACCGAAGCAAATCGGGGTGGCGTTGCGTTGAGATCTTACATTTCATTTGCATATGCAGTGCCATATATCTATCTTAGCTATCGAATTAACCGTATTTTTTAAGAAATAAGGGGGGAAGAAACGAAGAAAACAAGGAGGGGGAAGGAAAAGGAAATAGAGAAGGGGGGGTGGAAGCGAGAGAATAATTATGACATAGTCGGAATGTCTACTTTCTTAATTATATGTATGGACTATAAGCCTATAATAGGCTATATCTTGATACTGAATCACTGACAAGCTAGGAGCTAAAATTGTAAAGTAGTAGGTCAAAAGTCTGCCTGACTACACACCCCATTATTCCCGCAAAACTGACCATTCAATAAGCCAATTGTCTTAATAAAATTGTATAATGAAGTATCATGTGAACTAGGTATATAATCTTATAAAGTTATAATCATTTGCTGCAGTACTAACTTTCATATATGAGTTTTCTCTTGATCAAAGAGTTGCGGAAGAAGTCATTATCATTCGGGGGTAGATAAGAGTATAGAAATATGTATTTTATATAGGGCCTCCATATAAAATCAGCTAGATTATTACTAAGAATGGTATGGCATTCGATAAGAAGGTGGAAGATAGTGTCTTTCTTAAGGTAGGGTTGGACTTCATATAGTATTAGGCTACTACTAGCTCGGCGGTAAAAGAGATAGTAGAATTCCACGACCTCGTAGACCGTAATACTTCCCCTAAATAGTAAAGAGATGATAACCGCAATATTATAGAATTAGAGTAGAGTGTAAAAAAAGGAACTCAAGTAAGTATTATAGATTTTAATATAAAATATGCGACGTTGAATATATATAAAAATTAAAGGAAATATAATAGGATTATTGGCACCGCGAGTGACGATTAATTAACCGCAGCCGTACCACGTGATCTTTGGCTACGTTAGAATCCCTATTATTAGTCTACCTCCTTAGGAGACCAGCGAATAGTAATACATATAATATTTTAGTTCCTATATTATAATTATCTATATAATACCTTTTTTTCTCTTTACCCTACCATCTAAGTGTATTAGTCCTATTATTTATAGTATTTTTATTCGCTTCTTTGAGGGGCTAACTTTTTAAGAAATATAAAGATAATATATATTAATCAATGAATTATTATAGGCGAGACCCAATCCTCCAAATATCCTTTATATTAAAATATTAAAATTTTTAGACTTACTACTCCTGAGTAATAATCTTTTAGAAAAATTGCTTATAATAATTTTAATGAATTATTTTTAAATTCTCAAGATTTCATCTAAAGAAGAGGCGGTCATAAAATAATTTAATTAAAATGCATTAATAGTTGAAAATTAAGAGAAAAATTACAAAATTAATTTATAGAATTAAAAATAAATATTGTAATTTAAAACATATAAAGAAACGGTACCCCTATCTAAAGAGGCTAGGAAATTAAAAATTTTTGAAGAATTTAATATCATAGTTACGGCGTCTATTATAAATATTTCCTATAATTAAAACGGGGAGATCTCCGTTTCTAATATATTTCATTATTATAAAGTTTCTTATTAAAATATTACATTTAAACTATAAAAATAAGAGTATACGGAATACCGTTACTTTATAATCTATTTAAGAAATTATTTCAAAAAGAATAGTTATTATTCTATTAATAGTAGTATTAAATTTTCTAAACAATCTTCTATCTAGGAGCTGACTTTCTATTTCTTTAAAAATAGTATATAGAAAACTACAAATTACAATATATGATAATTCAAAGGAACTTCTTTAATTTTTTCATCATAACAATTTAATTTTTTATTAATTCAACCAAGGAGGTAAACCAGCAGTAGTATAATATTAAATCATAGAAGAATGAATTAATTGGGGCTTCAATAATTTATATCTATTAATAAAAGGTGTAGCTTCCCGAAGCCTTTACTAAAAATTAATAAAAAATTACTACGAGTAAATAATTTACTATAGATGGAAATATTAAGAGAATTATTTCAAAGAAGGTAAAAAAGAATAAAAAATAAAATTATTGAAAAGTTATTGTGATTTCGGGGGCTAGCTAAGGTCTAGATAGTAGGGCTAGGCCCTTATCTATGCGGTCGGTAGATAGTTCATATTAGGCGAACTGCTGTCAATAACCTTTAAAGTTATTAAAATTCTTTAAGAAATTTTAGAGGGTATTTGATAGTTTATTATAGATATTTAGAAAAGATTCTGACAGTTTAGAGACCTATCTAATCCTTTAAAAGCATAAAGATTATCTCTAACCTATATTGAAAAAATAGATAATTCTTATTTTTTTCTCTAAATAGAGTTCGAAAAATAAAGATCGTCTTTAAAAATATAGTTGTTCATTAGGCTACGAATCTATTCATACCTATGTTTTAATGTTATATTTAATAACATATTTTCAGTTCAGATAGCATAAGGTTACCGAACTATAGATTGAAAAATAATCTTTTATATTATAATTTTAAATTATTTCTATTGAAAACTTTTCGTTTGAGATAGAGACTTTAGCCTAAAAATAAAAATATATTAGAATATAAAAAACTGAATAAGGGATATAAAATAAAAATTAAAATTTAATATAAAGAATATTTTCAAATAAGATGTGTCACCGCCATACTGCGGGACATGATTGTACGGTTACCCGTACACCGGTCAATGGTTGTTCCGTTCCCGCAACACCACATCATCTTCCGTCATCCAATAGTTGCAATAACATCCATCTTTTCATCCATGAATCGACCGTGCCATAACAAGATGCGTCGCGCGAAACTAATTTTAGATATTATTCATTATTATATTTAATCTAATAGATAACTTTTTCTTTCTTGCATAGGGATTTTGTGTATATATGCCTAAAATAGTTTGAAATTTAATAATGATTTAAAAGCTATATAGCCTACCTATTTCAGATATAAATTAATAATTATTTTATTTCTTTAATTTCTACCGAAGGAATTCGTATTCTAGAAATAGACGTTATTCATTTATTTAAAAAGATATTATATAAAATAATTACTATTTAATCAAATAGTCTTTCTTGTATTTTAAATAAATCTCCTATATAATAGAGAATGTATAATAATGCCGTGAAAAAATAGCTTCGCCGTCAAATTTGGAAATAGATTATAGATCGCGAAAAGATAGTTATAATTTTAAAAAAAATAGATAAACTAAATTCATAAATATTAAGAAATATTAAAAACTATATCATTATTAATAGCGCGGCCCTAATTATTACACTATATAATTTCAAGAAAAATAAATTTTAGATAACTTCTGGGAGCTTTAAAGCAAAGTAAACGTTAGAATAAATATAAAGTTTTATATAAAAGATAGCTAAACTATTTAAGTCTATATTAAATAGCTAACCGAACTTACTATATAGATTTTATGATCTTTCTTTAGATATATATTAATTTAAAAAATTGTTACCGGCGCGTGTATAACCCGATAAAACTTATAAATAAAAATATTTATATATTCAATATTTTTAAAAAAGTTACATAGCAATTCGCTTAATATTAATAAAATAAAATTGTAATTAAATATTTTTATTATTATATAGAGGTCGAAGATCGTACTACCAGACCTATAAATATATTTATTTTGATATTTAGGTAACCGCCTAATGAAAAATATGCATCTAAAATACTAGTGCCGCGAATAATATATATTATAAATATAAGTAAAAAGGTTATGATAAAAATATAAAATCGAAAAAATTATTTAAGAACTATTATTTTTAGTTAAAAAATAGCTGGAATCGCTAGATAAGAAATATGTTAGGACCCAGGCACCGCGGGTGATGATTAAGCACCGCATCCAAGTCACGTGGCTACCCGCCACGTCAAAACCCCTACCGCTGGCCTCCCATTCAGGAGACCAGCGAACAGTCTGTGTACCTATTGCTTGATTACCTTACCGCAGCTATTCCTCATATACCACTTCTTCTTCCTACTATCTGATTCCCCTAGCACGTTAGCTCACCACCCCTAACAAAATATCAATAATTTAAATGTTTGAAATTTCCAACATAGGGGAAATTATTCTCCCGAATCTATTAGATTTAGTAATATAAGAAATTTTTAATTAATAATATTTTATTCACTAGCCCTCCCGTGGCCGAAAAAAACATATATAGGCCTTTTTAAATAGTATTAGAGATAATATCTATATGAATTTAGATATAATCGGTATAGAATATAGATCCTACTAAAATTTTTATACGAATCCAAATAAAAGTTAGAATAAATTATTATTTTATCTTCTCCCGAGTGGTAGATAATATAATAAATTTTTGAAAATAGATTAAATCTTATTAAATATTAATATAGGTCCCTGACGGGGAAATTATCAATATTTATTATTATTATATTATCCCGGTATAGCTAAACAAATAAGAAATATTTTTCTAAATTTTAGATTTATCCGACTATAATAGTATAATCTTCTTGTGATAGCTAGATATTAAGAACCTTCAAATTAACTAATTTATATATCATATAGTATTAAAAGACCGATACTACCAAGAATAATTTTAGCCTAATTAATATTAGGCGAAAAATTACTAGGTGGAAAACCCAGCCAATTTTTATTTCTATTAAATGGATTATTTATATAAAACGATAGAACTCATGACGGCGAGATAGGAAGGATGGGAGATTATTTACATTATTTAGCTTACTTAGCTTATTTAACCTATTTAACTAGGTTAGTTATCTACCTATTTATTATATAGAAGTCTTATTACCTATGTCTTTTCTTATTATCTTTTTTTCTTCTAGGCATAGAATATACTAATATTATTAATTTTTATTAGATATTATATAGCTTTTATATAATTCTAAATCTTACCTTTCATTTTTTTTATTTTTTATTTTCAATTAGTATACGCAACCACCTATTCTATTTAATTTGGTTACTGTTACTAGGGACCCCTTATACTAGCTGTGACTAAATTAGGATTAAATAAAAAGATCTCTGTGACAGGCTTTGTTAAAATTATAATAGTACAGTCGAATCTTAATTTGGAAAACAATATCTTTTTGATTATATCCTTTAAATTACCTTAGAAAAAATCAAACAAATGGATATCTAAAAAATATCGCTGAGCCTAGTGTTAAGAAATTATTAGAAGAATGATTTTAAACTTATAAATCAGAGCAAGAGAAACTTCAAATTTATCTACTTAAAAAGATTAGAGATATCAATAAAGAAAAATATCTATTCAAAAAGCTAGTATATTTCGTAGAAAGATATCTGATTTATGATAAATTATTTTGATAAATTTATAAGAACCTAGTTCTTACCAGCCCAAATATTAAATGGGTCCGCGTTTACTACATTATTAAATCAATGGAATGATTTTTAAAGGTTTACGGGCCTTCTAGATATTTAGAATTTAAAATCAATTAAATTTTCTAATTTATTAATATTTAGCGATAGTAAGGATATTATTTTTAAGATTAAAAATTAACTATATAATAAAATTTGAAAGTGAATATAAATTATTATATTGTTATTAAGCCATATATAATATATAATTGATTAATATTAAATAACGCTTGTTAATTACTCTATATTATATCTCTGACTAGATACGACTAACCTTTATAAAAAACATCTTTAGTATATTAGAATGTCTAAAAACAGTATTTAATAACTTAAATAAAATAAGGAATGCGAGATATTAATATAATAATTTAAAAATAAAATTTGTAAAAAAATTGTATTTAAGTTCCGCTATCTTACAGTCGAGGCTAGGATCGGTATAAATTTTTAATAGATATATAAGCGTTTTCTCTCAAAATTCTAAAATTAATTATAATTTATTTTAATACTAATAATATAAATGTGATGGGGTAACCCCTCAGGCCGATTCTTATATTAGTTACCCGGCGGCACATTATTATCTTATCGCCTTTGTCTCACTACCGTTCCCTAATCTCGCTACTCCTCTAATCTAAGCTATTTATATTTTTACATAATATTTTAGTTACATATATATATTCTTTGCCCTTTATATATATATATATATTAATATAATCTAGAGAGCTAGGGGCTAAAATTAGTTTTATAATTTTTTAATATTAGATTCGTTAATATTCTAATGACTATTATTTACTATTTATCTACCTAATAGAATCTTTCACCTACTCAAATGTTTGTTTTGTTAATTATTTAAATAGAGAATAAACTAATACTATACCTCTATAAATCCACTACTAATTTAAACCCGACTTATATTAAATTTTATATTAAATTTGATTTAGATAACTCTTCTATTACTTGAGCCTAGAGGTCTTCCTCCCGGGTAGACTGGCGAATGGGTGGGTTGTGTAACCTAGTTAGACATTAGGTAATTTTTTAGACTACCTAAACCCACCCACTAGATAAACTTTAATATTAATACCCAAACCAAACCCCGTATATTTAAGAATGTTATAGATTATTACTATATTATATTAGAATAGATTAGTAGGTACCTAAACTATTAATTAATTTGTATTTTTTATATTATAATACGGCTTCGAAATTTAATTAAGTTAGATTTTAATATATATTCCTGCTATATGGCTATATATTAGAGAAGCGCTCGAAAACTGACTAAATTAAATTTGATAAAGATAACTAGCCTCGATTCCGATACTGTGAAAGTAAAACTATATGGGATATAATCTAACATTTAATTAAATATATATAGATTATAATGGTAGGTTATAAGCTACCGGGTACTTTTAGTCCTCTTTTTATCTCTCTATTTCTATCTACCCTTTATAATCTTTTCCAAAGTTTTTCTATTATTTTCTCTAAAGTATTTCCGCTCTTCATAGTCTTCCCTTCACAGTATCTATACTACCTTTCAATATCTCGTTACTTTAGGGGCCCGATGGCGGATTAGATAGCGGGTCGATAAAATTAGAATTTAATTCTATATCCGAAAAAGTAGATATAAGCGATAGAAAATCGGGTTCCTTAGACAGTATCTTATTATTCTTATATTAAATAGAATGGTTGGCCGACAACGTCTTCACATATTCATAGAAGTTATTAGAACTAATTTGATAACTATAGGATTATAAGATATAAGTAAATTTTTTAATTAAACCTCAACTAATTCTATAACAGTCTTCCTGCAAATCTTATTTTTAGCATTGACTTTTACTATAGGTAGAAATCCCAGTATTAGTATTATATATATTATTTCTTAAGCTAATTATATAGTACCGGGGCCCCTATGATATTTATTTTTAAGGTAAATATAGCCTTCGTCTCCGCGTTTTAAAGAATATCTAAAAATAAGATAGTCGAGTTATTTTTCTAATTTACAGTTATTATAAGATAGCCGAAGGCAGCCTATTTATACTCTTTCTAAATAATAGAAATTAGCCGCTAAATATAATTATATATATTATAATATGAATATGTTTATTAGAATATTTACGATCGTTATACTTCTTTATAAACCCTTATATTTAGGACCTAGTCCTTTTTATAATGAATCTGAATATTGATTTCTAGTAGGCGTACTAGAGAGTCTGATTATAGTTAGAAAAGATATTAGAGTCTATTATCGCTAAAGAATCGTATTGTAGTTTTTGAATTGGAATAAATATTAGTTTTTTAAATTTAATTCAGTTAAATTCAGAGATTGACCTATTTACCTAACTTAATATCCTTTGAAATTATATAAATCTACGTTAATCTAAATATCTCTAATGAGATCTTTTACGAGAACCTTAGTAACTTTAATATTTAGAGATTATTGATTAATAAGCCTAATATTCCAACAGCAAAGAGTTTAATATAAAAATTTTATTTATTAGAAAGACTTTCTTTCGTAGACACCTTAGCAGGGAACCTAAAATAATAGTTATATCATAAAATAATACAATATAAGATATTATTCGTGATATTAGCCACCGTATTATAGAGATAGATAAATTTTACATAGGTCTCCTGTATCTCGGTCTAATTATTTAAAAAAATTTTATAGGCTATATAATAATTTTCGTTATCTAATTTTTTAGAGAAAGAGTTATGCGTTAAGTAGTATAGATAACTTGTTTATAAAAAGTTTTTCTATTATAATTATTTTTTCCCTATTGGTCCCATTCTTCCGAAATCTTTAAAAATAAAGAAAAATTTTAATTTCCTATTTTCTATATCTTCGGTTATAGGGAAGAAAAAAAATAATGTCTATATAATTACCGAAAATATTTTTTTAAAAAAGAATTTTATCGCCTTAAAATATCCTCCTAAATCTAGAATTTAATCTGGTTAGTTTTAATTAAGCGCAAAGGAAGAAGATTAATCTAAATTAAATTTTTTAAAGTCTACTTAGTCCTTAATAATATTAGCTATCTAAATAAAGTTTAGCTTCTCTACCCTATAATATATAGAATAAAAGATAAAGGTCTCTAATAATCTCTCTCTATAAGATCGCTAAAATTCTTCTAGAATAAACTAAATCTATATTAAAGATCTATAAGACCTATATTTTGAGATTTCGCGTCTTTAATACCTCTATTTAACGAGAGTTTACTTATAAACTTATTATATAACGGAGAATATAGCCGTTTAAATTAATTTTATTTATCTATACTTTGTCCGCGAGAAAAGCATATAATTATAAAAATACCAATTTCCTATAAATACAAATATCCGCGGCCTAATAGTTATCCTATATTATTATGTTATTATTATTTAGTAAATTCAACTAGATTCAATTTCTATAAAGCTAATACTAATATCTCTTCTATAGATAGAGATTCTCTATTTAAATTACTTATTTTTTTAAATATTAAAAAATTTTACCGTAATAAAAATAGGAGCGTAGCCCGGTAATGTTAACTTATTTTAAAATTAGGTTATTTATCTTTATCTTCGGTAAATTTATATATTACAATAATACTAGATACTAGATAAATAATATTAATAATATATATTATTAAAGAAGTTTCTTTAGCGAACTATTTGAGATTTTTTTAAGTTAGATTCTAGAGATTAGTAAGAATAAGATTTATTTTAGCAGGAGAATCTTCTTTATCTGGATCTTAAATTAAGTAATTTAAATTAATTTTATCTATTAGTATTTGTCAGACAGTAGGGGTGTTTGCCTTAGGCAACCATTAGGCAAACAGATTCAGGCATCTATATCAGGCAATTAATATTGCCTAGGCAACTATCAGATTGATTCTTTTGATTTCGACTGTTCCACTTCCCCGCATTCTATAATTTTCTACCCCGCATCCTATTGATTCTGTTCTATTCTACCCTTTGTTTCATCCCTTGTTCTGATTATTAATTATCTGATTCTAGAAGACTCTCGGCCATGAAACTGCAAGCATAAATATAGCCGATTTATCCTCTAGAGTTGACCAGAGTTGTTCAGAGTCCTAAAGCTTCCTAGTTCAATTATCAAGCTTTCCAACTCTCACTCTTTTCTCTTTTTCTCAGATTTCTAGGGAAATTCCTTAGTAATCTGAGATCCTAATCAGGTTAGACTAGATAGGGCTTCCCTCCAATAGGAACCCTCCACAGTTCCACAGTATTTTATTATAGTAACCTAAAGTCGATTCACTAGTATAGTTCGCTAAATACTACCAGTAAATTAGGCTATTAGATACTTTATACATGTCTAGTTGAGAGCTTAATTTTAGTTACTAATTAGATTTTATACTTATTTTTCTATTTAATATTTTAATCTCTGACATTAAAGATACCGAGCTAATATATACCCTAGCGGGTATATTAAAAAACGGATTCATTTATAGTTCGGAGAGAGTTAGGGTATTATTAAATTCTAAATTAGTAGGAGGAATATCAGATACCGCGTTATCTTAGTTATTTGATAATTTTCGAGGATTCTCTGGCGAAAAGTATAAGGGTGAAATAAGAAAGAATATATTAATAATAATATAATTAGTTAGATTCATTTTTAGATGGTAGTCGGGGCAAAAACGCAGAAAAAAAGAATCGAGGGATCGAGAAATTTAATTTAATATTTCATTAATTAAATGGATTATCGAGATGATAATAAGAAAGAGAAGAAATGAAGAAAAAATAATTAGATTCAATATATAAATTATTATATAATATGCTAACCGTGGTGTGGAGGTTAATAAAGGGAGTGAATTTAATAAAAAAAGTTAATTAAAGTAAAAGAATAATGCTAGATATTATTAAATTAGATGGGTATCTAATTATTAGATAATCTAGAAAATTAGCTAGAAAACAAATATATTAAAAGCTACTATTATAGATTAGAGACTATATTATTACTATAATATTATACTGAAATCCGACCTAGTTAGTATATATAATCTTTATAGTTAAAACATATAGACTATAAAGTTAATAGAAGTATAGCTTATATAGGAATTTATAAGTTATTAATTAGACTAGACTCTTTATTTATATATCTAACTTATAAATCTATATATAAATAATATCTAAGAGTACTTAGTCGTTTATATTAATTATTTATATCTAGTTCTATTCTAGAACCTTAGTCGGAGACTCGGAAATGTTCCCCCATCTTTCTAAAGTATTTTAGAAACTAATATTAACGATAGTTTCCCTAAATACTATTATGATATGAAATATATATGTTATGGGATAGACCCATAACATACGCTACGTAGCGTACGTAGCTTGCAGTCACGTGGTTCCTGTTCCTGCCCCCTGTTTTCTCCCGCCAGTTCCCGCACTTCTTCCTGTTCTCCAGCTATTCCTTCTTGTTCATACGGCACGCTTAGATAGGAAGATCCATCTCTGTTCGTCCCATAACAATATACTCCGTATATAATTTCTCTATTAAAGAAATTTTTAAGGTATATTTAAAACTAAATTTAGTTGAATTTTTCAGTTTAATTAGTATAGTAATATAATATCGGTAATAGCAACTAGAATTTAAAAAATAATTAATTTTTATTCTATAAAATATATAACATTATAATCCTATGAAATATATAAGAGATATTATAATTACCTCTAAGATTCTATAATCTATTTTATTTTCTATTAAATTCTAATACTATCACCTCCTATAATATTAAGCTAATAGAGTTCTATGGGGATTATACTAATATTTAGACACTTATAGAAAAATTCTTTTCTATGTGGTTTACTATTTTTCTATAGATTACTTTAACAGCCTTTTAATTTCTTATTATTGTAATATTCGCTTGTTTTACTTTATCGAACCCCATATATTTAATTAATATGACTTGATTCTAGCCGCCCAGAAATATATTTTTATAGAATTCACAGTTCTATTAGAATGTGATAAGAAAATCCTTATATACCTAATTATATTTTAAAAACATTATTTTATATTCTACTAAATTTTCTAAATTTTATTATTGCTATTATAAGGACTTCCCTACTTATCTAATTATTAAAGATAATAAAATAAATTTGATAAGAAACTACTTTAAGCGCGCGTCTTATGAGTCCAGCCTTAAAGAATTTTAAAAAAATTTATTAGAGATTTTATAGGGATATTATTATCTCGAGAGGTAAAAGAATCAATTTACTTAAATATATATATATTAATAAATTCATAGACTAAGGAGCTCTTAGAGTAATTATTATTAAAAAATTATATATTCTTTATTACCTATTGACTTTCTCTTTAAACCGTTAAACATATTTAATTTTAAAAGCTTTTACATTTATACGAGAATAGACGACTAATTTTAGTCTCTAATTATGAATAGATTAAAGGTAGTACTATTTTCTTAATGAATAAATTATAGAAGAAAATACTCTCGCTTTTTCTTTTTTAAAGGAAAGTATTAACTACTCTAGATTACTAGACTAGTAGAAATTTAAAAGCTTTTCTAGTAATTACCTTTTTTTTACTTAAAATATAGAATATAGTTTGTACTAGTTAGAACCTTAAAAATATCATATAGAAAATCCTTTGCTAATATAATCTATATTAACGGATACTTACGGTTACTATTAATAATATTATAAATAGTAGTACTACAATAAAGTATTTAACAATAAGCTATAAGATATACTAATTAATCTATTATGTTCTATTAGCTAGTTAATCTAGATATCCAGTAGATTCTATTTAACTATTATTATATAGCTTGTCTTGCACATGTTATCTAGTTAAATATAAATATATTTTTAAAGACGATATATAATACTATACTAAATGATTCTATAGAAATAATATAGAATTTAATTACCGATAGTACGACCACTCCGAATTACAATAATTTTCTATTAAATCTAGGGAAGGTATACATTTATTCTCTTATCTATAAAATTTAATCAAGCTAATATTCTTAGATACATAAAATTATAAAATATACTAACACTAGCCCTTCTAAGGGTTTAGGGTTTTCTTTAGGGAACCCTATATATATATCCTTCATCTTAGATTATTAAATTTAATAAAATTTAATATTTCTTATATCAAAGCGCGTAATTGTATTACGGCCTACTATCTTCTTATATTTTATAATAATACACCTAAAAAAATAGAATAATTCTAGCTTAGTAATTTAAATGAGCGCTACTTAATTTATCTCTATAATTTATTATTTTATTTAATAAATTAGATAATTTACTTATATTATCACATCCGACGCGAGTTACTTAGAAAATAATAATTTTATTAAGGTTTAGAAGAGGCTAGGAAGAAGCTCTAAAAATATTATATCTATATTTATTAGAATAGGGGTTTAGTATATACTATTATAACTGATCAAAATTTATTTATATACTTTATTATTTCGCTTAAATATTCAGGTCGATAATAATATTGACTAGACTAAATAATATAAAGAATTTTTTATAAGGCTTTTAATTATTAGGAGATGGATCTATATTATAATTATATACCGACCGGGCTAAGATCTATAAAGATCATTAATATATTATAGAAAATAATTTTTAAAATTGATCGTTTATAGGACTTAGCCTTAACGAAAATAGTTAATAAATTGAAAACCCCCGCATTATATTGATAATGATAATAGTAATATAAACAATAAATAGAATACTTCCGAAGGAATTTACAAGGATAAAATAATTTCAGATAATAAAAGTAAAATTCGATAGGAATTATCTATTAGATTTTTATTAATAAAACTCTAAATAGTCTTTTATCGCAGCGCCCTGGTTAATTAAAATAGGCAAATTATCCCCCGGGTTATTATTGTTATTATTCAAGAGATTATTATTAGCTCAAATTTAACTTAGTTAAATTCTAATATTTTATTTAATCTTATATAAATTAGAAAAAAAATGAGATCTTTAAATGTAACTATGTTAAATTATATATTAATAATAATACGGGTTACCTAAGCTAATAGCTCACCGGGTATCCGACCCACTAGATACCTAATAATTTATAGGTATATATATATATTACCCATTATCCACCTAAATATCTAAGACCTACTACCCTACCCTACCCAGGCCTGGGTCGGGTCGGGTCGGGGTTTTTTCGATAATAACAACTCTTTATAGGTTATACTATGTTAAAATAAACAATATAATAGATTATTTTCTAATCTTCTCGAATACTTTCTACTATTTTTAATCTTAAGTAAAGTCTCCGCTTTCTTAAAAAATTAAATAGTGATATTATAGTATCGGCGCATTTATCTATAAATCACCGATAATAATTCAAAAGCCTGATAAACTTTTATAATATTTTAAAGTTCTTTAGCTATAGTTAATTTTTAATAATTTTAATTTTGGTTTTTTCCGGTCTAAACTCCTTCCCATAATATTTAGTCTCTTGAAGACCTAGTTTTTTAAATATAGAATTTACATTTCTTAGTTTAAATTATATTTTAGTAATCGAAAATTTCCGAAGTACTAGTTTAATAATTTAATATATTCTTGATAGTTTTAGGAAATACTTTTATCTAGCTACCTTATCTAATAGTTTCTCGAATTTTATTTAAATAGCGGAGAAGATTAGCCGCCTTACGGCCTCTCCCTTTTTTCTAAAAGATTTTTAAATTTTTAATTTTTAATAGAATTATTAAGCTAGTTGCTAGTGATTTATTAGATACTTAATAAATTTCTATATATTTTTAAGTATCGTACCCAGCCTATTTAATTAGATAATATAGTTTTCTATTAATCTTTTTATAATTTAGAATTCTCTCGGCTTTAGATGCTTATTCGGTTTTATCTTTAATTTTAATTTTTTAATAAGTTTAGCGTTTATATTACTAGTTCTAATAATAATACATAAACTATATATAATTTATTAGTCCGATTTTATTATTGATTTCGAGTATTTCTAACTTTTAATAGTCGAGTTTCTACTTTAATCGTTTAGTTTTAATATTTTATAGTGTAGATATACTTTTTTCTTTTTTTAAATTTAGTTCTTTCCCGTAGCATTTATTATAGTAAATTTTAATTTATAGACTTATAAAGTCGATATCTTGGGAAAACTATATATAGAGATATATAAATACTCCGACTAGGTCATATATTTATTTTATAATAGGTTCGATGATTCGAGGTTCGCTAAAGATTATAAAATTATATCCATAGTTCGCGAAGAAAAATAATTTGTTTTTAGTTATATACTAAGCGTTATTATATATAAATTATATTAATAGTAATAACTAAACCTAGTCGTTCTATTAATAGTTGATATAGTAGTATAGATATTATTCTAAAGTCTAACCTATCTTATTAATTTATATATTTGCCTATAGGTGATATGCCGTGGTGAAATGCCAATGAATTTCTATAAAATTTATTAATATAACCTAAAATTTAGAGGTAAATAGCTTATCTCAATCCGATATAATATATAATAATATTCTATAGCTAGTGATATTTTTTTTAATAAATAGCTGCGCTAGTATTAGGGCATCCATATTAGTATGCGTTAATATAAAATAGATATATTTAATTAGTCGATCGGTGATTACCGTGATTAACTTATATCTATGAGATATTAGTAGTAGTCTAATAAAGTCAACAATAATCTATTCCTATAATCTGGTTGTTGCGTCTAATAACTATATATATCTGTATAGTTAATACCTAGATAGTTTATCTCAGATATAGATATTATATTATATAATATATTTTTCGATCTAACATCCTATATTAAGAAAATAATAATTATATAAAATTTATTCTAGTTTTTTTCACCGAAATATCCTTTAAATAATATATTATAATATACCTAAATAATCTCTTCTCGGAGCTTCTTTGATATATAGATTAATTTATAAAAATAGACTATACTATCTCTATTAACTATTAAATACAAAATTTTTATTATTCCTTAAGTTTTCGAGCATTTCTTAGATTAATTTATCTAATACTATTTCTTTAGTAATTTTTAGTAATAACGTCGTCCTGGATAGTAATTATAGTCATAAGTATTTATCATGGATAATTACTTTATTTTCTATTTTTTATAGGATAGCTAGCTCAATAATTTTATTCTTAGGTTCATAGTCTGATCGTCTATTTAATATATCTATCTAACTATTTTCTATCCCTTTACAGTCTACTATCTTAAAACTATACTATAAAAATATTTTTAAGTATCTAGTTTATTTTTAGTAACTCTTTAATCGTTGTAAAGTAATCAAATTCTTATAATATATTTTGATAATAATCGTTTTTTAGGCTCCTAAATAAACCCTCTAGATTTAAGTACTATTACTATAAGTAGTATCTTTTTTATCTTAGATATCGTAGTTTAACTCGGCTGGTATAAGTTTTTTAAGTAGAATGTAATTAGTCGAGACTTTTGATAATTATTATTTAGTTATATAATATATATCTCGAACGTATAATCCGATGAATAGGTTTTAACCATAGTAATTTTTAGGGATTATATTATACTAAAATTAATAATATAGTAAATCGATCTTTAATTTTCAAATACCTCTTATTATTCTTTACCATAAGAAAAGTTTCCGCTTCTCTTAAAAATTTAATATTAGTATTATGATATCTATATATTTACTTATAAAGCGTCGATAATAATTTACGACTCTGGTGAACTATTATAATTCTTTAGAATTTTTAGGTTATAGCTAATTTCTAATAATTTAAACTTTAGTTTTTTCGGTTTAGATTCCTTATAATAATATCTAGTATCCTGAAAACTCAGATCTTTAAATATAAAATTCGTATTTTTTTAATTTAAATTATACTTTAGTAATTCGGAGCTTCTAGAGTATAAGACTAATAATATATCTAATAGATTTTTAATTATTTTAAAGAATATTAAGATATTATCAAGATTTACGATAACGAAGTTGTCTAAATATCTATTTGATATTTCATTAATAAAATACTAAAACGATGCTGGTGCGTTAGTAAGACTAAATAATATAATTATATATCTATAATAGCTATATTTCGTTCTAAACGCGGTATTCTATTCCTCTCCTTGTATGATTCAAAATCTGTTATATATATTAGTAATATTAAATTTAGTAAACTATTTTCTTTAATTTCAAGCAACGGATGCCGGTCTTCAATAATAATATTATTAAATAGCCTATAATTTATATATAGTCGTAGCTTTCCTTTTTCGGTACGAATAGGATTCCGTCTCGCGCTAGTAATTTTAATAATTAAACTACCCTCTTTTTAAATTCTTATTGATATATTCCTTAAATATTGGTAATTCTTTTTCTTTTACGATATAATAATTTCGTTCCTAATTTAAATGGAATTATATTATTATATAATCTATATTCTAGTAGTTTAGAATATTTAGGTTATTCGAATAGTAAGTTAAATTTAATCGGCCTAGATGTTTTAGTGTAGTCAATAATATTAGATATCTATATATTTCAACTTAGTAATGTAGATAGGACTAAATTCAATAAATAGGTTAATAGTGTATTTATTATTATATCTAATAGTCACGTGGTATTCGGGGTTAAATCTGATAGTTTTAAGAAGGCGTTTATACTATAAAAATAGTATGCTAGCTAATATTAATACTGAAAACTCTATTTTGATAATAGATAAAATAATTATCTTCTGTCTCTAAACCAACTAATTAACGGGTCTATTGAATAGATAGGCTATATAATATTTAGAGGATCAGTGATCTAAGCTATCTTTATACATCATATTATTAATTAGTCAGAAGATAGTACTAAGTTTAGCGAGCCCTAATTAAATAATTAATTATAAGGAAATAGGGATTTTAAAGTACTTAATAATCTAATATCTAATTCTATATAAATATAAAATTAAATAATTAGTTATAGCTATATAAGGCCTATATAGCTTAATTAAAATTTTTTAAAAGAAATATAGTAAAGTTTCGCGATATTTAATCTATAGATAACAATAGTAAACAGGGCTAAGCAGCTCTTTCTTTAAAAAATAGATAATAAAAAATAGATAAAATTATTATTTAGTGTTTTTTAGCTTAAGATCTCGGGCGCTAATAAATTTTAGAAAAATAAGAATTAGAAAGAATTTTTCTCTAATTAATTAAAATAATTAGCAATTTTTTAGATATAAAAATTATAATAAAATTAAAAATTTCATTTATGTAGTTATATATAATCACAATATTAAAAATTTATATTGTTCAATTTAGATTTTTAGTTTATAAATTAAAATGAAATACTTTTCTAAAATTATAACCTTTTCCGCGGTATTTACGATAATAAATTATATCTAAGATTTTCATTCTTAAAAATAAAAAATTCTATAAATAGACTTGAACCAGATCCTTTAAAATCTAGCTAAATTTTCATTATCATAAATATAATATTTAACACAGCCTATAAACAGCCCGCCGTAATTTTGAAGTTTTATTATAATATTTAAAATTAAATAGGGTAGTAATATAGACCTATTTATTAATTAATCTATAAATGATAGCGTCTAATTAATCGACTTTTGAAATAAATTTTATAATCAAGGCTAAAACTGTCTAGATAGTTTGGGCCGCTAGTATAACTATATAAATTTTTAAATTAATAATTAATAAGGGTTGTTTCTAATATATGGCCGTATTTAAATTTATTTAAAACCCCTAATCGATTAAAATTATATTAAACCCCCTATTTCAATAGAATAGTACAGCCGATCCGCGCGCTTATATTATTAAGATTTTTCAAATAATTATCGTAACTAATCTACTATATTCTATATTAGCGGCCATAAGTTAATTAAAAATAAGGAGTTTTTATAGTTAGTCTTATAATTTTAATTTAAGGAATAGATATAATTTGTAGAAATTTTTTAGGCTTATTTAAATCTAATATTATATTATTTTAAACCGCCCACAATCAATTAATTAAAATTTTTATCCGGAGACACCGACCTACTCTATCTTAAATCTAATAAAATTATATAATTATTATATTTTCGTAAAGTCGACCCCCGGATTAATAATAATAATAAGTTTCAAAGATGTAGGCGAAAGCGATTCTAGGATATTTTCTATTCTAATATTATTATCTTTGAAATTCTAGATTACTTTATTAAATAAATTTTTATATGATTTAAGTAAGTCTACTTTAATACTAGTTTAGATAGATAGTTAATCGCCGATGTCCGGCTTAATTCAACTAGTTAATACTTATTTAGACGGTTAATGTTACGGCACCCTTGAGTCAACTAGTTGAGGAGGGCCACGCCAGGCAGAATCACTGGGCAATGACAACCAACCGAACCCCGCAATAAAGAGATGCCCATGACTTGCCCGCTGCTCAGCCCGCGGCTCAGTGATCAGACCCTAAGCGCTAAACCCGAACGAGTAAGCTACGAGAAAAGTAAGTATATGCCTCCATGTACTTGATTTTCTAGGACCACCGAACTGCCTAATCAGGATCCATAGTATACGGGAAATCGCCTAGATAGTACACTCAACCACCATCGTATACCATTACCACTCATCTACCACACCATCTACCATCGATATACCATCACAAGGGATCGAAAGGATAAAAGGACACTCATTACCATATACTTAAATTAGTTCTTCGCGTTCAATACAACTGTTATTAATAGCTACATTATTATTACTGCTAGTACAATTCCTCTATACTCTATTATAAGTAGATATATATATTCCTCTGACCTTATTTCTATCTTCGCTATTTCGGATCTGAGTATCCCTATATTAAATTCCCTAGGACCCCGACATGTCTCTTAGGAGCCGTCCCGCTCCTAGGATAAGTATCGCCACCCCTTCGGACTAGTGGACTCTAGTCGCCCTCGTGCTTGAACTACTACACTAGCAGTATTGTGCAGCTTAGACGGATCCCAGGGTTTGACAGTTAATCGCCTAGAATAAGATCGAAATTATAGAAAATATTAGATCTTAAACTAATTAGAGCGCTTAGTCTAGACGCGATTTTAATAATTTACTTGGATTTTTATATTTTTATCATTATCGCAGTAAATACGGGATTTAGGAAATATATAATCGCGTATAAAAATTATTTTACTTTTAATAGAGATTTATATTTTCTAAATATCCGGGGCCTAAAATTTTATTAAATAGTTAATTAAAGCCTAGAATTCTATTGTAATAAAATAAAGAAAGATCGGGATCTAGATATAAATATAATAGCTATATTTTTAGATTAACGCTATTAGATTTTAATATTATATACCTAGGTTATTAGTTAAACGATAAAAATATAGAGGGCCCAATATAAGGAAGGTCCTCTACCCTGATGAATAAATGAAGACTTTATTCAAAAGATATAAGACCGCGTTAAGTACATAAAAATAATAAGAATATAAAAAATTGATAAGAACCTAATATTTATAGCTACTAAGGTTTCCTTTTTTAAAAAAATCACCCTAGCTAACTAATAAAGGCCTCTAAATATATAAATCTTTGACTAATTCTATTTCCTTTATTAAATTGAATTATAATCTTAATTTGAATAGGTCCGCTAAATCTCTATATTGAACTACAATGTTATAAGTTAATTATTTCGCGGACTAAAAATTTCATATTTTTCATTAGGATAATATTCTATTTAATATAGTAATAAAATATGGGATTATATTTATAGCTAATATGATTTTTATTTCTATCCTAAAAGTATATATAATAGTACTAGCCGCGTAATAAATTATATTTCGATTATTAAAATTAATCAAGCTGTATATAATAAAAAAATAATATTAATTTATTATATAATTGCGTGGCGAATTCCCGTCTTTAAATAGTACATTGATAATCGATTTTTATAGATTTTATAAATTGATTAATTAAAATCTCAGGCTGTAACGGCGCCGTTGGTACAGTATTTGACTAAGAAAAATAAGTTAAGGTACTGGATTAGACCGAATAGAATTTTTAAATTGATATATTTCTAGATTTTACGGGCTTCAATAAAAAATTAATTTATATAAATTATTAGGCTTAATTACGTATTAAATTAATTAGACTAAAATTAAGCTACTATCTATGACAACTAATAAAAGGCGGCGGTCGGGTTAATCCTTTTTAAATAGAAAAAGTCGAGTCGGTATTAAATAAGATTAATTAATTAAAATTAATAGGGCCCTGAACTAGGTCCTGGTTAATAACTAAATTAAAAAATTAAATTAGGTGGTTAAGGGTTAGATAACTGGATACTATAAATAGAACAAAGTAGCCCGAATGGGATAGCATAGTTAAATTAGAAGAGATTTCTAAATATGTTAAATAAATTGAATAAAATAGAGGTTAAGATAAATTAAATTTAACTTATAATCATTAAAGAAGGAGAATTATAAGTATATAAAAATAAAATAACTAAAAACCAACTAACATAGGAAAGAAATAAATAAAATAAATACAAAATCAATAAATCTAATCAATTGATTTAATTAGACAAATCGGTAGGAACATGCCTTCTGTTTATATTTAAAAGCACTAGGAACTAGCCACTCTAACTGGTTTATTAAGAAGCCAGGGGTGTTTATTATAATATCCTAATATTAATATATAAGGGGATTTAATAGCTAAGAAATATATACGAAAATATATAAAATAAGGATATGAATTAAAATAATAAATCTAGATAACTAAAATATTCGGTAGTTAATGGCGGTAGTTGGGTAGGCCTAAATATAATGGGATAAGTAAATACTGCAAACAGCGGGTAATAACTAACCAAGACCTTTGATTGCTTAACATAATACTATAATTTAAATCTTAATTGCTCTTGATATATAAATATAACGGCTTCTGATTTACCTTGAATTAATGGTTTAATTATTATCAATATTAGTTTCTTAGTAAAGTTTTTATCGGACGAATAGATCCAACATATACTAATATTTTTATTGGTGGTACTATTAAAAAAATTATCAATATAAACTTATTGATCTATACTTCCTATCCTTTTTTAGTGAATAGTATTCTAATATTTACTAAGATTCTTATAGAAATAAAAGCTAATATACTTATAGATATAAATATATTAGGATCTAAAGATTTGATTATTACTTTTATTATATGGCCTGTATTATTATATATTACTAATATACTACTATATCTATATATATCGTAAGGTCGTAGTACAGTACTAGTATATATCAATACATAAAGTACCCGCTAATCGAGTTAATCTATAAGAATATCAACTCCATATATTTAAATTAAAAACATAATATATTAACTAGTTATATTTGCGTAGATCGAGGATACTAAATTAAAAAAGAAAAGGAGGAAAATTATAATTTAAAAACATTATCATAGAAAGCTAATATTTATTATTTTAAAATAAATAAGGTCTCATATATTGTATAATATATTGAAAATCATACTTTATACGCGCCATAGCCGCCTGCCGCTATAATATTTATTAATCTTAATATAATATAAAATTATCTATATATAACTAAGCACCTAACGCACTTTTGGGATATAATAACCGCTATATAATAAAATTAATAATTATATTATAAACTATATAGTTTTCTCTACCGCTGCCTTAGATATATTCTAACTACTAATTATTAATTAATTTAATGTTATATTACATCGTAGGCCATATAGCTATAGCTTAAAAAAAGGAGATAGTGTTAGGATCGCTAATACTGTAGGTAGTAATTATTTAATTATAGCTATATTATATAACTTCTGGCTATATTAGAATCTCTACTATTGGTCTATTTTTTTAAAAAGTATGAAATAATTATTATATATATATTAGTTTTTTTATTATAGTTATTTGTTATAATACCTTCTTCCTCACTGTTTTACTAGTAATCCTAGCAGATTGACCCCACCACTTATCACAATATGTTCCCATTAAGAGTGTGCTATTTCTATTATATCAAATTTTATAAATTCTATAAATATTGACGGCTACTAATATTATACACCGCATATGAACCGAAATCTGCTATAATTCCAGTCTCATATATATAAGTTAATAGTATATTTTTATAAAAGTCTCTTTATACACTCCATATTCCCTACAAAACCGACTAATATTCAAGCCTGTTATCCTAGTAAAATCAATAATAAATTCTAGTCAAACTTTATAACCTTATGATTAATTGCTGGGCAATGACCTGTTATAATACTTTTTTTGATGAGAGGGCCATAGAAGAAGGCACTATTATTAAAGGTTAGGTAGATTGTAGAAATATATCATTTATATAGAGCCGCATGCAAAAATTACTAAACTTTTATCATAATTTTATAAACCTTTACCAATTTATCATATTATATCTATCAATTATTCTGGAGCCCTCTATATATAAAGTATTTTTGAAGCTATATACTATTAGATAAAGATATAAAACTATATACTAGTCAGTATAATAAACGTTTTATATTCCAATTTAAAGTCTAGCTTTGCTTTCCTTTATTTCAACATGATATTATGTACTACAAACGCACATACTACGATTCACGGCATAGTATAGTATAGTGTATATGATATTAACATTATATACCCGATAATAATTTATGATTGTAGTGATAGTGATACTGACCAGGGCCATTATTTTAAGAAAGGAGTATAGAGAGATTGACACACTGCGTACTAAGATGACTAATGCCCCGGTAGGTTTTAAAATATTATTGATGGTAAGCTTGATTTTTGAGAGCTTCTCCCCCTTGGAGTAACATTCGTATAGTCAATTGGTCTTGAAGCCATAATCATAGTGACACAAAGGCCTTCTGCTATTGGATCCGACAAGGAAGAATGCAATTTATGCTAGCCTGTGTGGCTTCTACAATGCATAGCTTCTAAGTTCTTTCTTTTTTGTTTTACTAATTAATTAATCTTTGATACTTCTTTCTATTATTATGACCTTTTTAATAAAATTCCAATTGCTGATTACTAATTCCAAAGAATATACAGCTTAGCATTTAGTTTAGTAGGCAGTTAAGTAGGTATTTCAACTGGCATTTAAACAGGCACTTTAGCTAGAATGCAATAAATATTTTGGCAGGGGGTCTAGTAGGTAGCTCAATGATTTGGCAGGCAGTTTAGTAAATGAGGGAGTTCGATAAAGGTCAGTAGGTAATCCAGTGTGCTGTGTAGTTTAGTATGCATTTTAGTATATGGCACTTATAACACTACCCCCTATTGTATGACTTAACCGGCCGCAGGCACAAGCCGGCCCAGCGAAGCGAGGGGATGGATATGGCTTGTTTGATTAAAACTAACTCTACTATTATCCTCTATGAGTGGTTTTTTTTTACCGGGAGGATCTGCATTTTCGAGATTTAATGCTATAGACCTATGTATTACTTGTATAATTGACCATATGGATCTCCTTTGGATGAAAGGGGACAACTAGCTCCGATAGGTATGACCCCGGGTATGAAATATATATTTGGAATGTTGAGATAACTCTACTAATAGTTAGAACCTTGTTCGGTTGATATGCGGATAGACCGACAAAATTTACAATGTTAGGTTGGAAAATATATAATATTGAATTCGGCAGATTATGTTCGGAAAAGAAGCTTTGATGTTTAAATGATTTGATCATTTCATATATTTTAGTATCATATCCTCAGTAATGTATTAATATCATATGGATTCAATTTTATATACATTTAAATTTATGACCTTTATTCTTTCCGTAATCAGGTTTGATAGTATATGTATATAAATCACGCTATTTACTCGTAAATATTATGTTGACAAAGAACTATATATATCTCATACTTTTATGATCGTATGGTGACACTCCGTGAGTTAATACACCAATAAAAGAGCACCTAAAATCCACACATTAGAAATCTTATATGGAGAACAATAAACCATAATAGTCCTCTTTATATGAATCTGGATATCATCCGGTAAGGAATTGCACCAGAAATAGTCGAGGTACAACAAAGGACATTGCATACATAGATAATTAAAGGTCAGGAATAATTCTATTAGTAAATCAAAATATCCCAATAGACAGATAGGAACTAGACAATTTATCTTACTATATCACTACAAGAAAAATACGCCGAGCACATACGTTATTATATATGATAGCATATACGAATTTGCATTATATGTGGAAAAGAAGAATTATAATTTTAAAGCTACAATAATCAGATAAAGTCAAAATAATGAGTTTCTAACATATGTAATAGCCCCAAAGAACCAATTCTAACCCTGTAATTCCTAGGATTTTATAGTTTTTAAAAAATATGTTACATTCATTTCATTATTCCTATCGAAATACCTGGACATGTAGTATTATAGTGGTCGATATAAATATACCAATAATAAATCGAGTAATTTTAGTGGTTTATTCCAGTTCCTGAGCTTTGTACGAGAATTTCTACATCGACTGTTAAATGTTCTCTATAATATTTTTATCATTCATTTAGTATATTGTTATGGACTCCATGGATTAGAAAGCTGAGATATTAAAGTTTTCTACTATTTTTGAAGTATAAATTATATACACATGGGTAGATATTAATAGTTTTAATATCCCGGTTCGTATCCAGAAATCATTATAATTGGCTCTTTAGCGCATATTCGCAATTTCACCGGGATTAAGCTCATTACGAACTCCGATAGTTGTTCATATTTTATAGTTTCTTCATTCGAAACGTATAAAATAGTAAATTAGTCTAGGTTATGTAAAATGGTTTTAGTTTCGAATGTCTTAAATTGTTATTTTATGTCCATTTCTATTGTAAAGTTGATTTTTGTTAAATCCTTCACTCTGTCTATAGATAGAATTTCATTACCTAGTCTCCTCTTAGTGCTAACATAGTTTAAATTAGATTGATAGGTACTAAAGATAACCAACCTGTAGGCTATTGCTTTAGAAAGGGTAATTATCATGGAAGTAGAAGCTCTAAATATAGATAATAAAAGCTAGTTTTAGAAAAGATTGGAATAGTACTTACCTACGCGTTTAGAAAAAGTTTTCTCCCACGAACAGCAAATCCGCTTCTTGTAGAATGATTTTTTTCAGACTCCTATGATACGTCTCTCTATACCTTTCTCTAAAAGGACCGTCTTCAGACCCCCAAGTATTTATAAATCTACCACATATAAATTTATGTATATAAAATCGAATAGCTCTATTTATTGATATTTCGCAAACTAACCACGAATCGAGTATGCATATTTAAATAACGCGATGTCAAGTTAATTAAATAATTAACTGTATTTGGCCAGGCTATAATAACAACTTTGTGCCCGATTTAACTGTAGCCTATTAGCGGGAGATAATCACGATTCGAAAATTACAGGTGGAGTCTTATAAACCCGTTTTCTAAAAGATCTTAGAAGGATTTAATTATATTTAGAGTTGTCAATTTGGTTGCTGTCCCATTATTTGAATATCATTTGGTTGTGCATCTCTCGCAGCATTGAATGAGTGGATAAATATATACGCATATTTTAAGGTGTATATAATTACATTGGGAATATATATTCAGCTTATGAATTGGTGGAAGATCTTTATTCAAATAGTGCGGATAGAACTAAATACTTTTAGTAAGTAGTAATACTATACCCCGCCTTTAGGGACCGGTCTGCTATACCCTAACGATAAATCCTATATTAACATTAAAATTTAAAATAACTATAACTTATTTTATAGTAGCGCCTTGTGAATTGAAGAAAGAAGAGATTTGTTATTATTTCAGCTCATTTCCCCCCATCCTGATATATATATTCAGAAATCTTATGAATAATTTACAATTCCTCGATTTCATTTGGTAACATACTTTTAGTATATTATTATTTTCGCTATAGACACCAAAAAAATGGAATGTTTATTTTCTAGAAACCTATGAGTAGAAATTATCCCCTTATCCCCTAATCTTATAAAAATTAGTATAAGTTATATCTATTTCACCTACTTTATCTTGGTCTTAAGTTTAGAATATCTTTGCTTGACTGACATTCTATTAGAGGTTTGTAGAAAAGAAATACCCAAATGACCCGGGTATTTCTACAGTACGATGGGATGAATTTTGGGATGAAATATTTTGAGCTAGTAGTTGCAATTAATAATGCTTCCACTATAATAGGTGTAAATCAAGGTGAAAGAGTTCTCAACAAGGCTTAGAGGAGGGGAAACTAATCTGCTATATCAAAAAAATAGTTCTATATAAATTTGTGTATTATGTAAAGTGCTAGGTAAAACAGGGTTTCGCTTATCCCTATAAACTTATTCAGTATTTTTTCATAAGCTTATATAGAAGACTAAAATATTCTGGTCTTGGAGCTCAGAGCTCAAGTCACTAACCTCAAACTGTAGACTGTACCCGGTATACTCGCTGGTGTCCAAAATAAAAAGTAGAATCTAAATCTATGCATAGTATGTTACAATTTATCACTTTAGTAAAATGTTAGTTACAGATAATTTCTATCCAGGTATACTTCTCTTTTTTTAACCGAGTTTACTGTAGCGTATCAGATATACTTAGCTATATTCAACTTTTAACGACCCTCTGTGAATCCTTTGAGTCTTGCGAGGGAAATGTATATTATTCTCTAATATAAAATACCGAAATTCCGCCGGGATTATAGACAAAGAATATCACTATTAGTATTTTTCAACACTCCACCCAGTCTCATAGGGAAAAAATAATAGTAGAACTAATATTTTAACTCTCTACTGCCAATATCTGATGAGATTCATAGCATCATATATACACTTTAAGTTCTATCTGGGACTATATATTCTACTAGATGTAAGTCATATAAACTAAATATCCGTTTTATCAAGATGTTGTCTTGTTTTCAAATAAATATATCAAAGTTTATAGAATTTTCGTACACATTGCACATATTTCCATAAAAAACTAATATTTTTCTATATATGTTACGTACTTTCGGGCTTCCATTAATTTTAGTACCGATATTACTTTTTATTTTTTAGTTAACCAACACCTACACTAAATGTCCCGGGGGCGCACCGGCCACCTTATCAGATTTTTCATTATTTTCTACCCAGTCCGACGCATCATTACTCACCACTAAAATACCTAGTAATTAACATAATTAGGAGGATTGGATGAATAGAAATCTCGATGCGTTAAAACATAAACATCATCCAATTTCGCGAAAACTTTATAAGAAGATATAATTCTATATACGCGCTTTAGAGATCGTTCCTCGCTTAAAGTTCGAAAACATATTAACTTAAACTTAATATAATAACGCTTAAAGTTTTTTATAGACATTAGATTTCCCTCAATACCCTAAATAATAAACAATACTATAGCGATTCCAATAGTTTACTAAAAATTCACTATTCTAATCTGTATTACCATTTAAAAGCCAGTAAAGCGTTAGCTTAAGCGTCATCTCCAGTATGAAAAATCAAAAAAACGAACTTTAAAGCAAAAAAAGGGCTTAAGACTAGTCGTAAATTATGTAAATTAATCTTCTTGTTTAAGTATTGTTTTAACGCCGCGGCATTCCTAATAATATTTTTAACGAGACGGGTTCTTGTATTCGTGTCAGCTTTAATGAATAAAAAACTATTTGAACTATAGTTTCAGGCGAGGTTATATTTCTATTATTAGTTCTTTTCTACCGGAGAAGCATACCTCCCACTAGTTGTCTCTAAGCGGAAATATTATACTAGAAAATTAGTTTAGTACAGAGAAAAGGATCTATATGAGTCTTATAATAGCTATATAATTAAATTTCTTATATTTCTATGGATTTAAATCTCCTCCTATAAAGCTACAGTATAAAAGAAAA
Source organism: Aspergillus sp. MEXU 27854 (assembly GCA_019721355.1). Classification (NCBI taxonomy): domain Eukaryota; kingdom Fungi; phylum Ascomycota; class Eurotiomycetes; order Eurotiales; family Aspergillaceae; genus Aspergillus; species Aspergillus sp. MEXU 27854. The sequence continues at coordinate 1,543,057 of JAGMTT010000002.1, forward strand.
AAAGGCTAATATTACTTTTTATAAAGGCTATTGATTCTACATAACCTAAGAATTCCCTATTTCTGTAAAAATCATAGTATTATTTTCTTTCTATTCCTGTATACTAGTTATTTTCTTTAACCACTTGAAGTAGGCGTATTTCACGCCTATAAATACTTATATACGGTAATAATAGTTAATATAATTTATACCGGCGCCAAAAAATTTATAAAAGTCTATTTCTTAATCGCGTTACCATAAAGACGTCAGACCTTTCCAACGCATACTATTAAATATAGATTTCGAGATACTAGAATTATATCTCTTAATCCTAATATGATAGTGGAGAATATACCGAAATATCCCACTAGGCCTAATAAAACTATAAACAATAGTGATTAGCCCTTTAGAAGTACGCCTAAAATATATAGCGTTTTCAAGTAGTAGCTTTTAATTTATAGTATCTTAATAAGCTTTACCACGAATTCTAGTATAATTCCAATTGATTTATGAAAGGCATTATTATATAGGTTTATCTCGGTAAGCTTTCGTGGCGAATTATTAAGAATCGTTAAATAGATATTTTGAAAGCAGTGAAATAAGGGTTCTAATTATTAGAACGCGGTGGAATCGTCTCTTCTATTAATTTTATTAAATTCTAGAGATTTTAGGTTTATACCGATTTGATTAAACTAATTTATCTAGGACTAAAGTAGAAGCGCGTTATAAATTCTAAAAATCGAGCGCTTGCGCGAGAAATTATTATAGAGAATTTTAGATTAAAGACTACTGAATAAGCTTTTATTTTAAATACTACCCACTATATAAGCTTAAGATGTCAATTTTCTATGAATATTAAGCTATTCGCTCAATTTTCATAACTAAGTGGCCGAGATGACCGGGTAGGCGGTCGGGTCGCCCGTAAACGTTAGTGGGGGCACCCCTATACCACCTGTAACATAGTGAAAGATATGCAGTGTGGTATTATCACTAAAGAGTAATTCTATGGAATGTTCTAATAATTAGCTAATTAATATTTATAAATTCACTTATCTGTTCAAATACTCTGGTCTATAAAATATTATCCATCTCCTAAAAAGATTTTGAGTAGAGTAGTTATTTTAGTAAGCCTTAGGTATAGTTATAAGAACTACTGCTACTTTATCAGACCTGAATTATATGAATCCTCCGTTATCTAGCTAAGGTATATAGACTATTCTATATTTATGATAACTTCATACTTTTTCATATCTAAGTGCTAGATATGATATGCGGAAAATTAATATTCTAGATTTTTGTCCTGTTTCTACCGGAGCTCTATTAAAATATCAGAAGTAAATATATTATGAGCAGAGAAATATATTTATAATTCCTAACTGTGCTCTATAATGAAATAGCGAGGTACGTTATTATAATTATAATCATATACTCCAGATCTCGTAATAGGGTATTTATCAACCAGTTCTGATTAGATTCATAGTAAAAACTCGTGTCTTATTCCTCATTAAGCTATATATACTTATGTAGGCTCTTATATGGAACTGAAATCTCGTTTAGGCTTAGTTTCATGACAATTTACTAGAAAGTCACAATTAGAACCTAAATATCTAAAGATACACTGTACTAAAAATTCTTATTTTCACGCGTGGCTCAGTCGGCTATATGGTAGGATATCTTAGATAAAATATCCATCTTATTCTTGAGTTTATAGTGAGACATACTTTTATTCTATTCTTACATATAGAGTATTTCACGGATAAAATGTTATTAAATAGGTTCAAGGTATGATAATCTACACCTCGGAGATCGATTTTAGAAAAGCTAGTTATTTAAAACGAATATATATCTATCCTAACGAACAAGGATATCGGGTTTTAAGGTAATATTAGATTTAGATTTTCATATATACTGTCAAGACACATATTCTTTTAAACGTCCTGAAACCTGGTAGTATTAATTTCTAAAATTCCCAAGGCATAGCTTAGCTGGTAGTAATTTTTAACATATAATTGTATACTGTATATACTTTAAGAAGTATAGATAGCTTACAAGACAGCCAACTGAAAAGCCTATAATAAATAGCATATCCAAGAAATCTAAATAAGAGCCTATTAAATAGTACTTTTTTAATCTAAATCTCTTTATTCCTCGCGTAAGTGCTCGCTTCTAAAGTTCGGTTATAATGTATAAATCTACGTAGAGTTTAGCTTAAACTTTATAATTTATACTATAATAATTCTTCTAGCAAGCTCTTATTATATAGAGGAACCAGTAATTAAATAAAGCATTTTAATTAATTCAACTATAGAATCATGTCCGCTTTATACTCGCTATATGTAGTAGAATGACATAGCCGTCTCTAGCAGACCTACACCCCTTTCGGGGTGTGGGGCTGCTTCACCTCGACGCAAAAACACTGCTTTTCTACTACGTATTCAAATACACATCATAAATCTATATATCTAAATGATATATATAAAAAGGTAAATATTTATATAGTAGAAGATGGAGAATCTATTATGAATATTGGCAATATTCCACCATAAAGACTATATTTTCAATAAGACATTTTGACAGGTATATAGAGATCCAGGTAGATTTTCTAAAGATCTTTATAGATTAGGTGTTTTGAATAATATATTATATTGTTAGGAGGGTGGCCTGACCCATCAGTGCGATACTATGTATAGTGGTCGTAGCGATAGAAGGAACCCATCGGTGTTTAATTTTACTTAGCCTTTTGATCTAGTGGAATCCTGCAGCCCTAGCTGCAGACCTGATATCGATAGAATATTATGCATCAAAAAAAATTTGAATTTAATTATATACTCATTTCTGCATATAAAATATACTACTATCACGAATAAATTTTATTATATCTTAGCAAGCTACTAACTAATGTATCTCTTTCTCTTTCATTAGAATGAAAGATATCATTCTATATTATATGGTTGTATATATTATATATATTATCAAGCATTCACTTCATTTCTAGTATTTTCGAAGATTATGAATATAGGATAGATATTTAAAATTCAAATTTCTCCCCATAGTTGAGTATAATAAGTGAAATATCCCTTTTGCCTAAAATCAGTGAAGCAGAGCAAATGATTATAAAAACACTAGTAATATCTTATCTCTGCAATTATCACGCCATGGATTATCGTTCATCAATAATTAGTTTAAGAACACTGTCATACTATTATTTAGAAGATATTCGTTGGATATCGGCTCTGTAGGGCTAAAAGGTAACAAATCTAACCTATACACTCGTATTACTTAGTAATAACCCTTCAATCATAAGTATATATATATATGTATATATATATTACCTACTCTTTTATAATAGGAAAAGATAGAAATCAGGTATTATATTATCTCTGTTGTCTGTTCCTAATCTTTCCGGACGTTTACTTGTTTTCAGCCATAACATAGATCTATCAGCTATTATAGAACCTATTAAAGTTTTTCAACAGCTAAACTCGACCATAACTAGTATAGAAGACTTAATTCGTGTTATTATCAACATAGTCTTACTATTTCACTACGGAGCGCCATATCTCCTGCTATTAATACCTGCCTGCGGGCCAAATGATAGAGCCTCTGCTAAGTAATTATATCTCCATATAAAAAATCATTAACTGAATTAGGATTTCTACCCCTAGTACATTCCCAAACATAATATTAGAATACTATAGGGGGGCTTGTACGCGCGGCCTAACTATAGAAAGCGTATCTTAAAACTGATTCACCAAATTCTCGCCTTAAAATCTCCCCATAAAAAAAGTTTATCAAAAATTTATAAATTCTTTTTCTATATTCTTATCTAATGCGATTCTAATGATAGTAAAAAGCTATAGGCGCGTTTCCTAATTGATTTACTTATAATAAGTACCTGATATCTTATTTATTCAAGAGCATAGGGTGTTTCAGTCGCCAAATTAGTTAATCAACTACCCAAGGGTTTTTAGTCGGATTTCCAAGTACCTTGTCTAGGCTAAATAAAATTACGCTAGCGTTTATATAACAATTTCTAATCCTTCTGTTATAAACTATGTCTACAAGTCTGTAGAAAGGCCTATATAAAATCAAATCTATTAATATAATTAACTCAAATTATTTTCTATCCTATTGAACTTTTGTAACCATTTTGTAAATGCGTAAAAAATAGCATATATCTTGTTAAAATCTATAGGAAAATGGAATATATAGATAGATATTATATGATTTTCGCTATAAAGTCAATTAAGGCGTAGGAGAGCTACTATAACCATTAAAAAAGGCGGTATATTCTAGTTGTATAACGAGAAATAATAATAATAGAGAGATTTTTACGCTAGCGAAGGCCTATCTTATAAATAATCTATTTATTAGTATTAATTCTAAATTATTATCGCGTAGGAGTGCGATATCTTGACACTAATTTCTTATATAACTTTTTTTAAAGATAATATTTGTAGGAAGCGCCTAACTAATAGAATTGATAAATTTATTAGAATAATCTATTCCTGATTACTTAGCTACAGAAAAGAAGTTTTTCTATGGTAATAAACTTTAGTGATTTTTTAAGTAATAGCTACTAGACCTATAGTAAGAATAATCCTATCAAAATTATAGATATTGTTCTATATAGTTCTATATTGTATTATAGTGTTTTATGCGTAGTTACATTATTTTTATAATCTTTAAATTTTTATATCGATGATTGCAGCGTTAAGTATAACGTATTTTGGATTTCTTATATTATCTAATGAATTTACAGGTTAATAGTATCAACAGACGTTATATCACGCGTAGTAAGAAGGATAGTTATTATTTTATATATATATATAATATTTGGGGAGGTGCCTATGTTAATTTAATAATAGAATTTATTATCTTCGTGATTTCTACTAAAAAATACGCTTCAATTTCCTTAACTTTTTAATATAATATCCCTATATATTGAATATCTTATATCCTACTACAACCAATTCTAGAGATATAGAAACTCATTTTCCTTTCGGCGAAATTAAGCTATGTTTAAAAAAAATGATAATTATGATTTATTATTATCCCGGTTAATAGGATATATATGAAGATTGTAATAGCAAAATTTTATGGGTTCTATTATAGTTATATGTTAGCTCATTGGTATACTAGATTTTCTATAATAGGTAGGCACTTTGGAACATCTAACATATAAAATATAGCAATGGTTAGCGCCAAAAATACTCCTAAGCCCAGCTAACCTTATAGTGAAAAAGGGCGCACGTGACGGCTCAGATAAGGAAGGAATGACGTGGCCCAGCAAGCAAAGCGCCCCGAAGGGATAGAATAATCGGAAAGATGAGATTAATTGACTGCACTACTGCACTGCTTCACCTAGCCATGACCAAGTAGTCAGGTAGGCTACTTGTGTGCATGGGTAATTGACTAGCTATGACTTTTCTTTCTACATTTATGGCGGAGGTGCAAGGTGGCGATAGAAATAGGGTGTTAGGGGCGCCCCATTTCAGTAGTATTTCTTGAGAATTATTTTCATTAAGTTGCAATATTCATGAAGCAAATCTATGTTTAATAGATGGTTTTTGGGATACAAAAAATATAGTACTGTGATTGGTTGAAATATAAGATACAAAGATATATATTGTTCAAAAATTGAATATTTTTCAAGATTTACACAATTATTTAAGATATAAGGTAATATCAATTAATTGTTAAATTCATTAGACTAAAAAACAATATCGCTATAAAATTGACGAATCTCATCTTTATTCTATTGATCATACTTTATGAACCACTCCTTTAAAAGTTCAATAGATCCCTTAGTTCATCATAAGCCTTTTCAAATCACAGTTTTTAGTTCCATATGCTGGTTATTTATATTTAAGTAGAATCAGTAGAGTAATTAGAATTTCTAGGCTTCAGAAATATTATAGTTAATCAGTATATAGAAAAACTATTATAGGTAGATAAGTTTGACGCTATAAAACCTACTATATAGAACTTTCTACGAAAAAAAGATATCTCTAGAATTATACGCCTATATAGATTATTTAATATATATAGTTCAATATATATTAATATATATCAACCTCTCATAATGAGGCGACATTCTATTTTTTCAACGTGAATTCAAGGTACTATTATATACTATAACTAATATAGTAGTATTTATCCTTTCCGCCGTCATATTTGAAATGAACCCCCCAGTCTTAATTTTTTCACCTATAATCTAAAGAAACAGGAATTTTACTAAGCTTTATCTAATTGTAATTTTATAAGACTACCAATAATTCTACTTAAGATAAGATTATTTAAAAACGCTTTTAAATAATATTGGTTTTCATCTAAGGATTTAGATATCCTTTTCATGGGGGAGATTATTATATATTTTAATAATAATTCGGCCAATTCCTCTAATAAAAACATTGATTCTATCGATAATTCCATTTCTAAATTTTTAATTATGGTACAGCGCTTTTATACGATAATTAAGTAATAATAAACTTGGGTTTCTAGGTCTATCGCGGAAAGATTTGAATAAGAAGTATAATATTTTCTTGGAATGTTATATATATTAGGTCATAGCAATTTTGGTATAACTTCACGAGCGCGGTTAGCAACCAACTTTTTTTTAGGATATTTAGCATAGCTATACGTTATTAAAGAACATCGAATTTAGGTTATATTCGGTTATTTTGGTCCCTTAAAACATTGTAGTAGAGAAAAGAACAATAAAAAATGATAAATTTCTGAATCTCTCGCGTGGTGGGAGAAGAGTAAAAAAATTTAAATTATCATATATCGGACATAATAGCTCGCTCCGTATGTTTTATAAGCTAAACTAAATTATATATGAAGTTCTTATTGAGATTATCTCCATATTTCTTAAAGAAAATTTATTAACCGACGCCCTCGTTCAGTAAGCATAGTTTGTTAAACTAATTTTGAGTTAGGTAGGTATAGCGGCTTCTATTATCTAATATGTAATATCTTAACTATTTCTAGACTAACTGCACTATATAAATAGGGATTCTAATAAAGGGATGTATGCCCAGTATTAGTAATAGAATTCCTAGTATCTACCTAAGGCTAATTAGCTAAAGTTTATTTAGGCCTTTCAAGGGTATATGTAAGATATAAAGCCGAGCTTCTTTATTCTATAGTCCTTTCTAGAACAAACTAGTTTAGCCATTTTTCCTTGGAGAATAAGTTTAAAATATAACTTTCCATTATATTCTTTTTCCTCATACGTATAGTAAGCATATTCTTCTTTCCCTTATTTACTATAAACCGGAAATAAAAATAGTAGCACTTCTATTAAATGAAGTCTAGCTCGGCAGTAGGAAAACCTTACGGCTAACTCCTAGTTAGCTTAATAAGTTCTCGATAGAATTTTTCCCAACAAGCTAACTCTTTAAGGCAGGTGAACTATCGCACAAGTAATTTTCCGAAGAAATTAGGATCTCGAGAATATTAATAGTAATCTTCTTTTAATTAGATCTTTAGAGGGATATTTAGGTGCGACTATAATAAAATAGAATAATTTTAATAGAATATATATACCTCAACCCCTTTATTTGCTGACTGCGATTGACTATATATAGACTGTAAATCTATATAATAGACTCGCGTCTCTTGAACATTTTAGTGCATATATGCATATTTATAATATACTATAGGAATTCCTGACAGTACAATGATATAAACGGTATAGGATCTGTAAATAATATGTAATAAATGGTAGTTGATAAAATATGTATATCCGTATCTTTAGAATCGCAAAACGTATGTTTTTCGATAAAAAATAATTATACAAGATTATATATAAAGTATCTATCTACGTTACTTTTTAAAAAACAAGCTATAGTACAGTCGAAAAGTAAGGTTATATAAGTATTAAAAATAGGGGGTTTAAATTTCTGCGCGAAAAGTGACTAAATAGTATATTGTCGTATAATAGTATAAATAATAAGAATTAAAATTGTTGAGCTATTTAATGTTTCTAGAAAAGCTTAAAGGTCGTAAGTCTGAACTACGCGACACGACCGTAATTCTTTATTTGAAATATTAATATAATAACGAAGACTTCTTTGCAAGGTTATGTAAATGATAATCAAAGAACGAATGATATATATTATAACCAAAGTAAGTTCTATAAGACAGGTTAGAAATTATGTTGAGTAACTATGCAAAATTCTAGTTTTACTTATCGTAACCCTATTATTCTAACACTATCTATAACTTCGTTAAAAATAAATACTAATTGTTAATTCATATAATTCTAGGTTCGACTATGGCTATAGTTTATTATTAAATTTCAGCAATATATTAGTATATAAAAGATGCTTATATTAAAGGTATCCCATCCCACATTCTGCGAGTAGGGCGGCGAACCGGTAGAGCATCATCTGAATAGGTCCCTAGTAGCTTCCCTCATTTGGGGGGCTAGGATTGGGCTATTATAGATTTATAGGTTCGAGCCCCGTTGCCAATAAAACTCTACCCTAGAGATACCTGGTACTTACGGAAGGACTATGTTTAGTTAATCTATTTAGGATTTGGATAGTGGTTTCTAACACTAAATGTCTACCGAAGGATAGGATATTATTTGACATATATCTTTAAGCGGAAATAAAATATAGTTTTCTAGCATTATACCTTGTATATATCTATAAAATAATAGAAAGATTTTATTTTTAACTTAGAAAATCATTGTATACTACAGAGAATTACTAGGAAATAACTATGCTATTAGAAAAGAACTATTAGATCTTAGACACTACAGAGGGCCTGAGATTGAGTTTAGGAACTATTATAGAATAATTAGTAGTCTAATTATAGGTTTTACAACCTTTCATCTCTCATTATATATCGTCGTTCCTTTATATCTAGGCGCTGGAGTTAGGAAGCCTTTCAGTATTAGGCTGAATGTACTAATGTATATAGCTGCTGCGTCTAGGAGGCGTCCTGGATAGGTAGCTGTCTCTAGTAAGCAGCCTTACAGCCCTTTCCGGGCTGTCCCCGGGGCTACTTCACTTTAACAATAAAAAGTGGCTATTTCACAAATTTTATAACCACAACTTCGAAATTTATTTAAAGAAATGTATGTATATAAATTTATATATACATGTTAAAAGCTATTTATCGAATTAAAGTGCTTCTTGTTTAAAAAAAGTTTAATGTATCCTTAAGAGAAGACTATATTCATTATTATTATTTAACTTTAGTAATTTCTCGAAATATATAATTACTTTTTAAAAAATTACATCTCATAGTCATTGAAAAATCTATAAAAGACTCATTATAAACACATATTTCGATTTTCTATTTACATATATAAATATAGTAGTAATAGATGTCTCTAACCACCTATATACGCAATTTATCTTACTATTGTGGATATTTAATACTTTTCTATAATAAAATAATATTCTTAATATAGTACCATATCTTTCTATCTTTATAGTATTAATCTATCATATGTAGATTATAATAGCTAAAATAGCTACTTTATATCGTTGAGTTGAAGCAGACCTACATCCCGAAAAGGGTGTACTACAGGTCTGTACTAGAGACGGCTATAAGATTTATTAATTAATTATCCCATGTTCTTTCTTAGGCTTTTTTTATAGTGCATGATGTAAGCACTTTATAGAATTATTGATAAATCATGTACTTAAAAATTTAGGTTTTACTAGGAACTTTGTGTGATGTGTCAGCGTATAATATTATTTATATATAGTTCTGTATATTTTCTCTATTCTTAAGCAAATTTAAAACCCGATCTTATAGATATTTGACCTTATTTTCAACGTATGCATAGGTAACTGTAGAGGTTATATAGTAGGTTGAAAGACTTAGAATACTCCAGCGTCAATACGATGCGTCAAAAAATGATCTGCTTTAAGTTTAATATAATTTGTTGAAATAAAATATGAAACTAAAATCAGTAGAAATCGTTAGCTAAATAAAAAACTTTATATTTAATAGAGTATAGCTAGCTATTCGCCTAGCTTTAGAAAGCGGGCAATCATCGACCGCGCTCGCAAAGTAATATATATATATAATACAAGTTGTAATTTTTTTTATTATTTTAGGAAACGCTTCGTATAAAGAAGTAACAATCTACGATTAGATCTTGATCTTGTAGTAGAAGACCCGAGCAGCTCGGCCCTTAAGCTAATAGATAGATTTATAATTTTTATCTATTAAAACCTTAATGATGGACTCCTGGTTACTAGCATATCTAGAATATCTTTGAATCAATGATTAGACGCGGTTTACACAAATATAAGACTAAATAATTTTGGTATTATACGGGAACACTTTAGATTAACCCCTTAATAGCGTGATTTCCTCGGTCAGAAAAAATGCCCCTTTTACCGGATGTTCTAAAGCTAATAATAATTTAATTTAATTTTAAATTCTTGAATAAAGCCTACCTGCGCAGTACTAAAATAAAAAAATAGGGTGCTATATGATATGGTAGTCTTATAGGTTGACTATTATAAAGTGGGGTAGATACGGGTTCAAAGACGGATGTTCGATATAGTGTTATATTAATTATTAGGAGGTCTACCAATCTACTAACTTTAAGAGTAAATGTTTTAAGAGATATAGCGTTTATATATGTCTTTCAAGCCGCGAGAGAATAGCTCTATATTTATAATATTTGTTTCACTGGTTAAAACTTCGCATCTGTTCGATCCAAAACTAGCATCTTGAAATTGTCTTGAGACGTTTTTGGAGCTTTGTCTATTTTTTTCTATTAGGTAGATCTCGCGTCGATTAGACTACTCTTAAATATATAGTTAAAAATTTTTTAAAAATAATGACAGGCTATATCTAATTTCAATCGATTCTATACCGCGCCGAGTAAATTCGGTATACACTAATCGCGGTAGTCTATTAAATATTAGTATAAATTAACGATTGTGACAGATTCATATCTATAGTCCTATACGAGTTTATAAAAAGTATTCGTTTTCTCGAAAAAAACTAGAATGTAATAAGACTTTGACTCACTGCGTAGTGGTATTAAGGAACTAATGGAACGAAATATTATAGAGAGAAAAGAGAGTATAAAAGCTAAAGTATATGTAAGATAAGTGAGCTGATTCTTTATATTATGAAGATCCTATTGAGACAGAGAATACTAGACATACCCATTATATAGAATTTAAAATAATAGTAATAGGGTAATCGGATTTTTTAGATTTTAAGTATCTATTATGTATGTATAGTATATTAATTATCAAAACAGCAACCCATTATAAATGATAGAAAGGAAATCTATAGTCTAAATTACTACCCCGGAAATATATAATGTTCGACATGTAATTCGTTTTCTTTACCTAAATAAGACGATTTCCTATGAATAAATTCTGAGAACTTAGAAAATTAGTTACGGAGGATATTATTACCGGAGACTTAAAATAATGTTCTTGACTTAATTGCTTTACTTATACTAACGGCGTTTTGGCTTCTTCAATTAGTGAGGGCCTTGATTTAGTGGAACCTAATTAAAGATTATAACTATTTTGGGTTCTAAGAATTTAACTTATTTACTAATATTTAGAATTATACCCTTGATAACATATAAGGTACCTAGGTATAAATAGGAAAGCTTTAAATGGTTCTTAATATTAGAAACTATCTTCGAAAATTTTTAGATCTACTTTGTCTTAAGATCTTACATGCATAGTTAAGATTTTTATTTTATATTTATTTTTAAATATATCTTACTAATTACTTATACCATACTAATAATGTGTTAGGTGCGGCAGCCTACCTACTAGTGTGATACTATATATAGCAGTCCTTGGGACTAGACTCTATCGGGATTTAATATTAGCAGCCTTTTGGTCTAGTGGAAACCTGCTACCATATGGTAGGCCTAACAATATTGTAGTGAGATATAGATAAGTTATATATTATCTAAATTAATAGTAACCCGTCTCTAGTATGTAGGCTTATTTTACCTCCGGAAGTCAGTTCTATATTTTAACGACAGTTCATACCTTAAAGGATAAATTTGAAGTATTTTAACGTATCTTTACTACTGAACCGAATATTTTCAGTCGAGAGTCGTTATCCCTAAGGCCTATAAAGCAGTAGTACTACATTTATCTATATTTAAATAGAATACCGATGTTGTATTATCTTAATATTCCTTCCTTGCTGATAGCGGTAGGTACACTTATGGAGGTAAATGATCAGGAGTAAACTATTACTAAGTCCTCCAATATAAAGCTCTTATATATGCTTTAGCAGGATTCCTTTTAGTTGATATATACTAAAGTAATTTTGCTCTCGACAAACTGGAATCTATAACGGATGGAGGACTTGTTGCGTATACTGTGTTAAAAATAAGTTTTACTAAGTGCTCTCTAGAGGACATTGAGTTAGTAGACTAGATAAAGGTTGGCAAAAGAAGGACTTTGTCTCTAATATTAGTATAATATTTTCACGTGCTATATTACTGGCTTTATCTCGAAAAATTAATAATTTGAATAGAATTGGTTATTGATGAGAATAAATCTGAAGAATTATTACAACTAAATTTTAATCCGTTGAAAAAAATCTATTGAAATTAAAGAATATCAATGATTGGACATATGGCTATGAATACTGTCATCTGGCTCATTTTTTAGAGGTATACTACAGTATACATCTAAAGGAATAGTATAATAGGCGACTACGACATAGTGTTTTCGTCAGTTATATATTACTAACTCAATGATATTCATCTGAAATCGGCATTTTAATTTTATATTATATATTCTATAGAAATGGCCATCATCTCCGCCTTTAAGAATTATGGGTTCCATTCAATATATATCTTTTCATAATTCTATAAGCTATCCTAGGAATATATTATCCCCCACTAATCCTACTATCTGAAACTAAAGTTTACTTCGATAATAAAATAGAAAATAAAAATTTCTTCCCACGAGAATTCTACTGTAATACCGTGCACTAGGGTATAGAACAGCTAGCTATAGTAATGTCTTCCATTATTTAATTCCAGTGAAATAATAGGGTCTTTGTTTACGATAGACTATCCTTTAAAACCCAAAATACAAATACCCTACTAGCACTATCTGATTATCTATTTCTATATATTATACGAGAACAATCCGTATCTATTTTATACATCTTCATGTAGACTATCAACATAGATCCATTTATATCTATAGATATTTAGCTTGTGATTTATCCCCCGATATACTTCTTGTATAATTCAAGCTGTTATCGTTGGGAAATATAATACTTTCTTAGGTATACTTCAGTAACTCACAATTTAGGTATAGTAAATTCAGGATAAGATCAAATACCAAATAAGATAGAAAATATAAATGGACTAAAATTTATATGAATTTCTAAGGCGATCGGATCTCGCGTAACCTAGATAATTATATCTTGATAAATTTTCAGCTGATTGTTCAAACCTACGATTACCTAAAATATATCCCCTATAATAATATCCGTACGAACACTGGGTCTTACATATATTTAATAATACGATTTCTCGAGTAATTAAAAAGCTATAGATATTAGCGGGTAAAAGACACTCGTAATTAAAGTAAATATAGTTGAAAACATGTTTGACTCGCTTTTGTACGTAAAGAATAAGATTCTTAGAAATTATAGTCTTAAATATTGTATTAAACCCGACAGCGGAAACAAGGATGTTAATATTTCCGCCTTAATTAATATGATGATAGAAGAAAGCATATGTATAGCTTTTCCAATATTTAACCTTCTTCTATAATGGTTTAAGTAGTGATTTAAGACGACATTTATTTAAATATTAGTTAAATCACTCAAGGTAACGAATCTACACTTAATAACTGGTTATATTTTGAGATTTTAAAGGCAAAATCCAATCTGTATAATTTGAAAAACTTAATATAATACATAATATAACGAATGCCCTTATTCGCTCAGCCAGAGAAGTAAATAAGCTTGCAGAACGAGTGTAGGGGGGATTAGGATGGGATTATAATAACGTCTTAGTAGACTCTATATCTAGGCGAGTTTAGGTAATTCTCAAAGTTAATGGCTACTTTACTAATGATTAAAGCTTTAAAAAAAATTAGTAGTTATCGATTTTCCAGATTATTTCTGTAGAATACTATATTTCTATGTGACTTTATAGGCGTTGTGGTATACTATAGCAGGGCTAGATGCCTGGAACATATATTTCCCTGTGATACCGGGGAGAAGGGCGGATGTCACGAGAATCTTTGACTTGGTTCTATACTACGCATTTGTTTAAATATAGTAACGAAATCAGTAAATGAATTGCTCTGTTGTTTCTATCCAATTGTACGACATTAAAAATAAAAAGTTTCAGTTAATTTTTGGACACTGAATAGATTTAAAAAGAAATTATCTCTATAATCATGTTAATCCATCCCAAAGTTGCGATTTATATTTAGGTACCAGGTACACATTAATACTACATTGATAGAGATCCTGTAAACATGACCATTAAATAGTATATAAATCACCCGCTTTCAGTGAATGATACAAGACTTTATTTTAATCTCTAGAAATAAAAACTTACGATCCATTAAAATAATTTAGATAATCGCCTTTTTATTTGGAAATTTCTTTAGGTATATAGTAAACTCAAGTATACCGAATTTTTGAGACTTCGTGTACTTTAGATCATGGAATAATCCATTTTCGATAAAGCGTATATTGTTCTTTTAATAAAAGAAGACTGGATTCGCTTTTATGTTGCCTATTGGTCTTTATAGCCTATAGCGATGTTCGAGATATGATTTATACGGAATTATCGAGAGAAGGGTAAAAAGCATTACCGCTTAGACTGTTTTTCATAGAATGATACAAAGATAAATCTAATCTTTCTTAATATAAATGTCCTACTTTACTCAGTTGCTTTGTTATTATAGTTATATATATGTCATATCAGTAGCAAGATTATAGTGAGCATTGCATCAGAATATCCACTTTAGAAATCAAGCTAAGGATATTTGAACATATTATTATTATAAGGTTTTCTAAAATATATAACTAGATAGAGTTGATTAGAGTCCCGTGTCTTAAAAATTTAAGAAACTGAAGTAAAATCTAATTTGTATTCTTTCATATCATTTTCCTTACTATATTTATAACAATTGTAGATTTAGTCAAGTATATGGTATCTCTAATAAGCATCCTAGAGAACCTTAAATCAACTGTATAGCTTAGCGTAATATTTCTTTTAGGTGATAATATAGGAATAGACCTTAACCTTTATCGTCCTGAGGTATAAATTATATAAATATATTCTATACCTCCACACAATGAATTGGAGTCCAGTTCAATATGACCAGGCAAATAATAAATCAAATCTTTATTGGAGATTCTTATGATTCTGTCATTACATGAACATAATTCAACTAGGAATTCGGAAAATTTAACGAATACTTTCTATTGAGGCTGACAAATATATATATGTATATATACTATAGAAATAGATTACAGAACTCTTAAACGTGAAAAGCCATGTAGTATTTAATACTAATATTTAGTCCACTATTGAACTGCGACGCTTGAATTAAAAAATCCATGGTATCCTTTTATTATCCTATTAAAAGACATTGCCTATTTATATACTAGTTTGGTTATCGATGTGTTCTTGAGCTAGAGGAATTATAGATTTGTGATTTACCTATTAATAGTATCATTAACAAAACTCGAAACTAATAGTATTTACCCTATGTTTTATAGTATAATCTTTGTTCTATTAGTGTGATTGATTATTTCACTATAAACGTGTATAAATACCAAAATCGCTACTATTTATGTTCGTTTATTGTTATGTAATAGGTATCTTTTGCGACCGGAATATCTCAACCATGTTTTATATATATATATGGTGCCTTACATCAGAGATTTAGACTTTGTATAGACAGAAAAAAGTTTAATCCTTATACTTTAATAAATTATCTAGTGGGGATGCTTAATACATAGACCACCCTTAATATATAGTGTAATTTATAATACTTGCGCGATTGTTTGGGGTATCTATTTGAGATTTAGTGTTTTACCTTAATATAGCCATGTTATATCTCTATATCATATCTCTTTTAACATTCGTTTAGAATGGCTGATATATTCCAGCTGCAAAGGAGCCATTTAGTATGGGAATACAAGGGCACGGCTCGGTGGTAGGCGCGGTTCGGTGGTTGCAAACGTTAAGATGTTGGGATTATGTAATATGATATACCGCAACTAGGAAGTTACTTCATAATAATTCATAGAATATATAAAACCATACTATAAATCTTATGTATAATTTTATGGTAATTCTATACCCATCCCAAAAAACTTTTAACTATAAAGTACTACTATCATCACCCTTTTATACTTCGTAAGGATACGACTATATAATATTTAGAAAATAATACTAACATACAGTGAATATAAGATTAAGCTAGATATTATATTTCTAGCCGCAACCTTAAAAGCATGCCTAATTCGATAGAATAACTTATATTATGAAAAAGATATTGTAAATATTAATACTACCTCTTGCTTATTTTAGGGATACTGCTAAATAGTCTACTCAACTATAAACTATGACATTAAGTGATAGACTTCGATTCATTGTTCCATAATTGTACCCTGGAATGAACGATATTCTAAAGAGGCTAGCTATTAAGTCTAACCTGATCTCCTTTTTTTTATATATAAATTCTTCTAGGAACCTACTAGACCTAAATTTGAATACTTGTCCGATCTACTGGATTAATTAAGAAAAGGTAAAGAAGGTTTATTATACACCGTGGATGCTTAAATTTAGACACTGTAGTTTCAAATGAGAGCTACGTATATATTGACATTAACAATGCTTTCACTAGTAACTAATCTAAGATATTATCTATGTATTACGATATAGGCTATAATATAAAATAAACGATATTATCTTTGATATTAGATTATCTATTATAGACATTAACATATTTATTGTTTCTATTTTGAAATAATTAAATTTACCCTTACATACGCTCTGCCAGAACACAATTATATCTGTTGAAAGAAGAGCGGGCTATAGTTTTATATAGAATATAAAATTTTGAATAGGTCTCTGTTCGAGAATAATCTATTATTATAAAGTTTTTTTTTATTCTTAACCAACCGTTTCGTATAATATGTTTGAAAACTCATTAAGTCGTATTAAAGATATGTTGTCTGAATTGGAGATCGAAAAGGGATAAGTAGAAAATAATGGCTAAAATTTATTGTAGCTTTCCAAGGAATATGATAAATTGAATACTACTATATTATATTTTGCCTTGTCTTTTCCGAGTTCTGTAAATTCTTTGTTCTAATACGGCGTACCCTAACAAAGTCTGGGTTTCTATCTAGTGGTAACTCTCAAATTCTTTAGACTAAACTAAAATAATTAATGTAAGGCATTTCATATTAATCTGAAAAATAAAATTATATTATTGATCCAATTATCTCTACCAGGTTAAATAGTAATCTATCGTATTATTTATATATACATCGTGTACTGCTAAAGAGGTGTTCTAATATATTTTGAATATCTACTGTTCTTTATTGCTTATTAATATATCGTGCCTTCTATTGGATCTAAATTAGTTTTAATATTTAGGACAGTAAAAAATGCAGAAACTAAAATAGATTTATCTATTTATGGTGGGAAAGGTTAATTATCAACTTTTGAATTGATAAACCATTAATATGTTAGGCTACATATGATAAACATCTTGTTCTAACCTAATGATGGAAGCTTGCTAATTCAGAATTTTCTATTTATCAGGCTCTTTAGTACTATAATAAATGAACTAAGGTCTAACTATTAAGTTCCTAGTACTGTCTATGAATGGAGGATATACCTTGAGAATTTTAATATACTACTAAGGTTTAGTATTAGTCGATAAGACTAATAAATTTGAGAAGAAGTCAATAATCTCTTCTTTAGTAGTTTTCGCCTACGAGAGACAAGCAAAAGACTATCATATTATTAATGTTACTTCTACCGTCTAATTGTATGACTAAGCCTCAACTTGTTTCAATATATAATAGAGATTTTGACTCCGAAAATAACTCAATATCTCTAGAAATAAAGGCGACGTTAGTTCACGATAAGCTTACCTTCATAATAAAAATATATTTAAATCTTATGACTATTATTTAATTATATTAGGCGCGCTAGGCTGATCTCTTAATCTGATTGCAAGATATAGAGGAGACCTCTAAATTATTTTTTATTATAAGTGCCTGATAGATCGCTTTATTAAAACTTAAAAAAAGTAGTTACTAATACTGAGTAGACGGTAAGCCTATAAACTTAATTTGTCTAGGACCTCGAGACTCTTTACGCGAATTAACCTTAGAAGGGTTAGAAAGTAACTATTTAACTAGCCTAAATTTAATATATAAAGGAGGGGTTAGTAACGCCACTTGAATAATATAAGGGCTAAATTTCATCGCCTACTAAAGTTTTGATCTAATATCAATACGGTTAACATAAATCCCTAAATAAATTTCTGTTATATTAAATTTCTTATCTAGACGAAGGTAGCTGTAGCTTTCATAAAGATTATTGTAAATTTTGAACAGACAACTCGCGGTAGAGACGAGGAAGATTAAAAAATAATATTAGGACATATTAAATGAGGTTAGGTAGGAAGATTAAAATAAATATATACATAATTATTCGCTGGCCTCTTAAAGGGTAGATCAATTATAGAAGTTTTAGTGTAGCTATAGATTAATAATATAACTATAGTTTCTCAGTAATTAACTATAGTATCAAGAATCCTAATATTACCTCTTCTTAAAGATAGCCTTATAGCCTACGATATAATATAATATTATATCAAATGAGAATTAGCAGTTATAATGCGAAAGATAGCGATGGAAAATATATAATTAATAATATGATTAATAACCGTGTAGTATGGCGGTTATTATAGCCTAAGTTATATTACTTATGTATGGTAATTATATTATAATAATAAGTCATTATAGTATATATAGATTACAGTTATCGTATTGAATATATCTATCGTTGTTGAATAACTAGAGGCCTTGATTAGTTATTACCCGCTATTTGTAGTGTTTGCTTATCCAATAAACCGAGGCTTACCTAAATACCGATATTGATTACGGAGTATTTCAATTACCTAGATTTCTAATCTTAAATTACATTCTTATTTTTATATATTTCTTGTATATTTTGTAATGATTAAACCCCCTATTTAGATACTAGGATAAACGCCCTTAGCTCCTTAATAAAATAACTAGAGTAGTATATTCCTAAACCTCTAAATATAAATAGAAGGCCTATTTCTACCGGTTTTCTTAATTAAATTAATCAATTAGTTCTATATATCTATCTTATATAGTTCATTTATTTATTCTATTCTTCCTATTTTAACCAATTTTCTTAATTATCTTATCTTTATGTATTTATAAAGCCCCTTTATTTGATAAGCCCTACCTGTCCTATTTAATCTCTTTAATGTTAGGTGCGGTGGCCTTCCTACCAGTGCGATACTATATATAGCAGTCCTAGGGATTGAACCCCATCGGGGCTCGACGTAGTAGCCTTTTGGTCTAGTGGGATCCTGCCGCCCTAGGGGCAGGCCTAAATTTATCCTATTTAATATATTTGTTTATTTAATTTATTGTTCTTTCTAAATTTACCTCCCTTCTTAAGCACCCTATCTGGTTTTTAATTAATCTCCCTCTTAATCTAACTAATCTATTCCTATTGCGCTTACTTTATTCTATTCATACTGTGTAGTTGCCTAAACCTTAATTACCTAACTAAATCTCTTAAATCATGAATCGGAACCTAGTTTCAGGCCCTTCCAATTTTAACTAATTAGTTCGGTTTAATTCCTAACCCAACCTTTCTTATTTAGAAAAAGATTAACCTAACCACCGCTTCCTCTTAGGTAACATAGATAGTAATTTAATTTTGATTTAATTAAATTTAATATATAATTAGATCTAATAATTTAAATAAATTAAATTCCTTATTAAATCCCGTAGAATCTAGAAATATATTAATCTAGAGAATTGTACTAGGCCTAATCCGATATTGTAATCTATTATTTATTAATTGAATGCTATTACTAACGGCACTATCACAGCCTAAAACTTTAAATTATCAGATTTATCGAGATCTCCTACGCAAATATAATCTTTAACAATATAAATTTAATACGGAATTATATAGATTAATACAATTTTTTTCTATAATATTGTGATATTAATATATAAGTGGATTCGCAGCCCAGCGAATAATCTTAAGCTATTTCTAAGGAGAGTACCTGTGTTCTAAACTATATTTAGAAGATATGTAAGAGTTATCTATTTTTTTTTTAAAGTACGGGCTAGGGGTAGCCCTTATTTTTTATAAGAATGAGATACATTTTTAATTATCCTGGGATTTTTTGAATATATATAATAAATTATTCGAAATCTATTACAATAACTTTTTAATAGTATTAAAAAATGGTAATAATAATTCGCCTTTTATAAATTGTTTTTTATTTTTATAAATAAGGGCCTAGCCCTATTATTTAATTTTTAATTATTTTGAAAATTATATCTTTTTTAAAAATGATATTTTTGTGCGACCTCCCTAAATCTATAATATAAGAATTGAAAATAAGAGAAAAATAACTCCGTCCTATATATATTATCAAGAAAAGCGGTAGATTTATAAGATTATTAATGAATTTGTTTTAATTATCAACCAGTAGTTATACCTCGGAGGATAATGGATTAGATATGAAATAAAATATTTATTAAATATACCGAATTTATTCCATATATATTAGAGGTGGTGAGCTAACGTGTTAGGGGGATCAGATAGTAGGAAGAAGAGGTAATATATGAGGAATAGCTGCGGTAAGGTAATCAAGTGGTAGATACACACTCTGTTCGCTAGTCTCCTGAATGGGAGGCCAGCGGTAGAGGTTTTTACGTGGCGGGTATCCACGTGACTTGGCTGCGGTGCCTGGGTCCTAACATTACCGCTGCTACCGTCGCCGCTATATACGGTTAATATAATTATCCCTATAGTCGCGTTATCCGCGCTACGGACGGTTTATCTATTTTATTATTTAAGATTTAGGATAGGAGAGTATCTTCTAATATTTATAATATTTAAAGCACTTCCTCGCTACTGTGACGGCATTGTCTGTTATGGGTTCTACAGGCCTAGTACGGACTATAGGTCCTATAGGGTCTGTACGAACTATAGATTGGAGCTCGGCAGGGCCTCGCATATAGGGGTCCCGAGGAAGGCTTCCTCGCGAACCCCCAGCCCTAGAGACCGCAAGTTACTCTGCCGCTGTACACCGCCCTGCTTCCCCCTATTTGTTGACATCATCTCTACTCGACTTCCTGTTCTTTAGCTATTCCTTCTTGTTCATACGGCACGCTTAGATAGGAAGATCCATCTCTGTTCGTCCCATAACATTGTCACATGGTACTGCAGACATGGTCTTATGGACAGCCGTATGGCTCACCGACGTATTGACCGCAACTCCTCTTTGGCTTCCTTTCTTCTTCACGTTTGATATTCTCGTTGAGAGCTACCTAGTGCGTACAATGAAAGAGAAGAGATTGAACCACTAGACCGAGCCATGACAGCTACTAATACCGTTTTTTTTGTGCCGCCGCCTTTCTAGCTGTTAAATATATATATATATATTATATTAGGAAATTCGCTATATCTATTTCCTCGTAAATCTATTCTACCCTATTCCTTACGGTAATTTTTACTAACGCTTTACAATAAATAGCTGGTAAATATATTAGCTTAGCGGTGGTGGCCTACGCGGCCTACCGCCGTTTTTAAAGGATTTCTAAGTTATAATAGCCGTAGCTACACCGGGAGCTTTCCTAGGCGGGTATTATTTTGAATAAGATATATTATAAGCTATGTATTTCTACCCCGGGTAGTAGATATAGTAATAATTATAAATCTTTTAGATTTAGCTATTATAACCGCTCGCCCCCGTCCCCGGGCCTCTTTATTTTCTGTAAGCTGGTGGGTGCGGTATTAGATATTTTAATATTTCTAATATATTAGATTTTAAATATCTAGCTAGGAATTAGTATAGGTTAGGTCGGTAAGTTTTTTATTTCTATATATAATTTAATAGCGTTTAGAAACCGCGGATAGATAGGTAGGTGCGGTTTTCATTAATTAATTATTTAAGAAGTTACTACTTCTTTGTAAATTTTATAGTTTTCGGGTATTTCCATAGATAATATCTTAATTTTAGCGGTTTCTTTTAATGATAGGTATTTAAAATTATTCATATCCGGTATTTTCTTTATATGGAAACTACTTATAAAACGCTTTCATTTTTTCTTAATTTATAGTGTGCTTCTAAGAGTCCTTATTGAATAAATATTCCAATTATTTATTTAAGTGTTTAGTCCTACCGCTACTTTTATTCTATTTTTTATTGATAATACGGTTTATGACCCACCTCTCCTCCTTATTTATAGGAATAAGAGGTAGTATAATTACCGTATCTTCCCTCTAATAATATAGTTTAAGTAAAGATATATAAAAAGAGGGTATAATCTATAGTGGTAAGATAGAAATTATAGTTTATAGGATTAGAAGCCCTAGGTATTAATAATAAGAAATAGTTCTAGATAATAATAGTTTGATTTAAAATTTAATTATATAGTAGAGATGTTTTTCGCTTTTAATAATATTATTTATCTAATTTTAAAGTGAGTTTCCTTATATTTTAAAAATATTATATTAGAAATTTATCGCCTCTAATTTTTATAGTATATTTTTTATAGAATATCTAGGCTTTCAAAAGGCTTAGATATACTTTTCGGCTTTTGAAACAATGTCTTTAAAGGGTTTTAATTTGAAATTTATCTATAAATTAGGTAGAAGTTCTATTAGAGCTTTTATCAGAGTTTTTTATTGCGGAATATACTATAATATTATATATAAATTATATTAAAGGTAGTAGACCTCGCCATGACCCGCGGGTCTACCCAAACGGGGTACCCATTACCCGTTTCTTGGCGGGTAATGGGTAGGGTTTGCCTACCCGCGTGTGGGTAGTGGGTAGCTGGGTAATACCCGTGGGTAGTTTTTGGGTACCCGCGGGTAGTCAAATAATATAAATAGGTGGAAACCCGTGACTTGCATATTTTATGCATATTCGAGCTGTAATTTTAAGTATTTCATATATAACTACTAGTCAAGATTTAAGATTTCTCGGTACTAAATGAGTTAA
The DNA here is from genome assembly GCA_019721355.1 of Aspergillus sp. MEXU 27854. Lineage (NCBI taxonomy): Eukaryota > Fungi > Ascomycota > Eurotiomycetes > Eurotiales > Aspergillaceae > Aspergillus > Aspergillus sp. MEXU 27854. The sequence goes on from JAGMTT010000002.1 coordinate 1,566,306, forward strand.
AATAGGATAAATTCTATTCTATAGCTAATACTCAATAAACTGATTATTATCCCGTCTTCGCTTCTGATTTCTAACCGAAATCCGCTGTTAAGTCTCTGGGAGGGGATTTATAAGTTTATCGTCGGATAATGAAGTTTTATAAGAAGGGCCCTAGATAGTATTCTATTCTTATATAGCCTCTGTGTCCTCCTCTTCGTCGTCACTAATAGGATTAATATCCTGTAGTAACTGAGGATTTTTCTCTTCTCTCTTTACCTCGATTTCTCCGCTTATAAGGTACTCCTTAAGAGTAAGATTTTCATCTTTGACCTCGAATTATATTATGAACCTATACATCATGAGCTCTTGGATCGTTTCGGACCTTAGTGAGCCTCGACGGTAGTGATAGACATCCTGAGCAGAGTTAAAGAGACGTTTAACGCCTACACCTATAGTAGGAATTATGAGAACATCGCGTGCGAGGCTTACGAGTGCAGGAAATTCATATTAATAGTCTTTTTAGAACGCCCGAATGGTTACTCCGCTAATAGTACCTAAATATTTATTAATAAAGCATATAAATGGCTAGGGTAATACTAACTAGAGTTAAGATACCTTATAAGCTCGTCCCGCTCGGCTAGGCTTACTTGCTAAGATTCAGACTCTCTAAGCATCCGCTTAAAATTAAACTCTGAGGTCTACGTCGTAGATATATAAGCCTCTAATAATATCTAGTTCTGTAATAGACGCTGCTTATAAGGCTCGAAATAATCTATAAAGCTCTAGCGATATCGATCACGCCACTTATCGTCCTAATCTTTCCCTGAAAAGAACTGGAGCTTGTTTTACGGCGCAAGCATTATTCCAATAGTAAAGAGGTCGCTAGGAATGTCATCTATCTTACTATAATATTAGGAAAGCTTTATTTTCGCTGCATGAAGCGCGCTTAGCATCACCTTTTTCTAAGCCACCTTTTTGTGTCTAAGCTGATTGATAGACCTTTCAAGGTGGCTAAAAAGCTTATTATAGATACTAAAGATAAAATATACTATAACATCCTTTGTCTTTGAAAGCGCATTCGTGAATTGGAAGAAAGGTTAGGTGATATAAAGGAGGTAGTCGATCTGACGCCATTGCTCTTAATCAAGCTTTAAATGCGAATATCCATATTTAGTGCAAAACTTATCGAATATAGACTGTAGGCATTTCGCACGTCGGAGCATAAGAAAGGTCGAGTTCCAGCGTATCCTAACATCTTAAATTAGCACAAAGGGTGCTGATGTAGTTTAAAGCTTATAGAATAGCTCTAGGCGTTGAGGGCTCGCGTTGATGAAAATAGCTAAGCCCCGTATTTATATATAATTAAATAAGTGAATAGGCCCTTATTATATTAAAGCTATAGACTGACCTTGTTAAGTGTATTAACGATCTCTCGTTTTTACTGTCTTGAGCGGATTAATTAATCTTATATTTCAGACCACTGTATTTTAGCTGTATCATTCTTCGGATTTACTTTTATTTGCCCGAGAAGCTGCTTAAGACTGAGTTAAATAATATAGGCGAGGCAGGGAATTTTAATGATCGTAGTACGATCGCCGATTTCAAGAGACTGGATAGAATCCTAGATACTCGATAATATAGTACTATTATTTAATGCATTGTCGGTGGTAATTGCAAGCACTTTATCTGTGATCTAATGTTTCTGAAGTAGTTTAAGAAGAACGGCGCTAAGATTAACCCCTGAGTGTGTCTTATATAGCGGTTCAAAACCAAGAAGTATTTCCCGGTAGTTCCAGCCCTCGTCGAGGAAGTAGCTAGTAACTGCTATAAACGCCTGCTGGAAGGGAGACGTCCAGCAGTCTAGGGCCACTGATAGTTTTCTATTCTTTGGTAGCTTCTGGAGAATACTATCCTGATGTTCGGTGATAGTGCCTTAAAGTCGACGTTAAATTATCCTTATAGATGGGATTTATGGATGCCCTGGGGCACGAGAGGCCATATAAATTAAATAATAAAAGTCGGGGTGTTCGAGAATTTAGAATGGTAGCCGAGAATTAGCAATAAAACGGAGCAAACTTACTTCCCAGGCCTCTTAAGTGAAACTAGGGCTATCTAAAGGAGGTGTGGCCTAGTAGAAAGAAAGGTATTAGTTAAATAATTTTTTATAATATAGGAGAATACTACTTCTTAGAGAAATTACCTAATATTAGACCTATTTTGGCTACGACACCCAATCCCTTTCAAATGCTTAATTATTGCTATAATACTATTTCCATACTGCTATGGGTGATCAAGCACTTTCTTACATCGTTTATATATGATCTTTAGCGCTCTATCGTTAGCTTTAGCCACTTAGTTAAAGTACTTCCAAACGTCAGACTACTACCGAGCATCCTAATATATCTATTTCTTTTATCTGAAGTTAGTCTAGAGCTACCAGCTCATAAAATCGTTCTTTATTATATTAGAGTAAATAAGGTACGCTGAAATTCGGTCAGGGCAGACACGTTCGAGGGAGGGAGGTATGGGGGCGGGAATAGGTAGACGAGTAAAATCTGAATTAGCGATTAATTGTGATATTTACTAGCTAAATGAAAGGTTAGAGGTGAGGTCGTCTAGTTGAATAACCTGGAGGCTATCTAGATTATCAGCATTATATAAGGATGATGCGTACGCGTTAGAAAACTGGGAGAATTAAGATATTATAGTAAGGGAAACGAGGCCAGGCCGGTAATGTAGAGTTATATAATAAAGTAAGTACTTACCGTAGTAAATTTTACGACTGATAGCTTTAGACTTAGGGATTCTAGATACCCTGAGCTGTGATGACATACGAATAAATGACCCATTATATCAGTGATAAGCTATTCTAATTGGTAAGTTCTACGGGTTACTCGCGGGTACCCCGTAGACTACCCGCGGGGTACCTATCTACCCGCGGGTAGTCCGCGGGGTACCCGTCTTACTTTAATAATTTTTTTCATGCTTAAGTCCCATCGATTCCCGACGAGATCTAATAGTTTAAGCCTCTTCCACGCATATTATAGGCATATAAGGTTAATAGAAGGGTAATTTAAAGATAGAAATAGAATGTACAATTTAATTTATTAATATTTTGGTGTAATTAACTAATATAAGACTATATAAGGGGATAAAGATAGTCTTTATAAGAAAATACACTTATTCCCCTCGAGTATTAAAATATATTTTAGGCACTCGACAAGGCATTTCCTATAATACCATCTATAACTACCCCTACTTTAGTATATAATCGATCAAAAATAAACATATTCCACTATTACTAGAGCTTCTGATAATGTTTTCGAACTTCGATACTTAATTTACGTAGATATTATGGTTATATCGCGTCATGAACTAAAGGGTGACTAGAACAGCTATTAAAACTAGTATTTTAACCAGGATAATAAGTAGTTTTATGCGGCTTAGCACGTCTAAAAAGGGTTAGTTATGCATTTTTGGGTAGTTCACGGGTACCCCGCGGGGTACCCATGGTCGGTAGTGGGTAGGGGGTTATGGGTAATGGGTAGGACTCGTCTACCTGTTCCACGGGTCTGGAACTAAAATGCCTACCCGTGGAAGTTCCATGCCGAGGTCTAAAAGGTAGCTAGCGGACCTAATCGTTTTAATAAAAATTATCATTTAAAGCCTAGTTTTTTTAAATCTATTCATCCGTCTATGTGTGAAAATAAAGTGGATGTTTTTTTAATTTTTATATAATAATATAGAGTATGCTAGTATCTATTTATAAAAATAGACCTGCGGTTACTGACTATATATTTTAATATGACAAAGAACGGAACTACTCTTTTATAGAGTAGTTCTGTGAGAGAAGCTAAGATAATATCTTTATTATAAAATGAATGCATAGTATATTTAGTAGGTATATCTATTAATAATAATAATATATCATAATTCTATTATTCTACAAAATAGATAGTAGATTTATAATAAAGTCTATAGTCTATATTTCTAAAAGACGTTATGGGATTAGTAGCGGTTATAACGGTTCTGGCTAATTATATAATATATATTCACAAACCCGGATTCTCTATTCGATATAATAAAATTTAATATATTTATTAAAATCCTCGCGTATACTACGTTAATAGTATTTATATTTATTATTTGTAAAGGTATGGTTAATTGCTAGATACCCTATTTAGGGGTTATTATAGTTTAGTTTTATAAATTTTTATATTACTGTAGTATTTCTAGGCATATGGATATATATACATATATATTTTATAATTAAGAAGACTATCCGCGTTTATTTTTTAAGGCGATTTATTCAGATTTTCTACGTTTTCAAAAGTTATTTCTATTTTTTATATTTAAATATCCGTATTTTTTTAATTAGATACGGTAGAGAAGGTTAGATATTTTTCTTTTGAATTTAGATTTTCTGCTTTAGAATTAGTTACTGTATAAATCTAGTTTTAGATATCTAAAGCTATATAATTTTAGTAGTACCTACGGTGTAGTTCTTATATATAGTTATATTTAATTTTTTATAGGATTTTTTTATTAGTGTTAGGATCCAGGCACCGCGGGTGATGATCAAGCACCGCAGTCAAGTCACGTGGCTACCCGCCATGTCAAAACCCCTACCGCTGGCCTCCTATTCAGGAGATCAGCGAACAGTCCGTGTACCTATTGCTTGATTACCTTACCGCAGCTATTCCTCATATACCACCTCTTCTTCCTACTATCTGATCCCCCTAACACGTTAGCTCACCACCTCTAACAATTAGTTCTAGAGCTTAGAGTATCTTTATTTTTATAGTTATTTATAATATATAATTGATTTTTTACCGTAAAAGACTATTTAGATATGTTGTTTTAAGTTATTCTTAAGAATTTATTACGTTTTTAACTACTTATAATAAAATAAAATGATAATTTATTCCGGAATCTATTAAAACTGATATAGAAATTTGAATTGGATTTATACCGGCTATATCTGAATATATAAAATTTTTTCCGATAATATTTAAGTAAATTTATGTATATTTTCCCGTCGTAAGGAATTTAATAAATAAAATCATATTTATTTTTAGAATTTTTAACATTATTAGATTCAACGCATTCGGAAAAATAATTATTTTCTTTTTTTTAAATTTTAATATTTAAATTATTAATATTTATATCTAGTGACTCCGGCTATTTTCTAATTAAAAAAGTGATTTCTAGATGGTTTCTTTTAATTTCTGTATTTTTATTTATATTCAAAATATACGCGTTATTCGCGATACTATTGTTTTTAAATAAATAATTTTTACGCGGCGGTTACCTAAAAATAATAAAATAAATAGATTCATAAGTTTAGTAGCTTAATCGTTAATTTTAATACGGCGGTAAAGGTAACCAGCTAGAATATTATTAATTTATAATAGGCAAACTATTATATGACCTAATCAAGAATGGCAAATTTATAAATATTGTTTATTTGTAGATTTTCTAGGGTGGTATATATATTAGTAATATATTTTCGAATTAATATATATTTAGAAAGATAATTAAAATCTATATAATAAATATAATTAATTATTTTATATATAGTGTTATAGTTTAGCCGCCTTGAATATAAATTTCATATTAATTTTAATATTTATCTTCGTTTAGAAGCTCTCCGAAATTATCTGAAATCTACTTTTAAAAATTATATAGTATAGAAATTAGGGCAGTACTATTAATATTAATATAATTTTAAGCGTTTCCCTATATTTATAATTTTTATTTGTTAACTTTTTTAACTAAAACTATTTTCTCGCGGTCGGTAGTCTATTTTTAAACTAAAGGTATTTATAAAGCTATTTCTTCGCGATATTATTAATAAATTTTTTATTATATAGGGGGATTTATTCAAGATCCGAATTTTCTAAGAAAGTATTTATTATTTCGCGTTTGATATTTATTATTTTAATTAGGTGCTTCTAGCCTTAAAATATAAACTTTTTAGTAGAAACGTAAGATAGCTTACCCTCTAATTTATATCTATAAAGATAGATAGACTACATAACTTTAAGCTATTATTAGACTTTTATATTGTCTTCGGGATAAAGGTATGTAATCCGTATATTAAAAATCTTTTCATAAAAAATCAGATATAGTAATGATCGATTTCTAAACTTAAATATTAAAATAGCTTTGCATGACGGATCTTATTAGAAATATTTTTATATTAAAGTCTATTTTCATTTTATACTTTTTATACCCCATTATATCTTTATTTTTAGACCGAAGACTTTAATGTAGATATAAAATTCTTAATAAATATAAGCTAAATTATAGTATATAAAATTTATTTTTTTTTATAGTTCGGTAGCTATAACTATCTAAACTAAAAATATACTATTAAATATATTATTAATATATAAATATAAATAGATTCGCAGCTTAGTAGATAACTAGACTGGCAAAACCTACCCTAAAGATCCAACCCAGGCCTGGGTAGGGTAGGATAGTAAATTCTAGATACCCACCTGGGTAATGGCTACCCTAGGGTACCCAGTAGGCAGGCACGTGGTTAAAAATTACTTTTATTAGTATGGATTTTTATTAAAATACTTATAAAACTCTAAGAAAACTCCAATGCTCTGTGGGTTATTACATAAATAGATACTTTTAGGATATTTAGGGTACCCGAAAATACCCCGGGGTAGGTTTTAATAGCAGATCTAAGTACCTATTACCCAGCTGGGTAGATAAGCTAGAGCTCATTACCCCACCCGATCCACCCATTTGCCAGTCTAGATACGGTGGATAAAAAAGTTAGAGATTAGATATTATAGGTATCTAATATAGTAGAGATATAGGATTATAATTTTATTTTAGGTTATTCATAGCTTAGAGGGGTTAATTCTATTACTAACCAATAGATATATATATAGGTTTATCGTAAGAAACGCCCTAAAGACGGAATTTTAGTTATAAAGACTGAAAAGCTATTAGAGATATCGAAAGAAAATTTGTAAATTAACATTATTTTATTATAGAGGCCCGCGGATATATAGTTTCTATATGAATAATAAATTCAGAAGCTATTGAAAAAAGCTTTCTCTATACTATATTGAATTTATAGATATATTTCTTTAAAAAGCAAGAAAATATTATAATATACTAATATTACCTATATAACTAAACTAGTCCTAAAAAAATCTATTATACCGTCTAATTTATACTCTTTTAGAAAAGGAACTAAACGTTCTAAGAAAATATATTAGAAAAACGTTAAATAGAGATAAGATTATATATTTAAAAAGTCTAGTAGGCGTTCCTATCTTTTTTATATTCAGAAATAGAAATCTGCCGTTATATATAAACTATAAAAAATTAAATAATAATATTATCAAGAACTAATTTTTCATACCGCTAATAAGCGAGATAATGAACTATTGAATATATATTATTTTTTTATTAAAATCGACCTCCGGGACACCTATTGTAATATTAAAATTAAAAATAATGATAAATAGAAGACTGCCTTCCATACCTAAAATAATTATTTCAAATACTAAATAGTTTTTAGCTTAGCTAGTATATCTATAATTTTCAATTTTGATAAAACATTTAATAATATACTTAATATTTATATTATTATTTACTTAGATAATATTCTTATCTATTTTAAGTTAGAAAAGAATCATGTACGGTATATTAAAATAGTATCAAAATAATTTAGAAAGTTTGTTTTATATATTGAATATAATAAATATATTTTTTATACTATATAAAATATTTAGGGGTTGTTATTGTTTTCATTGGTATAGAAATAGAAAAAATTATATTAAAATTATTCAAAATAGCTAAAATATATTATAACACGGGAAATTTTTATATCCCTAAAAGTTATGAATTATTATTATTATTTTATTATTATATACTCTAGAATTGTTTTCCTTTAATTAATTAAATTAATAAAGGATGGGAAGGGGCCGTAAACTTTAAAAAATTATAGTAATATAAAACAAAATTGTTTTCTCAATTTTAAACGCCGTAGATTAGGCATGAAAATAATATTATTAAATGAAATTAAAATAGTTCCTGGAAATTCAGTAATTTTTAAGAATACCGCTTCTTTGTTATTTTAATCTAAAATTATAGATTAAATTTGTAATAGATATATTAAGATATACTATTCATATAATAATATTCCAGCTATAGAAAGTTAAGCGAAATTAACATTCTATTATTTTCTTTTCTTTTCTAAAAAAACCGATCTAGAGAAAAACTATTTAATATATAATCAAGAATTATTAAATACTATAGAGGCTTTTAGAAAGTAATAATATTATTTAGAAAATTATAATAATTTTATAATAATAATTAATTATACTAATTTTAGCGCTTTTATATGACTCTCAATCAAAGACTAAATAAATAAAATTATTTACTATAATTAATCTCAAAATACAGTACTATTTAAAAATGAAAAGTTAATAGATATATTAAGCCGTAGGCTAAATTATATATTGAAAAATAATAATTGTAAAGAAAATCTAATACTAGAATAATAAAAATTATCATTACCCGGGGGATAAAGGTTATAATTTGAACTAATATATTGAAGTAGTTTTCTAGGATAAACATTTAATTATAAATTATAAATAACTATAAATATAAAGATGATTTAAATTTAAAAAATAATTAAGCTTTTCTACCGTATTTAATAAAAAATACGGAAATCTAAATATAAAAAAAAAATCTAAGTAGTTTATTCTAGTAAATAAATATAAATAGATTTTTAATATAAAAATATATATCTATTTAGAAATACTATAATAATATGAGAATCTGTAGATTTAAATTATAATAATCTCTAAATAAAATATCCAATAGTTAACTATATTTTTAAACAATATTAAGTATAAATACTACTACCGTAGCATAAGATATTAAAAATATATTAAAATTTACAATATCTATTATAATATCTAAATATATAAATATATATAATGTAATTAGCTAAAACCGCTATTAATTTTATAAAATCCTTTGAAAATATAAATCATAAAATTTTATTATAGATTTACCGCCTAATTTATAGGGTAGTAGGGTTTATAATATAATATTAATACTAATAGATATATTTATTAAATATACTATTAATACTAATAGATATATTTATTAAATATACTATATATTAATTTCATAGTAAAAATATTACCGTACCTACTTTTGTAAAAAAAAATAGTCTATTTACTCTTTACAATATTATAATATATAGTTAGTAAACGCGGATCTATTCTTATAAATAAATATTAATATATTTTATATTGTTATATAAAAATTTAGAAACACATTTACTATATTATATCTATTGATGGATAGAAACTTATTCTATCGTTTCAATCATTATTTCTATTATCCAAGTTATTACTTTTTTCGCTTTTTTATATTAGGATATCCACGCTTTATTCTATATTCATCTTTTTATATAACTTTATTACTTATTATTACTTCGTTTTATATAAAATTATTAAAATTTTTCTTACGATTATTTCTCGACGGTCTTTTGTATATATTCTTAATTTCTACGATTTTCCGACTAGACTTAGATATTCTATTCTTCAAAGTAATATATTTTATAATAGGATCGAAGCACAGGATTACCTAATAAATAATATTTATATATTACTGGATACTATTATTATATTTTACTATTAGTATTAACTCCGTTATTCTATTATCGGAATAATACTTAATAATTTTGATATATAATTTTTATATTCGGGTTATCGCTTTTATATATTACCTATCTTATTTTATTATCATAGATTACAATAATGTAATAATAATTTACCGTGACACCTATTTAATATCTTAGAGTATATCGAGCTTTAAAACCCCTATATAATATAATCAATTACTATGAACTATATTTAATCTTTCTCTATACTATTATTCTCTAAATAAGAACGAAAACTTATTTATAATGAGAAGCTATTATTTCTTAAAAACATTGAATATATAAAAACGTATCCTTACCTTATCGGTAGAATATTTTTTAAAAATTATGGAGAAATTTTAAGTACCAAACCTAAGTACTTATTATTTAATAGAATTATTTAAGAAAAATTTTAGATTCTATATTCGATAAACATTAATTATATTATTTTCTATCACCAGAAGTAATGGCGGGCTTATTAAATAATAAATAAAGTCTTTCTACAAAGGAAAACACTAATAATCATAATATTAAAAAAATATTTCATCCAAATTACTAAACCTCTAAGTATAAATTTAATATTTAATAGCGATCATATTATTATCTATTTATTATTTTAGTTATATATAATAAGTAAAACGAGTAACAAATCTAAAGGTAATAAAAATAGTAGATCTAATCAGTATAATTTATATTAATAAAATTACTAGTAGTACAGTCTCTATAAATATAACTTTAGTAACCTATATATCTATAATAATAAATAGATAATAATTATATAAGTATTTATTGATAAGCTACAGATATTAGATTCTTTTATTTTAATATAATAAATAAAAATAATAAACTTCATTATTATTTAATAATTATATTTGCTAACCGGCTCCGCGTTTCCATATAATCTAGAAATAAGATTTTATATAACCTACATACGTTTCTAAGGGGAAACCTCTATATAACATGATATAAAGCTAGATAATCTTTAGTGCCTCGGGCTTTTATATACTATAAATATTGAAGTTTGATAAATTATATTTTCAAAATACTTCAAACTACCGCCTAGTTAAGCTAGGGCGGGGCTCGATATTACCTAGTATATTATTATAATATTTAGAAGGGAAAAACCTTTTTATATATATTTTATTAATTATCTTTCTTATATAATAAAGGAGATGTCAAATTTCCTTTGATATTCCAAATATAGAGAAATTTTAACATACCGTTGTAATAGATAGTTTTTATAAATTTTTTTAATTGTTCGATATTAGCCTTATTAATTATAATAATAGATATAATATTATTGGTTTAATAACTTCTCGCCGAACCGACGTGCGAATAAAAATATCAATAAATGATAACTATTAGTAAAATTCTAGCTATTACTAGATTTTAGTGGTATCGGTGCATTATATATATATATTGGATAGATAGATAGATAATAACAAGATTAGTCCCCGCCCTGATAATAATATAAATAGATAAATCCTACTTAATAGTAGTCCCCGAACTATGAATTCTAAATTAATTTTAATTAAATTAACTAGCCTACCCTATACCCTATATAAAACCATTCGTAAGATTATTCTATTCGCGGCTTTAGATTTTCCTATATGTTCTTTTAGTTAAAAGCTATACTATAAATAACTAAATATTCTTAGAATAATGCGTGTCCGCCGAACAGAAATAATATAAAAAAATAGTTATACTAATTATAATATAATAAAGAGAGAAATCCCAGCTATAATATTCTAGCCGCGGGTATACTATAGAGAGGAATAGAAAATAAATAATAAATATAAATAGATAGACGGAAAATAAATAGTACCTAATAGACGAATATACCGAATAGAAAAATACAGAATAAAAATTATTTCTATAAAAAGATAAATAAAAATTAACAGTATATTATTTAGTATATAGAACCGCGATAAATGAATTAATATATTGAGTATAAATATAATTTTTTATTGAATAATATTTATATATTGATTTTAAGGATAATCTTATGTCTCTATATCCTAGTGCAAGTTATATTCCCACTATTATTAATTAGAATTCTCTATCTAGATATATTTTATATATTTTTATATAATACTATATAGATATTCCTATATCTAAAAAAATCACCAATATAGAATATATCGACTTATTGTCACATTTCCCGGCAAATATTAATTGAAATATATGGAGAAATATATCTCACAATCAATTTTAATGCTAATATATTTATTAGAGTAAGTATATTAGACTTTAAAGTTTTATTATTGATTTTATATTTTATAAAGCATATAAAGTACTTTACTAATATAAAATTTTCCTATTATTATTATTTTTTTGTAACTAATAATTTTAGCCCCGTAAAATTAATACTCAGAAATATTATATTATATCCATATACTTAGGAATACATATTCTAGTAGAACTTATTGAATTATAATTAAATTAAGACTATATCTTCGAAACATAGAATCATCTAAAATTTATAATATGTATATAATTAGAAAATATAAATTTCGAATATATAATAGTAGTAATTCAGCCAATAACTCTATTATAATCTAACGCTATAAGATACTTAGGTATATTTTTGAATTCAAATTTAACGCGGTCTACCATATTATGGAATTTAATAGTTATCCTATTATAAGATATAGAAAAACCCTTATAAATTACTTTAAATTTAGACTATTCCGATAGAAAATTAGTTATATGTTACGGCACCACCAGGGGTCAATTACATAAGGGCGGACACACCAGGCAGAACCGCCGGGTAATAATAAATAATAACTAACCGAACCCTATGATAAAAAGATACCCGTAACTTACCCGTCGCTCAGCCCGCGGCTTAGTAATATAATCTAAATATTAAATTAAGAGAAGCTGCGAGGAGATTAAATATATATACCTTTATATATTTGTTATCAGGACTACTGGTCTATCTAATCAAAAAATATATCAATTATAAATAATCATACGATCGCACGACCGTAACATTGTAATATTTAATTTATTATTAAACTGCTATTATTTTAAACTATTATATCTATCATTATTGGATCGAAAGGATATAAAGATATTTATTACTATATATTTAGATAGTCCTTGTTTTAGTCTCTCGCGTTTAATCTTAACTATTAATAATAATTATAATATTATTATTACCAGTATAATTCGTCTTTATTCTTATTATAAATAGATATGTAAATTCTCTTAGCCTTACTTCTACCTTTATTGCCCGAATTTTGAAATTATTATATTAATTCTCTAAAATCTCGACGTTATTCTTCGGAATTACCTTATTTTAAGATAAACATCGTCACCTCTTTAGATTAATAGATTTCAGTTATCTTCATACTTAAATTATTATACTAAAAGATTATATAGCTCAAGCGGATCCCAGGGTTTAACATATTAAATATCGAGTTAGTAAGTATCCAGTCTAAGGGATATATCGACTATATTAAGTAATGATAGTCTATAGATTCTATTGGATTCTAGTAGATAGGTATCTTAAAGTGTTCTAGACTATTAAGATATAACCAAATAATTATAATTCTATATTATACTGTTAAAGAGTCGCCTTATAGCTAAGTCTATAAAAGTTAAACTACCCGAACTATTTAATAGCATACAATATAAGTTTCGTATATTTATTATTTAATTATATTTATATATTTATATGAATCGTAAAAATTAGTAAATGAAAATAATAAAGTTCTCTTTATATTTATCTACTCAACCAGACCAGCCTTTAACTAATTTAAATCTGTTATTCGAGACTATCGCGAAACACACGCCGGATAGATATAATAATAGTTTTAATATAATTTTTGGAAGCCTTAAAGTCTCTAAATAAAAATTTAAAAGAACTTTCGGAGATATCGAAACCGTAAAGAATATTGAATAGAAATATATGAATTTTATTAAACTGGGTTAGCCGGGCACTACGCTTCCGAATTTAGAAGCTAGATTAATTCATTTAGACTAGAACGATGACGCTCTTATCGCTAAATTTAAAAAGGGAGTTAAACCGGAAATCTAGAAGAAATTTATCACGATAAAAAGGCCTAATATTTTTAGTAACATTGAGAAATAAGCCGTTAAGAACTTAAGATCGATAACCGTATGCACGAGTAAAATCTTAGACGATATAGAAATTACTTATAATATAGATAATGTAATAAAAAAGTAATATTTATTAAGCTAATAATTATAGGCTAGTATACCTATAGAATTAAGGATATAACGATCCTTGCGGATTAAAGCTTATGGCATTTGATGAGATAAAACTATAGTAGGTATCCCGAGAAGAACGGGAACAACGTCGAAAAATTATAATTACGGGAAATTGAGATATATATTAAAAAACTATTAATAAAAGAAAATAATTAAAACGGACCTCGCCAGTAACCTAGGGCTACTAGAAAATTTAACTATAGGGCCCGAGGCGATAGAGAATAGTAGGATATATTAGGATCATTATTTTATATATTAAAAAGATATTATATACCGAACAAAATCATAGAGCCTAGCTAGGGTAAAATACTAAATACTAGTGACGCTAGATTAGAACAAGATAATTTTTTATCTTCATTTATTAAATTTCGGCGACACTAGGGTAAGAAGCCTTAATATAAATTAATTTAGAAGGATCTTAAGGACGAATATCCTTATATTAACTAGGAATCTCTCGACCCAATCGATAAAGAGTACAGTATTTAAATAGAAGGTCCTATCTCTAGTAGGGAAATTACTTTAAAAATACTAAAGATATTTTCGCGAAATTCCCTATAGATATATAATAACGAATATTTCGCCACGATACTAATAAATATCTCGAAGAGATATGCGGACGAGCTTAATAAATTAATAATATTATTGGAATAAGGCGCTAAAAACAATTACACCTATTAGAACTTAGATTTTTAAGATAAGCTGGAATTATAGGGCCTATATTATATATACTATGATTATAATATAGTATTTAGATAATACTTGAGGAATAACAGCGATTACTACATTGTATTTATTATTATATTATAGACTAAACAGAAAGGGCCGTTCTATTATTTATATATAGTATATTAGTATTCGTGTAGATGTTATCGAGCGCACCCTAGTTACTAATATATTCTATAGATTATGTATTATAATGATAACTGCCTTATATATTATTAAACGAGGGACGACTGCTATAATTTATATAGTAAATAAATGAACTAAACTAGGCACCGACTTTAATATTAGATATTCAAAATAGATTCTATCTAAGGATTTATACTACCATCGCCTATTAATTAGCTAGTGTAATGATCGATTTAGATATAATAGGAAACTTTATATATCTAAAGCGCGGTCTATACCGGTTAAAGAAATGTTATGCGAAGATTTAAGAGAATTTATATCGATAATAAATTAGGACATCTATAACTATATAAAGATATATCGAACGAATCAGCTTCGATAATTCCGGTAGGAGAATATAATATCATACTAGGGCTTCCGTCGCTTGTAAAATATAATATAATTATTGATTAGTAGAAGGAACAGTTAATATTCAACCATAAATATACAAGGACCGAGCGAAGGGGACGCCGGGACTATAATTCATATGTAAAGGGGAACTTCAGAACGAGGTTAAAGAACTAAAGAAATATATTAGAATATATGATAGGAATAATTATCATAGCTATCAATATTACTGTGGAAGAGTAGTTTTTAAGCTTATCGGGATAGATATTTATAAGTACGACGATTATATAGTAATTAATAACACCGAGGAATATCTAAAAGATTTTCTAAGAGGTTTCGCTTATAGGAACGGCTGTTAAATACTCTAGAAAAAGTGGATTTTAGAGATGTCTAGCCGTAATCTAGGAACTAGTTAAGATTCCTTAAAAATATAAACGATTTTAGGATCTATTTAACTAGCCTAAATATTTTAAACCATCAGAATATAGCCCTTTTACTTATATAATTTTATTTACGCTAAAACAGGGTTATTATATTATAAAAAATATTTCACATTAGAAAAAAAGTTACGCGTGTTTAAGGAATATAAGAAAAATTTTTTAAGAAAAACTAATTTAATTATCAAAGTTATTAGTAGGGTATGGAGTCATTTTATATCTAAAAAAGAGAAGAATCATAATTATATAATAATTATCGATCACTTAATGATAATATTATTGAAGATTAAAATCCTTTACCTTTGATTAGTAAGATATAAGACCGAGTCCGAAAATCTAAATAAGTTATTAAACTTAATATTCTTAATATATATAATAGACTTTAAATTATAGAAGGAGGGGAATAGAAAACCGCGTTTTAAATAAAATATAGATACTATAAATATACAGTTATTCTACACTAGCCTTACTAATGTACTAGCATTATTCTAACAATTTGTTAATAAAAAAGTACCCCTAATAATATTATAATACTACTCCCCTTCCCCTAAACTTTTATCTTCTAAAAGTATAAAGACCGGTCACCCCCTAGGTAAATATTTATTAAATAATCTCCTCAGGTTTTTTTATTTTTGTTTATTATACCAAAACAAAACCCGTACTAATAATATATAGAAATTTCCCCTAAATTTCTTGAAATTAAGTATGATTAACAAGCTGGTCGTTCCTATTAAACCGATTTTATCGAAAATAACGATCTAATTCCTACTCTTACCTATAATTATTAGTTCTGTTTAGATAAGGTACATATCATAGATCATACTCGTAAAAAACCTAAAATATATTACTTATACTCGCTACAGTCAGATTTATAAGTACAATTTTTATATTAATAATAAATAGTCTCTTAGACTATACTAAAGATTAATTATACTCTAATATTAAAAAGAATAACGAAGAGCTAGGTCTTCTTAAACTTAAATTCACTTATAGGCTTATCCAGCGGAGCTATAATAACGGTTATTAAAAAAATAGAAGAAATATTTAGATAAATAGAAATAATATTAAGAAGCGATAGCTTAACGAAAACTATAAAAACAGATAGCTCTCTTAAAATAGAATGATTTTTTAAGATATTAGAATATAATACTGAATTACTATATATCTTAAATGAAAAGAATAGCGAATTTAGCCTTCTATAAAATTTATCTAGCTAGCCGCTTTATCCGACGATTCTCCTAGATTATTTAGATAGCGGAGAAGATCAGTCTCCTAGCCCTTTTTTGGGATATCTTTATACCTTCAATAGAATTATTAAACTAGTTAGCGACAGTCCATTAGGTACTTAATTTTGAGGTATTAAACCCAGCCTATTTAATTAGACAGTATAGTCTTCTATTAACTCTCTTATAATCTAAAATTTTTTAATCATATTCTCATTCGGTTTCTTCCTTAATTTAGATATTTTTTAGTGAGGTTAGCGTTTTCCGGTGCTAATTTTAATAGCGATATATGAAATATAGGGTAATTTTTATATAGTCGCTAATAATCAAATCAGTAATTCATTAGTCTGGTTTTTTATTAATTTCGAATAGTTCTAATTTCTGATAGTAGAATTCTTAATTTAGTCGTTTAATTTTAATATTTTTATAGAATAGATATATCTTCTCCTTTTCTTTAGGGTTTAGCTCCTTCATATATTATTCATTATAGTAGATTTTAGCTTATAAGTTTATAAAATTAAAATCTCGATAACACATTATAATATATTTAAAGAATTTCTTCTCGGAGTTTTTTTAAACATATAGATTAATTGATAAAGATAGACTATTATCTCTTAATTATATTATCTATATACTAATTTTATAGTCCGATATATCGATTTTAATAGTAAGAATTTTTACCGCTTGTATTATATTAAAGTTCATAATATACTAAATTGTTTTTGATTTTTTGTTTACTTCCTATTATTTCTTATCCTAAAAAATCTCTACTTTTCTTAAATAATATAAATAGCGGTATTATAATATCGGCGTATTTATCTATAAATTATCAGCAGTAGGTTTTATATCCGGTAAACTACTATAATGCTTTAAAATTTTTAGATTACGGCTAATTCTTAATAGCCTAAACCTTATTTTTTCAGTCTAAATTCCTTTCTATAACATTTAGTATTCTAGGAATTCTAACTCTTAAATATAGAATTTATATTTTTTAGCTTGAACTGTACCTTAGTCATTCGAAATTTCTAGAATACTAATTTAATGTGTCTAATATGTTCTTCTATAGTCTTAGAGAATATTAAGATATTATCTAGATAGGTGATAATAAAGTTGTCGAGATATTTATCTAGTTACTTATATAAGTAGACTGGCAAAACCTACCCTAAAAACCCGACCCAGGCCTAGGTAGGGTAGGGACCGTAGGGCAGTAGGTTCTAGATATCCACCTCGGTAATGGCTACCCTAGGGTACCTAGTAGGTAGGCACGTGAGTAAAAATTACTTCTGTTAGTAGGGATTTTCACTAAAATACCTATTCTAAGAAAATTCGCATTTCCTGAATTTATCAGGGTATTTGGGGTACATAAAAATACCCTCGGGGTGGGTTTGGGTAGTAGATCTAAATACCCATTCCCCAGCCGGGTGGGTAGGCTAGAGCTCATTACCCTACCCGACCCACCCATTTGCCAGCCTATATATCGTATTTTTTATTTTTCATATCTTACTTATTTTTTCTAAATTTTAGCACCCTAATACTCCTTTTTCTACTTGAAATCTATATTTTATACAATTATATTTCACTGTCGAAATAGGTAACTCGCGCAGTTGGAGAATAAGTAGACTAGACTAATAAAAATTTTTGAAATAATGAATTAATCGATTTTAGATAAAAAATTATTTAAAAATAAATAAAACATCTTTTTTATAATTATCTTTTCCCTGGTTTTCTATATTAAATACAAAGCTAAACTGAATAATATCTTAAAAAATTATATTGATAGTATTTTATTAATACGACTATCCTACATAAATTATATATATTAGTATTTTTATAAGCTAGCGTATAAATACTACGATAAAAAATATTATTATTAAATAAACGGTTTTTTTGTTTATATCTAGAAAACTCTATTAAATATAAATTAATTCTATCGATGATATAGGATAAAATATTAGAAAAAATCTTTACTCCAACTGTTTATTTTTTGAAATATTTATTTATAGTAATATAAAATTCGCCATCTTTTTATTATTTCTATTATTTAGATTAAAGATACCTCAAAAAATTAAATGAATATATATAAAAATACTATCTAATATGTTATACCTAGGAAGTTATACTGACTATTTGAAAATCTTATAATATTTTTATATATATTATTTTTCGCTGCGATACTTCAAACTTTTTTATGAATAATATAATCAGTATACCCGCGATAAAAATACTAATAAATATAAAGTTCTTAAATGGTATATTATAGACTATATTTAAACCTTGTCAATTATATTATATATTTATATTAGTTTACGATATATCGCTAATATATAATTAATATCAAATTTTAAATATCTACTAGATGCCCGTAAAGTTATTAAAAACTTTAGTCATATTTTAGGTAATCTTATTATTAATCTATTTGATCCCGATATAACTTAAATGTTTCAAAAATGTTAATATGCCCTCTCCTTCTCATCCTATTATTTCTAATTTTGGGAATTCTATAATAAAATAATTAATCTAAGAAATAAAAATTATTTTCCATATATCTCTTATAATTCTCCTTCTAAAATACTAGATAATTTTATAAATAATCAGAAGATATTATCCGTCGCATAATCGTTTATTTTTTCAGTATCTTATTATTTTTTACGAGCTAACGGATATAGCGTACTTTTATCTTAAAATATTATATTATTTAGATTAATAGTTTTTTTACCCGTGAATAACCCGAATTTTTATTTTAGAACTTTTTTTTCAAATAATAACCTAATATATAAATATGAAAAGATTCTATCAATTAATTTATAAATATTAGAATATTAAACCGCGATAAATATAATTATAGACTTTATATTAGATTTAAATTTTTTAAAATATCTTTAATTTTTGTTTACGCCAAGCAATCACCTAAACCTATAAATTATTCAAATCTTAATTATGTTAAATCGGTTCAGAAATTCCTTATTAACTATAATAGCAATTTTTATTATATCTATCTATCGTAATTCTACTAATTTGTTATTATTTTAATAGCGCTTATCTTTTAATCTAAAATTCAAATTTATATCTATTATTTGTAATTTCCGTAACCTCGGTAATACTAGTCCTTTCTTCTTTAAATATTAATAAATAATATTTAGTAATATCGTATATCTGTACCATTATCGGCCTAATATATCTTATTATTAATAAAATTATCTAGGCGCTTCTAGTTACTTTCCGCAGAGTTAAAAATATATCGTTTATATAACTTAGTTTCCCGTGGGTTATTTCTCTTTCATTATTATAATCTTTACTAGTTTTTTATGTTCCTAATAATGGATACTATAATTTTACTATATAAGTTTCTCTAATATATATTATAGATTTTATTTATTTTATATTTTATTTATCATGTTTCCTATGGGATGCTTATATATCTTATGATTTTTTGAAAAAAAGGGGGATATATAATATTATAAAATTCATAGTACTATCTCCGTAGGGCGGTAGGTAGTGCCTACCTTAAAATAAAGTATATTATGTGATTACTACTTACTTAGATGGTCTGATCTCTGGTAGATCCAATGGATCATCAATTCGATCCTCTACGAAATCCCATACTATCACAGCTATCTACTAATATTTATATTTTTAGAGACCTTTTAAAGTTATAATCTTAATCATAATTTCTATAGATTCCCTCTATATATTCTCTCAATTAAACTTAGGGCCCTCATTATTTTTCACCCTAAATCAATTAGTTTTTTAATTAGTTACTGCTACTTTCCTATTCAAGTCTCTATTTAAATTAATGATATCCTAGGACTATATAACCGGATTTACTATAATTATAATACAATATTTTTTAATGTCCCTATTGGAACCTCTTTTTAGAATTCCTATAATCATTTATTTTGATTATGTAATTCTTAGGCTTACTCCCGCGATTAAATTTATTAATTCTATAATTTTTTTAGTAATTTCTAGGAAATAGGCGGTTTCCTAGCCCTATTTTTTATTTTCTAGAACAATTTTTTAGTATATTTTTTTCTACTATTTGAAAACATACTATATAGATTTTATAAAGTTTAGATTTTAAAGAAATTTTAATTACTTTGTTTTTTATTTATAATAAAAAATATATTTATAGATAATTTTTCTATTAAGTTTTAATAAAGGCTTCAAGAAGATACGCCTTTTATCAATAAATATAATTATTTAAATTATGTGGGCTCCAATCAATTAATATTTTTATTATTTAATATTATAATACCGCTAATTTATTTTTTCAAATAAGTCAGTAGGATCGCTAAATTACTATAATCAAGAATTGAAAACGTCCTTAAATTATTATATATTCTAGTCCCTCCATATATTACTTTTAAGGAAATAGGAAAATAATTCCTGAATAAATGATTTTTTCCCGAGATTTTAACGCCCTTATTAATAAAGTAATAATATATAAAAGAGCGGTATCTCTATATAGCTCTATATATTTCTATTTTTATAGATTAGATTGAATATACTAGTAAAGAATTTTAAAAGTAGGTTAGAAGCGAAAATTCCTCTACTTCTACTATAAAAGGGGTAGTAAAAGCCCCTTTGGCTATAATAAATATTATAATCATAGCATTAGATTTTTTGATATCTTTATCTCTAATTTTTAACCTTTTTTAAATAGGCTGACCGCTTATCTTATGATTTTTAGATATTTGTGACGGCGAGGTAGGGAAGGATGGGCGACTGTTTGCATCGTTTGACTCGTTTGACCTGTTTGGCCGAGTTGGTTGTTTGCCTGCTCACTATATTGAAGCCCCTGTTGTCCACACCTCCTTTTCCTGTTTTCTTTTCCTCTTCTAAGCTTAGAATTTTCGTCATTTAGCACCAATATCATCGATTTTCATCAGATATTGTCTGGCTTTCACAATATTAATAGTTAATATTAATTTTATAGATTAACTCTATAGTTCTTCTTTTGTTTTTTAACAATCAATATTCTCTTTTTTATTTAAATTATTTTGTCATCACCCCCTCTTTAGAAATTGTCTCTATAGAAGACTTAAAAAGATAATTTATTAGATTTATTATAATTATTAATTTTGGATGATTACTAGTCGGGTACAATAGGTATAAAAATCTTAATATTCTAGTTTAAGAATGTTTAAAAAATTAGATCTCGCCTACTATATATTATTAAGTAATAAATACTATATTTCATATTTTCTAGTGGGCTAATTCTAGAAAAGAGCGAATAAGAGTATTATAAATAATAGAGCCAATATACTAGAATAGTAGAATAGAAAAGAAAAAATATCATAATAAGTAATTATAATAAAGATACTAGAAATTAATAAATAGATATGCGACTATTTATTAGTCTCTTTACTATAGCTATTTATCTTAATCTCTCCTTCCTCCTTATTATACTATACTAGCGCGTTAGCCCACCGCTTACAACCCTTATATTGAAATTTAAAATGAGCTTATAGAGACTTAGTCTTTTACTATCTTATTTTTAAATATATTCAGCACCTTCTTTTTATATAATACTATAATGCATATAATAATAGTATCGACGCATGATGATATAGATTAGTTTTTAATCTTTTATATTCTATATACCTTTTTAGTACTTTTATATTTATATAATTATATTTTTTTTCTTAACGTTTATTCTTTCGTCTATAAGACTATAAATTGATATATAATATAATGAGGGCGTTGTTATCTTTTATCGCTTATCTATACTATGAGATAATATCTCTATATAATATTCGTTCCATATTATATTCCATTCCGCCGTTTGATTATCCCCCTTTTAGTAGTTCCCTTTTCGGGAGTTATGAATACAACCACATATGTCTTCCCTACCACAACTATCGATTTTGTATAATAGAAATTATATTGTTGAATAGAGCAAGGAATCTATCGAGTACTATTAGTTAGGAGTTAATATAATGTGGTTGGAGGGCGGTGTTCATGTAGTGATTTGCCCACTAGGATTCAGACAGAACATGTTTATAATTTCTTTCGCCAGACTTAATTGAAACGAATACCGCTATCCTGAGCAGCCTCCACACATTGATCCTCCGATAAAGGCATCTAGATATACGACAAACGTCTTTGGTGACTTACATTTGTCGCAGTGCATCCAATAAAGGTTCCCAGTAAAGTCTCGAGTGCTGGCCGAGCGGGAGATAGTACCGCGAACTCAAGGTGCACTCTGAGTCCCTGCAACCCGTGGAAGGAGAAGAGGACATCGCAGACCAGGCCCCAGGTAGTGAGGTCATTGGACGGAGGAGCTGAAGATATAGAAATTTTAATGTACCAAGAGAGATTCATCATTCAATCTACGAGACGCCGAGGCAAGATTGATTGGCAGAGATAGATGAGGGTGTCGAGATGATGAAAATCAACTATGTTTGTCTTGTAGAGAACAATGGCAGCCATAAGATATTATTTGACAAGTTTATAGAAGAGGAAGAGAATTTGCCGCTCTCGAAGGGTGGTCTTCAGGAGGCGAGATATAGAAACCCAGTGAACAGCCGAATGCGGAACCGCTGATGGAACCCCAGCAGGTATGTTGGCGGGTTTTAAGGTCAACTCCCAAGTCCTCGGCGCATTCGATAGCTTAATGTGTCTTGGGAGCGTGAACAATATGCAGCAAAGAGCTGCTCAGGACGTGGGACCACATTTGGTGCCGAATTTCTTGTGGTGACCGTACAAAGGCTGATGGGGATTAATCAAAAGCCCTTTGCTGCGGTGGCTTTTTCCCCCATGGCCGACGCGACTTCTGCGGCAGAGGAGTGGACATGACAAGGCTCGAGGATGGGGATGCAGTAGTTTCCCCGCTCTTTCTGTATTGTCCTAGGTTCTTCTTTATTTCCAGATGTCTCTTCTTGTCAACTAGATAGTGATATTGTCACTTGCTGACAATGGATCCTGTTGGTGTGCTCGAGAACTATCCGTCGTTTAACAAGCATTCAAGGAAGGAAGTCCCGCTGGGCTTTTTGGTCCCGAAGTATGAGCCAAAGCAACCAGCTTCATACATGAGAGAAGATAGAGCCACAAACATACATAGGCTGTCATGGGTTCATGGTTTCTATTATATACCTAAGTATATCAGAATATCCAAGAGCTCTAGGTCATCCTGACAAGTACCTGGCATGTTGATACCTACCTAAGTAGTGCTCTGTCTATCATGATGTCAAGATATACGTGAATTCTTTATACAAGATCCAATGCCAGATATCGATCTTGTCTTAACACATCTCTCACCCAAGAATGAAATCTACCTACACATGTAGCACTATCTCCCGCCCCATCGCCTCCTCAGTATGGAACCCAAAAACAAGTCGGTAAAGATCTTGTAACCAAAGATGGCTGCCACTCTGGACCATTTCTTGAACCGCTTTGGCTATATCGACAGCACTCGCCTGTGCTGCAGTTCCTATGTTGCGAAACCCGGGGTCAAACGCCACCAAGTTCTTATAGTTCCTGAGCAGGGATATCTGCCACGACATTGGACCGAACGCATCCGAGGAGAGTGATTTGACAAACGATGACAAACTTTGTGGCCCATTACGTTGGAATCCGCTATCCATCGCTGCCTTCATGATCAGAACCTCGATGCATCCTAAATTCAGATCGTTTCGAAATGTTGTTATCGTGTTTGTCGATGATGTTTGCTCCGAAGATTGGGTGTGTCCAGAGACACTTGATGTATTAGATGACCATTTGCGATGTGGTATTTGGGAGGGACCCTGTCCCAAGACAAATATGTTCTGAATTGGAGCATCGTCGGGTGAAACAACGGCGGCTTCCTCGAATATGGTCGTCGGAGTCTCTGGGTTTCCTCTGGTGACCGTAACTCCATTACTGGACTCATGGCTGGGCTGGAACGAATGCTGCGTAGCTTGTCTCGTCGCCACCTCACTAGGCCGAGGGGTTCCACTGTCAGAATCACGCAAGCTCTTGATGTGCCTTGGGGTGACGATAGACTCGACCAGTCGGTGGCGAGTCCATCCTTCACGGAAAATATCACAGAGTTCCCAACAAGCCTGTACGGCTGAGCCAAGTAGTTCTTCGTCTAGCTTCCTCCTTTCCTTCTTACTCTGACGTATGCTGAACAACATCTCGGCCAACGACCAACACGCACCTAGCAGCGTGTTTGACTCTGACGTCTGGCTTCTCTGCTTCATCAAACGGTGACAAAGAGTAATATAGAAGTCCAGCGTCCTTTCTCTGAAGGCATCAGGGAGTGTTCGATCGTGGGTGTTGTATAGATGGTTGTTAAGCTCGAAGCTAACGCGGAGAATGGAGTCTGCGAGTTCATTGTCACGACTTCTGGAGTCGAATAGTGTCTGGCAGAATCTTCGGCAGAGATCCAGCGTGGGGTTTATTTGCAAGTCATAGTCAAGATCTTGACTGTTGTATAATTCCTGACACAGCCGCCAACAGGATTGCCAGGTCTTTTCCTGCGCATCGGACAGCCGATTCGACCGTTCACGATGTATATAGCTCAGACTGGCCAAAGTGTTGCACAGCGACCAGCATTCGGCAAGAGCTGCCTTCAGTGCTTTGATCTCGATTTCCGCGTCAGAAAACATATCTGGCGGCGCCTTTCCAGTAGTCAAGGCATTCCCGTGGGATAGGGTTTCTCTATCGTGCCCATCCCAACCTGACAAGCCCACTGAACGGTTAAATCCATATCCAGTAATCGATCCGTTTGATATGGGGAGCCTACCATCTGATGCTAGGTGGGATGTGATCATGGTCTTTCCAAAATCTTCCATTGTTTGAGCACGAGGAGTAGACCTCTCAGCCCAGTCGAGGATGGGTTCGATTGTTGTGGTTAAGGGGGGTGGTGATAATGGACTGCTGGAGAATTTCTTCAATGTCATCAGCAAGTGAGCGAGCAATGCGTAACGTGCGGCAGACCTTTTGACTATCCACATGAGGCTTTCCTGGGATAGTAATGTCGCTTGAAAGAGAGCTGCTTCCTGGTTGAGAAGTAGGTCGACTGCTAGGTAGGTCATCTGTATTCCTGACCTGAAAAGCGAGTTAGGACCTGTTCTATCGCATCCTGGGGAATACCCACAAAGTCACTAAAGCCTGAAGGCGCATGTATAACGGATTGTGGTGGCTCATCTTCGATGGAATTGAGATCTGAGTTGTTATAGGTCGCCATAGTAGAATCGATCTACACTGCGTGAGCCAACTGACATGACGTCTAATTGCGACCCTTGTATACAGCTCATTTCTGGGCCTAACTTTTTACTTTCGAGACATACCACAAGACTGGGATGTGCAGTATCCTTAGGCTGGAACTCTGACGAATTTTCTGGACCACTCTGCGGTTCACTCGTGGCATACTGGGCCTGAGCATCATACCCATTGCCCAACGATTCTGTTGCGCGAGGACTGGAGTCTTGTAGAGATCCCATATCAGGGGGAGCATTATCGATCGACCTGAGCTGATCAGTACCATGCATATAGGTTTATAAAGCATATTCCACGTCCTTACATGATACGGGGACATGGGACTTTGAGGGACTATCATGTTGGGATGGATACAGGTGAGAACAATGGCATGTTACTCCATGCTTATAGCCATGTGCAAAAGGAGAAGAGTAGTGCAGCTGACAGCCTTGGATGGTAAGGCGGCCTTTAAGGGGCCAAGACGAACCCCGCTCGACAGACCGCACCTAATCCTGACTGAACTGGGGGGGTGTAACGCAAATGCAACGAATTAAACAAAGGAAAGGCACAAGTACCTGTTGTAAAATCAATAGTTCCAACTGGTCGTTGGCTATATGAAAAGTTCAACCTGAGCGCTCCTAGAGATATAGGATGGCTATGTGTTGGATAGTTGCTTGCTGCTGTGAAGTGGATGTTGGTGGAGTGATAGCTGGAAATCCCACAAGTACCTAGTACCTAGCTTAGTTTGGACAGATGCATTGGTGGGTACTGCCTATGATTACCATTGCTGCTGGTTGTAGCTCACATTTGCTGCAATGTTTATTGGCTGAGCAAGCATGGAATCAACGGACTGCTGCCTCGGCTACATGCACCCATGCAATGGATTGCCTCTGGTAAGCGCCCATAGTGTGATAAGACATGCAGCTCGTCGGGAGTCTAGCTTTCAATTGGACAATTTGGGGAGGGTCCACGATGCTCCAAGCCTGGGCCACGGTACAAAGGAAGATGTTCACATCAATATTGTACATCATTATCGCCATTACTATCGACGATTCAATGTAGGGAGGTATGTATATTATCTGAATCTTGAAACAAAGTTCTTCCCCTTGTTCCGAAAGAGGGGAAAGATGGTTTGGAGACCAGATGTCTGCGACCCTACTACTGATGTACCTCGTATGTTGTTCAGTGACGCTGCACGAGAACCCCTACGAGTACCCAAGGCATGTCAGAGAAAGCGGCTTGTACCTATTAGTTGTATATCTGATCATTCGCTTTACTTCCGCTCTACCGTTTACCGCAGTTTTCAAGTCCACCTTTGGCTTCGAAGGCATATTGAGAGCCAGAACACCACATAATCAGTCGAGAAAAGGGTATAGAAAAGAACCGATGAGAAATTGGACCTAGAGGCCCGAAGTTGTGACTGTAACCTGTCCCGAAACGCCTTTTCCCGAAACTGAATACAAAAGTCAAGTCGCTTCCCGTACAGACCAGGATTCTTGGATATGATGCAACGCCCTTTCAATGCCAGGCCTTCGTGGTTCCCCTTCTCCCGGATCAATCGACCAGAATTATGTAGCAACGGCGAAATAACAGTAGACGGTGTTTGCTGAGTACCGAGGGCACCGCTGAGTTTCCGCAAAAGGGATCGCAAGGGATCAAGTCGTGTTATGGGTTTTTCGACAACCCATCAGTTCAATGGGAATGTGGTTTGGTGCTGATTGAGAAGTGTCCACGTAGATGATGAGGCCAGGTGCACTGTCAGAAAGCATAAGATGTTTCCGGAAGGACGGTTATATTTGAGATCTCGCGCGTTCCCGCTCCGTGGGATTATACCTGCGAGTTTTCTTAGTTGAGCTGCGCGCTGTAGGCGAGCGGAAATGAATATCACTTACCGAAGCAACTTTTCGATAAGATCAACGTGAGTCATGATCATTCTCCGGCAGCAGTAACGCTTGCAGCCAAGTTGGTCCATGGCGTCCCTTCTCGGCACTTAGAAGTGTTCACTAGACGGTGAAAGAAGCCCAGAAGTTAGAACATACCCATCCGGAATACCTTCATCAAGAAGCTGTAGATAACGCTCCCACAGATCTCCAACGACCTACGCAGAAGGCGTGTTAGTGGAACGAAGACAGCGACGCAAAACCTCGTCTGCCTACCTTGCCGCAGGAGAAACACCGGACAGGAATAATCATCTTTCTTCGAGTAGTGGCCTTCACTTGGGTTAACTAGAATCGGAAAGGCTCCTGGTAATCTCACCACGCTTGGGAGATCTGAAGGTGATGGTGCGCAGGTTTTGTCGGGATGATTGAATGATGGCGGACAGTCAGTTTGGATAAAACTGCGACAAATAATTTGGTATTGCCGGTGCATGGCCATCATTGGGCGAGAGTTTGACCCACCACCTTCTTAATTAGGCTAGATTAGCCCGATAAGAACTAGCGCAAGTGTTTTCTGCCATGATGGAGAAAATTAAAAAAAAGGCGGAACAGTAAGAAACTATTCGATTCATTTTTTGTCAGGCTCCAATTCCACTGTCCTGAGCTCAGCATGTACTAACCGACGAGATATACCCTACACTTCAATTATCGGCTACCGCAGTCATCTACACCTCGTTCGTTATTGGTCAAATATGCCAGGCTCCGACCCTTCGAATCAGCATTCGAAGCGCTCACGGAAAAGTGACGCGATTGAGGACAAGAAGATGCCCGCCAAGCGGCGTCGCACTTCTGGGGACAAGGAGAGTCTAGAGACACAGGCAATCAAGAAGTCGGGTTCGGACCAGCGTCGTCTGACCAAGGCTGATGGAGAAGAGAATGCCGCATCATCTGAGCCTTGGTCTTTATCCGCCGGCATTGCAGGGAGGTTCACAAATACAGATCCGCTGCTGAGTCCGGATGACGAGTAAGTTTTTACCTATGTCTCTGGCTTCCAGGATGGCTCTAATTATCTCTTCCGTTAGATACATCTTCGTCGGTGTCGATCATGGAGTTAATATATACTCGGCTGCTACCTCACGCCTCTTCCGATCTCTGAGAGCAAGCAAAAATCGCAACATCGTTGGATACAACCTACATCCGACTATTCAGGATCGCCTATACATCTTCACATCCGATGGAACTGTGAGCGAATGGGATTGGATGGCTGCAAAGCAGTTGGCGCATTGGGAAATCGGCAACAAGACAATCTCTGCTCAACTCTGCTCGCAAGCACCCGAAACTGACGGAGCGCATCCCGTTCTATCCCTGCGCGGTGGTCAGGATGGGGTGAAGGAAGTAGTGATAACCCACTTCCAGGGGGAACGCTCTGATGGGACTGTGATTCTGGAGACGAAGCTTCCAATTGAACATGTGAGATGTTCAGGAAGTAGTCGAGTCATTGTTGCCTATGGTGGCAACTTCGTTTTACTTGGTACTGCCAGCCCTACTTCAGACCGGGTAGAGTACAGTTGGAGAGAGATGGCTTTGCCTGTCAACATCACTTGTCTCGACATACGGTGCGCCTCTCAGCCGTCTCAAGCCAGTGGTCGAGGTCAGCGTGCAGCTAGGCCCCTAGAAACGATTGATATTGTTCTGGGTGAGCAAAACGGCTCTCTGTTGATCTACCACGATGTCTTGAACCTTTTCGCGTCGGAAAATGGCGCCGTGAGCGAGAAGAACTTGAGCCCAAGGCGACTACACTGGCATCGAGATCCTGTAAGCGCAGTGCGCTGGTCACGCGATGGTAAGTAATCTATGATGAGGGAGTGAGCCGACAGAAATATCTGACCTTGCTGTTATTTAGGAAACTATGTCATATCGGGTGGCCTTGAGACAGTCATGGTATTATGGCAACTGGATACGGGCAGAAAGCAGTTTCTTCCCAATCTTTCTGCACAGATCTGCAACATTGTGGTCTCCGAGACCGGCGGTGCCTACCTCCTCAAATTGGCTGATAACAGTCTGATGCTCTTATCCGCCAGGGAATTGCAGCCTTTTGCGACAATAACAGGCCTGCAGTTATGCCCCAAGGGTACTAACGCCAAGGTCGGTGTGTCAAAGACTCGGCCAGCAGCTGCATCTTCAGCTGTCTTGCATCCACAATATCCCGATCATCTTTTGGTGCCTGTGCCTGTCCGCCAACAACTTTCGTCAGAAGGCCTTTCTTCGGCAGACTTCTGTGTCCTACAAACCTACGATATCCGCACAGACAGTCATGTTTCTCGTCAAGCACTTACGCGCACCAATGTGACAAATGTGACTGTTGGTCCTGAGGGCTCCAGGATCGATACCCCCGACGTTACTCTTTTGGATGTGGCACACGATGGCAAGTGGATGGCCACAGTCGACACATGGACTCCTCACCACCAAGATGTCGACGTACTTGATCTGAGCACCAACGGTTCAGATAAATATGCTGCCGAGGTGTTTCTGAAGTTTTGGAAATGGAGCAATGCGGCGAAACTGTGGGAGCTAGTTGCGCGCATAGACGGGCCTCATTTCACCGACTTGGGCCCTGTACCGGTTCTAGACCTCGCATCTAGACCCAATGCCCATGAGTTCGCGACAGTCGGATCGGACGCAGTCTTGCGCCTCTGGTGTTCTACCATTAGGCAGCGGAGCGGTCTTCAACAAGAGCGCGCAGAGCCGTTGGAATCCTGGCGGTGTCGAAATACCATTGACTTGAGTGGCTACATCGGCAGTGAAGGGTCGAGTGCCAGCACTGCATCCCTAACCTATTCGGAGGATGGTTCGGCGCTCGCCGTTTGCTTGGAAACAGAGACTTCGGAAAATCCTGGCCTTGCCATCATCGTTGACGTTCAAAACTGTAACATCCGCTGCAGCAGAGTCGGTGTCTATCCAGGCCGACTCTGTGGAATAAAGTTCCTGGGGTGCCACCTTGTCATTGTCTCGCAGAACTCGGTGTCTACTTGGGACACGGTTGGCGACCTGGTGAGAACGACAGGTCCCTTACGGACAGAAAACGCCGCATCTGGTAACAGGTCCCAGCTGCTTGCTGTAGACAGCAGGACGAAGACATTTGCCGTTGCATCCCAAGGTTCCCCCGGTCGCTCGTCCAAGTCTTCGTTCCAGGTGCGAGTATACGACATAGACTCGTTGTCTCAGCTGTATCAACACAAGCTATCACGATCTCCGCTTGCGTTGCTTTCAAGCCCACACTCGGCAGACTATGTCATCGTCGATGCGGGAGCCAACGTGCTGAGGCTTGGATGTCAACAGAGGGTGTCTCATATCACACAACCCCAGGATCTAGCCTCCCGGCTAGACTCTGGACTGACCAGCCTTTTCGGGGGACAATCCCGCGACTGGCACAAAAACTCATTGGTACCCATCGCTGCATCTGGGATGGACACATCAACCTCAGGTCAACTTGCGAGTGTCTTCCATGAGCCGCCTTTTGTTGCGCCTCCCACCAGTATTCTTTTCCGAGACGTGGTCAAGGTGCTGTCAGGCTAGCGATTACTATGTACAAAATGAACAAAGCAGTGATTTCAGGGGTTTCATGCAGGAGTATTCTATATCCAAGGTCCACTGTAGTAAGAACCCACATACTATTCTACTATGAGGATGCTGTATATCCTCATATCCTCGTTCATACCACTTTACGACTTGGAGAAAGGTCGTGTTTTGACGTAGTAGTTAGTCCCTTGTCGATATGAACTAGATGTGACATTGAAGCTTCGCCTTTCAAGTCCTTTGCTCAATGGCGTGACAGCTTTAAAAGTCAAATGAACCGTCGCTGAGGGAGTGCTACATAGCTTGCTAAGCTGTTTCCCTGACCAAACATCCGTAAACCCCTGGTCGATTGGAAAGGATGACCCTTGCCTGAGGCCGATGATGTGCCGAATATTCTGTTCTGGGGACGTCCCCAGGCGCGTACGAATCTGATTGTTATCTATGTGCTAAGTTGAGGTTGGTTCAGGAATGCTGCTGTATGTTTCTATATATATCGAGGCATATTGAAGGTAGTGAAATTAATCTGCTTAGGTTTCATATGGGGTATACAATGCAACACATTCGAACAAGGACAAGAAAGCTCCTTCTGTACCTTCCAAAACATATCGGATCAAGCGTATACGTCAGACAGACGGTACCGA
Organism: Aspergillus sp. MEXU 27854; assembly: GCA_019721355.1. NCBI lineage: Eukaryota > Fungi > Ascomycota > Eurotiomycetes > Eurotiales > Aspergillaceae > Aspergillus > Aspergillus sp. MEXU 27854. Next base: position 1,598,382 of record JAGMTT010000002.1, read on the forward strand.
CGAGTCGCATCCGCGCAATCAAATTGGGCCAAGGTAGAATGAAAAGGTTGCTTTGCGCCCTTGTACGTGGTTCAAATAGGTATCAAGTTCGTGATCTTCATCGATTATGAACGGGATCTCATTCCCATCCATGTCTCTGTCAATGGCTTCGACTTTGGTGACATACGAATCCGGGAATTTCGCATTGACCAGGTGTCGTAGAACACCAAGGGTCTTCGTTGTTAATTTTTCAACCCAAGGTTTGGAATCGCTGTGCAGTTGGCTGTCGGGATGGATTCGAAGATGAACGACGGTATGGAACGCGGGATCGAGGATGGAATCCGCATATTCAAAGGCGTTTCCTGAATCATGCTGGTCTGCAGTAGCGAAGGAGGTATCGTTGGCGGCTTGCAGAAGTGACGGATCTATTTGGATATCACCTAAATCACCTGATGCCACTGGTGCACTTGCAAGGGCCTGAGAAGCAAGTGTGCTGATTCCATTAGCGATTCCACTGCTGAAATTGGGGCTCTCGTGGGAGCTGCCCGAGTCGGGGCTGTGAGCCTGAGCCCGAGAAGCCGACGGTTTACGAGTAGTGTCCCTCTTGGACTGATCATCACGAAGCCGTTTCATGACATCGCGACATAGGACTTCGAGGGCCTTGTGTTTTGTGGAGTGCTGCGGATCCGCTGGATCGGATGGAAGGATTCGCTGAAGTATCTCGGAATCTTTGATCCATCGCTCCTTGAGTTCTTTCCAGTGTTCATCTCCAGCCTCTAGTTTACTGGTGAAATGATCTGCCTTTAGGGTGTTGTAGAAGGCGTTTCGAATCTGGCGGCTCTCTTCCGGGTTGATCCCAAGGGCATTTTTGGCCTCCGCAATGGTCATCCTCCTCTCCAGAGTTCGCATTCGTTTCGTAACATCCGTACACACCACATCAAGGGCGAGCGTCTTCGCATCTAGCTGGTTAGGGTCCTCCCAGAACACTTGTTGGAGGTGATGGGATCCCTGGATTAGCTTATTCTTGGCCTCTTGCCATCGCTCGGGCCCGGCGATGGTTTTCTTGATGAATCCCGCTTCCTCGCAGATCCGTTGGAACTGATCTCTGATCTCCCGGTACATCGCACTGTCTAGGTTCAGGTACTTTTTACTCTCATCGATAGTGGTCTCGGAAGGGAACCGTGGAGGACCGGGAGGATCCGCGGGCAACCCAGCCCAGCCACGAGTCCTACGACGGCGTTTCCGGGTAGCCCAACGTTCTGCGCTCTCGGCTTTCAGTCGCTCCAGGCGCTCTTTGCGTTTGGCCAATACCTCGGCGGACAGACCGGGCGACGGGAGATGTGAGGTGGCGTCGTCAGGTGGGAGCGGTTCGGACGTATCGAAGGGACTGCCCGTGTTTTTGTAGACTTCTTGTTGCAAAGCCAACAGTCCTTCGTCGTCAGGCAGTGGGACGGGGCTCTGCAAGGTCGATTGGGCTTTCATGCCGTTGGGGACGCGGAGGAGCCAACGGTTTTTGGCGCGCACGCGCATTAGTTCTCGCTCTTTGATCTCGAACCCTTCTTCGTTTAATATGCGCAACATGTCGCGCTGGCTGGTGTTCTTCTCCCAGAGCTGCTTGACCCGGGCGACGAGCTCCATGTTCTTATGCGCTGGGTTCTGTTTCGAGGGAAAGCCCCATCGTTTGAATTGCGTTTGAAACGCGCGCTTACTATGGAAGTCCACCACTGGTTAGTGAACTATACACAATATATGTGGGATCAGAGATCCAATTTGTTGAGGCAGGTAAGATCTCACCTAGGTGAGAAATCATATGCATTCTTCATGTATTCCATGATCTCCTCCAACGCCTTTTTATCTCGAATGTACATCTGGTAGCAGATGTCTCGCTTCCCGTCCCAGTCGTAGACCATGTTGGCAAGCGTTCGCCAAGACGCGCCTCCTACAATGGAGGTGCGCCTTTGGGAAGAAACGCAGCGAGCAGTCTGTCAGATCTGATAATGGCAGAGGGAGCCCGGGTGGGGCGTTCCTGGTGTAGCCTCCGCAAAATCGCTTGTTGTCGCTCTTGTGCACCGTAGTTGGGGACAGGAAAAGAGGCAGGGTACGGCGAGCTATTTGGAACGCCGTAGCAGAACGTTGCAGGGAGGCGAAAAAAGGAAAGGGAGATGAGGCGACGCAGATGATCCATGTGCGCAGTTTTGCTGGAAGGTATCACGTGACTACACGAGCCTAAACAGTGGTTCTCTTACTACGCGCGCGTTTGCGGTTGGATATCAGAACTGGATGCTACAGAATCAAATAGACCCTAAATTCTGGGCTTATTGATGAGCGCCAAGCGGATAGCGAGGTAGGTATTGTTACATTCACGCAAACCTATGTACACGGATCGAATTGACGCCAAAAAAGAACACGATAAAAGCACATCGCCGCAACTCCATACTAATGATAGGATAGAAATGTCTGATGAGTTTCAGGCTAGCTTCTTGACCTTTCTGCGAAGCTTGAAGATTCTGGTCCGTAACCACGTGAGAAAGTGCATCCACGTATTCTTGGGCTGCGACCTCCATGTTTCCGGCTTTGGTTCGAGCGGCTGTGGTGCAGGCGTCACACGGGGAGGACGAACTTCTGGTGTTTCCTGAGGCTGCTTCTCCCATGTAGATTCTTGCGCTTCATCATCTCGGAGTGACGTCCGCCAATGCTGTTTCTCCTTTCTCTTGATCTGTTTCTGCTCGGCTTTCATCTGCTGCTCTTCGAATTTTCGAGCCTTCGCGGCCTCCTTCTCTTCAAACGCTTGGCGTGCGGCCTGCACCGTGGCGGCTCGAGATACAGGGTCCATACTCGTTCGCGTCTTGGACCGGAAGACAAAGTCCAAGGACGGTCGAGAGATTGGGGAGGCCGTGTCCAGCGTGCTCCCATTGTCCCGTGAGTAGCCAAAGGACGAACGACCGGTGATGTTGGTCTGCGACGTCCCTGGTAACCGTGTGAATGAGTTTTCTTGGATCTGCAATGACAGCCGTGGCGTCTGCCCCGAGGCGGCGCGACCGGAAGAACGAAACGTATCCGCAACAGATTGGCCGAATACGTCACCATCCTCGGTGTCTCCTTTACCAGAGTCATCGCTCTCCACGACTGATGCCTGATAGGATTGACCCATAGGTGGTGTATATCCACGAGGCGCTTGCCGCATCGGATGCACATATTGGGTTCCAGGTTTGCCCAGGCTTGAGCCACTTCCGGTGGAGAATTGAGACGTTCCACTCGTGGACCGGTGATGGACTCCCGGGATTGGTTTACGAGCAGTATAATTGGTAAATTGATCGTTCGGACGCCCTTCCCTTTCGTAACTCGTGTATATTCCTAGGCCATCGTGGTCGAACGACGACCGTGAAAGGTCAAGGGAGGCCGATGGCGAGCCATCCCGCGAGATTCTCCTAAGCAAAGGCATGATGTGCGCTTTGGGATTTGGGGAGGTTTTAGATTTTTGGGGCGAACCGCCAAGGGTGCCAGAGGAAGCGTTCAACGTCGAGCTACCCACGAGCTGGTATAGATCTGGCTTTCTGAACTGTTCCCCTGGAACGGGGTCCGTGTGACTCCGACTTGAACTGCCCGAGAGTCGGCTCTTCCTCGTGGATGGATTTGCTGTTCGGGACACGCCTAATGATGAAAGGCGATCTTCTGGATCGGATAAACGGGAAGTCGAGTGAACCAGCACTTGCGTATCATTACGGACCGACACGGGATTCCCAAAACCAGACGACTTTGTTTGAACAGTTTGACCATGATGTTGCTGTTGAGCGGACGACAGAGGGCCCCCAAAATCTCGCTGATGCGTGCTCGGTAGCGGTGGATTTCGAGCAAATGGATCCTTGAAGCGTGCCATAGGAAAGAGCGGGGAAAAGTAAGAACAAGAGTACTCCTCCCTCCTCCTTCAGGTCTTTCCAGGCACTGGTAGCAGCGGAACGTTCTTCAATGGACGTCGGGGAAACGCATGATCGTCGAAACTTGTGTTTGGCCTGTTTGAGGGGCAGTGACGCTGACTCGAGAAGGCCGGTCGAACAATTGAATCCTGTCGTCTCCCAGGGAATTTATGGATAAGTGAACCGAGTCGGCCGGTCAAGACAAGAAGAAAGGGCCTGTGGTTACAGCAGAACCATCAAAGACCCGTCGAACACTGGGGTTGTGGAAGCGCAAGAATCTGAACGGCTTATAGATGCAAGTGGAAAGCATACAAAGACTGATAGCGGGAGATCCGGATCCCACGCATGTCTGAGGACTCCAACAGCGCGAAAAAAAAATAGCGATATGGAGGATCCGAGGAGCCCGCTCGGAGGATGGAAGCGAGAGTGAGAGTAAGACGAGGGAGAGGGCGACGGAGAAGAAGAAGAAGGAAGAGGAGGAGAAAGAGGGGTGGGGAGGCTGGAGGTTGGCCGGCGCGACGGATGCGGAGGGCCGGGATTTTCGCTCGTTCTCATTGAATGATGATGATTAACTAACGACGACCTAGTCAACTAATCCCACCACCAGCCCATGTTTCTGGTTATGGCACCCGACGGGGGTTTAATCCGCGCCAAATCATACGATTTCGCATGAAGCCCCAAGAGAGGATTGCAAAAGAATGAAGCAGATCCAGACCCAACGATATGCAGTTGGTCGATAAGGAGTGCTTTATATGCAAGATCGATCTGGCGGCTCCAGACCATTGACTGGGAACCATTCTGTTGACTTCTGTATTTTCCTCGGCTTAGCTCTCCCGTCATTGTATTCCAACTATTTGGCGACCGTCGTCACGGGATATTATTGCCGTTATCGTTTCATGAGGCCGAGGCTCACGACCGAGGTCATCCATGCATTCTTGCGACGGTTAGTTCTCTATACTACGGCAAAATTGGGCAGCATCGCTACCTTTAATGTGAATCGCTAGAGGTACTGGTGGCTACGGAGTACCTACTCAAACCTTGGGTTCAAGAATCTCGCGATCGCTCATATGATTGATCATGCGGTGCTCACTTCATGGATCCTCGCAGGTCCAACACCCTGAGGGTTGACTTGCACAGCGACCAAGATGATGAACCTGAGGTATCGGCATACCGAACGAATCGGGTCAAATCATGTCACCATCTCAGCCTTCTCAGCCTTCAGCCTTCAGCCTCTCTTCAGCCCTCATGCCAATTTTGGGGATTTGCCAAGAGATGGAGGGGCGTCGAAACGACCAAGAGACACGCTAGAGCGCTTGCCAAGCGAGACCATCGGGGATGAAGGACGAATCCCCCCACTCCAATGGGCGATGTACATCCTTTCCTGAGGTGTACAACCACACCAGACGGATGTGCATGGCGGGGCAACACCACGACTACAAGAGCTAGTCGCTCCCCTCCTGTTTTTACTTTTTCTGGCTCCCTCCCTCCCCTCCTTCCATACAACTTCCTCTGGTAGCTATATCTTTGTCTTTTTTTTGTCTGTTCCTCTTCTTCTCTTCTTTGTTTACCCAGCTCGTTTCATACCCGCAGGCTTCCTCGAGCTTGAGGACTTAACCATGGGGTTCTCCATCCAGTCCTGCGCTATCTTCTTCGTGGTCCTCTTCGCCTTGAGCGGACAGGCCCACGCTTTCGGAGCCGGTAATATCGCCTCCATCTCGCGGGTGGAAGGCCAGAACTGGCGCCATGGTGACATCGAAGATACCCTTCTGACCCTGGTCTTGGCCCGTGTCGCCGGTGGCCGGAAGTTTAGCAAGCTGGACGTCCAACGTGTCTACTTTGGAAACTGGCTGCGGGATTACAGTCAGGCTGTGGATGTGGGCACCCTGAAGTACGTCAGTGCTGAGGCTATCCGCATTCTGATTTGGGTTCTCGGCTTCTTGAGTTTTGGGTAAGTTTGAGTACTCCCCTAGGCGTGGATCATTCCACTAAGACTTGCCGTTAGATACGGTACCAAAGAGTTCGAGGTGACCACGGAGCGTCTGGGATGCTATGAGCCCACGGAACATATTGACAACCCTCTCGGTTATGCCGAGGGAGAAGACGCCCGGAACTACGACCGTCGACTCAGGGGCCCCGTGGACGAGGAGCGCGAACTGTCCATCAATCCCCGGACTGGTAGGTGCCCGTCACAATCAGCAATTCGCCCAGTGATCACTGACTCGTTGTGTCAATAGGTCTGAAGAACTACATTGCCTCCGAGAACTTGGGAATCTCCACATCTGCGGCTCTGGTGCGTCGAGTCTTTCGCCGTTCCATCCAGTTGGCGCGTGAATACGGACGATCGGGCAACAAAGAAGATCTGCATGAAGCCCTACGCCTTCTTGGAACCGGTCTCCATTGCCTTGAGGACTACGCTGCCCATTCCAACTACACCGAGCTGAGCCTGATCGAACTCGGAGAGTCTGAAGTCTTCCCTCATGTTGGCCGTGATACTCAGATCGAACTCGATGGAAAGGATGTTTACCCCATCGTTACGGGCACATTTGGCGGAGTGGACTTTTTCCACTCTGTCCTCGGTGAACTGTCCGATAAGGCTACTCAATCCGAGGTCCAGTCCCTCGAGGGTGTCATTTCCGAGTCGGAGAGCGGTGGTTCCTCTGATAGCCTCCTTCAGGACTTGCTCAGCAAGATCCCGGAAGGCATCCTCGGTAACAGTGACGAGGAAGCGGGCAAGATGGATGACTTCAAAGCTCAATCGCAAAGTGCGAAGGAACACAACCAGGATATCTCCCCTCGTGAACCTGAAGAGTGGACTCGCTACTTGGACGACGTGCATAGGCAGATTTTGCCGGTCCTGGAATGGCATGATAATCTGATCAAATCCATCAACGAGGCCATCGAGAAGATTCCCGTCCTTCCGGATTTGATCGAGCAGATTCAGGAGCAGATCAACGTGTTCGTGTTCTCTGTGATTGCGCCTTACGTTCTCCCCATCATCAAGCAGGTCAAGGTTGAGCTTCAAACGGGCTCCTCCGAAGTCATCCAGAGCAGCCGAGAGCAGCAACATGTCGTATTTAACGATGACAACTGCTCGGATCCTACCCACTCGATGCTCTCCAAGGACCACTTCTCGAACGTGCTCAATGAACCAGCTGGTCGGGTCGCTTCTCAGATCGTGAAGTGGGTCGTTCCGCAGCTGATGGAGTGCTGGGACAATGAAAACGCCGATATCAAGAGAACTCTGGATCGGATCGTCCATGGGGTGTTCCATCATCCGGCGCTCCGCGACCGTGGAGAAGACGGTGCCGACGAAATCCGCCAGATCATGTTCAGTACCGTCCAGCAGTGGTGGGAAGACAAGGGCAGCGGCGAGCAGGACTCTCTTCGCGAGCAGCTGTCCCGTCGTGGTGTTCAGGAAGGTAGAAACCACAAGGAGGGCGTGCAGGATTGCGGACATGGCTGTGGCAAGCCGCTCACGCTGCACAAGGGCCAGGCCGGCAATTCTGGTAGAACCAACAAACCCGATACCTCACACATCGAGAAGATTGCCTCCCAGGCTGCGGGTGGTGGTGCGCTTGGTGGTCTTGTCGGAGGGCTTGTTGGCCAAGTTGGCTCGATGATCTTAGAAGATTCTGGGTCTCGTTCTTCTGATAAGTACGAGCGACGTTCTGAACGCCGTTCTGACTCTAGGGGTCAGCGGGAGGAATATGAGAGATATGAGCGCCGCCCTGACTCCCGGGGCCAACGGGAGGACTACGAGAGATACGAGCGCCGTCCTGACTCTGGGGGTCAGCGAGAGGAATACGAAAGATATGAGAAGCATGAGAAGCACGGACGACGACACAGACGGAAGTCCGATGATGAATATTCTGGCAACAGCTCTGATGACGACAAGTCTGGAGATGAACGCAAGGCCTCCAGACGGCACCATCAGCGTCAAGAATATGAAAGACAAGATGGCTATTCCCAGCAATATCGAAGCGAATATGGTGGGGGTAATGAGTACTCCCGTCAGGAGTCCTACGAGAGTCATTCGCAGCGCCGCGACGAGTACACTAGCCAGTACTCCGAGTCTCGTTACGAATACCAGAGTACCCCCTCTCGTGCTGAGTACGGTAGTGGTGGATACGGCAATGAGTACTCCGAATCCCGTTATGGATCCCAGGGTGCGTCCCGCAATGAGTACGGCGGTGGATACTCCGAATCCCGTTATGATTCCGGTGGTGCCCCGGCGCGTGGCGAGTATGGTCGTGAAACGTCCGAGTCCGCATACGGTTATGAAAATAGACCATCTTACGGGGGCGAGCAGAGGCAATACTACCAAGAAAGCAGACGGGATGAGTAAGTGAACACCTTGGGCATTTGTGGGTTGCACTGCAGAACCAGTACTGATCGGATTCCAGGGAGGTGCCTCGGTATGGAGACCGTCAAGAGGGCTATGGAGGATACGGCGGTGAGCCTCGTCAGGAGTATGAGGAGGGTGGTTATGGTGGCAACAGCGGCTATGGCGAACGCCAGTATGGGTATGGCCAGAGGTACAATGAGTCGAGGGAGTACGGTTATTAGAAGGACTGGGGAGCACGAACTCGTCCATTTACCTATCATGTATTTGATATGAAGCGGGTTTGCATACAAGACGATGAGCTATTCAGAACGCGGTGATTTCTTTTTACATGCTGGCATCTCTTTTATTGTCTTGAAAGTATTTGTACTGTATCTTGAGTATGCAATCACCACTCTTTGATTTCTCCCGGGTTTGGCGGTTGGATTCGAACAACCTTGTCGCAGTTGAGTAAGCACAAGGGATCGAAAGCCAGTTTTAACTGAATTATGGATTGGTTAGCATGTATAAAGTATCAAGGAGGCCATAAAAGCCATAAATCATGTGTCTTACCCGTCGCATAGCATCCACAGTAGTCTCTCCGACTTCGTGTTCGAGATAGTCGCGTTTGATGAGGCCAACGCCATGCTCTCCTGTCACAGTGCCTTCCATTTCGACTGCACGCTTCACCATTCGATGAACGACGCCCTCGGCAGTCTTCTTCTCCGCATCATTGAAGAGAATGATTGCTGAATGGTGAGATAGATTAGCATCAAGCCTGCAAATTCGTTGCACATCACTTACCGTGGAAATTGCCATCTCCCACATGACCGCAAATGCCCGCCAACAGTCCACTCTGGGTCATGTCTTGTTTTGTAGCCTCAATAATGTCGGGGAGTTTGCTCATGGGGACGGCCACATCGGTGGTCCAGACATGGTCCTCGGGACCTCGACGCATGGACATGACGCTCCAAAGAGCCTGCTTCCGAGCGCTCCACAGTTCCTGCATCTCCTCCTCGCCGCGGGCGAATTCAAACGACCGTCCGGACGTGTTCGAGACGATCTTCTGGACCATGCTGATCTGTTCTTTGACGCCGCCGGGAGTTCCTGTAAACTTGAAGAAAATGGTTGGAGATTCCTTCCATTGCCGGCTCGTCGCCTGACTGTCATTGATGCACTTCATCTGGACATCGTCGAGGATCTCGACGCCGGCGACAGGGATGCCTTCCTCCACCACGCGCGTGACGCACTGGGCGGCGTTATGGATCGACGGGAAGCTGGCGACGGCCACATTCTGACTCTTGGGCTTGACGGTCAATTTCAGAGTGGCTTCGGTGACCAGGCCGAGGGTGCCTTCGCTGCCGATGAAGAGCTTGGTCAGGTCGTAACCCGCACTCGACTTCCGCGGGCGTTGTCGGGTCTTGATGATGGTTCCGTCCGCGAGGACGACAGTCAAAGACAGGACCCATTCCCGCATGGTGCCGTATCTGTACGCGTTGGTGCCCGAGCAGCCGGTGCCGACCATGCCGCCGATCATGGCGCCCGGACCAGGGTCCGGTGGGAAGAACAGACCCTCCGAGGACAGCTCCTCATTCAGATCCTCCCATCCCAGAGCGGGCTGCACGACCACGTCAAGGTCCTCCTTGTGGAGGGCCAGAATGCGATCCATGCGGCGGAAGTCAATGCAGACGCCGCCTCGGGTGGGCGTGAAATGGCCTTCAAGACTGGTGCCACCGGAGTAAGGGGTGACGGGAATCAGTCGCTGATGGCAAATCTTCATGATGCGAGACACTTCTTCGGTGGATGAAGGGTAAAGGACCAGGAACGGCTTCTCGTTCGATTTCCGTGTATAGGACGACCAGTCTGAGCCGGAATGCATCTCGAGGTCGGCATTTTCCGTTGAGACATTCTCCTTCCCTAGGATCTCAACAAAATCGGCCCAGGCTGCCTGCAGGTTTGACTGGGAGACATCGTGGTGTGGTGGACTCAGGTCATAGAGGGTCGTCGTCGAGGAAGTCGGCAGACTGGCGGGTTTGAGGGATCCTAGGAAATAGGCACCGGTGGAGAAGAATGCCAGCGCTGGCCAAATATCAGACTCATGGTCAGTCCAGTTTGGAGGCAGTTACGTACCGAACATCAAGGCGGCGTAACGGCCGCCTTGGGACTGAGTCTGATATTGAGAATACCGCTCTTGTTCTGCGCGCTCGCGTTGCAATCTCTGCTGTGTGCTTTCATACAGCTGGTTCTTGAATGATTGCGATTTGTCGTCGGCATGAATCCGGGATGTCGCAGCAAAGCACCGGTTCTGGAGGGCGGAGTACCGCGGGAGGCCGACGGAGATGGAGCTGTTGGACGTCCGGGGAAGGGCACGAAAGGTCCCCCGCAGGGGATGGAGAACATTAGGCCTGACCATCGTAATGGTAGTGTGCCAGGGAGCGTATAAATCGGGCCAAACCAAGCTCACAGCCCAGTCGTGTGAATGGGAGAGGAGGAGGAGATCCGGGAGCTGGAGCTTTGGAGGTCGGCCGAGAAGCGTGCAGTAGATTACCTCATAAGGGAAGGCGGTCTTGGCGCCCTTCCCCGCCTACCTTACATAATCAACGACGTATCTGCGTGAGTGTACTTGATGTTACGACCAGCTCATGAAGTCGCAGACCAAAAGAGATCTCGGCATTGTTGAGAGAGCCTCAAGTGCTACTCCGTAGACAAAAGAACCCGAGGACAGGTCGGCTCTCGGCAAGCCGCCACCGGGCATCGCTTCATCCCAAAGCAGCATTACTCCGTGGCACGATTTCCACCCCGGCTAAATAGAGCGCTGCCCGGTTAATTGCACCTGTTATTGCGGAGCAGTTGGCGGGGGGAGAACAGCTGTTGCGACCAGCTCACTCGTCCATCTGGACCCAAAAAAGAAAAGAAAGAAAACTCTGGATGTCACGTTCTAATTGATCCTTATCTGCTTTTATCCCTGTCTCACCGACCAGGTAGCCCTAACTTTCTACACATCTCTTACCTACATATACCCCGCTACCCCTCCCATAACCTTTACCTACCTTTACTGCTCCCTATCCTCGGAACACACAAAATGAGCGCACAGGTACATCAAATTCTATCCAGACTATACGGGACGGCGCACTGACACACTCAGAATCTGTCCTTCGTCCTGCAGGGCATCCACCAGGTGAAATTCGAAGACCGTCCGATCCCCGAGCTGAAGGATCCCCATGGAGTCATCGTGAACGTCCGGTTCACCGGTATCTGCGGCAGCGATGTACGTACTACATTTCACTCCCCACACCGGAGAACCCCTCCGTATACAATATTCGCCAGGACCCGCTGACCAGTGTCGGTTAGGTCCACTACTGGGAGCACGGCTCGATCGGCCAATTCGTGGTGAAAGACCCCATGGTGCTGGGCCACGAGTCGTCGGGCGTCATCACCAAGGTCGGCTCGGCCGTGACGACGCTGAAGGTGGGCGACCGCGTTGCGATGGAGCCGGGCATCCCGTGCCGGCGGTGCGAGCCCTGCAAGGCGGGCAAGTACAACCTGTGCTACGAGATGGCGTTCGCGGCGACGCCGCCGTACGACGGCACGCTGGCCAAGTACTACGCGCTGCCGGAGGACTTTTGCTACAAGCTGCCGGAGCAGATCAGCCTGCAGGAGGGCGCGCTGATGGAGCCGCTGGGCGTGGCCGTGCACATTGTGCGCCAGGCGGCCGTCACGCCGGGCCAGTCGGTCGTGGTATTCGGCGCGGGCCCCGTGGGCCTGCTGTGCTGCGCGGTGGCGCGGGCCTTTGGCGCGTCCAAGGTCGTCGCCGTCGACATCCAGAAGCCGCGTCTTGAGTTCGCCAAGAACTACGCCGCCACGGCCATCTTCGAACCCGCCAAGGTCGCCGCCCAGGAGAACGCCGCGCGCCTCATCGCCGAGAACGACCTCGGCCCTGGTGCGGATGTCGCCATTGACGCCTCCGGCGCGGAGCCGTCCGTCCACACCGGTATCCACGTCCTCCGCACCGGCGGCACCTACGTGCAGGGCGGCATGGGTCGCAGCGAGATGAACTTCCCCATCATGGCCGCGTGCACCAAGGAGTTGAACGTGAAGGGCAGCTTCCGCTACGGCAGCGGCGACTACAAGCTGGCCGTCGAGCTGGTGGCGTCCGGCCGCGTCAATGTGAAGGAGCTGATCACCGGCGTGGTCAAGTTCGAAGAGGCCGAGCAGGCATTCAAGGAGGTCAAGGCAGGAAAGGGTATCAAGACTCTCATTTCCGGCATTGAGGCATAAGGGTCCGCGTGTGGCCACGATGATGATGACGATGATGACGATTCCAGACTGTATAATTGGGCACGATGTTAGTCAATATGTGAATGAACAGTCAAAATATTAATTCTATGCACTTGACTATGTAAGGATGAAGATCGAGGGCAGCCAACTAGCGGACAAGACAGTGTAGTCGGGGCATTTGCTCCCTTCAAACGTCGCATGCTCAGATTTGCTCTCGGCAAGTGGTCAAAATCAAAGAAAGCCGTCGGGGTATCACGGAATCCCAGAACCCAACCCATTCCAATAACGCTGCAATGAATGGGTCCGAAGAAAGCAATGTTGAACCAAGAACGAACGGAAAGCTGTACAGAGATGCAGGAGCGGTAAACCAAGGATGTCGATTATTAGGGTATAAGAAATGTCCGGGATCCAGAACTTGAGAATGATAAGGGCTTTAATGGGAGTAACAGAGAACGAGGCCTGATGTGACGGCGAAGGATCAGCAACAGCCCCTGCCTTTGGTCTGGTGCGAACCACCGAGCCGAAAGACATCCTCCCACTCTCTCATGCCATTCCTCCAGTCGTTGGCGCCTTTCTGCCTCGGGTGTCTGCGTTGCAGCTGGACGCCACTCTCATCGAGGGTCATTTGGCTTCGAATACTCGAGGCGTCACTGGTAGTATGTCCGTAGGGACCGCCGTCACCATATTGGATTCCACTTTGCGGGTCGTCGGGATCGATTTCACCCAGTTCGATCTTTGTGAGAATTATCCGGGCCAGCCGGTTGAATAATTCGTCCACGCCCTCGCCGGTCAGAGCTGACACTTCCACCGCGACGGGGATGTTGGATTTTGCCGCCCATCGCGAGGTTTCGTCTGCGCTCACCTCCCGACCATGGGGCGCGTATGTGGCCGTCATCCTCGTGCCGGAGCCAAGGTTGGCAATGGAGCGGACGGAGCCGCCGCCGGAATCATAGGGGAAGGAGTGTTTGCTGGAGGTACTCGACGGCGTCGGAGGCGGGCGCATGCTATCGTCAAAGTCGCCGTGCGGCGCATAGTCGGCTGTGAGGTCCGTCTTGTTGCCGGCAAGGAGTACGGTCAGGTTGGGCGAGGCCAGAGCCCGGGCATCCATGAGAAAAGTGGGCAGCGACGCGAACGTCTGGTGGGAAGATACATCGTAGACGAGGATGGCTCCGGCCGCGCCGCGGTAATAGGACCTAGAGACAGATCGAAATCGCTCTGTCCCCGCTGTGTCCCAGAGCTGCAGTTTGATCCTTGTTCGTCGCGGACCCGAACCCAGCTTGACGATCTTCGAGGAGAACTCGACTCCGATGGTTTGCGATGATAGGACTCTCCCTACAGCGGCGAGACGTGTTAGCGAGCTGGTCATCCCGCCCGGGGGCCATCCGGCAAAGGATCGGTGCACTTAGGGATCGTAGTCGTACATTCGTTCTTCACAAACCGATGGAGGAGGCAGGACCTGAATTCCGGATGGTCGGTGAGCGGCGGCTTTACGGAGCAATGGGTTGTCAACACCGGACTTACTTCCCAGCACCACTCGGTCCAAGTAGGATCACTTTGGCGAGGTAGTCATACATGCTCTCCAGCTCCTGTAGTGGTCAGATCGCGATGACATGAGGTTAAGGCATGCAGAGCATCGACAACACGCAGGAGGTGTGCGATAACGGGGTAACTTGAAGGACATACCTGGTTTCCATCGGGGGTGGAGGAGATCGAGGAAGCATTCGAAAGGCCTCTTTTTCGTACCATGATATCGATCTAGGCCATGGGAGGGTTCTAGGATAGTCAACAGAGGGACAAGGACGACGGAGTTGACCAGCCTCCGGGTCTGTGTCGAATGATTATTGACCCCCACAGTTGCTTTGATATGGGATGCGCCCACGACAGTCAGCATGTGGAGTACCCGTGCTGTCCTAAATCTAACCTAGGATGTATTGTTGATTAGTGAGCCCTGAGTCATCAACCAAGGGTCGGTAACTCAGTGGTAGAGTAATGGATTGCAGATCCATCTGTCATGGGTTCGATCCCCATTCGGCCCTTATCTTTTTGTTTTTCTACTTCTTTTTCTTCGAGCCAAAATTCCATCTCAATTCCATAGCAAAGGGGGGATTTACTTGGTATCTCTTGGACCACCGCATGTACCCAGTGAATTGGAGGGGTAGTTTTTTGCCGCACGGCCGAGGTTGATGTCACCTAGCATGTGGAAACATATGATCGTCTTGAAGGTCATAACTAACACCGCGTTATGCTATGTTGATATATATTTCGACCATTCTCGGGCATGTTTTGAAAGAAAGGCATGGTACAGTAGATTGGTTATGCCGACATGGACACACACATCTGCATTGTATATTAACACCACCGGGCCGAGTATTCGAACTAGTGATGCCGTTCGCGCATCTGAACAACAGTTGTCCACCCCTGGCAGCATGACCTGCTCATTACATGCTCACACCAACGGCATCCTACCACAGAAGGGGTGTCCTCCCTAGCCCGTGTGCCTGGCTTCTCCCCTCGATTAGGAGACGTTGCGGATGACCGCTTCCCATCTCCCTGTTCCAATCTGGCTCGCACATGAGACGAACGAGCATCAGGGCCATCTTCCGTAGGAGCAGAAGGCACCCCACGGGGAAATGCCAACCGAGCATATACTTCAGACGGCAGATCGTGCCACAGGTTACAATGACAACAGACCACAAACAGCTTTCCGACCACCTGACCCTGCTGTAGCTGCCTCGAGTCCCTGACAGGCTTTGGTCGCACCTTGAGAGTACTCGTAGGGTAAGATACCGCATGCTCCTCGGATTTGCCAGGACCATGAAGGCCCCTGGTCGAGAACGGGTGTTCAGACGGACTGGCATCGCGAGAATCCCCAGACTGACCCTCATCTGCGGTGTTGTAATCTACCGACTCCCGAGAAGATTTCGTCGACAACGAGACATTCGAGGGCCCCCTCCCCTGATGGTTTATGGCATGTCTCCCAGAGGCGTCCTCCGATGATCGAGATCTCTCCCCGTGACTGGAGCTGTTCTCTCCCATAATAGCAATGAGCTCCTTTAGTGATGGGTCTTTGCCTGGGGCCGTCCCCTTCGACCGATGGTCCAGTGGGACAGGGGATGCGCTATTAGGTAGTGCCATGGGGGATTTGGCCTGGTGTTGCACTGCTTGCTCGGAGTCACGACGGCGTGTCAAATGTCGTGTCAACTTGTTCGGAGTGCTCTCACCTACGGTTGACTTTCGATTCGCGTCTGCATGCTTCCATGGCTTCATATAGAACCGGTGCTTTTCGGGCTGTGTGCCTGCAGTTTTCTTGTCTCCTGGATCCCCGTTCGACCGCCTATGAGAACGCGGCGGATGTTGTCTTTGCTGGTTGGAGGGGGATCCCTCGCCCGAACGGCTCGAATCATTTATATGATTTGTACTGCCCGTGCCCGAAACTGTATCAGTGTCACTGCTGAATGTAGCCGGACTGGCGAGTGGCGACGAAGTAAAGCGCTTCTGATGTCTCGGGCCAAGTGTTCGCTGGGTATTCGAGGCCACCGAGGGGAAAACCGTGAACGATGGCTGGGCGTTACCATTCGGTATGTGGTGGCCGTTCTGTACGAGCGAAGACTTTGGCACAGATGTATTTGCTTCCATCTTTGAGCCAGCTTCATTGGTTCTTTTCCCGCTGTCAGAGGGATCAGATTTCTGGGGGTTTCTATACATCTGCTTTGCATCCACAGTTCTCTTGTCGAGATTGAGCGATGCTGCAAACGACGTACGGTCCAATTCCTTCGGCGGCTGTTGAGTATCTGCATCTCGAGTGCCCCGATCTATATTTTCAGAAGGAGCATATGTGTTCTCCTTAAGTCCCAGTTGAGCGACGTTGTCTGCTCCGTCAGCCTCAATGTGTTCTCGATGCTCTGGGGGAGTGCTCTGAGGTAGCCCATTTTGCTTAACAGCCAGTTCCTTGGATATCACGTTTCCGAAGCGCTCCGGCAACGTCACAGGCAGAGCAGCAGAGGATGCCTGCGGTGCTCGATCCTGCTTGAGCAGATCGACCCGGTCAATCGACCAACGTTTCGAAAAGCGCTTGTCGTCATGAACAGAGCTCGATCGTGAGCGGGACCGCGAGCGCGACGAGCGTCTCGAGAACACAGAGGAAAGCCGCGAGACCCTAGACTCGTCCGCGCCCATACTCGACGTCCTGCTCGAGCTCTCCAGCGGCTGCTTCTTTGTCAGACGGCGTGGCTCCCGTCTGGAAGCCATCGAGCTATCGGACACTTCTGCGCGTTCCAGTCGCAGTAATCGTTTCTCGAGCTCCAGCCTCTCCGCCTCCAGACGCCGTGTCGCGCGCCGCTCGCTCTTTATCACGGGACTCTTCTGCCATGTTGGAGACACGCAGATCTCGGGTCGAGTTGGCGACTCGGTGGCGGCTGATGGTGTGTCTAGACGTAGGCGCGGTGTCGGTGGGGTGGATTGTCCGGACGAAGGTCTCGAGTTGTCTTCTGCGTTATGGTAGACCGAAATCCTGGACCGGGATGAGGGGTGGGAAGCTGAATTGGGGTCTAAAGGGCTGACATGGCTCGATTTGTGTTTGACATTGTCGCCGTGAGTGGCGTGATCCGTATTTTCTGCGCTCGGTTGGGGCGGCACGGCAACGAAGTCGTTGTCTGCGGCATCATTCTCTCTCTTCGTTGCGTCATCAGCAAACACCGTTGTAGTATTAGGCGCCGCGGCGTCCGCAGACTTACGGGCTTTTCGGCATGGAACATGCGCTGTAGGTGCTGCGTGATGGACAGACGGCGCGATCTTCTATGTTGACTACCCTGACTCATTGTCGCGATCTGAGTAGAAAAAAAGCCCGGAGCTGGATGCGACGAGTGGTTTTTCTGCTGAGAGGAATGCTGAAGGATGGTGGCGTCAACCGGCTTCAGTCTGATGACAGGATCATGAATGCGTTTGCAATGGGCTGTCGGAGGTGTTACAGGAACGAGAATTCAGGAATCAGATGCCATGCCTCGTCAGGGTAAAACGGTTGCACAAGTCACATGGGGGAATGGGGGAATTTATAGCGCTGACCACGATTGGTGATGTATTCATTGTGGTAGTTGATGATGGGAGAACAAAGTGGGGTTTGAGATAGATTCAAGTTTAGGGATCTCAAATTGTGGATGTGGCCGTCGGACCGTCTGAGATAATTGGCCCAAACAAGCCGATGCATGCCCTAAGACAGGTCATCCTGCTTAGAGTTGGGGTTTATGGTTTGTTCTCGATTCATCGCTTGGGGTCCTATAATTAGTCCAATGAAGCAAGCAAGGTTATTATCAATCACTTCGCACCAGCATGAATCGACGGATAGACTCATTGTGCATGCCATCGGGTACACACATCATTTGAACAGGGACTGGGCTCTTTGTAATATAAATACAGTATACAGGAATGGACTCCAATCCTTTCTCTGAGTGATTCCAGATCGTCGGAAATAAAGAACCTCATGCCACCTGTGTTTCATCCCAATATAGATGTCTCATCACTCCCTTGTAGAAGACAGAAGCTAGTGTTTTGTCGTCTTGAAACTAGTCTAAACCCTAGAAGCTTCTAGGAACAGTCTACTCCCTCGAATGTGAGGTATCATAATGTACCTGATGTTCCCCAGATTCTCTTCGTCATGGTGGGGCTCCGACAATCACCATCCATGGATAACATTAAGTGAAATCGCCAGACAGGGATTAGTCGCTGCGGTGGAATGTTCGTCAGTCCTTGGTACAAGACCTTCTGGAACTCTCGGATGAACGTCAGTCATCATACAACGCCCGGTTCCTCCAAGTTTCTGCCTGGGTTGTCCGCAACATAGCCACACTTGGCGTCACCACCACATTCCGACTCACTCAAAATCATCTCCATCGTACCTCACCTCCCTCGCACTGACATTGCAACTCAACCTCCACCCGCTACTCTCCATGTCAAACTACACACCGCAAGGGCCGTGGGGCGCTCCGCCGCCCTACGAAGCATCCCAGTCCTCGCATCCCAGCACCACAACTAACGAGATACCCCGGGACCCTCCCCCATACCACAACTGGCAGGAAGCCGTTCCAGACACAGCGACGCTGCCGCCGCCCCCAACAACGGGGTACTACAGCTCGAACACGGGGAACGCCTCCGCGGACGACGCAGACCGCGCGCACGAGTACTGCGACAGACACCCGCTGCACTGGCCCGTTCGGCCGTCCATGCCGGTTTACACGTCCGTGCAAGAGCACGACATCCGCCCGATCAGGTCCAGCGCATTCCAAGGGAGCATCGACACCCGCTCCCCGGGGTGCTGGAGCGGGTCGACGCGGGACCGAAACGGCGACTGTCTGGTGTCGACGCACCTACCGCTGTACTTTGCCGCGCAGGACTCCCCGTTTCTCACGGAGAGGAGCAAGACGATCTACTTCGAGGCCCGGATCCTGCGCCTGCGGTTGGGACCCGGCACCGGCGCGGCCGATACAAGCGGGCTGTCCATCGGGTTCGTGGCTCACCCGTATCCGTACTGGCGATCGCCTGGCTGGGAGCGCGGGAGCCTGGGCGTCTTCTCCGACGATGGGTGTCGTTTTGTGAATGACTCCTGGGGTGGGGTGGAGTTCACCAGCGCGTTTCGGGTTGGTGAGACTGTCGGGCTGGGAATGACGTTTCATCTTCCCGATAATGCAGCTCTCGTCCAAGAGAAAGGACGGCAGAAGGCCAAGGTGGACGTGTTTCTCACGCGAGATGGCCGAGTCGCCGGGGGTTGGAGCCTCCACGAGGAGACGGACGCGGATGCAGGGGGTGTGGAGGGGCTGGAGGGGGATTTTGATCTGTATGGAGCTGTTGGGCTGTTCGGTGGTGTTGATTTTGAAGTAATCTTTGAGCCCAGGCAATGGCTCTGGAAGCCGTCAGAGATGTAGCTCATACATATGCGCAGGACGGGCCAAAGCTAGATGGGTTGCTGTCAGGGCCTCTTATATACCGTCTCGCGCTCAACTACCACACCCACTACTTCATCCCTGCAGTAGGAACGTGGACGAATATCTTTCTATGACATCTATAGTCAACGTCTCACATGACACAGACACAGACAGCAAGGGAATATTGAGCACCTTAGTAAGACCTCGGAAGTCGCCATGCCTGCCATGTATGCGACCCGCCACCGCTCACGAGGGACGAGACATTCTAGAAAGTTTCCTGCGAGATCGGACAGGGGATTCCCTGTTCATGCAGGCGCATTAGTGTGTCGGGGGGAAGTACGAGATGCGTTTCCGCCATGGTCTGATGTGCGGTGGTGTCAGTTAGGCTGCGCAGCCAGTGCAGGGAGTCTGGTGTCTGAGAGCAGAGATGGCCTGCCTCGCGCATGGGTTGACGTCATCGTTCCTGGGCCGGCAGTCGAATGCTTATGTGCTTATGTCTGCTTATTTCCTGGCATAGGCTTTGTTCTAGTTATCTGGGTGGTGGTGGTCGTCTGTACCTGATAGCTGGGATTGAATCCTACGCATGCTGTGCGAATGGAGTATTACGCTGGTCATCAAGCACGCCTGCAACTATGGCCTGGACCTTTGGATCGTCCAAGGCAACCATTTCTATGGAGATTCGCTGACTCGAGTGTGCAATCTATGGTAGCCATGAGTAGGGTGGTCAGAAACTCACAGCCCACGCTATAGATCTACCCGTGTATGGAGTATATCAAAGTTTCCTACGGGCTACACCCGCCATGGTCCACCTACAGAGTACAGCCAAACCCCGTGCTGGAGGCGATATAAGGCAAATTTGCTGGATATTAGGTTGGAACGGCAGACGCACGACCACAGCGTCAACGAAAAAGGGAAAAATGAGATTCCTACAGGATCCTACAGTCCCGTGAAGCGAAAAAGGTACGGAACAGACAGGAAGAAGCGCGGCTGCGGTCGTCGATCACGAGCCGAACAACTGTCTCTGCTGCTCCACTCGGGTCTCGACCCTACAGAGTACAGTGTCAGGTATTCATTCTGCAAGAGAGTCGCATGCTTGCCTCTTGGGTGAAAATAGTAATCCAAACGGTTGAGTAAGAGCAGAAGGTACGGAATCCACTCTTCAAACGGACTACTGAGCGATATTGCCTCTGATGGGTACTCATTCTGAGTGGATTCGGGAAGGCTCCGGATACAGATGCACCTTGACCCATCGACCAGTATCCCAACTGAGCTAATTCCTCGACAAGGATTGTGGTCGTGGTTGGAAGCCCGCAGGCTGTGGCTCGAACGAGCGTCAACGGGTGGAACTCCTGTTCAGGATGGCTGATGATTGACGGCCTTAGCGGCAGGAGAGTGCAGGAGTCCACCCGGCGGTTAATTGGTGAGGAGAATAACACTGCAGGTTGCATTCATTACGTACCAGTACTCCAGAGTAGTGCGTAGTACACTGGAGTAAGGTAACCTATCCCTCCAGTAACTCGAACCCTGGAAGAAGGTCAAAAGTAGGTATACCTAGATAGCTATGTAGGTACCTGTAGACCACGGACGCTCCATGGAAATTCATGCTCTGACTCCGAGGTACAGACCTGTAAAAAGGTAATACGCCTCCGTATTGTTGGTGAAGCGGACTCTTACTCCACAAGGACTAGTCTCTCGCTCGTGCCTCTCGGTGGAGGTCGTGCCGATGCTAACTCTCTAGCATTCATTTGATTTGCAACACCCTCGTGCAGTTCACCCCCCTTATCTCCAACGCGACTTCCCGACCTGACGGGGCATTGCTCCGACTCCATCCTGTCATTCGTTCCCTCGACCTCTCTCGCTAACTCATGCATCGGCAGGATATCGCTCATCGTTGCCAAACACGTAGCGGGCGCGGCAGAGACTCCCGGTTGCCTGCCCACTGAATAAGCGAACCGCCCGCCCGCCGTGGTGCGTGCGGCTCGCAGCGGAGATTGCCCCCGCAAGGTCTCCGTAGTGTAGAGAGTACGGAGGACGGAGTGGAAGTGCAGATGGGGCCAGCTAAGGCGTCCTGTCCGGGCCTGCTTACCGTCCTCGCAGGTGTCCCATGTACCTGGCTGAATTGGGATGGGCGGCGCTTCCCATGCCGCAGAACTTTTGTCTTGCGATTCGGCGCAAAAGTTCCTCGTCTGCACGGAGATGCAATTCAGAACGGAATCAGGGGGGGTCTGGTCCGCTCGTATCGGCCGGAACTGGAGCTCCCTGGGTCTGATCAGGTCACGGCCGATATTCCGGGGTAAGGGCCATCTGTCCCTTTGCGCTTCAAAAAAGTACCACACGAAGACGAAGACGGACGGCTTTATCGGAGTACCAGAACGATACTCCGTCAAGATCCCGTCGTGAAAAATGCTTACCTACCTAGCCTTGCCGCCAGGTAGCCCGAAGCAGTGGACCTCCGGACACAACATGCCTATCTAACTACGGACTCCCCTGGCGTCCTGATCGACGACGGCACGAGCTGCATGTCATGGATTCCGTCCGTACACTTGTCCGAATTCGCGCTGCCTTCGACCACCACAATTGGTCGGAGGCGAAGACGCAACAACGAACGCTCCTTATGGATCCTCATCCTGACCATGTATGATTCAAAACTTTCCGCGTAGCATGGCCCAGACGGCCACAGGTAGCATCGCTGAAGGAAATCCTTGGTAGCCTGAAACAATAGGCATTCACGCCATCTGTGGTAAAAAACGTGATTGTCGTACATTAGTACCCAAAGCTAGTAGCACTAGCATCCATTGACAGTCGCTGCAAGGTACACCATTCCATGACCATAGGTATTGTTATTAACCCAAACGTGGCAGACTCGATCCACCAGCTAGCGGTCACAAGCCCTTGCCCGGTGGCCGGCATTTGACCGTTTGGACGATGATTCCTGGAGGGACGTACTCTGTACGAGGTAGTACTCCGTAAGGTACTGGGTACTCGAGGCTATCTCCACAATCTGCCACCGTGCCAGGCAGCGACGCAGTAGACCGGAAGAATCGATAATAATCGCAATAACGACCAGGTGTCTAATTACGGCGGGGGCCTTCGATAGGCCCTCGGTCATTCCCGGGTCTTGGTGGAAACTCGGCGGAGCCATGGTTGAAAAGTCCGTGCAGCCGAGAGATACGCGTCTGTTTCAAATGATGGCCGTGGCGACCACGACCGACTCCGGACGGACGCACGAATAGGAGTCCGTTGTTCCTCGTCCACCGTGTTGTTATTTGAGGGAAAATCGTGCGATGCGAGTCCGCTAGGAATCAGATCCAATTCCCCAGCCTCCCACGAGGCCCGGATCAAATCCCGACCGTCGAGACGAATGATGATCGCAGAGAGAACTGTGAGACGGTCGTACAAACGTGTCAACAGATCTCGAAGGATTGACTGGGCTTCGCACCAGCCGTGGCGATCCCAGCATGACGTCCAGGATCAACCATCGAACTTAGGCGTTCTGCAGTGGGATTGCGACCGTCTGGATGACACCTTCTCCCAGGATGATGGCTAGGGGATCGTAAGCAGATCGCGACGGGCCCATGGCCGGACAGAGTCCTCGGCACGGCATTACTATGTACAGAGTACGTGCTATCTGGGAGATTGCTGGAGCTCAAATCAGTAGACACCGTTCGAGGTCTGAGGGACATTTCCTTTTGTGGGAAGGTGCAGCAGGATTGATTCTCATCTGCAGCCACTAGGGCTGGTGGGCGGACTCTGTTAACTTAAGACGCAAGTCTTGCCAGACGCCAAGGCGATACTGGCCGACAACCCCCTCCATGCGAGTTAACTGCTGAATTCAGACTTTCCTGAAAGAGAGCTCGGGCCGCAGGTTCACGGCCCCTAAACGGTCTAAGTGGGCGGAGAAATTACGACCATGGGAGATTACGACAATCCTTCAAGCGATTGGTTGAATCTATCCGGAGCCAAAGTTTCCATGTGTTGATGGTATTGTATTCCATTAGTGGTTGAATATTTCGTTAGAGGATAGAAAGACTGGAAGAAAGGCGGTCCTCTTTGTATATCCTGTTGCCACGTCAAATATTTGGCAACTATCCTCGCAGTCTATTGATTATTACGAAATCGAAAGAAGGAACCAGCATCCGATGGACATGCACACTTTGATATTAGCGTCGGGGTTAAATCATGTCCCTTTAGAGTGTCAACTAGGCAAGACGTGGCTGAAGGTGAAACCCACACTTCACCTACACTGGAGGGAACATTTAACCGTCAAAGGATGTGGCCAATTTGGGATGGCAGCATGGATTAGTTCTCGAGCCAACGGGACTTTGAGTCTTGCAATGAACCGGATCGTGATAGTACTATCAATCATCTCCATCTTCTGCTAGACCTTGATACTTCCACAACAACTTGAAGACGATGATATCCAAGCCAAAGACCGTTTACAGCATACCAATACTGATCAATAAAACTAATCCTCACACAAACGAGATTGAAACAGCATGAAAAAGCAGAACAAGATCTTGGTCGGAAGACCGTCAATCTCTGGGGATGGTCTCGACTCGTATTTGCCCCAACCTATCATCGTCGGGCGGCTTTCTCCACCACAGCTCCATGGGTGCTCCATAAGAATTTAGCGGTATTGGCGTGCTGGTGGCTGCTGGTCCTACATGGGGTCGAGGGGTGGCAGATCGCCGCTAGGATCACCGTTGTCCTGAACGTTTTCAGTTTGGGGCTTGCTGCCGGTATACAATCTACATCATTGGATCTGTCACGACGATAAGGGCAAAATAAGACATTCCCGATGTCTTGCCATTGACGAATTCGGATTTAGCCTCTATTAGTCGACAGGTCAGAGTATGCGAACGTGAGGGCCGAATCGTCACCGGCTAAAAGAGAAAGAAACAAAAGAGATCTGGACAGATGACTGGCGATTCGAATAGCTTGGATTGCGTGCCTCGCTTAGAGTCACGGTATGATTGCCTGGTCGCGGGCATGTCCGCCTCCCTCGTGGTGTGGCATTATCCCCATGAGTCAAAGTCATGCATGCATTGTTTTTCCCTTCGGAAGAATGTAGCTCCTGTATGTAGGTAGTAAGGTAGTTGATGGGTTCGATGTGAGTTTCTTTTTAGGTAAATGTCAGACAGATATGCGAATCGCATACATTCCATACTTTGCCTCTTCTTGTCCATCTGATCATCTGTGCAGTAGCCTACAAAATTTCACAGTGAACTGAAAAGTTGTGGGGAATCAGTCATGATCTCTTGGGAATTGCCACCATGTTGACAGGGTTCATGTGCCAATCCTTCCAGAGATGTAGGTTAGCAGTTCTTTTCCACCATGCCAGTCGGGTGGACAGGAAAGAATTTAGTCCCGTCCGATCAGAGAAGTCGTCCGCAGGCGAAAGACATCACAGGGCTGTTGACACCTGATGTTGACTTTGAGACACATGTGATTCTATGGAATGCTAATTTCAGCCTTGTCCTAACTCTGCGTTGGATGTAGTCATAACAATCCTTTGCCTTCCTTGTGATTCTTCTATATTCGTACTGCTGACCAGGTTTTCCACGCCAGAAGGTCCATAATGCAATCCAAGCGTCGCGATAATTGTCAGACCAGCAGCTAAGAAGCTTTCTCCATCAAAGTTAAAGAGGAAAAATGAACAGAAAATAGATACTCTGTAATTATCAGAAAATAATAATCAGCATCACGATAAAAATAAAACAAAAATGAGGATGGTAATTTTCAAGAAGGATGGACTCAGAATCATTCGACTTCCCTGTTTTCATTGATTCCTTACTCGGGTTGATCATCCAGTCGATAAACGAACTCTCTCGTGTCCCCACCTCGCTCTTCGTCGCTTCTCCGGCGTAGTACTCCGTCTGGCGAACCGTCGGTTCATCGGCATCATTTACCTTACCAACCAGCCACGGGGGTTGGTAGATTAATCTCGAAGCAATCATCCAAGATTGGCAAGAGTGTCTAGGATGTTAGAAACCACCGTCGACGAAGGGTGTGTAAGCAGGGAAGCGATTGGTGGTGAGCAACGAGCGAATCTCCGGGTGGTTCTAGGGGTACCGAGAACAAACAACGGAATAACACCTTCATAATCATGAAAAAATGAAATAAAGAGAGAATAAATAAAGAAAAGAAATAAAAACAAAATACCATCGGAGACATCCACTAGCCACTAACTCCCTCCGTTCTAGTATCGTCATCTTGCTGAGTGCATTAGTCCACCCACCATCAGCCCGCCTCCACTCTCGGGTCCATGTCAACTGCACCAGAGCTGCATGGGCCGCCGCCAATCCCTTCTCCACTCGCGCTCTCCCCCATCAGTCCATCTAGATCCAGGGTCTCTGACGCACGAGGCAAAAATACACCTGCATGACACTCAAAATGACAAAGGAAACTGGACCATCCGAAGTAACTTTTGTTAAATTCCTATTTATTTTTGATTATTCTTTCCTTTTTTTAGGGATTAGTGCGATGGACTGTCTAGATGCGCAGCCCTGAACATGTGCCTTCCCGGCCCTTTCGCTCCCTCCGCAGCAAATAAAAATCTCCAATGTTGCAAGTCTTCCTCTCGACAACATTTACAAACCCAATTCTCCCCCCTCCGGAAGACTTTTCCTTCCTAGACCTCTTGGACCGATCATCCCAAAGGTCTCCTGTCTTCCACGAACACTCGTTTCGTCGTCTCTTTCTTCCCTTGCTCTTCTCCCAGTCATCCGTCTCGGTTGCTCTCAGTACCACGGGGAACAGCTCCGGTGGTTCATACTTTCACTTCATCTCGAGCATTCGACCGTCAACAGGAGAGGGGAGAGTGGCTGGCAACAACCAATTCTCTTCGTGTTGCTTGTTTCTTAGAATTTGAAGGGTGGTCAGAGCTGGTTGTGCAAGCTCACTACACAGCTCAATTGCCTTGATATAGTATACCAGGCAAATCAAGAGCTCCAGAGACAAATTTCTATATATAAAGCGCTGCAAGACAGTGTCAGCGGAGAGGCGCATAAAACCCATTGCCAACTGATTCCGGGACCATAAGCTGTCGTTTGCAATACGATGGAATTCCCTTATATGCGAGCGTTTATTGCTCTCTTGTCAGTAGCTGATTGCCTCTTCCCGTTCTCATCCAGCTTGAAATTCAAAAATCTACCTATGGTCGATTGAAACATGGCTAACCCGTGTCTTCCACAGCCTCTATCGTTATTTCCGTCTGGTGGTGAACCTCTTCTCCTTTTGGACTTTCAAGCCCATTCCTCCGCCGGAGAACCCCAAATTGACCGCGCAAGATGTGACCGTGATCATTCCGACGCTGGACGGCTGTGGTGACGAGCTGGTTGAGACGATCCGAACCATTCTGGACAACCAGCCATACGAATTGCTCCTGGTGACCATTGAGGCGAACCGAAAGAAGGCCGAGAACATGCTGAGCCTCATGCCGGCGTCCAAATCGAGAATCCGTCTGTTTACCGTTACCCATCCGAATAAGCGCCGTCAAATGACGAGAGCCATTCCGGAAGTTCGCACCCCCATCACGATCTTTGCAGACGACGACGTGAGTTGGCCCCGTACCGTTCTGCCGTGGATTCTCGCCCCCTTCGAGAAAGACGAGCGATACGGAGGCGTCGTTACCTGCCAGCGACTTCGTCGCGCGGTCGATCCCACTTTCTCCCAGCGCATTTGGGGCTTCCTGGGTGCCCTCTACCTGGAGAGAAGAAATTTTGACTGCGCCGCGACCACGCACATCGACGGTGGTCTACCCTGCATGTCCGGACGCACCGTCGCGTACAAGACCAGCATTCTGCAGGATGAGGGTTTTACATATGCGTTTACCAATGAGGAATGGTGGTTTGGAAAGTATCAGTTAAATGCGGACGACGACAACTTCATTACACGATGGATGGTCTCGCATGGATGGGAGACCTTTATGCAGTATCATCCCGAAGCCGAGGTGCAGACCACCCTGGAGGACAATCCCAAGTTCCTGAAGCAATGCGCCCGGTGGTCGCGCAGCAACTGGAGAAGCAATCTCACCAGTATGTTCCATGAGAAACACATCTGGTAGTAAGTACATCGTTTCTACTTTCATCTTCCCCCCATCCCAGGTGCGGACAATCACGAAAACCTACGACACGGAGGTTGTAGACCACCGTGCTGCAATGGTTCCGCCCGATGCAATGTCAAAGCCGCTGCAGGCTGTCTGCGCACGGGTGGCGATTCCGCAGAAAGGATGCATCGGTCATGCCCAGTTTTGGCAAGGCACATCATAAGCGCTTCGTTTAAGCCGCACGCTAACGTTCGAATCCTGTGATTCAGTCGGCAGCCTTGGAGTGCGTACGCTGTGCATCTCACCACCTTATCCCCACCAGCCCTCCTGGGAGACCTGTTACTCGTCTTGCTGTGCCATAAGGCAACCGCCTCGTGGGATGAACCCTCCCACACGCTCGCGATGCAAGCCCTCGGATTCTGGATGTTCGTCAGTAAATTCATCAAACTGTTGGGACATTACATCCGATTCCCCGTCGACGTCCTCCTTCTTCCCGTGTCGATTCTTTTCGGTTATTTCCACGGGGGGATCAAGATGTACGCGGTGCTAACTCTCAATGTGGTAAGTCGCAAATCAGAACTAGTCTCAGCCCTTAGCCTCTCGGTTGCACCAACGACGGGCGCCGGCTGCACTGGTCGAAAGCCTACTTGTGACGCCCTGTTCGGCAGAAGTGGGTTCTAGGCTCAGGCCTGCTGGCTCAAGCCCTTCCTCACCACCGAGCCCCTCCTTTGTCCCGTCTTATGCATCTTGTTGTTCTCCACGGCCTTCCTCATACTGGCAATCCCGCTCGGATACCTTGGAACCATTCTTTCCACCCAGGATGGTGGTATCTTGCGTTCCTTGTTTATTTGATTTGGGTCTGTCTGATGGATCGAATATCCGACCCCACCCCTTCGCTTCCCTTGTGCTTTGATTTTATTATTATTACAAAGCCTGCTTCTCGATGCAACCCCAGACTTATCGACTCACGGTTGGCCTATGACAACCTGGCTAACTATTTATGTTGCAGACCACCTGGGGTAGCAGAGATGGTGCCGACGACTATGACGCAGAGCGTATGAAGAAGCGAACGGACAGTGACCGTGTGAAGCGGCCGTACTATCCGAAGTTTATACTTCAGTGATTTGCGTGTTCGTCTTGTCGTTGCACCGGCCTATGGGAAACTAAACCCATGGTTTTCCATTTCAAATCCCGGGCGACATTCAAACCACCTCCAACCTAGATCAACGCCAACCGTATATCCTTTTCATGTCAACGACGCAATGCCTTGATGACACTTGACTTGGAAACGATCGACATGACTCCTTTAGTGAGATCACATGTCTGTACCTTTTCACACCATTTGTCGACAGTATCACCCTTCGTCTCTACCTTTTGATCCGCGCAAGCTCACAGTACACGCCCGCGGATTTAACGACTCTGATTTTTTGTGGCATTCTGCAAGATACCGACTAATAATTGCGCGCCGTTTCATTTCGAGCAGATCCTACATTGACTTGCTTCCGTTGACTTGACTGCTTTGCATTTCGAATCGATCATACCCAGTGCCACATCGGGGTCACGGCACCGAATGCGTTTCATCTTTTGTCCTCCATCTGTTTGTCGTCCTGGATTTTTGTTGTGAACGATGCTTCTTCTTTGGGTGCTTTTTTGTAAATTAGAAAAGCATGGGCAGGCTCTCGTGATCTTTCCTTCGACTTTCTCTCTATTTCATTGTTTTGCTTCTAGAGTCAAATATGGGAGGTCTTCTGAATTTATTCTGCTTTTAGCTACGTCCGTCTATTGACTTCTAATGTTTAGCTTGATTGAATGGATGTCTCGTTCTGCACCGGTACTATAGAGCCCTGAAACGTAAAAACTGGAGGGGAACTTGGAAGTAATCAACACTTTCCATGATAGAAGGAAGCCCAGTGCATACTGTGGAATGTGCCTATGCATATCTACAAGATGTTGCTGTGACAGGAATAAATCAGCCCTGCCCACCAGAACAAATAACGTATATATGCTAATGTAGACACTGAATGATCCTCCTAGCTGTAATCAGCCCAACATTTATCCTCCACGTATGTACTCAAGACTGGTTCTTTCTCGAAGAAAGAACAGCTTGTGGAGAGCTGTGGCGCGTGTGGCGGACCGGCGATAAGAGGGGGCAAAAAGAAAAAAGCGGACAGCATATCTTGATCGCACTTCGGACCAAACACCTAGAACAATCGACGAGCAACGTGATTAGCCACGAGCGCTGATACTCCCGACTTTTTGAGCGAGACAACAGTCGCAGCTTTATCAATTGGGTTTCGCACATCTCCTGCGCGAAAAGGCAGAAGATGTTGGGTTTTCTTCGGCCCTCCGCCGCCGTCTCCCGGCACGTCATTTCGACTCCCCCTCGACACAGCGCCCTCCTCACTCGCCGGTTCCATTCCACTCCCCTCAGAGCGGCGATCGCGCACCCGATCACGGCCCATGGACCGCCTCCGAAAGCGCCGTCCGCATCGTCGGCGTTCAAGCCGGCCGGGGACGCCGATGCGGTCCGGGAAGAGGTCTCCAAGGCGCGGTCTGCGCAGAGCGCGGCGCTGAAGAAGCGATTCTGGAAAAATGTCGATATCAAAAAGCAACAAGGCATGTTTGTTCTACGCGGGGCTCTTTTGCACTAGGATCTGGCTCTAACCTCTCTACTCGATCCAGAAGGAGACTACCAGGTGTTCCTCGATACGCGACCTCTCCGCACGCCGGCGAAAGACATCCTCTCCGTGCCCGCAACGAAACCGCACCTTGCGCATGCGATCGCCCTGGAATGGGACGTGATGACGACCGCGCAGCAGGCGCTGAAGACGCACATGATCCCGCTGACGTCGATGACCGCGCGCGCCGGCGACATCGCGCAGGAGGACGCCCGCGGCGACAGCACCACGCGCGACGACATCATCAACACGGCCATGCGCTACCTGGAGACGGACACACTGCTGTGCTGGGTGCCCGAGAAGACCGCCTACTCCGTCGAGGGGCTGGACCGCGTCGGCGAGACGCAGCCCGAGAGCCTGCGCGAGATGCAGGTGCGCGTGGCCAGCGACATCATCGCCTTCCTCAGCACCAAGGTATGGCCCGGCGTCGAGATCAAGCCCATCCTGGACACGGATAGCATTCTGCCGGCTTCACAGTCGCAGGCCACCAAGGACATCATCAAGCAGTGGATTTCGGGGCTGCAGGCGTATGATCTCGCTGCGCTTGAACGGGGCATCCTCGCGGCGAAGAGTCTGCTCGTCGCTGTGCGGCTGGTTGTCGAGTGGAGTGAGAACTTCCGGCATATCCAGCGGCCTGGCCAGAAGAGGTTTGGGATCGAGGAGGCGGCCGAGGCGTCGAGTCTGGAGGTCAAGTGGCAGACGGATATGTGGGGTGAGGTTGAGGATACCCACGACGTGGACAAGGAGGATCTGAAGCGACAGCTCGGCAGTGTCATTGTTGTCGTGAGTGGGGAGACGAACTAGGTCTCGTGGTGTATATATGTATCATAGTATTTGGGTAGAATTTCTGGTAAATGTATTCTAGAGTGTAACAGGAGCTTGGAGTGCTGTTCTACAACCTACGTAGCTGTGAACCATGATAGCTGTCGATACATCGATGCTTCTATATTCTCGTCCCCTTGATTTTCCATGTAGGTAAGGCATCAAATATCTAGGCATCACTGATAGTGATGTTATTCATATGAACCACCCCCCGCCAAGGCACGGGACTTGGAGACAATTAATTGATGAATGATCGACCTCCCCCCCTTCTGTTTTGATCGGATGTACACGACCAGTTTTGCCTCCGCCACTCACTCGCCTTCCTTCACCTCTTACTATCCTTATTTCCACTTTCTTCTCCCCCTTTACCTCCGTCTATGCATCTTCTCTAGCCGTGTTGGCCCAACCCAAGCTTCCCTGTGGCGGTTGAGATATGACGGAAAAGGGTCCAGGGTGAGTCCACGTCTACACCTGGTCAACCGAGGCAGGTTCCATGGGTCGCTTGGGGGTGCTGTCGTCTAAGCCTCAGAGGTCATGGATTTGACCGAGCATGACCTTCAGCATTTAGGCCAGTGGACAGCTCATTCTAGATGACTTGATCACCATAGACCTGACCTCCTTTTGTACCTCCTCTGTCGTACCCAAAGACAAGTCACAAACCACAATTCGGCCACTCCGCACTAACATCATATGCCACGTTCATTTAGGCACAAACGCTCCCCAAGTGCATTGGCGCTTGCCTTGTTACACCGCGATAAGTCGAAGGATAACCACGAAGAAAGCGCCGGTCGTGATAGTACGGCCTCGGTCGAGTCCGGCTCGTCTTCTCCCAGCTCGTCGTTCCCCTCCCTATCGATCACCCGAAGCTCGACCCGTCGGAAGTCCCGCCAGGAGGCAAACTCTCCCTCCATGTCTTCCGAACAGCCGCCTGAGCCGGTCGGCTCAAGTCCAAGCCCCGATAATGTCGACAAGGCAGCTTCGACACCGCAGATGGACACCGGCAGCATGTCGCTCGACCAGTCTGTGCGTACGTTCAGGCTGTTTGAGATCCTGCGGAGTGGCGACACAACTGCGATATCGAAGGCGATCAAAGAGACCGCCGACGCCCACGGCACGAACGGTCTGTCCGGCACCACGATCCTCCACCTCGCAATCCAGTGTGCGGAGCCTCAGGTTGTCGAATACATCCTGTCTTCCGGAGATGACCTTGATATAAATGCGCGTGATAGAGAAGGAAACACTCCCCTCCATCTGGCTGCACAGCTAGGTAGAGGTCCGTTGGTACGGGAGTTGCTCAGCCGCCCCGGTGTCAACGACTCGGTCGTCAATTATCGGGCCCAGACCGCGCTGGATGTTGCACGCAACCCGGACATCTTCCAGCAACTTCAACTCGCCCGATCCCTGTTTATCGACAAGAAAACGCAAGAGATTCAGTCCCTCATCGCCCAAGGAGACTATGAGGGTCTGGAGAAGCTCCTGGAGGAGCCGCGTGTGGAGGGGCTCTTGGATGTGAACAGCCTGGATCTGGTCACGGACCCTGCGACCCTCCAGTCGGGCGGTACCTTGTTGCATGAAGGTGCTCGGAAGAAAGACACCAAGCTCCTTCAGATCCTCTTGATGCACGGCGCTGATCCGTTCCGCCGCGACAAGAAAGGAAAGCTGCCGCAGGATGTTACCAAAGATGACAAAACACGTGCGATTGTCAAAAAGTCTCCTGCGGCTGTTATTGCCCAGCGTGGCATCCAAGAGAAAGCTATCCTTGGGACCAATGCTGCACAAGGTGTCTCTGGCCGACCGGGGGCAGGGGAGACGTCTTTTGCAGGCAAAGACTCCCGTGAAATGCGCGGCTACTTGAAGAAATGGACAAATTATACAAGCGGTTATAAACTTCGGTGGTTCGTTCTCGAGGACGGAGTTCTCAGCTACTACAAACATCAAGGTTTGGCTTGACTTTTCAATTGTGAGCGGGCTGGTTCAGTTCTAATTCAGCATACAGATGATGCCGACTCGGCCTGCCGCGGTGCGATCAACATGAAAATCGCTCGGCTCAATATGGACCCCCAGGACAAGACTCGGTTCGAGATTCAGGGCAAATCATCCGTGAAATATCACCTCAAAGCCAACCACGTTGTGGAGGCGAAACGTTGGTTCTGGACGCTGAACAACGCTATCCAGTGGGCAAAGGACGAGGCAAAAGAGGAAGAGAAACGCCAGACAAGAAATGCAGAAGTCCTTCGTCAGGCAAAAATTGAACAAAGCGAGGGTCGGGCTCCCGAGAGCCCCTCTGATTCCCCCAGCCTTGCTGCGTCCAAATCAAATGGAAAGGGTCTCGCTCCACCCTCCCTGGGAGTGCCCAGTACTTATGGCACGCGGCTCAGTACGTATACCTCTCGTACTACGCTGGAGAGTGGGACCGCAGACGACGACGAAGGTTCATTTGGACCTTATGATCAAGGCCCTCCTTCGAATGAAGTGAACCGTGTGCCTAGTCACGTCACCACGGCGCCTGATTTTGAGGGCGATGACGAAGACTACGGTGATTATGCCTCCAGCCGTGAGATGCCTCCGGCCGATAAAGATGCCCTCAACATCACCGCCCAGTCCGCAAAGCTTCAACTTGATATACTCTCCAGCGTTGCTGCCTCTCTACAGGCTGAGAAGTCGAAAGACCCAAGCACATCTCTCTCCGAGCCGGCCGTCGACCAAGCCTTGGCTGCTTATGATGCCGCCGTCAGTAGTCTGAAGGGTCTAGTGCAGAATCTTCTTAAGATTTCGCGGGACCGCGATTCTTACTGGCAATACCGATTGAATAGAGAGGCCTTCCTCCGCAAGATGTGGGAAGAAAGCATGGCTCGTGTTGCTCAGGAGCACGAAGAACTGCAATCCAAGATGGGCGAGTCTGAAGAGAAACGCCGTCGTACGAAGCGGGCCCTCAAAGAAGCCTTGGAGAACTCGTCTGCGAATACCTCTGCCCCTGCCAGCAAAACCCCATCCCGTGTGCATGTCACCGGTGAAGAGACGGGCGAGGCAGAGACAGAGGGAACACCGCAAGTTCCAGTTGCATCGACAGATGCTCAACAGCGTGACGAAGAAAACATACAGCCGCTTCAGCGGAAGAAGTCGACTCTTTCGCGGATCAGCAGTCTTTACGATTCGGAGTCTGATGAAGACGATGAGTTCTTTGACGCGATCGATTCTGGCGAGATTCAGGCCGAGACTCTTGCCGACAAAGAAGCCCATGCCGAGGAGGAAGCTCCCGAGGAGGAGGGCAGTGAGCTGCGTGTTGTGAAGCGATCTGAAATAGCCCCATCCTTCAAGGGATACGAAGACCCTATCAGAGAAAGGCTCAAGATGGACTACGATAACCGGCCGAAGATCTCCTTATGGGTAAGTAGTTCGCTGAACGTCCTGGTACGTTATCTCTTGCTAACGGATGTTCTAGGGCATCTTGAAATCTATGATTGGCAAGGATATGACCAAGATGACTTTGCCTGTCTCGTTTAACGAGCCGACTTCCCTCCTTCAACGTGTGGCAGAAGACTTGGAATATGCAGATCTTCTCGACATTGCCGCTGATCGTGCCGATTCGATGGAGCGTCTCGTGTATGTTGCTGCATACGCCGCAAGTGAGTATGCCTCGACAATTGGACGTGTGGCGAAGCCTTTCAACCCTCTTCTGGGCGAGACCTTCGAGTATGCCCGACCTGATAAGGGGTATCGCTTCTTCATCGAGCAAGTTAGCCATCATCCGCCGATCGGTGCAGCATGGGCTGAATCGCCCAAGTGGGATTACTGGGTAAGCTTGTCTGGAATAGGAGGAATTTAGTCTTTGGCTAACTGGAATATCCTAGGGCGAATCCGCTCTGAAATCCAAGTTCTACGGTAAATCTTTCGATATCAACCTTCTTGGAACCTGGTTCTTGAAGCTGCGTCCTACTTCTGGGGGCGAAGAGTTGTACACTTGGAAGAAGGTCACTTCGTCTGTCATTGGCATCATTACTGGAAATCCCACAGTCGACAACTATGGTCTGATGGAGATCAAGAATTGGACCACCGGCGAGGTCTGTTATCTTGACTTCAAGCCAAGAGGTTGGAAGGCTTCTTCGGCGTACCAGGTAACTGGTAAGGTTGTTGACCGCGACGGTTCGCCCAAATGGAGCATGGGTGGGCGTTGGAATGACAAGATCTATGCCCGCCACACACCGGGCTTCGAAGCGCAAGTGTCAGGCCAGGATCCCGAGTCGGCCAAGACGTTCCTGGTGTGGCAAAGCCATCCCCGGCCCAGCGGTGTACCCTTCAACTTGACTCCGTTCGTCATCACGTTGAATGCGCTGCCAGATAACCTGAAGCCGTATCTGCCTCCTACGGATACCCGACTTCGGCCCGATCAACGTGCGATGGAAGAGGGTGAATACGACCTTGCTGCCACGGAGAAACATCGGGTGGAGGAGAAGCAGAGAGCCAAGCGCAGGGAGCGCGAAGCAAACGGCGAGGAGTATCATCCTCAATGGTTTGTCCGGGCGAAGTGTCCGATTACTGGAGAAGAGTATTGGGCCCACAATGGCAAGTATTGGGAGAGTCGTGCCAAGCAAGATTGGAGTGCTTCTGAAGATATCTTTTAGACTCAGGGGAGAAGCGCATGAGGATGCGTGTGTGGACTGATGTAGCGGAGAAGGATAGATTGTCTGGCTCTCATTGACGGCGACCATGCGTGGATGTGCCTTTGCCTTTTATACAAGACACATGGGACTGTTCCTATCATTATTTCGAAGCTTTGGATTAAGATTATATACAGAGTACTGTCATCCTAATTTTTGTAGTAGCGTGGTAAACAACACTGTCCAAGCCAGATCACGTGCCGCGGGATCGTCAAAAAAAGAGATGGTGACCTTCCACAGCTTTACCGGTCCGCAGCGTGAATATCCCAGCTTCAACCCAACCTGTCAAAATGAGAGGCGAGTATACTTGTGGGCGTTGCCTGCAGGTGCTTCAGCGGCGGATCACTACCCATAACACACTCCGCCTGCAGAATGCCGCCAATTCCCGACTGACCGTCGGCCGTCCCGCCGCGTTCCTGCGAAGCTTCAGCTCGCACAGCGACAAATGCTTCACGCCCAAGACTCTTGAAAGCCCAGTCAAGCGGGCGTCAACTCCATCATCAGGCGTGACGCCCACTGGCACCGCTCGGCCGGTACAGCCTCTCATACAGAAGGCCACGTCTGCGACAGCGAGCCCTCCGGACAGCCGGGTTCTATTGAAACGCAACAACCTCTTCCACCCTTTCTCCGAGTCGCCGGCACCAGCGATCCGCCAACGGGCGGCCTTCATCAAGCAGAATGCGTTCTGCCCCCACCCCAGCCATCAGCAGACGCGCGCGCCCGTCTCGCCCCACGACCCGGAGTCGCGAAAGAGCGCACAAGACGCGAGCTTGCCCCCGGCCCATTCGCATTTCGAATGCCCCGACTGTGGCGTGCCGATTTACTGCTCGGAGGGACACTGGATGGATGACTTTGAAGCGCATCTGGAGATCTGCGAGACGATCCGCCAGATCAACGAGGACGATCACGACCTGCACTCTGGACGCTTCTTCCCCGAGTTCAACTATCCCGGTCTGCAGGACGATAATTTTGTCATCAACATGACCAACTGGGATACGTTCTTGTATACTCGCGAGTTTGACGCGATCAACGATGATCGCAGCATGAGACAGGTGACGCGCATGCTCACTTATCCCATGACTATTGGGAGCGT
The DNA here is from genome assembly GCA_019721355.1 of Aspergillus sp. MEXU 27854. Lineage (NCBI taxonomy): Eukaryota > Fungi > Ascomycota > Eurotiomycetes > Eurotiales > Aspergillaceae > Aspergillus > Aspergillus sp. MEXU 27854. The sequence goes on from JAGMTT010000002.1 coordinate 1,635,086, forward strand.
CCTGCACGAGCTGAGTCCGTATAGCGTTCGGAAGAACGACCGTCTGACGGTCGAGGGGTTGAAGAGCGTGAGCGGTGAGTTCAGTCGTCAGTGGTTGTGGTAGGGTTGACGGTTAGCTAATGTTCTCCCAGCGCTTCGGTATACCTTGCATCCCCCCAAGACTGGAGAAGGCGTCAATATTGAAGGTCTGCGTCTGAAGGCTCCCCCGGTCCGCATCTTCATCCTGGGTGCACGTGCCGAGTCGTCGTTGCCCCGCGACGTCTGGCTCCAGCTCAGTTACATCTTCCCACGCTCCCTCATCCATCTGATCTTCATCGGGCCCGAGAGCATGGCCAACCGGGATGCTGAGTTCCCGCTTCCGGAGCGCACCCCGGAGAATCCCTTCGGAGGTATCGTCGAAGACCGCCTGGGTGGCCAGATGAAGATCACGACCTATGTCGACTACTTCCACACGATGTACAAGGCGCAGTACTTCCAGCCGTTCGATCCGTACCTGGACTGTTTCATGCTCTTCCATCCCGGTCTCGGACACCCTGCCAGCTCCCACGAGTGGGAAGAGACTCTCCCACAGCTCTTGGAGACCAAGGTCCCGATCATCACTACCGGCTACACGCAGTGGGACATGGAGCGGGACATCAACTGGGTCCGCGAGAAGTGCGCCGGCGAGTTTGATATCCTCCTCGAGCCGGGCGAGAACATCTTCCGCAGTCTTCGCTGGGACCTGAACGATCTCGACCCCCATGATGTTTCTTGTGGTAACTGGGGTATTTGGGCCTTCCGAGGAAAGAGGTACGAAGCGACGTTCAAGGAGTAGATAGAGAGTTGCTACATGTGGCCGGTTTCTGTACATTATTTTTACTTTTGTTTGTAGGCAAGACGTGCGCTTTGTGTCAGCACTCTACTCTGTACTCATAGCACCATTCAATCTAGCAATGATGACTTGACCTTGAAGTTCGGTAGACAGATCTACGACTGCTGAGGATATAGTATGATATGACATGGCAGATGGGAGATTTGACCCTCTAAATCCAGGCGATCATACTCCGTAGTCATGCACCGGCCGGTCGTCCACCGACCACCCGGCTTTCCTCATCTGAAGACTGAATGTGGTAGTAGAGGCGTGGCAACATCGACAAGCCTGCGCCGAGCATTCTCGACAGCGACGATGAATGTTGGGCTTAGGGCGTGACAGGGAGATGAAGATCAAAAAGATGTCATTTGACTGTCTCTGGATCATTCAAACATACTTCGCACCAGGACAGGAGTGGTCATTTCCACTGGATCTGCAAAAATGACAGGATTCCTCGTGCGTATACATTGACAACGGAAGAAGTTGCTTTGACGGACCTCATCTCTGTAGATCCTTCAGACTCTCGGCATGAAACGGATGCCTCTTCCCTGCACACTTTTGCCTTCTGCAGCAGGTAGGGGGTATAGAGTATGGGTTCGAATGGACGAACGAATATAAACCATTATTGTCCCTTCCGTCCCTCCGGTCCACATCTTTCTTTTGTTGTTCGGCCTTGGTAAGTTTTTTCCCATTGGGGTAGGTTTCCTATGTGTTATGCGCTTGCGAGGCCCTGTCTGTCTTACATGACTTGAGTGGATGTAATAGACCCAAGGATCATTTATTGAGATTCTCGCAGATCATGAATGATTAGTGCCTGGTAGGACCGACTGACGCACGTGGAGATCTATTTAGGGGTAATGCAGGCGCTCGGGATCAACCTTGTGGATTGATGCCGGTGATCGGTCAGATAGATATGTCCTGTGACAGGTCTGCTGTCAATGGAATGTGATCTCATACAAGGGAATGTAAAGGGCAACACTATTGTTCTGTGGGTGACCCTTGTTCAGTACGGACAGGCTGAGCTGAAGATGCGAGTCGTGACTGGTATAATTTAGAGTCGAGGCAAGGGATAATAACTTTGTAGGACATGTCCCTGCAATAAAAGGTCATCTGAAGATGAGTGATGAGCTCATTTTAGAGCGAGAGATCATAATCAATGTAGTGAGCCCTTTGGCGATGTCGTACGGAGTGCCTGATATGGGTATACGGGAAGAACGGAGGGTAACACTGCCTTATGAGTGACATGGAGCGAGTCATAATCTGACCAGACCGCCAACTGCATAATCTATGCATGAGCAGTCTTATTCTTGGGGTATTGCACTGGGCTGGAGGACACCGGGTGGCCCTACCTTTATACTCTGTAGCCTCCAGCTCAAACAATGAGTTGTTACTTCGATCGTCCATAGTGGGTCATCTTTGCATATGCAGTGCGTCTGCTTTTGAGTATGAGACATGCATGAGGTGAAGCACGGGTTGAGAATCTTTATCTTATAATAGAGTCTGAGGTTGAATTCTCTCATAAGGTTTAAGCATGTGTAACGATGTAGGCAGTCTGGCCGAGGTTAATCTGATGAAGATAATCTAAGTCCAGTCTACCAGTGAAAGCATCAGATAGAACTACAGGGTACGGAGTAGAGTATCTCATACAGAGTACTGAACCTCTGATCAAAATTTGCCCCCTGCATCTCAATAAACTCTAGTGATAGTGACAGCGATGATCGATTGACACATGTCGACCTACCGACTCTACTCAGACTACTCCGTAAGCGCGGTAAGCACGGTCAACACAGTCAGCACGGGCGGCGGTCTCGCACGTCGGCCGAAAGTGCGCATTCGGAAGGCAACATGGCAGGACGGTCGCATGGGTCTCGTAATAAGAATGGAATAATGGAATCCTTCTGAGACACGAAGCAATTTCCCGATCCATTCATCGCGCGACGATGACGGTAGGGCTTGGGCGAAGGTCTTGACTGACGTAGGGGCCCACTGGAAACGCGGTGTGCTGCAGTCGGAGTGGCAGAATCTTTAGCAGACTCCCTCAGAGTTTTAATTGTTGCCTCCCACGCTAATACCACTCTGATCCACCGGGTCCACCGGCGCCAAGCAGGGTTGGCGAATGAGCTTGGATGGGTAGCCAAGAGGGGCGAAGAGGGCTTGTTAGGGCTTATTGCGGATTGGCGAATAGGCTTGGGGGGGGAGCCAAGAGAGCTTAGGGTTCTGAGGAGGTATCGCGAGAACACTACGGATGCGGAAGACTGTTCTTACAGAGGACTTCCATGACTATCATTGGAATTCTGATGATCATAGCGATAATGATAATAATGATGATGATGATGATGTTATAATGAGGAAGAGGCTTACACTACCAGACTCTAATACAACGGGAGGATTCGGTGGCTGATTAAAGTGTCCTGCGGCTTTCCCGTGCATTGTTGCGGAAAGCTTACCATTCCGAGCGACTCCCGACGGTACCCCCTACCTAAACGAAATCTCTTCCTCTCGGCATCCGTCATGATCGAGTCGGACGCAAAGGAACGGGAAATGAAATCCAACGGATGGGAGATTATCGGCAAGAATGGTCGGACCGTCTGCATCTGCTCGAATCAGCGTCGACCACGAGCGAAACCAACAATTAACCGACCGGATGGAGCAGGAGAACCAGAAGATCCTCCACCCGCTTACGGAGGCGAATCCACTCGGACTCCCAGGGGTTGAAGCCGCTCTGGAGATGCGAACCAACGACAGGCGAGCCGGTACCACATGGGTCCGGTCTCCTCCGAGTTTGATTTCGGAGGATTTTCTTTTATTCATAGTGTTTGGGAGGGGGACGATGAGTACTCTGTACTCTGGATTCTGGTGATGGGCGATCAGCTGCATGCAGTGTATCCGAGGTAATTCGTTATCATCAGGGGTTCTGTTTTCAAAGGGTTCCCCGCATGCTCACCCGGAACCCTCAGAGTGAGGGGAAAGTCACGAGGCCAGCGAGAACATGGGGACCCCAGAACAGCCCAGTCCTCCAGAGGGCGGTCCTCTGGTGTTGAGGTTTGGTCTGTGGAGGGCCTCATCCACCCGTCGGCTATCCTACCGCTTTGGCCATTACGTCGGTGGCGCTCTTCCCGACTAAGCTTTTGCTTGGCCTCTCATTGGTTCTTGGCTCGCCCGACATGCCTGTTTGATGGGGGCCGACAATTATTGAAAATTATCATCGGCCGTCTGCAAACTTTTCGTCCCCTGCTTGGCATCAATCACGCCGTTGCGATGAATACAAAAGCAGCCTCTCGCCCTCCTCCGTCGTCTCGATGGATTGTCGGACCCTCTTCTCTTCTCCTCCCCCCTCCGCCTTGTCATCTCCCGGTCCTGGTTGGCCTTCCGTTCCTTATCATCGATCCCATCTATACATGATCAGTCCATAAGAGTCTCGATCAAACACCCAACATGTGGACTGCCACCTCAGGCTTGCGGGGCCGCAAACTCCGCCTGGCCATCACCTTCACCTCCGTCATCGGTTTCTCGCTGTTCGGTTATGATCAGGGTCTCATGTCGGGTATCATCTCCGGTGATCAGTTCACCAAGGAGTTCCCCCCGCTGGCCATCCCCGGCGATGCCTCTCCCTCCTACTCGGCCCACGTCTCCGTCTTGCGTGGTGCCGTCACGGCTTGCTACGAACTGGGTTGTTTCTTTGGTGCCATCTTCACCCTCATGTTTGGTGAGCGCATCGGCCGGACGCCGCTCCTGGTCGCCGGTGGTCTCATCATGATCCTCGGTACTGTCATCTCCACCGCCGCCTTTGGCCCTCACTGGGGTCTCGGCCAGTTCGTCATCGGTCGTGTCATCTCCGGTCTGGGTAACGGTATGGACACCGCGACCATCCCCGTCTGGCAGTCCGAGTGTTCGCGCGCCCACAACCGTGGTTTCCTGGTCTGCTTCGAGGGTGCCATCATCGCCGTCGGTACCTTTGTCGCCTACTGGATCGACTTTGGTCTCTCCTACGTCGACACCTCGGTGCAGTGGCGGTTCCCCGTCGCTTTCCAGATCGTCTTTGCCATCTTCGTCACCGTGGGTGCGCTGATGCTGCCCGAGTCCCCCCGTTGGTTCGTCATGAAGGGCCGCGATGAGGAGGCCCGTCAGGTGCTGGCCGCGCTCAACGACGCCCCCATCGACTCCGACTCGGTGCTCACCGACTTCAACCTCATGAAGGCCGATCTCAAGGCCTCCCAGGGTAACAAGGCCGACTGGAAGACCCTCTTCACCTTTGGCAAGACCCAGGAGTTCCAGCGTATGATGATCGGTTGCTCCGGCCAGTTCTTCCAGCAGTTCACCGGTTGCAACGCCGCCATCTACTACTCCACCTTGCTATTCCAGCAGAACCTGAACATGGCGCCCCGCCTGTCCCTCATTCTGGGTGGTGTCTTTGCCACCGTCTACGCCCTCGCTACCATTCCCTCGTTCTTTATGATTGAGAAGGTTGGTCGCCGCAAGCTCTTCCTGATCGGTTTTGCCGGCCAGGGTCTGTCCTTCATCATCACCATGGGTTGTCTGGTCAAGCCCACCGAGGAGAACTCCAAGGGTGCCATCGTGGGTATCTTCCTGTTCATCGTCTTCTTCGCCTTTACCACCCTGCCTCTCCCCTGGATCTACCCGCCCGAGATCAACCCTCTGCGCACGCGTACCATGGCCGCGGCCGCCTCCACCTGCACCAACTGGATCTGCAACTTCGCCGTCGTCATGTTCACTCCCGTGTTCTCGGACACCAGCGGCTGGGGTATCTACCTCTTCTTCGCGCTGGTCAACTTCCTCGCCGTGCCCTTTGCCTGGTTCTTCTACGCCGAGACGGCCGGTCGTGATCTGGAGGAGATCGACATCATCTTCGCCAAGGCGCACGTCGACCGCAAGTGGCCGTACCAGGTCGCCAACGAACTGCCCAAGCTCACCGTCGACCAGATCGCCGAGATGTCGGCCGAACTGGGCCTGGACGTGTCGGACCACTCGGCCACCGCGGGTGCCGAGAAGGCGGAGCTCGCCCTGAGCAGCGGCGACAGCCAGGAGAAGCAGGAGTCTTCTTAAGTGATACCATATCTTGTTGATGTTCTATACCAAAAATGATGCACGCCGTGTACAGTTCGGCCGTTTTGGAGTTCCATCCTGGAGACGGACACAGGACGCGGCAGATCCGTGAGGATTGGGCGGGATGAACCTGCTATATATTAATCCTGGATTTTCTTTCTTTCCCTTTTGTTTGTACCTTATAGACTTGAGACTTGCTCTGGTCATCTTTAGTATATCCGTAAGCTCGGAACACCGCTCGGATCAATAGATGTTATCTTGATCTTTACATCTTCACATCATTCCATTGTAATCGTAGACAATCACATGCCAGATCTTCCATCAGGTTACGGAGTAGTGAGTGACGATCGAGGTCCGACCATCCGAACAGACCACATCTAAACGAGAGGACGGGGGAAGATGCCGTTGCTCGATCTCGCCATAGTTGCTGCATTGGGGGGACCATCCACAGAGTACACAGCCCGGCACGGAGTATACTCCGGAGTAGGTAGTGTACGACACGGCTATACCTGACTGATCGCCATCCTCACCATGTTGGAACACGAATCCCAGCCAGGGAAATAAGTCACCCTGCAGAGACACCCGACCCGACATTGACAACGGAAGACAATCTCGCCATCGTACGGTAGAAGGTTGAGCCGGACGTTAGCTAGACAATCATCTAGCCGAGCATCTCTCTGTACTCTGTACTCTGTAGGTACAGCGGAGTCTCTTCCGGAGATTACCTGCGTGGGGGCCAGACCCGTGTTCGCATCGGATACATCTAGCCACGCGAAGCGACAGCATGCACATGCGCATGGGGGCGGAGTACGGAGAACGGAGGAGTACCCACGGGGGTCAGGTCCATCGGTCAGTCGGCTGTCTAGCCGTGGGAGGATTTGGAAGCCGATGATGGGTCGGGAGGTTTTTTCCGAGTCTTGCATCGGGATGACAGGCTGTCTGCCTGATCTGGAAGCTGTGCTGTGGAGTCGTGCTCGACTGAGTTGCCCTGAGTGCTTGTCTCTCACCCTGCGGAGTGAGTGCCATACCAGTTGAGTGAGTGGATTCAATCCTTCGGTACCAATACATAGATCCATCTGCGCTGCGCTAAGCGGCCAAAGTATACTCCGTTCATACTCCATAGAGGCAAGCAGCTCATTTGTGTTCCGCTGACTACTACCTGTACATGTACGAGTATGTCCGTATACTCTGTGTATGCAATGTCCCCTCAAGATATCTGCTGCCGAGCATAGATCTTCTGACCTCCCGTTCGACAGTACGAGAGTATATGGCTAGACAGCCTGTCTGACATGGGATGCAGACACCTACAGATCCGATGTGCCTGGTCTGAAGCCGAATGACCGTTTTCCAGTATCTTGCATTGCAAGTATGTCAGCTTCTCACGTACGAGGACTATGGTATATCCAGTTGGGTGTCTATATCTGTCCTTGGACCTTTTCAAAGAGCGACGGCAGGTCACTGATATGCCAAGGACGATATGTACGCATACATGTCTGGCAGGAGACCAAGCTATAAGCACAATTCTTGACAGCGAGTGCCAACATGTCAGTATAACCGAAATGATGTCAGGAGCAGTCTATCGACACTTGCAGGGAACATACTAACACTACATGCAGGCCAATAGTGCTTACCGGGTTGGTAGAAGAATATCAAGACGTTTGGACTCATAGAGGAGTTATACAAGTTCCGGAGGAACGATGGATGAAGATTGTCCTTACAGAAGGTTGGGAAGACCGCGTTAGGAAACACGGACGCGTCTACCCACAAGGCCCGGAAAAACGCAAGCTTATCGATGAGACTTTCGATGAGCTACACCGACAAGGACTTATGAAGTATGCGGAGAACCTGACGCCGTCAGGCGCATCTATTCTTGTGGCCACACAAATCATCCACGAGAACGGCACAGAAGTCGCTAGACGCAGACCAGTCATCGACAACCGCAACCGGAATGCCGAATGTGTCCCATTTATACAGCGACAACGACATACATGCAGTCTATTGTTATACCGCCAAAATTAAGGCAATACGAGATGTCATCAGCCATTCTACATCATTACTTGGAACACATACTGGACACGTCGGACACTCTGGACACGTACGAACACGTTGACAGTTGGGCAGGCGTAAGAACATAATAAGCTAAGAACAGAGAAGGGTATAAACATCAACCGATGTAAGAATATCCAACGGATATTCGATATTCGAATCAGAATCATAAGAACCAAGTAAACGTAATCAACAGCCCAACCCAACCGTAATCCGTGATGTAATGGAGAGCCAAGCGTACCCGCTGACAGAAGCATACAGTGTAAGAAAAAGATCGGATAGATCCGTGGAGTAGTTGGAATTCGATTCTTCTTCTAGGACGTGCTTTTGCGCGCTAGTCCCACGTCACTAGCACATGGGCCTCAATCGGTGATATTGGCTGGCCTCGAACGACGCATTCGCGTAACGTATCCGAGAACTACCGACTGAGTCGATGGGATCGAGACCTAGAGGAAGAACAGGCCAGCGGCCGCCAGGAGACCGGCCGGCACGGCGCCCTGCATCTTCAGAGCAGGCGCGGCGCCCGCAAAGGCGGACGTAGCGGCAGGAGGCACGGCGGAGGTCTCGCTGGCGACGGCGGAGCTGGTGGGGACGCGGACGAGCGAGGAGCTGGAAGGCGTCGGCGTCGGCGTCGGGGTGGGCGTGAAGGACGGGACAGAGACCGAGGTGGTGGACGGGGTGGGCGTGGAGGTGGGCACGCTGACAATCTGCACCGTCAGGGTGGACGCGGGCGCCTCGGCCGCGAGCGCGAGCGGCGCGAGAGCGGCGGAGGCGAGGAGAAGGGCCTTGTTGAACAGCATTGCGACTGAGACGGTTGATTGGTATGTGATGTGGTTTGTTTGTTTTGGTGGGTTTGCGAGTGGGATAAATCCGGCGCAAGTCTTCCAGAAGAGTCGGTAGGTAAATTAAAGAGTGAATGGAGCTGGAAACGAGTGACAGCTCTTGTGAAGAGAATGGGAGAACGAACGACAGCACTGCTTGTGATGAAACCCAGGAGATGAAGGAGCGGCGGGAGGGAAGGATATAGGGAAAAGGGGCTTAGGGCTCCGGCGGGCGGCTACACGGCGGCCAGACATTTCGCGACACAGGCTCGTCTGAGTCGGACAACGGCCGGACGCTTCGATTGAGGCCAATCAATGCCATTGCTGGTCTGACCGGTCCGGTGCGAGTAGCGCATGAGACTAGCCATCAGACTCGGATCTCATAGGAGCAAGTCAGATTGGAAGATGTCGATCTCCAGAAGAGAGTCCTTGGCGGAGACGGTTGGCCCCATCGACCGATTCATTTGTTGGTGCGGTTCCTGGCTAGTTTGGGTTGAACCATGGAATTGCGACTCCTCAGGAGAGTGCTCCCCCAGGAGACTGCTGTGATGACGATAATAACGTCTCCATGGTGAACGCAGACAGGAGGATTGTCTCAAACATAGGGCTCTAGCTCAATGGAGGAGGTCAAACGCTGGAGGATTCAGGAGCGAAGATGAAGCAAAAGTTCGGAGACGGATCGGAGGTTAAGCCGAAAGGGGGATCCAGTGGAGAGCAATTTCGCCAGTAATTTCCTCTAGTATGGATCATAATAATGATAATTAATACGGAGTACGATGGTCATATTTGGACTATCTTCATAATCAATAGTCTGCTAACATGCATCCTGACCGATCATTCTCCATACTCATACGTCCATGCACGGTATCAGTAGAACATTGATCGTCGTATACTATCAGCTACACGTATTATACAAGCTATCGATATCATCAAGAATAAGCCGCGCGATCATTATCATGAGTCAGGCATGTCCAGCGACGACTCAGAACCAACGCCAAAGGGTATCACCATAAGAAACCGCCCAAACAAGAAAGAAAATGAAAGCAACGTATCATCTATAACCCCCACACCGTCCCAACGACCACGGCCACCATCATCCAGTATCCAGCCGCTTCAGCCGCCGGGCGCGCAGCAGAGGGAGCATTCGGGTCACTCACAGTCGTCCCGTTGGGCAAAGTGCCGTTGATGTAGATGGTCTCGGTGCCGTTCACGTTGGCGACCTGCACAACGCTCGAGTTCTTGGGCTCCGTCCCATTGAACAGGGACTGGTAGAAGGTGCCGTTGTTGTTGTCGTCGCATCCACACTCGGAATACTGCTGGCACAGACAGACCACCGGCAGAGACTCGTTGTTCTTGGTCGCATCGTCCGTGTAGTTGTAGCGATGGCTGTAGGGGTATGCGTAGGCGCCGTACAGCCAGATTCCAGGGAAGAAGGCCAACGCGCCGATGGGCAAAAGGAAGGGGAAGAGTCCCCGCGGCGACCGGCCGCCCGCAGCATAAGGGGTGGCTGCTCCGCCCGCGTAGTAGGTTCCGCCCGCGTAGGCCGGCTGTCGGCCAGAACCACTGCGCGTGGACCCTCCGGTGTTGCTGGAGGAGCTGGAGAACATTAGTTATACCGGCGGCAAAAATATGTGTGTATACCTGGTGAACTCACCCCGTTCTGGACGAGGACGATGAACCACTACCCCCGCTGCCGGTGCGTCCTCCACTTCCGCCTCCGCTGCTGCCTCCACCGCCTCCTCCACGTCCGCCGCCCCCGCCTCCACGGCGCTTTTCCAGGTCGTTCACTTGAGAGAGATCATCGCGGAGGGTGAGGTCGGTCCGAGGGACGGTCAGAGATGTGACGGCGGTGGAGAGAAGGAGAAGTAGAGCGGTTGTCGATGTAATCTTCATTGTGCGAGATCAAGACGCTCGGAGACGATGAATGAAACGGTGCAATCTTTATCTCCAAAAGAAGCGATTGAATAAGTCTAATGATGTGAGAGGTTGTGGAACCGATGGATGCAGAGATGAGATTTAAGTAAAGAACGTGGAGCGCATCGGAAGGAGAGAAGAAAGACCGATGATGGTGGCTGAATGCGCCTTGGAAATTAGGGAAAAAAAAGGGTCTTGCCAATACGACATCATGCTGCTCCACTTGGCTTGGGGCGCAGCTCATCGCCACTTTGACATCATCCATCTTATATACTAGTTATGATGTAGCATTCCGAGGCAGTGCGAACGAAGGATTCGAGAAGTTTTCTAGTACTCTTCATCTCCACAAGTGGATTGCAACGGTCATGCAAGGGTCCTGGTCGTGAAACAGTCGTGGAGAAAATATCAACATCACCATCACCATCAATCTATCGACCGTCAGCCACCACCAGCGGCCGATATGTCGGCTCCCACATCTGCACGCGAATCCATTCCTCCAGCTCCTCCACATCCCCAGGAATGCCCTCTTCTTGGGCGTGTCCCTCCTCCACCGCTGTCAGAATCACCGCCCGCGCAATGTCCACGCTGATCTCGCGCACCTCCTCGACATCCGGCAAGAGAGGCTGATTCGGATCCTGCAGTGCCGGCGACCGCGCTGCCAGGGCTTTGACCGCCGCCACCAGCATCTTGTTGGACACGATTCGTGTTCGGGACAAGACAGCGCCCAGCCCAATCCCCGGGAAACAGGTGGAATTATTGCACTCCGCTGAGCATATGCCAATCAAGCGTCAGTCTGGGCGAGCCCGCATGGCTTGGAGGGGAGTGGCGTCTCACCGATCTCATACTGAGCCCCGTTCCGCTCCACGGGCGGAAAGGGGCTCCCTGTCGCCATCAGCGCTCGACCCTCGGTCCAGCGGTTAATGTCCTCTGGGCACGCTTCGTGCAGTCGCGTGGGATTGCTGAGTGGAAACACGATGGGCTGGGCGACGTGCTGCGCCATCGCCCGGATAATCTCCTCTGTAAAGGCCTTGGGCTTGGTGGACGTGCCAATCAGGACATGCGGTTTCACCTCCTGCACCACCGTAAGCAGATCCGCACCCTTGTCTTTCGGCCACTCGTCGTCGTCGCGTGCAAAGGGCACTTGGGCGGCGGTCAACTTCTCTCCTAAAGACTTGAACAACAGCCCCGGCTTATCCAGACACCTGGCCACGTCGTCAGTGTCAGAGCGGATGTAATTCGCCCACCCATGCTCACCATATTTGCTTAGATGCTTCTGTCTTGGATTTGTGCGTCTCCATCGCGATGGCGTCGGCAATCTGCTCCGCGATGCCCGTCCCGGCCGAGCCCGCGCCAAAGATCACGATGCGTGCTTCTTCCATCTTGGTGCCGCTGACATGAAAGGCGGACATCAGAGCAGCCAGGGTCACACATCCCGTGCCTTGAATGTCGTCGTTGAAGCAGGGGACCTGCGGTCGATACTTGTCCAGGATTCTCCTGGCATTCTGGAGACCGAAGTCCTCGCTGATTTATGAGCGATTGTCAGACACCAAGACACTGACTACTTACAAGTGGATATACGCCCGAGGGTACATCTTCCTCGCAGCTGTGACGAATCGATCCACGAACTGGTCATACTCCTCGCCCCGGGCTCGGGGCTGGCGAAGGCCCAAGTACAGCTCGTCATTAAGTAAGCCTTCGTTCTACATGAGTCAGTATCGAACGTCAGTACGAACAGGACATGATTCCAACATACATCTGTGCCGCAGTCCAGGACGACGGGAAGCTGTCGCGATGGGTGGATTCCCGCACAGAGCGTGGACAGTACCAATTTAGCGACGGATATCAGAATGGCACCCACGCCCTGATCACCAATTCCCAGGATCTAGCCTCGTAAGCCTGTATTCTCACTCGCTCTAGGAAGCACAAACCTCTTCACCATCGCTCACAACGATGTAATCGACATCCTCCCCACCCCCAAAATTAGACAGACTCTCCTCAATGCGATCTTGATCATTAATCGCAAGAAAGCAGCCCTCCGGCCGTCTAAACAAGCGCGAATAGTTCTGAATCGCATCCCCTTCAGTCGGCGTGTAGATCACGCTAAACATCTCCTTGAGGTGCGTTTGGATCAACTGCCACAGTGAGCACTACCCTGTCTGCCGTACGAAGCGACCTACCTTGTAGTACAAGACCTCGCTCTGCGCCTTCATGCTGGCCATGAAGGTGTTTTTGGCGAGATCGTCGGGCCGACTGCTATACTGCTCGTACGCGCGGCGGACCTGCTCGTCCAGGGTCTGGATGTTGGGCGGTAACAGGCCATGTAGGTGGAACGTCTTGCGCTCTTCTTCGGTGAATGCGGAACCTTTGTTGAATTCGGATGAGGTGGTGAGGCTCTTGCCCTGCGTGCTGTTAGTGCATATCCATACCGCTGTTGCATGAGGTGTCTTCCCTTGTATGGACACTCCAGTGGCCCAGAAGCAGCCCGTGGGAGGTGTCTGAACTTGGACGTCTGCTTGGAGAAGGGCATTGTGGAGGTGGTATGTGAGTGTTGAAGACGACGGGGTCGTCGGTATGGGTGGCACAAGGCTGCGGCTGAAGATGATTGATTGATGGCTTTGCTTGCTTTTGCGGCTCCTGTAGCAGGAATTCAACAGAGATTCGGTTCATTCCGTGGAATTCATAGCTTGATACAGGCTCGTATGATGATGATGTTTGCTCTTGGTGGGGGAAGCGATGACGTAGGTCAACTTACGTAGTATAAGCCACTACCTGTACGGCTTATTGCTTACCATTCTAGACACATTTCATATGCATGTGTGTCATGCTTTACTATCTGCAAGAGATGTTCAACATCTTGATACTTGGGCTTGGTCTTGCTATGCATCATACTCATACATCCAATCCATTACATAGCCGTGGTGAGAATGTAATGAGTTCCACCAAACAATGCAGATGACAGTTAATAAATTCAGAGTATCCAAGAGCTAAAGCAAAACAGTCTCCCAATCCCAAATCTTAAATCGTTTCTAATGACTACCTCTACATATGAACGCCCGTTGAATGCACATGCATGCTTATCTTCACGTGGTGATATTGCTGACTCAGCCGTAACCGAGAAAAACATGCCCAACAGCAAAATCAAACAATTCCAACATCATCCATAACCCCAGCTGTGAAAATCTCAGCTCCTACCAACACGCTGTCATTCCCATGGGAGCTAGCCTCTCATATGCTCCTACGTCTTATCTCGAGGATTAATGATTCCTCATGACCGTCAATGACCACTGAACCACCGGACCATCTGCTCACCAGAATCAGAACCATCTCGCCAGATCATCGACTACAACACACCAACACGCAACTACACAATCCAGCTGTCCCACTATCTATCTCGTTTTCACGGGATAGACAGACTCATACGGACTCTTCTCAAGGACAGTCATCACATTCACGTCTTGTGGGTGTGGCCGACTGGAGCTGGATTGGACTCGGATTTGAGTCCACCGTTGCGAGAGAAAATCAGGGCCTTCATAGTTCATGTTGCTCGCGTTTTCCTTACGAGAGCATGACTCCTTGCGCACCTACATACATACATACACTCTATAGAATATAGAATAGAAGCGAATGACAATCTTATGCATGCATCGTATATACCTGATAGTTTACAGCTTGCTCTTCCCGTCATCGTCAATGACCTTGACAACAACCTTCCCCCAGGTGCCGCGGCTGCCCAGCGCCTGCAGCGCACGGGGAACGCTCTCGAGCCCGACGAAGCTCTCATCGGTGAAGGCAGTGCCGCGGAACTTGCCCTGGGCGACGAGATCAAAGATGCCCTGCCAGACGGTGCCGACAGTCTCCTTCTCGAAGCGGGCGTACTGGCCCCAGTGCAGGCCGACAATACTCACATTCTTCAGCAGCACTCGGTTCAGCGCAACCTTCTCAATGCTACCCGCCGCAAACCCAATAACCAGCAGACGGGCGTTCCACGCCACACACTTGAGGCTGGGCTCGATCATGCCGACAGGGTCGTAGACGATATCGACGCCGGCGGCGCCGTTACCCTTGCGGTGCTGGGCGCACAGCTTCTTGACAGCCTCGGGCCAGTTCTTATCGCGGTAGTCGATGGCGTAGTCGGCGCCAAAGGCACGCGCGATCTCGCGCTTGCGCTCCGTGCCGGCCGTCGCGATGACCGTCGCGCCCTTGGCCTTGGCGATCTGCACGGCGGCCAGCCCGACGCCGCCGGCCGCCGCGTGCACCAGCACCCAGTCGCCCGGCCGCACGCCCGCCCGGTGCACCAGCCCGCCGTACGACGTCGGCGCCGTCACGAACAGCCCCGCCGCGTCCGCGAAGCTCCACCCCGCCGGCACCGGCAGCAGCGTGTGCTCCGCCGCCAGCACGTGCGTCGCGTACGCCCCCTGCGTCGCCCCAAACACCCGGTCGCCCACCTTGTACCGCGCCGTCGCCGCCGTCTTGCTCGTCGGCAGGGCGAGCACCGTGCCCGCGAACTCGGCCCCGCCTACCCACGGCAGCGGCGGCTGGTGCTGGTACTTGCCCTGGATCTGGAGGAGGTCGAAGAAGTTGGTGCCCGCTGAGTGGATCTCAATCAGGTATTCGTTGGGGGATGGCGAGGGCGTGGGGAGCGTCGAGACTTGGAGGTCCAGAGGTCCCTGTGCTGTTAGTGTGGGTAGTTGCAAAGGGAGGTAGGTGCACACCTTGACGTATTCTTTGACTTGGATTGCCCGCATTGTGTATGAGTCTATGGAATTGATAGGAACAGATGCGGGAGAGGTATGTAAGAAGTTGGTGAATGTAGGTAGTCGAAAATAGTTGAGCTTCCCCGCGCTCTTAAACTGGGACATGCCGAGGTCCGTTGTCGGATAAAACAAGGCTACCGACCCAGTCTTCGGCATCGCCGAACCTTTACTCTATACTCTGTAAGAACCTCACTTCAATCAGTTCAAGTTGCATTATACCCCGTAGTATCGCGAGATTCTTTCTATTATAAACAAATAACCAACCATAGGTATCAGCCCAAAGCCATCCAGCCCGCATGCAGATACATATATACCCATGAGACATCAACAATGTATATGCGTAACCCAACTCCCGTGCAGAACATGTGGATATCAAAATACACCCCAAAAGAAAAAGCCTCCCTCATGCCCAGGAGCCATGGCCTGCCACGGTCCTACATGGACATTGAAATCATGAATAACAAACCACCCAGCCAAAGAAGTGAACAAGAACCACCGGTAACAGAGAAAGAAAACGAGATTACCATGCATATAAGCAAAGGGATGGTAGAAAGAAAGGATCAAACAAAACCAGATCTAAATCCCAAGTCTAAAGACCAATGCTTGGAGGTCCCTGCACAAGAGGTTCCGGTCCGGGATAAGAATACATCGGAGCACACATCATCGGATAGTGTCCGTTGTGAAAGTATGGAGGCGACGGGTTCACGGGTCCGACCGATGGTGGACCGGACATCTTGCATGGCAATGATGGCGTTCGTTCCAAATGCGGTCGGTAGGCCTTGTCTCCAGTGGGATCCCCGCCAACGGTATGGTCTGAGAGATATGGAGAGGTCATCTTGCGCTTCGATGCTTCATACATCTCCGCCATCTGTTGTTGCGAGAAGCCGGACGGCGAAGACTGGGATGAATAGAGCCGCTGGGGATGAGGCATCATCTGCATCGCGGGGTCGATCGGAGGGCTCAACGGGGCTGTCGGATAGAACGGGACCGTCGACGGCTGGGTCTCGGGAGGCATCGTGAACCACTGAGGCATTGACCAGGAGATTTGGGTCACGGGCGCAGCAGCCGTGGTGGTTGTTGGCATCTGGAGGCACGACTCTGTCGTGCCCGTGTATGGGGGATTGGGATACTGAGTCGCTGCCGAGCCCTGGTTGACCAGCACATTGTCCAGTAGAGGGGACGTGCTGGACGGATCGTATGGACTGGAGCCGGGAATGACGAGCATGGAGGGGGAGCTGGTCGAAGGGTGGTGATCGTGGCCCGGTGGACTCAATGGCGTGTGAGGCTCTATCCAGGCCGAATGCCCTTGTTCACCAAAGGGAACAGTCGTGGACAAGTCCCCCTGCTTCGTGTAGACTCCGTTAAAGTACCAGTCTGGGGTTGTCACGGAAAGCGTCCCTTTTTTGGACGGTTCTGACGGGCGAGTCTGGTTCTTTGGGGATACCGATGCAGCACACTGGGGGGACGTGGGCTCTGTGCTACTGTCATCCTCCGTGGGCTCTTGACTGGCGTTGGACTTCTTCCGGGTCTGACGGGACGGCTTGGTGACCCGCCATTTCTTCAGTCTACTCCGCAATTGAGTCTCACTGTGGACGAGATGGTTAGATGGATCGACAAGCTGTCGGGAGGAGATCTCACCTGGGGTTGAAGTCGGCGGACCGAATCTGCTTGATGACCTGTTTCAGGGGCCACTCCTCATCTTTGTAGAGCTTTGCAATGAGGGCTTTTTTCCTCTCCCACACGTCGGAGGGGATTGAATTTTTCATACTGTGAAGATAAAGAAAGGAAGAAAGGGGGAGATGGTGGTGTCAGAGAAGAAGGAATGGGAGTAATGGATCAATGGGGGATCGGGGGTAGTGAGAGGGAGGATGGAGGGAGGTGTGGAGAGATATAGGAGAAGGACAGGACAATGGTAGTAGTATAAGTAAAAGTAAGTAGATAGTATAAGAAGACAACGGGGAAACCGAGTCCGCCGAAAGATGGGGGGATCCATCAGAATATATGTGCGTCCATTACGGGTACCTCAGGCTCTCGTCGTCTCAATCTCACTAGGGGACCACCGGGGAGCAACCGGCCCCAGCACGCCATGAAGGGAAGGCATGTGGCTCGAGATCCGAAAGCTCGTGCCCATCGGATCAGACTAAACTAACTAACCGTCCTCCCCGGGGGGCGATGGGCGATGGGCGATGGGAGATCGTCCAGCACGATGATGCCCAAGGAACGACAACCGCTCGGCCTCCTGATTGGTCTCGCCCTGCTCGACCAGGCTTTTTTAGTGGGTGGGTGGCCCGTCCATTGTCTCGGGTCCTGTCATTCAGCATCCTCCGCGGCGAAGGATTCGGTTCTCGCTCCCAAGATATTGGGAGTTGGATCCCCCAGTAAGCTTCTTGTCGATCCTGGGTCGTCTGGATCCTTCTCTGGTACGTTGGAGATAGGGGGAATCGCGAATAGCCGAAGACGATAATGGGGATTGTCAGGTTGGGTCGGAGGGAAGAAAAATGATAAAAAAGAAAATACAATAATCGATATTCGTGATTTTAAAATTAAATAAAATAAGAAATAGTAAGAGGCATAATTCCTCTTACGATGACACCTGCATTGCTATCTCCCATATCAGCCTCAATATTGATGTGTCACTTCTCGTTTCTTTCATTATACGATCCTATATCGGCCGTGAAGTAAATCTCCTTTCGTCTAGTGACTCCATCGCTCGCCGGGAGAATATTGCAATTGGATGGGCGACCGCTCTCCCGTCAATAGTCTCATTCGACCTATACAATCATCTCTCCCCCTGTTCATGTCAAACCCTTCCTTCGTTTCTTTTTCCTCATTGCTTTTTCTTCCTTCCCCTCCAATCCCCAGGAGCTCTGACAGGATGCATGCAGGCCGATCCAAATTGACAGCTCTCGACAGAGATAAGGAATTAACGGATTCCGCAGTAAGCCCGGTGAAAATAGTAACATGGCAAAGGCGTGCTGCAGGTCGTTCGCCGCCTCGCGGCGATCCATCCAAGGGGCTGGACCAGGGTGCGGGACTGATGCTACCCTCCCCTTCTGGCGGTCGGAACCGCCGGTAGACTCCAGATCAAGATGCACGGTCAGAACAACGCCTGAGACGGTGTTCGATCTCTCCATGCGCAGACAAAGAAGAGCACAGGCGATGCGAGATGGAGTACAGTACGGTATGGAGAGCGTCCGACTAGCCCAAAGGGGGGTGTCCACTGCACATCGAATTGCCTGATGGGGGATAGCGTGCGGGACGGACCACTGGAGTGGCGCGGAAGCATACCGAATCCGTATAATACGAATTATTTTCACCTCACTACATGTAGGTCACTGAGATAGTCCCAGGAGGAGGGAGTGGCACATTACATGCACCGGTTGAAGGATGGGCTGCTTTCGATGATCGGTGCACTGCACGTATATCTCCCGAGGAAGTGTGTCTATCGAGATCTGCCCTGATGGACAGGTCTATCGCATCTCCTGGGAAGCATGTCGCCCTGCCATTGGGTACCCAGTATGATCCCGGCACGGAGGAATGCAGACGGATCCTGACTACCGGGCCTAGTTACGCTACCCTCCTCTTCGGCTGATTCCTTCTGATCGTTTCTCCGTGGAAGCCAGACTAGTCCCAACTTCCCCTCCGAATCTGACAGGTTCAGCGGCGACGCATCCGGTAATCCGTTCTTTGTCATCGCCCGTGTCCATGGGACCCCTTGGAGATGGAACACTCGAGGAATGGTTCTAGATGGAGTTCCATGCGGAGAGGACAGGATAACCATGCGGCGGCGGCATTGCCGCAGGGATGATAGATCTGGACGGCTGGCTTGCATTCATTCAGTACGTGGACAAACATTCTACCCATGAAAAAACATACTCTGTAATACTAGATTTGATTAACAGATCAAAAGAAAAGAACAGCATGACATCCAGTCTAGAGTAGATCGCTCCTTGCAGTTGGTGGATCAAGTGATCAAATCACCGCCGTCGTCGATCCCCTCCTATCCCGGGCATCGCACGACACTCGGCTGGACCGTTGAAACCTTCGCACATACTTACACTCTCCGTCCCAACTCCATGGTTCGATCGCACGCCTCGTTTGCTTACAGAGTTACCAAAGATCCTCAAAATCACAAAAACCAGACGGCTGTCCTTAAATCCTCCGCATAAACCATCAAGAAAGCAGAAGCAAAGCATCACCACATCCCACCGGTCTCGCACTATCGACGGCACGGGTCAGAATAGTGGATGGACTAGGCGACCTAGTCGTGACAGAAGTGGGGAGGCAGGATTGCAATAAGCGCGCTTATCTCGAGTGACTCCGACTCTACCACGCTTCAACTTCTGCAGGTGGTGGTGCCCCTCGCCGCCCCACGGAAATGCGTTCACGGCTGCCTTTCGCGGTGGATCCATGCAAATCCTTCGCGGCGGCCAATCGATCTGGGGCACCAGAGAAGATCAACCAGGCCTGCGAGGGTGGATCTCGAGCGATCTCCCCGACGGTCCTGATAGTCTCGGACTCTAGAGCTCACTAACAATTAACCGACCCAGAAGAGCGTCTCGTCGTTGAGCCATTCCAGTCCACGGCCGGCCTGTTCCGTCAACCGGAGTGGTGGGAATTGCCTCAGTCTATCCTCTGCTGGCGTCATCCCGGACCCCCCATCTCTAAATCCCTCTTCATCACGACATGAAGCTTAACAGGGAACCCCCAAGGCCTCTCGAAGCAAGGACATACCCAGACCAATCGTTCAGACACGTCCACTCGGCATTGTTTGCATCAATCTATATCTGCTGTAAGACGGCACGACGCCGGCGCACGTCGAGGCGCAGGGGGCGCAGAGCATACTAGCGTAGGTACCAACTGCATCAAGAGATGGATGGATCTATCAGACTTCCCTCGTGCTTACCCATGGATCCTGCGCCCAACGCTACGGTCAATGTCTAAATTCGGAACCTGCAGCCTGCAGCCTGCATCGACGTCGAACTGCCTGCCCACCGAGGCATTTTGAGCACCATTCAGTAGATCCCTTGATCGTGCCGTGACCTCGATCCTTCATCACGCCAGACGGATGTAGAAACTAGTGTCCTCCTGTCCGTCGCAGTGGCAGCCGGATGTGGAGGCTGGAACGCCTGCGGGAGCAATGAAGAAGGAAGAAAAAGCAATGCTAGTTCAGCTTCAGCAGTTCACCCGCGACATGCTCGCAGAAAACATGCTGATTGGCACGGAATTGCGACTGTATGAGAGATTATTTGCCAGTCATTTTAACTGCTCCTGTCACTGGTTCCCCACGGGCAGATCTACCTACCGCGCTGGCTGTCCATAGCCACTTCGAGCAATTCCCTTACGTACAAGAGTGAAGATGTCGACATCTGGTCGCGTCGTTGCTACGACCGTCCGGTCAATTTGCCTCGTATTTCTGCCACCCAATTTTCGAATTGCGATTGCCTAGAGTCTGCATGGTGACGATGTCGGAGTGGCGAAGCAGTTAGATCGGGGGGTGGCAGGGTGTCTGTATAGACAGCTCCCGACGCCATCTCACTTGACCAGTTGGCCGGCGGGTCTGCCCACTACAATAACTCAAATACGCTGGTGCCGACCTGATCCAAGGAACCACGGCCACCGTCACTGGGTGTCCCAGAGTCCGATCCGGCACTCCGCAACCCTTACTCTGCAAGGACTGGCACCGAGATAGGGCGATATTGGAACTCCCCAGGGTCCTCAATCCACTGGCAAATAGAAAGTGGTACAGGTCAGCCCCTATCGGCGTGGGCGTGGACTGCAGAAAGTCTCTCCACGTGGGTGTTCTATCCATGGTTCGCGGTTCTCCAGCTTCCTCCATAGTGACGGTCTGCCGAGGTCCTTTTTTCATCTGTCGAACCAGTGATCGTGATAGTCCTCGAGATGAAGCCCTCGAGACGAGCTCGGGTCTCCAAACGAACCCCGGAGGTCGACCGTTCAGAGTTTGCGATAGTATGTTCCAGCCAACAACAGTTCGTGATACTCCAACTGACGCCCCAGCCAGACCGGAAGCTATGTCCCAAACGCAGGTTGTTTCACAGTCAGAAAGACTAGACACAGCATCGAAGCCTAGCCTACATTCATCTCCACCAGAGCAGAGGTTGACCAAGTCGATCCTCATGCGGAGTGGCAGACACATTGGAGACCATTCGGCCGAACCATCCACCATCGCAGATCACTCCCATGAGAGCTCACTTCGACCGGAGAACGTTCCTTTTCCAGAAGGCATTCCAAATTCACCCTTCGGAGCCCCAAAGCCTATCCCAACCCAGATCCACAATCCCCAGCCCTAACGGTCATTGCGCGCGACGCTAAATGGGCCCCGACGGAGCACATTACCTCCTGGAGCACCTCACCTGCTCCAACTACCTCCCAAACAAGTAAAACAACTAGATTAAACGATTCGGAGCGCATCGCCGCAGGTCCAGACGCTGAGCGCCGCTGCAGGCGCTTCTCCAGTTCGTCCGATCCTCGCCCGAGACGATCGCCCCGTGGATTGCGGAGACTCCTCGGCCGATATGGAGAACCCAGCAACAGCGTGGGAAATTCAAATCAAAGCGCTCCCTGTCTGCGGCATGTACTCCATACAGCGTACGACGTAGGACCTGATCCCTGTCCGCTGGACCGAATGCCTCACCCACGCGGCAGGGTGATCCTTGGAAGGATCTTTCATGGTTGCGCCGGCGGTGATCAGTGGAGACGAACTCTGTTCACGTCGCACGACGTCCACCACAATTGGACGACATCGCATGGAACCCAATGTGAGGTTGTTGGAGACAGCCGTTGTACCCGGCACGCCCTCGTGCTGACTCGACTACTCCAACACCTACCTACCTAGCTACCTGCCCTGTAGGTATCTTCCTCGGCTCACACCCCTTTAGACTTCGCACAAAGACCGGTTACACAACAGCTAGCTCTCCATCCGTGCCCGCCTAGCGGGCGTCTGACTTCTTTCAGGGCTGCTCGGCAATTCTTCCCACCCCGCCAGTCCGGAGAACGGGTCAGCTTGGCCCCGGTGGTTTTTCTTTGTGGTCGAAAACGAGGCGCAGGGACACGCGCCGTCTCGTGAGATCACCACCCTGCGAGACGTGATGGTGATGCAACCACTGACTGGTATCCCGAGGCGTTCCGGTACTTTTGCACCTGCCTATCCGGCGATAGCTCTGGTCGTTGGCGCGACAGCGCGCGCAGCACCGGGTGGGGATGTTTCAAAGGAAATGAACGTGAAAAACCTTAAGCCTGTCTGTCGGATGGGTTATGCTTCTTTCATGTGTAACGGGCATGGGCGTCGCCTTGCAACGAAGATCGTCTGTCTCCACCCATGTCTCGAAGAATGTCGGAAATGAACCGGGGCATAGTCATTCACGTTCTCGACTTGCCTTTCGCACTACGACTACTCCTAGAACAGTGGACTACGGAGTACATGTCTTGTTGATGTGTGGATCACCCGAAGTATAGGAACTATTCCTAGGTGGGTAATTCGGCTCTTTCCTTCAGGAGTAATAGATCAAGCCTGGAGTCGATCGTGGACCCTACGCCATATCATACTAGCATGAACCAAACCCAATTATATTAATATGAACACTGCAGTGAACGCTGGATAAGTATAGGTAGTAACGATAATGCGCTCATTGGATATCATCCATCATCCAATTCGTCATCCAGCGCCCAGCACAAATCGCACAGAGCGAAACAACACGCAGACCCAATCGCATCACAGTAAAAAACATCTACATGTAATTTCTTTTCTCTTTCCCAGATATAGACGCCGTCCAGACTCCAAAACCGGTCTTTTGCACCCCTGAGCAATCCTGGGAGGAGGGGGGAACGGGGGCAAACAATCAATAAATCAATACATTCACACAAACGTGATGAAGAAACAGGCGTACAAATACACGGGACTTGATCGGTCCGTTTCCTTTCTGGCAGACAGACACCCAACCAGCCAGAGACAACTTGTCTGGCCGGAGCCGCAGCCTCAACGACGTCTCTTGCGGAGGCGGTGTTCCTTGCCCTTCTTGGACTTCTTCTTGCTCTTGTCCGCTGGCAGCACGAGCGGCTCGTCTTTCATGTTCCACTCCATGAACCGCAGGAGGTAGTCGTCGATGTGTCCGGGTTCAGCTTCGCCTTCGGCGAGCTCATCGCCCTGCATGTGCGGTGCGGTTGACGCAGGAGTGGCGCCCTCATCCAGGCCAGAGGCCATCGGTGTGCCGGCCTGGGTCTGGGCCGGGGTGCTTTGCGACACGCTGCGGTCTTCAAAGTCACCGTCGTCTGCGTGTTCGAGCTCCTTCTGGGCGTTCTTGGCTGCGTCGATATCTTCTTTGTCTTCGGCCTGTTCAAAGACGCGAGAGGCGCCGGACACGCGATTCTCCAGCACCCGGTCCATGGCAGCGCTCGCCTCGTCCTGGCTCTCCGGCACCTCGTCGTTGCCGATCATATCGCGCACATCTAGCTTCGTAAAGTAGTCGGTCGTGAACTCTCCTTCCTGGATCACGACGTCGTCCAGCATCCGCTTTTGGTTGGCTTTGCGGAGAATGTTGGACTCGATCGTATACTCCGAGACAAACCGGTAGATGTGAACATCGCGCGTTTGACCAATACGGTGGCAACGGTCTTGACACTGTTTGTCCATGGCTGGATTCCAGTCGAGGTCGTAGAAGATGACTGTATCTGCACCCGTCAGGTTGATACCAAGACCACCAGATCGACTGGAGAGAATAAACGCCAGGATGCGGTCGTCGTTATTGAACCGATCGGTAAGGATCTGGCGCTGCTCGACCTTCGTGGTACCATCCAACCGTAGATAACGATGCCCATGGATGTTCAGGAACTGCTCCAGGATATCGAGCATCTTGGTCATCTGGGTAAAGATCAAAGCTCGGTGGCCACCAGCTTTCAGGTCTCGGAGAAGCTTGTCCAGCCTTTGCAGCTTGCCACAATCATACTGCAACAGTCGCTTGTCCGGAAACGCGATTGACAAGCGCATCTGAGCCTCGTGGAACGGATCATACGGCGGGAATCTCTCCTTCTTGGTAAGATACCGGGTTTCGATCGGGGTCAAGGCAGCTTCTGTGATGCCAGCAGCAACCGCAGCAGGCGTGACGCAGGCGAATCTCTGAACATAGCCATCCATGGCTTGCGACCGTTCCTCAATGGACAGAATCATCGACGCGAGAACGGATGACCGGCTGGACAGCCAGTCCGCCAGTGAACGTTTCCGCAAGGGGCCATGAGAGGTTGGCCGCTGTTTGCTGTCTGCCGTCAGGAACTCGATCAAGCTAGTTCCATACACAGGCCGACGGCCGTGCCGCTTCGACTCGAAATATAGACATCTCTCCAATTCTGCCATCCGCCTCTTACGGCAGTCATTCTCCAAAGCCTCCAAGGTGGACTGTACTGTGGAGCCATTGAAGCTCATTGCCCAGTTGGTCCGGTGGTATTGAAGCTCCCGAAGTTTGTTGAAAGGACCGTAAGCCATCAGCCTTATGCTGTCATCTGCCAGGCGCCGGGAAATGTTCTCCCGAGAGATAGGAACAAGGTTCAAAAAGTCCAGGTCGAGTCTTTCCAGTGGATGCTCAAACAACAGACGTCGACGAACGAGGGACTCTTTGACCTCAAACTCCGTCGCCACGGACCGCGGCATGGCAAATGATGTCGATATCTGTCGGGTCTCAAAAAGGTCGGGATGGTTGCACACCTTCCGGAGTTGCATCAGACAATTAATGATAGACAGATAATTGCCTGAAGCAAGGGTCTCCTTAGTCTGCGCTCTCGACATGAAACCATCATAGAGGTATCTCTGACGCTTAGAAAGACGACAATAGACGACATGCTCGTATTTTGCGGGCATTTGCTTCTCGACATCAGCTTTCAAACGACGTAGGATATAAGGCCTCAGGACGGTATGAAGCTTTGTAACCACTCGTTTAGCCTCATCGTCCATTGTTTCTCGGCCGTGCTCCAGGATCTGCTCCACTGGACGCCTGAACCATTCGGAAAAGTTCCTCAAGTCAGCAAATCCTTCAATCCCCTCATCATCTCCATCAGACGGCATCAAGAAGAACAGAAGAGACCACAGCTCCGTCAAATTATTTTGGAGCGGGGTTCCAGTCAGTAGAAGTCGTGCTCGAGTCCTGAACGTCAATAGTGCTTGCCACCTTTGAGAGCGGAAGTTCTTGATGTTGTGCGCTTCATCCAGAATCATATAATGCCAGGCCCTTCGCTTCAGGACTTGCTGATCCTGCAGGACGAGTTGATACGATGTGATTAGGACATTCCAACTCGTATCATCCATCCAACCCTTGCGCTTCTGTCGTCGCTCCTCCTGGTTGCCATAGTACGTCATGATTTTGAACCCGGGACACCACTTTTTGAACTCCATCTCCCAATTGAGAATCACACTCGTGGGAACGACAACTAAATGCGGGCCCCACACCTCATGTTCCACGGCGAGATGTGCAAGCAAAGCGATCGTCTGAATAGTCTTGCCGAGACCCATTTCGTCCGCAAGGATGCCATTGATATGATTGGTATAGAGTCCGGCAAGCCAATCAAGTCCAAAATGCTGGTATTCACGTAAAGTTCCTCGAAGAAGGTGCGGTATGGGCGTCTTCAGTCCTGGGGCGGGAGACTCGTTCGGATGCTCAGCAGGTTTTTCTGTTGGAGCTTCATACGATGACACGGACTCGGGTTCAGAAGGCTTCGTAGCAAGTGTGCCCGGCGATGCTTCGCTTGAACGCTCGCCACTTTGATCAAGTTCAGGTTCCTGAGGCAATTCGGGATTCTCTTCGGAGGGCTTGGGAGTGAGATCGTCAGAAGCACTCTGGGGCACGAGGTTTTCGGGTTGAGGAGTGTGTGTGGCTCCAGTGTCCACTGTCTCCTTCTCCAAAGGAGTAGCGTCGACAGAAGTAGAGTCATCACCTGTTTCCATCAAATCGGGAGGTGCTGATTCAGAATTTGATGGTCCAGTTGGGATAAGTGAGACTTCGTCGGGGTCTTCTACATCCTCAGCTTCATCCTCATCGCCTTCGTCGCCAGGGGTCTGAACACCAGCCGAGGGTACGTCGTTTGCGAAGAATCCCATCAGCCCAGGCCCGTCATCGCTCTCTTCGTCGGAGTCCCTCTCTTCGTCACTATCGCCCATGTCGTCATCCATATCAGTGGACTCTTCGTCGCTGTCGTCCATGAGCATCGGGTCAACCTCCTCGAGTTCTACCTGTTCTGGTGGATCTTCTTCGGCCACAGACTTTGCAGCGGCGGCATCATCGGAGACGTGTCCACTATGGAAGTCCTCACTGTCTGAAAACGGAGTCTCATCCGAGGCAACGGATTCCCGGTCTGCCTCACGGGGTGTATCAGGAAGATTAGCGTACTTGCGTCTGAGCTCCTCTGCGGTAAGGCCGGCATCGTCATCGACTTCGTTTTCTTCTTCGCTTTCGGAATCAGAAGACAACATATTGCTCTCATCGGATTCGTCGTCAGAGTCGTCGTCGGTCTCCTCTTCCTCGCTATCGGTAGTTTCGGGCGCGTCGCTACCGGTTTCACCCAAAATCTCCATTCGCCTCTTCTCGAAAAGCATGGTGGACTGTCTTATAGCGTGGTCCAGAGCTTGTTGGTTCTCAGCTTTCCGCTCTTCCTCCCAACGCGCCAAGCGCACGCGGTCTATCTCTGCGCGGGCCAAGTCGAACATCTTCTGGAGGTCCTTGGCAAGTTGTTTCCGCTTCACGCGCATCTCCTCCTCCTGCTCCCTGAGAATGTCTTCCGGGTCCTTGTGCCGCTTCTTCCAAGCGTCAGCACACCACTGAGCGAACATCTTTGCCGTTTGCCGGTGTCGCCGGTGTTCCTGGTCAAGAAGCTTCTTAAAGTACAGCGCATGCGCCACGAGATGGTCTTGGTGCGAATACTGCTGGGGTGGCTCTTCTTGCTGTTCAGGTAGATATGCGGAGCACACGTCGGAGCTCAATAGACCACCAGGCTCCGCCGCAGCAGCTATTCGGCGTCGTTTCTGTGCTTCCTCAAGAGCCTCGGCTGGCGTAAGAACATGGTCGTCACGCATTCCCCCATCCGGACTGTCAAGCCATTCGCGGAATGAACCATACTTGCGAGGTGCCAAAACGTGGGAAGGATGTTGGATTCCAAGTGTTGGTTTCTTCACCTTGATCCGCAGTCGGGGAAATCTCTGGCTCTCTTGTTCACCTTCGTGGGTTTCCGCGTCTTTCCACACATCGTCCCCTTCGCCCAGCTCGCCGCTTGATCCATTGACGCCGTTGTTGGAAGCTCGACGATGGGTACTCGGAGTTCCAGAGCTAGGTATTGTCCTGCCATGTGCTTGCTTGGGCGCAGGGGACTGCGAGACTTGCCGCCGCCGGGTAGACGCCCCCCTGGTAGACACGTTGCGCGGTGAACCGTTCGTTGTCGCGTTGCCACCAACAGACCTCCCATTTGTCTCCACACGTGACGGAGACATGGCCAGCGGGGAGGACACCGCCGGCTTGCCCCCTACATATTGTTTCCGAGCTGCTCGCGTGTGCCTTTTCTCCGACGGTGGCTGCAACTCGAGCGGGACCGCGTTGACTCGAGAAGACCTGCGTTTACCATCTTGAAGGAACGATGTTGGGCCATCTACTCCAGCCTTCTTCCAGGGGGGGGACACGGGACGGGAACTCGAGCGACGAGAGGGCGTCGAACCGGCGAGCTTTCGTCTTTTCGACGGCGGCCCGTCGGGATTGTCGATGGCGGATTCGTCCCCTTTCAGCTCGGCAGGTAGGGAATCGCGTTTCGAAAACTCGTCAGGATATTCCGGCGCAGGCAAATCCGATGGGGTGGTGGAGGGCTCGGGGGTCACGCGTTCATGGTGGTGTGAAATGCCATTCGAGCTGCCGTTTTGCATGTCTTGGTAACCACAAAGGCAGGGGCCCTGATCACAGCTGACCCCAGTTTTCCCAACGAAGACAAGGTCAATATGGGAAAATTTGGCATCAACTGGTAGCTATAACTGAGTTAGAATGCCACCAGAAATTTGGCATAGTTATCGGGCATGTAGCG
Source organism: Aspergillus sp. MEXU 27854 (assembly GCA_019721355.1). Taxonomy (NCBI): domain Eukaryota; kingdom Fungi; phylum Ascomycota; class Eurotiomycetes; order Eurotiales; family Aspergillaceae; genus Aspergillus; species Aspergillus sp. MEXU 27854. The sequence goes on from JAGMTT010000002.1 coordinate 1,663,597, forward strand.
CGACTGGGAAGGGAAAAAGCACGGCGATGGCGAGTTTGCTTGGAGAGGTGGTTTTTTCAATACTCTGACAAGGAGTACGGGGGACGTGTTTGTCAGCCCGGGCCCGGCATGCCTCAGGCGCCAAGGCCACCCACGCTTTCCGCAAACCTCCAGCAGTTAATCCGAATCCCGTCATTCGACCTCCTCCCATTGATCGAGCCTTTTCGTGCCCTCCGTCCGCCCTCGATCCATCCCCCACCATTCCAGCGCGAAGGTGAGTGTGTCTCTTCCGGAGCACGTCTTGTTCCTAATCGCATTATTCGCCAATGCTAATGCCCGCAACAGATGCTGTCCCAGCGCATTTTGACCCGGCGCCTGCCCCAGCTGGCTGCCCGTTCGATCGTCCCCCGCGCCACTTTCTCCCAGGGCCGGACTCTCGCGGCTGCTGAGGCTGAAGATCCTCTGCAGGTATGCTGGACTTAGATGCTGTTCCCCCGCTACTGGGCCGCCCGGTTCGAGCTCAATTGATTCCAACTAACGCCTCCGCGCTCTCGTACAGAATGGCGGCTACCAGAACCCTCCCCGTGTCAAGCGTGCCTTCAGAGACCCCTATGGCGACTGGTGGGATAAGCAGGAGAGACGTAACTTCGGAGAGCCGGTCCACGAAGAGAACGAAATCCTGGGTGTTTTCAGTCCCGAGCAATATACCCACGTCACGGCTCGCAAGGGTCTGTTCCAGCTCGGCGCTTTCGTTGTGACCTTCCTTGGCCTCTGTGGTGTTGTCAGCCTTTACTATCCGGACAAGCCCAGTGCTCCCAAGACGTACCCCGACGGCCTGGAGAAGGAGCTTGGTGGAGCGCATGCTGTTCCGGTGAGTTGAATTTCTGACTACATTCACGTACAATGGTTTGAGCGGTTACTAACGGTATCTAGGCCCGCAAGTCCAGTGAAGATTCGTGGTAATTTCTTACTTCTGTTTCATGTTGTGTAAATAAATACAATGCGATTTGATTTCGGTTTGCGTTCAATGCGTGTGATCATCGACAACCCTTGATACTGCAGGCATTCGACTGCATGGCTTGCGACAGGGAACAGACATTGATACATGTTCTCGCGAAATCAGCCATTACACGGGCTGAAAGATTCGTGGAGTTGGATGTGACTGGTCTTTCTACGGCTACCAGACACCTTTAGCGAGGCATGCCCAAAGCAAAGGAATCCAGGTCTTTGTGCGATCTTCGTATGATGCTTCCGCACTACAGGGGCCAGCATTTTGATACGTGCACGTCAGTTGATCTCGGTGTTCAAACGATGCGGTTGCGGAGGCTCAAGTACAGCTATCCCTGTAGATCCAGCGTCTAGAGCGTAACAACCAAACTGGCTAAAGTCAAGACTTCAATATACTGCTATTAAATAATCAAATATAAATGCGAGTATTCACCGACCAGATGGTGTCGAAAACAAAGGGCGGACTACCTACGTCAGCGGACGGGGCAGCTCTTTTGTTTCAGGCGTAGCAAAACACTCGGGCAATCATAACCAACACCCCTCTCATTTCACCCCTTTCTTCCCTTCAATCCCTCCGACATTTCCCACGTAATTCCCCCCATACCAGTCCCACTTCTTTGGGATAACTTATCAGACACGACGATCCCCTCAGTGTCTCTGCAAATATCATCCGTCCCTCCAGCGTGTGTGCTGGCCTGGTTGAGATCGCGATCCCTCCCATCCATGGTCCCCACCTTCCGCGCCTCTGCAAGATCAGGATAACGGATATCCCTCATGTCGACGGCATCTACCCAAACTCGAGGCATAAATCGACGGATCAACAGCCTTCAGAATGAATCTCGCCATTCGCGCACCCCCTCCGGGTCGCGTCGCCGCCCCGTGAACCCGACAACGTCCTATACCTACGCTCTCCGTGTTGCCTACCTTGCCTACCTGCTCCATCCCCGTTCGCGCCGCGTTCATAATGCCCCGGCCCCTCAACAGCGCCCGAAGCGGGCTTCGACGTCGTTCCAGGACCTAATGAGCGACTTTTCGCTCGTGAGGGATTCCAAAAGCACCAGGTTCCCCCACGGTTTCATCTCCGAGCTCGAGAAGAGGTTGACTGGTGTCTTGACCAAGAAAGAGAAGAGGAAGGAATACCAGGACCCTCTGGTGGTCAGAACCTTCGCCGCGTTCTTGAACACTCTCAAGGAACAGTCGTTCAAGAAGCGCATGGAGAAGGACCGTCGCGCTGAGGATCTCGTCCTGATCTTCTATTCGAATGCGACGAAGGAGCTGAGCAAGGGAAAGGATCCAGACGATGATAGCTGGCGGTTGATGGTCGACAGGCACGTCGCGCTCTTTGTTCGCCTCTTTGCGCTTATCCTCAAGAGCAATGATTGGGCAAAGGAACGGCCGGAGCTGGCAAACCGTCTGTCAGTCTTGGAAAACAAGCTTCTTTCGCAAGATCAGGATCTCATGGAGCCCAATGGTACATCTACGGTGGAAACTACTGCCTCGCTGAGCTATGATGTGAAAGACATGCCCCTCGTGCAGCACGTGGCTAGGATCTATGGCATGAGCACTGCCCAAGTGCAGTCCGATATCGACAGCCACCGGGGGACTTGGACAGCACGCGCAGCCCTGCAGGATCTGAAGGCTTATCAAACTCACCTGAGCCTGAACACCCGGAAGACACTGTCCACAGAAGATTTCGACAATGAGGAAGCATACGAACATTGGAAGAAGGGCGAGGGTCCAGACCTGTCGCAGATGATGCTTGCCATCGTGCAGTCCAACCCTGAACTTGCTAAAAGCGCACCTGGTGGTGCTCTCCCCCAGTTTAATGCAGGCCCCAGCGATGGTGCAGCCGGCGATCTAACGCGAACCAACTCAGACCGACCGACGTCGTATATCATTGATCAGCCGGTGGATCTCAGCTCTCTCTCTTTGGCCGATGACGGTAACTCGGATGAATCCGATACATATACCTTCATACCACCTGATCCGAGAACGGTGTACAGTCATATTCTGGCCCAGGCTTTGAGCCACGATCTAAAAGATCGTGAAATGGAGGCCACCCAAGCCACTTCTGAAGTCCCATCAATGAAACTTCTCTCCAAGCAATCGAGTGAACTTCTGAATGAAGTTTGTCTTCGCTGGAGGATTCCGAGCTTTTCGAGAATAGTCCTCTTCCTGGACGTTGTCCGTTCGAAGTTCGTGGACAACGAGGTAGATCTCGACACCTTAGACGCGGCATTTACGTTTGTGAAAGAAGCACCTTCAGCGGAGAAGAAACGCAGCAGCTTTGTGGCTTCTGTTCTATTCGACCGACAGAGATGGACGATCCACGACCTTGTCCTAATGCAGCAGATCCTTTCGTCCCTCCACGAGGCGCTGTTGAGGGAACTGTACGACGTGATGATGGACTGCTACGAAGCTAAGCCTCGTCCAATCGGTCCAGTGATGTACGTCTTGGAGAACCACATTCAAATAGACCCCGACTACAGTGAAGATCCCGCGGATATTGAACGCTTCCAAGCATACGTACAAGATGGACTGGCTCAGAAAGCGGCAGAGAAATATCAACAGCATCTGGGTCAGGAGGTACCTGTTGAGCCGGAATCATGGGAGCTAGATCATGTCATCCAGCTTTGTGACGTTATCTCAAAGCTCGCACAGAAAATTCGGAAGCGCTATCGCAATAATCCGGAGATCATGGGGTAAGGAGATCAGCCTCGTAACCTGTATATTCGATCATATTAGCTGACAGTCAACAGCGTCTCGCCGTACAGGACTTTGGTCTCCAATGTGCTTCCGATCTTTGCGGAAGATGTGCACGAGATGGTCGTGAGGATCATTGAGAGGGAGCAGGCGACAGGCCAAGAACTTGCAATTGAGGATGGATTTGACCTCTACAAGAAGCTGGCAACTGTTCGCCGGCTTTTCATCGAAGCGCTTCCCGAGTATGACTTGCATCCTTTCCCATTGTACGTATGTTCTGAGCTAACGAAGATAAGTCAAAAATTCCCATTCCGACTGGAAGAACTGCTGGAAGGTTTTGTATGGCGCTGGATTCGCTTGACTGACCAGAAGATTATGGACTGGGTTGAGCACGCCATCCGGCAAGATGCCTTCAACGTTCGAGCCGATAACATGGGAGACATGGTTCCTGAAGATTACCGGCACAGCGTATCTGTGATAGACATCTTCCGCTCGTTCAATCAGGTGGTTGAGCAAATGATACAACTCGAGTGGGACGACGATTTCCAGTACGCCAAGTTCATGACCGCCTTGTCCAAGTCAATCGGAAAGGGCGTTGCAAGATATTGCGAGTCACTGGAACAGATGTTTGCCAAGGAAATGGACCGACTTTCTCCGGATCAGGAGGCAGCAATGAACCAAACGGCCCAGGAGAAGATAATGCAAATGGCAAAAGAGGCATGGAACAGCAAAGAGAAGATCGAGCCCTTTCAGTTCTTTCCCCAGGCAAGTTACCCGACGTTACTCCTGACGGCGCTTAGTTAACTCTTGTTTAGTCTCTTGTGAAGCTCAACAATGTCGAATACGCTCTCTCGCAACTTGATAGACTTGAGCGGCAGATCAATGTTGACGGTTGCGCCGAGGTTATAGCGCAGCATTCGCCTCCACAACTTCAGAAAGTTCGCAGGTCGACAACCTATGTGTTTACAATCAAGATCGTTGAGGCCGAAGACTTAAAAGCGTGTGATATGAACGGCGGAAGTGATCCGTACGTGGTATTGGCGGATGAGTATCAGAAACGAATTGCAAAAACTCGAATCATCTACAATAATCTGAATCCTCGGTGGGATGACACTGTCGATATCACCACGCAAGGGCCGTTGAATATCATTGCAACAATCTGGGACTGGGATGCAGTGGGTGATCACGACTACGTGGGCCGCACGTCGATCAAGCTGGATCCGGTGCATTTCAGCGACTTCCTGCCGAGGGAATACTGGCTTGACCTGGATACCCAGGGCAGACTGCTGCTTCGTGTGAGTATGGAGGGAGAGCGGGACGACATCCAGTTCTACTTCGGCAAGGCTTTCCGAACGCTGAAGCGCACAGAAAGAGACATGACTCGAAAGATCACCGAAAAGGTAAGTCAATCTCATTATAAAGAAGAAGATTATCACTGACGAATAAACCAGCTCTCTGCATATATTAGCCACTGCTTGTCGCGCCGGACACTGAAATCCCTGCTCTCTCGCGGCCTCACGATGGCGAGTGTGTCCAACTTCCTGAATCGGAACCGTGCGCAGTCCACGGCCGCCATGCCGAGCAGTGCAGAAGTGGAACATGCACTGACTCCGCTGTTCGACTACTTCAACGATAATTTCGCCATTATGAACAAGACCCTCACGTCCGAAGCCATGAAGATGGTCATGGCGCGGCTCTGGAAGGAGGTGCTGAGCACGATCGAGTGCTTGCTGGTGCCACCTCTTTCCGACAAGCCTTCTCATCAGAAACCCCTCACGATGCAGGAGGTGGATATTGTTTCACGCTGGCTCGTGCTACTACTTAATTTCTTCCACGCGGTCGATGACGAGACGGGCGAGGCCAACGGGGTCTCGATGGACATTCTGAAGTCCCCCAAATACCACGAAATCCAGAGTCTGAACTTCTTCTACTTTGAACCCACGGAGAACCTCATCCGCACGTCCGAACGCATGGCATCGGCAACGATCTCCCGACAACAAGCAAACAAGAACCGCGCGTCAGCGCCCCCGCACCTCGGTCTGGCCGGTTCGGGCAGCGTGCTCGGCCTGCCTAGCGCCCGCCGCGCAAAGAGCATCATGCTGTCGCGCAACCTGGGCACGATGAAGAAGATGAAAGAGGAGAAGCGGCGCGAAGCGCAGGCGGATCCCAACGACGACATGATTCTGCGCATCCTCCGCATGCGCCCTGAGGCCGCGGGGTACCTGCGCGATCGAAGCCGTCAGAAGGAGCGACTTGCGGCGGCGGCGGCGGCTGACGCCATCGTCAAGCAGAGTCTCATGGCCGGCGGGGGACGCATGGCTGGCACGCTGGGACGCCGGTAGGTGGGTAGCTGGGAGAGTGCCGCAGCGACAGGTTATGTACGTGTTTGATAGCCCTCTTGTTGGTATTGATTTCTGCGGCTGGGCATCAATTGTTTGCAATAGTGTTGACTTACATGATTCCCACTGTCTCGCTTGATTGGACGTTACGAATGCTCCTGCGGCTGTATCTAACTTATTGATCATGACCTAATCGAATACGATGTCATACTCTCATCTACAAGCTTTCGATTTCAAAAGAAGTAGAAGTCATATTCAAATATCATAGACTCATCACCGTCCAGACAATCTACTCAAGAGCAATGCACTCAATCTCAACCGGAACACCCTTAGGCAGCTGCGCAACAGCAACGCAGCTCCGAGCCGGCTTGTGGACGAAGAACTTCTCGTAGGTAGCGTTCATCTCGGCAAAGTTGGCCATGTCCGTCAGGAAGACCTACACACGTCAGCCTCTCCCTCCCATTGCAATCGATTCTATGTCATAGCCCTGCCATCCGGCACTGAGGCACCTTCGAGTACAGAGGGGGTTGGGGGCACGCACATTAACCTTGACAATCTTGTTGACGCTGGAACCGGCAGCCTCGACGATGGCCTTGATGTTGTTGCAGCAGGCCTGGGTGAGCTCGCCGATGTTGCCCGTGACGAGGTTGCCGGCGGCGTCGGCGGGGATCTGGCCCGAGACGAAGATCTGGCCGTTGGCGCGGATGGCCTGGGACTGTTCAATTCAATTGAAGGTTAGTTGGTAGGTTGCGATAGGTGTTGTGTGTCAATTATATGGTAGTGAGAGTTGACGTCCGGTGACATAAGGTGGATGGGATCGGAGGCGACGGGGACTCACGTAGGGGCCGGCAGCTGCAGAGACTCTGTTAGCTTGGTTCATTGCAATTATACTCTTCCATTGACTGCAGTGGTCGTCTGTAGATGGGTTATGTATGTCTGGCTCAACTTACGAGGGCAGGCACCAGCGGCAGTCACAGGGGTCATTCCGGACATTGTGGCGGTTTGGAAGTGATAGACGGGTCGAAAGACGCGGGAAGAGGTCGAGAGGGTGCAAAGAAGAGGTCGAGAAGACAGGGAGAGGTGGGAGACGAGACGACGAGAGCTGGAACGGAGCATTGAGGGGAGGTGGAGGGGCAGCAGGAGGGTTGATTAAGTAGGGCGACGTATTCCGCGGGAAAGTCGGCCTGAGGCCTCTCCGCCCGATTTGTGGGGCTATGATAACACAAGGTACTCCGCATCATTATGTAAAGTAAGGTAGGTATGTATGTGTTCAGGTAAATACAAAGTCTAGGTCATATGTACATCTCATGCAGTCTCGCTACGGCCCCGTTCGAGTATTATTCAGACTGCCCAGCTGTTGGAGAAACGCCGCTGTGTGTTCTGGAGAGAACCCAAAGAAGACCGGCCCGTTGAATACGATCTTCGCCGGCGAATTCGTCGGAGGACAACTCTCTCCTGGATGCTTTCCAGCGTCATTTTCCACGGTATCATCCGCCCCATGGGTATGACGGACGGTCTCGGTGTCTGGTTCTGCGTGATCGGGACCTGGTGCAGGATCTGATGCGCCATGGCCAAAAGGACAACGGCCCTTGGGAGCAGCTCCGGCGTTCTCGCCCGAGGGATGGTGGAACGGAGACATCGAGGGCACGCCCACGGCAGCGGGTCCAGAGGGCTCGTTCGAAGGTTTCCCTAGAGTCGCGGGGACGGGAGCAGTGGGAGAGTGCGGCGCCGACGCAGCAGGTATGGGAACAGGAATCCCCCAAGGCCGGCTTGGGGATTCCCCAACACGAATTTCGCGCAGCGGACGATCAAAGTGACCTTTCCGCTCCTCCTCGTCCGGTTCCTCTTCTTCTTTGATGGAGGGCTGTGTGTCCGACTTCAGACCAACTTCCTCTGCCCATTTCTCCACCCGTTCAGCGGACGTGCTGGAACCCGGAGCGTCGCCATTGGCCCGGTTGGGCAAAAAGGCCTGGTGCTTCACGGACAAGCCGCGGATCATGTTGATCAGGCTACCGTACTTTGCGTCCAGCTGGCGCATGCTGGACGAGTCCTTCTGATACCGCGCCACGCAGATGGCATGGCTGCGCGGAATCTCATGCTTGTGCCGCTCGACATACTCGGCCACCTCCTCCGGGCTATGCTTATCTAGATATCTGATGGGACACCGAGAAACGGGACACTGAGTGGTGGAGGTCCTCGCGGAAGGGGCGCGACTCGACCGTCGGTCGGACTTTTCGGCTTTGATTGGGTCCAAATCCTCGTGTCCGCACGCATCACCATTTTGAGCGGGATCCAGACTTCCAGCCCCATGAGACGCCCCATTTTCAGAGGGTTTGCCCGGCGGCTTGGCGAAGGGACAGCGCAGGCGGCCCTGGGTGCCCTTGGTCGTGAAGTCTTTCTCCAAGGGGCCAGGGACCCCAGCCCGGGTGGCGACGAGACATGGATTGGCATCAGACAGAGACTGATCACCCTGACTGCGCAGGATGGTTTGGTAGCACTCCAGGCCCTCCGTTATGGCAGTCAGCATCTGCTCTCCTACGTTTCCAGACTCGGCCAGCGTCTTTACTACATCCGGAGGGTTTAAGGATGGTTTATGAGGGGGTTGGTATTCGGTATAGCGGCCCAGGATCTTCTCCGAGACGATCTTCGTATGGGTATCACGTCCATCGTGAAGACGGTCTGCTAATTTCAGATACTAACGAATGTTAGCCACTCGTACTTTCATGATGTTTCAAGAAAACAACAGTGTAATGGTGCAAGTCTCATCAGATAATACATGACATATCCGTCACCGCCGCAGATGCGACTCCTGATCTAGAGCTAATCGATTTTTCTCATCACTTGAGACGGGGGGGGGAGAAGAGGAAGACAAGGGAGAAGGAGAAGGGAATTTACCTCAGTGTTGGCATATTCCAGCCGTTGCTGTAAACGCCTCTCTTTACAGCCGAGCTCTTGGGTGGTTAGCAAGAGAGCTTCGAAAGCTCTAGCTAAGGTCTGCAACTGCAGATCCTGCTGCGAGTCCGCCGTCACCGGTGCAGGGGACATGTTGTGATCAAAAAAGGTTACAAGATATTGAGCATCACATCTGATGAAGAGTAGAGCACCTCTGCTGCACAGAGCAGAAGTGCAGCTGAATTTGCATGGAAGAGGGAGATGGGAAGGAGGAAGAAAGCAAAGGAAGATCGTTGCCTGAAAACAGGACGGAAAATAAGCGAGATGGTCCGTGCGTTTTACCACGTGATGGTGTTGACAACCAGCTTCTTGTAGTTCGGCATCGTCTGCTATCGTTCACTACCGTGTATGAGTATCATGATGATCTTATTCTTATTCTCTAGCCATTCGGTGGGTGTTTGCCAGATGGCATTGCCAGCTGGAGCTCTTTGACATTAATGAAACAAATCACATCCTCAAATCATCGCAAACATTCCGTCACTCTAACAGATGAACTGTTGATGGAAACAATGCACAAGACAAACAATCATTAACACTTTTTGGCAGGCCTAGCCATGCACCAGAGGTCAGTTCTTGTCTCGGTATATACGATGAACCAGATAGCTCACCATCTTCTAGTCTCGGCGGTCATCTGCGAAAGCCCCCGGGTCTTCTCATCTCCTCATCTGACCTTTGAAGAACCCGCGCAACTTCCACTGCCCTGGTGGGGATATACAACGGACGCGCAGCAGGGGTGCCGACATCATTTGTGGAGTAAGACCGTCTGTGTCTGGCCGGGACTGCACGGACTCCATCGTCGATGATCGGGTGGTGGTTCTCGGTTGGGGTGGTCTGTTCGGTGGAGGGAGTTTGAGGCGATTTGGGTTCCTTCTTGTCGTTGCTGGTCGGACGGCTGCGATGGTGGGGGGTGGCCTTTTCCTTGTTCTCTTCGTCCGACTCGCTGATGTCGAGGGATTGGAATCTTTCCAGAACGAGGTCGTTGTTCAGATGCTCCATGAGGGCGTTGTTGATGTGGTCCATGGTCGCGACCTCTCCGTTGATGATCATTGCCAGAGTCGGCAGCGAGTTCGGGATGTACTGGTTCCTGTCGGTCGGGGGCGAGCTACTCAGCGACAGGTAGCCGGAGTTGGGAGTCGGGGGTGGAGCTTGCATTGCGTTGTGTTGTGGTGTTTGATGGCTGTGTGAGAGTGTGTGATGGGGAACTTGATCTGGTACTAGAAGGTGCAGAGTCGCTGGGTTCAGGTGCTGGGCTGGCCTGGTCTGGCTTTGGTCAGCGATCCTGTGACTGCTGGTAGTGGCTGCTTTGTATGTGCTGTAGGTCCGGAACAATCGGACACCATCACTTACTACGCCTGGCTCTACGCTATATGCTGTCCATCTGTATGCTATTAAGCATGGCATCGTCTGGCGGATACGCTGTTCTTTGCCTGTTTATATGTAACAAGACAGCCTAAGTGTTATAGAGCAGGGTATGTGGTATGGTATGCCTAGTAGTGTTGGCTTGTGCCATTGCTTGATACTGTTAGTCAGGTCTCTTTACCCCATTCACTCCCACCTCTTGGTTGTCTGTTCTGTGGCTGTGTGGTTTCCAGGTGAGTTTTTCTACCTGGTCGCTGGGGTATAGTGTGTGAGCTGCACGTGTATCTTCAGTCCCCGGTGACCTACTACATTGACATGTACCTTACATGTATAGTGTGTTGTTACTATCGTCATATGGGTTCCAACGTCTCACCAACCTACGGATGGCCATCAGGCGCAGATATATATATATATATGGGACGAGCCAACACCCAGCACAACCACCATTGAACGTTCTTGATAGGTGGAGGCCCCATGTCCACTAGTAAATACATACGAAGTGTTATGCGTCAACCTTCCCCCTCCTCAAACCACGTCTGCTACTATTGTGCTCTGACATTTTGACCAGATCCTATTCTCCATTCACATAGTCAAAGAAAAACCGCCGCTACAACAGCCAGCCGGGCTAGCTCAATCGGCAGAGCGTGAGACTCTTAATCTCAAGGTTGCGGGTTCGACCCCCGCGTTCGGCTTTCTTTTTGCCTCCCTACATTTTTGTTTCCGCGACAAAACGGGAACCTGCTATCCGCGTGCCTTTTACTACAGCCGAAATAGCCCGATAAAAACCCCGGTAAAATCCCGCAGTCCCCTACAGAAGCTGAAACCGCACGCCGGTGGCAGACCATGCCGATCCAGCGTTAGTCGTGGCGCTAGACGGATACGCTCTGGTCTGGCCTGCAGGGTGGGCTGCGTCCATTACAATCGCATGCATGCACGAGGGGCGTGCCAGTGGCCAGCTCCGATCGAGTGGTGAAGGCCAGGGTGCGACGAGTGGCTGCAGATGGCTGCAGCGCTGGCGGCCCCGGTGGGGGAGACCGACAGGAAGAGTCCTGGCGACGAGTGGGACGATTGGGCTGGAATCCTCCGCCAGGGACCCGTCGTAGTCATGCTGATGCCTGATGTGACACTGCGGTGTGTTGCGACTAGTCGAGGTACCTGGGCTACTGTCGGTACGGAGTACGATGGTGGTGAACTGTGGCGAAGAATACGAAATGAAGAGGTGATGGATTCTTCGGATATATACCCCGCCGTCGACTTGCAGCTGTGCTAGCGGATGGATGAAGGCGAACTGCAGCGTAAGAGTATATGACGAGCGCAATGCAGAGGCCACGGAATATCCGACGATTGCATGATAGTCGAGACAGTCATGGACCGGTCGACGGTGGACGAATCATGGGGGTCAGACTGGGTCGGGGTTTATCCTACCAAGGAAGGGTATCGCAGATGGCGTGGAAGGTTGGGTGGTTCATATCACGCCGCCGTGGGAGCCTATGGCGTTGCATGCTTTGACATCGGATTCAGGATGAGATGGAGGGTGTGCCGGATAGGCCGAGATGATGGTGTCTGGACATGGCTGCCTGTTGATCTTGAGACATGTTGCAAGACAAAGAATCTTCAACTTGTTCTGCGTACAAGAACACCTGATGAAGAACAGACTAGGCTGTGATTCGGTTGAACCGGCGATCCGCGGTGGGTTCGATTGTTGATCCATTCCACTATACAGTGGTGCTATCTCCATGAGGATGGTCTTGATCCGTTTGGTGGCGTTTCAGGGGCTCAGTCCTCCGTTTAGGATGAGTTGACAGCTATATATAGGAGGGACTTGTTGATGGTGGTCTGAAAGGAAGTATTCAAGTACTGAGGATGTATCAGCGAGGGGCAGATCTAGACTGACTTCACATCAGACTATGGGAGATCAACACGTATTCAGTAGGATAGAGTATGATATTACATATATAAACACTACTGTCATATAAACAGTATAATTAGAACAAGAATAATAATAATTTAGTGAAACTGCACCTAGTAGATACATGGATAAAGTACGTAACTGTACGACAATACGGTAATACGAAATCTCCGCCGCTTATCATCTCGACTGCTCGATTTTTCCCTTTTCGATCTCTTCACCCCTCATCCACCCCTGCCCTAGTCATTTTCTTATTCCCCTCTCTCTTTTCTCTCCTTCTTCTCCTTCTCTCTCCCTCTTTCTTTCCTCTCTCCTTCACCATGTCCCAATCGATCTCATCCCACCCTCCTGATGCCGCCGCCCAAGTCGCCGGACAGTCCTCCACCGCTGCCTCCCGCACCGCCGAACTCGCCAGTCTTAAGGTAAGACTGCGCGGCGCCCTCCGTCAATTCCCCGACTTCCCCTCCCCCGGCATCCTCTTCGAAGACATCCTCCCCATCTTCGCCGACCCGACCCTCCACGAGGCCCTCCTGCGCTGCCTGGAGCTGCACATCCTCGAGTCCCACGGCAACCAGAAGCCCGATGTCATCGTCGGCCTCGAGGCCCGCGGCTTTCTGATCGGCCCCAGCCTGGCCCTGCGCCTCGGCGCCAGCTTCGTCCCCGTGCGCAAGCAGGGCAAGCTGCCCGGCCCCTGCGAGACCCAGGCCTACGACAAGGAGTACGGCCAGGACTTTTTCCAGATGCAGGCTGGCTCCATCAAGCCGGGTCAGAAGGTTATTGTCGTTGATGACATTATCGCCACTGGTTTGTTGCCTCTGTAGGAATTTTCCATGGGCGCATGCTAATATAATCGACAGGTGGCTCCGCCTACGCGGCCGGCCAGCTCATCAACAAAATGGGCGGCGACCTCATGGGCTTTGTCTTCATCCTCGAACTCGACTTCCTCAAGGGCCGTGACAAGCTCCCCGCCCCCGTCTACACGCTCCTCACCGGCCAGGAGAAGAAGGACTAAGCGTGTTCTCTTTGCGATATACGCGTATAAAAGTACTAGTATTTCCTTTGTCGGGTGGATTGATTTGGTTGTCAATTTTCCCTCACCAAAAGCAAAAAAGAAAATTCTCCGATCGTATCGATCGCCGCCATCCCGCCGATGATTTGCATCTCGACCGCCAGGCCACATGGATACGCATGCATCGGCAGATCCGCCCCGGATGAAACACCAGGTTGAGGTCGAGCAGGGAGACACCGACAGGCAGACAGAGAGCGATCGCCAGCTATATTTACCATAATCAATGAAATAACGATAGACTAATGCATCGCACTCATCTGTAATGCATTCCCATAGGTATCTCGTCTATGATCTATCTACACAAGTAAGACGATGGACGATTAATTCTCCAACGGAATCCACTTCCGCATCACCTCCTCCGCCCACCCCTTCGGAAACCCCAGCGTCTCCGCCTCGCGAATCGCCCGGTTCATCCGCGGCACATACTCCTCCTTGGGCGGCGCCGAGCGCACCCGCAGCTCATCCACATACACCAGCGTCGGGACAGACCCGTCAGCACTCTCCCAACGCACCCGCTGCGCCTCATCCAACCACGCCACCACGGTAGCAGGCACATACCACTTGTTATAGTCGCCGGTGCCCTGGACGCGCGGGCGCACCGCAACAGGGACGGGGTTACCGTCGTGCGGGGTCGCCGGCGCCCCGTCGTGGTCAACGCCCTCATACCCGTCCAGCAAGCGCTCGTCGGCCGGGTCCATCTCATACAGCACGCCGAAGACGGCGTCCTCGGCGCCGGACACGGGCACGGCGTCGCCGTCGCGCGCTTGCGGCCCGATGCGCAGCCCCGCCGGTGGCACCACGTTCGCGTAGCCTGGTTGGCAGATTAGCCAGCGCCAGTGGTTGAGGCGGGCGAGGGCGACGGGGCGCGAGGAGAGGGATGGATTTTGTGTGCAGCGTTGGCGCATTTGCGTGAAGGAGAGGTTGGAGCCGTAGGCGAAGTAGAGGGCGCGCGGGGGGGTTGTAGTTGGTGTTGTTGTTGAGGGTGTGGTTGTGGAGGGGTCGATGGGGTCGGTGGTTGTGATGGTGATGGTTGTTTTGGCGTTGCCTTGCGGGGAGGCGTCTTGCGGGTGCATATTGACTTGGTGTGACTGTGTCTGTGTCTGTTGTGTGTGTAGGTGTGCTGGAAGTATGGAGGTGTTGGAGGATACAAGTGAAAGGAACGCTTAGGAGAAACATGAGTCTCCCCGCAACGGTCCGCCAGGGCTCGACCTTCTGATTGGAAGAACCCCCCGTGGCGGCCTAAATTTTACGGCGGTTCCGCGGATACGCGGAGCTTATGTGGAAAAGTATTCCGTTGTCTATCGATGCCAGATATATACAAAACCCCTTCACCTTCTCAAATAACATACAAGTTGTTGATTGGAACCCCCTGCGACCGCACCGTATACCGTCGTTTGATCCCCACGCCCACCGCGCGCTGGAGCAGCGCATACGTCTCGTCCCCGCCGCCCACCATGACCATCGGGAGCAGGTGGCGTCGGGCAATGCCCCCGGCCGTCATCTGGGGTTCGTCCAGATGGGGCCGCGCGAGATACGGCGCCGCGCGGAGCGCCGCAGAACCAGGGGGATCCGGGGACGGAGTGTCGAAAGCGGCGGGCTGATCGTCGGTCGGCTCCTCGCCTGACACCACGATGACGAGTTTCAGGGCCTGCCGCGATGGCGGGTACGCCGCGATATTGCGCAGTTTCTGCGAGAAGTTGCACCCCCCGCGCTTGATGACCAGCACCTGGTGGTTCTGTACGACCTCCAGCGGGACGCGGTCGTCGCAGAGATCACCCGCGAAGTAGATCGTAGACCACACAAGGCGGTTCTTGGAGACGTCGCCCGTAACGGAGAACGTGGTCGCGTCCTCAACCTCCGGCATCGGCCCCGATCCCAGTCCCGAGGCGGTGGATGCCGGGAGGGCGAGCCGTAGAGGCCGCTGTTTGCCCAACGAGCCCAGTGTTTCGTCACGCAACAGGGAGGAGAGCGACTGCATCACCGACGACAGGACTGTTCTCATTCCCGACGGCGAAGGGTCGACGGGGCCGAGCTTGTGATCGTCAGCGAGGGGGTTGGTTCCGCGGACGAGCGACTCTGCAGTAGCCGATTCTTCAGGATCATCTGAATCATTTGCTCGACGGACGGTTTCTGGAAGTACGTCAATGACGATGTCAACCATGGCGGAATCGCGGATGCGCGTGAAGTTCGGATCGGTGGGGTCCAGGACATCAAATGTGATCTCCCGCGAAAGATATACCTTCTCATCTTTTCCAAGTGGGACATTGTTGATCACCTGAACCCGAAATTCTTCCCCGCCGGAATGCTCAGACAGGCTTTGCGATGGCACGTCCTGGATCATGCTTAGCCGCAGACCCCCGATGGCCTTGACCAGAATTCCATCTCTCACCCGCTCCAGGGATCCAGAGCCAAGAACCATGCCGGGTACTGAGGGGAATGAGATGTCAAGTGTAGGACGAACGGTCATTGGGGAGCTGGTCGCATTGAAGGGCACCAGCTCTGGTGGTAGCGTCCAAGGGAAGAAGGTATAATTCGTCGGCGACGACAGATCAGACACAGACACACTAGGGTGGTCTTTCGCATAGTCCAAAAGCGGCCCTTCCGCGGGGCCTCTGTTGGGCATGAGGTGCAAACGAGCCAGGCTTGCGGCGTGGAACACATCTGGGCGCGCAGCTGTCGAAGAGAGCCCAAATGTTGGAGGCAACGGCGCCGTCTGACAGACAGACTCACTGGCTGACCCAGGGACAGGGCGCTCTGCGTTGTGTCGGGCCCCAGAGCTAAACGTGCTCTTGGGAATGATCAACGGGTGACCTTCGGTAGAAAAGACAAACGGTCGGTCCATGTTGTTCAGGGGATGTTCCGGATGGTACAGCAGGAAGAGATACTTGGCGGTTTCACCGAGGAAAAAGCTCTCCATCCGGTCATTGAGCTCTCCATTCCGCACGTCCTGCAGACCAGCCCAGCCGCATTTGGTCCAACACCGTCGTTTGAGGTCCCGAAGCACCATCTCGCCCACATGCAAATACCAGGGGTCTTTGGTGGCTCGGTACAGGTAGTAGGTGGATTCCACAAACTCAGGCCGACCACCATACCATGAGAGCCCACCCTCGATATTTCCTGTAGCCACATTCCATCTCTCAGGAAGGCCAGCGAATCGGGTCCAAACCGCTGTCGTGAGCAAGTGGATGCCAATCGCCTCGTCCAATTCACCTGCCAAGGTCAAAAGCCCTGGGTAAAAGGCGCTCAGGCTATCAATCCAAAACGCCCTGGTGGCACCGGTGTATATATCCCCTTGGATTAGATGTGGGTGTTGGTAGCCTTCCCCACGATACAAATGGCGCTTTATTGAAGCATGAGAGTCCTCCCACACCTGCAAAAAAGCCTCAGGCGAATGTTCGTATTCGCTGAGGGGGAGGAAATAGTCATCCAACGCATGCCAGGGACTCTGATTGTCGTATGACGGCCTTTCTCCTGACGACAGCAGGACATACGACTTGAATGCGTATTCAAAAAAGCTATCAATCCCGGCGCCAATCTGATATTTAAGTAAAATTAGCCAATCCCCACCTGTACTGGTACTGGAACAACCTACCCCGGTATAGGAGTGAACCCATCTGCCTGACTCCGCATCAATGCCAGAGCCAATCAATCCAATTTCACTCCGTCTGGCCCAGACGGCCCAGAATGCTCTTTTGGCCAGCTCCTCGTAGCGACCGTCTCCGGTCAGCCTACTCAACACCGTAAACTCCAACACCAAGCTGCCAGCGCCAGCGCTGCACGTTTCCGTGGTTTCCTGCAGCGAGGACCGTCGAGGTTTCTGACATGACGCGTGACCGGGTTCGTCACAAGTCCTGGCGGCGTTCAACGGGGAATTCGCATAAAAGGGGTGCCGTTGCACCCCGTATCGAAGGTTGACTCGCGGGTAGGGAAGACCGGTGTCCGTGTAGAACGCCGGTAACAGACGATTTGCCAGATCGGCAGCAAGACGGAGGAACTGTCCGTCGTATACAAATCCATTCTCCCACTTGATGCCATGACTATCCCTGGGAAATGACGCCTTATCCCACGCTCTCGCGAACGCAGCCTCGGTCTCCGCAGGGATGTATCCTGTGATTGGGAGATCTCCCACTGCGAAAAGATGGGCGCTAAGTAGGCCCCCTAGCGACCACAACAGTCAGAGGGACGTTCGAACGGGTTGCATTCATAATTGGCCGGAGAGCGCCCATACCTAGTCCCCTAATGACCGTCTCAAAGACTTGTACCTTGCTATCGATATCGAAACCCCTTGCTCTCTCGCCCTGACCCGCAGGCCCGCGCGAGCCATCGCCATAGAGCCGGACAAAGTCTTTGATCCCATCTTGAAACTGGTCCAATGCTCGACCGCCATCGTCGGCACTTGACAAAATCGCCAGCGAGGACAAACTGTCGATCAAAGTCAGAGAGTAGTTTCCCAGGACGTCGTTCAACTCGGCATGCGCGGGGTTTTCGCGGTCGCGGGATAAGGGGCGGCAGGAGAGCGGGCGCAGTTCGTCTTCAGGATAAGCGTGTTTGATGTAGTTTTCGAAACCATGGTAGAACATGTGCTCCGTTTCTTTCCTGAGAGTCAATCGTTTTCAATCAGCCAGATCCACAACTACACCGTGCGATGCACGTCCCCTTCCAACGACCAGGGTCCCTTACCTGAGTCCCTTAATTTGATCGGTCTTCATGCCCTGGGCCAGGGCGAGCCATAGCGAGAGAAACAGTACCCAGGACATCATCCATGTCGAGCGAAGGTCGCACATCGGTGAGTCCCACCATCCCGAGCGCATTACCAAAGAGGCGATATGGCCGTAAGCGGCATCGAGCGAATGCAGAGTCGATCTGGTGGAAAGACCCTGTGGTGATGTCCGAGGTGGGAGGGTTGCTTGTCGTAGCAGTGATGTCGCACGTGAGGTTCCCGCGGTGGCGGACCGAACGGCCAGATATACTCGTAGGTGAATCCCTCATTGGCAGAAGGCTCGCCCAAAGTATACTCCGTAGTCACGAATTGATGTCACAACAAGCATGACATTCATTATTCTATATGACCCTTATTTTATGTGCCAGATGATTCTTTACTGACGATAGTTATTTTTGCAGATAACATGACAAATGAATAATATATCAGCAACTCATTAAAGAAGCCGAATCCTTATACCTTACCAGTGATTTGCTTCATTGTCTGATTTATTATGTTTGACCTTGTGCTATGTTAGGAGCGATTGTGACAAACTGTCAGGACTAAGCCTAAGTCTGGTAACCCATTGTCATACTGTTGAGCTACTTCCTAAACCCGAACATCACCCAAGAAAGAAAACCGACGCTGTAAAACGCATTGCTATGCATAGAACTCCAAAATGCCCAAGTAACTCCCGCTAGGTAATGTACTCCAATGCAAGGTTTACCGCAAAAACAAAAGAAAGGGAATATGGGGATGAGAGTGATGGAGGACGAAGAATTTGCGACGTCATTCAATATCCCTTGGGATATGGGTCGGTCTCGGTTGTGCGCAGAAATCATGACCTCGCTATTGAGTGCACTTTCATCGACGGACAGATTCTTCAGGCACAGGCCACCGCGCAAATGGTCGGGGCTGCGCTTCAACAGCGTAGTCGATGCCATTGTCAGAAGTATAACTGGGAGGGCGTGGAGATGTAGGCTTGCCGCCTGGATCTTCCTCGGTCCTGTTGTTATGGCGAGGTGAGCGGGATGCACTTTCATCCACGCGCTGCCAGTACAGGAGATCAGGATTGATGCGCTAAGGATAAAGTCAATAAAGTGCCCCCATGAGGCGAGTTTTCAGAGTTACATACCACAGTGCTTCTCCATAGCCCGTACGCTGGAGGGGGAGCTGCGACCTTTTCGCGAACCTCGCTATTACCTCCTGTCATAATCTCTTCGTCGGAAATAAATGTAACGGGGATGGGTCGCTCCGGTTGAGCGTAGCCATTGGGCCCAGCGCGACTGGGAACGCGATTTGCAGCACGCGGGTCGCGCAAGATGGCCAGGGAGAAACGGATCGAAGAATGGCACCAAACGATGGAGAGGATGAGAAGCATGAATATTAAAAGAATGTGGAGTTCTTCTCCCAGGGAGGAACCGGAGATCGCAAATGCTAGATCTGATGCCTAGTTAGTATTTAAAAGAATCCAATGCAACGGTATATCGCCTTACAGATGCCCAGAACGAGGAGAAGAAATATCGTTGATATGATCAGCGTAATCATCCTCCTCCTGACGTGTCTTTCCTTCCAGATGACTTTCCACGATCGACGCCTATGTCTCTCCCAAACGTGTACTGCATCGTCCCAGCGGTTGTTCTGCTCCGAAGCGGATTCTGGGTTGATTGGAACGTATATTGAGCGCGACGCATGAGTATGAGCGGCGGTGCCTATCGTCGGGCGATGTGAAGGCTCGTTATTCGGACCAATGCTGAGCAAAGTACCGATCAACCTGCGGGAGGCGGAGGGGCTGGAATGTGTCGCTCGAGGCCGAGACAGGAGAGCCGATTCCATGTTGTAGGATTGGTTGTCAGTCAATGAGGGTCATTTGGACAGTCGGTCATCGGTCAATGTAAACAAGATAGCCTGCTTGTCTAGTCTAGCGACCGAGATATAAACAAACCGATTCAATGGGCTGTCCCCAAAACGGCGTTTATCGTTCCGTGTCGAGGTATGTATACTATATGCGGCCCACTTCCGCATTCGTATGGCGACAACACAAACTACCTGAAACGAACAATATCCTCATATAAACTTGGAGAATTGTCGGAGGAGGCTGTTTCTGATGGAATCGCAATCGGGATGATCGTCAACACTTGATGTTCATCGTGTGGATCGGGTTGCAGCGACAGCGTCGGCGAGATAGCGGTTGGAGAGGAGGACGTGGTGAGAGACCGATGTTTCAGGACGGTCGGACGGAATAGGGACCGAGAAAAAGCGAGAGAAGAACGAGGGGGCACCGGACTCCGAAAATCGTTCGAATAGTACACGAGATGCGGAATCACAGAGGAATAGTAGGGTGCAAAGAAAGGAGAGTGATCCCCGTCCCCAATGAGGAGTGAAAAGGAGGGAAAACCATCTTGCGCCAAGGCCATGGAGAGGACCTGTAACTTAAAAATAAATCCAGGTACATTGGAGTAGTTACTAGTTGGACCTCTGACGATGGAATCGCAAGCCTGCCTCAATTAAGGCTTGGAGCTACCCCTGGATGACCCACCCTGCACTATCACCATGTACTCCGTCCTACGCTTGTGGCTGGAAGAGTCCGCATTTCTTTCTTTCGACAGTCCTTTTGGAAGCATGGCTTTGCAGTTGACTGAACAGGTTTGCGATTCTAGAGGATGCTCTTTGACTCCCTTGAATCCCCAACGGAGTGTTATACACGGATAGTATGTGGGTGAATCTCCTAGATGGGATACGATGGGATACGACACCTGGAGTGATTTGGCTGATGTTTCGGAGCTGCAGCCGAAACTCTCTGCTGGACCAATCATTGCCGGTGCTGACATCTCCAAGATCCATTCACACGAACTACAGAGTACGTCCCAGGAGGATCTATTCCCAATTTCCATTCTCAGGAGTAGGTAACGGTACAAAGCGAATGCTTATGTGTATAAAGGTGATCACTGGGATGACCGACAGAGAGCAATTAGATGATCACACTCCCTATGCTGATATCGAGGTAGGCGTTTCATTATATTGTAGAGCCAAGCTCTGGCCAGTGAAGTAACAGGCCCTCGCCAAAGAGCAAAACCCTTAGAATCACTAACATCATCGAAACCTCCTCCATATGTCTGTTTTGATGCGCTCTGACAGCGAGCTACACCCAAGATGCTAGTTCACCGTGGCTGATCGCGGCTCTGACAATCAGCGCCTCTTTCGGGCCCGTGGTAGCCCCCCCCAAGCTTCTGGGCTGCAAGCCCCGAATCTCAAGTATAGGCCAAAAATTGCCGCCAAATTATAGGACATTCAGATTGATCGTGCAAAAGGCTCCAAATCCGGCTCATCATTTACCCAGTTCACCAAGCATCAACGTCCGATCGGAAGAACCAGAAACAACTGCACATCTAACGTCAGCAAAATGCATCCCAGAGCAATGAAGCGCAAACTTACTGATAGGCTCATTGTTCGGTGAAAACCGAACATCGTTGACTGTACCCTTGTGTCCAGGAAGCTTATACAAGAGCTTGCCAGACTTCGAATCCCACACAACAACACTCCGATCTCCACTTCCAGCGGCAACCTTATCACCACTCGGGTCCCAACTGGCGCGGATAAGGTTCTTCTCCAGACCGACAGGGGCGCCATCAAACGTGCGGATATGCCGATTCGCCGGGGCGAACGGTCGGATGTCCCACGTGCGCACAGTCGAATCATGCGAGTTCGACAAGAGCGTCTGAGAATCTGGTGAGATCTGAAGCGATGTGATCGTGTCCGTGTGGCCAAGCATGGAGTAAGTAACAGCCTTCTTCCGTAGATCCCACACGTGGATGGTGTTGTCAATTCCGCCGCTGTAGATCTCGTTTCCAGCCTCCGACAGAGCCACTGCAGTGATGGGTAGTTCGGTCTCCAGGTATTCGATCGCATCCTTCTGTCGAGGATCCCAGATGCCGATGCAGCCGTCGTCGCTCGCACTGACCAGAAGCTCCTGGCCGCGTTTGCTGATATCGAGACAGTTGATGATTTCCTCATGGCCCACGTGCCGCCGTATCCGTTGCCCGGTCTCTAAATCCCAGCTCGCAAGTGTCATGTCGGCCGAAGCGGAAAATATCGTCCTCGAGTCGCGGGACCACTGCAGGTCAAGAACAGCTCCTCGATGGCCGGAAAGGATGCCGTAATTTTCGCATTGTCCGTAGGTGTTCCAGAGTACTAGGCAGCAACCCAAATGTCAGTTTTATTACTGGCGTAGGCGGAGGAGACTTTGAGGTGAACCCACAGATAGATCGGTCCATTGAACCGGATGCGATGTGCTGCGCGGTGGGATCGAATCGTACGCAGAAAACTTCGCCCGAGTGTCCTGCAGTCGGCATATCAGCATGGGGCATCCTCCGTGTGACCAGTGATATGCGTTACCATTGAGTTCCATAATCGGAGCTTCAAGTCCACTCGTGCGGGGGATCTGGCACAGTCGTTAATGTTCGGTGGCCTCTCTTGTCAATGCAATGGGTGACGAACAGCCTGTACAAGAGCTCCATTTTGAGACGAAGACCCCTTCACCAGAGCCGTGCCATCGTTCAGGCCAGCGTCAGACTTCTTTCGCTTCACGACGAGCTGACTAGAAGACCCGAAGGCCTCTTGAGCAGGTCGCTTCTCTCCCGACATGATTGTGCGAGGATTTTCTTGGACGAACGACGGGAAGAGCCAAGAGGTGTTGGTTCAATGATTAATGAGAGGAAATGACGGCGATATGCTGGTGGTATGGGACTGCGATTGAGCTTTAGATATCCTTCGTTAGAGGCGAGAGCAGCGCGGCGCAAGTCTTTCCCTCAGACGGGTGGTTCTTTGCGGCCGCTGATGGTTGAACTCTGGAACTGGCTTAGCCGCGTTAGACGCCTGACCATTGGTCCACCAGCGAGCTCCGCGCGCCATCCCCCGACGCTCCACCACCTCGGCGGGGGAATGCGCAATTGTCCACTTTGCAAAACAGTGCTCACATAACTGCTTAGGTTTCACTTTGGGTGAATTGGTCATTTGAGCATACTCCCCTCGCGAAATAAATTGATTTCTCAATTGATATTGAACATGTCGTCTAGCACGAAGGCGTCCAGAATTGGGGAAGAGTGAGTTGTTTGTTGCGATACTTGACTGAAGATGGCCTGCTGACAGAATTCTCTCTAGATTATGGAAGTCAGTAAGCTGAATGCTGCGGTCTCATCCCATCTCCGAGCCGATCGCCGTGATCCGAGTTTCACGGCCACTGACACTTGTTACGACGATAGGACGAGGGTTGACAAGGTTAATGCGGAATTGGTGACGTTGACGTACGGAACGATTGTCGCGCAACTGTGTCAAGACTATGACTCGAATTATCAAGAAGTGAACAAGCAACTGGATAAGATGGGATACAATATCGGCATGCGACTCATCGAGGACTTTCTGGCAAAGTCGGGGGTCGGGCGATGTGCCAATTTCCGGGAGACGGCCGACATGATCGCCAAGGCGAGTTAGCCATTCTGTTTCGATTCTCGATTTGTTATCTGACTACCTTTCAGGTCGGATTCAAGGTTTTCCTCAACGTCTCCCCGACTGTAACGAACTGGACCAGCGATAACAACCAGTTTTCTTTGATATTCGATGAGAATCCACTGGCGGACTTTGTTGAACTCCCGGATGATGGGAGAGCGCAGGATGAGCTGTGGTTTTCGAATATTCTCTGCGGCGTGTTGCGTGGTGCATTGGAGATGGTATGGGCTGTTCTGAACCCGATTTCGGAGACTGATAGTCTGGTGGGCCTAACTATCTCTTAGGTGCAAATGCAGGTCGAGGCGCACTTTGTCAGCGACGTCTTGCGTGGGGACGATACGACAGAGATGAGGGTGTCGCTGGTGAGGTATATTGAGGATGAAATGCCACCCGAGGAAGAGTGAATGCGCTTGATTGATGTTAGAAAGTGTGGTGTCTGGAGTTCTGGGTCCTATCTCTTGTGTTTGTTTAATACTGATTGATGGATTTCCATCAGAGTCCCTTGTGGAGCTGTGCGTACTGATGCGCTGTCTATAATCGAACCCGTCCAATGCATAGAATTGTTGCTGGTCAATAATTAAACTTGTAATGGGACTCAACGCTGTCTGTCGGGCATCTACGACTATAGTTCTTCTAGCATTGACTTGAGTTCCTACCCCGGACACTGCTTACGTAGGGAGTTAAGGTTGTATGATGCAGATAAACCCCGTGAAATTGTACCGACTTAGTTGACTCATAAATAAACTTCCGTATACACGAAGAAACCATCGTTCCTACATGACCATTGATCGTTGATAGAACAAGAATTGATACTGATCATGCTTGAGGATGCATAGAAGTGGTGTGTTTCTGCCGATATTGGGTGGATGAAATAGGTTATTCGATGTGGGCCGCTAGTACCAGGAAACTGGATAGGTAGACTGAAGGATGGACGCGTCGAATTCGATTGATAATGGGCCCGATGCGCGAATCAACACAGGGAATGCTGGGTAAGGGCCGATATCAATGTGGTGTGAAACCCGCCTCATATAAGGGTAGGATGATCGCCGATATCGAACTCTATAGGGGCTTAGTCATCGAACTATGGCAGCCACCGATTGATAGAAGGTGATCTGGTGAAGATCTCCCTCTGTATCTATGGTGCCACGCTTGGGGATATCCGCGGTGTGGGGTGACTCGTGGCCGGATGTTCTGATTGTGTATGTGCGTACCCAATCGACAGGCCTGTCCGACCGAGAACGAAGAATATGACAAGATGGAGTCTACGGAGATATAGGACGGGAGAGTGGCCTTGATCCAGTCCGGGGAACGGCGCGATAGATCTACGAAGGGAAATTCTAATCCGCCCAGAGGGGACTCCACGTGACGCGCCATACCCAATTAGATGAGCCTGTGCTGGGAAGTACGCGCTCTGGCTGTGATGGATCAATCGGTCGTTCACCGCGAGGAGAGTATTTTGAATTTGCATGACCTGACAGTTTTTCTTCTTTTCTCTCTTGCTCCGGACAGTAATTAGAGATTTTGACAGTCGCTTGTCGTTCCTTGACGTTGTTTCTTTTGCTTGTGTTGAATCGTTCCTCTCCCTCAATCCGCCCCGAAGTCAGCCTTTCGTTTGAAACCATAGCGCACATCGAGACCAGAAGAACTTGGTCAATTTAGGTCGCTGTTGTGAATCTTGTATTGTCGATATTTGACTGGTAAGTCGTAGACCACCTCTGGATTGTGTACACGGTATCAATTGGATCCTACTGATCATGATATTTCCTAGGAGGTCAAGGTAGTCTGATATCGCCTTACCACGTCTACTTTACAAGGTATTACTCCGATGCCCTGCCTCTTTTTTTTTTCTTTCTTTTCCCCCTCGACTCACAACACTTCGAATAATCTTGAATTCTTCATCGAATTTCCTCTCTATATGAAGACCCAACGTCTTTCCGAACGATAACTCGTCTGAAAGCCATGCACTAAGATCTGTCCAGACTCTTCCTCTCATCTACACGGAGGAGATTCCGCGATACTACACGGTACGGGCGGTGTAATCTTTCGGTAAGCCAACTGCATGCTGAGAAATACGCCCAGGAGTGGCATCTCCCAGCCCTTCCGGACAGGATAATCCGAGCCGAACAAGCGACGGCGGGAGAAGGAAGAAAGATTGAGCAGAGCGAAGTGAGAAAGACAGCGAAAGAGTCTCCAGGCACCGCGCCTGATAATCCACACACCCTCTCAGATCCACCACCACCGCGACCTTGTCCTAACCTTCGCCTCCCAACCCCCTCCCTCTCTTCCTCCACCTCCATCGATCTTCACCCCCCCCGAGTCGTTTTGATAGACTCATTCGGTGACAAGGGGTGCCTTTTCTTTTTTTTTTTTATTCTTTTCTTTCCGCCTCTTCTTTTTCGAGACCCTTCCTCGCTTCTTTTTCTCCTGTGGTGGATACATCCTCTTCCTCCGTCCAACTCCCGTAACACCACTTCTCCCTCCTCCCCCCGTCGGGTCGTCTCCCTAAAACGCCGTTCCCGTCTTCTTCTTGTCGCCCGCCCACATCCCCGGTTGATCCTACCGCGCATTTTCTCCCGGCTGGATCGTCCGACCGATATATACATCTATCTTCCTCCTGTCCTCCTATCCTACCCCCGTCCGACCAAACTGGTGGCGATCACCCGTCGTGCCTTCTACCCGCGCCGTGGAAAGCAAGGACAGAATCTTTCGGTGTTCTCTCGCGTTTGCTCCTGAGTGTACCACTGCCCTGGTCTCTCCCCTGCGACGATTCATTGCAATACTGGCATCTTGTATCTCCCGCCGATCCGGTTGATTCATATACTCGTCGTATATTGAGCCGAGTCTTCATCTGGTCGCCGATCTCGCCGAATTCTCCTCTCTTGCCTGGTGGCGATCGCGCATTTGTTCGTAGCGCTTTCGGGTTGGCAGAGTCGGCCACTTCCGTCTGGAATCCCCTCACCTCTTGACACTCGTTCTTCATACTGATCCGCCACGCGCGCCTCGCCTTCTCTTGTGGTGAGTTTCCTCGCCGCGAGACGGTGAACGCGCGTTGAAGCCTTTGTACCTCGAACGCCTTCATCGAGGACAATCAACCGGTGACGGTGGCCGAGCCCCCTGACGACTCCCACCATGAACCCGATGAATGTCGCTGGCATGAACCCCGGGGCCGGGGGCCCCGTGGGTGCGGTTCCTATGATCAATAATGGTTCGACGGCTCCTCGTAACGACGGCAATGTGAACAACCTCCCTGATGGGATGATCAACTACCTCAACACCTACATCTATGACTATTTCTTGAAGCGCGGCTACCACGATTGTGCCCGAGCCCTGGTCAAGGACGAGTCCATCAAAATCAGCACTGAACCCCCCATCAAGTCGAGCCCGGGGCATCGTCGCGACGGAGATATGAACGGGGTCGACGGAGATGCGATGATGACGGACGGTAAGGATGGAGAGCCAGTGAAGATCCCGGATGATCTCCCGCGCCCCAGCCTTCCCAGCGAAAGTCCGCAATCCTCTTTCCTCCTCGATTGGTTCAGCCTCTTTTGGGAGTTTTTCTGGGCGCAGCGCAGAAAAGGAAATAACAATGACGTGAAACAATACCTTCAACATACTCAGGTACGTCTTCTCTGGCCATATGCTGGTGTGTGTATGTGTCTAATGGTCTCGCCAGAATATGATGCGCCTCCGAGAACAACAGCATAGTCAACTCTTACGACAACCGCCCATGATGCCGGGACAGATCCGACAACTCAACATGAGAGGAAACGCAATGGTTCCTCCCAATCTTCAGAAGAGTGTGCTGCAGAACAATACATCTGGCCTGTATGCTTTCTCCCTTGCCTTTCCCTGCCGTCCCCAAGCTCTCGCACTTGCTGCTATGAGCGAATGCCATGATGCTGATGCAACTGTCCAGCTCTCAACAACAAATCGCCCAACTACAGAAGAACCAACATCTGCAAATGATGCAGATGCAAAGAGACCAGTCGGAAATGGACATGAACGGTCACCGTCCCCAATCCCCTGCGTCTGCTGAGAACGCCCCTTCACCGTCCAAGCGACCCCGCTTGGAAGGCGGACCGATGAACGGACAACAGTTAGCGCCTAACGGACGTGGTCAAGCACAGGGAATGCCCGGTCAACCGAATCCACAGGCCCTTTTTATGCAGAATGGGGGTCTCAACCCACGAGGAATGAACCCGGCCCAACTTCAGGCTTTCCAGCAGGGCCCGGGTGCGCAGCAGAAACAAATCCAGGTATATGCTCAAAATTTAGCTCTTCACCACTCTCGCTCAGCAATGAATAACCAGGGCATGCCGAATGGTATTATGAATCCCGGTGTGATGCCAAACCAGGCGGATCTGATGCCCATGCCAGAAGGTCAGGGTATGTACCCGATTAGCGGTGACTACTATGGCGCGAATGGTCAAATGGCCCAGGTTCGGGCTGGGATGCAGACACCTGGCAGTCAGGGGAACCATGCTCTTCAGGATTATCAGATGCAGCTTATGCTGCTGGAACAGCAGAATAAGCGGCGTTTGATGATGGCTCGCCAAGAGCAGGATAACATGGCTCGTCCTGACGGCCAGCCCCCAATGCCCGGGCAGCAGCAGTTGCCGCCAGGCACCTCTCCCCAAGGCAGCAGGGCGGGTGCCTCACCGAATCCCAACGATCAGATGAAGAGGGGTACTCCGAAGATGCCCCAGACCGGTCTTCCGGGCTCTCCGAATCCCGGCGATATCGCTCAAGGTCGTGGATCTCCCGCTTCCATGAATTTCAACGGCGCCCAGATGCCACCCGACATGACCAACCCGTTCTTCGCCGCCCCCAACGGGATGCGCCCTCCGAGCTCGAACCCGGCATTTACCGGTCCTCAGATGGGCCAGCCGATTCCTGCGGGCGCTCAGATGCCGAACCGCGGTTGGCAGCCACAGCAGGGCGCGCAGGGCCAACCTATGCCCCCGCAGCAGTCCCCTGCGGCGCAACCGGCCCAAGGAACTCCCCAGGAACGTAACCAGATGCCGCCGCCCCAGGCTCCTACTGCTGCTGGGCCTAATGCTGGACGCACGCAGCCTCCGTCTCCTCAGACTGGAGCCGCTGCGCCTCCTACGCCCCAGCAATCCAACAAGGCGGCGCCCAAGGGGAAGAAAGACGCGAAGGATACCAATCGGAAGGTACGTGACCCCAAAAATCATGACGCATCTTTGATAGTTTTTATTGAACGCGATCCTAGCGGCCCAAGAAGGCAGCTGGCCCTGCAGCGGCTGCTGCTGCCTCGAACACCGCCGCGACCCCCTCGTCTGAGGCTGAGCATGCGACGACACCATCGACGCCGATCACGCCTCAGCACCCGAACTCGTTCAACAAGCCCGGCGCCAACGCCACGACGAGTGCGCCCCAGCAACCCACATCGGCGCCTGCCGCACCGCCGCTTGTACAACCGCCGCCTCCCGACCAAAACCAGCCGTTCAGTGAGCTTAGCATGCCAGACGTATGTTTCTCTATTCTATGCAACGAATTCAAACTGTCACTAACAGAGCTGTAGGCGTCTGCTTTCAACCTTGATTTCAGCGCCCTGGAAAATCCAGACATACTGGAGAACTTCGACTTCGATACCTTCCTTAACACCGACGCAGACACCGCCGGATTTGGGTTTGACCCCAATCTGCCATATCCTGGGGACGGCGTTGAGACGGGTGCCGGTGAAGGTCTGTGAACGAGTCATAACGGATAATCAGTTCCTATCTCTCATATACCCTTCATTGTTTTTGTATATTTTCCAAACCTCTTCTTGCGTTGACGGTTTCTCAATTTCCCTCTTTTCCTATTCCTTTCCTCTTTGCTTGTTTGACACGATTGGATATGTGCCCGAGAAACTGGCGTTGGGGTATCCATTATTGCATATCCCTTCTTTCCTACCACACCCTGCGAGTTGACCCGTTCTGAGATGGAGTTTGCTTTGCCGTCCGATTTGACTATTTGTGTCTATGCCCTTCGATTCTTCTCTGATCCTTATTATCACTTACTACTTTGGTTAATTTCTTGTCTCTTAGCTTCCAAGGGCCTAACACGAGTGATATTTCCTCTAGCGTTAGCGGTCTAATATTCTTCGAATTCGGGAACTGATCCTCGATGTGTCCTGACGCTTCAATACGTTTCCGTCCCTAGTCAACTCGTTCTCCCGACCTCTAATTTCCTTTTCTCCTTTGTCTTGTCTATTTTTTGCGCAGCTTCTCCGTGTGGCGTTATTGCGAGGCATTCATCCTTTCGCTTGACTCCTTTCAGGGGATTGGAATGGATTATGAATTCAAAGATTATTTCCCTTCCGTTGCCGTTGGTCTGCTCCGTCTGTCGGCCGCTTGGGCTGGACATACAAAATCTTTCCATCACTGATGTATCTATATGTATGGATGGGATGAATGATTATATCGTGCTTTTGCGTGGGTTCTGTTAATAAAGCCTGGTTCATTGCCGTCCTGCTGTTCGTACTTGGACTATGGACTATTGCCATAAAGCCCCTGTCACCATAGTGCTCTACGTCTTCCGTGATAAACTTGCAGCAAAGCACAATATACGAGGGAGAGATGACTCGATATTGATCCGTTCCGAGTCTGATCGAGTCGATCTCGCAATGTTGGCCTGAGATGACGCGCATTACACCACCGAGCTCGTGATGACGTGTGATATGGATAAAGAAGATGAAGAGTGAATTCGAGTGTGTTCTTGGTGCAGAATGGCCAAACATATTCGTCGATCGTTTTCTACTCCGTACAGGTCGTCACCAATCCCTAATCCCTGAGTAGGATTGAGACACAACCACCACACATCACGCATCCTGACGAAAAGGGAAACAGAAAATGAGGACATATTTAAAAGACGATCCACAATGCACCACCATGGTGATGGTTCACCCAACCCAACACAATGCCAAACTCTTGGGCTTCATACACGCAAAAGATAAGAACCGCTTCGCGAAACGCAGAGAGTAATCTCCCCTTGAGAACTTGCAAACAAGACAGTCCAATCCTGGTGCTACTTTCAAGTCAGTCCACAACTTTTTCTTGCTTGATCCCACCATTGATCGCGTCTTGATCGCCGCAAAGCATTTTCCTGCTCGAGGACAGTGTCTTCATCCACGACCCGAAGGAGATACGCCACCACGTGTTTGGCACAGGACTCAGTCACAAGCTTTTTCGTCCCAGACTCTTGGTCTAGTCTGCCAATGGCACCAGCACGAATGAGAAACGGGTCATTGTGGAAGTACGCCGCTGCATTGTAAACGCCTTCATTGTCAATAAGTCGCCCGTCGATGCGCTCCACCCTAATTTCCGGGGGTTCTAGGTCTAGCATCTCGCAGATTCCTAAGACAAACCAGTCAGAAACTGTGTTCATGGATACGAAGCGACCAGATCACCGGTAGAAGGGCTGCAAAGAGACACATACTTATTAGTCTCTCAGTGTATGTTTTGAGCTGTGCAATTCGGTCTCTGATCTGATGGCCATTGAACTTCCATCTTGACGTCTCTTCTTCAGCTGGTACTTCAATAGGAGGAAGTCGACTGTTTGACAGTGGTAGAAGATTCGAATTTGCTGGTTCCGGCTCTCTGTTCGCTTTGAGACTTGTCGCATCTTGTGGAAGATTCTTATATTTGCGTTTTTTGGGTTTTCGGCTGGTGCTGACGTCGGTCTCAAGAGTGCAACTACGCTTGTGGGAACACGTGTTAGCAGAGACCGAGACGGATCGGGTCTCGTTGTATCGAGCGGTTGGCGCAGGAGATCTTGGAACTTGAGCAAGCAGATTCTCATGTCCATTTGCTAGAGTAAGTGGTCCGAAAGTATCAGAGTCATCTCCGTTTCCAAACACCAACAAGGCGTATAGAGCTCTGTGAGCAGCGAAGTTTTCGGCCTCGTATTTGCCTGAATAATGACGAATTGGCACAGAGTATGTAGCTTTTTGCAACTCAATCTCGAAGCAATAGCCATCGCTATCATGAAGGCATTGGTGTAAACAGGACGGGGGAGCCCGTTCTGAATGCAGTGGTCTGTCTTGATAGAATCAGCAAAGGAAAGAGAACACCCATACAATGATCAGTGATATTTACCGCGCAACAATGCTACCCAATCCCAGCTGTCGTCAATCCAATCGGCGCCCGGCTCGCTAGGAGCGACCCAACGACAGTGCTCGTCAGACAAATGCTTGAGTGCTGCACGGCAAACCCAAACTTTCGCTTCCATCTGAGAGGTGTGAATGCGCTCTGTAGCAATAGTGTGACCGTACATCGTCAGTCTCACACCCCATAGATCCGTTAGCCTCGTGGAACTGTATTGGAACCTAGGTAGTATAAATGTCTGAATCGCAAGCACCCCAAAATAAGGGAGGACTAGGTTCACATTAAGCACGTCTAGATTCAGAGACCCAAGAGGAACAGACTACCGTCATTTGAAACCAGTCAGTATGAAATTCACTCAAAAGACATCGTAGAAAGCCTCATAACCATCTTGAGTGACATACCTGGTCTTGAACACGGAAGGGATTGAACGTGGCTAACGCGGGGACGGATTCTCTCAGCTCGCCTTCCTCCAGAGAATCCCAATCTCCCTTTAGGTGGATGTCGTGGTCACTTTCGGGTTCGACTTTGATGGGGATATCCTGTTCTCCTTTGATTGTAGGGACGTGCTCAGTCTCAGGCAATGAAGCGACACTTTCCTGTGCCCCTATGCGATGCTGGATTGGGGAGCAGGAAAGCATCGCATTCTGTCCTACCTCCTCGTGCAATTCACGCTTTGAGGAAGAGCAGATTGTAGTCGAAGGGCCTAAGATACAGTCATTATCAAAGGACTCTGTCCGAATGTGTGTATGAAAATTATTCTCACTGTGAATAGGCGGAGGATGTTCCAATTGCTCCAAAGGTGCAGGTCTTATCGGAGGCGTGATCTGAGCGTTAGGAGGAGGACTTGAAGGGGAAGAACCTGTATGAAATGCGGCAAGGCCACCAAAGGGTGACATATGAGTCCAACGTGAAAAACCAGATGACATTCCAGACGCCTTAAGATATTGTGACCTGGCGAAAGAGTTATCACTCTTTGGGGGCGTGAGGACCTCAGAGCCACGGCCTTCCTCAGAGCCCCGGGATGGAGAGAGAAAGGAGCTGTGTCCGAAGACCGGAGGATCCATTGAGAGTAGTAGGGTGTATGAAAGATGAGGAGAGATAGATGGGGACGGATCAGGAAGAGAGAAGAGAGAAGAGGGGAGAAAGAAGCAAAGTCAGAAGAGTGAGAGCGAGGAGAAAGGAAAGAACTGAGCAGGAAGTCAGGTGGAACAGGACAAACAGCCCTAGAGTGGAAGCCACCCAGTACTTCCCCAGTGAGGAACACAGTGTTGTTTCTGGTCAACAGTTACTAGATCAGAACAGAGAGTGCTTCTGACATGTATTGAGCTGTCACCAGAGCGAATACCACCCACCCGACATGTAGACTGCAATCGATAATAACAGACCGTGTAAAGGTAGTTGGTTCAGCAGCTAAAGATAAATGACCGAAGGAATGACCATAACTAAAGCGAACAGCTTGCTTGGAACAGGACAAGAATAACACAACAGCAAGGAGAACAGTGGCTTCAAGAGGTAAGAATAGCAGTAGCTCAATCAATCTCAGCCACTTCCACCACGGAGCTCGCCAATTGTGCCTTCGGTTTGAGCAACTCTTCAAGGTCCGCTTGACTGACCAAGTCTTGGGCCTCGGCGAGAATCTGCGCAGGAGAAAGCAAAACGGGCCCCTTCACAGGAGTGCCATTCTCTCCCCCAACATGACCACCAGACAGACTTTGCTTCGGATCGGCGGGCGTCTCCATATTTCCGCTGGTTCGTCTTTTCGACGGGCTCACTTTGTCGCTCTCCCTGCGAGGAGTCTCCAGAGTAGACTCGTTTTCCTTCTGGCCCTGAGACATTACTTCTTTCCGACTCATTACGCCCACATTTGCGCTGACATACAGCCTGTCGCTGAGGGCCACATCAGATCCATTCTCAGAGGGAAATGACCTGGTGGTGAATCCCGAAACCTCTCTGGTTTCTGACCGCGACATCTCTTTCATAGCCGTAGCCCGGCTGCTGCTCTTGGCGTGGGACGCTGTGCGAGCTTCTGCGGCAGCAGATTGCTTCGTGTTAATTGGCAGCGGTCCAGTCGTGGTTGGAGTATGGGTACTACCGGAATGAGACTTGCGAGGGTTCAGGGGGTCAATCACCTTGTCGTATGTCTCCTGAGGGATCGGCTCAACGATGCTGGGGTGCTTGCTGTGGACATAGCTTGCGGCCGTCATGTTGGATATGGCACGACTGCTGCTAGAACTCGAGGAGTAGTCTGGCATAGAGATGTCCTCCACGGATGGCCTGGCACCGCGATGACGTGCGTTTGGTTTAAGATAGTACGGATCGAAGAAGGGATCGGTCTCAGAAGGACCCCATCTCATCTGGGTGAGATTATCCTGCCACTGGGGAGCTCGCGGAGCTTGATAATTTTGACAACCCCAAGCGAAACGTCCCGTCGATTGATTGGCTTGACTGGTCGTCGCTTGGGGCCGCTGAATCCCATGTCGAGTAGGCGAGTGAGTATGAGTTTCTTCCGGTTCTTTCATGCCCCCTTTGCTGCTTGACGATGCATATTTGAACAGGCGAGGTTCACGGTCCCACATGGAAGGATTGGGCCATGCAATGTTGGAGCATTCCAAGACGGCTGTTTTCAATCAATACACCTTGCCATGTCAATGGGGGCATATGGTTAAGACTCACACAGGGGGGCATGTTGAAAAGCAAATGCAATGAGTTCTTTGACCCTCTCGAATGGCGGAGATCGATGAGGCCGAGCAAACCCTTCTGAGATGACGACTCGAATCCTCCCGTGAGGATCCCCAGCGTCCCAATGCCTCTGATCTAGAATCTCGTAGTGAAATTGAGGAAAACGTAGATCATCCTGGTTACCTCTCTTGTCGATAACTGAGGAACGATGTTAGCCACCAGTTGCTTCTCTGACAAGGCATGGAGAAATGACATACTAGAACTCAGGTCTGATAGAAAGCCATCAGTTAGTCGCTGACCATGGAAATTGAGATAATGTGACCTACCTATGACATGGGGCCAAGTAGTTCTCTGACTGAAGACGCTTCCCCTGGGGATCACGATGAATATTAGCTGCGGGCTCCTCAGCGTAGCAAAGACAGGAATGATAAACGTACGCCACACACTCGCCATCGATGAAGACCCGAGCCTCGAACAGCAGTGCATCATCCGGTTGTAGAAGCGTCTCCATCAGCCGGCTTGGCCCAGGCTTTTCCCAGCTGTGGATGGAGATTCGAAAGGGAGTCCCCGGGGCTATACTCGGAATAAAGGTGGTAAGGACTGGTAAACGGCCCAGGTTTCCCTGAGGTGGGTAATAGGAGCGACTTGGATTGAGTGCAGGGCTGTAGAGATATGGTGACTCTTTTGGCTTGGTCAGCGATACCTCTGTTATGGGTAGACTGGATTCAACATACCCCGGTCATCAATCACAAAGCATTGCGTCTTGAACTCCTGGAGGGGAATCTTGGAGTCCTCGGGGAAAAGCAGCACATCCCAGTTCTCGTAGCGCATCGTGTCCTTCCTAATAAGTGGTTCTGTTTCAATGGGGTTAATATGCGGAGCAAAGAATCTGAACTTGGAACAAGGGAGTTGAGTAGAGAATACTGAGCAATCAAAACATACCAGAGACGGTGGAAGACCATGTACCCAGTAGGGGGAGAAGGGAAGAGGGTGAAGGAAGACTCCTTCCCCTTTGAGGAGACGGGGAGAATACGGCAGGAACAAACCATCCCTGAACCGGTTCTCCTATAGTGGGAAGGAACGACTACATGGAACGGAGAGGATAGTTATTTGATGCACCAGGATGGTGCAGGGGAGTCATAGGGCCTGATACAGCCCATTGAGTTGGGTGTTGACTCTATTCTTCGCTCTTTTCGACGTTTCTGGCGTCTTTTCTGCAGTTCGGGCTATGAGATTCTGGTGCTCCAATACAACATTTCTGCTTTACTGGTGCCAACTGCTTTAATAGATACATAGGTACCTAGGCTACGATAAGTCCATATAGTCTTGATCAAAGCATCCCCCGGGAGTTAGATACCGGACAGCTACCTGACCCTACACGCCTGTTCAAGAGAACCTGTAAAGAACAACTGTGAATTCTTCATCCTATGTATCCAGACGCTAGATGGTCGACCGCATTGACGAACCTCCCGGGTAATTGAAAACCATGTACACCAGGAGACAACATATCACAGCGCTGATGCCCGTGTGTCCACCATCTCACGTTGAAGAAGACGAAACTAGAATCAATCGCTGGCACAGGTACAAAAGGAACGCAAGGGAGCTCACTGCGTAGCGAAGGGGGAATCATCCATAAGAACAGAGACAAAACGAAGACATGGAGAATTGCCGAGATCAAATAGATGTGCGCCCGGAGAGTAGAAAGCATACTCTCCCCCTGGCAGAACAAAGATGAAACCCAGGTTACGACAGGAATGGAATACGAAGAAACGCCCAGATCTGGTCCCAGACCACTCAACAGACCACTGCCATGCAGAATAACAAACTTGCCCGGAGGCCAAAACTCCAGTGCCGTAAGCAAGCCACCCAGTCGATCCCTTGCGGCGAGATAGAATTCTCTTGAAAATGTGAATTCACCTCCCCAGATGTAGGAGCTCAAGCAGAAGGACACGCGGACCAACCCAAGGCATCACGAATTAAAGCGCGCGAAAAGCATCATGCCGCAGAAGAGACTCCATTGAGAAACCGAAGGCGAAGGGGAAACAATGTTGTACAGGCCACCAGTCTAGCAACAAGCATGATTCAACATCCTCAAGATCAAGAACGGAATACAATTCAATTTGATTGCTTCGTCAGAAACATCCGAGAAGAGGAACTTTTCGCAGAATGCCTGCCCAGGAGTATAAGAGAAAATGGGACGCGCAGCAACAAATCCGATTGGGTGTCATACGCATAAGAAAGACCTAGGTAGGGCCCGAACGTCATGAAAGTAAAGGGGTAAAGAGGTGCAACAGAAAAGAAAAGGGGGGCATGGAACAGAAAACCACGAGTGCAACAAACTGAAGTCGAAAACAAGGGATCACAAGGGAACAACCAAAGGCGAAACACGACAAGAGGGTGAAATCACAGCTCGGATCTTGCTAAAATAAAAGCGCTCATATGTAATGAAGTACGTGACACAGGAGAAAATGCCCATCAAGAGCTATAGAGGGGAACTTTCGCAGAAGTAAATAGCAGACTTGTTATGACACAAAAGACCCATCATTATTGAAAGGACGCAAAACTCCTGCTGTTGCTTTCAGAAAAAGGAACGCTTTTTACTGGAAGTTGTCCGTTAACAAAACCGAAATTCACCGGAGGGTGCTACAGGAATTCAAGCGGTGTTGTCAGGGGAACCAACCTTCATGGGCGCGAAACCGCCATACTGGTGGGCAGGAGGCATGCCCATCGAGGGGTACATGGGAGGCGGGGGAGGGGCAGGGCGATAAGGGCTGCCGGCCGGGCCGGAGTTGTTCTGAGAACGACCCCAGCTCAGACGGACGCGCGAGTTACCGATGGGGTAACCCTGCATCTGGTTGATGGCCATCTCGGCAGCATGGCGCTGGACGAACTGGACGAAACCGCAGCCCTTGCCGGGGGGGATCTTGACGTAGGTGATCTCGCCGAATCCCTGGAAGAAAGAGCGGAGCTCATCCTCGGTGACATAGCCAGACAGACCACCAACGAAGACGGTGGTGTTGTTAGGGTCAGTGAACTGGTTCATGGGCTGAGGAGCACCATAGAAGCCCATGGGAGGGGCGCCCATCGGGGGATACATGCCCGGTCCGGCGGGCATACCCATCGCACCGGGAACAACACCGGGGCCCTTGTTCTTGGGGGTGGCGGTCGAGATGCGCATGGGGCGGTTGCCGCAGTAGACACCCTGCATTTCGCTGAGCGCGCGCTGCTGGTCGTTCTCGTCGGAGAAGCGAACGAAACCGTAGCCACGAGACATGCCGCTGATGGGGTCGGTCATGATCTTGGCCGACTTGCAGGAGGGGAAGCGGCTCTGGAAGAGAGAAACCAGAACGTATTCGTTGACCTCGGGGCCCAGGTCACCGACGAAGATGGAGTACTCAGGACCACGGTCGTCACGGCTGGAAAGGCGATCAGTACTGGCAAGTGACTATGGTCTGCGCGTGATGGTACTTACCTGCGGTCAGCCAGGCCACCACCAGTAGCCCAGTTCAACTTGAACAGGCGGTTGGTGTTGGGCATGGGAGAGCCGTTCAGGGAGAGGGCCTTGGCAGCGGCAGCGGGAGAGGAGAAATCCACAAAGCAGTAGCCGGCGTTGCTCCTACTACCATCATTAGGATCGCCTTGGAACAAACAAGATTATCGTATACTCACCCAGAGAACTTGTCACGGATCATCTTCACATTGACCTGCTCGCCCATCTGGAACCACAAGTTGCGAACGAAGTTCTCGTCAATCCAAGGCTCAAGCTCGCCCATCCTGAATGATATTGTCAGTCGGGGACCAAGATTACCAGGTGCTTCAAGTCAACTGGCATGCACTCACCAGAGAGTGGTCTTGCCCTCGTTGCCCTGCTGAGGGACAGGGGCGGCAGAGGGCTCACCGGGAGCAGGACCCTGGAAAGGAGCAGTGGTAGGGTCGGCCTGTCCAGTCATGGTGGTGTCTGCGGGAGCAGGGGCGCCGGGGGCAGCCGCAGCAGCGTCAGCAGCAGGGTGCTGGTTCTGGAACGAATCAAAGTTCTGGAAAGACATGTTGGACGTCGAGTTGGCGATTGTAAGAATAACGACAATAGCGGTGTCTGGAAAGGCCTTCCGTCAGCATGCGAGCCCAGGTTTGTCTTCCGCCCCTGATTCGGCGTAACAAGATGCGCAGGGGCGTAGGGGCATGCAATGTCGGCGCGTACCTTCAAGTTGCAGTTAAACGAGCTAAAACACAAAGAAAACAAACTTTTCTATGTCGAATGGCCCGTGCGACTGGATCTCGTAGGAGTCGTCAAAGAAAGAACAGCGTAGGTCGTTGTGAACTTGGAAATGACCGAAATTCACTTCCTATGGCAAGGTCAATCGGGTCTCTCGGAAGACAAACAGATGGCAGCATTATTGGAAGGACAATAAAGAAGTGGAGGTATAGGAAAGGCCCAAATTGTAGCGACAGACATGTCGGCAGGAAAGGAGTCCAAGAGAGCGAGAGCACAAGTCGCCTTGATAATCGGAGTAACGATGCTGGGAAAACTCTAAAGAAGGCTGACAGAAATTCCACGTCGCTTTCATGGTGACGAGTTGTTGACTCGAATAGGTATTTGTCGACCTCAGTGACGGCGAGAAATTTCCATTTGATGCCAAGACGTGCGAATTGACAAAGGCTCAGTAGGTAGGTACCATGGGCAGAACGGGCCGGTGTCGCTGAGAGCCATATCGGTGATGATAAAACTGAGCCCGACGATTCGCTGCGGAATTTCGACAGGTTTCTAGGCCAAAAACGCAAAGGAATGAGCCCGTCGCCGTCATTCCAGCCGCATTCGTCGATATCGGTGGTCCGTTCACTCCGCCGCTTGCGACCGTCTCAGCTCGGCCTTTCGATCACCCGCAGCACGGTCCGTCCCACACGAAAGTCGTCGACCCCCAACCATGACCATGAGGCGGTCCAGCATTGCGGAGTATATGGAGGTGCGACCGTATCAAGGTTGATAGTAGGGATTCACGAATCAGGTGGCAGATGGAGATAGTCGGTAGGCGCACCCAGTCGCAGTCATGATGTCGCGCGGTCGGATTGCGATGGAAGGACGAGCCATGCGGTTGTAGATTGAGAAGAGGCCGGCGAATTCATCGATGGAAGCCGTGATATCCGAGAGCCGGCGATGTCCGCCGCGCACAAAAAGGGCCAAAGGGATGTGAAGGGATGGTATAGGTAGGAGCGCGAGATGCCGCACCCGGTGTACCGAGCAAGACCAGGAAAACGAACGAAAGAGAAGTGCAAGCTTACCGAGTAGTATCAAACAGCGTGGATATTAGTTTTTCTCCGACGAAGCGAAAAGGAAACTAAGGAGATGCGTTGCTTTGGCGTGGCGCAAAAGGAAGTATGCGTTAGGCGTGAGATCACGAACGAGAAAACCGAAAGAAGATCGCGAGGAAACTCGTCGGTGGAGCAAGTCGAGTGCAAATGGGGCGAAAGGAAAAAAGAGACGAAAAGACGCAAGAGAGACAGAAGAACTATCCGCAAACTGACTCCGTCTTTTCCGACAAGAAACAAGGAACGGTAGGAAGGAATGGGGAGAGGGGAAACAGTAGGAAGAGGGAAAAAAGGAAAAAGAGGAAGAAGAGGGGCAGCAGAAGCAGCAGATATTCTTCAGTAATAATGGAGGAGGGGGGAAGAGGAGAGAAAAGAGAAAAGTGCAGTGACTGGAGAGAATGAATAATAAGATGGAGCTGCGAGACTAGGGCAGGACCAAGGACGGGTGACGAACAAACGAATGGGCGGTTCCCGTCATCGGATTACCTTACATATTACATCGGTTTGTTACATTCACTACATTCAGTACGAGATTACACTAACTAGAAAATAAAAAAAAAAAATAAGAACTACCTGAATTATCTGCTATTCCATTCGACTCTCACAGCTGAATAACTCATGGTCTCTAAAAGCCCGAGCGTGGAGGGGCGACAGTGATTTCCAAATCTAATGGACAATGTGGGACGTAAAGTTTGCCGACTCTCGAAAGGTTTTTTTCAGCAGAATTTTTATGATGATTTTTGACTGGCTCTGGAGGAGTCGAACCAGAATTTGTAGATCTGGATTGGGCAAGATCGTGGCCCTACCGGGATTCTGGCAGTATGGCCGTGAAGTGTTAGTCGGATCGGATGAAATTGGCCCCAAGAAGGAGACTAAACCCTGATTGAGAATCAAAGTACAGAGTATGGGAAGTTGAGCATTGATCGCGATTAGATGCGTATAAGATATTTTATCGTCATTTCCCCAGGTTAAGTTCCATTTCGATCGATGATTGAATTCGATTTCGGAGATTCCTTCAATCAAGGTTGATTGCGTGGTAAGGTAACAATACTTCTGGTATTGTGACCGAAATTACGCAGTCGGTATCTTTCACTGTGCCCCAATCCTCCAGGTACTTCGAGGTACATCCCTAGGTAGATCCGTGGGAACCTACTCCAGGGAGGGCCAGATGACTCCTGCATCCTGCGGGTTCAGAGACTGGCATGATTCTTATATCCTTCCACATGCACCGCCGTGGTCTTGGTGTCTGCTTTGACTTTGGTAGACTGCCTCAAGCCTTGGGTCACTACCTACGGAGTAGTCCGTGAACTGCTGGCGAACATCAACCGTCTCTCCAACATCGGGTAATCCGGAGTACGGTACTACCCAGGTACTTAGCCGGTAGGTAGCTACAATATATCCAGATCCAGAAGTAGGGAGTCTGAAACAGCAGCAACAGACGCATACTTATAAAGTCTAGGTAAGGACGCCATCAGCAGAGATACCATATGACCGCAGAGAGAATATCATAGCAGGAACGAGGGTAGTAATCCAAGGGGCAACCACCCTAAACTTCATCTGCAAGGACCTGAATGGAGGCCCATTATGAGCTCTTTTCGTTCTGACCTTACTTTTACACTTCCCGCGCTTGGACTGTGACTCGTCGAGTTCCATCCGCGTCCATGGGCTTACCGTCATCGAGGGCCATGTCTCCGCAGGCTCATGGGACATCGGGAGGCCATTCGTCGATCGATTACCGGTTGCAACCTCGCCTCATTATGGTTTCCTTGGATCGTCGCCCTACTCCAGCTGAGCTGATTAACCGCCGGTGGACGAGGGAAGACGGGCGAAAACTATCGAAAGGAAGGAAAAAAGAAAGAAAGAAACCCACGACGTCCGTCAAGCTGAAGGCCCACCGATATGTCCCAGAACCGTGGCTTCATGGAGCCGGTGATCCATATATCCCACACACAGGCAAGCGTATGGTATCATACACACACATTTCATCAGGTCCATACGATATCTTACGCCATAAACGGAACTCGGGAGCAAACAGATGGTCCAAGCAACAGCATCTATCAAGATACAGCCTCTTGAATACGAACACCGTCATATGCTGGACTAGATAGCTAATAACACAGCCACCTCTTGGTACAACTGACATACGTCGGCATTAGGTACACAGGTGCCTAGGTCGGCAGGTCGGGTACCTGTACACATGTACTCCATACAATCCACTGAGCTACCTGCTCAGCCCCAAACCCCGACACCAAAAAAGAACCCGGACACAAAGCTGTGAATCCTCAGACGGCCAGAAAAAGGACTAACAGGCTCCACTCACTCCCAGAACCATGGAATCCCGGCAGTAATCTACATCATTGGCTGGAAGGGCTGAACCGGCGTGGTTCGTGGTTTTTCAGACCAGCCTGGCTATCTACTCCGTACATTATGATTCTTATTATTCTAGTTCATTATTAGTTCAACGGAGAAAATCCCCACGAGTGCCGTCAACAGAAATTTCCAACCCTCGTGAGCTGGCCGGTTTCGTCGATTCTGCGTCCAGGTACCTGGTACGCAGCTGCGTGTACTGTACGGTATCTAAACCACATCCCGTACAATCCCACTACCGAAGCTGGTACCAAGGATGACACTCCAAAGGTAATCTAATCTAGCTGAGCGATAGGGTTAATTGAATGTTCATCCCGACGCGTACGCGACGCGATCAGCCAACCTTGCTCAATTTACCCAACCCTACATAGCGTCCTTTGCTTGTGTTGGGCTGTGGCCCTGCGGACTCGGCTTCTCGTCGGGAGAGCCCTATGTACGCCATGCTGAGGGTTCCCCAGCAGTTCCTGCAACCATCCACGATGGTAAACATTGAGTGTCTGGTTGGCATGAGTAAGGGGGAGATAATAAATGGCGGCCAATGTCCATCGTAATAAGCCAGATAGGAGGACCAGTGCGCCGTCATGTCCTTCCCGAGTCGCCCTTGCTTTGTCTAATATCAACAAGAAGCTGGGGACAGGCATGTCGATATGTCCCCAAAGCAGATGGGAATCGAAATAAAGGAGAACCGCCGTTAGCATATGTACATAGCTAGGGCTAGTCATGTACATATAGTTACACTGCTCAAACTAGGGTTACCGTCCCTTGCAGAAGTGGGTGGTATCAAACATTTACCTCAACAGATATGGTCGTGGGCAATTCTGTGGCAGTACTCTGTAATATAAGGGAATCATCCGGATAATTACAGAATCACAGCTTTGTTTATCAGAAAACGGTATTTTCAATGATATAATGTCAGTTTACGAACCATGGATCCTTCCAGTCAGGGAGCTCAACAGCCCTGCTGTGGACAGCTGTTGGGTAGATACTGGAAATGAATGGGAAAATATGGAAAAACTCCTAAAAAGAAAAAATTATTAAAATACATGGTAGAATAACACGAGCAGCTTGTCGACCACCTATCAAAATGTGGGTTGCCATGTGGGATAGATTAATTAATCCCGAATTCAAGCCCACTATCTGTACCTGACCACCAGTAAGCACTAGCTTGGACAAAGAATCAACAATACGTCAAACCTCCCAAGCTGCTCCACCGACTGAGAAGAGTTTTCAGCTTGCTTTCTTTGCTTGGTTCGTGTTGATCTAGAAGGAATCGACGCGCCAGTTGCTCACGCGTCTACCACAAGTACCTATACCCAGGTGGAATCTCAATAGACAGTCTCATAGAATGAAGCATGAAGTAGCCATAACCCCTTTACATACAAACACACAGATCCTAACAAGTCTCCCCAGTAGCCATATTATCATCACAAAAGTCCCCCGCCTTCCCCAACTCATCCCCCAGCAACTGAATCGTCTTCTCATAAACCCGCGCCGTCTCCATCTCCCACCGCCCCGGCGCGCCAGCATACTCGTCAGCAAAGACCTCATCTTCATCGTCATCATTCTCATCGGAGCTCGCATCTTCATCCGCAGGCTCATCCGCCTGCTCCCTCGCATCCACAACAGCCACCCGGCAGGACTCGGCGATGCTCTTGATGCGCACCTTCTCCGTCATGGAGACAACGCCACGCCGGTTCTCAAACCCCGGCAGCGGCATCCCTGTCTCTGCGTCCTCGCCCGTCAGCAGCGCCGTGAAGACCGAGTCCAGCTTTCGGAGAAGACGAAACGTCGCCTTGGGCGAGAACGGGTACTCGGGGAGATACGAGTTCACCAGGACGGCCAGGGAGATTAAGTATGGGATTTGAAGGGACGCTATATATGACTTAATTAGGCACGGGCATTGGGAGAGCCACCGTAAAGGCATGCAAAGTAGAAGGACGTACGCGTTCCGCTAACCCACAGCACGTCCACCAGCCCCTCGAGGTCCTTCACGACCTCCTTGAAGCTCTCGTACCCCCGCTCGCTCTCCTGCTGGCTTTGGTCGTCGAAGGCGCTGCTGAACTTCTTGGCATGGCGCCGGTTGATCTTCAAGAGTGTGTTGTCGACGTGGTTGATCACCGTCGTCTCCTTCATGGACCCCGCTCGCAGCGGGTGTGATCGCGGTTTGGGGAGCAGAGACGGAGTCACTGTGGAGGTTGTTGGCGCTGGAGATGGAAGAGATGGCTGTATGAAGCCTCCTGAGGTGTCTGTGGCAGAGGCCATGTTCTGTGGTTGTCGTGGTTTGGAGTTCAATAGTTTGATATGAGATGGGAATCTGGTAATGAAGGTGTTCAGTCAGAGGAAGTTATATGCATGGATACAGGCTACACTGTCAGATAGCGATTATTGTAGATGAATGAATGCATAGATCTAAGCGGTCTTTTCTTGAAGTGGCTGGTGAGACCACTTGAAGATGTCATGCCAAGAACATGGCCCGTGCGTCATATAATGCCAGAAGGAAGTACCTTAAGATACTCTATATTGATATTCTCGGCTTATTGTACATAATGTAATGCATTGAAGTGTCTACCTATTACTGATCAAACCTGTACTACCATCAGCAACGTCCGTAGTCCGAGTCCAACAGAATGAACAGTAACAAAACAACTTCAGACAGGTGAGAAGATATGAAAACGCTGGTTTTTGAAGGCATGGCATGACATCGAGCTGAGTCTTGCTACTCTGGCCCCAGCGGACTCATCATGTAGACGGTGATAGAAAAGAAAAGAAAAAGAGACACTCACAT
This sequence comes from Aspergillus sp. MEXU 27854, assembly GCA_019721355.1. Taxonomy (NCBI): domain Eukaryota; kingdom Fungi; phylum Ascomycota; class Eurotiomycetes; order Eurotiales; family Aspergillaceae; genus Aspergillus; species Aspergillus sp. MEXU 27854. The sequence goes on from JAGMTT010000002.1 coordinate 1,708,365, forward strand.
AACCCAACCCACCAGAGATGCATAACTTTTATCCCCAAACGCCATGCTAAGAAACAATCCACATTCACTCGGGCTGAGACGCATCAATCCGTTAGCAATCCAAACCCGCCATGAAAAGGCGGAATAAAACTCACCCGGATCTTCCCCTTTCGCCGCTTCAGCTCCTCCAGCCGTTTCTTATCCTCATCGAACCGCTTCAGCAGCTCATTCTGCCGCAACTTCCGCTTCTCCCGCGACTGGAACCGATAGAAGTCCTCGAGACCCTGCGACTTCTGCTTCTGCTTCTCGACCAGCGCGCGCGCCTCGTCCTCGTGCGCCGCATCCGTCAGCTTCGGCCCGCTCGTGACCGTAACGAAGCCGTCCTCGTCGGGCTCCTGCGCGCGGCGCATCTCCTCGCGCTTGCGCGCCTCGGCCACCTGCGCAAACACCGTCATGTAGTCGTTGACCGCGCCCAGCAGGGCCGCGCGGGACGGGTACCGCGCCTCGTCGTGCGCCGCGTACCGCGCGAGCCCCAGCGCCGGCAGCCGGCCATCGTCCAGGCCGGCGCCCCAGACGAGCGGCGCTGCAGGCGCTTTCTTGCCCGCCCGCCGCGCCGCCTTCAGGCTGGCCTCCATGCTGGGCTTGTCGACAAACACCACCACCGCGCGCGCCCCGGACTTGTGCAGCTCGCGGTCCCACGTCGCCGGCAGCGCGATCGACTCCAGCTGCGTCTGCAGGTCGTCCGCCGTCACCCGCTTGCGCTTCTTGCTCTTGACGCTGCCTTGGGTGGTTGAGGCCAGTGCGCTGCCCTTTTTCTTTGTGGGCAGAGCTTCGAAGTCGACCCGCTCGACGCGGCCGCTCGCCAGCTGCGCGCCGAACAGGTGCCGTAGGTGTGTCTCTGTCGTGTCGATGGGAATGTTGACCACGAAGAGAGAGCGCGGCGTGTCGGCGTCTGGGATGCGTGGTTCGTGAGCGCGGAGGTAGAGGTAGTGCGTGGCTGGCTTTGCGTAGGTGCGGGATTCGGGGAGCTGCAGGGGCAGGACTGTGTAGCCTGCTATTTCGAGGGTTTCTTTTTTCATCTTGACTGTAGTTATCAAAAGTTTGAAGGTGAGAAGGTTGAAGGGGAAGTGTGGTGTTGTTGTTGAGTTGGGAAAAAAATATATTTGAGGGTTGCTAGCGGGAAATTTTAAAAGGCGGAGAGCGGAGGTCTCGCCGACACCTACTACTACTCATACATCGCAACGCTCACTAGGTACACCACCATCAACAAACTAAAAGAAAACATAATGCCCCCACATTCAATATTTGCCATGCCACATCCGTCAGATTTTTGGTCGTCTTCAATATTGCCCCCGCGACCCTCATTACAGCTTATCCGGGTCGTTGATCCCACCGTTGGTAATCACATAGGTTGCTTCTCTCTCGGGACAGTCTGTAAAGGTCAGAACACCCTACTATAAGACGGTAGGAATAACAAACCCGGAGAATCCTGAATCTTGGCAACCCGCTCATCGCCTCGACCCTTTCGCAGAAGAACCCGAGTGGTAGAAGCATGGGCCAGGACATGTCCTCCCACTGGCTTGCGGCCATCAGCGCCAGCGAAGAGAGCGCTCGCACCAGGGTCACTCTGGACCTGGTTCGTCTACAGGAATGTTAGACCTCATGCACTCAAACGACAAGCAAACAAAATCCACCATTAAAACGCAGACATTGAACTCTGCAACCCGTTAATCCATCATCCACACAGCCACAGATCAGAGACACAAACCTTCCGCCATATGCGCCAACTTCATCAGAAACTGGTTCAGCTTCTGCTGCCGATCCGCCAGCTCGCCGCGACCGCAGTAGTCCACTCGGAAGCAGTTCATGATGCTATCAATGATCAGGAGACGGTACTCGCCGCCCGAAAACTCCCTACTCAGTGTGTTTAGCAGCTCTAGCTGATGCTCGCTGTTGAGCGCGCGGGCATAGGCGATGTTCTCCTGCGCCGAATCGGGGTCCACGCCGAACCGTTCTGCGATCTGCGCAATCCGCTCGGGTCGGAAGGTGCCCTCCGTGTCAATGTAGGCGACTTTGCCCTCGGCGCCGCCCATCTCCTTCGGGAGCTGTGCGACGACGGACATGGTATGCGACAGTTGGGTCTTGCCGCAGCGGAACTCGCCAAAGACCTCGCTGATGCTCATGCTCTGGAAGCCTCTGGATGTTGTTAGAAGCTCTCGCGGGAGGGATTGGAGAGATATGGGGGGCTGGTGACTTACCCGCCCAGGATGGCGTCGAACTGTTTGCTTCCGGTGGAGATGCGAACGACCCTCTTCCGCCGATGGCAAAGCTCCATTGCTGTGATGAAGCCCGATGCCGAGGGCTAGTTGATGAGATGAGGTAAGAGAGAGAATTGTGTCAATGTTTAGATGCTCACCAGGCATTTTTGAATCGCTTCCTTGATTTTCTCGACCTTGACCTCACTGAAGCCCTTGATCTTCAGAAGGGTTTTGCGGGTGGCACCATGGACCGACTAGAAGTTAAGTGTTAGATTAGCTCTCCGTCTCGTGGAGAATAATCTGGACGGAATGTACCGCAACGGTGTAGAAGCCATTCGTCTTAAGCTTGGTGATGTCTGCTGCGCCAATACCTGTAGCCGTTAGGTGGATCATAGACCTGATCAGAAGAGCATACCGTGGGCCTGGATGCAATCAATGTCGACGATGAAAGCCTGTCAAATGCCCCTGTTAGAGATGGCGGACGAACTGCTGGGAGAAAGCAGAGCACTTCATCATTGATGTCGTCGCCTGAATCGGAGCCTGGCATGATGGCTGACTACTGACGACGCGTCTCAATGCAGATGTCGGAATCGATGAAAGTAAAGGGATGGAGAGAAAGACCGCTGGGAAGAGAGAGTACTAGGATCGAGATTGGTATACCTTGAAGTCACGGGGTTGGACACAACAAGCACTCCTGATGAACCCCTAACTACAACAAGCCTCAAGTGAACGGGTAAACACCATACAGTCAGTCCATTCTCTTACATCAATCAGCCATTAACAACACCGTAAACTCAACAAAAAGGTGGACGTGAAATTCGCTTTCTTCTTCTTTTTTTTGCTTCCCATTCAAGTATAACGAGGATATAGTACGAAAAGATGAGGCGGTAACCACCACACGTGGAATCCTGGATCGCTACCAATCTTCAGCACCAACAATCTCATCCGTACCATCTCGAAGCCTTCTTCCCTTGCATACCAACGCAGTTGTGCTTCGGTCCACCAGTGTCTCTCCTGCGCTTGACTAACCCTCGCCTCGCCTCGTCTCCTTCTTTTCTTTGCCGCACCTATACTTCAAATGAGATAAGATACCCGAGGAGAACAATAGACGCCAATCATGAGAACCTGAGCCATGTCGAGAATCCAAGCCATGAGGGATCCTAAGACTTCGTGAAACTTTTGTTCGTCGTATACATAAGAGGAATGAAAAAAGGCCGGGGCCGAAGAACTGAAACAGTGGGGGGCGTAATATATGCAAAGGAAGAAACAATGGGAGAAGAAAATCGAGACCGACGGGTCGGAGATATAATAATGGAAAAGAGAACACGAAACCCTAATACACCAAAAGGAGAAAGGATGCAGTCCGCCGTCCCAGGGTCATCAGGGACGACGGACAAAGGCCACACGGTGACCTTTAGGCGACAGCAGTCGTGGGAGCGGCAGTCGCAACGGGGGCAGCCTCAGTGCTCGCCTCAACCGCGGCGGTGGCAGCGGGAGCGGCGGGCGCGGCCGCAGGAGCCGCAGCGGCGGCCTCAGCGGGCTGCTGGACAGGAGCAGCAGCCTCGTTGTTTGGGCAATCCCGGGAGATGTGGCCAGCCTGGGCGCACTTGTAGCAAACCTTGCCAGCAGAGCTCAAGGGGCCGCCGTTAGGAGCGGTGCAGTCGCGGGAGATGTGACCCTAGATAGACAATCAGACGGACGGACGTTCGAAGGGTAACGGCTCCCTCAGGGGGACTTACAAGCTTGCCGCAGGCATAGCACTTCATGGCCTGAGCCTGGCAGTCGCGAGCAAAGTGGTTGGGGCCACCACACTTGTAGCAAGTGGCGGCACGAGGGTAACCACCGTAGCCACCACGGAAGCCACCGTTGAAGCCGCCACGGGGAGCACCGGCACCACGGCCAACACCAGAGGCAGGGGCCGGGCAGTTACGCTGAAACACAGTCGCCGTCAACCTCACGTCCAGGTTACCGAATTGGGAAAGGCCGAAATGAACGTACCGCAAGGTGACCGGGCTGGCTGCAGTTGTAGCAACGGCCGTTAGCTCCGTTGAGACGCAACGTGGGACAATCGGCCTGAACGTGGCCTAGTCCCTGGCAGTTGTAGCATTGCTTAGCTAAAGAAGAACGGATGAGCCCCTTGTGCACGCTTCTAGAATCGGAATTGAAGACGCTTACTCTCGGTGGTACGAGGACGCGGGCAGCTGCTGGATTCGTGACCTATATCGAGGGGATCAGATCGCTGATTATGGGGTGACGGGCCATATGGAGCCTACCAGGCTGCTTGCCTAGTGGAGAGATGACATGTCAGTATGAGCCCCTTTACGCACGTCAGGAATAGGGATCACCCACAGTTGTAGCAGAGACGCTCAGACGAAGAGCAGACCTCTACGCAACCCCGTCAGTCCAAACCATCCAGCCTCAAATCACTTCTTGTTCTTTTTTTCCACGACTAACCCGCATAGTGGCCAATGTTGCCACACTTGTAGCAAGCACGTCGAGACAACAGCATCTTGTCGATCTACTAAACTGAGTCCCAGCCCGTCAGCACTTCAATTCACCCATAATGTGTATGTGGCGCATTGATGATCGGAGATGCTCTGTTCCCCGCGTGGACACTGGTGACTTCGACCCCGCAGACTCATGCAATACTGATCCACGAGCAATTCCATGACTCCAGGAACAGTCAACCCGAGGCGTGAACGAAGCGAGAAGGCGAAAAAAGTCCGTGGACGGTCCGCTCAGACCATGTCGGGGAAGATGCAGCACAGTGTCCACGAGCGGCCCCAATGACCGAATGAGGACCAGAAAATCGCCGACTACCTTGAGGACAGACTCACCCTTCCAGAAACCAACAATAAACTTTCAGATCACCTTGTCGATAGAGCTGTTGGGACGGTCAGCTTGAGCACCTTGGAGGGGAACGACCGAGTGAACCGCCCACTCTCGAGACTCGAAAAAAGTGGGCTGACAAAGACACGGCGACCCAAACGGGAAGAAAGAGAGTCGATGACCATTCAGAGGAAAGACTGGATGACACCGCACACACAACCACCGTCAAAAAGAAAAAAAGAAGGATCACTTACAATACAGCTCTCCACAGCACACCAATCCCAAAATCCAACGAGAAGGACACACGAACAGAAGCAAGAGAAGTCGAAGATTCTGGACGGACCACAAAACACCCACAACGGAAGGAAAAAGAATCTCGGACACAAGCGATGACGCTAAGCAGTTTTTTTCCTGGCGGCCGAAAAGGGATTCGTTCCCGGCCTTTCCCGTATTGCGTAAGGCTGTGTTGGACCCCGGATTGATCAGCCTGAGGCATTAGGCATTAACTTCCTCTTTCTTTTCTCTTTCTCTTTCTCTATAATATTCTACAGAGTCGCCTTCGTCTTGAATGAAATTCACTAGTATGTATTATGCTATAGTGCTAATCAATGCCAATCAATGCCAATCAAACAATCTTGTTATAACAATCCATTACTCTTCCTTCTCAATCACCGCCGGCGCCTTGATCTCCTGACCCTTCAAGAACTCCAGACCTTCTCCGCCCTGTATACATGTTAATATCCGTCACGCATGAAGAAGCAAATTGAGAGAACTTACGTAGCTGATCAGCGGAGACACCTCAACTCCAACCGCCTCATCCTCGGTGACAACCACGCCACCCGCCGCCTCTATCCACCGCTGTCCCTGGTTCATGATGTCCCGCTTGCTGGTATCCTGGTCGTCCTCGCCCGTACCCTTGGCGTTCTTCAGCGGCGAGAACTCATCCTCCCGGCGCACCTCGATTGAGGCAAACTTCTCCAGGGGAATCATGGGGAAGACATCAAACACAAACTGCTCCAGCTTGATGCCGTTGGGCTTCTCGGGCTTGAACGCCTCGCCAGTCTCGGGCTTGATGCAGGGGATCTTCTTGCGGGCAACGTGGTGCGGCAGCTGGTGGGCCCAGTTCTCGATCGACTCGAAGAACCGGAAGGAGTAGTAGTGGTTGACGATGTTGGCGGCGCGGAACTTCAGCACGTCCGGCTGCTTGGGGTCCTTGGCCTCGGCCGTCTCCTTGTCAATCTCCGAGTACTCGACCACACCGGGCTTGCCGTTCTTCTGCAGGATCAGACCCACGGACTCGGTCGCGTTCCGCTTGCGCACCACCTTCGTGGCGATGTCGACGTTCTTCGACGCCGCGAATCCAATGAAGACCGGGTCGGCCACCTTGACCAGGCAGTTATCCACGCAGTAGGCATGGATGTGCTCGATGCCGCGTTTCCGCATGTCCTCTCTCACACCCGCGGTCAGGAGGGCCTGGTAGATGCCGCCGTTTCCATCGGGGGCAACCGCCGCCTACACCTCGTTAGCATAATCCCCAGGCCATTTCACGTAAGAAAAACATACCTTGGCCTTGCTCTCCATCAGGATCTTGCCCTCGTTCGAGATGCAAGGCAGAACGCCCTGCTCAAAGATAAAGACATTGCTCGGCTGCAGTCCAAAGTAGTTGTGCTGTTGGAAGAACTCCTCCGTAGGCTTGCGGGTCGGGCCACTGGTCATCACGTACCAGGGGATGACCGCGTCCTTACCGGACAACTTCCTCGCCAGGAGCTGGAGCTTGGCAATGCGCTCCGCCTGGATCTGGAAGAGAGACTTGTGGCTGGGGAGACCGATATCGAAGCAGCCCTTGGGTGCGGAGCTTCCCAGACGGGTTCCCTGACCACCGGCCATCAGGACAACAGCCACCTTGTTCTGTGCGACCAACTGGATGCCCTCATCATACCATTGTTTCAGTTCCTTGGGGTCGGAATCCAAGATGGAGGCGGTAGCCACCTCGGGAAGGGGCTCGAGCGAGACGGGGCCTTCCTCGGCTTTGGCGGGGTTGAGGGCTTTGTCGGCGAGTTCGTTGATGCGGAGGGGGTCGAAGTTGTTCAGCTGGTGGAACAGCTCGGTCTTCTCAACGGCACTCAGCTCATCGACGAAGGCGAACACCTGGCCTTGTCCGGCATCGACGTACTTCTTCTGTAGTTGTTCGAATTCTTCGGGAGTGGGTTGACGGAGGGACGTTTCGGGGTGACCAGAGATCTTCCCCATGAGGTTGGAGACGGTGTCTTTAATTGCGGCAGCCATGACGAGCGATCGAGCGGTGGGGTATCTCAACGAATACAAGCGAATAGAAGCACACGAATATCAGGAGGATGGGGAGGAGGGAGGAAATTCGATGTAAAGAGGAGAGAGAGAGGGAGAAGTTGATGGTGTGAAGGAGGAGGGGCGAGAAAATAATTGAAGGTGAGAGAGCGCGGGGTGAAGCTGCAAGGGCAAAGTTGATTTCTTAGTATTTATTTGTAGCCGGAGGATCGTCCCCTTAACCTAGCAGTAGCCTCTAACCAAGGAATCCAATGGGTATGTTGGCCCGATGATTTACTTATTTTTAGTCCGGAAGCCGAGTCGTAGCTAACTGATTCCAGCACTAATCCCAGTTCTTCCTGCATTAACCGGACCCTCTCCTCCTAAAATTAGGGATAGACGAGAGACGAGTCCCAAGGTCGGCCACCACCAAAGTCTCGCATTGAGATGTGGCCTGCCAATCAGGGGCATCCGATGGGTGCCTAGCGGGGCGCCATCGATGAGCCCGTGGGGCGGTGTTTTGGGGCTGGTTTCACCGCTGGAATCCATCCCGCCGATGGTCTGAGGTGGGTACAATTCGGCAGTGGATTGTACGGAGTAGTAAAATCGATTCTGCTTCCTGTCTACCCTCAATGACGTCGTCGCTCCCGATAGCGTTCCGAGTCGCGATCATCCCGTCGTCGGTCACGGTCGTAGTTTCGGCTGCGATCCTTGTCCCGATATGAGTCTCGCCGCGGTGGACTCCGACTGTAGGATCGGTCGCGATATCGACTCCGGTACGAATCACGTCGCGGACTGCGGCTGGCTTTCCGATCGCGACGAGAACCTCTCTGGGGACTCTGGCTAGTCCGGCGCGAGTCCTTTTTGTCGAAAACCATGCTATAATCATCATCACGCTGACGCGGATTGTCAGATGCCCGATATTGGCGCTTCCTCTCCAGACTGTCCACACCACCAAATCCTCCTCGTTGTCCACTGCGTTTGGAAATTGTAGCATTGCGCCAGCTGTCGGATAATTTGGATACCTGCACGATGCATTAGAAAAGACCATGCGGACTTGCAACAGGTGGGAGAACGGGGTGAGCTTACACTCTGGGAGAAATCCACGTGGATACGGTGGTCATCAATCAGGACGCCCTGCATTTTGAAGTATGCCTGCTCACAGTCCTTCTGATTCTCAAACTCAATGAATGCGTATTGTAGACTATCCCCCGTCCGCTTATCGCGGATGACTTCGCATGAGAGGATCTTTCCGAAGCGACTGAAGATGAGATGCAGATCTTCGTCTAGTATGGTGTTAGCATATATGGCGATAGATGGAGAATAAGGAATGGGGGGAAGCAGTACGCACCCTGCGTGACGGGGTTCAATTTACAGACAAACAGGACGTTCTCTGGCGGCTTGACCTCGGCGAACGGAAGATCTCCCACCATTTCTAGGGTCAGCGCTTGCGCTCTCGCCTCACGCTCTCGCCGGAGCTTCTCCATAGACTCTTCATCCATATCGTCGTCCAGATCCTCATCGTCAGCAATCCTCACAGTAGCCAACTGTGCCTTGGAAGGCAAAGGACTCTCTGCAGGCTCCACGAGACCTTCCGGGTCGTCAAACGGGTCGTCGAGGATAGCTGTATGGCGGATACGAATATCCTTAAGCGGTCGGCCGCGATCATCGACGAAAGCTTCATTGACCTTTTCAAGGACATCGAATCCTTCCACCACCTTCCCGAAGATCACCGCTTTGCCGTCCAAGTAGTCCAGGTTATCTCCCAGCGTAATGATAAACTGACTCGCTGCGATGCGCTGGTCAGGATCAGTTGGTGACGGCACTGTGGCCATGCTGACAGTCCCTCGTTCATCGTGCTTCAATTTCGGCGGATGTTCCAGGGAGAAGGTCCTCTTAGAGGGACCTTCCAAGAGACCCCATATCGACGAACCGCCATCGCTTTCGGGGGAGTCGGGGCCCAAAGGATCGCCGGTCTGGAAGGTGAAGTTTTTCTGGACGCTATGGACGGGCGAAAAGTTGTAATACTTGACTTTGCATAGCTTTAGGAAGCTAGAACGGTAGAACATGGATTGCTTAGTTTCTTGTTCAGCCACGCAACATCGCGTATGCGCCCAGCGCACAACAAAATAAAACAGGAATAAGGACGTAGGAGATGGCAAAACCTACTTCTCACATGCTTTGGGCGACTCATCGACCAGGAGGTCAATGACAATATCGCCTAGAGACGTCTCTAGCAACACGCTCATGGCGCTTCCGACCGGCTGCAGGTGATGCGGTGATGGTCGACGATGCGTGGGACAGACAGGATGCAGGGGAGGACCAAATGGAAAGAAAACGATCAGAGATCACAAATTATAGGTTGATGTTGGTAGCTTGACCTCGACCGGTCTGCCGTGGATGAAGACCGATTGGAGGCGACGATGGAATTAGAATACTGCCAGGCGGTCAAGCGCCGCTCCACCAATCTGGTTACCCTTTACCGCGCAGCACGAACTAGACGCTATGCTATGATCGACCTCGCATACAGCAAGTCAACCGCCAGGATGCTAGCCCTGGCTTCTTCACCATTGGGGACGGTCATACAGACCACGCCATAGAACCAGTCGTGCGCTCATGTGCATCAATCCCCCGTCAACGCTTTCGAGGAGATTATCGTCCTCTTTCGGAAGACTTGACCCGGCGCCCCCGTGTAACTTCTGAACCCAACGGCATATCTTCCGAATGACCCGTTGGCTGTGAAAAATAGAGAAGGGATACTAGGGCTTGTTTAGTGCCTCACTGTTTGTTGACGCGACAGCTGAGCGTTTAAGAACCCTGCTAACGATTCATGTACTGACTCTTGTACCTCCAAACTACTGGTGGACAGACGCCAGTGACTGGGTGTCATGACTTGCCAGATACTTGCCAGCCGCGGCCCTTGATGATGGCCCGAGAAGAGTCTGAGTCGAGCCTTTGATGTACATCACCTGTCTGGCCATTCCTTTTGACTTTCGCAAGTTCCACAACGGAGGCGTTAGGATAACGGGCGGTATCCTGCAGCCTCATCCAACAACGGACTCCTCGTCAGTGACAGTACGAAAGCCTCCCTTCTCTTTTGGGCATACACGTGGTGGAATGTCAATCAGCGCTATCTGTTCTCTTCCAGAGCCAACGAGGTGATGAACGAGTTTCACTGGCTCTTGGCGCCTGGTGGCTGGCCCTAATCCCAATACCAAGCCCTCCTCAACCAAGCATTTTGTTAGGGGATGCTGGTGGAGAGAACTGTTTTCCACCGCATTTTCTAGGGTCCCATTCCTTCAACAGTCACTCCTTTTGCCTTTCTTTCTTTCCTTCTTCCTTCTATCAGGTTCTAGCCCAGATCTATCCCAACATGATCGTCATTGCGGCCCTTGGAGCCGGCAACCCGCTACGTTCGTTGGCTCTGCGGCTGTCGATGAAAGAACTGACTGGGGATGAAACCGTTCCAATCATGACCGATTCTCAAGGCGAAACTTTGTTGGCTCGAGCGCCAGTGGCAGTTGATCGACCCTGCCAGCTACGTCAGGTGCAATCGTCGAAACCCCTGACCTTCGTGCATACCTCATCCTCCCCTGTCATCAGGACGTTGTCTTCCCGCCCGATTAGCGGTACTGGCAGTTATAATAGCCCTGCCTCTCTACCCTAATCGGGGAGTTCTTTTTCCACACCGGGGTCCGTTGGTCGGTCTCGTCCCCTGTCTGGACGATCCCCTAGTTTTAGTTAATGAAATCGAGCCACGCAGTCTGATGTACAGATGCAGGTCCAGCCCGGCAGCTTGGACAAAAGTTTTAAGCTGGCCCATCAACGCGCAGGGCTTTCCCCCTTCAGTCCTAGCTATCAAGCCACATGTGCAGTTCGCTAGGTTTGTCGAAATCTACTCAATCCCAAAAGCGTCTGTGATCGTTGGAAGCTGAGAGGCGGAGTCCTACCAGACTTGCCGAGACATCAGTGTAATATTATGAACGGCCGTCGTTTGCAAAGGGAAAAGGGGCTCTTTCGGAGCAATGCTTTCGCGCATTCTGGGATCATATTCCTCAAACGTCCGTGATCATCGTTGGATGGTGCTTGATTTTGAGGACCAGACGTTGCGCCAAAAGTACGGCCGAGTTTAGACCGCTCCAAGAAGTTTGTTTGACACTGGAGACTGAAAAAAAAAAGCCTAGATCAGCGGCCTATCGGTGCCGCTGCTCTAGTGGCAAACATTCTTTTGAGCCGTTTCGATTTAATCCCATCACCCAATAGATAAGTCTGATTCATGGGAGAGCTCGTGCAAACGTGAGGCGGGTGCTCCGCTCAGAGACCGACTTCCATCTGACACTAGTCTCGATGGTCACTCGACGACTGGGTCTGTCGCCATAGAGGGCCGTTCTTCCACTACTGAGACCGCCGTGGCAAAGCAGACAGAGAATTAGTGGGATATCTTGCTGGCTTCATTGGCTGGACCACGGAGTAGTGATTCTCCTCCTTCCAAGCTTGGCTCAGTGTGCTTAATATCTTGTCGTTGAGCCCGTGCAACGTTACGTCCTGTGGAACAGAGCCTCTAGCAAAACGCCGGGGTATTATGGCTCTCCTGCCTTGCCTCCAGCGCACTCTGGGGTCTTCCATTTATATGGCGTCTGAATGGGATACATCACGGAAGACTGCAGGTCACTCCCCTAGTACAGCGAAAGCACGTATTCTCAGGTCTTAGAGTGACAACGTGCTTCAACGACCGAAACGGTTTAGGAGGCTTTGCGTGTGCTGAAAAACATTTTAAGCAACGCTCTGACCGGTTGAAAAGTCCATTCAAGGGACAGATTTTCCTTGCAAGAAGACGGAAAAAGAAAAGAACCTGGCATGCAAAGAGGTACTGATACATGTTCTTAAATCCGAGCTTGCCTCCGACTCAGACCCCCCTCACCTACTCCGGTTCCTTTTTCAACGCCTGAAGGTAGTCAGGAAATGTTGGAGACGAGTCATCCCTGATTCATAGGCCTTTTATGTTCCCGACGTTCTTGAGCAACCTCCTTGAGCGTGTCTGAATCTGTTTTGGCTTTATGCGAGTCTCAGAATGAGGAACAGAGTGGTTAATTCCCCGCTGATAGACCAAGCAATGGCGCATCATTACTATACCCCAGAAGAAGAGGTCAGCTTCGATCAACAATCCAAGCGAGATGCTCTTCCTATCTCGCATCCTGGCCGAGGGGACGGCCAGCAAGAGGCCGGCAAGAGAGGTCTTTCCTGTGTCAGTCCTGCTCCGGAGCTCGATGGGAAAAGCCGAAGTTCAACAAGACGACGTATCCAGGTTGCTGTGAGTATCTGTCCCCTCTACTTGGTTTGGCCGCTCACATTCGCAGTGCAATCGATGTCGAAAGCGAAAAATCAAATGCAGTGGGGATATCGGAGACGGACAAGGTTGTTCGAACTGCCGGACCTCAGGAAATCACAACTGCCAATTCCTAAGGGTGAGTGACTTGCTTGATTCCGATCATCTCGTTGCTAAGATCTCTCTTCAGGTCAACTCGTCGATGTTGCAAACCAAGTTAGGCATATGGGCTTATCCCACGGAGAATGGCATGTCTCAATCTCATAGAATGGGCTTGTATACATCATCGATGAACAAGTCAAGAGTTCACGCTGTGAGCTCGCAAGGTCTCCGTGGGTCGCCATATTCGCGGTCGTCTTCATATGACCTGGGATCGACGGATCCGCAGCAATCTTACAGTCGTTCACCCCTGGTTGAGCATGAGATGAGCTACGAGGACGATTCACCAGCCGGGTACACCTCGCCATCATCCGCCTACATGCTCCCTACCGACTACTGCGGGCTTTCATGGGCGAAAGCCTGGGGCCCGAACATGAACATGAGCAGGGCCCCCAACGGTGGGATGTTCACTGAACACAAAGCCGACGGCTCAGTGCCCCAGTCGGCCTACTCGTACATGTTTTCAGGGCTGCCTTCGGCCGATCCGGCGATGACGCTGCTGTCTGAAACACAGGACACAGACCGGACGCTACCGAACCCAACGACAAGAAATCAGCAGATGGGCCTCGTCACTTTTGCGGGCGTCCCGGAGAACGTGTCTGGCCTGACGCATGCCCAGGACTACAGAGTAGGACAGCACTGGGCAGCCAAGGCGGGTGTCTCAAGCAACGTGCGCTCCATGCAGTCCGGACCAGGTGGCGCGTTCAGCACGGGTCCGATCAACCGCACCAAGCCCCTGCCGTCCAACACGCAGGACATGGTGTTTGGCTTCATCCCCATGACGTCGACGGGGACACCGTCGCCGATGATGACCTCCTGCGGGGGGTTTACGGGCCTGGACGCCGTGGACGTGGGCGAGGAGTACCGTGCTAGCGGCGAGGCGGCGCGGTTGACGCGATCGTTCTCGCGGGACAACACCAGCGGCCGCCTCCTGTCCCTGAACGAGTACGGATCTGACATCTACGGGTACAGCAGCACGGAGAGGAAGAAATGCTCCGACGCAGGCGACTCTGGCGAGGCCGCTACCCTGATCAACGGCCTGCCCTACACGCGCCCAAAGAACCCGGAACACCCGTACCCCACGGATGGCATGGCAGATATCCGTGAGGCTCCAGAGGTGCACCGAGCACCGGCCTCCGCCCTGAGTAACCCCGGTGGCTTCTAGTCTGGTTGCATGGAGGACGCTGCCGCGTGTGTATGTCACCTGGAGGTGACGCCCCAAAACGTTTTCTTGCCCGATTACTAGATTCCCCCTTTCCCCTTGTCTTTGCTTGGTCTGTCTGCATGTAGTCGGTGGTATTCCACAATCTTCTTACCCTGTTTTCTGTATTCCCTTAATCCATGTGTTCTACCGCCGCCGTCGGCGCAACACGAAAATGTTACACTAATACTGGGGTAGGTAGAGGCCCGGTGGCCACCTGGCTTCGTCTTGTCATATCTCGATTTGCATTTTTCTTTCTTACCACATCGGGAGGGTTGGACGGTGGTGGCGAAGACCGTTGAGGTGTAATTTTGGTGGCTTAATACGTTTCTGACTTCTTTCTTTGTCTGTCTGCGGCTGTTGTGTGATGGCGTCTTGTCTGCTTTCTATCTGGCTGTAGGTAGAGGGATGGATTGGGCCTTTCTTTGTTTGGAGTTGGATCTTCGGCCAGAGGGATGGGTTCAACTGCCGTGAATATCATTTTGTTGTTGATCATCTGTGCCGTAACGGTGATGGCGCTTTTAGTCTCAATGTTCCCCAATAGCCCGATCCATCGAAGCTGGTGCAATCCAATAGGATAATCTACAATAACAAATCTAAAACCCTTTCTTTAAAATAATAATAAATAATAAATAGGTTAAAAAAAGTACAAACCATGCCAAGCGCACACAAAAGAAGGCAACCAGACCTGACCAGGGCACTCAACCTGTGTACGACCTCCAACGACTTTTTCCTTCATTATTCACCTTCTCGCCCCGTACCATCTCCGGCGCAGACTCATTGGCCATCCTGATTCAAGATCCATCCGTTCTAGACGACCGCATGAGTAACCCGAGGTGATCAAGTCGGTCGATATGTACCGTGGCTGCGGGCGAGTCAGGCCACCGTTGCAACCTCCTGGGGGTACCTCTGCAGGTCCCTCAGGGCACAGAGCTTGCTGGCAGAAGCGCAGGTGTGGTTACAAGTGGAGCAAAAAAGGAGCAACAGAGAGTGTGAGTGAGAGAGAAAGACGTGGCTGTCCTGTCACGGCGGCCACCCACACGGGGGGACACTTTGTGCGATGGGAGCGTGAGCCGAGGGTGTCACTATGCTCGAGGTAGCAGATAGTCATTCTCCCCTGTGTCCGTGGCCTGTCGATGTTCTGGAAGTCCATCGGAAGGCGAGCATCGTACAGGCATCGGACCAGGGCGAGGATCCTACGGAGATTAAGAATGGAGTTAGTAGATACCTTACCTACGGTGTATGTACGTATGTGTGTACTTCCGAAGAATGAAAGTAAAAGAAACATTGATTTTTCTCATCCATGCGAACAATAAACCAACCACTCCATCTCATGCAAGAGGGCTGGTTACATTATCTCACTTTTTTTCCCCTTCTCGGCGAGGTGATTTGCGTCGTCTTCCATCGTGGGTGTTTGTCTGATTCCCTGTTCGTCAACTTTTCTCCCATCCGGCCCATTGCATGATATTCGATCACCGATGTTGCGGACACATAGCAGAGTTGAACAAAACGAAAAAAGATAAAACACGGTAATGTCCCAATATCCGATTTCAAATCTATCATACGCCGAACAGGGGGTTGTCATCCATTTCATTTGTATCAGGAGCCGAGCGAGAAGCAAATCTCTCCCAGCCCCCGCTAAGTTCAGCAGAAAAAAACGGCCTCCAACAACTTCAGACCAGAAAGAGACAACAAACCACCATCACCCCGTTCCCATCATCAGCCACATCACCGCAACCCAGATCATATGCCGAGCGGAGGTGAGTGCGCTTAGTTCTTGCTCTTCTTGGGGCCCTTGACCTTGGCGGTACCGCGGAACTTCTTGGAGCGGTTCTTCCGTTGCTTGCCTGTATGCCATTACGATCAGTATGTCCGTCCTGCCCGTAATCCAAGTCCGTATAGTGGGAAAGAACGTACGCTGCTGGCGGGAAGCCTTCTCGATCTTGGTGGCAGCACCAATGCGGACCAGACGGTAGTGGGGCTCGAACTTCTTCAGAGCCTCCTGGGAGTCGTAGATGAGGGCGAAACCGGTGCTCTTGCCACCACCGTATTGCGTGCGGAAGCCGAAGACGGAGACCTGTTCCTTGTTGGACTTGTAGAGGTCGGCGAGCTTGTCGCGGAGTTCATCCTTGGAGACGTTGGCACGGTTGGGGTGGAGGACGTCCCTGCACGAGAATTAGATCGTCTTAGATGTTGTCTTCACGGTCCATCCAATCCATCCACGTAGAAAATAAAAATTCCTTCCTCCTCTTCGAGACTCGTAGTCTTCGATGCACCTCCAACTTCCAATATAGCGAGCAGGAAAGGGTTCTTACACGACCATCTGCTTGCGGGCAAGCAGGGGGTTGCGGATGAACTTGCGAGTCCGCAGGGTAACGGGAGTGTCGGCCATGATTGCGGATGTGAACTGCTCTGCTCTGCGTCGACGAGGACAGACAAGGAGGGAGACAGGGCGTGTCGTGTCGAAGTCGAAGGCGCGGTCGTTGGCGGGCTCGAAGATTAGACGGACGGAACAATCAATTTTGCTTCCTTTCGTGTGGGCTCGGCTAGGGTGCCGCTAGTCCGTTTTGGTAGATTGTCACGTGACTGTGTACCATACTACATCCTCCGTCCATGCCCCTCCATCTATACTCTGTATACACACCTCGACTCTTGTCTGTTGTTGATCATGGAAATCGACCTCCTCGCCCGCCAGTACGGCGAACACCTCGACCCCGCCCTCCTCGCCTTCCCGCCCGCGCGCACCCTCCTTGACCCCGCCGTGCAATCCGCCCTCTACGACCGCATGTTCAACGATGCGACCGTCAGCCCGCAGCCGCCGATCCCGTACCAGACGCGGGTGCTGAAGACGCTGCTGGCGCGCATGGAGGAGGCGATCCGCGACCCGGAGGAGGATGTATGAACCCATTGTATGCCCGTCGCCTCCCCTACGCTTTCAACACATGCAATGCCTCCACTCCGATCCAGCTGGTCGCTAATGGACAAACGAAGGAAATAAGCGATTCCCTTATGGAAAAATGGACCACCCTCCTCTGCCACCCAAAACCGGACCCCCTCGCGCAGGCCCAACAACTCTCCTACATCCGCTACACGGCGCCCACCCCCTTCCCCAGCACCCCTACGACTCCCGCCCGCACGATCCTCACCTCCGAAAGCCGCGGGCTCATCCTCGCCGGCGGCACGACCGGCTTCCGCACCTGGGAGGCTGCGCTGTGTCTGGGCACGTATCTGAGCAGCGAGGCCGGGCGCGCGCTCGTCGCCGGCCGCCGCGTCATCGAGCTCGGCGCCGGCACGGGCTTCGTCTCGCTGTTTGTCGCCAAATATCTTGCGCCGGCGCGCGTCGTCGCGACGGATCGGGAGCCCGCACTGATTGAGTGTATGGAGGATTGTGCGCGGCGGAATGGGGTTGCTGCCGCCGCCGGTTCGGATTCTGGTGGCGGGGTGTTTGAGGCCGGGATCTGGGAGTGGGGGACGCCGTTGGGTCGGCGGGCCGAGGGTGAGGACGACAACGTCTTTGACGTTGCGCTTGGTGCGGATCTGGTATGTGTTGCACCTTGTGAATGGGCGTTGTGGGCGTGCGCTAATTCGGTAGATCTACGACACGGACCTCGTGCCGCTACTTGTCGCGACGATACACACCCTCTTCACCACGCACCAGATCAAGCAGTTTGTCATTGCTGCTACGCTCCGCAATCAGGACACTTTTCAGACGTTCCTGGACGCCTGTGGTGAGTGACGAGGTTCCCGGTTCGTGGAAAATGACTGACCCCCGCAGAAAACAGCCACCTGCATACAGAGCGCATGGAATTCCATTCGCCCCCTCCGGAGGCACAGACGGGCTTCTTCCATTCGCACCTGATTCCGATTGCAATGTATCGGATTACAAAGGTGTATAATTCGCCTTAAGGAGAATGGACAGTCACGAGAGGCGGATTTGTATTATATTATGTATTATAGAATATAATCGCGCGGCGCACAATCAGGGTATCATGAGTTAGGAACAAAGAAGCCGCTAATGAATGAAGTCATCAATCGATCAGTCATCAGCGCATGTGGCGCTCAGTAAGAATACAACAAAGGAAATATGCAAAGAATGGTAGTGAAATATTTAGCATCACGTAATGAGCGTCTCCAGGACAGACACCACTGTCAAGCCAAAGGCCAATCCGCTAGAGAGTCATTCCTCTAAACTCTCCCGGAGCAACCCCTCATCGATGTTCTCCGCATGAACTCGAGCCGGAGCACGAGGAGGCGGCCGGAAGCCCATGATAGGGCCGCTTTGGTTGACTCCTGGATAGCGGAAACGCAGGCCGGCGCTAGCTTGCGTTTTGGTCTTCGTGGTTGAAGCTGTTGACTTGGACGACACTGAAGACGCCGTCGAGACTGAATCTCTCCTTGGCGGCCGGCCAGGGCTATCGGACGGAGTTGGTGCAGTCCCCCAGCGGCCTCGCACCCAGCCACCAACAACACGGCCAAGAGACGTCGTCCGAGTCGTGATGACGGTCGAGTCGGAATGGTCACTTCGCATGGAAGGCGAAGGAGAGTCTGCGCCGGCGGAGCTAGCGGCCATTGAAGCAAGCAATGATCGGGGAGATTGATCGAGTCGCGAAGGCTCGCGGTCCGCAGTGACCGGGGTGGTTGCAATCACTGGAACCGAGAATCCTTCGGAGCCAGACGACAATATGCGACGAGGGGTCCGAATGGGCAAGGGAGAGGTTAGTCCACTCAACCGTGATGGGTGATGGCTGGGGGTATGGATGTCCATACCCCCCACGGAGAACAGACTTTCGTGAGAGGCTTTGCGCATTGGTCGATACGGCGCAGCAAAAACATCATCCTCATCGTTTGGGTCGTCCGGGGCAGGCGAACAAGCTCGCTCCGATGCCGCATAGTGTAAGGAAGAATCCTCCCTCTCCTCCGGGATGGCAGGCTCAACAGCCCTGTCTTCAGGATCGCTGTATTCATGGTAGTCAACGAACTCATCGTCGGCATTTTCAGGCTTGTCAGAGGACAGTCGAGCTTCGAATGACTGGAAGCCATTATCAAAGACCGGACTCTTGTGCCGACTTTCCCGCAACGGGGATAGAAATATGGTGCTCTCCGGGCTAGTGGCGCGAGATGATTCGAACCCGCGCTCTGCTCGATCGAAAATGGACGACGTGCGATAGGCCGACTGAGGCGAGCTTGCAATCGAATCCGTCACGGGAGACTGCAGGGACCAAGGACGAGACGTAGGAGGAATTGAGACGGAAGTCTGGGACAAGATAGTGGAGGTGGACGATGTCGATGACTGAGACCGATGTCTCATCTTCCGAGACGAGGGCGTCCCCGAGGCCGAGTGCAAAGTAGAGGAATTTCCCAGAGACCGCCTCTTCCTTGTACGCCGAAGGGCGGTCGCCTTCTCCTTCCTCAAGCCGACTGGCACAGGCGGAGTGTGATAATGATGGTGAATGTGGAACTCTTGCGATACTCGTCGCGACTCATGCGACTCCAACTCTTGACATAGGGTCGTCCCCAGCTGACGATCTGTGTCCCCATCGCCCTCCCCGGTCGACACCAAAGGTTGATGTGATAGTATCTGCTCTCGCAGGCTCTGCACCTCCTGATTCGAACTCTCCAGCATCTCCCGCAGCTCCATAATCCCCATCTGTAGATTCGCATTATCTTGTAGGATATCGCGGACAAAGCGAGAGACGACGGTTCCTCCTTGATTTCGCGTCAACTCCTGCGCAGCGGCAGCACCTTTCAATCGACCCGCTGCGCCATCCAGCTCTCGTTCGACCGCTCGTCTCCGCTCCATCCGCTGGATCAAGTCGGCATGCCGCTCGCGCTCCTCCCGAGCCTCTTTCTCGATCTGGTCCACCTGGTCATGTAGACTCCTCAGGGTCGCTTCAGCCTGCTTCCACCGCTGGACCGCGGACTTGGAGCCCTCCTGCGCCGATTGCAATGAATCCTGCAGGCGCGATTGTTCATTTTCCATGCGCGCCAGCTGGGCCTCGAGATCCGCTGCGCGCGCAGCCGCGGCCGTCACCTTGCGAAGCTCAGCCTCGGTGCTTTCGAGGCTGGCGGCGAGAGATTTGGCGCGCGAGTCCGAGTTCGCAACCGCGCGGTTCAGCTCATCCAGTTGCACCAGCAGTCCACGATTCTCTTCGATGATGCGAGCATTCTCTTCCTGGACCTGCCGCTTTTCGCGCTCCAAGTTCTCGATATTGGTGAGCAGATGATGGCGGTCCTCCTCCGCCTCCGCCATGTAGGATTCATGGCGATGCAGTAGAGCCTGGAGAGAAAAGGTCAGCGAGGAGAAGTTCGCGGAAGCATCCGATGCGGCAGCCATGACTGCGAAAGCACAGTGAGATCCGACTGGGACACACGAATACAGCCATACAACGGGAACGAAGAGACTCGAGTGAATAAGCCAGATGGCTTATCGCCGTGGTTCGGCCGTAATGGTGCTGAAAGACGGGGCTCCCAGATTCCAGAGCCAAAGCACTAAACGAAAGTGTACACAAAGGAAGGTTACAGTGGGAGGCACGTCACTGCCCAAATGGGACCCGGTATGTATGTACACAACGGTGGCCCCTTTGACGCAGGAAGGCCTATGGAATATGGTGCATACGGTGGATGATTGACATGTCGACTTCCAAAGACACGGTGCGCAGTGATAGAACGGAACGTACCTGACCCAACCGTGCAGCGGTTGCGAGGTCCTTCTCCAAGCCCTCGAGGGCTACGTTATTATGGTGTAGGAATGCGCAGTCATTCCGACCACAGCAACAGCGAAGCGTAGTGGAGGCGGCCGAGTGGGTTGGAATGCAGGGGACCTGACCTTCAGGGTCCGGATTATGGGCAGGAGATTCCATCGCCGGGATCAGAATGCGACTTTTCCCCAAAGTGAGAGGCAGATGAAAGTAGCATCCCTTGATGGAGAGACGGGTAATCTCGAAGCCGCGAAGCGTCTGGAATGATTTCGTTGGTGGAGCCACGGAGCTCCGGCCCTTGGGTCAGTATCCACCACCACGTTTTGGATGAAGACACTTGTATATCAAAAGACAGAAGCCTCGAGATCGAACAGAGGATGTCTTGCTCGGCGATTATTGACTCGGTGAATAACGAAGAGGAGGAGAGAGGTAAAGTGACCGAACACATGACCAACACGGAAGGCGGAGAAGCAGAGGGACTTTTCCCTCTTCGGATTGGCCGCCGTCAGCCGATGCTGCCCGAATCTCCTCCGAACTATACGAGAACTACAGCAGGAATGGATACAAGTATAGACCTATACTTCAATATATTACTCCAGTAGGATCCCATCCCATACCCACAATGCCGGTGCTAGTAAAAGAGAGAACGAGAGGGGAATGTGAGTCACAGTCGACCAAAGAACGAGAGTGCAAGAGAAATGAAAAGTACCAGTCTGCATCCGATGCCCAGGCTCTCGCCACAAGGAAGAAAGAAAATCACACACTCAGATACGATGCGGGTGACTAGATCAAAGCAGAAAGTCGTTGCGAACATTAATAAACGCCCCAGCGCCGCCTTCTTCGCTGATCTCGTTGACCAACACTTCCGTTTGTTGGTATAGCCGCTCCAGTGCAGCCGACGATGATTTACCCAGTGACACTGAGTCTGTTAGCCCACCCACTTCTATTAACTTCGGAAGAAGAGCCAACTTACCTAGAATAGCCGAGTTTAACTCCTCGGCCACGGCGATGCGTCCTGCCGGGTCCAGATAATGCCCATTGACCGACCGTTTTGCGTCAGGGTACGCCACCAGTGAGAAGATATCCTCCAACATCTGTCTGTCCCCACCCCGCTCATCTGTGGGATAGTCTAACCGGAGCTGCTGTCCATACTGTACGGCTTCTGTCAGGAGCTCGTGGAACTTGGTGGAGGTTTCGGGCTCCTCCATATCCATGCCGTCGGCCTCGGTCCCCCAGCTCTCTCCATTGTGAAGCTGCTCATCCAGCTCCATCTCTTGATCAAACACCGCGCTGCCGTCTGACAGACCGTTGGACGCCTTGCCTTTCTTCGACGCCGCCGCAGAGAGCTCGTTGCAGCGTCGCATCATCTCCAGGAATTTTCGGCATCGCAGCTTGAAGTGGATGTGCGGGAAGTTCTGCAAGACGTTGGCGTAGTAGGCATTGGTATATTTAAGAGCCTTGTCAATATCGCCGTCGAGGATCGCGGCTCGGATTTCTGCCAAGGTCAGTGAGAGAAAGAGAACCGAAAGATTGAGTGACATACTTTGTCGATTGATCGCCTCGACATCCTCCTCAACTTCATACTTCTTCAGGGGTTCCTTATGATTACTCTCCAGAGCGGCGGATTCTGCCGCCACCTCTTCAGCAAACGCCCGGGCGGTTCCGACGTAACCGTCGTGGGCCAAAAACTGGGCAACCAGCTCCTGCAGCAAGGCCGACTCGTCCAGCGGTGGTTGTAGGCTCGCAGTGCTGGTAGCGCGGATCTCGGAATGGATGGATAGTTTCTCTTTCTGCAGAGCCGGTCAGCCAGTGTGCAGATACAAGAGTTTCGGGTCCGAGCTTACCTTGACCATGCCATCAATGTCGAACATGAACGGTTGTTGGCCAAAATTGGCAGCCAAATGGACCGGGGGCTGTTTCTTCATGCCCACCGACGGATAGACTTTGAGATTTCGCAGTTCCCGGAATGCATTCCCCAGAAAGACCCCGTTCTTGGTGAAAAAGGCACAGCCTGTGGAAAAGTTCACGCCACAGCCCACCGTGTCGTTGGCGCCAAAAGTCGGTCCATACTGTCGCCCTTGACCTTGACTTTCTCCAAAGAAGGATTTCCCGTCATCGCCATGATACGCCCACGATTCCTGCTCCCACCCGGGGAGTCGGTCGACAGCGGCTTTGTTGCTGGAAAACCCGATTCCGATCATCCTGTGTGTGGTGTCAGTGGATCCGCATGCCTCGACCATCATTATTGGTAAGGCCGATGGGATATTCTTACCCTTCCTTTGGCTTCGACAAGATTGTGATCTCAAAATAGTAAATGCCACACTGCGGTGGCATGGGGTTGTCCGCTCGGACGGCAGCAGCTTCATGATCGTGTTTATTGACGGCACCGGTGTAGCGGACCTCGAGTCCTCCGTTGGTGAGCTCGAGGCCCGAGTACTTGTCCGAGTCGTTCCAGCGAGAAGGAAGCGGAAGGAGGTGGTCATCGTCGCCGGGGGTCTCCCTTTCGATGATATCATACGTCATGCCGCGATGAGAGGGAGCCATGCGAGGCAGGCTCGCTTGGCTAGAGGAGGTCGAGAGAGGGTTGGAGGCGTGGGAGGAAGAAAAGACATCGCGATGGGAAGCCGCTTTGGCTCGTTGGGCGGCATCCAGACGGGAGATGTATCGCGAGTTGCGGAGGTAGGACGGGGTGAAGGACGTGGCGGATGCCGCGTCGGAGAAGCTCCCGGGATTCTGGAAAAAAGGATCGGAGTGGGGGAAGCTAGCGTATTTGCGAGAGTAGGGAGGAAGCGCATCGCCAGGCGACGACCTCCAAGGGGAGTTCATCTGCATGTCGGCATCCACGGCGGCGGACCTCGACAGGCGACCTTCGGGGTGAAATGGCGGGGGATAGGAAGAGGTGGAGGTGGAGCTGAGTTGTTGGGAGAACGGACGGGGGTTGTTAGGCGGCGAGAGAGCGGTCCCGGAAAGGACCGAGGCGTAGGAAGAGCGACGAGGAATCGATGAGATGCTGGGACCGGAGGAGTATGAGGTGGACAGAGGTGGCAGCGGCGGCGGCGGAGGAGCAGCTCCTCCTCGAGAAGCTCCACCGGAAGGGGCAAAAGGCGCATCGGCCATACCTGTGGTTCTCTCGTTCTTGCGTCTTCACGCTCTCGGTTGGGGAGGCTCACGCGAGCGGGGGAAAATCCAAAACGAGGGAAAACACCACCATTTGAAGTCCGGCGATTTTTCCTTCAGTTCTTTTCCTCGTATTCTGTTCTTCTCTCACAACCCATCCGATGGGGCCTAGATGGCTCTCTGGTGGTGATGACGGGTTGGATTTCCGTAAACGGGGGTGGAGTAGCAACCCAACAACGAGCCCACCTGGACGATCACCAGTGGAATAGAGTCATGGACATGGAGATGGACTGTCTGAACGTGGTTTAGAAAGGGCCTCCAGTAAAAGATGTTGTTGTGATAAAGACAAGAGAGAAGAGAACACGACTGGACTCGACCAGTCAGTCAGTCAGCAACGAAGGAAACAATAGAACAGTTAGGAGTCCGTGTGACAACAAAAGACAGAGACGCATGTACGACGGGGGGAAAGAGTCACGAGTGCCAGATGAAATGGCCTGACAAGAATGTGGCTGCGGGGGAGGAACCTAGCACGGGGCGCTGTCCATCCATCCTACATATACATCGACAGGACGATGGGAGGGGCTTCCATCAGGGACCGGATGATTGCAGGTCAAGGATTATCGAGTCTACCTTAGTCTTCAGGAAGGGACAAAGCCCCGTGGATCAGAACAAAGCCCTAATGATGACTCCATAGTGAATGAATGAATGAATGAGCATCCCCTCATGGAACCATCTCGCATCCTGAAACCCCTCCGGCTGATCTCCCCTGTCTTCTCCTTACCATCCAAGTATGTATTTACCTATGGTCGTTCATGGGGGACATCCGACTCCTTGCGGAACACTTGGTAACCGCGGTGTATCGAACAAAAGTCCACCTCCAATCCTTGCCTGCTTACCACCCACCTAGGCACCTCTGTACGTGGACTCCGTAGGTATTCAGATCCCTAAATTCTAGTTCTTCGCTAGTCAAAGCACACCGAATTATATTCTCATCCAGCAATCAATTGCTTAATGCATGCATCTATGCTCTCCCATCCGAGACATGTCCGGTCATACCCCAATCGCAGTCTTGCAACCCCTATTGATACATCAGAAACCAAGGACAAAAAGTAAGAAAACCAATCCGAGACTAGTAAAAAGAGAAAAAGAAAGAAGAAAAAGGGGACGGAGCAGATCAAGATGCTTCTCTTTCGCCCAGCTACCAGTGAGGTAAATGAATATGTCAAAGAAACAAAATGAAACCAAGTCCAAACGCCATCCCAGAACGTGCATGATGAACCCTTCCATGGACGCTGAATCCCTCCCCGCGAAAAGAACCAATCGAAGCAAAATAAATAATATACACGAAGGTCAATATAGAGATTAAGAACGCATCTATGCGGTCATGGCGATGGCCGGGGACGAGGCCTCGGTGATGTTGGGCGGCGCTGGAGTGAGGTCTCCATCACCCGAATTGCTCTTTTCACTGGGGACGCCACTGGCGCTCTGGTTGGCCTTGCTGTCGCTGTCGCCCGTTTCGAGAACGCTCGCCTTGGTCTCTCCGTTCTCTTCGGCCTGAGGGGGCTTGGGAGACCGCCACGCAGGGAGCTGCCACATCACTCCCGTGAAGCTCTTCAGCTGGAGCGGCTTGCGCTCCCATTTCCGACAGGGGGCCCCCGAGCGGTCGAGGGCACGCAGGCCGGCATTAATGGCACCGGTGTTGGCCTTGGGGCCAAGGCGGTGCGAGCTCACGAGTTTGGCGGCGTCGACGTTTCCGTCATCACTAAGATCATGCAGGTTAGTAAACGAACAAGACGCAGTCAAACATGGCAGAAGTACAACGTACAGTCTGGGCTTCTTCTTGGGGCCCGGCTTGCCTCGTGATCGCGAGTTGGATTCACCCTGGTTCAGACCTCTCTTCACGCCGGGCTTCGGGCCAGGCATGCCTTTCCGGCGAGGCGTATCCGCCGCCGAGGTGCCGGCCGCTGGGGTAGAGGCCGCATCCGAGGCATTGTCCACCGACGAGGGAGGAACTTGAGGGTCCGCAGAGGAGGCCGGCGAGGAGGGTTCCTCCTTCTTGGCGGGAGACTCTGCGGCGGGATCGTCTTTCTTGACGGTAGGGGTGTTCTTCTTCTTGTCCTTGGCCTCTGGAGGCGGCGTCGCGAACCGACTGAGCACGTCTGGGCTCAGTTTCAGGACGAGGATATTCTTGGAAGCTCCGTTGCGGTTGGAGCGACCGTTGGTGGTTGTGGAGTTGGAGCTGGGCGCCGGCATTGTTGATCCCGATGGTGCAGGGGGGATCTATTAAGTTGAACTCCCTGTGAGGATGATGTTGGTGAGGGATGATGGTACGGTCGGGCGGACGTCGGTGAGAAGGGAGAAAAGAGAGTCCGTCGTCGACAGCGTGGCAGTGTTAGGCGGATTTGCCCGTTTGAGGTGGTGAGGTAGGTAGGAAAGTTAGTTAAACAGGTGTAGAATTAATGCGATCGTGACGTGAGCGTTTCCTGGTGGGTGGGCAGAGTGGAGGGTGGCACCCAAGGGACCGACGCGGCGACAAGACTTGGTCAGGGCGAGGCAAAAGTTTGACCGAGCTGATGGAGACAGGACAACGGTGACATAGTCCGGGGGTGGTGATGAAATTGGAGATGGCGAGATGAAGACGATGGAGAGGATGGGGGGAGGAAGGGAGAAGGGGAAGAAGAAAGAATGGATGGGGGGAGGAAAGGAAGAGAAGAAAGGGATGGGGATGTCGAGGCGCCGCCGTGTGGTGGTTTCATTGTTGTGTGCGTGTGTGGGTGTGTGTGTTCTCGTCTACTAATAATTTACTGCGACTACTCCTACTAGGAGAAGGGGGACGTCTGTAGAGGAAGACGAACGACCGGTCGACCATCCCGTCTGGGAAGCGCTGACTCAGCCCGAACGCGTCCTGTACCGTTCCGTACTCGTATTTTATCCTGCTGCGCTCTGGCGATGGACGGTTCGTACTCGTCTCATCCCCGATGGATCTCGTATCTATCCAGAAATTTTCATGCCAACAGGTCCGTCTGTTCCATTCTCCTCGGCATGGCCTGGTCCGGTCCATCGGAGAGGAACAGATGACGCGGTGCTTCACATGAGCGAGTCAACTCGAGACTTGCTTAACCTGAGAATACCAGAGTCCAAGAAGATGTCTAGACAGCTGTCACCTACTACTGGGGAAGGACCTAAGAGGAGGTGCATCTCCAGCTGAAGGATTCAGTCAGCTCGATAGATGCAGATGATGCAATCCATCACCTCAGGATGACCTGAACGCCCTCCATACCGTACCATACTGGATCCAACTGCAGTGTAACTGGCGATCGTCGATTCTGTATCATTTCGCCTACGCAGGCAAGACTGATGGAACGGAACCTAAATCATCATGGCGGTGGATGCCCTAAACGAGTCCGGATGATCCCCTAATCAGAATGCCCTCTTGGCCCCCTATCACGAAAACGACCCAGAGAAAGGATTCTCCCGCCCGGCTCGCCACATCCGGAATGCCAGGGAACGAAAATTCCAACGGGCTAAATGGCCCAACCTCCGGAGATCCGGCCCTTCCAGTTCTCGTCGGAATTTCTCTCTCGGTTCCAGAGGATGGACTCGTCTGGAATGAAGGCAGACCAACAGTGAGACGATCGCGATCGACAGCAAACTTCAACTAATGCACCCCTTTGGATGGATATATAAATTATGATGACCCACTATGATAGATACAAACCCATGCACATAGAGATGGAATATACAATGAACCATGAATGCAGTATGAACCCGAACTAAGCCCCCTTCTTCTCCCGTTGCTTCCGCTCCATCACCTCCCCAACCGCCTGCTGCACTTCAGGACTCGCCCGAACACTACTCAACACCAACCCCTCCTTCATCCCCTTCCGCAGCATAGCCGCGCCGTCGCGATCACCGCGGAATGGCGCGAGCCCCAGCTGCAGCAGTCGCGTCGCCTCCCCGTCCGTCGTCCGCGACAACTGCACGACCTGAGCCAGCTGCTGCATCGTCTGCGGCCGCAGTCGCTCGCCCGTCGCCGACGCAGACCCCTTGCTCACCTCCGGCGGAGTCAGCTGCGAGATGAAAATGTGCAGCGTCACGGAGAACCGCCGGGCAAGGGTCAGGATCTGGAAAGGGAGGAGATAGAAACTCGAGTGCATGGAGATGCCGAACAGGTCGCGTAGTCCCGCGGGGATGTAGGAAACTGGGAAAAACAAGGCCCCCGGGTGGGTGATCAGGGAGAGTTCCAGCGTAAGCAGCGCCGCGAATGTAAAAAAGCGCCACTACTCGAGGTATCCGCGTTAGTAGCGATCTCCAGAAGACGAGAGCATATCACCTACATAACGTCCCCAGTCAGACCACCACACAAAGTTCAACACCAGAATGGTCAGCAGACCGGCCACATACTGCGGCATCGTCCGCTGCAGCCCGGCCATCAGGAACCCCTGCATGGTCTTGCGGTCGCCCCAGCCGTTCATGTCTGGTCCGAAGCGGTCGTACGCGAACCGCCGCGCCGGGTCCAGCAGTGTGTCCTGCGCCAGCTTCAAGTATACAAAGTAGTCGTCGGCGGGGCCGCCGTGGGTGATCTTATCCGGGTGATGCTGGGCTGCGAGTCGTCGGAATCGAGACTTGATGGTGCGGTCGTCGGCCAGCGGCGAAACTCCTAGGGCGCGATAGTAATCGCCCTCCATCTGGACCCGATGGAAGGCCTCGTAGAGGGTGTACAGAAGGTAGCTGGTTACCACCAGGATGAAGATGCGCCGGCGATGATGCGCATATCGAGGCGAGGGAGGCTGCGGCCGTGGATCTCCCGCACGGATTGTAATCCCATAGTAGATGTTCTGGACGATCGAGGTGGCATACTGCTCAAGGTTAGTTGCAATGGCTCGGGAGGACGGAGATGAATGGGGAGCTCACATTGGGAAGGACAGCCCAGCCCATAAAAGACAGAATCGACGCCATCAAAGAAACTGTCTCTTAGCGTCAGTCCGCAATTCCATCAACAAGCAAACTGTCACCGAAACCGCAATAATCCCACGCGACACTTAGTTCCACACAACTGACGGACTGATTGTTGTTCATATCGATATCGGCGGCTCCACGGTGACCGCCTGCCCCACCGCCTTCCCCATTCTCCACCTCAGCAAAATGTTAAAAAAAAAAAGTAAGTAGGAAAAAAAAAGCGCATCTCAACCTCCGCCAAATCCACCGCATCTCGTCGCAACTTCGGCGCCCAATTGCGCCCCCCACTTAGCATGGCCGTCGACGAAATGGACATTGACTCACAGCCCGTCTCGACGGTGCCCGAGACGGACAAGGAGCGCAAGCGCAAGCACAAGACGAAAGACACTTCCTCATCTTCGCCGTCCAAGAAGAAGCGGAAGCACGAGTCCAGCACCGCCGCAGAGCCCGCCAGCTCGCAGGAAAAGAAGTCCAAGAAATCCAAGAACAAGGAGAAGACCAAGTCGGACCGCGCCACGACGTCCACCCCGGCCTCCTCCACCCCCGCCGACTCACCGTACACCCTCACGACCGCGACGCTCTACCTGCCGCTCTCGCCCATCTCCATCTCGCCCACGCACGCGCTGGCCTCCCTGCTGGCCGAGCACGTCTCGCCCCTCCTCCTCACCTACTACCCGCCGCTGCAGGGCATCGTCCTGGCCTACTCCAACCCGTCGATATCCAGCACGCCGCCGGCGTCGTCGCCCGCCGCCGACCCGCAAGACCCCAACCCGCAGCCCTTGACGCTCGCCAGGACGGCCGGCGAATACGGCGTGCTGTACGTCTACCTGACGGCCACGTTCCTGGTGTTCCGGCCGCGCCGCGGACACGTCCTCGAGGGCTGGGTGAACGTGCAGTCGGAGGGCTTCCTGGGCGCCGTCGTGCTCAACCTGTTCTCCGTCGGCATTGAGCGCAAACGCCTGCCCTCGACTTGGCGCTGGATCCCCCCCGGCGAGGAGGCCGCCGCCACCGACGCCGACGACACCGACAGACACCGCACCGAGGACGAGGACTCCGAGCCCGCCGCCCCCTTCAACCCGGACAAGGAACACTTCACCCCCGTCTCGCTCGCCTCGGACGCCAACCCGCTCTCCGACGCCCTGGCCACCGCGGCGGACCCGGCCGCCGGCACTGCTGACGGGGACGACGACGCCGTCGCCGAGGGCTACTTCCAGTCCGTGTCGGGGCATCGCGTGCGCGGCACCGTGCGCTTCCGCGTCGTCGACATCGACGTCATTCCCGGCTCCGAGCGCGAGCGCGGCTTCATCAGCATCGAGGGCACTATGTTGTCGCCCGAGGAGGAGGCCAAGGTGCTGGAGGATGAGCGCAACGGCGTGGTGACTTCGTTTGCTACGCCTCGGGCGTCCAAGAGTGCCACGCCGGCGGCGCTGCCTGCGTCGTCTGCGGCCGGGACGCCAGCCGTGACCGACACCCCCAGCAAGACCAAGGAGCCGAAGCAGGAGAAGGAGAAGAAGTCCAAGAAGTCGTCCAAGTCGAAGAAGGAGAAATAATCGATCGCGCATGCATCTTTGTTTCCAGCTCCATGTTTGTCGATGCCATAGACGCTGTCCTTCGTGTTATATATTACATGTTCATGCTTGGCGTTAGGAGAATCAAAACATCTTGTTACCGTCGGTATATGCTTGGTACCTGAGTTGTATGTGGAATATACTTTTCTTTGCATTTATGTTTAGAACCCACCCGAGGCAATTTATTTATTATCAGACCTACAATTATACGAACATGATATGACGTTTTACACCTCTACATCTTCACAGTCTCAGGCACACCAACCTTCAACACGTCCACTCCACTCTGGATCTGCGCCTTGGAAGGCATGTTCTTCCTGCGCATGAGCTCCGCACACTTCACCATGATGGGGTCCATGCCCATCGTCGCCACAGCCACAACGGTGTCACCCTTACAATAGTACGCCGCGAACTTGGCATTCTCCGGTTCGCCCTGCAGCACCAGGTCATCCCAGCCGTTGGGAGTGTTCCCGCAGTAGCGCAGCTGGGCGCCGACGGCGGACCAGAAGATGGGGATGAATGCCTTTGGACGCGCCGACGGGTTGAGAATGGAGCGGGCCACCGCGCGGCCCATGTTCTGTGCGACGTTCCAGTGCTCAATGCGAGTGTAGGTGCCGTCAGCGCCGGGCCCGTGATACGGATACGTCGCGATATCGCCGATGGCGAAGACAGAGTCCAGGCCCGGGACGACAAAGTGCTCGTTTGTCTTGAGGGAGCCGTCTTTCTCCAGCTGCACAGCGGCGTTGTTCTGGAGGAAGTCGGTTGCGGGACGGACGCCCACGCCGAGGATGACCAGGTCGGCCGGTAAGACGGTGCCGTCCTTGAGGTGCACAGCGCCGACCTTGCTGGGATCCGCGGACGACGGGGTGGCTTTGTCGACGCCAGTATGCAGCTTGAACTGCACGCCGGCTTTCTCGAGGTTGCCCTGCATGATGCGGCCGACTTGCTCGCCCATGACGCGCTCCATGGGGGCTTTGTCCATGCCCACGATGGTGACGCTGTTTTCCTTGGCGAGGGCGTTGCCGACCTCCATACCGATGAAGGAGCTGCCGATGACGACAATCTTCTTGTTCTTGTCGCCCACGGCGGCGAGGATGTTCTGGACGTCGGGAATGGTCCGCAGGACAAAGATGTTGCCGAGGTCCTTGAAGCCGTCGAGAGGGAGCGTGCGTGGGACGCCGCCAGTCGCGAGGACTAGCTTGGTGTAAGGGAGCGATTTGCCGGACTTGGTGGCCACGCTCTTCTTGTCGAAGTCGACGGCGGTGACCTCGTCCGAGACCAGATCAATCGAGGCATTGTTATACCATTCGCGCGGACGCCATTCAATCTTCTGTGCATCAGCAATCAGCGCCTTGGAGAGCTTCGTCCGGTCGATGATCAAGTTCGGCTCGCGGGAGATGATCGTGATCGCGCCGTTGAATTTCATCTCACGAAGGGCCTGAACAACCCCAAAAGTACCGCTCCCTCTATGATGTTGTTAGCCGGATGAGCGTATGTGGAGGACTAGAGTGTTGTGGACATACCCTCCGATGACGACAACCTTCTCCGAAGACGTGGCACTGCACTTGATCGCCGGGTCCCGTTGACCCGACTTGATGGCCGACTCCTCTCCCTTGATGTAGACAGCACCGTTCTTCTCAACCACGTCAAACGTGTTCAGAGCGTTGGGAGCCGGGGCATCCTCAACGTCACCGGTATGGATGTTGAAACAGGCTGCAGTATCATCAGTCCCAGCTCGTCTGACCCAGAACAACCAGTGACTAAAACCTACCGCCATGCCAGGGACAGGTGATTCTGCCATCCGGGGCGACCACGCCGTTCTTCAACGGGGCGCCGTAATGGGTACATCTAGGGCTCAAGGCGTGGACCTGGCCGTCGTATCTCACCAGGAGAACCTTTCCATCCTGGACACCTTCGACCTCGCACTCGACCTTGTCCATGTTCTTGACGTCTGCGAGGGACGAGATGTCCTTCAGCCGGTATTCCTGGGCCATTTTGAGTGACTGTGAAGAAGATAGGTTACAAGACGATGTGGATGAGAAGGACCGAACTGCCGTCCAGCTGCGGCTTTGTATGATATGTCTGGAGGTGGGGACCCTCGTAGACGATTGTAAAGAACAGCAAGAAGAACCCGACGAGGGGGAGAGGGGTAGGATTACAGCGGTTGAGAAGGGATGGTTACAACAAGTACAGGAGCAGACGGAGGAATTGCGACACCCACAGCGACAGCGCGGGGAGCGGGAGATGCCCAACGAGGAGGAGATGCGCCGACGAGCGGTCTGGGAGAGAGATGACGACAGAGAGAAGCTCTTGCGTGAGCCGCGGGAGAGGGGTAAGTGCATAAGCAGAGGATTGGGATGGTGTAGGATGATTCGGGGGTTGCAATTAGTCGGGGGGAATGGAAGGGAGAGAAGTGGAAGGGGAAGAGGGAGAATCTGGGAGAGAGTCGAATGACATAACGGTCTGGATGGTCAATTCGATCATTCTTTTGGTCGGACTGTCCAGGTTGAGAGGGTGCTGTGGAATGTGTGTACAGAGTAGCAATAACCATGACGTCGCTTATGGGGGGTCTCCGCCAATCAGGACGCTCTTTTTGTCAGATCCCGATGGAGTATATCAATCGAACATTGTTTCTGTACATTCACAACAGATCTCTGGAAACACAATAGCCGGGTATACACCATCACATCAACAGCCCATATGTACTATAACACACACCTTCTAGGATTCATTACAATTACACACCCGACCCTCGCTTTTTCCCCTTGCGACTCGGACTGCTAATGCTGACCTCCTTTAACGTCTGTACCCGCGCCCCCGTCGACTGCCGGGTCTGACGCCGTGTACCGGACTGATTCTTTTGTACCCAGCCAGACCCGCGTGGAAGAGAAGAGCGCGTAGATACCTTCTCACTCGCATCCGGAGAGGCTGGCGGACTGTCCTGGGTGAGGTCTACGAAATCATCAGACATGCGCGAAGCGGCGGACGGCTGCGATTCCGGATCTTTCTCCGCATCCTCCTGCGGACCACTCTCCAGTACCTCACTGACAACCGAGGGCTCTTGTGATGGCGACGGTCTCCTCGCGTCATCACCAGGCTGTGCCGAAGGTGGAGAAGAGAGATATTCATTGGCCGAAACAAAGTCCATGGTGGTATCGCCCTCCTTCATTCCAATGCTTTTGGCGCGTTTGGATTCCCGCTTTTGACGCTCTTCATGTGCCTTGTCGATCTCGTAGAATGGGTTGGGGGCGATAGACTGGGAGGAGCTTGGCCGGTTCGGGATATCGCCCCCAGATCCCTGGCTGGAAGAGTCACTGTCGTCGCGAGTCTGACTAAACCGCTTGTTGATCAAATGGCGAAGGGAGACTGCGCCAACCGAGCTACCATCGGAGCCTGATGCAGGTGATCTCTCGGGACGTATCACCCTCGAAGGTTGTGGCGTGGACTGGACCTCTTCCGGGCCTGATTCTTGCCCTTCCGAGTCGCGATCTGAAGAACTGTCGCTTGAACTTGATTCCGAACTGTCCGAGTCGGAGTCTGAAGAGCTCGAGTCTGGCGAGTGAAATCCAGAGAACTCGGGCGATTTGACCTCAGGGCTAGACCTTCCAACCTCGGATGCTACGGCACCGTCCATAGCTGATACCGCCGATCTGACATCCTTGGTGGAAATCTGTGAGGACTGCTGACAGTCCTGGACATCGTTCTCCGTCGCTTCATCTCCAGCCGGCTCGGGGCTCTGTGGGGAATACTCTTCCACAGGGCTGGGAAGGGTGAGCGCCTGGACGCCAAAGAGATTGTGAGAAGAAGGAAGGAAATCAATTTACTAACTTGCTAGCAGTTTCAGCCTCCCCTGCATCGCCAGCACGGAGAAGCTTGGGTTCAATCAGGTCCGCGAACGAGAGTTCACGGAAACCATCGTCCTCCTCTTCGTCATCCTCATACCCGGGCATTTCAAACCCACTGTATTGGCGCCCGTCTTCTTCGTCGTGAACATCTCGAGGGTGACGGCGATGCTCGTAGGCAAGTCGTACTTTAGCAACACTTCCTTCGAAAACATCGTGCACCTTGGCCACCCGATATTCCGATATTGTGGGCTGCCAGTTCGTATCTTTAGACATGTCTAGTGTCTTGAAGGCAATGACTGAGCCATGCTTCAAGTCACCCTCTTCGAGGCCAGGAACAGAGGTAAGATCAGCAGGCATGGGAGGGAGGTCATCTTCTTCGATTTCGACTTGCTCCTCGCCGCCTTTCTCGGCCTCACCGTCGTCCGCACCATCGTTGAGTTGCTCTGTGTCGTCGTAGTTAAGCTCAGCATCCCCATTGATGTAGCTATCACCCTCAGTCTCGTAGTTGTTGTTCTCGCCATCATAAACTGGGAACCGATCTCGTCTCTTGCGTTTCTTCCCCCAGCCTTTCCGCTGTCTTATGAGCTGGCTAGCCTCGGAATCCCAACGCTGCTCAAAGGGGAAGGGTGGAGTGCTCAGTTCAATGTCGTCGTAGAGACACTCCGTAGCCCGAAGGACTAATTTGTTCTGCCAGTTATCGTCCAAATCGCTCTCGGGAGCCGCAGCAGCATCTTCCTCCCGATCGTTCTTCTGAGGAAGAAAAGAATTGACCTTTCCAGCTAGTTTCTTCCGAGTCGCCTCCTCATCCTCCTTGGAACGGGGAGTGCGGACGCCGAGTGATCCGAAAAGCAAGCGGCGAGAGCTAGCGATATCCAGAGTGCGTCGCTTCGCCGGAGGGCCTTCCTCGTGTTCTTCGTCTACCACAGTCTCAGACCGTTTAGGTTGCTCTTCCACCGAGTCTGATTCGGCTGGACGAACCTTTTCCTTCTCCGAGACCGCGGGCACATGCGGCGAGACATCCACGCCACCCGAAGCAAGATCACGAAGCAGCCGTTGCCGCTTGGCCTCAAATTCGGCTTTCTCTTGTTCTCTGAAATCTATCTTTGAGGGAGTGTCAACAATGTGCCCAGGATTGTTTTCTTCCCATCTCCGCAGAGCGGCAAAGTCGGCCTCAGGGGACAAATGTCCCAGCTCTTTGAGTTTGGCCAGCCTCCGTCGCATCTTGTTGCGTTCGTTGCTTTTCTTTGTCCGGAGCGACCCGAAGCCAGGGGCACTGATCTTGGAGGTAGAAAGGGTAGAGACCCCTTCGTCTTCAGACTCTGACGCGGATGACGCATCCGAGTTAGAGCTAGAATCGTCATCACTATCCGAGTCAGATGAAGTCTCGGTGCTATCAGAATCAGAAGATAGGTCGTTTGAAGAGTCCGAGTCCGAGTCCGAGCTGGCTTCATCAGAGCTGGAGTTGCTCGAATCACTCGCAGACGAGGAACTATCACTGTCGCTATCGCTGGACTCGGATGGAGACGCCCTAACCTCTTCGGGTTGCGTGACTTTCGACGCAGCCACATCCTGCTGACCAAACCTGACTGCCTTTGAGTCTCTCCGAGAAGAGTCTGCATCTGCATCAGCTCCGGCGAGAGAGCTCTTCCTCAGCGCTGGTGGCTTGGCAATGGACTGATGACGGGTTCGCCGTCCCAGGCATGATTCATCGACTGCGATGTCGGATCCAGCCATGGGAGAGACATTCTCGAGGTCGGCTTTGAGATCATTCAACTCCTCCATGAGGTCACCCTCGTCGATATCGGATACATCAGCCTCGCTTTCTGAGTCCTGATCAACAACATTGTGTCGAATCACCGTGCCATCGGCGGTATCTTCATGGGCTTCATGGAAGTCCTCGAGGTCGTCTCCCTGTAAAGCATCCCCGTAGTCGCCGTCGTTTTCCTCACGGATCTGAAGCGCCGAAGTCTCCTTCACCGACGGAGCCTGCGGGGGAGGCGCCCATTCCGTATCCTCTTCGTCGTAGCCCACTCTGTTGTCCCATGATGCAAAACTCGTACGTCTCTTCTTGCGTGGAGGGATGGTAATTGCGGGTCTCGAGGCCGTCGGTCGCTTCAGGAAGGGTTTTCCGAATGGGACGCCGTCAATCAGGTGTTTGCCGTCTGCGGAGATCTGGTGACGCCCAGACAGACGCCTAGCGCGGAGATCGGAGATCTGAAGAGCGCGGATCCTACAAGAACAATACAGTGGTTAGAGCAGTTCGGACAGCCTCGCGCAAGGAGATAGATGCGACAACTTACAAGACTTCGTCGCCATCGCGGAGCAAGCCTTCCACCTCCATAAAATGCAGGCATTCCGACCCGCACACCTCGACCACATAATCTTCGAGGCCCCACTGGCCGCTATACTCGTTGTCGAACAAGCCCGGCTCGGTCTCTAGAGGAATGACCTCATTGACATCCTCCAGTAACTGCGCGATGGTATACCCGCCCGTAGCATACAGCGCATTCGGGACACGCGACGAGGTAATGGCGGACGAGGGCGCGGCGAATGTGGACGAAGAGTTGCGCGCATGCGGCTCCAACAGCGAAGGCGGGGACGTTGTCCACAGAATGCGCGTCACTGGCAGACCGTGACGTTGAATGGTCAGGTGGAGGCGCATGATGGAATGTTGGGAGCTGGTTCCACGCCACTCAATTCGCCGGCGAATCCTGTGAGTCACTCATCCGCAGGAAGTTGGTAGGGAAACAGGGTCGGCTCGAGGTAGGTATCCTGGATCTCTGCGGCGTTGGGAGTGGGAGATGCTCGAGGTCGCGTTGGGGGCGCGGCTTGATGCGGATGGGAAGGTTAGGTGTGACAGGAACAAATGCGACGAGAGATAAACACAGGACGCCAGAACCCCGGTCACAAAGCAAACAAACCGACGAATGCGGAATCGGAGAACAACAATACTCGATCAGAGGCGTGTTGCGGTGAGGAACGAAGAGCGCCGGTTGGTGATCGCCCAAAATTGAGCTCGAAGGCGTTGGCCGCTAAGCCTGTTTGGTGCTCTGGCCTGAGGCACCAACGTAAGTGTACATCTCTTCTTCAACTATGATCGCAGGAAATGTGGGCACGTAGTACGTATGACTCAGAGATTTCATGACGAATATTTAGACAGCCAGGATTCATGTAGCAGGAATGTTTCGTTTGCTGTGAAGATGGATATTCATTACTACCTAGGTATCCGGTCCATGATTTATCATTTCGTAAAGACATGAAAATGGAACGATGAATGTCCAGACTGGAAGTCTGGATTGTGGTATCGAAAAAGAGACTAATGAATATTTTAACAAGAACCCATAAACTCCCATATATATGCAGGCTGTTTTATGAAGCGGCTGGACGCTGGGTATGGTCAGCTAACTGCCACTCTGTATGCCACGAAGCCAACCAATGGCCATCTCTAATTAGGATTTGTTGAATTGTGTACCCAGCTGATGGGCACGCGTGCCAAGTTTGATTGAATCACCTCGTCGAGTGTTGGACTTGGGACCCTGAATACCCAAGAATAGGAGACGCTGCTCCAACGCCGCACTCAGGAACCTCCCGAGCTTGGACTTCGGGGCACTGGCTTGCGGTTGGGGACTCCAAGATTCATCGGGCGGAAACCTGGACTGGACGGCCTGCGTTCACGCTGATTCTGCGGGGGCTGGAGCTGACCCTCTGCCACGGACTCATACTGCGGTGGACTATCCTCCATCGGCGGAGCGACTTTGTGGATTTTGAGTACGCTCTGTTGGCGCGCCACAGGCGATGTCGGGGGCGACCCGGAGTGCGACTCCGGTGGAGTTGACGGAAGCATGTCGAAAGACTCCGAGGACGAGTTGGCGTCACGGTTGCCATAGGGTGTCCGGGCTTCAGGATCCTTTCCACGGTAAACTGGCGGCCTCCGATCAGCTCCAGATTCAAGGGACCTCCTGGACGAAGAGGCATCTGGTGGGTTATACTCGCGACGGGGGCCATCCACCGGACTCAGAGTTTCAGCCATCGCGTCCTCATAGCTCGGTGGTGCATCGTCATAACTTTCATCAACGCTGACCGGCACGGGTGTTCCCGCAGGGCCCGCGGCCCCCGGTGGTTCCGCGACACCTGTGGAAGGTCTGGGGGGCATCGGGGGACGTTCACCATCATTCCCTGTCGGTCGCTTAGGCATCGGCGGAGGAACTGTTGACTGAACCCGTCCCGTTGCCGCCATGGCGTCCAGAAGGGCCTGCGGCGGAGCGATCCCAGAGTAGACTTTGACGGGCATCCTCAACGGAAGCACAATAAGTTGGGGCTTCGTAAATTAGTTTGAGGTCTCTTTAGAAGGACGTGGTGCCATTGCTCACCTTCATATTTCCGACTGTGCCATGGGTCAAGCCCACCCGCACCTCCAGCTCGTACGTCCTGGAGATATTGCAAGTTTCAAAAGTGGGTGCGACCGAACTTGGTAGAGGCACGCGATTCCAGAGATTGGCATCAAGGGACCATTCGGAACCCGCTGGATCGCCTCCTCGTCCCAGTGGCATGGCCATGTTACTTTGACTCAGGATCACCCAGCTGCTGCTCTCAGTACGTCGGAGGTCATGTGCGAGAATGTGAGTGTATCCGATCAGCTCGATCTGTAGCATTTGCAGGAAGATTGTTTCGTAAGATTCGGAGACTTTGCTGACCAGGATACGCAATGGGATGGGCTCATTGCAAGTGAGGATAGACGGGTTCGGGAGTCGAATATCCGCGGAGACCCGAGGACTGTCGCCTGCGGGATCGCGAAGCGAGGCATTGGAGACTTTTTTGAAGAGGGCTTTGGTTCGGGATTGATTGGGCGCGGTGACGAATTGATGTTGACGACGCGCATAGGTCTCTTCGTTGGGGTTGCCTGTGCGAGGCGGCTCAATGGGAAGGAAGTTTAGGTTCGTGATCTGAACAGATGTCAGCATTTTGCGGGTCGTAAGATTGGGGAGCGGCACGTACGGCACGAAGGTTCTCCTTGTAGAATTGCGGCCGAATCACGGTAGCTTTGATATAGTACTTGATATCGGCTTCACCAGGAAACCCACTCAGCGAAGGGGGTAAGGTCTTCTTGACGTGTCGATTTGTGTCCTTGGCCATTTCAACCTTGAGCCCCGTGATGTTGAGATTGGTAAGCATGCTATTGTGGACGCTGCACGCATTGTTGAAGGGAAACTGCGAGTTTGTGAGCTTCAAAGGGTCTAGTAGTGACTCCGAGACAGGAAAATACCTTGAATTGGAAGGGATATTCGTATGTGCCTGCAGCAAAAGTGTAGGTCGTGGTGGGTTTTTGGGCGTTGAAGACGGCGGCAGTTGGGAACAGCGTCAGGACTTTATACAGAAGCTTGTGGACTTCTAATTCGGTCCGCTTCTTATCGGACTGATCATGGTGCGGATGCTTTGGACCCGACAGTCGCGTGCGACTTTCACCTTCGAGCTTGACCTGGATGCCTCCAATGGGGGTTTCGGACGGAAGATGCAGGATGACCTTGCCCGTGAGAAAGTCAAGATTGGTGAAGTGCGTGTGTGGCCGATCCAAGGAGATGGATACAGACACAGACATGGCGACCAGTCTGAGTGGAAAGCAAGACAAGTGTCGACGGAGCGGATGGATGGAGGGAGAAGATGCCGGCTTAGTACTCTGGTGCTGAGAACAGGCCGATCGGGCGGCAGCTCGGCATAATCCGCTGGTATGACGTTGAATACGACGTTAGAGACACGAGGTTAGAAATTAGATGTGAGGCAGCCTGTATTCGTTCGATGGTATCTGTATGGAGACGACCAGATTTAAATGATCATCGAAGTGGCCACCCTTGAAGATAGTTGTTGCAGGGCTAGACCGTGAATAACGGTTGCCTGATGCCTTCTCCGAACGCTCTTTATCGGAGGGGCCCTGCTCAGCCACAATGACATCGGCAGCACCGCCACGATGCCAACCCCGTTTCGGAACATCAACAGACGCTAAGCCCTACGACAACACAGGCAACTACGAACTCCGTACATCGCACTAAAATTGAAATGCCCCAAACGGGAAAGGGTTCTTCATATCCAGGTTGGTTGTGACCCAAAGGATGCCACAGTGGGACATTGACGGAGTTCCCATCCATGACAACATGAGTGCATCACTTACGAACAGAAGACTCATTGTCAATCATGCGTATGTGTTTAGCGATTGAAATGATACCAACCAGGCCTCTTAATTTTTGTATGGCATCTGAAGTTTCTGTTT
Source organism: Aspergillus sp. MEXU 27854 (assembly GCA_019721355.1). Taxonomy (NCBI): domain Eukaryota; kingdom Fungi; phylum Ascomycota; class Eurotiomycetes; order Eurotiales; family Aspergillaceae; genus Aspergillus; species Aspergillus sp. MEXU 27854. The sequence goes on from JAGMTT010000002.1 coordinate 1,748,849, forward strand.
GACGGAGGTGACTCAATGCCAGAGCCTCGTTGCGCCAGTCGAACATCAGAGCTGAAGTATAAAGAGCTTATAAGTATGATGTTAGAAAATATTTGGCCATGAGAGCACAGTTGCATGGACAGGGATTGCTGGCTACTCTTCTAGGCCGTTGGGTCCTGCGAGGTATATAGACACTCACCCAACTTTGGGTATATTGAAAGCCTACTCTACACAGTGGACGGAATATCATACAAGATTCTAGCTGAAGACGGAATACCTGATCGATTTTTTTCATGATAAAATCGCCAAAACAAATCAATCAGGGCACCCACACACAAAAACCCAATGTATTATCCTCAGAGCATATACCGGAAAGTCGGCGCACGATCTCCAAGTTTCGCCGCCTCCACGGGATCATATTGCGAAATATCCATCTGGTCACGCTTCCGATTGATTCGTTGGTAATTGAGACGGAGTATTACGGCCGCAATAATCCCCGCCACACAGAATCCGAGTTCCAGCGCATGTCCAAGAATATACTTGGGAGCATCCTGTCCACGGTAAAAGTTGGACGCCATGGCTGTTGCCAATAGTCAGCTCTGCACATGTAAACAGACTGTACCAGGACAGGAGAACTTACCGCCAGACAAATTTCCCACCCCGATGTGGATGGCCATCCCGGCGGCGCGCTTGTAGTCACCAGCAAGGTTGACACTGAGCCAAGTGACGTTTCCTGGGAATGCGGGATAGATTCCTCCAGATTGTCAGTTCGCTCTTCATTCCACTCCACAAGGCGGATTGAAATGAAAGGTGATCCTGTTTGACTTACCGACCACGGCAATAAATACACCGAAATAGACGACTCCTGGGACTCCCCTGCCGCTCGATGCAATCACAATTATGAAGCCAATAGCAATCAGGGACATGAAAAAGAGGATGAAGGGTGACCGTTGCCGACGTCGGTCAGACAACCACGCTCCACCAACGGCAACCAAGGCAGCGGTGATATAGATAGGCACAGTGAGCAACTGCGCTGTGGAGGAAGTGTATCCCAGATTCTTGATAATAGACGGGAGAAAGAACGAGATACCGTACAGTGGACATGTAATGCCCCAGTACACTATGAGTGGAACCTGTTAGTTGTGCACGGCCAGTGGATGCCATTATGCAAGGTGAACATACTGAAAAGACCGACGTAAATCTGCCAATCCGTCAAAGCGTCCCAGACGTATTTTGACCGAAATTTGCTCGCCTCTTTCGCATCGACAGCCTCATCTTCAGGAGCTGACTCTCCGATCTTGGCCTGATTGCGCATCGACCAGATTACCCATTCTCGTTCTTCCTTCGTAAGAAAAGTGGCTTTCTCAGGAGAGTCGTAGATGCCGAACGGGGCGATAAAAGCCACAACGACTGTGAGAAGGCCCTCAAGGATGAAAATCCATCTCCAGCCGGCATACCCACCCACTCCATCCATTTTCTGCTCACCCAGGCTATTAACTTCTCTCCTGACGAACAGAGGGGGAGGAATAGGAGCCAACGTACTGCGATGCCATATGCTAGTAGACCAGAGAATGCTCCGGCAATGCTCGCCGCACTAAAGAACAGCGCTTGCCGGAATTGTGCTCGGTGGCGTGGGTACCAAAGGGTAATATAATAAGCAGTGCCTGGGTACAAACCCGCTTCTGCATTGAAAAAAACGCAAATCATTAGAGAAACCAGTCAATCATTGGAATGAGCATACGAACCAGCAACACCTAAGAAGATACGAGTTATCACGAGCCCAGCATAATTTTGCACAACTCCCATCAGTGTCTGTAGAGGTTAGGAATGAACGTAGCACAGACACGAAAAGTAATCACCATGACAATTCCCCACGAGAGCATTATAATTGGAAGCCATCTGGAAGGCCGCAACTTCTTCAAAAGTAGATTGCTTGGAAGTTCAAAGGCTGCGTAAGGGAAGAAAAACACCGTCACTAGCAGAATGACATATGTCTCAGTTTGGGCTTCCAAGTGTATTGAAGACACTTACAGGCCATGCTATACTGATGTCCTGACATGTTCAGGTCATCCAGTAGTCCCTCAATCTTCGCATTGCCGATATTACCGCGGTCAAGAAAGGCCAACAGGTACAGCAAAGCCAGCATAGGAATTAAATGAATATCCATTTTCCGAAGGATCTTTTTTTCCATCTCCGGAGTAATATGGGGGGCTGCAATTGCATTGTGGGCTTCCTGATCACTTGAGCTAACGTGTTCAAGGTTGGTGGGAGATTGTTTCTCCCCGTCTGTATCCATAGATGTGCCCATGGTGAACTCGAATAGGTCAATTTTCAAAGCAGCCGTGGATTTCAGCCAAAACTGCCGGGCGTTGGACAATATAAGAATCCTGTTTATAGGCTTCTGTTCAACCCCAAGTGGATGCCCCGACTGTGGGGTACCCCACACCCTGTAAACAGGAAGCTAACCCCGCATTCGTAAGCAAAAGACCCTGAGAAACACGGGGATGCGGCGCAAACCTTCTAAGTGTTCCACCATATCTAACCAATCCGACGTGGGATTTATGCTATGCCCAGAGGATCTAGGTAGTTCAGATCATCACGAGGATGCCCAATAGTGGGGAGTCTCGGTAGAGGAATCGAGCACGTTACCGAGGCCGTGGCATACTTTTAGGCGGAAGCGGTTTTACGTAGAATAGAAGGATCAATTGCTGGAGGATTTTATACAATTGAAGTCTCATGGTTACTGTATCGTCAGAAACATCTCGTATGCATCCATGCTAGTCCTTAGTGCCGTCGTCACTACGCTTGTCAGTCTTCTCCCTCAAGTATACAATAGGTTATTCAAAGATCACGTACCCGGGCCATTGGATACTATTCTTCGTATGGCTCTCCATACTGCAATTGGCGACTCAAAGGCGGCCACAGGCCAGTAGGCTCGAATAGATTCCTCGAAAGCCTGTAGAGCATCCTTCTCCGGCGAGTTATGTTGATTTTCGAGTACATTGATTGCCCACTCCGTGATGACGATGCCTGTAAGAGAGTAAGCCGGTTTTCAACACCACATAGAACATAAACGTACCGCACGGGATCGCTGCCATTGATGACTGATTTCGGCGACTGATAACCCATGGGATCATCGCCGCTCGTGCAAAGGAAGCGGCCCCAGGGAGATCTCCCTCTCGAAGTATGTTGCGCATGGCGAAGAATTGGTTCGCTCGCATGAGATTCATCGTCTTTCTGATATCTAGGCAGAGCGAGATACGGAGGTAATACGCGGCAGGGTAGCAGAGGTGATTAATCGCCAGGTTCTCCGGGCTGGTGCGGTCATGCATCTGCCACCATTTATCGAGTGCACGCTGCAGGTACATGTTCATGTCGACCGGATCCAATGTAGCCTCGCGATGGATTCCATCGAAATAGAGCAAAAGCCCAACGAGAAGACATAGTGATGCGAGTCCGTTGAACGGACGAGGCTTGCCGAAAAGCAGAGCTTCCACATTCTCTGACCAGCTTCCAGGGAATTTATTCTGGGGATATTTCCATAATCCCTGCCACTGCGCTCCGGATCTCGCATTCCAGAGTGTTTCAGACCAGGGAAATTCGATCAGGCTGAACGGGAAATCGATAACGTTGACAATGGGCTCGAAGGCTACTGACCATAGCCCACTAACCACAATAAAACAGAGAATGGACCTGGATCATGGGTAAGGATCAACTTAACATATTGGTCCGGGTTTGTAGCTCACCTACGATGCGACTCAGCCTCTATGTAACTGCGCCACATCCCCTCCACGGTGGACGCCTGATCTACCGAGTCCATAGGAGGCCCTGATTCGATGATACGAGCCAGGTTGATCATACTATCTAGGCTTCCAAGAGTAACATCGCTACCTCGAGACTCGCCCCCTGGTAGGCCAAATACACAATTTAGCAAGAGTGTTATGAATATCCAGATTGGGATGGCTCCGCCTTGATGTGTGTTCATCTGCTAGGGATTAGCCTTCTACTACAAGGACATAGCGCTAGGAATTACGCGCACATAATTTGCCACGAGACGACGCGATGCCTCAAATAGCATCTGCCCCACAATTGGCTCATCGCAGTACATTGCACCGTCGGCAAGAACGCCAATTGCAATCGCTACTACTTATCAGCGTGTCCAGTCACTTATTGAGATGAATTCAACAAACCTGGTATCTGATATATGTATGACTTGGGGTGTGCAAAAGGGAGGTTCGTATGGGGTATCTCAAAGAACATGTTCCAATAACGATAGAGTGATTCTGCTTCGGGTATTGGAAAGCGATTGGCGGCATCTTTTCCCGGGAGGCCTTCGATACTCTGAGAAGGTAAGACTGTCTGATAGGACTGAGACGTCAGTGTGACAACTCACCATCAATCCCTGGAGCGCTTTTTCGATCCCTAGCCTGGCAGACTCATTCCGGTCTTGATCAAGCAACGCCTCTGTCTGTGGTGTACACAGCCGCAGTGGGCTTGGTAGACCTGATGTTGAAAGCGGCGAGTGATTTAACGCCGATAGTAGCGACATCAGCTCCAATCCCGTTGGTAGCTTGAGCCATGGTGGCGTTTCATTCCCCGAACAGCCACGACTGGGTGAGCCCCTAGGCTCATCACGATACTCATTTGAGACAAAAGGCGACGGGGTATCAGAGGTGGCGACAGGAGTTTCCACCTGTAGCTGCGCATCGTCTCTGAGAGGTAGCGGTGACGGGGGAGAAAGGCCGGTATGCTCGACAATTTCAGGCAATGGAAGGATCGACGTCACGCCGTGCCGAGTTCGCTGATGGCGATCATGCAACTCTTTACGCGAGAAGCTCTCCCCACACTGCCTGCATCGGAACGGCTTCTCTTTCGTGTCTAGATTTTGACTTTGTTAGTCCTGTCAAAGAGAGAATAGACATGGGACATACGTCTTCTCACATGGCGTTTCAGATGCTCAGACCGTTTGAAGCTGGCACCACAGTATGTACATCGGTGGGGACGAGGCGTGCTTGACATGGCTGGAGTTGTGGATGAAGTGTTTGTGGGGTTGGTGATCAGAGTTGGGGTCCCGTACTAAATACTACTAGCATGGGGGATTTTGCGGGGCAGGAGGCCATTACCTAATGAATGTATAGCATTCGTATACAATCCTCTATCCTATCAAGGTCTGAGTTATATTAGATTCTCGACATTCTAAATATAGAATTCATTACTATTTTACATCAACTTCTATGACATACATCAAAGCACTGTCCCGGGGCGTCTTCATACTGCGGGATTCCACTATATGATCATGCACAAAATAGGTGCTATAGTAGTCTTTTCCATCTTCCTGGAACTCCGGTCCCCAAACAAAGGGACCACTAGTTAGGAGTATGCGTCGTAGATCCGTGATCGACAGGATGCGACCAAGCTCTGCCCGGAGCCGTGAAACCGTGACGGTGCCGTCCTGCGGCCGCAGCACGAACATAATCTCCCACCCGTGCCGATTCACCTGGAGTCTCTCGGTATCTGACGGCTCCCGAACTGCCCAACCGGCATGCATCGTCGTACCAAAGGGTCTGGTACCTCCAGGAGATGTCGTCGACAAGTCAGAAGATTGTCTTTGGTCAAAAGCATCCCGTTCTCTAATGAAGGCCCGTCGAGTGAAACAAAACCCACACTCCGGAATATGCGACGTGACAAGCTGCATCTCGAGCTCGGCGCCTTCAAAGAGACAAGTATGATGGACATTAGTCTCGGGGTTTCTTGTCCGAAACCAGTAGACGTCATTTTCCCGTAAGAGCCCAGGTAACATGCGCACGAGTTCTTCATAGAGAAATCGCCGGCTGGCACATCGGTGAGTTACCTCGACAGAGTACATCTCTCCCTCACCATGAATGATGCAGTTGGCGATATTCACCACGGGGAAGGAGAACTGGTGGTCCACCCTGACCCCTATAATGACAGTCACTCCGGTGTTCAAGAAAGGAGATATTGTCCATAACAAGACCCACCGTTGGGCAGATGGACCACCATCCGCATGGCTGCTCGTTCGTCATTCGGATAATACTGCGGCAAGCGGTCGACCAGGGGCGACGATCCGCTGTTCTGGTAAGGCGGCACAGGCGTGTGCATGTCCATCCCAGCGAAGGTTGGGGACTGGACAGCCCCAAGATCAGTATCACCTCGGTTTTATGGACAGACCCCAACGGGTGGGGTTGATGGCCGACTTGGGGTTGTTTTGTTTCCTCGGCTTTCGTCCCCGTGGGGGTCAGCGGGCGGTCAATGTCAATCCTCCGTCTTGTTTGAATTCTACCAATTACACCACTGCATTCCTGTTCTAGAATTCTGCATCTCAACATCTGACAGAATGACCTATTCCTCAATACATCCAACATAAATACATAGGTTTGAATTTTACCAATTACATCACTGCATTCCTGAACTAGAATTCTGCATCTCAACATCTGACAGAATGACCTATTCCGCAATTCATCCAACATAAATATGAGGTCAATTCCGCCAGCGTTACCTTCAAAATTTAATCAATCGATTTGTCCAATTCATCTTCATCGTCTTTATGAGTTCATACACTTTCCCTATCCAATAGTGGAAGACTGAGACCCCAATATATATTGCATAACACAAGCGTTGTTGCACCCTGCCTATATTCCAGCGACCTTCGTTCTCACCTCTGAACACATCACCATGGGATCTCACTCAGCTTGGATCCCACCGAATATCTCCAGCCGACCCATCACTGTTATAGGCGGCGGTGTCCTTGGCCGCCGACTCTGCATGATGTGGGCAGCTGCTGGCCACAACGTGATCCTACATGAGAAGCAACTGCGTGTGGTCCAGGCTGCAATGGACTATATCGAAGAAGCCATTCCGCAACAGACAGCTCGCGTCGGTCGCAAAGCGCGCGGGACGGTTACGCCGGTTCAGGACCTTGAGGATGCGGTGCAGGATGCGTGGATGGTCATTGAAGCCATTCCCGAGATCCTCGAGCTCAAAATAGACCTCTTTGCCGAATTGGATCGACTTTCCCAACCCGACTGTATCCTAGCAACCAATTCGTCTTCTTACCGTTCTCGTGAAGTCGCGGAACGTGTTCTCAACAAATCCCGTGTGTGTAACACCCATTACTACCAGCCTCCGGAGAGGAACTATGTCGAGATCATGACTTGCGGCGAGACCGACCACTCTTTGATGGAATTCTTAGCGGACCAAGCCAAAACAGCAGGGTTCGCTGCCATCCATGTCAAGGTGGAATCAACCGGGTTCATTTTTAATCGAGTATGGGCGGCTATCAAACGAGAGTGCCTGCAGGTTCTGGCTGATGGTGTGGGGACCCCAGAAGACATTGACTCGATGTTTAAGGGCTGGTTCCATGCAGACGTCGGACCTTCGGAGATGATGGATCGTGCTGGTCTGGACACGGTGTACAACATTGAAAAGCATTATATAGAGGAGCGTGGACTCGACTCTCGACCGAATGAGTGGCTGAAGGAGCACTATATAGATCAAGGTAACCTGGGTTACAAGTCTGGCAAGGGCTTGACATTGACTGGAGGTATTTAATGCCCACAAAGAACATAGCAGATCTTACTCATGGTCCCTAGAAAACATTCAATTAGTCTTAGTTTTTTCCAAAATCCATGACGGTCCAGCACTGATTGCCATATGTCATATGTTCTGCTATCACAAACCCATATCGTAATTAACATATAATGGGGGGATTGTTCGAGAGTATGAACCACTAAAGTACATGTAGATAAAGAAACAGCCGTTACTCTATTGTATTCACCATTTGTTTGCCCCAGGAACGACATCACACAATCGCCGCGGCGACCAGAAGTGACACTTTGTTTCGCCCCTGTTCTGTTATATTTCGATCTCTTCTCTATTATTTTCCACTGTCTCTCCTCCCCTTCCGCCTTCACTAATTATTTCCTCTTATATCACAACTACCTGAGAAATGTAGGCGCTCCCCTCTTTGATTCGACTAGCCATCGCTTTACACTTTGCTAACCACCGCAGTCTAAAGCATATATCCGAGCTGCGCATAATGGCACAGAATCGAAATGACAGAGGCCAGAGAGGACCCCCCCTCCGCGGACCAGGTCCTCGTGGTGGCTCGAAACGTAGGGCGTCTGCAAGAACTCGGGCTCGCATGCAACAGACTTCGTCGCTCTATCGTCGGCCCAAGACCGAGTCTTCCAGTCACGAAATGGATATGGGACTTGGGGCGTTGAACCAGCCTGCCGTGACTCCGATCCTCAACGGCCAGCCTGCCAGGAAGTACGCACTGAGACCAGAGCACACGATGCAGACTACGGAGAATACGTCGCCCCTTTTTGTCCCGAAAACCCCAGCCTCGGCTTTCAACACACATATCGAGCAGCTGTCGCACGAAGTCGCAGACTGTCGCAGGAACCCCTCCTCAGTTGATGCTGCTATCGAGCATCTGACTCATGTGGATCATCACATTGAAGACAACGCAAATGGTGCAGTCCATCCCGAGCGGAAAGATACCGCACAGAGTACTTTTGAGAATCGCAAGGAGCATGGAGAGTCTTGTTCGTGGGTCGATACCGCAGTCACGGTCATCACCCAGGGTTACGAAGATGAGGTGAACCATCAGGAGATGATCCGCTCTGTGAAGACTTCTATCGACGAAATGCAGACTACCTATAGAGCCCTTCTTGCCAAATCTCCCTACGAAAGCGCCACTCGGATTGTGCAGGCCATGATCGAGCAAAATGCGAATGACCATGGAGGGAAGGCATTTGTTGAATCTGAGCTCGATGAAACCTTGCGCAGACTCCAAAACAATTGATCATGTGCGGTCAATATTTCACCCGGACAGTTTTGCGTCTTCTCTGACGGCATTAATTGGTATCTTTTAGCTTTGGAAGTGCTGTCTTGAACCAGGCGGTTGAAGAAGGCTTGGCGAAGTCAGATGCAAGTGTATTTAGAACCGTGTCATATGTCCTTCTATTTGAAATCATGCAGTGATCCTTCAATGTACAATAGAATCCAGGCCTGTGGGTCGTTTTCCGTCATGGATCAGAGTGGATATTGGGTATCGGTCGGTGTGATATTCGAAGCTTCAGAACCACACACTTAGGGCTCTATCAAATTATGAAATGTTAATTTACTGCGATCCTCATAGCCCTTCCTTAGCCAGCATATCTACACCTGGTCAGCGGAATTCATAGCTAGGGACCAAGCGGATATACCTGCAATAGCCAGATAAAAGGCAATCGCATTGAACCTGTAACGACAATAGTCAGTGAGAAATCCTCGCGAAACGCTAGTATAATCGTGTTCAAAGACCTTTTCTTATTTCCCGTGATCTCTCCGACCCACCACTTCAATCGATTGCTCCAATTGATTAGATCCAGATGGCTCACATCAACCAGAGTCCCTTTGTAACCGTTTTTTCCTCCCCAACGACTACTCGCAACGCTGACAAGTCCATCATTGTGACCTTCAAGGCGTTGGAGAATCCGATGGGATAGACGAAAAACGGACCACCAGTTTGGTTCCATAGATGCGCCATATGAGAAGTAACTGTCCAGAGTCAGCTGACGGCTCATTGGTTCTAGCATATGGTTTTACAAACCGGACATCGTCAACATCAGGGGTCTTTGGGTTGAACTTATTTTCCATGTAGTCACGGGTTAGTTGGCTGAATGCACCGGTTTCGACCTTCAGTTGATCGAGCGCATAATAGACCTGTGCGAGGCGATCGTCTGTAGCTATCCGGTAAGATATCTGTCGGTTGAAGGAGAATGAATCTGACGAACCGCCTATCTTATCCATCACGTAGTCGGCAATGGATGACCCTATAACATTCTCAGCCAGTCTTCTTCAGAGTACGCGGTAGCATACCTCGATGTGGCGTCGCAATAGTTGTCAACGATAGCACTTTGAAATCAGTTGGCCTTAATCGACTGATCATGTATCGAGAGTCAAGCCCCCTTTGGCATTGGATTAACAACAAGCTCGTGTCATGAGGGCTTATTATCTTTTTCTATCTCACCCCTGGAGCTCTGTGAATAAAATGCGAGTTACAGAAGATCTTCGATGGACCTACCATGCTATGTCTGCAATCTGTTAGATAGAGCCAAATATCATCTTGGGCAAGATACTTACGCTATTATATTTACGTGCTTTCCTTGAGCTCCGGCAGCAATGTCTTTCGCGAGCTCCTCCGCTCGTAACTCTATCGATGCTGAAGGGGGCACCGTGGCCGTGATAACTTGGACACCTTTCATTGACAATGCTTCTTTTATCCCACGCCAGTACTGAATGCCAGGTAGATAAGCGCCTCCAAGACGCAGCTCATCAAATCCTAGAAGACCATGCGCAAGGACAACCGGGTGTTTAGGGGTCTCTACATCAATCCATCAGACAAGCAAGCCAATAATGAGGCGGACTGATTAGATTATCAATCCATTGGGGATCGCTGAGAAAGAACGATAAACCAACCGTAGTGTTCTCGGATTACCGCATATTCATCTTTTATGACTTTCCCTAGGTCTTCTAGACGCGGGTCAAGCCCACTCATACCCCGCCCTGTGAGCTGGCTGTACTGTCGGCGCGTCAAGTAAACCATGAGCCCATTATGCTTTCGGCGTTGATTGCTGCGTGGGCGAATCCTGAGCCTCCGCCGGCTGCAAAGCCGCGTTGCCGCCTGGAATGCTTGTTGGGACTGAAGATAAATCATAGGACAGAGACTCAGGCCCAGGACGGATGGATCTGTATTGTTGTTGGGGTGATGATCTTGGTGTTGATATGGTCGAGGGATGTCGGAAGCTGGGCTCACATCCAATGACGCAAGACCGCCGAGATGGTATGACTAACCCTGTTGGGGTTAGTGCTATTCTTCCAAACAAGGCAAGTCTACCTCACTTCACCTCGTTCTTTTTCTTTCTTTGGATGGACAAGTAAGCTGTACTCCGTATCCACTTTCTAACAGAGCGGCAAGTTACAGCCGGACTGGAGACAGGATATGCGACCTACTATTAAACTTCAATAGTTCTTATGCAGAGTGATATGGTGTTCACAAAAGTAAAGAAAACAAGCTACTAGGCAGTAGGCAGGGCTACCATAGAAGACCTGCACCTATACTCATGGGACCAATCATGTCGCAAGATTGAGCGACTAAACAATGGATTTGTTTGGCCTTTGCACAAGGTATGTAGATAGTTGGGGCTATTCAAATCACTTTCGCTTACATATCTAGTCTCCGGGAAGGATTGGATGATCTACCTGCACAGTTCGAAACCTAACGATTCGGATTACAGAGATTATCCAGGGCCTTACAGAATGCTTATGCAAGCTGACACCACGGAATACCGACCCCTCCCTTTTGTCTGCGTGTATATAATGCTCCAAGCCCGATCATGCGCCCTAGTCTTTGACATTGCCAACAAGCATCCAAAAATCTCCAATATACCTCTTACGATCCCTCAACAAGATGAAGTGTCCTCATGTCTCCTTCCTTTGCCTCCTCGTGCTCATAGCAACCGTTGCTGCCGACGCACCCTCCCAGCGCGCAAAATTGAAGGCATGTCTATCTAAAGAAATGGACAAGGAGAACGAGTTGCCAGGTTTCAAATTCAGACCAGACGACCTGGAGAAACTGAAAGCCATCGTGGAGAAGGAGGTCGACAAAGAGCCCCTTACAAAACACAGCGATGAGGAACAGTACAAGGCTTATAAGGAGATGGAGCAAGCCGCAAGGAAAGACCTGCCGCACGTACCGACCGAGAAAGTCGACATGTTTCTGCATAAGCTGAAAGATATGGCAATGCACTGTGCGAAAGAAATGGGCTCATAAATATGTCAATCGTATACTCCATATGCGGAGAGTCTTGACGAACATGCTACACCTGGGCCCTTGTTGTTTGTACTGGATTGAGGTATACTTCAGTTTACTTCCTGTTAACACGGCCACAAGCTCACCTTATATAGCCTGGAGTCCGTTCCGCACGATTAAATTTTCAAAATTTTCAGTCTCAAACTATGCCTGATTCCATTGCTTCTGCCAAAACGCCTGCCGCCTTCCCCTAGTCTGATATGCCGTAATCTGCAATCTTGTTTAGTTACATAGACAAATTACTGTTTCGGTTACCATATATCGTCGCCAGTTTCTGTGCTACGCTAGATACTGATTCTCCAGATTCAACTCTCATAATCCTTTTGAGCGGGAATCTATTTAGAACGTTGATGGAAAAGAGATATACCTGCCGACAAGATGCCTCGAAGCATTAGTTTCCAAGAGACTCGGGGGTGTCTCGAAGAGAAAGTTTACGGTTGTCGTAGAAAATCAAGCACATATAAGTACATACATAATCTCATTTATGAAGCTATCTCTATTGACACTATGCGGTCTAGGATGCTGTGCTGACGCAGTGTGTGTGTCCACCAGGACAATGTCATCCAAGATACCTAATCACCCATCTTTTCGCTCCCTGTTATTATCTCGGGCAAGCATATGTCCATCCAAAGAATTCACCCAATATTCAAATGTCGGTTCCACAAAGCACGCATAAAGATGCGCCGCAGCTATAGTCAAGACCCCCAGAACCAGTCCTGAGCCCATCCATGTGATCATAAAGGGACCAAGCCCGTGCATGGCGCGGTCATGTTGACCCCACGGGTACGGCGAATCCACCATACTCTCCCAAATAGCGTTGATTAGCCGGTTGCGCCCTGTCCGAAACACCAATTCATGGACCAGGTAGAGCGGGAAGGCGATGGAGCCAAGGTACTGCGCAGGTCGCGAGTTGAGCGGCCGCTGCAGCCGAGGCGAACCGCTAATCGCAAAGACTACGAGCACGGAACCGATGGCATTCCAGGCGAAGCGGGCATCGCACCATTGTTCGTGAACAGTCCAGTGGCGCGGCTGCAGCGGACGCAGAATGCGATACTCTGGGGGAAGCTCCGTTTCTCCTCGCAGGCAGAGGAGGTAGATCCCAAAGATAAATGCTAGGGATATGCCGTAGCAGGTGGTAGGTTTCTGATTTGGACTTCGTCTCGTGACTGTGTCATCCATGACCTGCGACTCTGCCACATACAAACCGCCAACGAAGCTGAAGACGTCCCAATGGCCATACCAAAGTAGATACACCAGCAGACCGGTCAACGCCCGCAGCCGGGCCGCGGGCCGCCAGAAGTACATTACCAAGATAACGAGGTATACGATGTACGAGCCGCGCAACTCATGGGGCATCGTCCAGTACTGGCCGTTAAATCCCTGGGTCCAGACAAAATGAATGGGATTTGTGCCATCTACCAGGTATCTGCAGAGGTATTTGACATGAGCCATTGGTGCCGTCCATGGCTGTAGATCCGGTACGACATGTTCGGCGTAGTAGTCGCTGTAGAGGCCGGTGAAGAAAACCACCTGAGAGATAGTGGCCAGGAGACAGACAGGGAGGTAGAGGCGGAAGGGCCTGCGAAAGGCAGAGGATTGCAGGCGACGAAGGAAGAGGACGGGCGTGTTACTGTCCCGAAGATGAAGCAGACGTTGGGGTATGGAGTAGCCCGAGGCCACCATCAGCAGCGGCACCATCGCATATACCTGCCATATGAGACGAATAGGTGGCAACTGGATTAGGTGTCTGTTTTCCTCTGCTGGTGTGTCCCAAAATGACCGGTAGGGGGGATCGATATGGCCGTGGAAGTAATGGTTGAAGGCCACAATCAGGGAGGCGACGCCTTTGAGGCCATCCAGCCACTTGATCCTATTCATGTTGGCGATAGAGTTGTGCATCTGACTTAAATCGATGAAAATTTGCCGGCGCATCTATGCATGTTCCACAATAACAAGATATTCTTGTAAAAGCGCTTTTTTGAAGGATGTAATGCTTAGAGCTTAACTTGCCAGGGTATTCTTCTTCAGACAAGAGGATTGTGGAAGAAAATTCCGAAAATTTCACCTGAAAAGTGATAGCTTTGTAAAAGATGGAACCCTGTCACTCAACTGCAGACAGCTACATGAGACTTGTCATGTCCTACCTTTCCATTCTGTCTACTTGCCTATCATACCTCCACAACATCAGTCACAATCCTGCACATGTAGTTGCTTCTTGCAAGTTGCATATTGAGGCCTGTGTGATATCCCGCAAATCAATATACTAGTCCAATGTGTCTGCATCTATTGATTAAAATGTTTGATTGTTGAACCCAGAATCCTAACTCCTTTGCTACTAAACATCGCCGGAGATAACAAGCACTCATGCCTTATTAATGATGTCGAACCCCTTCGCAGGTGAAGCCAGGGTGGACAACATGGCCGCCGCTTGCAGTATGTTAACCATTGGCGACAGGACAACTGCCTGAAAAGCATTTTGCAATACTCCCAGCCACGAAAGCCCCGGTGTCGTCATGTCCTGAATGACGGACGCCATAAACAGTGAGTGGGCATAAGCAGCATCATTCCAAATAGACCAGTAATAGTGCCATTGAGGAATGACCATCTGATGACCGAATATACGAAGACAGAGCCTACAGCCAATGTCAATGTCAGCGGTTAGCCCTCCCGACCAAGCAGGCACAGCGACTTACGAGAATGAAAACAGAACTGGTCCTATGATGGAGATAACGAGCGAGGCGCGGATAACCCTATTGGGGATGGACAGGATGCCAGTGTACCAGCGCCGACGCTGGCGAAAGAAGTCTCTGAAGCTCTCGGGAGGTTGCTCATACACGACGGCGTGTAGCCATCCAAACTTGTACCCATGAGATACAGCCTATGTTGGAGTGAGCGAAACCACAAGTCAGGATGGGGCTGACGGAGCCCATACCTTTAGGGCAAACCAAAAGTCCTCTGCCAAACAGTCTGTGTCCCAGGTCACAGTGTTTTCAACCTCTCCGTTGATCAACGTCCACGATCCGTGCATGAACCCAAAGAGTGGGCGACTACACCATCTCACCGGAAGTTGGAATCGTCCAAAATCCTCGGCCACTCGCGCCACCTCGGCTGCAGAGAGTACTGAGTTGCTCCAATGGTTGGTGCTGTTATAGTATATCGTCCCCTGGGAGGCAGTCAGAGCTGGACAGATGTTCGGGCTGGAATTGAAGGCGTACCATTCCAATGTGAGCCGTCCCTCGCTCCACAAAGTCCACACAAGCCTTGACTACATTCGCATCAATCTCAGACTCCTCATCTAGGTGGAGTACCCAGTCATCTTTAGTGAGAGCTTGGCTTTGCCGGAAGTACTCCAGGGCTCGCGCCTTGTGTTTTGCATTTCCAGCACAAAAGGACCCTGGGATAGCATCCACCTCAATATGGGGTGGCAAGGCCTGGCGAAACCTATCGGCTGCGCTTCCCTCGGTGATAACGTGGAATCGGAGATAGGGGTGCTTCAGCGCATCCCAACATCTAGCTGAGTTCAGGACGGTCTGATACAATTAGCCAAAAGCCTTAAAAGATAATCGTATTGGTGTTCTACCTGGAAGTTCGTTCCCTTGGTCACTAGACACACTCTCAAAGTCCCCATTTTCCTTTGTAAGGGCGACTGGGCATATCGAAATGGCCGAATTGGTAGACATAGTCCCCACGTGTTTGAGTAGGGCGGAATGCATGCTACAGCAAGCAATATGCTGAGAATTAAGTGGATGACTCCGAAGCCATTCCACTCATTTTCTGTAATGACCACGAGTTTTCCAGGGCTGTAGAGCCTACCAAGCGCTATCGCATGATCTTAGCCCGTGGTGTTGGGATGATGCATTGAGATGCCATACCATACAGCGCAGCCAACAGCGTCAATGGGCAGATCACGTAGTTGTAGTTTAGTAACCTATAATGCCGTCGTGCATACTCAGAGCGAACATGGCGAGGGTCTTGAAGTATCCCCATTGATTATTGTACTTGATCGATTCACTGAGAAGGGTGTTTGAGAAAGATTGGGAGATTCGACTATTGGGGAGGGTAACGGACTGCTGTTGAAGTATAAAAGAGAGTAAGATATATATATACTTCTTGAGAGATCTACGTGGTAGCACTGCAAGAAGCAAAATTCTAAATCTCCAATGCAGACAGCTCCGTGCTATACCTCACATCCTCCGCATCTCATTGCAGATCTATATTGCTTCTCTCGAGAGCCCTCTCTATGGCTGTTTAGGCATTCTGATTGTTCAACAGACAGACTGCTTGTGACGCCGCTGAACGTAGCCCTCTGGGAGACCTATCACAGTGATCTATATCCCCGACATACCTGCATGCGATGTATATCACGAGGAGTGCATTGTAAGATAACACAGCACTGTATTTTCATTCCTAACTCTTCGCAGCTCCAGGGTAAGGGCAGGTAAATTTAGGTGTTCATGTTGACATATCATAAGCAGTGAAATGGAATTTGCATAGGTCTCCGATCTCGGAGAGCGACACGGAAGTCATTTAGCATGCCATCACAACCTTGTTAGGGTCAGAAAGACCAGTCTAATATGCATACCGGGCCAGCCAGGAGGACTGATGCCTTCACAAGCAAAAGAAATTGCGCCGAAGACGAAACGCGAAGAGGACTATATTCACAGCTCAAAACAAAATCCCAAACATGTACGTTGCATCCGAAACAGAGCTTGAAGGGGTAATCTTCTCTATGCCTTGGTCACAATCTTCTCCGAGGGTTCAGGCTTCACATCAGTCAGCGCATGAATGAGGTCATCCACGACCTTGCTGCCCTTCTCGTTGCCGGCCTTCTGAATCTCCTGAAGCTTCACCTCGGCTTCCTTGTTTGCGTCCTCCTCGGCCTTCTTATATCCACTCGAGTGCTATGGGGTATTGGCGTTAATTTCGGACGTTACATGGCCGCCGCATGGTCAGAACTCACCTCGGCCTCGAACTTCTTGAATTCCTCTTCCTTCTGCTTTCTGTATTCCTCGATTTCCTTTTGCGCCTCCGACTTGGCGTCTCTTACTCGCTTCGTCCGGTCTGCAGGCGGGGTATTAGGGGCGGTCGCTTCTTGGGAGAATGGGAACCATACATTCTCTAGCTACAAGCGCAGCATGTCAGTATATGCCGGGCAGACACCGAGCGGAGAATGGCAGGGTACGCACCTTGTTGGACAATCTTCTGAGCCTCTCTCTCGGCCTACCAACAGCGTGTCAATTCATAAATGATCCCCAGAAGTGTAGAACGACCTACATCGAGGAGGGTCTGGATGCCTGCGGAGTTCTGAGCGGACTATAGGACAGGCTGTTAGCACGAGAGCAGGTCGCATAGCTGAAGCGAAGAAATCTTACCATTTCTGCGGGTGAGCCCTCTTGAAAAGCGGCGGGGTTGATTCGACGAGGGCGTGAAGGGGACGGGGAGACAGAAGAGAGATAAGGTGGAGTCGGGGAGCTTGTGATGCGGTCCCATCTCATCTCCGCGACGCCACGAATGATCAATGACCCCCTGGGCGGTCGGGGTTCTGCCGCCTCTCACCGCCGCAGATATGATCATCACTGATGCTCCGATGCATGATTCCGCATTTGCTCCGAACGTCCTTTGCTTAAGGCCAATTTCTCGGTTTCTTCACGACGTGACCCATTTTCTTCTTGGTTTATCTAGCGCACAATGTCACGCGCTTCAAAACTGACGTTGGCCGCCACTGGCCTCGGTACAGCGGGCATAATCTTTTTTGTCCACTGGGCACAGGAACAAGAAAAAGCGGTAGGTTGGACCAATCTTGTTGATGGAAGTCGACTGTATTAACAGTTTGGTTCGTTTGAACTAGTCTATGCACAAAGGCGTCGAGCGAGACATGGAGAAGCAACGAATCCGACAGGAGCGCCAGGCCGAGTTCGAAATGCAGAAGCGCCTCGAAGAGGAATACCGGAAGCTTCAGCACGTTTCGCCTAGTGCTGATGGACAAGGAGGTGCTGGGAATTCTCAAACACAAGGGTC
The DNA here is from genome assembly GCA_019721355.1 of Aspergillus sp. MEXU 27854. NCBI lineage: Eukaryota > Fungi > Ascomycota > Eurotiomycetes > Eurotiales > Aspergillaceae > Aspergillus > Aspergillus sp. MEXU 27854. The sequence continues at coordinate 1,766,724 of JAGMTT010000002.1, forward strand.
ATAGCGACTCCGAAACGACGAGGTGTGTACTAGGGCGATTGGCCTTCCAAACCCATACCCTGTGCTTGTAAAACCGCCACTTCCCACTGCGCTTGACATTGTCCTGACAATCCTTTCAGCCTCTCCTGATTCAATCACCCTGAATATAGATAACGTTGTGTACGATATACCCGGCATGTACAATATACGGTTGAAGCATTTGTCGATCATCTTTTGGCCATTGGAGTTCCTGCACCTTCAATCTTCTTCGCACTCTAGATATTTCCTTCAGCGTCACATGGTCATGCGCGAGCCTGGCACGATAAAAAACACGTTTAGAATCCAGTCAGACTTGAACTGAGAGCTACCTAGTGTGGTGCCAATCCCATATTATATATAACGCTTGAGGTGACCTAATTGAAGCCTTGAGCGTCCAATAGACCTTTGAGGGCCGAAACCAGGTGATCCTAGTGGAAAGTTTACGTCTCACCGACTATTCGGGTCGATGCACTTCGACGTAGAAAGTGTCTGTGTACCAACGACAGACGTGTAGATGCTGGGAGTATGATAGTCACATGGACACACATAAAAACAGGCCGGCTATTATCGGAGGCCGGCAGAATTCCGGCCTCTTGGCGCTAATAAAGCCTAATCACGCTCTGATCCAGACCTTACAGCCAATCAGACCATCAGATGTAACATCAGAAGTCTTGGCGGATGGTGAGATATAAAGCACCCGATAGAAGGACATCGCAGCATTCAGCGCAATATTATAAGGAATTTTGGGGTTATTGTATGATCAAAGAAATTCCATAGTACTATAAGCTTATATCTACTGTATGGACATAGTTTCCACCCATTTACTCACAGGAAAAGCGAAAAATGAGTCTAAGGTGCGGCCATGGACGCTGCCAGATTAGGCCTAGCGTGTCCCCGTGATGCTGGCCAGCCCTGACCCGCCAAGGCTTGATATAGATCGCATCTCGATAGCCTCTTGTATACAGATCGAAGGGAAATAGGTCTGGGGATGACCGTTTATCCCCAAGGAGCTTCAATATTTCGCCCATGGCAGCTATCCGGACTAATCTGATGAAGTTGCATCCAGAAATTTAGTCTCCACGCGCTTTCTCCATCTCTTTCGTAATGGCGCCTTTGAGGCCGGAATTGATACCGGCCTCTGAATGTTATAAGAAGCTGGTCGATTCCCGCCAACTTCGCTGCTTTCTTCTGACCACCAAGGAACCGAAAGGCCACAAATCCTCTTTCCAACTATTTCTTCTTCTCTCATCCTTCACAACCAACCTTTTACCACTCTTGTCGTCTATCATTCCCCTTTGCCTTCCATCCTCTCCTATAGTATAAGATCTGTCTTACCCTTCCCTTATTGTCTTATTGCACCATGACCCAGACCAAAGACTCCCCTGCTTCTACTACCACCCTGAAACGTTTCCCTCATATCCATGATGACCCTACTCAACTCCCTCGATCCTTGGACCCCTTCACCATCACCACGTCTACGGGCTTCCTGCCATTCATCATGTCGCCCACCAAGCTGCCTGATCCCTTCAAGCCTCTGATGTCCTTACTTGACCGTCTCCCTGTCGTCAAGGCTGATGGCACCCCAGGTCTCTTGGCTACATATGAGCTTGGGCCTGCTGTCGAGGCTGAACTGCCCGACCTCACTGCTGAGGTGGACAAGCTGGTCACTGCTGATGGCTCTCCCGACCTCTATGCCGTCACCGCTGTCTTCCGGGACTACTCCTTCCTGGCCTCTTCTTACTTGCTTGAGCCCTGCTGGGAGAACTGGACTAAGAACCCTGAGGGTGGATATGGTCTGGGGAGAGACTTCCTTCCTAGGGCTGTGGCTTGTCCCATGTACCGATGTGCTCAGCTGTAAGGCAACCCTACCCCTAACCCGTCCAATCGATGTATGCTTATGCTCATTGACTGCCACCAGCTTGGACATCCCTCCATTCATGTCCTACGCTGCGGCGTACTCCCTCTTCAACTACACCCTTGAGGATCCCTCCAAGGGTCTGGTCTACTCCAACCTTCGCCTGGTCCGGGCATTTGAGCGTGGTCTTGACCCCAAGAGCTCTGAGGCAGGGTTCATCCTCACCCACGTCGACATGGTTAAGGAATCCAACCACCTGATCAGCGGCGCTGTCAAGGTCGTCGACACCCTTGAATTAGGTGGTCCGCGTTCTGATGTGAATGATGGCTTCCGTGAGATCCTCACCGCAATGGAAAAGATCGAAGCCTCCATGGAGGGTACATAAACCCTTTCTTTCCCCAACCCTCTTACATCAACTCAAGCTAACATCCCCTAGACATGTGGGCCAACTCTAAACCCAATGAGTACCTTTCCTTCCGTGTCTTCATCTTCGGTATCACCTCTCAGTCCATGTTCCCGAACGGGGTGATCTACGACGGTGTTCTCGACAACAAGCCTCTCTATTTCCGTGGTGAGAGCGGTGCCAACGACAGCATGGTAAGGATATTCCTGCGATCCCGAGCTCTCTAGTCTCAAAGCCTAGTCGCTAACAACCAACCAGATCCCTCTTCTGGACCATCTCCTCCAGATCTCCATGCCGTCCACTCCCCTCACCAAGATTCTGCACGAGTTCCGTGCCTACAGACCTCTTCCACATCGCGAGTTCCTGGCCCACATGAACAGCAAAGCCGAGGAGGTAGGCGTTTTCGACTTCGCAACGAAAGACACCGAGACAACCATCCTCTTCCTCAAGACTCTGAACCATGTACGCAGCTTCAGATGGCGCCACTGGCTGTTCGCCCGCGAGTACATCATCCGGCGGACTCCTCACCCGACTGCCACCGGCGGTAGTCCCATCGTAACTGTACGTTCTGACCTCCCTTATGCCCTCACAGATCAAGAGTGGCCTGATGTACTGATTGCATCTGCAGTGGCTCCCCAACCAGCTCTCTGCGGTTATGGATATGATGATCTCTGTCTATGATACCTATCTTGCTCCGCAGAAGAGTTCTGGAGAAGCCAATGGCCTGACGGGTTACGATGCGGCTTACCAGAAACAGGTTGAGCCTATGATGGAGATGGTGCGTGACCAAAGGGAGAAGTTGGCCCGTGAGGTCGAGAGGTGGTGCAAGGAGAGGGGCGTTTGAGATGGTTGTGTTCCTTTAGCATTGACTTAGACGAACTTAGATGGCTAGAGATCCTTGGCTGAGAATGGAACGAGAATTCCTACCTTTTCTCCTAGTGCTTTCATATATTAGCGAATTCTGAATAGGAGTCAGGGGTGCATATGAGATGTTCAACACATCTTAACATGTCATATCACGCTATGGACCGTACGAAATCCCCCATATGAATTGATGCGTGAGAAAATCATTGACTCCATGTGTAATAGACAAACAACCCAGATCAAGATGGTAAGCCCCCTAGATATCCAAAGCGCCCGACAACATGAACAAACATATACGCACAACATCCAACCGAAAGAGTATGAGGAATCCAAAAGAGAATCAGGTGAAAACCTCTATACCATTGGCGCGTCCGTAGGCAATGGCATCCGGAGAAATATTCTCACAGCCCCTGGCCGAGATCCGCTCTACCTGAGCACTGCCGCTTTTCCGGGCATCGGCAAGAGTCTTGATGGAGCACCCGGTGATCCCCGTATAGCCTAAGTATAGGGTTTTCAAATCAGAGAGATTCTCCGAGATCGACTCGACAACTGCATCCGTGATCCCTGAGATGTGAGACACGTTCAAGTCCGTAAGCTTGCTTGCGTGCTCACAAACGAGCTTGGACAAAGGTCCTCCCAGCAGTCGAAAGCAGCTGTCTACATGAAGAACCAGTAGAGGGGACTTGCATTCCAGGAACACGTGGATTGTCGCATTTGTGACCCACGGCACGTCGCTGAGGATCAGCGTGTCAAGACTGGGGAGTTCGAAAGGAATCTGATTGGAGAAAGGGAATTCGTCGGCGCCCGCGCCGCCGCGGATGCGAAGGTATTGGAGACTAGGTGGGAGGGCGAACTCTTCGCCGATGTACATGCCACTGAGATCTAGGCGTCGAAGGCGTGGGAGGTCGAACGGGTTGAAGGTGGGAGGATAAGGAATGAAAACGTCTGGGTTCGAGTCGAGGCGAAGCTCTTCGAGGTTGGCGATTGCGCACGCATCGGAGGCGTCGACTCGACGGGGGATGTACAATGCAGGTATGTGGTTGGAGGGCCGCGAGGGTTCTACCGTACCGAAGGTTATGCCTCGGAGGTGGGGTAACTTGGAAGGCCACTGTGTTTTGGATTGAGGTGAGGATTTTGTTTTGTGGATCTCAATGCGCTCCAGAAGAGGCAAGGCTTCGAGAAACTTGGCGATGTACTCTTGGGGTACAGGAATGTCATCGGATATCATCAGGCGCTTCAGTCGCCTGGAGTTCTTGTACAGCTCATAGAAGTCCTGACAAGCGAATGGTGCCCAGATCTCTAGATTCTCTAGTCGAGGACATCTGCTGAAGAATTCCAGGACCCGTTTGGTGGACGAAACGGACAGGTTCTTCACAACGGCTGAAGTGACCATTGCTTTGGATCGGTTGATATAGGCACGGACAGAAGACCAGTGGATTCTGCCCCGTGCCCCAGACAGGTCGATACGCATCCATAGATCTCGCATTGACGAGAGAAACCGGTCCCATTGCTTTGATACCCGTAATATTGCCCTGAGGTTTACGTCAGGACGGGCGTGATGGTGGGAGCTTCCACAACTTACACAATCTGCTTGAAGTCAAAGTGCACAAGGATCATCCTAGCAACTTCCAGCGGAAACAGAGTAAAGGGATCGTGACATTTTGCCACTGCTCGCTCTTCGAGTTTACTGCGAAGTTGTTCTAGTAACTACGCAGATCAGCCAGTGTCAGACAAAGAAGCAGACCAGTGAGGACCAGATCCTACACTGCGGGTGAACCAACTTTGCGACGGGGATGATTGGTAGAGAGAGACTTCAGGGCATATTCGTAGACCTCGAGAGCCTTGTCGTGTTTGCCGTCCAGGATCAATGTCTTTGCAAGACGCAGATACCCCTAACAGACTGTCAGTACAAGGTAGGGAATGCTGCCTCGTAATTGACCAATTCTTACTCGCTCGTCATTTTTGTCTTTCTTAATCATCTGCCGTGCGTCTCTCAAAGCCTGATCATGTTGGCCTAGCTTGGAGTAGGTGCCAGCGCGGTTGTCAAGCACAGTAAGAACATCGACGTCTTTATATCCCAGAGCCTGTGGAATCACACGACTATCAGACTCGGTATCTCTACAAAAGGTCCACGAGCGAAGGACAATACCTCCGTAAATGCCTTTATGGCTGCATCAAATTGACCTTGAAGGTATAGCTTCTGTCCGTGCTTTTGCAGGCGAGTAGGGTCTCCACGCGCCATACCTGCGGAAAATCTCAGTTTGACTGGATCTGAGTGATATATGGGCCACGCGAAACGCACCTAAGGAGCTCATAGTGCGGCAGACTCATCCATATCCCCAGTGTCGGGGTTGTAGTGGACGAAGACGCGTGTGACGCGGTAAGGCGGAAAGTGTAGCAATTAAACCCGTTCTGGCGTTAGTCCACCGGGCAACGGATCTTCCAGTTCTGCCGGGCTGCGGGGCTGGTCGCTGCGGCCCACCGAAACTAGACCGTGTTTACTTTCTTCCCCTTTTGGAATCCCTGCAACCCCAACCAAACTAACCAACGGTCGACCATCACTTTTTTTCGAACGACAACCTCTCACCTCTTCATCCAGCTCAGGCGCTCGAGGTAGCTTGCTGGCAAGCCATGGAGCCACATAATCTGCAGGCAGCATCTACTTACATTAATAATGTGCTCCTCGCCCGGGGCCTGTTGAAGAATGGACAACCGATCGATTTCGCGGATCCTGAGAATGAAGAAGGCGGTACTGGAGCTACCATGGGGAAGATCATCAACCTGGTGAACGACCTGGTTTTGCGACGAGATGTATGTCGCTCGACGTTTATCGGTTATCGTTGAAGGAACTTGCTGACCATTCGCGCAGCGTGAGGCAGAACACCGAGAGAACCTAGCGACTACGATCCGCGCTCTGCGCACTGAAGACTCCCAAAAGATAATGGAAATAGTACGTTGCTTTGCGCATCTCTGTGATCGATGGTCAGTTTCTCAGACTGTGATAGGAAAAACTCAAGACGAAAGCTTCCGAATTAACCCGCGCGCTGGCTCTCGCCGAAGCACAAGAACGGTCATTGAAATCAAACGTCGCACACACCGATGCTACCATCAGGGGGCTCAAGGAGCAAGTTCAGCGCATGAAAACCACTATCCAGCAAGTTCGAGCACAGTGCGCAAATGATATTCGCAAGCGTGATTTGGAGATGCAAAGGCTGAAGTCCCACCTGTCCGACCGACAGCGAGGAAAGCGGGAAGGTTTGGGAGTGACGACCATCAACATCAATCCCGCGGTTGACCGAACGTCCAAAGCGAAGTTTACTTCTGGTGGAGAAGGCATCCATGATCCGGGCTACAGCCTCCGACAAGAGACCAACGATTTCCTCACCGAATTGTGTCAGAATCTAAGTGATGAAAACGACAGCTTGATTATGCTCGCACGAAACACTATTCAGACGTTGAAGGAGCTACAAGGCTTGCCCGAAATGGATGACGATGATGAGTATTCCAACGGAACAGCCAGTGTTGGAACCCATAAGTCGTCGCACGGCCCTGTGACCGCTCTTCCTGCGTCATGCGAAGAGCTATCAGGCCAAATGGATAGAGTACTTGAACATCTCCGAAATCTCCTTACCAACCCCTCTTTCGTACCCCTCGAAGAGGTTGAGATTAGGGACGAGGAGATCAAGAGACTGCGTGAGGGCTGGGAGAAGATGGAGGGTCGCTGGAAGCAGGCAGTCACCCTAATGGATGGCTGGCATAAACGACTTGCGGATGGAGGGGGCTCTATCCAGGCCGAGGAACTACGCATGGGGATGACCCTGAACCTTAGCGTGGACTCGGCACGCGACGTTGCGATGGATGACGGAGACAACATCATGCCATCGCCGATTTTCGAGGACCGCGACGCCGAAGAAGAAGAGTCTATCGATCAGGTCAGGCTTGTGGGCCAGAACAGAGGGGATTCCGGCAACGAGCAACCTGGGAAAGCTCGAGCGACCTCTGATCGAGCGCTGAAAGAACGGAGCGACAACATCAGATCCAAACGTTCGCCGCGCAAAGTCTCTTTCACCTCTGCCCTACAAGAAACTCCGGATGAGACTAGCAGGGAGGAGGACGAAACGTTACCGGTCAAAGCTCATCGTTCGGAAGCTGTAACACGCAGACCCTCCAAGAAGAAGCCCGAACCCAAGTCCACCCGTCCAAGTCAAAACGAGACTAGGACTCGCACAAGGGATGCGTCAAAAACCGAGCAGAAACCAAGCAATCAGGCCAGTATGAGCGTTTCTCAGAAACTAGCTGCCGCCGAGAGCGAGGCTCGAGCTGCCGAGCAGGCTCGCAAGGAGAGTGAGAGCCGGAAGCGAAGCCGGGCCGCCAAAGCGACTAGCAAACGAAACCACGATCGACGGAGGAGCACTCTGACCAGCGACGAGCTTGGAGAGCTCATGGGCATGCCGACAGCTTGATTCGTTTCCTTTACATTCAATCGTTTTTGGAAGAAGTCTCTTGATACCCTTGATTCAGCATGTGTATATACCTGGTGCTTTTGTTCTGGATATTGGCAGATGCGACGATGAATAGCGTGATACCTCTTGCTCATAATAACATTAATCATAATTGCCCAGTAACTTTGTAACATATTCCATGATGTTCCAACAAGTTCATTCGGCATAATAGATAGACCTCGCATGGAGTATATCCACAACCTCGGCAATTCCTGGCTCGGATCGCATGCGAATCTCCGCATTTCCCTTTAGCACTCGCGGCCTCCAACTTTACTTTACTGAACCTCATTCACCATCCAGTGTATCGCTCTATATTCAACGATTGAGAAGTTCATTGCCCGTATCCATTGCCACCATCAGTTCTACTATCTCGTTTCGCAAGTCACATTTTACAGCAGGCAACGCATTCCACCAACCCACAAGTCTCTAACAATGCCACCAACATCGCCAGACACATATAAAGGCTGGGTCGCCCATGACGCGACCAGTCCTCTGACATTCACAACCTTCCAGCCAAAGCCCTTCACTGACATCGACGTCGAGGTGCGCGTCTCCCACTGCGGCATCTGCGGCACCGACATCCACACCCTCCGCTCCGGCTGGGGCCCCTCGGACTACCCCTGCGTCGTGGGCCACGAAATCATCGGCACGGTCACCCGCATCGGCAGTAGCGTGCCGACGCTGGCGTCGTCGGCGGCATCGCGGGAGATTCGGGTCGGCGACCGAGTCGGCATCGGCGCACAGAGCATGTCCTGTCTCAAGGCGGACTGCGAGGCCTGCGCAGACGGCGAGGAGAGCTACTGTCCGCGCATGGTGGGCACGTACAATGGACGGTACGCGGACAAGAGCAAGTCGTACGGCGGCTACGCGACGCACTGGCGAGGCCCCGCGCACTTTGTCTTTAAGATCCCGGACGGGCTGCCGTCCGCCGAGGCGGCGCCGCTGCTGTGCGGCGGCGTGACGGTGTTTGCGCCGCTGCGCAAGTACGGCGCGGGCAGGGGCAAGTCCGTCGGCATCGTGGGCATCGGCGGGCTCGGGCACATGGGTGTGTTGCTGGCCAAGGCGCTCGAGTGCGACCGAGTCGTGGCGATCTCGCGCACGTCGAGCAAGCGAGCGGACGCGGTCGACGGTCTCGGCGCGGATGCCTTCATCGCCACGGACGAGGACAAGAACTGGGCACGGACACACTCGCGCTCCCTCGACATCATCATCTGCACCGTGTCGTCGCAGAACATGCCCCTGTCGGGCTACTTGCGGCTGCTGAAGCGCGACGGCGTGTTTGTGCAGGTCGGCGCGCCCGAGCAGCCGCTGCCACCGTTGCGGGCGTTCTCGCTCATCCAGAAGGGCGTCAAGGTTACGGGCTCGAGCATCGGGTCCCCGGAGGATATTCGTCAGATGTTACAGCTCGCTGCAAAGAAGCGCGTGCTGCCGTGGATTCAGAAACGGCCCATGGAGGACGTCAATGCGGCGCTGGCGGATATGCACGAGGGCAAGGCGCGGTATCGCTATGTGCTGTGTAACCACGAGGAGGCGCAGGCCAAACTATGATGCATGGACAGGTAACGGGTACCTAGGAGTACGTTACTGGGCCGAGACGATGTATCTTGGAAGTGAACGGCGACAACCAGTCGAGATCTACACGTGGTTTGTCCATAGAGCGCGCAGAATTCCTCAATTCACCCGATAGCAACATTCTAGAACATCATTTGATACGAACAACATACTTTTCCTAGCCCTGGAGAAATCGTCCAAGAATAGAAATAGGCTGCCCTGAATGGAGACGCCGAAGAGATTGCTGATACTCCACAAGTACACGCCTATCGCCACTGCCCCCAGCCATGCACTAAACTAGACAAGGCAGAGAATACGAAAAGCCCGCTAAATAAGAATGGTCTCTGCGGGTGCTTAAGTCGGGTTGACTTCGGCGGGTGTCCGACTGGGTCCGGGGCTTCGTCTTTTCCCGATGCGGTAATACGTACGAGATATACGACTACGACGGGATCAACAAGTGAAGGCGAAAGGGATTGCAAAATCTGTCGGAGAATGAGTAGAGTGGAGGTGCTTGTTATAAAAGGGTCCATTTGATCTCTTCTAGACTGAATATCAATCTCTTTTCAAAAGATCGTGTATTCTAATAAATATACCCTACATCTCCATCCGACTACTCCACATCGCACACCACCATGGCCGACTCGAGCTTCGACGGCTGGGTAGCCTACAAGTATGACCCTTCGATGGCTGCAGCCGTGATCTTCATCATCCTTTTCGGCGTGGTTACCATCCTGCACACCTATCATCTGGTCCGGACAAGGACATGGTTCTTCATTCCTCTCACGATAGGAGGGTGGTGTAAGGACTTCCCTTTCTCGCTGAGATTCGATTGTAACTGACAGAAACAGTTGAATTTGTTGGATACATAGGTCGTGCGATGTCTTCGGCGGAAGCCCCCAACTTCACCCTCGGCCCGTATATCATGCAGAGCACTCTTCTGCTCGTCGCGCCCGCCCTGTACGCCGCCAGCATATACATGGAGCTAGGACGGATCATCTACCTCGTCAAGGGGGAGAAGTTGTCGCTCATCCGCGTCAATTGGATGACGAAGATCTTTGTGGCGGGTGACGTGCTGAGCTTCTTGATGCAGGCATCAGGTGAGTCGTCAGCAAGTCACTGGCACGCAGGCAACATCGCTAACAGAGAGCAGGAGCGGGAATCATGGTCACGGATGCGCAAAAGACGGGCGAGAATGTCATTGTCGGCGGTCTGTTTGTGCAGATCATCTTCTTCGGATTCTTCCTCATCAGCGCCATCATCTTCCAGCAACGCATTGGGCGTCATCCCACCCCCGAATCGGCCGATTCCTATAACCCCTGGCGCAAACACCTCTATGCCCTGCATACTTCCAGTGTCCTTATTCTGATCCGGTCCATCTTCCGTGTGGTGGAGTACCTCCAGGGGTGGGACGGGTATCTGCTTTCGACTGAGGTCTTCATCTACATATTCGATGCGGTGTTGATGTTCATCGTGCTCGTCATCTTCGTCGTCATCCACCCGAGCGAAGTCAACTGCTTGCTGGGCAGGGGGACACTGATGACCACGAAAGGGGGGTTGAGGGTATCTGAGCCCGCCATGCCTGTTTAGCGTTGTAGATTAGGGATTTGTCACGCAATATGATTTTCATTTGTCTGGGTAGTTTTCTCCATAGACAACCACCATCGGCCAATGAGCCAATGGTTTCCAGTGATCCTGAAGTATGGACCAAATGGCCTTGGGGATTTTAACTGTCCAGTCATACACGCACCAGTCGGGGTTGGAGCGGTGTAGAATGGCCAGATAGTGTGCGAGGATGACCAGGGCCAGCGGGTTGTGCTCTCGGATTGCGTCCACGTAGGGGGCTTTCATCTTGATTGCCCATCGGCAAGCGACAGTAATAGGGGTCAGGCCACCGTAGATCCCCGCCGTCATGTCTTCCAAGTTTTCAAGGGCAGTCGCATAGACCGAGGGATCGTGGTGTGGGTCTTGGGCACCGCAGGCCTCGTTCACCTCTCGTAGTCGCTGCAGGGCGGATGACTCCTCTTCCGGAAGGGTCATATCATAATCATCCAGCTGGAAAATTATCTCCCAGTCCGTATTCTCGATCGCCGGGGTGGCTTGCGCAAGCACTTGCTGTACACCGCGCGAGAGATTGAAGACCTGGAGGAGATCATCCAGACATGAATGCGGGTCTTTGGCATCGGGCGGGTGAGGAAAGCCCAGCGCGTAGACGGCCACGATGCTGGCGAACGCGAACATCGCCTTAGCGTTGGAGGCATTGATATCGTTTAGGGACTCTCGAAAGTACGCCAGAGCTTGGTTTTGATGCGCCACAGCCGTGCTGAGATATGTTGGCCGGCGATGGTCGTCGTGAGTCCGTGCCAGGTGCAGGGCAGAAAGGGCCAGGATGCCATGCATGAGGAATGGATGCGAGAGGGCTTCCTGGGGCACCAGAGTCCGCCACATCGGGTCTACCCTTTCGTTCCGGGCCAAGATCTGGTGCGTGGAGTTACACCACTGCATCATGAGCTCCAGGTTACTGAGGTTCAAGTTGGGGGCTGACGAAGCGTTCCCATTGAGACCACCGAGTTGGCCCAGGATACCGAATGAATGAGCGGTGGAAGACGGCGAGTCAACCACTTGTGATCCAGCAGGATCATGCTTGTGGGATGGACGTGACGATGATGGCTCCTCGTTTGTCCACCGGAGAGAGCTCGATCCCTCATAGTGACACTCGGCATGTCGTTTGGAGCAGTTGAGACAGACAGGCCTCAATTCGTCACACTTTGATTGTCAGCAACGGGTTGCAGCTTCGTGGGATTGCCTTGCTTAGAGGCACACCTTTACTCGTCTCCTCTTGCATTCCGCACAGCCGTGGCGGGATTTGCGGTGAGGTCGTCTGAGGGCCATAGGAGAAAACAAATATTGTACACCAGGGCCATACTCTATGTGTCGTAAAATCTTGTAGGTGAAATAGGCATGGGAACTCTTGCCCAGCTCAGCGTGAAGTGCTCTTGATGATTATGTCATCGATACTAGTCACCCAAGCGGAAATTTCCGACCGACATAGTTCATGCATACATTGAAAGAAGTGTGTTATCGCAGTAAACAGTCCATTCTATACGCTTCCAAAGTAATAGACAAACATGGTATCTTTACATCATCAACAAACTAGTGATAACTAGGTAAGCTCGCCCTATTAACCGCCGCCGCCTCCGCCTCCGCCTCCTCCACCTCCTGCGCTGTTGTTGCGACGCCGTTGCTTTTCATACAATGCGAGCACCGTCACAAGTGCCATCAGATCAAACTCCCGGCCGTAGTCTGCATCAACCTGTAGTTTTCCGCTTTTCTTGATGCTGGTCATTGTGCCAGTAAACACGGCGGCAATGCGTCCGGTTCGCTCCTCGACCAACTTCCAACATTTGCTGTTGAATACAGACGGCTTCCCGCCCCCAACACCAACCGAATGGGTCGACTTCCACAGGAAAGACCGTCTCTCCGGGCCCCCAGGGCCTTGGACCGTCATCTGCCAACGATACTTGTTGTGCCAGAGATTTTGGCACACAAGATCCTCCCACTGCGTAGAACTCACATCCTCAGGGTCTCCGAGGCAGACTTTGAGATGTCGGGAAAAGTGCAGGAACTTGCAGGCGGCGACTACAGGGGCCTTGTCGTCACTGCCGGCGTGGACCGTGAGGTCAGGTTTCTTTGGTGTGAAGGTGGAATTGTACACGTGGAACAGAGGCTTTTTGTCCGCCGTCGTCACGTTGTAGTCGTAACGGAACATAGAATGGTAAACTTGATATAGACGAGACCCGGGAGTTGTGTTGGATAGTAGACTTCCATCAAAGGAGTCCGAATCAGTGATGGAGCTCGTTGGCTGGGGAGAGCCGGCGTCATACACGCCATTTGCGTTCTTTGATTTCTCCATGGTGTCAACTATCGAACCATCGCTTGTGTAGAGAAAGTTGAAGGAAGATGTTGGAAGTGCATCCTGTTTGACGGGGGTTCACGCCGTCTTATATCTTCCTAAACCTTCCATCCCTACACCAGGGACGCTGTCGTTGGGTCTGGCTAGCGCCAGGGCTGAGGCTCACTCTGACGGACTGGTAGCCATACAGAGACAGACATCAGCATCGCGCATGTGGATTCCAAGGCTGTGTTCCTTGAAACGGACACGGCTCAGCCTTGGGCGTTGGGCGCCGCCAATCAGTGGGGGCCGCGAATACGAAGTTGCCCAAAACGGATACTCCCACGTGACGTCAGAAGAAGCTTGATCTCACGTGATAGGCCTAACATCACATGATCTCACCTGACATGGGCGTGGTCGCCAAGACTCAAGCGCGTCGATCGACGGAGCAGAAGAAGCGACGGCGACGCTCGACGGTGACAGCTCATCGTCCTCCATCTTTCCCCTCCTGCGTCCGTCAGTGGGTGGTTTGTCGTCGTTGGCCGTACTTGGGTTATCTCGTCATCGCGTGTGACGGAACAATCCACTACATCGGGATACCAACGTTGAGCCGTCCCGGATTCCAACCGATCAAGAATTATTCCTTTGTTTATTCACCTTCACCTCCCGTGGTTACCGACCCAATTCCTCTGCACCTTTTCCTGCCGACACGGTATGTCTTTCAAGACACCGTACGACTCAAGCCCTCCGTCGACGCCGGGGAAATCCGGCAGCTTGTTCAGCAATCTCTCCACAACTCCCTCGGGCGTTCCGCCGTCGGCTTCCAACTCGTTCACCCCCGCCGGTGCTCCTCCGTCCACCGTATACGGCAGCTCTCAAATGGGGTCCCGTTCTCACTTCAACTCCTCCCAATCGCTCTTCACGAAATCGGGCAACGTCAACCCCAATGACAGCATCTTTGGGTCGTCAATTGGGTCAGATTTTGCCGTCCCCAAAGGCAAGAAGACTGCGCCAGCAAAGTCATTTGCGCCGTCGCATTCAATTTTCAGTATAAACAGCGACACCCCGTTTGGCGAGTCAACGAATTCGGCGGTGTCCCAGGACTTCGGCGCTTCGCGCATGGAAGAAGATGGCTACCATGACGGAGAGGGGGAGGAGATGGAAGAAGAGGTCGAAGAGCAAGGGGATGGGGATATGGATGTGGAAGATAGGCTCGGAAACCCAGGGCGCTTCAGCTTCCTGGACTCCCAGTTTGGAAATTCTTTGGCTTCCCAACCTGCCTCCAATGGCCAGCGCAAATCGATCTATTCGAACCCAGGCAATGCGAAGCGGCCGAAACTCGATGAAAAGTGGGCCAACCAGTCACCTCTGCGCAAAGGAAAACTCTCGCCCAAGAAGGACTCGGCAGTCCCATCCATTGTGCGGAATTTCGCTTCAAGATCCAGGGTTGCGACAGTGGACGAGCCCAGTGACATTATCATCAACACGGAAGATGAGATCTGTCGCATGTACGACGAAGCCAGACAGGCGGAATACCAGGAATCTGATTTCCGCGCAACTTTGGCAGAAGCTTGCAGCAGGTTGACCGCCGTGTGGAAGAGATCTACAGACTGCAGCGGTCATTCCAGAAGCTCAGGGGCCATTGGACCAGGCGACCATGCCCCGAATGTAGCCAAGGCAAGCTTTCTGGGGTCATTGTTGCTTCAGCTGCACCACCCGCCTCAGTCAACTTCCAAACCAGGGAGTCTATCCAATCTCGGCTTTGCAGCGCCCCGCAGTCTTGTGCTAGCCGGTTCCAGAGACAGCACTTCCACTCCCATGCCAAAAGTACTCCTTGATTGGCTTGATGCGAACCATCCCCAACCGGTGGATCTCCGTCAGTTGAAGGAATCGGAACCCAGCCCTACCGCATCTCCGAACTTCTGGGAACTCATCAACGCGGCCGTGCTACGCGGGCATCTGTCAGAGGCCGCAGAGGTCTTGCGGTCTGCGGATTTCAACTATGCTCGGTCTGCCTTGGAGGATGGACTGCCACAGTCCGGCTACCGCGGAGCACAACTGCAGAACATTCAGCGCTGTGTCAACAAAGCTCTCCAGATTCTCGAGTCCTGTCCTAGTCAACGCGGGAACTGGGATGTAAGGGACTCCGAATGGACACAGTATAGGAGGCGTGTAATGACCGCTGTGACTGACCTGGAGGAATTCGCAGAGGGAGATGAGCAGCAAGAGTCGGAACCTCCGGCCATGGGAAACCGCTTCCAGGCGATCAACTTTGGACTGGGACCAAACCCCGCCGCACAAGACCACTCTTTTGCGCAGTCTGCGCGCATGGCTGAAAGCCGGGTTCCTTGGACGATCTATCAGAATATCAGGTCTCTTTACCGGATTATCCTCGGTGACACAGGTGCCATCATGAACCACGCTCAAGACTGGGTTGAAGCCACCATCGGTTTGACGGTCTGGTGGGACGGAGAAGACGAGGAGAATGCCAGTAATGAGTTTGCTATGAGCAATTTTCTACGTCCCCGCGGAGCAAAGCCAGCATTCTCGAATACGGATATGCCCGCGGAAGAAGCCTATATCCGCCGCCTTGATCTGGCCTTCAACAACGCCACAAATGCGGAGTCTGACACAGGGTTCCGGATTAATTCCCTCAGTCAGCTTGAGGTCGGTTTGGCGTCTGTTTTCGAGGGCAATGTCGATGGTGTGCTGGAACTCCTGCAGACATGGTCGCTGTGCATCGCTTCTGCTGTGGCTGAAGTTGCATCCGCTGGGGGCTGGCTGGAGGGAGAGTCTGGGGAAAAGGCGATGCCAGGTCTTAGTGAGAATGACTTGATGGTTCTCTCATACGGCCAAGAGGGCAGTGGGCGGAACCGCCGTGTTCAGAAAGACGATATCCTCAGCACGTACTCATCCGCGTTGTTCGAGCGCCAGTCAATTGAGAACGAAACTGGTGTCAGGGAGGGCTGGGAGCTTGCACTTGAAGTTTTGAGCCGGTTGAGCGATCCCGAGAAGATGCAAAAGAGTGTCTCAGAATTGGTGGACAAGCTGCCGCTTGATACTGCGGAACAGATGGACAAGGTTGTATTACTTTGCTCGGAGCTGGGACTGGAGAAGGAGGGCCGGCGAGTATCTGAGGTATGTCCTTATTTCTCTATGTCCAAGAGCCCGGAGCTAATATTGATTACCATAGCGTTACGGCGATATCACGGCCTCGAAAGGCGAGGAGTACGGACTGGCGCTTATGTGCTATTCTCGGGCTCACTGCCGCCGCAAGGTCAAATCGGTTGTCGATCTCCTTATTTCATACAGTTTGGTTGAATCTCGGGCTTACCCACCGTCTTCCCAAATGGATGAACAGCTCTATGCGCTGATCAAGGAACCCAAGACGGCTTTGGAAGGAATCGCTGCTGCCGACGAGGAAGCTGCAAGCATTCTCCAGTTCTATTTCAGCGGTTATGCCACGCTCCGGCGATTCTACGAGACTCGGGATGAGACCATCGGTCTTGCCGCTGGGCAGAAGCCTCGACACAAGCCTCTGGCCCGACGCAGAGTCGCCGCTCAGGCCCTGGTCGCCGTTATCAGCAGTGCCGCGGATAGCATCTACGGTGGACTCTACGACCCGGACCGCGACTCGGCTGTACAGGTGGATGGGTTGATGGTGCTTCTGGGCGAAGTCTTGCCGCTACTCAATCGTAAGTTGTCTACCGGTGTGGGGTGAGTCAGGAGATTAACGATGATAGAACCCACACCTATTCTGTCTGTGTCTCAGCAGATCGCAGTGTTGTCTGCCATAGAAGATCTCGAGACGGTCACGCCCCGGGTCTACTCTCAGTGCGAGGAATGTTTCCGCTCTACTCTTCTCGACCACCAATCGTCGCAGCGTGCTACCTTGAGCGACGCCCCATCCAATGAATCCTTCGTTCTCCCACCCTCACCGCGTGCGCTTCTGAAGAAGTCCGTGTCGTCGCTGACGGCCTCGAGCACGTTCTCATTTATCAGCAATGACATGATTGAATCTGCCCGCGGTCGTTCCGGCCCGGGCTCAACCAGCAGCTCTGGAGTGCTGGTGCCTCGGATGAACGAAGGCCGGAGAGGCCGGACACAAGAACGCGGCTGGGACTGGCGTGCCGGGCTGCCGGCCGATGTCAAGGGAGAGGATGTCCTCCGGATGCTCCGACTGGGGCTGGCAAAGGGATTGAGCTTTGGGGCTTTGGGATGCATGTAGGGACCTGAAAAGTTGGCATTTGGAGCATGTATGTGTATCGGAGTCATCTGTTCTCGGCTTCACCGCGTTAGGGTGTATTATTTAGAGATTAATATGATACCGGCTAAGTTGGTTCTCACGTTAAGCTACATAGATCTACTCCGTATGCGTGTCAGGCGTGCCGTGTGGCCGTGCAACGGGTGAGGCGATGCAAAGGCTCCGAATGATTTTCCATGCAATGGAGCAGAGCCGCACAGTATGTATAGAATTAGCACATCCATGATCAGGACTACCATCTGTTGACCGCTACTCGGACATAACTGAAGCAAGATACACACTGGACTAGGCAGTGCCCGACGCCCGGCGTGGCTGAGGATCACCGACCATTCCTATCCTGGGCTGCCAAGAGGCCAAGTCGGCTTGAATTCCGTGCAGGGACGATCTGTCCTGGCGCGGTGCTGGTATGAGGTTGTACACTCTATGGAGTAGATGGAATGGAGCTGCTGGAACGGCCATCTTCCTTTCACTCTAGAGAACCGTCTACAACCCTACGCAATTCGATTCAATCAGCAATCATGTCAATTACCTATGCAGACAATTTTGACGGAGTGCGCAGGTTGATTCAATCCCATCATTTTCTGTATTTCCTGCGACGAGGTAAAATGGCTGCCTGGCGAAGATCCACCGCTGATTGGTGGAAGACGGGAGATGACTCAGGCCGCCGGTCCAGTGACCCGCCAAACCCTTTTGGGGCTCCACCGACATCCTCCATACAGAGTACTCTGTACCTCCCACTAACACCAACTCACCATCACTGCGCCCGTTCTTTTCCTTGGCTTGGGAACCGCACTAATGCCGCCGTAGTGCATAAACTCGGCCCTATCGACTACGGGATTCCCTCCAAGGTGCCCTACAGACCGGTCACCCCAGAGGTGATTCATGAGGAATGTCAAGACACCCCAGCTGAGATGGCCCCTGCAGGCTGCTCCACGAACGAGGGGTCTGCTTACTCCGAACCCAATGGCCCGTTTTGAGCCTCCAAACCGTTGGGTTTATCCGTCATCTGGACCTCGGATCAGCTGTCATCTCTCGTGCCAGGGCCAGTGACTGGTCCTGGATGGACAGCCCTACGGGCGTTGGAGTCATCCCCGGTGAAGTAGACTCGCTCATTAGCCGACACTACGGGCGTCCTGGGACGCAATGCACGCGGACTTGACGCCTCAGCCCGAGTGTCTCGTCCCCACTGATCGACTAGGGCTCGGTGTTGTCCGCGCTGCTCGCCCTACGGAGGGGGGAATATTAATTATGGTAATTATGGAATGGGGTTATATCGTGCCCGATGGACTGGGTCTGGTTTCTTTTGACTTTTCCCTGGTTCATTTGGTTTGTTTCTTTTTCCTTCTCCATTCCCTCTTTACTTCCCAGACCAGTCAGGTTTTTATGGATGCCTTGCAGGCTCAACCACAGCGACAATCTACGGTCTGGACTCGATCGAGAGCATGGTCTTTCGTCTGGCTCTGCATTCGTTCTCTCTTTCTCCGTTAAGTGTGTCATGTCCATGATGGTCTGGTCGCCTGATGGTCCATCGCTCTCGTTATAAATGCTTCGACGACTGGCATTGGCTGCACTCTACTCTGTCACAACATCTTCTTCTTCTTCGTCTTCCTTCGTTCCTTTCTTCTACTGTCTATAGATCAGTCTCTCCTTGAACCCTTCCTTCCACCTCAATCGACTTGATCTGCTGGACGACACCCTCTACTCCGACCCAAAGAACCAAGAACAAACAACAATGTGCTACAAGCTCGTGGAACGCTTCTCCGTCTGCCGCTGCCTCTACTTCGAACACGCGGTCGACCCGTGCGAAGCCTACGGCCAGCGCGGCCACGGTGTGCAGGAAAAGACCGTGCTGGTCGGGTACACCTGCGCGCGTCATTCGCTGCGTCGCCCGGGTGCGAACACCTCGGCGGGGGCTGGGGCTGGGTCCGTCTACCCCGATTCTGGGTACTCGAGCGCCAAAGGGAGTCTGATTACGTGCTGGTCACGTTGAGGTTGCCGATACACATACACATATACATGCACACATGTGATGGTGCGTGCGCCGTTCTGCGCAGGAACACATCCAGCTCGGGTAGCTGGCCACTGCATGCAAGATGAGACATGAGCTACGCGGGATGAGAAGACGGCGCTTGCGCCGTATACAATAATCGGGTGAGCGGGAAAATAAGTACGGGGGGTAAGGAAGATAGTTCGTTGGTACTCAGGCTGGTCCCTGTTCATACCGATAATTTGTATGTAATATGTCCATGTCACTGCAGGCCGATGACACCTCGTCCCTTCCTCTATACCTACCTTAGGAATGGTAAATCAAGCCTCAGAAATGACCTCCTCCAAAAATTCAAACCCCCTCCCTTGCAGTTCCCACGTGCGCGACCCCACCTTCATCCCCATTGCAAACGTATGATCCTCCCCCGGCACCTCGACCATACCACAGCGCACGCCGTTGCCCCGCAGCACCTCCAGCAGCATCCGACTAAGATGAATCGGCACCATACGGTCCTCGGCACCATGCACGATAAACGTCGGTGGGAACGCCGGGCCGACACGCGCGACGGGGTCGATCTCACGGACGTCACGGCCAGGATAGCACGCGGCCAGCACGGTGCCGGCGGCGATCTGCGTAAAGGCGAAGGCGTCGCGCGGGCGGGAAAAGTCCGGCGCCGCAGGGCCGGAACCGCTGGGCGCCTCGCTCTGGCCCTCGAGGGAGATAGCGCTGCTGGTGGGGACGGGGTGCTCGGCGTAGACGCGGGCGAGGAAGGCGGCGTCGAAGACGGGGAGTTTGGCCTGGATGTGCGCGAGGGGCGTCGTCCAGAAGGGGTGGGTGAGGTGGACGGCGCCGTAGAAGTTGAGAATCGCCCGGGGGGGTCTCGGGACGTCGTAGCCCTGCGCATTCCGTTAGAGTCTGCAATTCATGTTGGAAGGGGTGGGGGGGGAGGGGAGTACAAGAGACAGCGCGAGCATCCCGCCGCTGGATGTGCCAAAAGCCATGACGCGGTCGGCGTCGACGCGGTGCGGTTTGCCCTGGCGCTGCAGGTATGCATCCAATTGCCCGGAGTAGATCCAGTGCAGGAGATCGCGGCAGTCGGTGATGGGGCCGTCGAGGATGTTGACCTGTGGACAGAGACGGTGGTTTGGCACGACGACTATCCAGTTGCGCGCGAGACAGTCGTCGATCTGGGGCATGGAGACCATCCCCGAGTGCCCGAGCATGAAGGCGCCGCCATGGATGTTGATTACTGCGGGTGTGAGTATAGGTTCGGTAGATAGAATAGATGTAGGAACTTACAGACGGGGTATGAGGGGGACTCGCTGTGGGGCGGGAGGTAGATGTCCGTCGTGATCTTACTGCCGTCTACCTCCTTGTATAGAACGGTCAAAGGGGTTGTCGACGTCATGGTGGATGGATGATGTCTGTCTGAAGTGAGGTCTAAGACGTTGTACTTAAATAGATCCGAGGTCGGGATATCCGAGATGCGGATGTGGATCATCCGAGCTCTTCACGTCCATGCAGAGTATATATATTTCTACCTACTTCATCCTCGTCACTTCATCTCCGACCATACATTGACAGGCCTCTCCATCGTAGACCAGACACAGTCGGAGCGCATCACACATCACTTCATCAGTCATTCCGCCTGGCTGTACATTAACATACAGAGCGGCATTGTCCAAAGTAACACCTTCTGACCTTAACCCCTCGTCCCCTGCGCCGCCACGAAGCGAGTCCGGCTCGTTCGTAGTCCGGCTACGCTACCTCCTCTTTTTTTGTCGATTTTATATATTTTCCAGGTAATCAGCGCAGGAATCCTGCTAAAGAGTGACTATGTATCCAAGGCAATGACTGCAACATGCCAATAGCCAGCTTCTCATCAAACCGTGAGGGACCCGTCAAGTCCCAAGTGATTGTCTGTGTCGTAAATCGCAATGTCCCACGTGCTTGGCCTTATCTGCGGACGACGATGCCCTGACGACGGACGGCGCTGCGGGCCCGACGGTACTCCTCATCACTGTCGGATTCGGAGCAGCTGGCCTCGGACGACTCGGTCACGTAGCCGCAACGGCTGCCTCCGCAGTCGAGCTTGACGCGGTCCCCCTTACGCGTGATCCCGTAGCGCTCGCAGCGGCACACGCTGGGCGGGTCACTCATGGACGACAGCGACGAGGGCGAGGTGCTGCCCGACGACCGCGATGACAGCGACGAGCCGACGGAGCTGGGCGGGCTGTTGGAGTACGAGTACTCGTCGGACAGGCGGGAGCCAGCAAAGCGGTGGGTGAGGTCGTCCACGGTGGGTGCAAAGTCGGACTCGCGGATCTGGCGCGAGGCGTACGGCTTGGATGGCTTGGGATGCTGGATCTTGGACGGGGACAACGCACGGCCCTTGGCGATGTCATGGGACGTCCGTCGGTTCTTGGGGGCGGGTGCCGGAGCAGACGACTTGCCACCGGGAACATCGAGAATGTTCAGTTTGCGGCCGGTGGTGGGCTCCACGGTGTAGTCGACGGCGGGATCATGGGAGACATGGTAGCCATCCATGATGTACTGTGAGGTCAGCACTTTCTTCGATCTGTGCTCTTATTCTCGAGGGCAAGATACATACGTAGTACCAGTAGCGGCCGCCGAGCTTCAGCATCGAGGTCTGGAAGCGGAACTTGCCCACCCAGGCGCCGGGCTTGACATTGTCCCGGGAGAGGGGAATCTGGCGCGAGTAGTTGTCCCAGGAGCCGACCAGATGGACGGTCTTGACGTTGGACGAGGTCCGAAGATTGAACTTGAGTTGAACAGCAGTCATGTTGGATGATGGACCGGAATGTACTAGAAATTATATTATATGCAGCGAACAAGAAGTATAGCGAAGTGTGTCGCGGGCGAAGAATGAGCCAGATGTCTTCCACTCGAAGCTGCGGAAGACTATATTCGTTGTCAAGTCTTGAGGCGAGAGACTACCAGAGTCGAATCGATCAAGTCGGATGTTGGTTGTTGGTTGTTGGAGACGGATTGGCTGTCAACAAACAGTCACAACGATGCTCTGCGATTGACGGGATCCAGTCCGCGACACGCAAGTGGAATTATAAAAATATGTATCTGTCAAAGGAAAAGAAAGCCTTGGCGATAGAGACCAACAAGGCTGAGCAAGAGTCTGAGCTGGAACGAGGCGCAACAGAGTCGACCGGCGACTAGATTGGAATCGTTAAGAAGTCGTATCAGTTCGAAGGATCCTGAACAAAGGCAAGGGGATTCAGAAGAGCACAGCTCGTCTGAACAGGAATTATGAATGGGTGGGAGAGAGGAGTATGGTTTTTGATATAAGAAGTATGGGGGCGATTAAATGAAGTATAGTAAGCAACGAAACAACAATGAAACCGGTGCAACCAGTGCACAGGATACCTTCAAACTAAGGGCAGCTCAAGACAAGACCGGGCTTGCTGAAGAAAGAAAAGAAGGAAAAGAAGAGGAAGCAGCAGCAGCTCGGCGGCTGCGGCATTATAAGGCTTTCTCTGCCTTTCGACAGCCTTGAGCGCCGCATCCCAGAATAGAAGGATGACGTCCCTTAGCCAGCCAATGATCGTGCGCAGCTGCCCCTCCCCCGCTGTCCCGGCGGGTAACTGCGGTCTCCCATTGGTTCCGCCCGGGAAGAGACCCCACTCCATGCGAGCCAACCACATTGTGCAGCCACAGCCAATCAGACCCCTTCCTTAACCGCCGGGCATCAACTCGTCACCGGCATTAGACCGTCCTTAGACCCTCTCGCCATCGCCAATAACACCGGCCATCCCCCCAAAGAAGGTTCACTCGGGAGGGGACTGATATTAACGGGCCCCCGGTGAGAGGGGAAACTGCACTTCTCTCCAACTCAATGCCATTGTATTCGCTGGTAATCCCTAGTGCACGTGTAGCAAGTATGTAGAAGTAGTAGTAGTAAACAGGAATCCCCCTCCGAATTCATCCTAAAGTCTTCGTAATCAGAAAAGAATGGCCAAAGAAAACCAGACGGAGGGACCCAGCAAATCATCAAAAGTAGACACAATCCCTCAAAACCACAGGACGCCACAAATATGCCGATTTAGTCGGTTTTCTTTCGGTCCAGATCACAAGCAAAAGTTTTCGCTGAGCAGAATTAAGAAACTAGAAAAACAAGAGATAATCGAAGAAAACAATGTAAAGGAAAAGGTCGCATGATACAACACGAAGAGACCTTCGCGGACGATAACAACTCCCCCTCACCGCACGGACACGCCGGACCGGTTGGTAAACATGCGAGCGGCAATGTTCATCGAGGCCAGCTCTTGGAACAAAAGCTTGGCTGCATACGGGATATGCACCTGGGAGATTCGGTGCTTGTTGTTGCACAGGCGACACTCGAAAAGGCCCTTCTTCAGTTTTCTGCAAGCAGGGGTCAGTCAGCCATCGATCCTCCGCATGTACGATCGGAATCCATCCAACGAATCAACGCAAAGGGCACTTACGCAATGGGCGTCATCAATCCACAGTCATCGCAAATGTGCACGCGGAACGGGTCGGACACGTCGAAGAGCCGCTCCTTCAGGAAAGCACTGGCTCCGTGCGCAATCATGCAGTCACGTTCCATCTCACCGAATCGCAGTCCACCGTCACGAGCACGACCCTCCACCGGCTGCCGGGTCAAGATCTGGGTCGGTCCTCGCGCACGCGCGTGGATCTTATCGTCCACCATGTGCCGCAGCCGCTGGTAGTACGTCGGTCCCAGGAAAACCTGCGCCACCAGCTTCCGTCCCGTGTGGCCGTTGTACATCACCTCAAACCCGCGAGACTGGTAGCCGTGCTCACGCAGCAACCGCGAGATCGAGTCGACGGTGACATCCGTGAACGGCGTCGCGTCACCCTCGAATCCACGCAGCGCCGACACTTTACTGAGCTGACACTCGATCAAATGGGCGATGGTCATACGAGAAGGAATGGCGTGGGGGTTGATGATCAAGTCGGGCGCCACTCCCTCCCGAGTGAACGGCATGTCTTCCTGCCGGTAGGTGATACCAATCGTACCCTTCTGTCCGTGACGAGACGCAAACTTGTCACCGATCTGGGGAATCTTGGTCGTCCGCATGCGGACCTTGACAAACTTCAGGTCGTCGTTGCTGGTGGACACCAGGACTTGGTCCACGATACCACTCTCTGTACTGCGGAGCGGCGTCGACACATCCAACTTGGTGTGCGCCTTGGTTCGCTGACCAAGCTCTTCCGCTTCGGGCGCCAACGGGGCAGTCTTACCAATGATGATATCCTCACCCGACACGCGGACACCCGGCGCAATGATGCCATCTTCGTCAAGCTTATCATAGGTACCCTTCCGCATGCCAATCGTGTCGGATCGCATAGGCTTCTCGAAGCGTTCCACGACAGTCAATCCCACCATCTTCTCCGAGTCGGTATATGTACGGTAGAAAAGACTCCGGAAGAGGCCGCGATCGATACTGCTCTGGTTCATGATGACCGAATCTTCCTGGTTGTATCCGGAATAACAAGCAATGGCAACGATAGCGTTCTGACCCGCGGGCAACTCACGGAACCGCAGGAACTCCATGGACCGAGTGGTGGCCAAAGGCTTCTGAGGATAGTAGAGAAGGTTCGCCATGGTCTCCATACGCTGGTCGAAGTTCGTCAAGAACACACCCATGGCTTGCTTACCCATTGCAGACTGATAGGTGTTACGAGGCGACTGGTTGTGATCGGGGAAGGGAATGATACTGGCGCAGACACCGAGGATCATACTGGGATGAATCTCACAGTGGGTCCAGGTGTGCGCCTTCTGACTGAGGATTGAGCGAACACGTTTGTTGGGGTCGTGCAGTTCCTCCTCTGGTAGCGCATAACCAGCCTGAAGCTGCTTGGAGATCTCCAAGTCCTCGGGGGTCATCACAATCATGATTGTCTCTTCTTCCTCAGCATCCACATATTCAACAACACCGGACTTCACCAGACCGTCCCATCCGAAGTATCGTTCCCTGCGCTCCTCAGGGTCCAGGTCTGGGGGAAGCTCTTTGTCTTGCTCCAGTTTCCGGATATGTTCCTTGTTGAGGACAAGCGAGCCACAATTTTCGCTCTTCGGGTCATTGTCGACAACGAAAAGTGGTCGGCACACACGTCCAGCGTCCGTGAAAATTTTGAATTCTCGCTCACGGATATCCCGAATCAAACTGACTTCGTGCGAGATCATGTTCCGCCGACGCAGAGAGGACATAGTGTTGACTAGGTGAGCAGGATCCCGGTGGATACCAACCCAGACACCGTTCACGAACACCTTGGTGGCGTTCGGCGTAACCTGAGGCTCGAACTCTTCCAGAACCTCCATGTTGCGCTGGATCATGAAATCAATGATAGGCTCACTGGGAGTACCGACAGTAATGTAGCACATGAGCGCCAAGTTCTTGACCAGACCACAAGCCTGACCTTCCGGAGTCTCTGCCGGACACACCAGACCCCAGTGGGTGTTGTGGAGCTGACGAGGTTTGGCAATTTTGCCATCACGGCCAATTGGCGTATTCGTCCGACGAAGGTGAGACAAGGTAGAGGCATAGGTATAACGACTGAGCACTTGCGACACACCGGCCTTCGAGCTCGCGGCCTTCTTCTGCTCGCCCCAGTTTCCGGTAGCGAGAGCATATTTCAGACCTCCCGTCAAGGTGCTAGCCTTGATACCAATGTTCAAGTAGATCTCTCTGTTGGTCTCCACACATCTCTGCACGTAACGCTGGAGGTCTCGCGTGACTCGGGTGAAGAGAACACGGAAGAGGTTCGCAAGAAGAGGACCCGCCAGATCAAGGCGCTTCTTACCAAAGTGATCTCGGTCATCCACATCGCGACGGCCAAGAGCACATTGTAGAAGCCGGTGCACCATGTAACCCAAGAAGAATGCCTTCCGGGTTTCGCTACCTTCACTCTGAGAAATGTGAGGGAGCAATTCTTTCTGCATGATTTCACGAGCATAGCGAACACGACGTTCATGGTTCATGCTCGACTGAGAAGATCCACGCTTGGCGATGAAATCCAGAGCGACCTCACGATCCTGAATGACGAAACCTTCTTCAATACAAGGCTTCAGCATCTCAAGCATGGGGGTATCGTTCCGGTCGTAGCAGATATGGTTCAAAATATCCTCGTCGGAGACCACACCGAGAGCACGGAACACAACCACGATAGGGATATCCGTCTTCACGTAAGGCAGCGTGGACCGGATGGTAGGACCAAAGCCACCCTTGGCGCTGTCACCCTTGGCAAAAAGCTTGAGCGACAACTGCGAGAGAAGCCGTGAACCCTTTTCGACGGCACTTCGAATCTCAGCGACGTAGGGTGTCGGGCTGGGCGGCGCTTTCTTGAACACCTGAACCGTGTTTCCGGCACTTCGCTCCTGGGCGATCAGGACCTTTTCGCTTCCGTTGATGATAAAATAACCACCAGAATCGTAGGGACACTCGTTCCAGTTGTACAGAGCCTGCTCGCTCAGATCCTTGAGGATACAGTACTTGGACTTGAGCATGATCGGCATCTTTCCGATGAAAACGGTCTCCTCCTTCGCCTGATCAGCCGGCAGCTCCTTTTGTTCCCACTGGAGATATGTGCCCTGGCTTTTCTTATCCTCCATCGGCTCGCCCATCTCTTCCTCATTCCGGTCGGCAACCAGCCGCTCGCGACCTTCCATGATTCGCTTCGTGATACCGAGGTACAGAGGACTGGCGTAGGTGAGGTTTCGCAGACGAGCCTCCTGGGGCAACATGATCGTAGTGGCACCGTCACCCTCGGTGACGGACGGGCGGGAAAGCATGACGGTTCCGAATTTGAGCTCATATCGACGGAGGACAACAGGGTCGACTTCATCTTCGTTCGGCGGAAGCGTCTGGTCGAGAGTAACCTGGCCCTGTTCTTCCACCAACTCTTGCATCGTGGAGGAGATGAACTCATCGAAAGAGTCCAGTTGCTGAGAGACTAGACCCTTGGTGTCGAAGAAGGAAGAAATGACGGTCCAGCAGTCCTCCGACGTGATCCCATCATCCATCTCATCGTAGAACTCATCCTCGTAGGCATCGTCGTAGTCGGCCATTTTGGCTAAGGGCGATCACAAACACAGCAGGAAAGGAGGTAGGCGTATAATGAAACTGAATGAGCGCAAAGGGCGCGACGCGCTCGTCCAGGAAAAAGAGAAAAAGGCACCCGCTCGCCGGTAGCCTGACTCCCAGACAAGCAGACACCTGATGAGACGTCCCTTGGAATGGTGCTGAAGATCAACCGGGAAACTGGGAGTCTCAATCAGATGAGAAGTGAGGCCCAGGGATGTGGTGAACGCAGTAACGCTGGAGAACTTCAGACTCCGGGCGCTGATGGATCTTGAAAGAGCGCCACTAGGCAGCCTTCACCGCCTTCTGCAGGGGCTAGTCCCGATACAGTATTATCACGTGACAGGCGTTCTATATAGCACGCCACCGCCTGGGTTGTATCTTATGAGACATCAGTGGCAGTGATGGCATAGATTTGAAGGTTCACAATGACTTTGTGATATGATACTTTGCTTCACTATGCCCTAAGAAGAGGATGAATGGATGCTTGAAGGGGTTGCAGATCAGATCAGTATACACAACTTTTGGCCACTCAAGAAGAGCATCACTATATTACAAATCAATTAACATCCTCGTTGTTATGCCCTATATCATGCTTAAAGAAATTGGAGTAATGTCTCCAGCATTTCCTTATGATCCTTTTGACCTGGTTCTTCCTCCGACAGACCTTCGATTTGCTCTGCAGAAGTTATCAGCATACATACGGAGGCAGCTCATCACTACCGGAACATACCTTTTAGTGTGCCCTGGATAAGAGAGAGGTCTTCATCACGGTCCGCAAGAAGAGTGACGATCCGCTTTTTTGCTCCATCGTCCTCAGCCACAAGCCACGCCAGGATGACGTCGATGAGCTTCAGGTGATAAGTCAGTGAGCATGACAAGGACGGACAGGACAGGACATACCTGGATACAGAAAAGGCCTGCGTCAAACCTCCTTGAAAGCCATTCAGGTGCCATGATCTCCTGCTCTTCTTCCGTGTAATTTTTGCGCTCCTTTTCAATGGCTTGCTCGACAGGAGTAACTCTCGAGGCATAATCTCGTCGTAGCTTGACCAGCTTTTCGATCTTCTCGTAGTCCTTCTCCATGAATTTTGCCAGGGCACGGATCCGTGACGCGGATCCCCCAGGCAGGAGACGCAGAAGAGAGGCAAAAATCCCCAGGAGATGCTCTATCGTCTGATGTTCTTGCTGTTCGGGGTCAGTCTCACGGGATGTACTACCTGGGTCATTACTGGGGCCGCCCTACCTTCTTCATGAACATGCCAAACACAGTCCGCAGGCCCGCAGCCTCGACCAGACGCTCACAAGCAGGTGCACCTTCGATTCCACCCAACGCATGATCCAGCACACGTAGAGCACGAGGCTTGCTGAATTTTCCTTCCTTCAACATAATCTGGCCAAGTTCCACACCTTCGCCTTCCAAGAACTTTTCCTTGCCCGATGCCTCGTCGACAAGACAAATCAAGCAGTCAAACAAGTTCTCGACATACTCTTCCTCGTCAGAATCCTTCTCAGGATCGCGCTTGCGATATTGACTCAGGAGTTGAAGGAGTACGTCGACACCGTCCAGGCTAATGAATCGCTCCCGGTTCTTGGAGGATGACTGTAACAGTATAGCCAATATTTCGGCCGAGTACTGCAGATTCTGGGTGACCGGCCTCTCTTTCTGCTGAATGCGGGCAAGAAGCCACGGAAGTGTATTCTGATCTTGACCGATTTTTTCGGCGTGCGATGTCTGTGAAGCAAGGTTTTCCAGGACGCCTATCCATCGATAGTCAGTACGAGCTTCGGTTATCATCCCACGGGTAGATCTCTTACTCAGAACGTAATATACTCCTGCGCGGTCTGTCTCAGAATTTTCATCCAACCGCGACAGGTTCTGGGCGAGCAGTTCAATAAGGTCCGCATCCAGCTATATCTGTCAGTACATCCTGAAATGGCATAGGCAGTCGGTGCATACCATCGCGTTGACCAAGCTATCCCACTGCTCTTGCTCAGCCTCAACATCCTCGTCCGTCAGTTCACTGATGATTTGAATGGCATCAATGGCGATATCAGCGTTCTCGTGAGAAAGTAGAGAAATCAACGAGCCAACACAACCCAGCTTAGCAAACTCGCTGTAAAGTTCGGGGTGTTCGGAGAGGATCGATAATTCTTTAATTTCGGTATCTAAATCAGCCTCGGAGGCCATAAACCTAAGGAATTAGCACGGCGCATATTGAATCTGACGAAGGGTTTACTCACTTTTGAGGATCGTTTTCGAACTTTCCTCGCAGCTCGGCATTCTTCGAGATCTTCTTCTCAAAGTTGAGGGCGAACCGGCGCAACCAGGCCGTATCGAATTTCTCGGGCTAGACACCAGCAGTCAGATTCCGACCGGAGACAATCTTGACCTCAAGCACATACCGCCGTCTCTCCCTGATCCTGTTGGTCGATATACTGCATCGCCTGGGCGGTTTGGCGGTCCATGCCTCCACCAAAAAAGCGTCCTTCCTCGTCATCGTCTGGAATATCTTCTTCGGCGTCGAAATCGGGAGGCAGTTCGGGACCAGCTTCTCCGTCGTCGTCCACTTCATCTTCGACCATCGGCGCCTTTCCTTTCGATTTTACATCTCCGTTCGCTTCGAGCTTCGCTGCTTTGTAGAGCTCGTCTTCGAGGGATACGTTAGTATCAGCACCGGTAATGCGGAAGAGTCTTTCGACGTACTCGGATCCTTTGTGGCGTCTAGTTTTCGTTTCGCACTAGCTGCCGATGACGGCTTCTGGGAATTATTAGCTTCCAATGGTCTCGCGCTGTTTTGGTCGCAGTACCTTGAAGAGCTCATCGACGCTGGTCATGGTTGCGACAGGGTATTGCGGGCGAAGGTCTGAGCACCACGCCTCAATGAAATCGTGCGGTCCGGGGGGGGCGCTAAGAAAATATAAGTCTTGAATAGGATATTTCACTCGTTTTCAAGTTGCATGCCTTCAGATCGAGTTCATGGGCTGATTGAACCCTGTGGTCGCGCTGTTGCTCCGAGATAATACGGCGTCCGGGAAGAGCTAAAGACGCAGTCGACCGCCAAGCGCGCGAAAGATTTCTCGGTCCGCAACTTCATCATCGAACATCTGTTTCCAGTTCGCCGTGTCTGCCTTTTGACCACCATTTCAATCGACGCTTCATTTCACCATCTCTCTCTCTCGCAATCTCACATTTTCGCCATGGCTCCCAAGCAGCACATCGTCGCCGCCGGCCGTCCCCAGAAGGGCGTCTTCGCTTCCGCATATGAGGAGGTGACCCGTCCGGAGAACGCCACCATCGTGAGAAGCATCTTGGTGTTCGGCGTAAGTCATTTCTATCTAGGTCCTCTTGCTGTGACTGAGGATGAGTTTTACTGACGTCTTCTTACAGGCCGGCGTCGCTTTCCTCCACAGCTCTCTTAGCGAGCTTCTCCTTCCTCCGTGAGTCGAGACCTGCGTCCACCGCCGATGATATCGAGCGATCCTTTTCAGAAAGAATGCCACTGACAGTAGGACAGTATGTAAACGAATATCCGATGAATCCGTGCGTTAATCGTCGCTGTTATGAGCTGTGAGAGTTGGTCACAATCTATCTGTCGGCTTGCTGGGAGATGCTGCCAACGTTTGTTATACTATATCCCTGGGTGAAGACTACCTGGCTGAGTTAATCGCTCCATGTATTATACTGCAATTTTGTGCTCTGAGGGCATGTTTGGTTGGTAGTTCTTGACATGCGCTTGTTCTGATAGACGGGAAAGAAAAGGAAATGATACCAGATGGGGTTATTGATCTATCTACTGCCCAGGATGAGATTGTTCAGACACTTTCATGACTCGTAGTGTCCCATGCTGTGGTCTGTGTTCGACTATACAGGTAGGTATCCATGGATGTTCCCGGCAGACCTCGATATGTGGATAGACTGTAGAGAACACCCACTGGTAAGGGGCCTACAGAGTATGGGCTGATCTCCACATGTCTCACAAGCAGAGCTGAATGCAGACTAGAAGAACCAGAGATCTATGCAATCACATAATGATATCGTAAAAAAACGAATAGTGTTTCTTCTAGAATCCGACTGGATTCCACGAATTACCCCTTTGGGACTGCCCGGTCAAGCGGTGCACGGCCTCAGGCAGCGAGATCGTGCAGATCACTGGACATTTCTCCGAGTATATAAATTCCGACAGCTCTACTCTTTTCACGCCCCGTTCCTCCCCGACGACACTAAAGCCGTTCTATTCCCAGACGATCCAATCCTCGAATTCTCTCCTAATTAGAAAAGCCCCCGAAACGAGTTGATCCCCGCTAACTCCGCCAAGAGATTGACCACCTCCCAATTAGCGCGGGGAAACCCGCAAAATCCCCACACGAACAAACCCGAACACCGCCTTCTCTAGTGCCGGGGAGAACACTATCGCACGCTTAGTCGCTCCTCCACGAGCCGTCGGATGCAACTCATTTTTTTCGCCGGGCCTGGTTTTCCTCCGATGCGAGATTCGTGAGCGCTATACGGCTGCAAAGGCGGCTGGCATAAACTCCCCAAGATGATGACCACCAAACGCAGGTCGCCGACCATGGACGGGCGTGATGACGTGCCGGTGGCCAAAAGGAACAGCGTTCTGGGATATAATGCTCATGCGCCCTGGCTGCAGGACTCCCGGCCAGCAAAAGGATGGCGAACGCTCGGAGATCGGGCAGTGCATTCGTCCTTACCACTGGCCAACATGGTGTCCACGGTGCAAGACCTGATCGACCCTGATTTCGACCCCCTCATTGCAATTCTCGACGATGAGCCGCGATTTCTGAAACCTCTCCCTCCTAGGGTCTCACCGGAGGATTTGGAGTTTCTCCGGTTTCGCGGGGCCCTGACGATCCCCGAAAGTGGGCTGCGCAATGAACTACTGCGGTGCTATATCAAATGGGTGCATAGCTTTATGCCCGTGTTGAATCTGCAGGAGTTTTTACGGTGTGTGGCTGAAAATGACCCGAATGGGAATATAAGTCTTCTGCTGTTCCAGGCAGTGATGTTTGTCGCGACAGCGTTTGTGGATTTGAAACACTTGCAGGATGCCGGGTATTCCACCAGGAAGAGTGCGCGCAGTGCGTTCTACACGCGGTTAAGGGTGAGTGCACAGGAACGACCGGCAATGTGCGTGTAAATTCTAACGTGGGAACAGCTTCTCTATTCTCTGGACTGCGAGGATGACCGAATTATCATCCTGCAGACCCTTCTTCTGATGACCTACTGGACAGACCACATGAACCATCCGCAGCGGGATATCTGGGATTGGATTGGCGTCTGCAACACCCTGGCCCATTCCGTGGGTCTCAACAGAGATCCGTCTACTGCGACGAGCATGGACGACAAGACGAAACGGTTGAGGATCCGTCTATGGTGGAGTCTTTTCTCGCGGGACCGTCTCATTGCAATGGGACTCAGACGGCCTACCCAAGTCAACGAAGGAACAAGTAATGTTCCCATGCTGAGGCTGGAGGACTTTGACCCTGAGCCCTTTCACCCGGCCGTGATTGAAATGTTCAACTGTCGACAGTTGCAAGACGCCTCGCACCAAAAGCGCCTCGCAACTATGTTCATCGAAAAGACGAAACTTTGTCAGTGCATTGGCCGCGTGCTCTTTGCCCAGTATACACCCTCGCAGCGCCTGTTTGGCACAACCACCCGGACGACCATCACTCTGGTTCCGAGGCAGGCCTCAGAATCGGAGCTGGCCCGCTGCAGCCAGCGGCTGGACTCCTGGTTGGGATCCCTGCCAAAAGACGCACAGTTTATTCCCGCCTCGAAGACGAACCTCAATGAAGGGGAGGATGTACTGCTCCTTCACGGTGCCATGGTGAGGATGCTGTATCATGCTACCATCAGTGCTTTGCACCGTCCATGGGCAATCGGTCCCAACAAAGACCAGCCCAAGTCTCGCGTCGAATTGACGAATACCGCACGCGCAAAGATGCACGATGCCGCCATCGGCATCACACACATCATCCAGGGTCTCAACCAACTCAACCTTACCCGCTTCCTCCCTCAATCCGGAGTCACAGTCATCATCCCTGCGGCCGTGGCTCACTTGGCGAACTCGCTATCCGACAATCCTTCCATCCGCGAGGCTAGTATCCACAACTTCCAACGATGTATCCAGGTCCTCCAGGGTCTACAAGACATATACCCCGCCGCAGACATGGAATTCGCCA
The DNA here is from genome assembly GCA_019721355.1 of Aspergillus sp. MEXU 27854. NCBI lineage: Eukaryota > Fungi > Ascomycota > Eurotiomycetes > Eurotiales > Aspergillaceae > Aspergillus > Aspergillus sp. MEXU 27854. The sequence goes on from JAGMTT010000002.1 coordinate 1,800,363, forward strand.
ACATCGAAGCCGCTGTCCGCCTACAGTCCGACAGCGCCAGCACCTTCCTGCGCATCATGCAGTACAACACCATAAACATGAACCAGCTGCAGGCCCAAGCTCAGAACAGAAGACCCAACGCCGGCTCAACCGTGCAAACCATCACGTCGCCTGACGACCGAACGCCCTCCCATTGGGCCTCCCCCCGGGGAGGGGAACCAGATAGCTCAAGCAGGCCCCAACGTCCCGAGAACGAAGCCCCCAACCCCTCCAGCCCCCAGACCCGCAGAGACAGCACAGCGACGACGACTGCAACCGAGCAGCCGTCCTCAAAGAAAGTCAAGCGCGAACACCCGACCCCTTCGACCCCCACCGACTTGGACGACCCCTTCGCCCGCATGATGAACCCCCCTCCCTCCCCACCTGCCGACACGAACACAACCACCTTCAACCCGGCCGACCTTCTCCGCATGGACATCGACTCGTATATCTCTGAATTCCCCCTTCCCGACCCGTCGGCATACCCCAATTTGGACGTAGACTGGGCGGAGGAGCTCCTCCGAGGAGCAGAACTGGACCTCGATTATCCGGGTCCAAGCACAGAGGACCGGAATAATGGTTTCTTCGCTTTTCACGATAAGCCCGAGCGAGGGTCTGTTGGAAACGGAAATGGCGATATCACAGGCGATCTGGATAGGGATTTGGGATTGACGCATTCTGGCGATGAAATGTTTTAGTATAGTTACGATAGACCCGGTATATGTTTGCATGTACGTGTATACATGCCCACAGAATGACACCACTTATGCCTAACGCCTTTGGCTTCTACGGAAAGAAAGTAATCATTCTTCTCAAATCCATTGAGTAAACCAGAGAGACAGCAATCATCTCTTTTCTTGAACGCCTGGGTCAAATCTAGACCCGTCAATCTATCTCGCATCTATCAGACCAAAGAGAAAGCATTACAACGTGGCATCCATGCGGCTCACATCTAAACCAATCATTTAGTACCCAGCCAGCGATGTCAGACTACCGACCGCCCCAGCGGTTGCTCTCATCACCCTCTTCCCACAGATGCTCAGTGTATCCAAGGCGTTTCTTAACACTCTGCACCGTCGCCTTGTCGCCGGTATTCTTGCCCATATTGTCACTGAGTTTCACCGCGGGCCGCCCATTCGCCGTAGCGATCTTGATGACGATATTCAGCGGCTTCGACTTCTCCCCGTTGGACTTGTTCACATAGTCATCTACCACACGTCAGCTGGGCTGTCCACCATGCACCCTCACAGAGCAAACACTTACTGGTAAAGAATGTCCCGACACCAAAGACGGGCCGGAACCCAGCCTCCTCCGCAATAACCTTATACTCGAGACAGTGCTCGATATCCAACGAGTCGGAGAACACCACCGCCTTCGTCTCCGTGATGCCCTGCTGGTCGTAGAAATCCCGCACCATCTTGACAAAGTACGTCGGGTCGCCCGAGTCCTGCCGCACGCCGGTGTACACGTGCGCGTAGGTCTTGCTGGGGTGCGGGCGGCCGCCGTTGTCGATCGGCGCCGCGATGGGCGGCTTGGTCTCGGCCTCGCTTTGGGGGGTTGACTCGCCGGTCGTGCCGGGGCCAGACGCCGTCGTGGAGACGGCGCCGACGCCCGCGCTGGTGTAGTCGGGGATGGGCTGGCGGAAGGCGTCGAGGAAGGCGGGCGTGCCGAACGTGTCGGTCAGCGCGATGCCGAGCACCTGCGTGGTATGTTAGTGGTCTGGTACGTTGAACGAAAGCGAAACGAATCGCAGCGGAAAAGAACATACCCCCTCGCCAAAACAGCCCAGCCAGTACCGCAGGGCCATCTCGTTCGCGTGCTCGTAGTCGTCCGTGATTGCCGCAATGGTCATGTACCACTCATGGGCGACGGTGCCGACAGGGTCGACATCGTACTTCATCGCAAAGTGCACGTTGCTCGTGCCGGTGAACGTGCCCGGCCAGCCGTTCTGGCTCTTCTCGGCCGCGGCGCGACACAGCCCTGTCATGACCAGGTCCTGGGTGTGGTAGTCGCGTCGACGGCGCGAGCCGAACTCGGAGAACACGCATCCATTCTCCAGCAGGACACAGCCCTTGCGGTAGGCCTTGTCCTCCTGGTTACTGTAGTCCCAGTCTCTGTTGCAGAAGCGGAAGTACGCTTCGCTGGTCAGCGCCAGCAGCGGGATCTCGTACAGGATCGTGTCCACCCAGAGGCCCTTGACGACGTACTCGATGTCGCCGACGTCGTCGTCGCTGCCGGTGTCGTTGGCGGGGGTGAAGTGGATCTCGATCTGCTCGGTAGGCTTGAGTTTGAAGGTCGTCAGGAAGTCCAGGTAGGCCGGGCTGAAGTAGGAACAGCGCTTCTTCAGGAATGCGATTTCCTCCGGTGTGACGCGGACGTTTGCGAGTCCTGTTGGAGGAGGGGTTACCACGGAGATCGTGGGCTGTGCGGAATAGAAGGAGAGCGTCTACATACGGTCCATTTGCTTCAAAAGCCATTTATATGCCCCCCGTGTGAGTTTCATTTGCGGCGTGCGGTTCGTGAAGCCGTATGTTACGTCTGCGGAGGATCGTCAGATGCGCCACCCACGTAACAAGGAGGTAAACGGGGTACATACGAACATCCGGGAAGTATTTGAGAACGGCGCATTGCATCGTCAACTTGTACAAATCGGTATCAAGAAGGGAGGAGATGCCCTCCGGCAGAGGAGGGGTTCCTTCTTGACTCATTTTGCGCGCTGCGCTCGGGGCTGCGGAGGCGCCCCAAGGTATGAATAGATGTCTCCGGTAGTACTGTCAAATAGCAAGGACAGAAAGCGTCCAAATCTGGGTTCAATGGAAGTAAACGCGCCTGAAGAAGTTACTGCGAACACTGCATATCGATCGGCTGCGGGGGAATCGTTGAAGCCGCCATCGGAAGGCTGTTTGCATCGTTTGCATGCATCAGATTTTCGTCATTGAAGTGTCATGTTCGAGTAACTGGAAAGGAGAAACAGTAGGGATTGGAGGGAATAGTTGTCAATTATTACCGAATTATACGGGGAAATGCAGTCTGATAGAGGTGTCTGTGACATATGAGTGTTGTTGCGATCGGCAGACTTTGTGCATTGGGAAAGTGGTCTTGTGTATGGAAGAGGGTGAGTTGAACGTTGATCCTGCCAGTCTATTGTATAAAGTCTTCTGTATGAATGCATAAAGCATGCGAATGTCATACTGTAACCCAACGAATGATATTGACAAGCATGAAGTTCTGTACAGACGGAGTGTCATTGATGCCTGATATCTCAGGCCTCATACCCCGCCTGTTTGATAAACTTCCAAATGTGGCTGGTGTGTGGCTGTTTCAGCAAGAGAGTGGTCCCAGGTACAATCTCCAATTCGTTAGCCGTGGGTTGATCCTTGCGATAGTGAGTGAGCCATAGCCTTGACTTACAACCACAGAGCATCTGCTCTAAGGGGTCTTCACTGCACCGAACCCCTAGTAGTACGATGAACAACATAGTCCACCAGATGGAGGCTACCAGGGTGCTGACAATGCTCGCATGATTCGCAGGAAGGTATAGTTTTTGTAAGGAATTGTACATATCTTGGGAAACCCCGAGCTTCTGATATAAGGATTCTGCGCAGCACACCTCCCCTGTAACAGGAATCACGGTCCCGTGGCTGCGTAACAGGCGTATCTTAAGCTCCATGTGCAGAGAGGTCAGATATTTAGGTACTCAAGTTGGCAAAGCAGTAGTCTTGAAAGGCCATGGTAGGAGCCTGAGGCTCCAATAAATTCCATATTGGATCCAGTAGGTACCTAGCACTGACACGCAGTGAATGAACATCATATCCTTCCCACAATCTGAATTCGCTTCCATTTTCACTTTCCCCAAACGTTTGTCATCCCATCCTCCAAGTACCTTTGCCCGTCCCTATCCTTCCACCCAAAGACCCTGACACATCCTCCCTTGAGGAGAATGTACAAAACATGAGTGGCAGGTATAGTTTCCCACGTCAAGTTGCTGTCAGTAAACTGACTTTGTCTGAACCAGAAAAGCCATTCAGAAGCATCAGATATCGCTTTATCCGACTTCAGACAAGAAGAATTCAACTGTTTTCGAACACACCATTCTATCCTTTCGGATCCTATACCGTTTCTTGTTGATGAGTTTGATTTGCAAGTGCCCGCAAGCAGTCTGCCGGATAAGGTCGAAAATGAGACAGAACAGGAAGAAACCCTTCGGCACTCAACTATATCTTGACTTGTGTGGGAATTTAATAAATCAATCTCAGCCTCAGTCAAAACGATATGTTTCCTGGCGGTGTCAAACAAGACATATTCACGCAGAAATCAGTAAGAACTATCAGAAGTGCAGAATCTTTCTAGTAAAACCTGGTTAGATGACTTGTCCTAATTGAAGAATAACGCTGCGAGAAGCCACTCTAGGCCGGTGTTTTTATCTCTGTGAGAGAGTATTATAATCAAAATAGTCAATGTTTGTCGAATCTCACCTATACTAGAGCAGAGAAGGTATTATCGTAAGCCTAAATATACTGTAATACATAGTCAGAGCTAGCAATAACGGATGTTAAATTTATACTAGCCATGTACGGCGCTCAAGGAAATTATCAGGCGAGTTTTGAGAAACGAAATTAAGGTAGCCGAGATATCTTATTCAACTAATTACTGAGTAGATAGACCGAGAGAGGCCATCAACCTAGTCTAATTACAAAAGACCCAGAGGGAATCACAGATCCATTAACGTTATACCAGGTATTATGCCAGGAGTGTTTATTTTAACGAGCTCTATTACCTCGGGGAGAAAAACCACACATACTACCACTCCAATTATGGAAATAATAAAAAAAAAAAAAGGCAACTCCCCCGAGCCGGAATCGAGCCAGCGACCTGTCGGTGAAATGTTTCCAATTACAGCCGACCGTCATATCCAACTAGACCATCGGGGGTTATTGTTGAGGCGGTGAGGACCCATTAGCTATATGTAGATAATTCCTTTCGATATCGAAAGAAAATGGAGGATCTCAGACGCGGACCCCAAAGTAAGGGTAGATATATGGTAAATGGAAAAATCATGATAATCCTAAGTGACTACCGTCATTCACCGGTTATGTAGCAGGGTGCTTGGAGCGAAGTGCGGAGAGAAGTGGAGAAGGTCGTCGGGGAGTTCGTTGAAAGGGTTGCTACCTAGTTATCACCAACAATGAGCGAGACGACATGGAAGATCAACTTTAGGAAAGATAATTGAAGCGATGCGATATAGCCTAGAATATCGACCATGTTGAACCCGGTGTCCGATCCAATGTTAATAAAGGATAGGAGCGCGCAGAACACAGCGTCCACGGGGAGTATGTGTTGCTGATTGGTGGTCGCAACTGTGGAAAACTGCAAGCCTTTATCGCGGGCATTTGCATTGAGGAGAATGTTACTGAAGACGGTTTGAGTGTGGTTGTCGTGGGCCCTTTTACTCCCACAGGCGAGACCGTTGGCTTGGACAACCTTATCAAGACTTGCAGGGCCTCATTCATAGAGAGCTCTAGGGCGGCGGCGCGCCAGTTTGTCGTGGCATCACGAACTCAAAGACCCGGTGATATTGGCCGGCAGATGTTGGAGCCCTAAGCTCGTATGGTTAGGCATGTCCAGTCAATCCTCCTTTCGTCACTGGAAAGGATGCCATCTCGAGCATAATAAGATTGAACCCAGTAAAGATCCACAAGGGCGTCTATATCAGCCCGGCCACCTATCATTCTTCAAGGCTTGGGATCTGAGGTCTGAATTATTCAAGGGGGCCAGGTCAGCGTTTTGTCTCTATTGACACAACATATACAGTGTCCAAGATTTGGAAGTGACTCTTACAATCAGTGTGACTTCATGGGCTGTCTGAACGCCAATGCAAAGCTCAGTGTGGCCAACGATCGAAGGTTTTGTATGGAAAATATGTGTCAAACACCTGCTTCTTCCAGGGGAGAACAGCATGGAGTGTTCCCTATCTCGGACTCCTGTGCTTTGCCCATCCAACAACACATATCAGGTTGAATAGCGTATGGGGACCTTGTTACTTTGCAGTAGAATCTCAGAGGAAACTTCAACTGATCGTGTTATAACAAAAGTAATACATGCTGGTGTAGTCCGAGGGTAGAATAGGACGCATGTCTTTCCAATGGGGCAATATTACGGCCTGATCCCTGGATTCTGAGTGGTGGTATGTCTAGTTGTGTGACGAAAATCGCTCAATTCTTTGTTGTGGAACAGTGAGTACTGAGATAAAAGTGATGCACTGGGCCCGCCTAGGAATGGGGTGATGATATATATAACTCTACACATCGAGATAGCAGGTCGACTCCCACATTTGAACGGCCGAAAACACAATAGTGCATCTCTTTGTCAGTGATCAGCCCCCTAATCACCCAGACTGTATATAATTGCGGGTGAATGCCAACACAAGCCGTCGACAGAGGGCTCTCACTAGGAAACATTCTGATATCGCGCTGATCTTTGTTTCTTGATTTATCATGTCAAGTTTTAAGCTGTGAAACAACAATAACCCCCGATGGTCTAGTTGGATATGACGGTCGGCTGTAATTGAAACATTTCACCGACAGGTCGCTGGCTCGATTCCGGCTCGGGGGAGTTGCCTTTTTTTTTATTTTTTCTACGCACTTCCCCCCTCTCTCCTTCCCCTACTACACTCTGATACTCGGCACCCTGGCACAGATTAACGTCAGATCAAGCCGAATGTATTTTTAACCGGCACCAAGTAAGACATCAAGAGCAGGCCAGTTAATGATGAACCCTGGGGAAGATATCTGGTATTTTAGACTTAGTCTGTGCTATCCCGACACGCTCCCCGCACGGCTGGAGTAGATATAGTTGCCCTGACGTACGTGTGTTTTGCATTACTCTGATCCCTCTGGTCAGGTAAGATTTACTTATTCGGACTAGGACTAACTTCGACTAGAGAGTTGTCCTACTTGCGTGAGCCTTCACATTAGCCTGGTTAAATATATAGCTAGTTGGAGATGGATCAGTGAGCAACACGTAGTACAGGTCGGTAATATCTCTCTGGAGATTCTCCCTCATTGTTGACATTATTAGGATCCCTGTTTCGATGGATCCTGGGATTAACCCAGGGAAGTGATGAAGGACGATGATCTATACAGCTGTTGCACCAAGAGATGAACTTCGGCCTAGTATGTGGTGGAGACTAAAGGGCCTTGGGTACGTACTGGACGTGGGGGTAAAAATGATGAGAAATCAGTCACCATGACAAAAACACGGAGTAAGCCAAATTAAGGAGTCTCTTCCACATTATACACCAGCTTCTCTCCGCTGACCTTGCCCTGTCTCATGAGCTCCAGACCTTCCAGCACACCCTGGAGGCCCCCAGGCAACACCCTGGGTGGGTGCACCTTGACCTTCCCCTCCGCCAACAACTTCGCCGATAGATCCCAGAACATCTCTGCAAAGGCCCTGTCTTCCGGCTTCGCAGGAATGGTCTCGCCAAAGTCAAACTCCTCTCCGATGGCAGTGTACGCAACCGTCCAGCGGTCCCGGACGTTGTCCCGTTTGATCCCCAACGGGAGGAGGGAGCTGTAGTCGCCGCCTTCGGTAGACAGCGCTTCGTCGCAGAATTTGCTGCTCGCTTCGAGTCCGATCGTATCAAAGACAAGTCTGAGATTGTTGTTGGTGAGCTTGCGGATCTCGGCAGCCGCATCGGGCTGTTTATAGTCGAATACTTCGTCCGCCCCGAGACGCTTCACCAAATCAAAGTTGTGAGGAGAGCAGGTCGTCAGGACTTTGTATCCGGAGAGCTTGGCGAACTGGATTGCGAGCGTTCCCGTCGCGGTGGAGCCACCGTATATCAGAATAGGCGTTCCCTCTGAGCTAGGGCTCGTAGGCAGCGCAAGACCCAGGCTCTGGTACAGGCCCTGCCCGACGGTGGTGATGCCGACACCCAGCGTGGCGGCTTCCTGGAAGCTGAGATTGTCCGGGATGTGAATTTGGATGTCGCCCTTGGCGACGATGTATTCGGCGAACGCACCGTCTTCATGCTGGACGGCGTTCCCGCCGTGGACGAACCCGCACACACGGTCGCCTTTCTTGAACACCTTCTTGACGTCCTTGCCGACCGCTTCGACGACCCCCGCGTAGTCGCATCCGATCACGGTGCCCGGGGGAGCCCGGTACTTGATGTGCTTCCAGTCCGTGGGGTTCAGCGCAACACTGACCGTTTTGACGAGAATGCAGTCGTCACGGAGAGTGGGGATGGCGCGGTCGGTGACCAGACCCTCTTGCTGAGGGGAGGTAACGGCGATGGCTTTCATGGTCGGCGTTGAGGTGAGTGTGTGTGGTTTTTGATATGATAGAGTGTGAAGTATTGTTCATCTGTTTATCCTGTTGAATATGTAGATCTAACATTGGACCTTGCTTGATAATCATCTGCTTGGTAATCAATGTTTATCGATGACGTTCGTGAGTCTTCGGTAAGCACGACAGAGTAAATCATGTAAACTGTTTCATTACTTTACCCACAATACTTCCTACTAAAGGATTATGGACGCTCCGTCTCGGTGATAACGGAGTCCGAGATGTGGAATACTTTCCGGACATCGAACTTGTTCTCCGTATTCGAGCCGCTCCAAGGCAGGACATACCCCCGCTGGTTGCTCAGCCTTTCCCTTCCTGAAGTGGGTAGTATAATGGGGGTGCCCGAAAACCCAGAATTTCACTCTGCCGAGTTCAAGTGGAAGGATGTCAGTGCCAAAGGCAAACCTTCACGGGTTTTGAGCATATTGTGGACTGGACGTTTTCCGAAGCAGAGGGGCGTGATGTGTCACGACCAGGACGGATCACTTTGGACTGTTGTCTTGATGGATTGACTGGATCTCTCTCCGCAGCCATGCAAGGTCTGTCCTGTGGTTCGCATTATGGTCGTCCACCGTCCAGCCCTCAATCTTCTGAAAGTCACTGATTCTCATCCGGACAATGTCCTTTGATTCGTCGGGTACCTCTGACCAGAGCGTGCAACCAAGTACCGTGACTCAAGACCCAGGGATATCGTATCGTTTTCGATGGAGGAGGATGAGCCGGCCGTTGAAACAAGACTCCTGCTCCAGTCGTCTGGCTGTTTCCAGCCCCGCCGTGACAGACCCATCGTAGAATTCATGATTGCCGAGAACGAGAAAGACGAGCTGAAACTGTTCTGTCTGCTTCAGGATGAAATCGCGGTATTTGTCGTAGTCTGCTAAGCGCCCAATATCTCCAGCGAGGATCAGGAATTGGCCGCAGACGGGGATATCAAAGGACGAATACTGTTGGTTCACTTCAGGATGAAGATCCGAAAGCACCTGGAAAGACGAGGAAGACAGGGAAGACCTCTGATAGACGGACCGTGTCTTCTGGAGCATCGTGCCTTGCGGCTCTGGGTGGCTGTAAAAGAGGGTCTGAGACTTGTCGAAGTTGAATAAATTGCAAGTGATGCAGCCATTCATAGTCCACCCACCAGATGAAGAAATTGTGTACTACTCAGACATAGATGGAAGCAGCGAAAAGAACGTGAACGGAATAGTCATATCCCACAGCATTGAGAGGAATCGTTTCGACATATATACATCTAATAGAACCACCTGAAATCAGGGCTTTCTGGGCCCTCCTTCAGCCTCTCCGTTGGTACATCCACTGCCCTCACATTAACGCCCTGTCTGCGGTTCCTCCGCGTGTTATCCAAAATCATCCACCCGCCCAAAGCAAGGGTCAGAACGATGCCGGTGCCCCCAAAGGCTGCAGTGGTAATAAGAGCCGGGATGTACTTGGGCGCGTCCTGCGCACGGAAGATATTCGAGCTGACGAGGCCCATCAAGTTGGCCAGCGGCACCGCAATGCTGGTCAGCACGACGCGCTTCCCTTCACTCGCAATGTTGTTATTGTACCATACGTCCAGGAGCACCGACGGCGCGGACGTGCCCCACGTCATCATGAACGACGCAAAATACGCCACGTTGATGTCCTGTTCCACGTCAATCGCGACGTAGATGACCATGCCGATGAACGTGAAGAGGAACCCTAGCGCGACAAACGGGAACCGCCAGCGCGTCCAGTCGCTGCAGAACGCGAGGATCAGGAGCATCACGGCGCCCGAGACGTTCGGGGCGACCGTGTACAGGTTCGTCTTGACGGTGTTGTAGCCCAGCCGCCCGATAATCACCGGCAGGAACAGCTGCACCGACTGGAGGGGCACCCCCAGGCAGACCTGGATGGCGAGGATCGCCCAGCTAGTGCCGTGTCTGAAGATACGGAACGCCTCGCGGATGTTGAGCTTCTCATTCACGACCGCCGAGCTGTCCAGCTGCATTCGATTATACGCGAGGGTCTTCTCCTCGTCGGAGAGGAAGCTTGCTTCCGAGGACGACCGTGGTAGATACCAGAGCGCGAATACGGCGAACAGGATGGTGGCGGCGCCTTCGATGAGAAAGAGATAGCGCCATGGGGCGAGCGGTCCGGAATGTATGCGGAAGACGCCAAAGGAGAGGAGCCCTGAGAAGGCGGACGCGATACTTTGGGCGGCATAGAAGATGGCCAGGCGCCGGGCTAGCTCGCCTCGGCGGTAGAAACTATTTTGGAACTCTGGTTAGCGGATAGGAGCAGATACACGGAGTGTGGGTGAGACCTACGTCGTTAGGTAATAGATCACCAGGGGAAAGAAGGCGCTCTCGGCCATTCCCAGAAACCATCTGATTGCCAGGAGGCCGCTGAAATTGAAGACAGCGACCACCAAGAGTGTGCACAGGCCGAATGTCAGCATCATGCATGGAAGGACCACGTTCGGTCCATACATCTTGCCCAGGATTCCAAGAAATGGAGCGGTCAGGACGTAGGGGATGAAGAAAATGCTGAGAATCAAATTGAATTGGTTCCCATGGAGATTTAACGTGTCTGAAGATATCTGTTAGCCACACCACGTTCGGTTGCAGGCAGCACATACCCTCCAGGCCGGCGGTTTTCGCATTCCCCAGATTCGACTTGTCCAGACTGTTGAAGAGATACATGATCGCCAATACGGGTAGAATGCGCAGGTCGAATTTCCAGACCAGCGACCGTTCAGCGCGAGGATCAATGGACGCATTTAATGCGGCCAGGTCGACGGAGCTGACCTCCCCCTCGACCGCGGTCGACGGGGCTTTCGTCGTGGTCTGTTTGGGCAACTTGGAAGTCGACATTTGTGCTATACAGGCGACGAACAGACCTTGAAAACAAGGAACAAGCGAGTTATATAGGGTCTGCGGTTGTCGTCCGATATGCGGGGATATAGAACCCAGGTTAACCACACGATCATCATGATAACAGCCGCTGCTGTGGCCAATCGGATACCAACAAGATTCAGTCGGAAGCAGATTTCCATGGAATTCGAATCCATCCATCGACGGTCTGCTATCGCCATTATCTATCGGGGCTTGGCATGGCTGGGCTAAGATCACTTAGCGCTGGTTATTACTACAACTATCGCACTTATCTCTGAAGGATCCCACGATTAGAGTCACGCTAGGAGGTTTATGGAAAGTGGATATCCTCACAGTCCGTCTGAAGTGAAGAAAAGTCATAGTATTCTGTCAAGCATATCAAAGTGCAGGCGCATGGAAGAAAGATCCAACTGGACTTGGTCAACTACGTGTGTCAATTTGTTATACTTGGATCATATGAAGTATAAGCCTTCGCTCAGTTAAGCACTCATGGATAATGATTCGGGCAGTCGGCGTTACTTCGGAAGTTCAGCTACTCCAAGAGCATTACGGTACCGGATGTTAAAGGTGATGATCAGGTATGCATCTATACACTTTGGATATATCAGTCGACTCATTTCTCATGCACCCTACAGAAGAAGGTAAATAAAAGAAGACCGACTATTGTGGTAAGCTTATTCATGTACAGCCCTGTCAACCCTTGAATCTTCCTCTGTGGGCCTCATCCACACGGCGGACACTAACGGTGCGAACCGATATCAACCGACACCCAAGATGGACCAACAACTACTTTATGCTTCGCGTTTTTAGACGTGGTTCATATATTTACCCATGAGCTATAGATAGTACAGCAGGGTTAGCGTAATCGGGCGTCACTCTGAAAATAAGCTATCCCGTATTCTTACTTCTTCCATACACATACATTAGGCACATCCTACATCCTACCTCAGCAGGATTTCCTTTCACCTGGTTACCCCATAAGGCAACGCTCGAGGCCCTGAACCCCATACTAGAATGTTCGCCGGCCGTGTACCCGGCTGTGAATGGGTCAGTTTCCGTCAAGCCGGGGGGGATGAGGTCATATATTCCTTTGCGGGGAATTGCCTCGGTCCAGCCGCCGGGTGTCCGGCTGCAACCCAGTGGCGGTTACGTGGTATATAATCGGATGTCTGACGTGAGACTGTTCACACAGACTCATAAAACAAAATAACCTGTCTCTGCCTTTCGCTATGTTGAGATTTTAGAGCAAGTTGGTTGTTTCAATAGTTGTCATGTCCAGACACCATGAAGAACCCTAGAGGTGCGGTGCGCATCGTCGAAGTCGGGCCGCGGGACGGCCTGCAAAACATCAAAGATCCGGTTGCGACGTCGGTGAAGCTGGACCTGATCCAGCGACTCCGGGAGTCGGGCCTGAGCACGATCGAATTGACATCCATTGTCTCGCCGCGGGCGGTGCCTCAACTAGCGGATTGTCAGGAGGTGTTGGGAAATCAATCTATCAAACAGTTACAACGGGACGACGGGCTTCGGTTTCCAGTTCTTGTCCCTAATCTGAAGGGGCTGGACATTGCGCTCGAATATGGGGTCAAAGAAGTCGCCGTGTTCGTAAGCGCCACGGAGGGATTCAGTAAAGCCAATATCAACTGCTCCGTCGACGAAGGTATTGAGAGAGCATCCCGTGTTGCAGAGAAGGCCATACAGAATGGGATCGCTGTTAGAGGGTACGAACACCCCGTCATACATCCTCGCAGGTTAGATGCATATGCTGACTTTGACCAGGTATGTATCTTGTATATTCGAGGATCCTTTTAGCGGGCCAACCGAGCCTTCTGCCGTGTTACACTGTGCCAAAGCACTCTTGAGCATGGGTTGCCATGAGATCAGCCTCGGGGACACTTTGGGAGTGGGACGCCCAGAAACAGTGCGAGAGCTCCTCGAATATCTGGTCGACAACGATGTCCCCGTCGAGAGATTGGCGGGCCATTTCCACGATACGTATGGCCATGCTGCCGCCAATGCATGGGAAGCATACGTCTGTGGTGTTCGAGTTTTTGATAGCAGCGTCGCAGGTCTTGGAGGCTGCCCTTTCGCACCAGGGTCCAAAGGGAACGTTGCCACAGAGGACTTGGTGTTCATGTTTCACAACGCTGGAATTGACACTGGAGTCAGTCTTCTGAAGCTGATGGAAACTGGTACCTGGATTTCTCAGATCCTCGGGGCGAACAGGTCCTGCCCACCTAAGCGACAACAAGTCGACAAGTTTGACCAAGCAACGTGTCTTTCTTCACCCATGTGGCAGTGGGGTTCGATCCAGAGAAAGGGGAACATCTCGGTGTATCGCTCGGGGAGCAGTGTTAAGCTCGTGCTGAACCGAGCGAAGACTGGAAACACCCTGACGCACAAGATGATCCTCGACTTGACCCACCTCGTTCGCCATTATAGTGAGGAAGATACAGTATCGACCATTGTCCTCACAGGAAAGGGACGATTCTTTTGCATGGGGCTGGAGTACGGAAAGAAGACTGGTTCTGCCGGGGAATCCCCCGAGCTTGCATCTCTGACCAGGTTACTGGATCTATTAAGCCACGTACCCAAGACGACAGCCGCGAGTATAAATGGGCCAGCATTTGGTGCAGGCGTATGCCTGGCTCTTTCGTGTGACACGAGGATTAGTGTCAGGACGGCCACACTGACTATGGGAGAAGCTATATGGTCGTCTGACGAGGGGAATAAGCAAGTTCCACAAAGAGCAACAATTCTTGCACATCCTATAACAGCTGGGAAACTGAAGAGTCTGGGGATTCTCGAAGACATTGCAAACAGTCACGAGCAATTGGACGTCCTTGAGCATCGACTTGTTTTGCGAGCATCCCCGACACATACAATGCAAAGACCACATTGGTTACAGGTGATACGAAGTGTATGGGGGTCAGATCTGTGAGGCCTTAATTTAGACCGATGGATTTAAGAAGGATGTAGAGAATCATTCTCAACAAATGATGTCTCATACATATTAAACTGTATATATTCGCTTAGAAGAGCGGGTTACGCTCGAATGTTGTGTTTTAGTGCCAGTCATAGATAATATAGATCGTCTGTCGCGAATTCAATGCCGTAATCAACTTTCCAATTCGGAAGTTGATAACCCCTCACATACTGTGCGACCCTCCCTGCACTCACTATTTCCAACTTCATCTCACACCAAGAACTTCATATCAAGGTCTAGTCATTACCAACATGTTTTCGCCGTACGAGCATTCGCCTCTAACACTAGAGTTTGATGCTCTCGTGCAAGAGTTGTTGGATAAATGGAAAGTACCTGGGATGACGATTGCAGTTGTCCATGAGCAAAATGTCTATTCTAAGGCAAGTCCGGGTCATTTAGAGGGCATTACAAACACTAATTCGCTTGTTCAGGCATATGGAATGGCAGAATTTCCGGATAAGAAGATGACCACCGACTGTCTGTTTTCGACTTGCAGCACCACAAAGGCATTCACCGCGGCTGCGGTGTCGCTCGTCATCGATGATCAGAGAAACGCTCCATCGGCTCTCCAATGGGATACACCAATCTCATCTTTGATTCGAGAGGATTTTGTGCTGGCAGACAACTACGCTACAATGAATACCACGCTCGAGGACGCGCTATCCCATCGATCTGGATTACCCGGACATGAAATTGCGATGACTGCAGCAGATCCAAACGAGACACTACAGGAGGCTGTGCGGAAGCTCCGACATCTCCCACTGGCATACCCTCCTCGCACAACCTTCAATTACTGTAATCATATGTACATGGTTGTCTCCTATGTTCTACAGAAGATCACTGGAGAGAGCCTAGGTACAATGCTCAAAAAACGAATTTGGGATCCGCTCGGCATGCACGACACATATTTTTCTGTACAAGATCTCAAGGACGAACCTTCTCTCGGGTCTAAACTCGTTCGCGGGTATACTTGGGTCCCAGAGAAGGAACAGTTCGTTCTTGAACCGTACATGAACTACGCGCCAACCACAGGGACAGGAGCAATTGTAAGCAACGTCCTGGACTACGCAAAGTGGCTGAAATCTTGGATCTATCAAACCGGGCCCATGTCCGAGGAGGGCTATGCGGCACTTCTGCGACCACGCACGGTCATGTCCGAAGGGCTTGATCAACTCAATCCGCCGGCTCCATACCATCTTTATGCGCTGGGATGGTTTGTAGATACGTGCCGCGGAGAGCACATATATATGCACAGTGGGAGCTGGCCAGGTTTCAGGATCCTAGTGGGGTTTGTCCCCCAAAAGGAGTTTGCATTCGTCATGATGGCGAATTCCGAGAGTGCGAAATACGCACAATACAGACTGTTCCTGTACCTCATTGACTGGTTGCATGGAATTCAGCCGGAGCCTCATCCTCCCGATGCGGCTAAAGAGCAGAAGAAGCCAGCCAACAGAGCCGAGGTCGTCAGCCAATTATTTCCCAGACTCCCGGGCCATCGTATCCCTCGATCATTGCCGTTGGATGCTTATTGTGGAACGTATCAACACTCTGGCTATGGGCGTCTTACCTTGGACATCAATTCAGGATATTTAACCGCAGACCTGACTGATCGAGCCATCGCGTTTCGTCTGAAGCTATCACATGCGAATGGGGAATACTTCGTCGGGGAACTGTATACGCCGGGGAAAGAAGGATCTTTGTCTGGATTTTTCCGGGCTCAATTTGATATCGATGCGGCTGGAGAGGCCCATGCAGTGGGGATCGAATTGGAACCGGCATTGGTTAATGGGATGATCTGGTTCACGCGTCGATGAGCTCCAGGTCCACTCGGCTCCAATTCCCGCTGATCAGAGTTGAGAGGCGAGGCCACATTTGCATTTCAAGCATGTTCCGTTCAGTCAAGAAGACCCAAGCAGCCACTAGGCTCCCCGCGTCTGCCTGTAGCTCAGCAGTCTAGTCTCATTCGACAAGGAAGTTTGACACGATCTTGCCTGGCTGGGATTCAGGGGCAGGCACGTGCAGACGCTGCCTGCAGGGCGGTGAGGGTTCTGCCTACACGGCCTTGGCCTAACCCGATCGGGCAGTGCCTACACAGAACCATTTAAGGCCAGCCTCATCCTCTGGCCAACACGAGAGGCCTTGGAAGGGCAGTAACTCATTCTTGACAGTTTTCCAGACCTTTTCTCTAGTATTTGATACATTTGGACACAAATTTTGCCATACATTGGTCAAGTCAAACCATCCAAGTGCGCCAAGATGACCGCAACACATACATTGCCTGCATTGCCCGCCAAGCACCAGGACTTCGCTGGCTGGATTCAGAAACACCCACAATCTCCAGTCGAGGAGCTTGTCGCTCCGTATAATGAATATGAGGCTGTTGTCCGGAAATTGTTCGCACAAGAGCCATCTAATCCCATCCTTCAAGACAATCAATTCAATGTGGTTCCTGTCTATGGGCCCGATGGCACTGCGAACTTTCGGACGAGGGCACGGGATCCGTCTACAGAGACGCCAGAGCAGAAAGAGAAGTATATCATGCCCCTCAAAGCTGAAGACCGCCGACCGGACGGCTCCCCTGCGGTCGTCCCGTGCCTCCAAGAGTTCAAGAACAATTTTGCGATTTTCTCCGAAGCCTCCCTGAGTGATATGGACTGGAGTAATGTTATAGTTGCTGGTAGTGCTGTTGTGACCTGCCTCCTACCTGTTCCCGATGAGCACAAGGGCTCAAAGCGCGCTCTCCGCCAATTCTATCATGACAAAATTGCCCCTGCTTCCGATGTCGACCTCTTCCTGTATGGGTTGACCGAAGAACAGGCTATCGAGAAGATCAAGCATATCGAGGATAGAATCAAGAACGCCATTCTACACGAGACGACAACTATTCGGACCAAGAATGCCATCACAATCGTCTCTCAGTACCCCACCCGTCACGTCCAGATTGTACTGCGGATCTATAAGTCCATTGCCGAAGTGCTGACCGGATTCGATGTGGACTGTTCTTGTGCTGCCTACGATGGGAAGCAAGTCTATGCGTCACCGCGTGCACTGGCTTCTTACATCACGCAGAAGAACACTATTGACTTGAGCCGACGTTCACCGTCATACGAAAACCGTCTCTCAAAGTACTCGCGACGTGGGTTCGAGGTTTTCTGGCCTCAGTTGGACCGTTCACGTATTGACCCGGTATGTTGCCATGAAGGTGTTCTTGCTAAAAAGAATGTGAATAACCAAGGCAGACGATCTTCGAACGAAGCTTCTCAAGGACCGTGGGTCTAGCGCGTCTGTTGGTCCTCGAGCAGTTGCCGTTGGCTTCGGATAGAGATAATTACCTCCAACAACGACGCCAAGAGCGCGGCAGACCAGAAAAGGTGGTCTACAGCAGACAAGTACTTGCCGGAAACATCAAAGACAAATGGGAGGATGAAGTACCGGAGTGGTTGGGGGAGGAGGAAGAATCCCATTACCATACATTCGTGAGTGCTGAGTTAGTCGATTCTCTATCACGTCTTGCTAATGATCGTTGCAGACTATCCCATACGGACGAAACTACCATGCGCGGAAGATTGAACGGCTCTTCTACAACCAAGACTTGTTGCTAAATGCAGAATGGAATAAACCCAAAGACAGAGAGGTTATTCTTCACCGCCACCCTGCCTTCTTTGGCAATGTCGAGGACATTGTCCATGATTGTTGCGGACATTGCCCGGCACCAGTGACCGAAGAGGAGAAGGAGGTTGCTGAAAAAGAGAGCAAAATTTATGTCTCGGGAGATGTTTCCTTCATCAAAGACGACCCCGGTCGTCAAGAAATCGGAAGTTTCAATCCAATTACGGAGACGGACTGGACTGGTATGAGCCCAAAAAAGCACCTTTTCAAAGGTGATTTGCTAACCGTGATCTAGAAATGGCTTATGTTGGGAATACGGAGCGGCTCTGTCAGGCCATTGTTGACCACGATCTCGAGACGGTCAAGGAATGGCTTTCACAGGAGTCAGCAGATCCCAACACTCGAGATTACACCGGAAGGACGCCTCTTCATCTGGCATGCATGGCATCTACACCCCCGATCGTCCAGTGCCTTGTTGACCATGGAGCACGGCTCACTGCTCGTGTGGCTGATGGCCGAACCGCACTTCATTTTGCAGCAGCTCGGGGTGCTGTGGAGATTGTCCGGATATTGCTCAACAGAAGTGAGGTCAATGAAGCAGAAGAAGATCGCAAGCTGCAGCTCCGCAAGGGACAGTCTGTCCAGCAGGCTAACGCCGTGTCATATCAATCTGGCAATGACAACGATACTGTGGAGGTGAATATCTCGCAAGATGAAACCACTTCATACACCCTAGGGTCCTTCGTCAAAGTTGGCAAAGAATCCAACACCGATGCCAGTGAGGGCGTTGTGGAAGATGACAATACTGACGAGCCCGATATTTATGACATCAATGTCATCTCTTGGGACAGCCACACCTCGCCCCTGCATCTTGCGATTATCAACGGACATGTCGACGTTGTGCAAGAACTGGTCAGCTCCTGGGGCGCGGATGTGTTGCTTCCAGTGAAATTGCTCAATGAGTACAACAACACCCCCAGGGCATCGATCTTGACATTAGTTCTTGCACTTCGTCTTCCATTGGCTAGGGCTATCACCATGACGGAAAAACTGTTGCAACTTGGTGCATCGCCAATCCAAGCCGATGTTGGCACATACACACCCTTGCACTACATAGTCGGAACGCCCCATGCTGAGCTTCTGGATGTCCTCGTCGAGCAGAGCAAGCCAGCAGCGCAAAAAGCAATCAAACAATTCGCAATAACCGGAAATACATGGCAACCGAACGGCGAAACCCCATTAACTCTCGCCATTCGGCGCAAAAACGTGATCGGGGCCCTCAAACTGCTGGAAAACGGCGCCGATGTGTCGATTGAGTTTGCGGATTTCATCAACTCAGCAAAGGTGGTCTCGGATTACATTCGACGAAACAATACAGAACACAACAGGCTCATTTTTCACGAGAAGATTAACCAACCAATCATCGGTGCCGTCCAGAATGAATTGCCAGAACTTGCTATTGAGTTGCTTCGGCGTGGTGCAGATCCGAATTCACTGAACCGAAGCGGATATACAGCGGAGTTGTCCAAGTTCGAACGGGACATCCGATCAGCCAGGTCCTTGCTGGATCTTGTTCGCGAAAAGATCCAACAACTCAGCGGATATAAGGTCGCCGACTTGCCTGACGCACCGGAACCCCAGGAAATAGACAAGCATTATTTCGATGGCTTGGAAGAAGGCACCTACCGCATGTGGCATGCAAAGCATCAGCTCGAAGTGGCCCAGGAAGTACACCAGAAGAACTTGGAAGACTATCAGAAAATTGTCAAGGATCACAAGTCCAAGCAAAAGGATGCCGAGTCGAAAATGCGTGCCATAGCGGATCTTTGCGATGAGTTCAAGAAATTAGAGGCGATGTTGTTGGAGAAGGGCGCGAAAACTTGGAAAGCACTGTTTTCTGAATTGGCGATTCCTGACGACAACGCTACGGTTCCAGCAACGGCTCCTAAGTCAAACACCAGGACTCCTTTGAAAGTTGCGTTTACTTTCCTGCTCCCGGATCTGACGGACGCGAGGAAGGAAGGATATTTATCGCTGTGAGTTGTTCGCTTGCACACGATACACGCAGGTAATGGCGACGCATCAGATGCTAATGGATTACAGGTTTGAAGCCGCCTGGAGAGGAGATCTCACCACTATCAAACAGCTTACTTTGGGGCCGTGGGGAGAAAATCAAGAACGCCCTCTCCAACTTGCTGTGCAAGATGGAGATCGCCTTTCTCCGCTGTCGGTTGCAGTTTTCCGAGGTCATTACGAGCTTGCAGAGCCAATGGTCCAGATCATCCAAGCCCAATACAAGAGAGAAGAGCAGAAAGGCCATGTGCGATATGAAATGGCAAATGACAGTGATTACTGCGGGTCAGAGTCGGGCGATGACGATTCGAATCCGTTCCCCATATACAGCACCATTATTGACGACCAGTTCACCATTGACGACATTGGCGCAGTTGCAGCCCAAGTGGAAAGCGATATATCTCCTCTTCATGCACTGCAATGGAATTGTCCAGCTTACTTGTTCCTGGACCAGTCAACGAAAGGGACTCGCAAACCACAATCGCTTATGGAATACGCGATTCTCGCAGATGATATCGGTTTACTGCGGCTTCTGCTGCAACTTGGACAGAAGTTGACCACTCATAATGCCCGCAATGGCGAGTCGCCAATTTATGATGCTGGTGAAACAGCCTTGCAATGCGCAATCCAAAACGGCAGACTACGGTGCTTGGAGGAACTTATCAAGACTTCTGGAGCTTCTTTCCCCCTGGACACGTTTGTTCGGCGCAGTGGAGCTGACGAGAACGAGAAGCCTCGTTACTACCAAGGCCTTTCTGTTCGTGGGAAGAAACGAACAGACTGGGCCAGGCGTCCCGATCATTACAGTTATTTCAATCCTACGTACCCTCCGTTGCTTTATTCGGCTTATTGCGGCAACTTGCAGAGCACTGAATGGTTTCTCACCACCGCCCCCGGTCGGTATTACCTTGACTTCACTAGAAAACATGCCGGGAACAAGCAAATGCAACTCCTGGCAAAGTCAAAGGAGGGGATTGAGAAGCCGCTGATGTCTTGGCTTAACTCGGGCAGTAAGTGACCATAGCCGATTTATCAATCGTTGGTGTACACGATACTGACTCAATCACAGATCATCTTGTTCTCCATTGTGCAATACTCTCCAGGGAGACCGATGAGTCGCGCCATCTGGTTGAATACCTGATCAACCACGTGCCCGGTTGTCTCGAAAAGAAATCAGAAGAAGGCCACACTCCCTTGGCACTGGCTTTCTCCTATCATCGAGTGACATTCGCAGATGTCATGATCAGGGCAGGAGCCAATCAGGCTGCCCGGGATGGCAAGGGACACAACCTCCTACACCTTCTGCTCTGTGGGATTGGTGGTGGGACGGGTAGGTCAGGTGGGGACCCAAGTAAAGTGGCTGCGTTGCTTCGATTATTCGACCAGCGCCTCATTCCGTCGCTGTTGACCGAGCGAGCCTTGGGGTCGCTGACGCCCCTGGCACGCTGGCTGCATGAGGCCGCTCCTGTCACTTACTATCACTCGAGGTCGTACATCATTCGACACAGCGACAACTTCAACCACAATACGGAAACTGACAACATGGTGGACGTCGCCCGCTGTCTTCTGGAGTTTGCCGCAGTAACGAACCAGAAACATCTGGAGCTGTTGGATGGAGCAGGTAACTCCCCTGTGCATGAGGCAGTCAAGCGGCAGCTCCCCAGGGTCCTCGATCTTATGATCAACTATCGACCTGATCTACTGCTACGAGAAAATGCCACAGGAGCTACGCCTCTAGAACTAGCAGCAGATGCCTGGACTGAAGAGGTGACAATCAAGCCTCCGAACCTTGAATCTGACGCACCTCCATCAGAAAGAAGCCAGAGGGAGGCCATCTACGACCTCTGTCGCCGCAAGACAATCCAACGTCCAGGAAAGCGGAAGTTGGTCAGCTTGAATGAGGCCAACGAGGTAGCCAAGCGGTTGGCAACGAAGGCTGAAGCTCGGAATGCTTCCAGCGATGCAACGAAGCCGGACAATGATGCTGAAGCCCGCTTCAAACTGTGGTGCAGAGACGCCCAGTGCGTGCGGGATTGATCGAAGCATCATATCTTCATGTTACCTATCATTTCATAACTACCCAGAATTCATCTAATCGCGAATTAACATGGAAGCAACCGACTACCGAATGTATCCCTCGGTCCCCAGCAAGCCAAGAAGGCCAAGAGATCCATTTGCATTGGCATTTGGAGTATTGGTACATTAGTGCTGATAATATGACAAGACTTTGACCCCGCCGGACAAGGCCGTACGTGCTATAGATGGGAAATAGCCATCTGCACTAGACTTCGGACTCTTTTCCTGCTTGCTTTTCCGTGCAAGCGGAAACTTCACCATATATATTCAGCATCGACCTCTGTAATCTTCAACACCTCGAAGGTGAATGTCCCATCAACCTCCTATGGTAGATGATGATGGCGCGAAGGATCCTGTATATTCGCCATGTCACAAGGGTCTCCCCGCGTTTATCTTTCACCTAAGCGGGCTCGATCTCTTGGCCGCTGTTAGCAGCTGACGCCGAGCACAGAGCACTCTGCCGGGTTCTCGCTTTCTTGGGAGCTAGAGCTTCCCCAGACATATCTACGACAGATGCCTTAAGGTTCTCTTGGCAGTGGATGATCCGTATAGGCTTTATGCACGGCCTTGCGGGGTATAGATGTTGCCACGCGGGCATGTTGGAGATGCAATCTGGGGGAAGGCATTGATCATGGAGGGATAAATTGGCCTGAGTCTCCCCCAATATTGGGGGCGTGTCTTTGAGTGTCTCAACAGATCAAATTGTCGCTGTTGTTTGAGAATGTCCGTCACAAAATCCGGCTCAACGTCTCCTGATCTTGCAGACGAGAAGATCCCCGACCCAGTCCACCAGGAGGATGTTCCTGCCATTGTCACTATCGAGAACTTTCGAGTTCTGGGGCTGAGTGCGCAGGATGAAGAGTTTTATCTCAACTACTCGCCGGAGAAGCGGAAGAAGACTATGCGCAAGGTCTGTTCTTCCTCTCGTGACAGTTGGACACTGCTCATGGACCTCTAGGTTGATATGCGTCTCATCCCTATGCTGGCGACACTCTATCTGGTGGCCCACCTTGACCGGTCCAATATTGGCAATGCGAAGATTGAGGGATTGACGGAGGATCTGAACATGAACGGGCTGCAGTGGAATCTGGCATTGAGCATCTTCTTCATCCCATATGTGCTGTTCGGTGAGTGTCCTTTCCCTGCTCCTCCCGATGATTCTAACAGGAGCAGAGGTGCCCAGCAATATTGTTCTCAAAAAGTTTAAGAGACCTTCGGTATATCTTGGCATCTTGATCGTGTCATGGGGGATCGTCATGACCCTTACCGGCGTCGTGAAGAACTTTGCGGGCTTGGTCGTCACTCGCGTGTTCCTCGGATTCTTCGAGTGCGTATACCCCCTGTCAAACAGATCAACGTTCTGACACAGGATAGAGCTGGATTCTTCCCCGGCGCGGTGTATCTCTGCACCCAGTGGTACATGCCAAAAGACCTCTCTACTCGTCTGGCCTTCTTCTACTGTGCCAGTGCCCTCTCGGGTGCATTTTCCGGCCTCCTGGCTGCTGCGATCGCTCAAATGGACGGAGTGGGAGGGTACGAGGGATGGAGATGGATTTTCATCCTGGAGGGTATCGCCACCGTTGTTCTGGGTGCTGCATGCTTCTTCCTGCTGATTGACTCTCCGCGGTTGTCGAACCGATGGCTGGATCCTGATGAGATCAGATACCTGGAACTGCAGCTCTTTATCAAAGAAGGTGGTGATCTCAGACACGAGCTGGAGACCCAGAAGAGGGGACAAACATGGAAAGACCTTTTTGCGGTGCTACTCAATTGGCGGCTCTATGCTCTGTCATACGTACTGCTGTGTCAGGCGGCGGTTGCTTACGGTACGGATCTCTGCAAGACCGTTGTCGACAATGCTGACAAGCCACAGGAAACAAGTTCACGCTGCCCAGTATCACGAAAGCCATGGGATACACCAATACCAATGCGCAGCTGATGACCGTGCCCCCCTATATTGCAGGCGCTATCTCAGCCGTCGCCTTTGCGCGCCTGTCCGACAAGTTCTACTGGCGGATGCCGTTTATCGCGATCCCGCTCGTGATGGTAACAGTGGCTTATAGCATTATCGTCTCGCTCCACGGGAAGCTCGAGGAGAATGTCGGGGCCGCACTGTTCGCTGTCATCCTCGCGTGTGCCGGTTTCTATCCAATCCATCCGGCAACCACGTCGTGGATCTCGAATAACCTCACACCGTCGGGGCGCCGGGCCATCGGCTCTGCGTTCTGCATATGCATTGGCAACATCGGCGGCATCATTGGGAGCTATATGTATCTCGAAGAGGAGAGCCCGCAGTACTATACTGGCTTCGGGCTTTCGCTGGCTTTGGGTGGGACTGGGTTGATTCTTGTGCTACTTCTGGAGTTGTCGTTCTTCTGGGGGAATAAGAAGAAGGGGAAGATCTCTGAGCAGGAGGTCAGGGAGAAGTATACTGATCGGCAGTTGTTGGAGATGGGGGAGAAGTCGCCTTTATTCAAGTACACTCTTTGAGGCGCGAGAATGCCAATGGGTTACGAGTCTATGTCATGAACGGTTCTCCTATTTACACTTGGTTGAATGAACACAATTGCTATGGTGACACGACTGCCACTTTGCTTCGCACTGGGATATTATGCTCCGTCTCTGTCGACGGAAAGTCCTTCACGTTGACCTCTTTCCGGAAGAGCAGACAGTGCGTCGATCCTCCGAAATGGAACATTCCTATCTGATCACCCTTGTCCACATGTTGTCCCTCCGTCACGGTGATATCACAGGTAGAGACCTCGCACATGCCGACCCCGAGGAAGGCCATCAGCCCGATAGCAGGGTTGTCCGCTTGGATGAAGATGATCGCTCGCGTTGCCGTGGCAGTAATGTACTCTTGCGACGTGACTTCGCCTGCCACATCGATGCTCTTCTCTGCGGAGGACGGGTCGCCGAGGCCTTCAAACAGCGGCTCCGAGTAGTACGTTCCGTCGACCACGTACGCCTTGACAATCTTCCCACTGACGGGCGAGTGCCAGCGGTGGTAGCTCAACGCGCTCAGGAACGCCTGGTACACGGTTGCGCCGGCAAATTCAGCCGTGAGCGGGTCATACGCCAGCATATCCTTGATCGAGTACGGCTGGCTCTTAATCCAAAACAGATCGCGCTCCTTCACATCCCGCGCGACCTTGTACGGCTGCGACTCGCACGCATTGGCAATGACGTTGTCGTCGTCCGGCGCCGCCACCGGCCGCACCCCGGGGCGGAACTCGCGCGTGAAGAAATCATCCCACGAGCTGTACCCGTGGTGTTTCCTGGCCGGGTCGCAGACATACATCTCCTCAAACGAGTAGCTACTCTGATCCCCGATATTCCCCACCGCCACAAGCGACTGCACGCCCGTCTCGCCAAACCAGCCATACGGCGACTCGTCCAGCACGCTGGCCGACGCGGGCGACTGCAGGTACTCGCCCCAGGCGTTGAGGATCTTCTTGATCATGGCGTTGACCTCGGCGTCCAGGAAGGCGGCGTACCCGCTCGGCGTGCCCATCGGCCAGTCCAGCACCGCGTTGATGGGCAGCCCGACGAGTCCGACGCGGTGCGAGAAGTCGTTCCACGACGGCGCCGTCGTGAGCAGGTAGTTCAGCACCCGCAGCATGTGCTGGTAGTCGCGCATCTGCGGGCAGCCTGTGGGATCGGTGGCGTAGGGTCGGTTGCGCGGGATCTCGCCAAACATCGCCGAGATGAGCATGTACACGCGCGTGTTGGACTCGATGAGGGACTGGAATTCCTGCAGCACGGGGTGCAGGTCGTGCGTGGTCTTGCCATCGACGTGCGCGATTACGCCGCCCAGCCATTCGTGGTGGGCGTCGAAGGAGGAGGGCATCCATTTGCCCACTCTGTCCGTGGTTAGTAGCTGTATACATGGGGTGCATTCCTGCAATGGGTGCATACCGGTGGAGACGGGGGGTGCGGTGGTGCTGATTGTGCTTTGGCATGTTGTGAGGATCAATTGACAGAGGATGATTGGAATAAAGCAGAGGATGTTCTCTTGGCGGGTGAAGTTTTTATATTGAGGATGGTATTTTGTATGTCATCATCGTCATCATCATGATGCGGTGGACCCTGACGTCATGGCATTCAATCCGGTAATCTGTTTATTTTCGGTGATAGAGATAGCTGGGAGTATATAGAACGCTCGATGTCTGGTATTCCACTGTGATAGATTTGTTGGTCTTCCACATGCTCCGAACGCTGCCTTTTATATGAAGAACATCACTGATCGAAACAGGCCTCCAAAGTGATCTTCTGACTACAACCGTACTTTCTCATAAACCACATCCCTGTCCATCTGCTTTCTCGCCCACTCCATAATCAGATCCACCACATGATCAACCTGTTGCGAGGTATTATCGGCATGGAGGACAATCCGCACACGGTCCATCCGGTCCGGAACAATCGGATAATGCACCGTATTCACCCAGTACTTGGCCTGCTCCAGGTACCTTCCCAGGTCGACGGCCAGCTCTGGCCGCGGGACGACCGGAACTATCGGTGACTGGAACGGTCCCAGGTACCAGGTGTTCTCGGTTGGGAGGTAGAGGGTGCTCGTGCTTTTGGCCCGCGGCCAATCCGGATGGGAGGTTAGCTTCTGATAGAAGCGGTACACATGCTCTTGAAGGCGTTTCCGGCGCTGTGGCATGTTAGTTGACAGGGAAATTGCCATACAACGGCCATATTTAGCATGGATCACTCACTTTTTCGCCCTCTTCACTCGCAATCAGGTCGTATCCCGCTCGCACCGCCGCGGCAGTCACGAAGCTGGGTGCTGTGCTGAAGATCACTCCGCGGGCATAGTTCAGGAGAGTGGATTTGATGGTCTCGTTGCACAAAAGAGCAGCTATCAGTGTTAGACGTATGTCTGATCCAGAGACCCAAATACTCACCACCAGTCGACCCCAGCGCCTTGCCACATGTTTGCAGCCGAAGGGGGAAATGCTCCTCCAGCCCATAATGGCAAATGAAGCCAGAGCCGTTCGGCCCAACGAGACCATTCGAATGCGCCTCGTCGATGGAGAAGATGAAATTCCTCTGTGGAAGGGCCTTGTGTGCCACCTCGAGCAACTCGACAGCGGCCGCTGAGTCCCCGTCCATGCTGTAGAAGGATTCTAGGGCGATGAATACCACCTGACGTCCTTCCGCGATATCGGGGTGCTCGCGGCAAATATTCTCCAGACACGACGCGAAGGCATGGCAATCATTGTGCTTGAAGGACATGCTGTTCGCACGACCACGACGCATCCCGTCGTGAATGCTCGCGTGCACATACTCGTCATACAGAATAAAATCGCCAGGCTGGGGAATCGTCGACCAGACGGCCACATTGGCATCATAGCCCGAGTTGAAGAACACGGCTGTCTCTGCACGGTGGAACTTGGCTATGTCCCGTTCGAGATCCAGTAGGTACTGCTTTGTACCGTCCAGAATGCGGGAAGATGTACTTCCGACGGTGAATGCGGGATGCCTCTCGAGCTGATCCAGGAAAGCCCCGGTCAGAAGGCCCGAGGTAGAAAGAGACAACGAGTCGTTGGAGCTGAAGTCGATCATGTCTTTCAGCTTGGCCGGGGAAGGGGGAACCATCAGACGCCCTTTCTTGCGCCGGAGGGCCAGTGTCTGTTCAAGCTTGCGGCGAAGAGTATCGAGACCAGGGTTCATTGTGAAATTTAGGGTCGGATGGTGGTGAGGGACTGCGTGATATAACTGGGCTTGTTTTCTTTTATCTTTCTGGAGTACTACTCTGCCATTCTGGCCTCCAGCTAGGTATATATACCCCAGGTTCGTGTCTCCATGTTCTCATACCGCGTCATGATCTGAAGGGCTACATTTTGGATCCTTGTATGATAAATGCCGACATGTTGACATCTACTGAATCAGGTCGACTGCATGTATGCAGAGGCATCTGATATCATTCTACAGTCTACAGGTTCCCAGAGTCCCAATCAACCTCACTATCGCAGTTACTCGGTACGTACTGGCATGTGCTCAATCCACTTAGATCAGACCCTACAGCCCCTGTGGCGGGATTTGAGGCGTAGCAGACATTGACTACGTGATATACCCCGTACTCCTTCAGTCGTCGTGCTTAGGCGCATGGTGGGTCCAAATGCGCTTGACGAGGCGCCTACTGGAGGTAATATGGAATGAGGCCCACAGCAAAGGGGGTTCAAATCCCGACAAGTCTCACGTAAGGGATCATCCTGCATAGCGCTTATTCATGGAAAGTATGTTAGACTCGCTGCTGAGGTTATGGAAGACGCTTTCGGTTGAATGCATAGGGACTCCTGCCATTTCATTCCTGGAAAGAAAGCCCTGGTTTCAGTTACGTATGCTGTAAAGCTACATACCAATAACACCCTTTCCACACAGCCCAAACGTGAATCTTATTCTCTTCCAATGCTAGGGGGTTTATACTTGTTTCTGCACATGCAGGGTCGCCTGTAGAAGAGGCCCAACCACGGGCGTGGCCTACGATTGGATGAATTGTAAGCCGCTGCTCGTGATATGACGACAGGCGTCTGGATTGGGCAGATTTATAGTTCTCCCATAGCTAAGATCTTGTCGGCCTCTGCTCAGGTATGCTTCCTGTGATACTGTGGACAGTTCCATGTCGTTGCCTCTAATGGGAAATTCATTGCATCACGGTGTGTATCTTGAGTCCGTACTCCGGCACCTCATGCCGTGAATGAACAAGTGGGAGCCAGTTCCCAACTGTATGTATATATTGGCCTGACGTCCAACGATGTCATCTCCAAAACTGCCATCTCCCTTCCATTGACTGAACTACCATCATGGAACGCATTGTGTATTCTCACGCCCAACAAACCCCCGACGCCCCTGCTGTTGTGGCTGACAAGACCACGCTCACGTATAGCGAGCTGGTGTCTCATGCCATCCATCTTGCCGAATTGCTCAATGCGGAGGGCATATCCCCTGAAGAGCCCGTCGGCATCCTCCTGGGCCCAGGACTTGGCCAGATTATCGCGCAACTGGCAGTCCGTCTCATGGGAGCCACTTGTGTGCCGATCGAGCCTACCATTCCCGAGCTTCGCATCGTGGACATGTTGGATCAGGTCCATGTGCGCTACCTCATTACGGAGAAGGACGTGTCTATTGCTCTCTCCGGCTTTCGCACCGTGCAAATGCCCCTCGTTGGACAAAACGCGTACTCGGCCCTATCAGACTGGGACTTTCACCCCGAGACAGACCGCAGCCATATCCTCTTCACATCAGGGTCAACGGGCAAGCCCAAGCCGGTGCAGATCCGCGCAGAGAACATCCTCCACCTCGCCACAAACACGCCAGTCACTCCGCTACTGACGAGTGACCGGGTGGCCGAGTTCAACAATCCGGGCTTCGACCTGAGTCTGTTTGAGATCTGGGCTACCCTGCTGTCTGGGGCCACGATTGTCGTCGTCCCTCGGCGCATTGCAACGGACCCAGGCGCCGTCTCCTCGTATCTGCAGCAGCATCAGGTGTCTGTGATCTTCATCACGGCGGCGCTCTTCCGCATCACCGTCTCGGCCTGTCCCTCGGCGTTCAGCACCCTGCGGCATGTCCTCATGGGCGGCGACGTCGCCAACGTGCAGGCGCTCCGCAGTGTGTTCGAGAACGGTCCGCCCCAGCATTTATGGAACACATACGGTCCGACAGAATGCACCACTCTCGCGACTATGCATGAGGTCACTCCCGCAGACACCCACTCGGAGCGGATCCCCATCGGACGTCCCGTCGGAGACATGGAGATCCTCCTGCTCGATGAAGACCAACAGCCGGTCATGGAGCCGGGCTTACCAGGCGAGATCTACATCGCCGGCCCGCAGCAGGCCGCCGGCTACTTTGCCCGGCCCGACGAGACTGCGAAGCAGTTTGTGGAGATTCCGCGGCCGAGCCGTGATACTCAGAATCCGGGCGTCGTGCGGGTTTACCGCACGGGAGATCGGGCCCAATGGAGAGTCGACTCCAACGTCCTGGACTTTCTCGGACGCACCGACTCCCAGGTGAAGCATGGGGGTTTCCGAGTCGAGCTGGGCGAGATTGAGCGGGCCCTGGAGAGTCATGCTGCGGTGGACACGGCGGTGGTCGCTCGACAGCCGCCGTTGACGGCCGATGGGACGCATGCGCTGGTTGCGTTCGTGGTCAGTCACGATGGGAGTGTCGATGGGGGTGCTCTCGTCGGATTCCTGCGAGAGCGTCTCCCGTCGTATATGATCCCCGACACCGTCGAGATCATGGACAAGCTCCCTCTCACGCCGAATGGGAAATTCGACCGTGCCACCCTTGTGCAGCGTCGGATGGACGCTCTCCAGAACCAGACGGCCGACGAGGACACCTCGCACCAGCCGAACGGCGACGCTCCAGACGGGCAGACCGTCCTCCGTGATATCTGGCTGGACATCCTCCATCTCCCTCAAATCCACGAGGACGACGACTTCTTCCAGCTCGGCGGCACCTCCATGCAGGCGGCCGAGCTCATCGCCCGCGTCCAGATCCGCCTGGGCCACCTCCTCTCCATGGAGGAGCTATACCGGCACTCGCGATTCCACGAGCTCGTCCGGCGCGTCCAGCCCGCCGACCCCCTCGTGCACGGCAACGCCCCCGACGACACGCACATCTGGATGCAAGACGTCGACCTCGTCGACGACATCCCCGCGCTGCACGACTGGCAGAGCCCGGACGAGGGCCGCGTCTTCCTCACCGGCGCGACGGGCTTCGTCGGCGCGCATCTCCTCCACCGCCTGCTGCACCATCCCGCCGTCCAGCAGGTCGCCTGTCTCGCGCGGCCGCAGGGCGCCCTCTCCGCCGCTGCGCGCGTGCGCCGCACCCTCGAGACCTACGACCTACGGCCGGCGTCCCATCACCTCACGCAGAAGCTGCTCGTCCTCCCCGGCGACCTGGCGGACGCGCACCTCGGCCTCGGCCGCGCCCAGTTCGCCTGGCTGGCCGACTGGGCGTCGGTCATCTTCCATCTCGGCGCAAAGGTCAACTTCTGCGAGTCGTACCGCGAGCACCGCGCCGCCAACGTGGTCGGCACCCGCAACGTGCTCGCCCTCGCCGCCACCCGCCGCCGCACCCCGCTGCACTACGTCTCCAGCGTTGACGCCTGGGGTCCGACGGGCGCCATCCTCGGCACCCGCGAGCTCCCCGAGGACGGGCCCCTGCAGCCGCACATCCAGGGCCTGCGCTACGATCTCGGCTACGCCCAGTCGCAGTGGACGGCTGAAGCCATGGTGCGCCGCATGCGTGACGGCCCCCATCATCTACCTGTTGCCATCTACCGCCCCGGCTTCATCATCGGCGACGCCGGCACTGGCGCCAGCAACCCCAACGACTTTTTTACAAGGCTGATGGTGGGCTGCATCCAGATGGGCACGTTCCCGCGCCTCACCCAGTGTCTCGAGTACGTGACGGTCGACTACGTCGTCGACGCGATCCTCCATATCGCCGCGGATACCGCCCATCTCGGCCGCTCCTACCACCTGGTGCCGCCCGACCCGGCCGCCTCGGTGACGGTCAAGGGCACGTGCCGCGTGCTCAACGAGGCCGGGTACGCGGTGCGGATGGTCGACTATGAAGAGTGGGCGGCGCAGGCGGTGCGCGAGCAGCGCGGGCCGGACGCCGCCCTCGCGCCGCTGATGCCCATGGTGCAGGAGCGCGTGCTGGGCCGGTTGACGCGCTGGGAGGCCAGCCAGTACACGCCGTGGTACCGGGCGGACAATACGATCGCGGCGTTGAAGGACCGGGCGGAGGCCGTGTGTCGGCCGCTGGACGCGGGCATGCTGCGGCGGTATATTGCGTTTTGGAATCGGAAGGGGTTTTACAGCGTGCCGGAGAAGGGAGAGTCTGGTGGGAAGTAGGAATGTAATTTGTGCATTTGGCGTCCAGGGGTTCGGCGGGAGCGACGAGAGTGATTTCACGGACAAGAAGTTGTCTATAGCTATCAGCATTGGGCAGATAACGGGGAGGTAATATACTCAACGTCCTCTGGGTCATGACTCATGAGGCTGGCATTGGCCCTCCGCGACAAGTGTCTCAGAGGTGACTCCGTCCAGGGACTGGGTGATCACCTGTGCTATGAGGATAAGACCGACGGGAAGAAGAGGAGAAACGTACCTTGGCGACGTAATCATACTGTGTAGCAGAAGCTGCTAGAGCTGACGAGGCGCAGAGCCCGAGGATAGTAGAGAGAGAAGCGCATGGTTCTGGATAATCGGCTGTGGTCGGGACGGGGGATTGACCGCAGGAGTTGAGTGAGTACGAAGCCTCTTGGGTGATATTTCTCATGCAGCGAGCATATCCGTGCAGATAGAATCAGAAACTATGGCTTGATATTGGATGCAGCAGACATATCCAATGGAGACGGATCCAGGAGCGGATGAAGATTTTTTTCTGGAATAGGAGGGCTTCTACGGGTGCCCGAGGGCGTCTTGTATTCAGTAGGAATGTGATTTGCTAGTCTCTTTCTCCAGCTACCGTCCACATCGAAAAATGCCATCACGCCTCGTGGCACTTGTAGCTACCAACGAGGAACGGGCGGCGGAAATGGTGCTCGCCCGCGTGGAGGCTGTAGTCGTCGCCGTCGCATTCGGGGCCACTGGGAGAGGTAGAGTTAGATATCGGGACGATAGCTGGGGAGGGAAGGGGAGGGCATACGTGTAGAAGGTACATCTGGCGTCCTCCGATTCGGGAGCGTCGATGATGATCTCGGCGACGGGGAGATGCCTAGGGCTGTCAGTGTTGGAAGGATGACCGGGCGAGGATAAGCCTACGGGTGATCGTAAACCTTGCATTCGCTGTCCGAGATATAGGCCTCGTCGGTGAAGCCATCAATCGACCGGATGACCACCTGTGCTGGGGATTAGTGCGACGGTGGTGAGGGAAGAAGAGCGCCAACGTACCTTGCCGACGATATCGGATTGCTTCGTAGAAGCCGCCAAGGCAGACGAGGCGCACAGCGCGAGGGTAGCAGAGAGAGCGAAGCGCATGTTGTCTGGATAGGATTAAGTTAGGGTTCGGGTGCTGAGTTGACAGCGGATGGCTTGAGCAGAGGACTCCTACTTATACGCTGGCGAGCAAGGGAGGTATGTATGCAGTTGCTTGGGAGATGGTCTTGTATCAAGGGATAATAGTCATGATTCATGCTATCGAATGCAGCTCCAAATCCAGTAGATAGAATCAAGGGGCGGTATGGCATGCAGAATGCAATGTAGCCAACAGCTCTATCACCCCCCCCGGCGGCATCAAGCAGTCTACATACTCATCCTCCCTCGCGTCTCCGGCACCAGCACCACCAACCCCGCTGCCCCCAGAAACAACGCGCCCGCCACAAACACCGGCACGGTGGTCCGCACATCGCCCACCATAGCAATCACCGGCGCCAGAATCCCCCCGACGCGGTTCGCCGCACTGACCAGCGCATTGCCGGTGCCGCGGTGCTGCGTCTCAAACACCTCGGGCGTGTACGCATACAGCACGGCGTACATCAGCGCACTGGTAAAGGCAAACGCGCAGTTCCAGCGCAGCAGCGCGGCCGAGCTGGTCGCCGTCGTCGACGCGAGCAGGAACACGCCCGTGGCCGCGGTCGCCAGCAGCAGCGTGCGCTTGCGCCCGAACCGGCGCATCTCCACCATCGCGCCGCCGACGAGGCTGCCGGGGAGTCCCGCCGTGGCGACGAGCAGGTTGTTGCGGTAGGTCAGGGCCGTCGAGCCGTCGCCGAACTGCACCCCGCGCGCCTGCTGCAGGTACGGCAGGAAGGCGTTGTACAGCGGGAAGCCGAGCCCTGTTAGCGCCCAGATGGCGATGAGGACGGTCGTCGTGCGGGCTTGTCGGCGGGTTGCGAAGAGGGCCTTGACGTGGGTGAGGTGGAGGGGCTCGAGGAGCAGGCGTAGGCGGTCCGTCAGGGAGAGGCCTCTGGCTCGGGGTGGCGGCGGCAGCTGCGGCCGGGGGCGGGGGCCATGCGTCGGCGCCAGCGCGTCCAGCTGGTCCAGGCCCAGCGACGAGGTCGTGCCGTTGCGGCGGGCGATCTCGTGCACGACGGCGACGGCCTCGGCGGGCCGACCCTGCCCCATCAGGTACTTGGGGGATTCGTAGAGGGTGAAGAAGAGGGTGCGCACGACGCACATGAGCAGGGCCAGCCCGCCCATGGCGGTCAGGAAGTAGCGCCAGCCGCGGTTGGCGGCGGGCGGGCAGTGGTCGGGGTCCTCGCAGGTCCAGTGGCCGAGCAGCGGCCAGGCGACGAGGTTGGCCAGCAGCTGCGCCAGGGCCCAGTGCACCGAGAGCACGGTGAGCAGGTACTGGTGCGAGCCCGGCAGGAACTCGAGGAAGATGGCCGAGTCGACGGGCAGGTTGCCGCCCACGCCGGCGGACCAGAGCAGGGCCAGCCAGGCGATGGCGGCGAACGAGGGCGCCAAGGCAGCGGCCAGGCCGAATACGGCCGTCATGACGATCGTCAGGTTGAAGGCCCAGCGGCGGCCGATGAGGTCGCAGCTGAGGCCCCAGACGAGCGCGCCGACGAGCAGGCCGACGTTCTGCGCCAGCGTCAGCAGCGGTGGCTGGGCGACGGCGAACTCGTTGGTGACGGGCAGCAGGATCAGCGAGGTCACGGTCGGCCAGAGGTTATCGCTGGCCCAGCCGAAGCCGATCAAGGCAAAGAGCTGCCATTGATAGCGGCCCATGCCGATGTCCTGCAGGGCGCGGTTCAAGACGGCGGCATTGCTGTGGTAGGCGGAGTGGATGGAGGGCGAGTCGGCCGGGAGAGAGGGAGTTGAGTCTCTACTGACTGGACGGAGCAGATGGTCCTGCGCGTGGTCCATTAGGCGCGTACAAGCAGTATACTTTGGATGTATGAAAGTAATATTAACGTGGATGAAGATGGAAGAGAGGAGTTCTCCCTTGTTGGGCGGATGATCCCGACCCTGCCAAGAAATCTGTACATCAACATCACTCCATCTATCAACTACGTTCCATCACCCTGATTGTCAAGCTAGTGCTCGCGACGGTGCCGATGCCCGTAAGGATACGCCGTTCCTACCGGCGTAGAAGCCGGCGTAGAAACTGGCGTAGACACCGGGGAGGACGGGATCCCCGAGCTTCGCCCAGCCCCCGCCAAAACTGCTGGACGGTCTCGCGCCTGGGAAGAACGAGGTCGGGATAGTCGGGATAGGAATCGGCATGTCAGTGCCAAACGCGCAAACGCCGTGGCCAGGTCATTGGCCATACGAGGCGCTTGGTATCCCGACGGCGCCGCCGTAGCCGTCAGCGTAGTCGAGTACGACGCCGTCTCGTCGCCGTCCTGCAGACAGTATCCGCTGCCATAAGCACTCTGACACTCGTACACCTGCTCACCGCCGCTGCCGATGCTTATACGAACTGTCCCAAGGAGATGGATCCTCGATACTCTATCGCTCCCTCTCCACTCCCTCCAACCGCCTCCACGCCTCCTCCACCTGCACCGGAATCTCCACATGCCCAATAAACCCCCTGCCGCTAGGCCCATAGCCCTCCTCATCATCCCGTAACCGGGGAATCTCCCCCATGATCAGACCCAGGAACCGCGGCATAGCCCAGAGCCTGTCGGCCTCCACCCCAGGCACATCATACACAAGCTTCCCCCCGTCAGCACGCACACGCGGCACAAACGTCGGCCAGCTGCGGACCGTCACACCTGGCCCAAACGCCTGCTCGAACGAGGCCACCGTGCGGCGGGCCATGGTCGGGTCCTGCACGACGACCAGGGAGGTCGGCGGCGGGATGCCCTTGCTCTGCAGCAGCGCGCGTGTGAGGGCCGCGTTGGCGCCGCAGTTGGTCGAGGCGTCCTCGACCAGTACGCGGCAGGTTTGCTGGATGCGTTGAGCCGGAAAGCATTGCGTGAAGAGCGTGTGGAGCACGGCGGCTTCGGGGAGGCCGTGGATGGCGCTGGCGAGATGGCGGTAGCGGGGGTGCTGGGCGATGGCGGCGTACAGGTGGGGGGTGGAGTGGCCGATGCCGCCGGTTAGCACGAGGGTGGGTGTCAGCTTGGGGTGCTGGGCGAGGGTGTGGAAGACGTGTTCGGCGGTGGAGAGGAGGGCCGAGACGCAGAGGACGATGGCGGAGGGAGAGGTGTCGGGAGTGCAGGGAAAGGAGGAGGGGATCTGTTCGTGGGCCAGAAAGGAGGCGAGCTGGTTGATGTCGTCGGGGGTGATATCCATCTTGATCTTGTCTACTGAGACGATGGGGAGAGAGAGGTTGATGTTGAGTCGATTGTGATGGCGGTGAGATAGCCGAGATATACATCCACATCACCGGCACGAAACACCAGCGCCGGAACCATGATCACTGCTCCGGCAGCGTATACAACCTCTCCCCCTCATGCACCCGAAACCACCCATGACTCCCCAAATCATCAAACACGCCCTGCCCGCACGACGCAAACTTGGTATACCCCACCGCCTTCGTCCCATCCAGATCCGCCTCCCCGTGCATCATCATCATCATCATCATCATGTCCAGACAATGGTCCGTGTGGTGGGTGCTCGCCATGTACCCGTCAATGTGGCGGACATCCCCGCTGAGCAGCGACCGGTGCAGCTTCTTCATCACGTAGACGCAGTGCATGACGTGGTACCGCATCGACGTGTACAGGAACTCGTAGTCGCCGCTGCGGGCAAACGCCTCGTCGACCGGGTGGTGGCCCGCCGCGTCGCGGTGCCAGGTCCAGTTGCGCAGGCCGAGCAGCTCGTTCATCAAGCCTTCGTCGAAGCAGGCGGGCGGCACCCAGGTGAAGGTCGTCATGTCGAAGCGACAGCCGGCGGCGCGGGCTTCCGCCGCCGTGCTGCCGCAGCGGAATTGGAATTGGGGTGAGGGGGGCTTGGAGCTGAGGGTGTAGTGTGAGAGGAGGAAGGCGGCCACGCCGAGGCAGAGGGGGATGGCGGCGAGGGTGAGGATGGTGGCACGGCGCCATTGGGGTGGATTCTGTCGAGGCTGCGGGAGGGCCTCGGCGTCGTGCTCTTTGGGAATACTGATGTAGGCCATTTGGTTGAGATGGAGGATGCGAGAGGGACTTTGTCGGTGCGAAGTCGTCGAGGGGTGGAAGATTTAAAATCCCCTGTATACATCGGTCAATGGTATGTAGGGGCGCGTCCAAGGAGTGGAATGAAGGTCAGAGTCTGTGGCTGCTCCGTCGGTCATGAGGAACGAGATCATGGCTATTGCGTGTGTATGGTTGGTGAGCTGAAGAATCCATCCCACTGTGTATACACCTAGAAGGAGATGACAGTTGATGCTGTCGATCAGGACGGAGTTGGTTGCAAGGGGGGTTATATCTTGGTATGCTGTCAAGCATGTCATCAATGTCTCTCCAGACACCATACCTCCCTGTCTATCATCTGCTAAATTAGAGTCATAGATGATGGTGGACGCATTTCAATGTTTATCAATGGAATCGTGGATCGTCAATCGCCGACCAAACGGCGTCTCGGGGACTGGTCACATTATGTGGCAAACAGAGAGGAAGTATCATCACAGCATATAATGCCTTCTCCTGTCAGCATGCAGGGCGCGATGCGATACAGGAAGGTTATCAGGCCACCGGATATCCATACAAGAATTGTCTGTTTGCTATACAACACAACTGACTCGGCATCCGGCACACTCGGCCGAGTTGTGAAGAAGGATATCACGATCCATCAGTGACTCACGATCACCACAAGAACTCTTCCCATCTAGTCGGATGAGCAGTTGTTGACATTAAAGATTCAATCAGTCGACCCCTTCATCCATCTAATCCACAATGGATCAACCACAGCTCACCAAACACGATGTCGGCTGGCGTCGCATCGTCCGCAACTTCACCCCGTCGTATGTCACACACCGAACTATCGTCAATACACACCTCCTAATCAGATAGATGGTTCTCCGTCACAATGGGCACCGGCATCGTCGCCATCCTGCTCAACACCCTGCCCTACAACGCCACCTGGCTGTACTGGATTTCCGTCGTGATCTTCGCCTTGAACGTGCTCCTCTTTGCCATCGGGGTCATCCTCAGCCTGCTGCGCTACACGCTGTACCCGGAGATCTTTCGCGTGATGATCGCGCATCCGGTGCAGTCGATGTTCCTGGGCACGATCCCGATGGGGTTTGCAACCATCGTAAACATGTTCTGTTTTGTCTGCGTGCCGGCCTGGGGCGACTGGGCGCAGCAAGTCGCGTGGGGGATGTGGATCTTTGATGCGGTGCTGTCGGTGGTCACGGCGCTGTCGATGCCTTTTCTACTGTAAGCCTTTGGTCTACACAGATCATTGGTAATCCACTGACTGACCCCACAAAAGAATGGCCCATCCAAATGAGCTCCAGCTCTCGTCCATGACGGCCGTGTGGCTCCTCCCCATCGTCAGCTGCATTGTGGCCGGGTCGTCCGGGGGGATTGTGGCGGGCGTGCTGACGAACCCGCAACATGCACTGTGGACGGTGCTGGTGTCGTATGTGCTGTGGGGGATGGGCCTACCGCTGGCGCTGATGGTGCTGGTGATTTACCTGCAGCGGTTGACGCTGCACAAGATTCCGCCCAAGGCGGTGATTGTCAGTGTGTTTTTGCCGCTGGGGCCGCTGGGGCAAAGTGGCTTTGGGTATGCATGCTTTTCTTACGGGGGCGCTATCGAGATGGATCCTGATACTGATACGGATCTGGTAGGATTCTCCGGCTGGGAAAGGTGGCCCGCACGGTCTTTCCGCAAACAGACACCCTGGACGCTGAAGCTGGCTCCGTCTTCTATACCGTCGGGTGCTTAAGCGCCCTGATCTTATGGTCCTTTGGTCTGGTGTGGTTGTTCTTTGCGCTGGCGTCGATTGTGCGCAGCAAGACCTTTCCGTTCAACATTGGCTGGTGGGGGTTTACCTTTCCATTGGGAGTATTTGCAACGTGTACGTGTGAGATGGGAAGGGAGCTCCCATCGCAGTTCTTTCGCATTCTAGGGACGGTAAGGGCTATGACCAACCATGGACGGAAGACTCGCTAATGGTTCATCGGTAGATGGTGTCGTTGTGCGTGGTGGTGCTGTGGGGGATGGTGAGTGTGGGGACGTTGAAAGGAGTGGTGTCAGGACGACTGTTCTATGCGCCGTGTCTGGCGGATCTGCCGGCGGAGAGGGAGACGAAGGAGGTGTGAGAGTAAGGAGAGTAAGAAGAGGAGGAGGAGGAGGAGAGTATAGCAGAGAAGAACTATGCCAGAACAGGCAATGTCACGGGGTATTAGTCACGCCACGTGACCTCCCAAAGAAAAGAGAAAAAAAAACTTCGCCGAAAAGAAATAAAATTAAAATGATTTAAAAAATAATAATAATCAGAAAAATATTTTGGTTCTCCAGAACTTCATCTATCTAGATCGATATCAACATCCATCAACAGCAAGATCAATCTATCTCTTCATCATCTCTCTTCTCCTTCTTTCTCTCTGCTCTTCCCTCTCTCCTTCTCTCACTGCTCCTCCCTCCTCTTTCTCTCCTCTCTCTCCCCCTGACTCCGCCAGCTGGACTCTTCGAAGTGCCCACTCGGTGTGTGCGCCTCCCCGTACACTGCCTGCCTCAGGCATCCGTCGATTCCTCCATCGCAACATCTCATTCATTCATCCTCCCTCACTCACTCTCTCACTCTCACTCACTCACTCTCTCTCTCTCTCTCTCTTCCTCCTCGTCTCTGCAGCTTCCCTTCTCTATTCCTTCTCGCTCCTCCCATCTTCCTCTCCTCTTCTCGTTCTCTCCTCCCTCTTCTCCGTCTTCCTTCTCTCCTGTCCTCCTCTCCTCATTCCCTCCCTCCTCCCCCAATCTCTCCGCTCTCTCACGCGTCAATTGACCGCGTCGACGCGGTACTCACATGTCCTCCATCATCAATCCCCCTCTCCTCCTCCCCCAGTCAAGATGATGGGCTATGGCGGTCATCCCTTTCACCAGCAGCGGCCCTCCCAGCAGAATGCCCATCCGCAACAACACCCCCATCATCAGCTGCAGTCGCCCTCCATGGGAGGCGCCGCCGCCGCTGCCGCCGGCATGTCCGCCAACAGCTCGCTCCTCCGTGGTCATCATCAGCCCCAGGCCGACCTCACGGCGGCCACTCATTCCCCCGACTTGCGCAAAATGACCCCCGCCTCGTCCTCCACCGCCGCTGCTGCCACCGCCCCGTTAGTCGGCCTCCCCACGGGGAATAATTTCGGCGCCTTTTCCACCCCCCCCTTCGCGCCCCAGGGCTCGTCCGATCTGCTCGCCCGCAGCGCCGATTCCGTCGGTCAATTGCGCGACCCCTATCTCTCGCTGCAGAGCCTCCAGCGCAACATGAACCCCTCCATGATGAACTTTCGTCCCCACCCGACCATGAACACCCAGGCTGGCATGTCCCCGCACGCCCAGGCCCTCAGCATGTCCTCTCCGCAACAGTCCCTCGAGCGGCTACAGCAGCAATCGCATGGGCATCCGCACATGCAGCACCGTCAGGGCAGTCATACCGCCGCCAGTCCCGCCGCCGCGTCCCCCATGATGGCTACCACCCAGTCGCAATCCCAGCATGGCTACCAAGCGCAACAGCCCCAACCAGCCCACTACCAGTCCGCCCAGTATCCCTCCTCGCAGGCGCAGTACGGCCAAACCACGTCGCAACCGTCCCCCTACCAACAAGCCCAGCAGTCGCCCTACCAGCAGGTCCAACAGGCCTATCAACAACAGCAACAACAACAACAACAACAGCACCAGCCGCAGCAGCAACAAGCACAGCAAACCCCCCAACAAAAGCAAGCGCAACAACAACAGTCCCAACAACAAGCACAACAAGCACAACAAGCGCAACAGGCTCAGCAGGCTCAGCAGACGTATCAACAATCCCGCTACCCGCAGCAGCAACAAGCCCAGCGGTCCCCGTACTCGCAGCCCCAGCAGCACCAATTCCAGCAACAGGCCTACCAGCGTCAATATTCGCAGTCCCACGCCCAGTACCAGCAAGCGCAGGCCAATCCGTACCAGCAGGCGCACCAGACGCAATACCACCCGCAACAGGCGCAATATCAACAAACGCACCCGCAACAACATGCGCAGGCGCAGCCCCAATCCCAGCCCCAGCACAAGCCGCCCCACACCCAGGCTCAGCAATCATCCGCCTCCCCGGCCACGATCGGCGGCGCCGACCTGGTGCGTCCCGAGTCCAAGTCGGAACCGAAACAGCCGAAAAAGCAGGCGAAGCCAACCGCATCCCCCGCGAACGCGCCCCCCCACCTCAATGGCCAGACCACGGTCTTCCCGGCCGCAACCCAAAACACCCCGTCGTCTTCCGCGGCCGCCGCGCCGACCGCGACCCCCGCGCGTCCAGATCAGCCCAAACCCGCCGGGAGCGAACCTACCCCGGCGCCGCGTCGCCGCGGCCGTCCCCGCAAGTCTGAGATCGATCCGAATGCGCCCCCGAAGCCCAAGAAACCGAAGAAGACCGCCGCCGCCCAGCCGGGGGCGCCGGGCGCGGCTCCAGGCACGATGCCTCCCACCACCGCACCGACGGGTGCCCCCGGCACAGCCCCGGCTCCAGGGGCGGCGCCCACCGGGACAGCCCCCGCCACCATCACCAATCCCGATGGCACCGTCGTCCCGGTCAAACGCCGTCGCGGTCGGCCCCGCAAGTCGGAAATCGATCCCAATGCCCCGCCCAAGCCAAAGAAACCGCGCAAACCGGCCCCCCCGAAGGACGGCCCGAAACGCCCCCGCGGTCGTCCCCGCAAGGCCGATGTCCTGGCCCGCAAGGCCGCCGAGGAGGCAGCAGCCGCTGCCGCCGCCGCCGCCGCCGCCGCCGCGGGCGGACAAGCCCAAGCCCCGGGTCAGGGACAAGGGCAGGGACAGCCCCAACCACCAGGACAAGCCCAAGCGCCGGGACAGAGTCAGGGTCAGGGCCCGACGCCAAACCCGCAAGCCTCGGTGCAGAGCCAGATGCAGCCCGGACAGATGGGTCAGAACCAGATGTCCCAGAACCCACGGGGCCAGCAATCGATGGGACAGCCGTCCCCCATGGGCCACCAGCAGATGCACTCGCCCATGACACAGCAGATGGGTCAGTCGCCGATGACACAGCAGATCGGCCCCAACCAGCTGCAGCAGAAGCAGATGGGTCAGTCCCCCATGTCACATCCGCAACAGCTCGGCACAAACCAGCTACAGCAGAAGCAAATGGGCCAGTCGCCGCTCTCCCATCAGCAGCAGCTGGGCTCGAATCAGCTGCAACAAAACAAAATGGGCCAATCTCCCATGTCCCATCAGCAGCAGCTGGGCTCGAATCAACTGCAACAAAACACAATGGGCCAGTCTCCCATGTCCCATCAGCAGCAACTGAGCGCCTCCCAGCTGTCCAACCAGATGCGCCAGTCCCCCATGGCCCAGCACATGCAGCCGCAACAGCAGCTCAAAGTGCAGCAGGCTCATCAGCAGCCCCCGCAGCCCATGAAAGTGCAACCGCATCAGCAACAGCCCTCGATGCAGGTCAACCCGCAACCGCCTCATCAGCACCAGCACCAACCCCCGAAACCGCAACAACTGCATCAACCACACCCCTTCTCGCAACATCCCACCCCGCACGCCCAGCAGCAACCCCAACAGCCATCGCATCCCCATCCTCTCTCCCATCAACCGCAACACCACCTCCCTCTCTCGCACCAGCACCATCCCCATCAACCCGACCCAATGCTGATGAACCCGGCGCAGAAGCGTCCAGGGCCCGTGGACGACGATCCCCGCAAGCGCGCGTACATCATGCCTCATCAGATGTAACCGTCTTTCTTGTCTTCTCCTCTGATTGTGTCTTGATTGATTTATTACTTGATTGCTCGCCTGATACGTCATTTGCACGCATCCACGCATCCATCCATCCCGGTGTTACGTCCATGCCATCGCGTCTCTTCTTCTCGTCTGTCTATCTTGTTTCTGGTTTTTCCCGCGTTTTATGGGCCTCATGCGTCTGTTTAATTGTCTCTGTGATGAACCATACCTCTCTGTTGAACTTCCTTTCGTGTCTATTCTATGCATCAGCATCTTATGGTTGACTTCGGTAGTGATCGACTGATTGAATTTT
Organism: Aspergillus sp. MEXU 27854; assembly: GCA_019721355.1. NCBI lineage: Eukaryota > Fungi > Ascomycota > Eurotiomycetes > Eurotiales > Aspergillaceae > Aspergillus > Aspergillus sp. MEXU 27854. Next base: position 1,843,431 of record JAGMTT010000002.1, read on the forward strand.
ATCGAGTACATAATCAGCATAATACTTTTTCTATTTCAAAATGCGACTCATCCAATTTCCATGCCCTGCCCTTTCATCCATCCCAACTCCACCTAACCCAACTAACACCAAGCTGCACAAACCCCAACGTAAGAAAGAAAAAAGTCATAAAACAAGACAAGACCCAGAACTAGACATTCAAACTCTGCTCCAGAGAAGACATCTCCCCCGCAGAACCCATCCCCTCCATCCCCGCCCCCGCCCCATCGGGGAACCCACTAATATCCAATCCCGCCGCCGGCGCAATCCGCCGGATGAACCCATCGCACAGCACAAACGCCCGCTTACTCGCCGGGTCCGTGTGGCTCATCGCATGGAGCCAGTGGAACGCCTTGCGCGCCGAGTGCAGCATCTCCGCCGTGCTGATGCTGTCGTCGACGGTCGACTCTGCGCCGCTGGGTCCGCCGCCACTGCCGCGGCCGCGGCCAATACTCAGGGTCGACATCGCGGGCGGCTTGACGCCGAGGAAGGCCGGGGTGGCCAGGGCGCTGACGCTGGTGCTGTGGTTGTTGGTGGCCGAGTGGAACAGGCCGAGGAGGAGCGCCGTGCACGCCTGCATCAGGAAGTGCAGCACGCACCACCATGGCGTGTACCGCGTCAGCCAGAGCATGTCCGGGGTGTCTGGGAAGATGTCGATGAGGGTGCAGGCGGCGCGTAGACAGATGACCGACATCTGGGCGCGCATCCGCGAGCGGTGACCGCTGCTGGCACCGGGGACGCTCGAACGACGGTTACTTGGAGGCCGGGCGGCCGAGGTGCGGTCGCGCGAGGACGAGCATGAACGCGGCGAGCGCGAGCGCCCACGCCACGAGCCGGTGGAGAGACAGGGGCGACAGAGGATGATACGCGAGCTGTAATATTCCAGGGCGAGGAGGACCTTTTCGCGCAGGAGGTGCGGGACGGAGCCGTCGCCATGGAGGCGGAGACGGTCAGTATCTGGGGACTCGGTGAAGCGGCAGCATTGGGGGAGCTTGGCGCGCCAGACGTCCAGCGTGTGGCTGTACTTGCGGATGCGCTGCTCCAGCCGGCTAGGCTGTTCGCGGAGGCCCTGGATGCTGTAGACGGTGTTGATGATAGTCTGCGTGGTGACGACGAGGTCGACGAGACAGTGGAAGAAGAGCGAGGAGCTGGGCTCACATGTCGCGAGCCAGTCGGCGCTGGCGCGGGCCTCCTCGTCCGTCTGAAGGAGCGTCATCTTCAGCCGCGTCATCCGCACCGTCGGGTCCTGGAAGAGACTGATGACCTCGGGTCGGCCAAGCTGGTCCTCGTCGAACGGCATGGGTAGCGGCGTCGAGCTGAGTCCCTCGCTCACGCAGGATGCCCGGCCGGTCACAGCCGTGAGGATGTGCTCGAGAAGGCAGATCGACCACCACAGCCGGCTACGCGCCTCCTTGGAAGCGTGGTGCACGCGATGGTCAACAAATCGTAGATTGATGCCGAGGGCGAGCGCGGAGCGGAACGCCAGGCTGGACAGCTTGAAGGCGCGGTTTACCTGGCCCGTGACAAAGAGGTAGAGCGCCGCCAGGAATTCCACCTGCACCTGCTGCAGGTCGGCGTGCTCGAACAGCACGTTCCCACTGAGGCTGAGCTTGCGCGCGCGATTCAGGTAGATCAGGTCGTCCGAGTCGCCGTCGCCGCCGCCGCCCTTGCTGGTGAAGAGACAGTAGCGACAGCCAATGGCAAAGACCATGTTGAGGATGGCCAGCCAGCGGCGCGGTGGCCGCCGTGTCCACGCCTGCCGGTACTGCGCCGTGAAGGTCTCCCGGCGGAGCACCATGAACGACGGATGCACCGACTCCATGTATGCGTTGAAGTACTGGTCGGCGACCTCCTTCTTGGGCAGCGCGTAGGGGTCGACGGTCTCTAGGAGGGGAATGTTGAGTTCGTCGAGGTAGTAGTTCACCGAGGCGATGGGAGTCTCCCGCGACGGACCCGCGGGCGAGTCGTCGGTTTGCATGTTGTCCCGTCCAGATTCATCCTCCAAACGCTGCAGCCATGAGATCTCGGAGTTCTTGCCGAAGAACCCCGTCGCCACCGACCGCTCGTCCCGATTGAGATCCTCCTCCACCAGGTCGATCTCCTCCAGGGAGCCCATGGACGACGTCTCGTCGTCGGAATCGTACGAGTCCTCCTCAGCCGACGAAAACTGATCCGACGCCTGCTAGGATATATTAGCATATGGGCTCGGCAGTACAATGGGGAGATCTCTCTCACCCTAAGCGTCTTCCGGATCCGTTTCGCAAAGATCCCATCACTCTCCTGCTCGATTTCTTCCAGCAGCTTCTCATATCGATGGACTTTGCGCGTCAGTACGCCCAGCTGCTTCTGGTCCCGCACCCGCTTCACATCCACGTAATGACACTGGACATTCTGATCCAGACACTGTCGACACGCCGGCTTGTTCCCGTCACACTTGATCTTCCGCTGGCGGCAGGGTTCGCACGCCCGGGCCGAGCGGCGGCGCTGGGAGTGCACGCTGACGCTGGTTGCCCGCGGGATGGCCACCTTGGGTATCGCCGCCGAGATATCGTAGGACGAGCGAGACGAGGACGATGGGTAGGCATCCAGTGGCGGTCGCTCGTAGAGTTGCGGCAGCGGGTACGAGTTGAAGGCTAACTGCGGTGGGTGACTGGTGCTGGGGCTCATGGGCGTCGAACTCCATTTCCAATCTGCAGAGGGTCGCTGCTGGGTCTCCTGGGACTCAGCAACGGGGAGGAAATGCTCACCGAGGGGGGCATTGAACGAAAAGTACTCGAATCCATCGTCCATCACGACTAGCTCCTGCTGGGAGAAAGGGGAATAACAGTAAGGCATTCAGTCAAGGGGGCACAAGCACAACCGAACCATAAACCACGGCATTGCACCAGGCACAACGCAGGAACTGGCTTCGGCGACCGATAGAAATAGTGAACGATGGAGCTGAGGCGAGTCTGGTTGACAGGGGAGTTTCGGCGTCAGGTGAACGCAAGTGATGTCATCCACCCTCGGCACACCCGGTTTTAGACTCGCGGCTCCGAGAGCATAAGTAATCGCGATGCAATGAACACGCAACGGCCGAATAACCATCACCCAAAAAAAGACAAAAACACGCTGCAGAACAGGCAGAGAGATTTCGCTGCATCGAAAGGGATCCAATGGGTGGGTGAGCTTGACCGGACCCTTAACCGGGACGAAATCTCTCTGGCGCGATCTCATCTTTACCCAAACTCAAGCTTTCATATCGATCCAGCATGTCAACCAGACTGCCATCTCCCGCCTTGCCGATGCCGTGGTATCGCTCATCTTCATCCAGTTTCTCCAGCCCTTTGCCATATTCATCCCATGGAGTATACGGGATGGCTTCTCCAAACAACGCCCGCATCTCGTCAGTGGCTGTGGTCGACTCCCGGATCCGCTGCCCCTGACCCTTCGCGCGTACCGACTGTCGAAACATGTGAAAGAGGCTCCTGCCTAGTTGGGAGCAGCTGGCCATGGTTGCGAAGGCGCTGGCAAGGGACAGAAAGTCGGGGTCGATAATATCGAAAACCCCCTGCTCCACCATGGTAAAAAGTGCCAGGTTGATGGCGTACAACGCGAAGTGGTGTGCGCGATTCATACCAAATTCCTGCCGATGAAGGCCAACCAGGGATGCGATCTCGCGTGCCGACGCCAGGACGATTTCGGTTTCGTTATACTGCGGCACCGGCGTGTGGCCAGCGGGGCTTTCGGGCGTTTGAGGGGCCCTCTCCGGACCCAGCTCTGTATCCTCTGGCGAAGACGTGTAGGAGAGCAGGGTGATAACCAAGGTATGGAATCGCATCCTGGTCAGCGGTTAGCACACCATTCGGCCGAACAAGCACAATCAAGGTCAAAACAGGGATTTCATACTTCATCAAATTCACGTAGGGGGGTAGGAGCCTCCCGGGCCCAAAGATCTCAGGCAACGCATCATACCACCGGCAAAGCCTCTCGTATAGGGCTTCCTTGACACTTCGCCTGAGGTCCGCGGAGGTGGTTGCCCTCCCAAAACTCTGCGAGATATCCCGCGCAATCTCACACAGATTGCATGACTCGTCAAAGTATTGACTCAAGTATGACGGTCGCGCTGGACAGTGAGACGGGTAGGGGGCCCAAAGTTCCGTCTCAGTAGACTGGGTCCGATCCGGTCGTGGCACATTGACCTGGTTGATCAGACTGGGCCGTAGGAAATCGGCGTGAACAACGCTGTGCACCTAGTTAGCAAGGCAAAAAAAGAAGAAGAATTCCCACAGCGACGGCGGCGTACGTGTCGATATGAAATAGTCCCCAGGCCGTTCGCCTGATAGAAGCCTCCATGTCGTCTGAAAGCTGCGCGGGCGTCATGCGATATGGCAGCGGGCCGATCAAGCCCAGCGATTCGCCTGTACGGATCGCCTGGTGAAGTCTCTTGTATCCCAGATCGTTCTTACCCGATAAAGAGTATCTAAGTCGCCATCAGATCGAGCGATCGGGTGGTTCCCTCATGATGAAGACAAACCTTTCGTACAGCAGGAGGGAACCCTGTAAGTAAGCAAGACTGAGTTTGGCCGTGTCAGACTCTCTCAGGCGTTCGGCCTCAGCCAGAAAGTCTGCTCCCTTAGTCACGATGTCGCCGGGGGTAACATAAGCTTCGGAGTAATCCGAAAAGTGCTGTATACCATCAGCACCCGTGTAGTCAACCGAAGCACTCACCCCCAAACTCCACTTACGCAGGCATTTGCAAGCAAGGCATTGACCAAAAGCGGGCTACAAAACTGCGAGTTTACATCTCCGCGGGACATATGCGCCAAGAACACGTCCCGGTCGAGGAACGAGTGGAACGGATAATCCCAGGTGAAGTACAGCGACACCAGATGGGACACGAGCTCGAAGTCGTCGGTGACGCTCGTCCACGGCTGGGCTGGCACGCGGTAGGGCACCTCGTCGCAAAGAAAATGGATATCCATCACCTTGGGTCGAAAGGACGGCCCGGCGCCCTCGAGATCGATCGCGCGACGCACCTCCTCGAGCCGCTGGACGGTGCTCTCGGCGGTGGTGCCGTCCATCTCGGCCAACATGTGGTCGATGAAGGTGCGGATTTCCTCTGGCGACGTGTTCCGGCGGATGACCTCGAGCAGGCGCAGGCCGTACGACTCGTCTTCGGCACGCATCACCTTGAACAGGTCGTTGAGCATGTCGCGGTGGTAGTTGAGCTCGTCGGCGGTGCGCTTGGCCGCGACGCGCCGGCGCTGGTCCAGCGTCTCGTCAAAGATGCATTGACGGTTGAAGGAGCGACAGTTGTCGCAGGGCGCAGTTCCGGAGCACTGAACCTCTCATTAATGGATCCTTCCACCCGCTGCAGCATGGAAGGCCGACCTTTCGCTTGGACTTCTTACAAGCCAAACAAGCCATCGACACCCGCTTCTTCGTCGGGTCCATCGGATTGCGGAATCCGCTCCCCGGTGGACTCTCCTGGGGAGGCAGTCCCGGCTGGGGAGGGGAGGGGCCTGGCGCCAATTGGCGCTGGGGGGAGAATTCGCTCATAACGGTGGTTCGAAGGCGGATATGGCAATCATTCGCATGCCTTAACCCGTCATAAGGCACCAACACCAACCGTCCCACTCCATAGGCCGTCTGGGAGGCTTAAATAGGAGATTAGATAGGCCGGTCGTGCAGCAACGTCAACGGCCAAGAGGCGCAGGCCTCCCGATGGGCCTCCAGGAGGGCAGGCGAGTTCCATGGCTGTGATGGGTGTCCGATGGAGGTCTGGACGGTCTGGAGAAGTGAAGCGATGATTCGCAACCGGATCATCGTGAGATGGAAAAGCGGCAATGCGATGGGCCGGATGCATTCTCCATGAGACGAGAGGACATGACAGGATGGGATTCCCTCCGACGCCCTGACGCGGCACGTGACGATCATATGCTCTTCCTCGCCATCATGGGATTGACATCAACGTCCTGTCGGCGCTGAGGATTCGTCTACGGATGTTCCTTAGGGGAAGAGAAAGTGAATTGAAAGGAATTGATCCCGCTTTTAACAAAGTATTCTATCATCCCATGCAAACAACCTCCATCGGTATCATCCTTAGTAATGAATGGCACATGCCACGCAGAATCACAACAAGGGTACTAGGTAGTAAGAAAAGACGCAAGTAATTAAACCAGACTATTCGGCAAGGCGAGAAGGGCAACAAATTAATGTTCCAGAATCCGCAAGCTACCCTGCACGACACAGTTCTCCAGGACCGAGCCCGGGGGCACGTCAATGGTGCTGCCTTCCGTAGCCACAATGATCACTGTGCCCTTCAACGTGACGTTGCGACCCAGGTTGACCGCGCCCGTGATCGTCAGGTGGTCCAACTCGACGATGCGAGGGATGCTGGGGATCCGCTTCTGGAAATCCGAAACCTTCTTGAAATCGGAGCCGAGCTTGATGACCGGCACGCCACCAAAGCGGTTGGGGTCCATGACCAGCTGGCCGTGCTCCAGACGGTAGAGATCCGACTTGACCAGCAAGAGATCGGAGCACGTCTTGACGGGGAGGAAGCGGCGACGAGGCACGTTGACACCGTGGGCGTTCTTGAAGTGACGGATGGCGGCACCGACGGCAGTCTCCAGCTGGTAGATGGCCTGGTCGGCCTCGCCCTTTTTGTCGGCCGGGATGGACTTTTCGTTGGCGATGATCTCCATCTCCAGCTCGTTCTCCTCGACCACACGCTTGATGGCGCGGAGGTTCATCCAGATGTTGTTGGTGTTGAAGTACTTGAACTTCTTGATCGACTTGAACTCGTTGACGTGCTCCTTGGGCACCTGGGCGATTTCGAGCAGACGGACCTTGCCCTCGTAGTCGATGATGGTACCACCCTTGACGTCGGCCTTGGTCTTGTCGGTCAGTTCCATGACGTACTCGGCCTGGGTATCGACCATGTGCTGCAGGATGCGGAGATCCACGACGGCACCCAGGTTGTCGGCGTTGGACAGGAAGATGTACTCGACGCCACGCTCGAGGAGCTTGTCGAGAGTACCCGAGTTGTAGAGCGACTCGAAGACGTCACCGTGACCAGGAGGGTACCAGTCCTGCAGCGGGGCGTCGTAGGACTTGGGAGCGGGCTGCAGAGAGTCCTTGATGATGCGGGGGTAGCGGGACTGGTTGAACGTGATGATGTCGACGTTGTGGCCCTGGTACTTCTTGATGATGGACTGGGTGTCCTGGTCGGTGTTGAACGAGTTCATGAGGACGAAGGGCACGTTGACGTTGAAGGTGCGGTTCAGGTGCTCGATCTGACGCACGGACAGGTCGAGGAAGGACATGCCCTCACGGACTTCGATGACGGACTTGGGGCCGACACAGCCCATGGAGGTACCCAGGCCACCGTTGAGCTTGACAACGGCCAGCTTGTTCAGGAACTCCACGGAGGCCTCACTGCCGAGGTCGTTGTAGTCGACGACCTGGGAAGGCTGAGGGGGGGCAATGCGGTCCCAGTTGACGACATTGCCCTTGGCCTTGTCGTTCAAGAAGCGGCGGAAGAGAGCGAAGAAGTTGTCCATCTCAGCCTCGAAGCGCTTGCGCTCCGAGGGGTCGGGGACCGTTTCGGCGAGGGCGTTCAGGGCGTTGCGCATCTGCGACGCCGCGACGCTGGTAGAGGCATTCTCGAAGGCCTGGCGGAAGAAGAGTGCGGTTAGCATCAGGGCAAGCATGACCAGAGTCAACCAAGTCAATTGCTGATGAACACGGGGGGGAAAAGTGATGACACGAGGCAGAGCGCGGATCTGAGAACGGGCTAGATGAAATGGGCCGCCAAGGGGATGGGAGAGCTGCCCCAAGGATCGCAATTGATCTTCCAGGGAGGCGCTTTGAAGGAGCGCCACAACGTAGTGTCCGGGAAGACAATCCAACGCTTTGAGGAAACGGATCAAGCAGTACACCTCCAGGGACGCCACCATCCACCGCGGTGTAAAGATGCCCCGACGGCAGATCACCATCACGATCATGTAGAGCAACAGATAGTCCACGAGCTGATCGAGAGCCAAGGTGAGGGCGATTTGGCCCAGGGGATGCGAAATCAGAGGGAAGGGGAAGGCGGGAAAAGTGAACCGGTGGTGGGCGTAGCGAGCGACCCAAAAGACCACGACACAGTCTATGACAAACGGGAGGATTGAAACAGCAGCAAAGGGCCATAACATGCGGGGCAGTAGGGATAGCAAGTGGAGGAGATGGATCGCGCCGAAGAAGCAAGCCAGAATGAAGCAATAGGCCAGGAACACCAGGCAGGGAAGGATACAGGAGTTCGTGGGCCGGAAGATGGCAGCAAGAATACAAGTCAGGAGATCCACCGTCGACTCCATAACGAATGGCAGGGGTAGCATGTCGACCGCAGGCCGCCAGAGAGCATGGTGAGAGAGACAGACACGATGCAATTGCAGGCGGGCAAACGAACGCTAGACGACAGGAGCACGCCCAGTTCGGGGAAGTCCCCGGGAGGATATGGATGGAGAGAGCGATGGCGACAGTATGAAGAGGAAGGAGCTTACCATGTGCGACTGAGATTTTCCGTGGTGCTTGCCAAAGGAGCCGGCGTTGGGGGCATCGTTGGCCGAGGCGCGGAGATGAGAAGGGAGGGCAGAGGCGGACATTGTGAGAGGATGGGGGGTTCTTGTTGGTTCGAGCGAGGTTCACGCGGTGATGAAAAAGTTCCGAGCCAACGAGGCGGCTCGAGAGACAGTTGGGATGACGAGACGGACGAGGGGAAATCCGGTGTCACAGAGGGAGCTATCCACGGGAGGGTTAGCTGAGAGAGCTGGAAATGGGAGAAACGGGACAGATGGAAGAATTGGCCGACGAGGAGGAGGTAGAGGAGGGGAAGGAGGGGAAAAGAATTGGACCGGGGATTCAGGGAGATGATAGTCGTAGTGGTTGCCACCTGTCGATCCCATTCATGGATGGATGGATGGAGGGGGGATGGAGGGGGTTATGGAGGGGAGAGGAAGAAAGGAAGAACGGGAGCGAAAGTGAATGGAAGAAGAGGGAGGCAACATACCTGGGGAGAGAGAAGATTGAATCTGGAGAGATGGAGAAGATGAAGCAAAGCAGAATGGAAGGGAGAGGAGAGGAAGAGAGAGAAGAAGAGAGAAAGATATAAGAGCGCCGATGACGCTGGCGAGGGGGAAAATGCGTCGGCCCAACACGGTGATTTGTTGATGTTTGATTCGGGGGGCGCCTGGTGGAGTCGAGGTACCCCCGATGCTCGTCCACCGCGAAAATACCTGGACCGCCGCATGGCCGGTACCTCGCCGCCGGGAGGAATGACCGCAACCGTATCCTATCGAGCGTTTACTTGTATCTAGTAGTCCGCTACAGGTAGTATGTACAATGAATCTTTCTCAATAATATTCTCCGACATCTCTACCTCTGTCTGGGATTGTATCTAGAATCAGAGAATTCCTCCGTATAGAACTCATTACAGAAGAGACTTCTAGACCGTCAACTGACCTTAATTCTGCCCCCTTTTCAGGGTTCCGGGCGCTCGGCCCCACCCGGCCTCGTCACCACCGCCCGCCAGGAAATCATGATGTGCCAGAGACAAGACCCAACGGTAGTCCCTGAGACTGTCTTGGTCGGTGCTATTCTTATCCACGGCGGATCCGCCCCGAAGCTTCCTCCTCCACTGCACTATCACCGGTCTGGTTCACTAGTTCTCCTGTCGCCGGGCCTGTGTGTGTCAGAAAGACAGCTCATCCACCGTCAGGATGAAAAGGATCAGGAGGTCATCCAGGATGCACCTTTGCTGCAGATTCCGGTTCTGCCCCCGGTCCGAATCCCTAGGATTTTTGGGTGTTGGACCAGTCATCTGCTGACCGCCTTTATACTTCCACCCGATTACCGTTTTCGGCCACCCCATCCCACGCCCACTCAATTGACTCCAATAACTCCATCCCTACGCAGTCTCGCCTATACTCCGGAGTCGATCATACCTATCAATACAGAGTACTCAGTGTAGGTAAGTTCTTTCATCATTCGACCAATCATCCATCCGGGTCGACTATAAAAAATCAGAGTAAAACACACGCAGTCCCATCCCCCATCATAATCCCGATACCGAAAACAATCAAGGAGATAACTATATACCAGACAAGAAAAGGGAAAAAAAAAACTCCCCTCATGCACCACTCACGCTCCGCTTGCTCAGGAAGCTCCGTCGGCCCTTCTTCGACTCCGGGCTGTCCATCACCTCCGACGCCCCGTCGCCCGCCGTCGAGTGTGCCGTTCCGGGCCGCAGCGACGTCTCGGTCACCGAGAAGCTGCTGCGGATCGACACCGTACCACTGCCCGCCTTGACAGGCTTCTCCTGCCCTGACCCCGTGCCCTGGTCGGCCACGACAAACATCCCCTCGCCGAGCACGCTGTCGGACCCAAACGTCGCATGGTCGACCACCCGCACGCGATACTGCACATCCGCCGTCGTGTTATGGACCCGGCACGTCTCATGTGACGGGTCAAACTGTACGGGGCCGCCGCCGCTGGCCTTGTGCGCCTTGCTCTTGAGCACTTCCTTTTCGCCCTTCGGGGTCAGTGCCTTCACGTACACCCGCACATTGGCCGACGGCGGATAGTCGCTGGCCGACACCACCGTAATCGTCGCCGTGCCCGTCTCGCCCTTGCCTGCACCTCCAAGGCCCAGGCGGTCCCCGTAGTGGGACACCACACTGCGCGTGCGCGAATGCTGCAGGCCATTCCCGTTGGGCGCCTCGTTGGGAGCCGGGCTGCCTTCCACCACCACTGACGGCGCCGCAGCGTCGCCCGCAGGTTCCTCGGCTTCGGAGATGGACGAGTCGTCGCTGCGGAAGCGGGAGATGATGCCACGGCCAAGGAAGGACGCGCCCTTGATCACATTGCCACCCACAATCCCCACGCCCTTGACCGGGGCTCCCACAATCTTTCCGGGGGTCGCAAAGTTCCCGGCGAACGTCGACGACCCTTGACGCGACCGCATCACATAGGTGGGCTTGAAGAGCATGTTCAGGCGAATGGCACCGGACTTGCCATCTAGGGGCAGGCTCACTTCCGTATTCTGGAACGGCTCGAGGCTGTCGATGGGAATCGCAGCGCCCCCCAGATAGTCGGCTCGGTCCCCAAAGTCCCAATCGTACACATCCACGCGGAAATCAGCGCCAATGCGGGATTTGATCTGGGTCTCAAAGAATTCGTTCCACGCAGGGTGCAGCGTCTTCCTCTGCACCTTGGTCTTGTGCAGCTCCTTGCCATCGAGCCGGAATTTGCAGTACGGGTCGCTGAAGCCGTTCCGGTCCGCCGAGGGCAGATCGGCCGCGTCCAGGACGTTCACGCGCAACGATCCCATGTTGTTGATGCTCTCCCTGGGGTCGAGCTTCATGCGGACGGGAATGTAGCGCGCACTGACCGTGATTTTGCTCACCTCCCCTTCGTTGGATCGAAGGACAAGCTCCGTGGGGGTATACTATAAGACGTCAGTCGAGTCCCAGAAGAAGTCTGTCGGGGGAATGGGACGGACCAGAATCCGCTGCAACGTAGAGTAGGTGTCACCGGTCAACTTCGCAACCGTATGCTCGTCGCTATCGTCTTTCGGGTTGGTCTTCTCCACGATGCGCAACGTGATCTTGGAAAACTCGAGCTCGCGGACAAAAGCATCGCCGACTGCCACATGATTAGTTCTCGTTCTTCCCAGAGCCAATCAATGACATACTGTCTTCAATCTTAGCAGACTTCGAACGAAGCTTGTGCGAGGTGTACGCGGGGAACATGTAGTCGTCCATCACCACCTCCACCTGAACGTTGGTGCGCGATAGCTGCGCTTCATGGAACTTGAACACCAGGAAGCCGGATTCTACATCGCTCGTCAGTGGATCGGTCCGTAAACAGTCTTCAACAGGATGGGCCGTATTACCGTATTTCGAAAGGTCCTCCAGGCCAATGTGGATCTTGGGAACTTCTTTGATGCTCCTGACTGACATGACGTCGGAGTCCTTCGCATGCGACTCGAAGCTTTGGCGGGAAGACTTGGCATCGCCGTTAATAGTCTGCGTCTTGGCAGAAGCCTTGGAGTCTGTACTGAGCGTCTTCGCGTGCGCACTCTTGCGCTTGGAGTCGACGCTCTTTCTGGGGGTATCGGTGCCGTCGGCCTCGCCGTTCAACTCGGCGTCCAATTCCTCTTCTTCGACCTCATCCTCGGGGTTCACGACGGGGATGGCCGGGTAGAAGGCGACAGTATAGTTAATCACACCCTTCGGAGTGCCAGAACCAATGCGAAGAGGGCTGGAAATCGGCTGCATCTCATCGTCGACCTCGTATTCTCCATTCTCATTTTCATGAACGTAGTCCGCCGCCGACAGCTCGACTGACCCCAGAGTACGATCACTGCCGACGCTTTCCTCGTCCATGACGTCGAGGGTGATCTTCTCGCGAGCACTGTGGATCGGCACGTAGACCACTTCATCCCATTCGGGATCCAAGGTGTTTCTGAACGTCACGGTACGGGCCTTCATGTAGCCAGAGAGCAGGACCCGTGCATAAGGGTCAGACTTGCCAATCGTTTCCAGGTTGCGCAGGTTGGAGGCGCTCTTGAAGTGGAAACGCATCACACCGATCGGGTCGACATAGCCAGCGCTGCCGGAAACTCCACCCACGGCAACAGGCTTCCATTGCAGAGTCATTTTCGCGCGGCCCGTCTTGGCCCCGTGCAGATGGAACCAGTCCTGGCCCTTCTCCATCATCTTGAGCATGTCATTCATCTTGATCTGGTAGGTTCCGAGAACGGGGTCCCTGCTGAGATCACGGTCATCCTTGATCACCAAACCCAGACGGGCATTCTTCCGATCTGTGACGAGGAATTCCTTGGAAGCATTCTGGAAGATGGGGTTGTTGGTGCGCTTCAGCTTGTTCGTGATGTGAATCTCCTTGCCGTTGAGAAGGAGAACACCGTATGGGTTCAGTTGGCCGACAATGCTCTTGGTGCCATCCAAGTCCTTGGCCTGTTCAACAGTAAACCGAGCAATACCCGTGTTCATCTCCGGGGGAGGCTCCATCTCGCCGTTGTCGAGTTGCCGCCCCTCCAGGACAGGGAAGAAGCGGATGTCAGCGTGGATGGAACCACGAGACCGACCGCTAGCCAGGACCTCGAGATAGAGGCTTTCATGTTCGGGTTCTTCTTCCAGGCGATCCAGCGGGAAAGTTGCAGTGCCTAGCTCCTTGTCCTTGCGGAATTCGTTCCAGTCATACGGGGCAATGGTCAGAGAATCCGAGAACGACGTGATGATGACATAGATGGTCTCGTTCCATCTGGGGCTGTCGGTGTCGCGAATGGTCTTTGTCCGGCCCAGCTCGGTCCGGTTGTTGAGTGAGACCACTGCGTACGGATCGGGCGTACCGGCGAACTTGTCGGGGTTCCGCAAGGAGCGGGCGCCGTGGAGCGTAATGGCGACCACACCGATTGCCTGATCGACGGCGTTTCCAGCCAGCATCTTGGCGATTTCCACCGGGAAGACGTTGGGGGCATACATCATGGGACCCAGGTTGTTGTGGATCTGCTCCTTGATGAAGGTCTCCAGACCGGGAATGAAGTTGATGTCGAAACCGAGGGTATCACCACCGAGAGGCTTACAGACATAGTCGATTTCCGGTCGTTCCAAAAAGCAGACGTCCACGCGCTCGATATGGGGGAAGGGAACCTGCAACTTGACCTTGACTCTCATCAAGCCACTGCAGGCCATGTCCTCGACAATCACATCGAGGCCCTTGCTCACCAGACCCTTGCCCAGGCGGACCTCCAGGACGACCTTGGGGTTGATCTTGTTCTTCAGTTGCCGGGCCGTCAGGTCCATGGTGTCGTTGGGGGTGAAACTGAATTTCCAATCCATGATGACGGTGTCCACTTCGGTCTTGGGATAGGTCTTGACGTGTTCCAATCGCGGGGGCTTGGAACCCAGGATGAACGTCTTCAGGCGCAGACTGTCGAGCATGGCGGGGGTGGAGGTACTCAAGACCTGATCGACGGAGTTGATGATGGTATCGCCCAGGACGGGGGCGTAAATCGGCCAGAACTTCACGAGGAAACTGTTGATCCATTCGAGACTTTCGGTGTCGGTTTCGAGGCGCTGTTTGGCCATTTCACGGTTGACATCGTCGCGGAAGTTTCGCCGGACTCGGCGAATGGAGGTGCGGTAGTAGGTGCTGCAGGCTGCCATGACAATGAGGACCCACGCCAGACCACCGCCCAGAACGGCAATGATCCAGGAGGACAGACAGGCAAAGACGATCACACCGGCATTGTGGTACCAGTCTAGAGGGTCAGTATGAAGATCACGGCGTCTTCGAGGAGGCGGTCCTACGCACCTCCGAAAAACTTATCATCCAACTTGGATTCGAGGAAGTCCTGGTGGTCCAAGAGAGTTCCCTCGGCCTTTTCTTCCTCGGTCATGGGTCTCTCGAACTGCGGAGCCCAACCGGTGCGGTCGCGGGCCCATCGCAGATCCTCATCCATGGCGGCATCCGCCTTTTTCTCCGCGGGGGTTTCGTTGGCCTTTTCTTCGAGCATATCGGTCGCCGATCGGGGAGGAGGGAGGTCGTATTGATCGGGGGTGCCGTCATCCTGGTGGAGCAGATAGGTCGCTGGTTAGGCAAGACGTCGCAAGGGAAGGTACGGCGGAGACGGAGGGAACTCACTTTATCGGTGATGACGGCCGTCGCCTTGGATTCCTTCTCATGGTGGAAACCTGGTGGTATCCGCTACGAAGAGCGACGCCCGGTTAGTCCAAGTTGAGAATTGGGGGAAGTAGGAGGGGATCGCCCTACCGATGCTGCGATGGCGGCTTTCTCTTCGGGAGACGCATCAGGGTCGAACTGGTAGGCGGGCATGCCGGCCTTGCGAGTCTCCTCGACCAGGACCTTCTCGGCGGCCTCGGCGGCATCCAGGGAGGGGTGCTGCGCGGCCTCTTGGGCGGTCTCAATGGCCCCCTGCTGCCTGGACTCGCTCATTTTGGCATCTACGCCGTTGGTGGCCATGGCTCACGGGGTGACGGGGGGTGAAGAATCACCGACTACAAACCCCGGTGGATCCAATTCTGGAGAGGGTGGTTAGAGGGGTATACTCTTATTCTTTTCGTTGCTCGAGAGGGGGCGGAGATTCAGACGAGAAGGCTACAGAGAATGAAGGATGGGAATTGGAGGAATTGACGTGAGTGACAAGGGGGAGGCGGACTTGGGGTTGCGTTGGAGCTGGCGGGATAAGGCTGCTGCCTTCAGAACTCCGCAGCGGGGAGCCTTGGAGATCAGGGACGGGGAAGCGAAAGCGGGAGGGAGAGAGGGAGTGGGAGAGAAAGAGAGAGGAACAGGAAGCAGACTTCAGACATTCGACTTTTACTCACCGAAGAGACCACGATCGATGACGAGGGGGAGGGGAATCGTTGGTCAAGAGGGATGCAGTCAATTCACGGCGGGATTGAGCTGCAAAGCCACAGAGACGTGGCTGGAGGACGAGAGAGGAGGATTGGGGAAGAGAGGATCGAAGAACTGGGGAGAGGGGAGAGGTGAGAGAGAGGAGAGAGAAGACGAGGTGAGGAGATGACATACGTTAAAAAAGGGCAGACGAGAGATCCGCGCGTCGTGACGTCGATCGGGGGAGTTTCCTCCCATTCGGTACGGAGAGAGAAAAAAAGGGTGAGAAAAAAGAGGGAAAAAAGAAAAAGAAAAAGGCACAGGGCCGATCGGATCCTCCACCCGTTCCAGTTCCTGATCTGGTCCACTGAAGGCTGCCTGTATTCGGTTCCAAGAATCAAGGATTGAAGGATTCACTATTGTGGTGTTGTTGTTATTAGTTTCGTTATTATTATTATAATCATCATTATTCACTATTATTATTATTCCAACGGAATTCTAGCAATTCAACTCAGCTCATCAATGGTTCGCACGGATCGACCATGAATGACGCCAGACTCGATCTATTGATTGCACCGCCACTGCGCCACAGTGTCTTCTCCGTACTCTATGGAATACATACGTAGATATCAGACAATCATTTTGAATAATATCTAGGTATCTCTCGATATCAACCCTCCATCTAGATCCATCGTCGTATGAAAATATCACGATGCAGCTAAACAACCCCAGAATCATTCCGATTTACCCACGGATCTTCCAGCAACGCCACTGCTGAACTGTCCCCGATTAGCGTTCGCCCCGCTGGGTTTGCCACTGCACGTCCGAATTAAATCGTCATCTTATTCCGCCATCAATTCAATACACTCAACCATAGACCTCAATCGAATGAACCCTCCCAGCCACAATGTTCAATGCCTCCATGTCTATATTCACAACCAACAAATACAAAAGACAAGGACTCCAAATCAAAGCAATCGCAGACCCTGAGCACTCCTCACGCCAGGAACGAGCCTGATCGCCCATGGTTCGCGCAGTGGAGCCCGATACGATGCGATGATCGTGCCAGCGCCCATGGATCAGCCTTTCTAGCTCAAGAGTAATCTTCTCAACCACGCACATTCCTCGGGATGCAGCGTCCATCCGCTCTAGGTTAGTCGAGATACCTACTCTGTACAGAGTACAGAGTTAGGTACAGAGTACGTCGCGCCCCCACCCAAAACAATAGCTCCTCCCCCCAGCCACGCCATGTGGATCCTTCGCCGCCGAAATCCATTTCCGGGCGACCCTCGGCGTGGAAGCGAAAGCGTGGAAGTGAGACACTTTCCACCGTTCGGAGATAACCTTTCGTCGGGTGGGTGGGATGTGGCTGGGCTGGCCTGGTCTGCGATATCGGTCCATGCGCTCTGGTTCACTGGTGACATCCTAGGGACCACAAGATGCTGGTAGCAGATAATGCACTGCGGTAAATATATCAACATGTGGAAAATTGACCTTAAGCAATGTTCATATTTCCATAGGTGGACATGAATGTGGGACGCTGGAAATATATCTCACCACCCCCCACAGCCATGTCAATGCGCCGCTCTCGACTTCATAAAAGAATCTCATTCATAAAATGGCATGTCGTAGACTACTCGCAGTTCAATACACAGAAAATGCATCATCACCCCGACTTTTCATCCGGCAACCGGTCCAACCTCTACCGCCCCAGACGGATCACACCCGCCGCCATCAGCTTCTGAATCTTCAACCGCACCTGCGTATTCTTCATGTGTTCCTGCAGCGCAGCCGGATCGCTCTTGGCCTGCTGGAGAATGCTCTGCATCACTGGGTCCTGCAGAATAGACATGATCTAAACACACCATCAGTATCGTCCAAGTACCACCATCTCAAAGGGAACTCACCTCGGGGTCGTTCTGGATCCGCTCCATCGTCTGCTGTTCCGTCTCGCCCGCACGAGCGCTGAACTGCGCTTCCAGGCACTTCTGCTGTTGCTGGTCGATCTCCCGCGCGTGCGTGCCGTCATCCTGCTCGGCGGCTTCCGTGCAGGCATCCAGCGCGCGGTTGTATTCCTTCATGATCAACAGGGCCTGCGCTTTGCGGATGTACGCGCGGATGAACTTGGGGTCCCGGGAAATTGCCTCGTCGCAATCCTGAACCGCCTGCGGGAACGCCATCAGCTTGATCAGAGCGGCCGCACGGTTCGAGTAACCACGAGGATCCTGGGGCGCGCGCTTCGTCATCTCGGTGAAGGCATCGACCGCGCCGGGCCAATCCGCCTCCTGGAACTTCTTCTGTCCCAATTCGCGAGCCTTCTCAGCCTCAGCCGGGTCGATGTAGGCCTCCTTCTCAGCCTTGTCCTTGGCCTTCTCGGCGTTGCGGAGCTTGGTCAGGGCATCGGGAGTCCGGTGCTCCGTGAGTGACTTGTTGTAGAACTCGATCGCCTGCTTGAGATCGCCCAGCTTCTCATACGCCGTACCGATACGGGCAAACGCCTTGGCAATCGTCTTGAAGTCGGCGCGGAGCTCACGGCCCTCCTCCACAGCCTTCTGGCAGGTCTCGATGGCGCCCTGCAGATCGCCCTTCTCGAACTTGGCGGCACCGAGGTTGTTCAGGTACGTCACGTCCTTGTTCAACTCCCAAGCCTTGGTGTAGTGCTCAATGGCCTCGTCAAACTGCTTCTTCTTATAAAAGTCGTTGCCGATCTTCTTCTCCGCATCGCCAGCTTCCTGGGCCTTCTTCTTGGCAATGGTCTCCTCATCTTCCGGCTCGGGTTCAGGCTCGGGCTCCGGCGCTTTCTTTGGCTCAGGACGATGGTCGGGCATGGGGACATCCTCCTGGGGCTCGGCCGCACCGGCAGAGCCGGCGGCCTCGGGGGGCGCACCGAAGCTCATGTCGATACCCAGCAGAACGCTCATGACCTGCAGGAACCGGGGATCCTTGATCTCCTCACCCACACTGTTCGGGTTCTCCTTCACCCGCTGCAACTTCGACATGAACTCGGCGTCGGCGAGAAGACCGGAGGTCTTGGGGTTGTTGGCCAGCTTCTGGAAGAGCTGGGGGTCGTTGAAGATGCCACCGAGCCCACCCATGGGGTCTCCGGTGACACCGTCGGCCTGGGCTTCAGCATTGATGGCTCTCTGGACGGCGTTCAGACCCGACTTGGCCTGGTCGTTGCCAGGCTCGATCTTCAGCGCCTCCTCGTATGCGTCATGGGCGGCGACTGTTCCCGTGTTAGACATGACCGCTTCACCACTGTAGATCACAATGGGGTGACTTACGGAGATCGCCCAGGCCGCGATAGGCAGCTCCCTTCCGGCTCCAGCCCTTGGACCAGTCGGGCTTGATATCGGTGGCCTTGTTGGCATCGTCGAGAGCTTTCTGGTACTCGCCCTGGGCAGAGTAGACGGCGGAACGGTTGGAGTAGAGGATGTGGTTTTCGGGCTCAATGGCGATAGCCTGAGTGAACTTGTCCCTGCAGCGAACTTCCCGTTAGCATACCTATCCCGAAGTCGATAAAGCGGGGTCAAATGAACGCATACACGGCAGTGGAGTAATCCTTCGCAGAGAAGGCCTTGTTGCCTTCGGCTTTGAGAGCGTCAGCCATGTTGACTAACTTCCCGGTGGATGGTGAAAAGTGGAATTGCAGATGTGAATGAGGAGGAAAGGAAGAGAAGACGGTGAGGTGAGCTCACGAACCAACTTAACTGCTGCGGGAGCTTCTGGAAATTTCCGAGCAAACGTTGTCAGCCTCAGGCATCCAGCCCGTGCCCCCGCTAGCTTCGGGTGGCGCTAAACCCAAACGGGTGCTGTCGAAGAAAAAGCCGCCAAAAACATCTTCTCGACCACCACTTCATCTTCAAACAGTTTTACTTCTCTCTGTCTTTTCCCTCCAACATCCCCTCTGACGCCGGCTGAGCCTGATAATTGATATCGCCGACTCACCCACACACATCAGGCCGCGCGGGGATGCACCCTTGAACATGATCTTTTCTCAGCCTTCCCGGTGACTGGTATTCGCATCCTGACTGACTGACTGAACCCCTCCGGCTTTCTCCAACATGGCGTCGGGCGGCTCCTCGGTGAACGAGCTTGCCTCGCAGCTCTACGACGCATGCCTCGACGGCTTCGCTCCCGACCATCTCTTCTACCAACAGGACCTGTTGAAACTGAACGTGATCCCGAAAAACGACGTCGCGCTTCTGCTGCAATGCACCCAGCGGCTCGTCGATCAGAAACTGTTCCGACTGCTCCAGGGCAAAAACGACCGTCTCGCGTGGAAGATTATCTCCCGGGAAGACGCTGAAAAGTATGCCTCTGCCTCGCCGCGGGATTGATGCTGTCTCCTTCCCATGTCTTAACTTGCTAATCGTCGTCTGTCTCCGCCCGCCTCAGACTCCAGAGCCTCAGCCCCGACGAAAGCCTGGTCTACAATGTCATCCACTCGACCGGCCGCTCCGGCATCTGGGTGCGGCTCATCCAGAACCGCACCGGCCTGCACAAGTCCATCCTCGACCGCTGTCTCAAGTCGCTCGAAGGCAAGAACTACATCAAGAGCGTCCACAATGTCAAGTTCCCCACCCGCAAGATGTACATGCTGGCCGGCCTCGCCCCCAGCGAAGACGTCACCGGCGGCGCCTGGTTCACCGACGGCGTCCTCGACGAAAACTTCATCAACACCGTCGCTGGCTACATCGAGTACACCGTCAGTCGGAAGAGCTGGTTCGAAGTCGCCGCCGATGGAGGGCCCCGCGCAAAGCGTGTGAAGACGTCGGCTGATGGCGCCGCGGTTTCCGTCAAGCCGGACTCCGCCCAGAAGGAATACCTCCCCTTCCCGCGCGGATACCAGGGCTACCCGACGGTGGCGATGATCACCGCCGCCGTGAACGAGAGCGGCATCACTCCCGTGCGGCTGGGCGAGGAGAGCATCGTCCAGCTGCTGGAGATGCTCTGCTACGACAAGAAGTTGGTTGCGCTGAACAACGGCGAGAACTACAAGTCCGTCAAGAACCCCGACCAGGTCAAGGCGCGCCAGTCGCGGAAGCCCGCCGGCGACGACGCCGAGGCTGACCGCCTCGTGCGCAATGGCATGACCGAGGCGCCCTGCGGTCATTGTCCCGTCTTCAAGCTCTGCGCGCCCGGCGGGGCGGTGAGTCCGGAAAGCTGCGAGTATTTTGACCCGTGGCTGGAAAAGGCGCTTGGGTTTTAGTGGCTGTTGATTTTTTCCTACCTATTCATGTACGAGTGCGCGGGAGCGCTGGGTTACGTTGCTTGCATAGCGATGGCGTTTTGTTTGTCTGATGTTGGGATTAACCATGGCTGGTGTCTACAATATGGGCATTTTATGAGTTAGAAAAGTCAATGACAGGATGATTCGGGTAGAACATTGGTTTGGACTTGTCGTCGAATTGGCTCAGGTTTTCTATCCTTGCGATGAAAATGATTTCCGTTATTTCGTAACATAATACATGAGAGTACATCAAGCATTCAACTTGGCTGCACACTGTGGACAATACCACTTGCCTACCGGCTCCCGCGTCAAACCTACACACTTCCAATGGAACCACTCGAACTCGCAGTTCTCATTATCGCAGGCAACCATGTCCCCATGGCTGACAGTGCGACACGTACAGTAGACCTTGGTGTCCTCGTTACCCTCGTCCTCTTCCTCGTCCTCCATATCGTCATCGCCGCGCCGAGTGTCACTCGCGTTCTCCGAATCCGAAGCATCGGTATCGCTGAGCATCGAATCATCCTCGTCTTCATCGCCGCCCGCGGCAGAAGGCGATTTCTTCGGGCCCGTCGTCTTGATGCGACCGCTCGCGCTCGACGACCGCTTGCCCGGCTTCCCACCAGACGACGCCTTGAGCTTCTTCAGCTGCTGGTGCGGGGCGACCTTCTTCGTCAAGGCCTTCTTGGTGGTGGTCGTGGTGCGCGGCCCTGCGCTGCCCGCGCGACTCGACGCCGGGGTTCCGCCCTTGGGGGTTCCGGGCCCAAGGGAGGACTGCCGCAGGTTCGACGACGCCGCGGGGAGCGTGCCGAGCTGTGTGTTCAGCCGTCGTCGCTTGGTCTCGACTGCGCCGGCGGACGACTCGCGCTGGCGTGGTTGCAGGTGGCCGGTCCCGCCGGCGGGCGTGGCAGGGGCGGAGCTGCGTGCGGTGGCTTGCGAGGTGAGGGCTGCGGCGCCGACGTTTCGGGCCAGAGACTGGTTGAGTCGTTGCGTCGCGCCGATGATCACGTTTGCGTTGCCAGAGGTGGAGTTGAGAGGGGTGTTGTAGGCGGTGGATTCGGAGGTGGAGTCGGGGAAGAAGATCTTGGGAGGGTCGCGGTACTGGTCTTTATTGTTGAAGAGGGAGGGGAGGGGAGGATCGTTGGTGAGGAGGCCCTCGTTGACGAGGTCGCGGATTTTAATGTCGAGTTTCTTGATCTGGCGATCCAGCAACACGCAAGCTTTATCGCTGAGCTGAATCTTTTCGTCCTGTAGTTGCTGGGATTTTTCCAAGTTTTGGAGAATCGCCCGACCGTATTGCTCTTCCTTCGGGTTCGGCGTGAGACTGCCATTCAGCTTGATGAACTTTTGGATACTGCTGTCTCGGGAGTTGATTGTCGCGCGACATTCTTGGATGATCTTGTCTTTCGCTTGGATTTCCTCCATCAAATGGTTGATCTCGGCAGGTAGGTTGGCCACATCGTGCACGAATTGCTCCAAGACCGCTGCGCAATCCTCCGCACCGTGCGCCATAATTCTGGATAGGCTGAATGCGACGTCGAAACAGGAGCGCCACCGAACTTCGAATCAGGGTAGGGGGGTTGGTTAGAGACAGGCCCTGATAGCAGTATGCCGAGGAGAGGATGTTCCTGTACGAACAGCGACACGGGTGGGATGGTGGCGATAGATCGGGATGGATAGTGAGGACAAAGAGTGATAAAGTGATTCCTCCGCTGGCCCTACGGTGATTCTAGAGTCATGTGATATTAGTGCTGCAATAGGCACATAATACACATATAACCATGAAAATAGCACTCTTCAACAATAACCCCCGATGGTCTAGTTGGATATGACGGTCGGCTGTAATTGAAACATTTCACCGACAGGTCGCTGGCTCGATTCCGGCTCGGGGGAGTTGCCTTTTTTTCTTTTTTTTTTCCCTCTTCCAACATGATTGCCCTCCTCCTCGGGAGAACAAAGAACTCGTTAAAAGAACATTCCGTAATTCCCTCTGGGTGACTAGGGATGGCATCTCCCTGTGTCTAACTAATTGAATAAGGTGTCTCGGCTACCTTACATCTCTTCTCCATACAAGAACAACGTTGTGTGCCACCCCCGCATCATCGATGTCATATTCGCCTCCCTCTCCAATTCCTTATATACTCCAACCATTCAGCCATCTGCACCTCTGCACCATGCCATCCATATGAATCTCTACTCAAACAACTGATCGACCAGACCATTCAACTCTAATCCAACCCATCTACGATGTTCCAGATCTTACTTGGTCGCTCCTCCCGACAAAGCTACGGGACCTTGAAGAATCGTGTGCAGTTGGTATGTCCAACTCGACGTCGGAACCTTTAGCAAATTCGATCGATGATAATTCTCGCAGCCCACTCAAAACAGATCGGACCGAACCCCGTCTGATGGCAGACATATCCCGGTAGCCTCCCTGCGATACCAGGGCGCCGCGTGGGCGACTGCCGGTGGCGGGATGTTAGCGACCCTGACGGGTGTGTACAGAATGCTCAGAGGGTTTCGTCAGTTGAAGTATTTGTAATGTGGGTTGTCTATACCATGTTCGGTTCTTCCACTACAAATTGAGTCTGCGGTGGATGCTCTCGCATTGCTTGGGGTATAGTATCTGGGATAATAGCTGTAGTCGAATAATGCTCAAGAGTTATGGCTCCGGTGTTTGATGCCCAATCACTCGCGTAGTCATCCATTGATAAAGGTAAAGAGGAAATCCGTAGGTCGTAGAGAAACAGAATATAGAGATTAGACTCAGTGGCATACCATCGTGGTACGATAGAATCATCAATCAAAATCACAGATCAGACAAAACTCATCGCAGCCCTGAGCTGGCCATGCCTCGACCCAAACACCCAATCCGAAATCAAAACCGCAATCGATGTCACCTGCAGCATTGCGATCAGCATCCAGAGAACAACAAACGACACAAGAGACGTAAAACCTACAAGAGAGAGATCCACCCCCGGCACCACGACGATATCGAGCACCGGATGATACGACGACTTGTACCTCGACTCGGGCATCAAGGCCAGCTTCCGGTTATGCGCGATACTCTCGCGCACCTCGGCCACCTTGCGGTCCCCATCCACAATATCATAGCAGGTGAGGATATTGCCGTGGCTCTCCACATGCAGCGTGACGCTCTTTCCGGCCCCCGTCTTCCCGTCGGCGGCGGCCGCATTCTGGAACGTGATGGTCCAGTCGTGGAACGCCGCAGTGCCGACAGCCCAGCGCGGGCCGCCTTTCACCACCGTCGTCGACCGCGTGCCCGGCAGCTTCACCTCCCAGCTGTCCTGGAAGCCGACCTTGCGCGGCAGCGTGAACAGCGGCAGTCCCGTCACGTCGTGGAACTCCCGATAGATGGTGTCGCGCCGACTGCGTGACGAGCCCCCGTCGTCGCGCGGCCCCGTCACGATAAACTGGTTGATGCCGTCTTCGTCCTGGATCTTGTACGCCCCCGCTCCGAGGCCGTGCCCGCTGCGGGGTTTCACGATAAGCAGCGTCTTGCGGTCGGTGATGTATTCGTTGCGGATGGCCAGCGGCCGCTGGGGGGCCTTGAGTGGGCGGCGGATGCGGCGAGAGCTAGAGCTCATACTGTAGGGTTCTCCAGGTGTACGTTGGTCTGGTGATGTTGTGAGGGCGAGCTGTTCTGAAGGTCGATGAGGGACTGCACAGCCCCGTGGCTAGATGGTGGCATTCCCCCCGCGCGGAGTCAATAGCCCTGGCTGGTGGGATCTCAGTATTGGCTGAGGCCTTTAAATGGCTAATGAGAGCAGGGCGCCTAGTGCTGACGGGAGATCTGGTATCCAGGTCGAGTTTAGGGCTGATCCGGAAGCCAATGACGGCTGTTCAACTATGAAGACGATGTCACTAGGTCCGTCGTGGAAAAGGGCATCCACGGATCTATTGGAGTCATACGGAGTCCAGTGAGTAACTTAACCCCAATCATCAGCTATATCACAAAAAAGAGACATCATGCGGCATTTCCCTGGCCCTACTGAAGATACTGTCCAAAGAACTCCAACAGCTTTGGTCCACTCTCCGTCACATCGTCATAGAGGTCAAAGTGATTCTTCCCGTCGATAACAAACAGCTCCTTGGGCTCCTTGGCCGCCTGCACCGCAGTCCGACTGTAGTGCAGCGTCTGAGCCTCCGACCCAGCAATCATCAGCAACGGCCGCGGCGCAATCAAATGCTGAAAATTGAACGAGTCGTATGGCACCATGAGATCGTAGCTAGCGAGCGGCACCTTCTGCGTCGACCGCTCGTGCCGTCCCCGCTCGGTGCCATAGTACTCAGCGGCGTCCTTGAAGAACGGATCCGCGTCGGCCGGGACATTCATCGGATCGAACATCTGCGGCGCATCGGCGCGGCTCCCATTCGCCTCGTTTGTCCGCCACTGCGCGGCATACTGCAGCGCGCCCGCAATGGCAGCGGCGTTCTCGCGCTTCTCTTCCTGCACGCCGCCGTTGCGTGTCATCCGGCCCACACAGGCGGCGCTGACGGTCGCGAGCGCCTTGATGCGCACGTCCGACTGCGCCGCGTAGCTGGTGTATCCGCCCGAGGCGCAGATGCCCAGCACGCCGATGCGGGTGGCGTCCACCTGGCCCGCCAGCGTGGTTAGATAGCTCACGGCGCTCTTGACGTCTTCCACGCGCTGGTGCGGATCCTCCAGCCCGCGCGGCTCTCCGCTGCTCTCACCCTGGTAGCCCGCGTCGAAGGTCAGGGCGTAGAACCCGGCCTGCGAGAGCACACGGGCGTACACGGTTGATGTCTGCTCCTTGACGCCCGTCATTGGATGGCTGATCACCACTGCGGCTCCTTGGCGATCGGGCGCGCCGGGCGCGGGCGCATGGAGCTCGCCCGCGATTGTCAGCTGGAAGGAGGGGAAGGAGACTTTGGTCGGTGCAGACATGATGATTTTGAAATTCGAAGAGATATGAAGGTATTGAGGAATTGTGTTTGTCTTTGCGCAGACGCATTGCGCCGGGTTTAAATATGTTGTTGGTTGCTTCGGTCATGACGTCGTGAGGTCCGAAAATCTTCGGGGTTCGACTGCATCTTTGGGAGAACACAATAGCGTCGGACTATCTTGAGAAAAATGATCATTAGGTATGCTTATTCCTTGCCCCGATACGTCCGATAGCCCCGAGATGCTCTTTTCATTGTGACAAGTGTTGTGCATGACATGTATATCTGGCAATAGTGTATAGAAGAGTTGTGTCCGATAGAAGCAGCTTTAACAATTAGAGCAGTAAGGTCATGTCTGTCGTGAAGTTTTGTTCTTCATATATGGGAAAGGGAAAACTCTTTGCCAACTGAGTTTGCAAGCCATTCATCTGTAGTTATGCTGACAATGATGATAGGCGCAATGTTTACAGACAGGGGCTGTAGAGTCAGACAATAGGTATTTACCATGTTGACTATGTGAAAACATGAATCGTTATCGTGCACTCTATCCTGCACATGCTAAGCGGGTCAACTGCCTCTAATGTCGGTCATGGAATCTCCTGCGTATTGTCTAGATGGGTCTGCAATGGTCTGGCATCGAATGGAACTTATTACCGGCTGATGCCTGTGACGAGGCTCTCAGATAGATATATCGATGAGCGCAAAAATATGATTGATTGAAACAAAACAATTCTCTTTTCTTCTTGGTATAAAATGGAACACTGTGACTGCACTTACTGTTACGGATATACTATTTCAGAACAACACCTTGAACGAGCAATCGCACCATCAAATTTGGATATAGAACACTTCAATCTGGACATATATAGAATGCTTGCAAAACCCACTGCTACCAACTGCTACCACCGCCTCCTCCACCGGAGTCACCTCCTCCACCACCGCTTGAACCACCGCCGCCCCCGCTGCTGCTTCCACCACCACCACTACTACCACCGCTATAGCCACCTCCGCTGTAACCGCCTCCACTATAGGCCCCTCCACTATAGTCACTGCTACCTCCGTAGCCAGAGCTATATCCACCATTGTGACTGGTGTGACTTAGGGGAACCCAGTCCTGAGCAAAAGTGGAAGTGCTATTGTAGCTTGCAGTGTGATCAGAGTTACCGGACCTCCCTGATCCGCCGTATGCTCTAGTGGTTGTCGGGGCGGGTTTGGGCTGGGGCTGGGGCTTCGGTGTAGTCGTGGTAGCGGACGACGGAGGAGCCTTGACGGGAGGAGTCGTCTTGGTCTCGTTTGCAGGTGGTGATGTCGGCTTCGGCGGTTGGGTGGACGACATTGAGGGTGCGGTGGAGGACATCGGCGCGACTGGCCTTGGAGGGGGACTTTTATCGACGTTCTTCTTGCCGAAGCATGATCGGAATATGTTGCCCATGATGGTCGATTGCTTGCAAGTCAGGAGGACTAGCTGGGTCGTCTGTGTGATATGCGGATGAGCTAGGATTGTATGAGGTGGAATAAACAGATGATCAACCCTTCGTGTAGAGAACAGCTCATATTTATATAATTCTCTTTTGTAAACTGCATTGAGCTCTGAATACAGTCACTGACGTATCGTAAAGGAAGATTGGGTGGATCCGGGCACTTTGGGCGGATCGTGGCGATGCAGGGCAAAGGGGACGTCGAATGGGAACCATATATCGCTCGTGTTTCTCACCTCGGGGATCCCTCGAGGCAAATTTGGCCTTGTGCCATGTTGTCCGAGACATAAATAGTCTTGTTTATGAATCACCACAATATACACTGGTCATGTTGCGGTGATGCGAATGCCAAGAAGCTATTAGTAGACAACCACAACAACCCGCAAGGCAGACACAGACACAGCCTGCCCTACGGGAGAACCAAGAACAGGTGCGTTATCAGGCGACACTCTTGCTGCCTGGGGTGCCTCATCGGAAGATACTTCCAAGAGATGTGGATTGGGTCAGACTTGTGAATAAGTATGCAAGTGCTCCGCCTTACCACCTCGGTGACTACCACGTACGTATCTCAGTGCTTCGAAGCTGATAGTGAGTGTTCCCTCTTTGCTATTCAGGGGTTGTGTGTTTCTGTCATTATGTCAAACCGTTGTTGCCAGCTGTGCTTGTCAGACATGCTTACCTCTGCATCTCTTTTTCTTGCATTAGACATTGGCACTAGACATTGAACGAGCCTTTCCACTTACCATGAGTTATGACTCTCCCAATTGTACCTGTCTGTTGAACGGCATACAGAGGGACACACTGAGCAACACTGAACAAATTATATTACACTGAACAACTAAGTGATATACTGATTGAACTACAAGTGATGGAATACCTCGGATGTGCTCTAGGGCAGGCTAATCCCAAACCGGCAAACCTTGAGAGCGACTCCATCTCGTGACTTGGCGAGGTCCAAACCTCTTCCACCTTCTTCCTCTTCATCTCCCCCTGCCGAACGAGCCATTGAGCGTGCTCGCGTCGATTAGCTGTCCCTGCATTGTGCAAGCCACTAGTGGTTCCGCCTGACGTTATCACACATGGTTCCCCGGTTTTGTGGGCTTCTTCAAGCCCTTTCCCCAGTGTACGGCGCTCCAATGGCTGTCCTTCCGGTATATCCGTTAGCAATCCACGTTGTTTATTGATCAATGTCTTTCTGCGGACCACTAGCCAGGGGATTTTCTCCGGAGTGCATGGGCAATATAAGTACCCCCTGATCCGGCCCTCGACTTCCCTGCTCATCGTGACCACGGATACCCCGGATTCTCGTCATGATGCAGCTCCAATCTCTTGCGGGAGCTCTGCTCTTCGCATCGGCTCTCGCGGCGCCTGCGCCTCCTGGCAGTTGCAAGCCTCCGGGTGGTCCTCACCCTGATAGCTCTCGGCCTACGCTGCAGACCCTGAACTACAACAACCTGGCTGCCGCGAACAATGGCACGGCCGCCGTGTTTGTCCATGACGAATTGACTCAGGCCGATGCTGAGAAGCAGTGTGCTGCCATCGGCGAGAGCCTCTTCCCCTGGGATACTGCTCCCGAGGCCAACCGCACCGAGCTGAACTACCAGTTCGACTACCTCGTCTTCACGCGTGATGTCCGGCCCAATGAGAACATCTGGATCTCGGGCGCGTCCGAGCGCTCTTCGCACGACGAATGCCTGGCATATTCTCTCCACTCGAAGAACGTGGTCTCCGTGCGATGTGACAAGAAACTGCCGGCCCTCTGTACCTCCAGCGTGCCTCCCACCACCGACCTCGATCGCACGGTGCACCCCGAGTCCAAGCTCACCATCCCGGTGGATGAGTACACCATCACCGGCTACCGTGATGCTCGTTCGTTCCGTTTCCTAGGCATTCCCTTTGCTGATCCTCCCGTGGACGAGCTGCGCTTTGCCCCGCCCAAACCTTACTCCGGCCCCAAGGATATTGACGCCACCAAGCTCCCTCACTCGTGCATCCAGTCCGAATCTAGCTTCGGCACTCTGGGCAACGGTGGGATCTCCGAGGACTGCCTGTACCTCAATGTCTACACGCCCATCGTCCCGGCGGATGAGAAGCATGGTAAGCCCCTGCGGAAGAAGCCCGTCGCCGTTTACTTTTACGGCGGTGCCTTTACCAAGGGCACCAGCTCCATGATCGACTACGATGGCGGAAACCTGGCCAGCCGCAACGATGTCATTGTCGTCACCATCAACTACCGCGTGGGCGCCCTCGGCTGGCTTGCCACCGGCAACCTTACCACTGGTAGCTACGGCACCCGCGACCAGATCGAGGCGTTGAAGTGGGTCAACAAGCACATCGCAGCCTTTGGCGGCGACCCGTCGCACGTCACCATCTTCGGTCAATCCGCCGGCGGCCAGAGCGTCGTTGCCATGCTCTCTTCCTCCGCTGCCCGGGGGCTCTTCTCTGGCGCCGTCGTGCAGTCTGCCCCTGTCGACCTCCCCTGGTTCACGCGTGACGTCTACGCCAACCTGGTCGCACCCGAGATTGCCAAGGCCGTCGGCTGCGATGACACCACGTCGGAGAAGGACCTCCTGGCGTGTCTGCGCGCCGCCCCGGCCGCCAGCTATCTCGACAACTCGACAGAATTCAAGAATGCCATCGACGCCTCGTCCAAGGCCGTCGCCGATAACTTCCTCCACACCGAGACGCTCCTCGCGTCCATCGAGCCCCTCATGCCGATGGTCGACGATTCGAACTCGGGTGTGATCGACGACCAGTTCGACGTGCTCCTGCGCACGAACCGCCTGCCCTCGCGCGTGCCCACCATGTTCACGACCGTGACCGACGAAGCCGGCCTCTACGTGGGCCGGTATATCCCCGACCTCGGCTCCACGCAGACCGGCCTGAACCTGCTCTTCAACATCGCGTATCCGTCCGAGCTCGCCGGCCAGCTCATCGCATCCGACGCCTACCCGCTCAATCGCTCCGACCCGGACGGCATCCGCAACACCGCTATCGACGTGCTGACCCACAGCGAATGGAGCTGCGCCCAGGCGCACCTGCTCCGTCTCGCAGCGAACGGCTCGTCCTTCCCGGCCGTGTACGAGGTCGAAATCACCGACGGCCACGTCCAGACGAACGTCGGCGTCCCCGAGGTCTGCTCCCCCAATGACAACAACAATGCCACCTGCCACTCGGCCGATGTGCTCCCCATCTGGGGCACGCTGAACAGCAAGACCCAGAACGTCGCGCCGTACTACGACGCCGACGACCTGCGCCACTCGCAGCTGCTCGACGACGTCTTTGGCGCCTTCTTCCGCGACCGCAACCCCAACCCGGACCCGGCGTTCCTGCGCGTGCGCGGGCCCGC
This sequence comes from Aspergillus sp. MEXU 27854, assembly GCA_019721355.1. Taxonomy (NCBI): domain Eukaryota; kingdom Fungi; phylum Ascomycota; class Eurotiomycetes; order Eurotiales; family Aspergillaceae; genus Aspergillus; species Aspergillus sp. MEXU 27854. The sequence continues at coordinate 1,873,840 of JAGMTT010000002.1, forward strand.
CTACAGCGCCACCTACGAGGTCTTTGGCAAGGAGGGGTACCGCATGCCCCGGTACCAGCCGGGTCAGGAGACCCTGAGTCTGCTGGGTATGCCTCTGTCCACGGTGCAGAACCCGGGTCTGACGGATAAGTGTCGGGTGTTTGAGGAGTATGGGTATACCTTTGAGCATGCCCAGTATACCGCATGAGGTGTTTTGTAGATATTGAGGTGCTTGTGTGCATGCACTGTATGTATCAGCTTGTATAAAATAGCAGTATACTTATGGATCTATTGATCGAGAGCCGTGTGTTGCATCGTTTGTCAATACATCATCCTCCCGGGTGCAGAGGACGAGCGCTGTCATCTTCAGGTGCCAGAATACTCCCCATTGGAAGAGACACCGCGCCACACATGGGCGACGGCCAAGAGATGATCGTACAGAAGCATGGCCCAACCTTCCTCGAGAGTAAAGTCTAGCTCCCGAGACGCATGCGTCCCCTGCTGAAGAGCGTCGGGGTCTGTGCAGGACTACATAAAAGAAAGGCGCAGACATCCTAGGGCCTTGTCAGCCGAACCTTCGCTAACAGAAATAGGAACCCAAGAACTCGGTTCCTTTCTCCCAGTCTCGAATCGGGAAATAGGAGCTTGGTCTCGAGCTACCTCATTACGACCAGAACCATCCCGTGAACAACCCGAGTCTACCTCGGTCCATATCGGGGCCTGAGGGGATGCAAGCCGGGCCTGATCAAGCAGGCTGCAGCTATCTAACATGTACAGTATGAGCTCATCGTCATTATGGCCAGGCAAGCTCTTACTCGGTCAGATTGTCTGATGCAACAGGCTGACCGGGTACACCACCTAGTCTGCCCACAGAGTGGTGTGGGTGTCCTACTGAATGATTGGTACAATAGTATCCCCGCAGAGACATCGAAGCTATCCATCTAATCATCTATCGCATCTGGCGATGAATCTATCCGACCTTTTGGCCGTGAGGACGAACCGGTTCGGCATTCCGGATTGTGATCGGCGATGGTGGAGATGGACTAACGGAGTCGGGCTAGAGTTGCGAGCGCTGGTCCTTGGGATAGCATCATCGTCAGATTTTTCGTTGCCATGCTCGACAGACGATACGGTGTCGGAAAAGATTACTTTGTCCGTGTTGAGCAGCCTCGGAACGAGATGAAGATGCCTACATCCCCCATAGTTCGCAGGATACCGGAGATATTATACATTAAGCAATGCTAAGCGTAATTCATAGCGATGTCGTCCAAGATCCGACCATTATGTCTTCTGGCAATGTTAGTCCATGAATAACCTGGTATCCTCTGTGCTCAACATACCTCATACAGCATCCTGGGTATCGTTCGCATGGAGGATCCCATGCAAGGAGTTGATGAGCAATTCATTAATCGGCACCTTGGCAGGCAGCGTCAGCGACTGCATGAGTTCTGTGTAGTACGGAATCTCCACGCCGTCGTACACCACCGAGCGCCCGATTGCGTCGAGGCCGAGATATCCCTGGCGGATATTCTTTCCCTGCGTCTGCAGAATGGACTTGATATTATGCAGGATGGTCGAAAAGTCGACTACACCCTCGAGGGCAATCGAGTTATTCCCCGGTCTCAGCGTGAGGTTTTCGAGAGTTGCGTTGCCGACGGTGAGGTCGCCGTTTTTCAGGTCCATAGTTATCGTTCCCTGGCCATCAGTCAGCGAGCTGCATGTCACAAACAGAGAGGCTCGCAGCATACGATTTCTATCGTCATGACGGACGGATTCGGCAGTACCGCGGTTGCGACGAGGTTGATGCCGTCATCTCTCGGAGGCAGGATCAGCTGGGGATCATCAATGGAGAACCCAGCGAAAGAGTTCAGCGCTGGCAAACAGATTAGCATGAGTCTTCCTCTGAAGGATCTTGTCGCATCACGCACTATTCTGGGGAACGTCCTTGTCAACTTTGATATGCGACGTCAACTTGCCCACATGCACGTTGGTCTCGCCAAAGGCCGACAGCGGCGCATGCGGCGTAAACATCACCCCGTGGAGGTACTGCTTCCACGGCTCCAAATTGAGAGGGGTGAATTGATCCTGGACGCCCATGCTGGTATTCCCGTGGATGACCTCGCCCTTGTTGTAGATCTTGAGGTACGTGGAATTGCCGGGCTGGCCACGGTTGAACAGATTCAGCACATTGTCGTCGAGGCGCACCGGCAGACTGATGGGCAGGTCCAGGGCGGTGTTCAGGGTGAGCACGACGGAATCGGGCTTGGGCTGCATGATGCGGGCATCGACCACCAGCAGCGTCGCGTGGTCGATGACATTCTGGCAGATGGCTTGGAAGATGACGGTGAAGCTGGCTCGTTAGCGATGCCCTGACATGAAGTGTGCTAAGGTACGTACAAGATGGGTAGGAAAATCGCCAGGAAGACGACTGCTCCTACGAGATAGCAGCACCAGAACCGTGCCCAGTGACGGCGAAACTTCTGCTTCTTTCCGAGCGGCGTGCCGTCGGCCACGGGGGCAGCTCCAGGTTGCTTCTCCTCATCGGATTCTGTCAAAGGCCCGCGGTGGGTTCCCAAGACGTGTTTCGTCTCTTTCGGGTCTGGGGAGGATGGCGTCTCTACCAATTTCTCTTCCATCCTGTCGCAAGTGCTCGGGTCGGAGAAATCGCAGCAGCAGACCGGCGTGCTTAAAGACGTGGCTTCGTTCAAAAACACTATTCAACTCCTAGCCTAAATGGTCCACTCTCGCCGCTGATCTTTGCTCGCTTCCTGCATTTTATCTAGGATCGGCGGTGCGTTGAGTGTCTTATTGCGCTTATACCGGTGGTCCGAAGTATGAAGCAAGCGGCAGTCGTCTAGGATCTTCATGTGAATACTGATCCGCACTGAAAGACACATGCCAGAGACTCATGCAGCTCTGACAACCCCGCCATCACAGGCAGCACAGGGACGACGATTCGGGGTGACGGTGTCTCCGGAGAAGACGTGGGTATGTGGATATGTGGAGTGGGACTCGGAAATTGGCATTCGCTTTGGATAGAGCTGAAGCCCGGACAGGGTCCTCTCCCCGAACCACGTCCCACCGGGGCCAAAGGAAAGCAGTCTGGCTGGCCCATCGGTCTGGATGGGGCTTTCATGCGGAAGTTCCCCGAGTCGCGATGTGCTGGAGTACTCCAGAGTACTCCGGAGTACATACTCAAGGTACGGGGTATACTCTGTAAGTGCATATTCTCCTAGAAAGACCACAGACGAGGACGGGCCGATAGCTACTGCCAATCACCTCACACTGCAGGGATCGATGATCGTGATCACGGCCCTAGAAGTGGCAGATCGGCCCGAGAAGGCTTTTTCAGGAATAGGATGCGCAATCGGCCCAGCGTGTGTTCAACAATATCGATCAGGATTCGGCTAACCGAACAGAGCATGCAATGCGGTCGATGCATACTCTGTAGACATGGCGGACCGTGTTGCAATTGAATCCAAGCCAGAGTGAGTGGAATTGTCTTCTTCCAGGTCGCTGTCAACACATTTTGTGGAAGGCCCACTTCCCGACTTGTCCTCGGCCAAGCGAGAGCTTTCCCACATAGGAATTAGTATGCAACCAAGCTCTTATTGGAGCCCACTCGACTCTCCTGACAAGCAGCATGGCCTACTCCAATGTATGCTGTCTGCCATTAGAATCATTGGTGCGGGGATCATATTTGTTTGGTGTATGTCTAGTCAGGGTCCTCGGCGTCCGGAGTACGAATCCTATCCGATACAAGTACACAGTAGACTTCGGGGACAATCCAGCACTTCAGGTAGTTCGATCCACCGGCTGGAGCTCAAGGCTGTATTTGGTAATGATTGCGAGTGACAATACGATCTATCTCCAGACATCTGTTGTGGACCAATAGCCAGCCCAGACAGTGGACATGTTCCCTTAGGCAACAGCTTACACGTTCCATATGCCAGTAGCTATGACATTCATGTGATAATGGCCATGGATATGCTATTAGATAGAGGGTGGCTTGTGACAGTATCGCGAGTAGGCTGTCAGTGTAAGGATGACCATAACGTTATGCTCAGAAACAACATAACGTTAAGGCATGTAGTATATCAAGCTGTCACCGACATAGCAAGAACAACCGGATCATAACCTTCGCTGACCACGGATTACTGCATCCAGACTCTGTTCAGAATGCAGACCCTCTTTTCAATCGCCCGCATGGCGGTAGGACTTGGATTCCTCGCCGCCCCCAAGCCCGTGGCCCATATTTTCCTCATGCCCTTTGCTCCGGCAGCTGCCATAGGCTGCAGAATGGCTGGGGCTCGGGACTTTGTCCTGGGAGCTCTTCTTTATCTCGCTCCTACTCGGGGATCAACGACCTCGCATAGCAAGACCATCGACCCCAGCGAGCATCCTTTGCTTCCAGAAAACGGTCAGTCCGGAAATCAGATCGCTCAAGAACACATGGAACGAGCCTTGATAGCGGGAATTGTCGTGGACGCGGTCGATGTACTCAGTCTGTTGTGGTGCTATCTCGATGGGACGCTTCCAATTGAGGCCGCTGCGACCTTGGGTGCCGGCGCATGTTTTTTCTTCGGACTGGGCATTTATTGCTGGCATTCTGTTTCTACAAAGCATGTGTAAGGTGAACCTACATGACTCGTGGGCTTGAAAAGGGAAAAGTGGATGCTTCTCGTCTCCAACTTTGTTCTATACCCAATGTGTACGCTAGTGGGAGATTTCCATATCGGGCAACTTAGATCTATACAGCTACATAGTCCAGAATGGAACTCATACGGCCTACGGACGAGAGCCAGGTTGTCGTGTAGAGCGCCACGTTCAGTAAGATCAATGTTCCAGCAGTACGTGTAAAACTCCCCCAAACCTGCTGTCCCTCCTTTTAGACCTCCAACACTCACGAAAAAGATGCCTCTATTCGAGCACCCGTCAACAGAGCTCGCTAAGCCCCCGGTTCCATATACACCTGGATGGAGATTCACTGCAAAATCTCTCACTGTCTCGGGCACAACACCGGTAGTGCGGATCTTAACAGTCCGACTTCTAGACGTTGAGTCAAGGTCTCAGTTCCTGCCTCGAAGTCGAATATGTGCACACGGTTGCGAGCATCAGGGCAGAAATGCGAGAACGATGGTCTGACGAATATTAGCGCTGCTATCACATTTGGGTGGAATGCAGGTGTCTACGAATGCTGATACTTTCCGTGACTTTCCGTTACTGGGGTATGCTGTATATCGTAGGTAGACTTTTATGCCGCTCAGAAACAAGAAGCTGGAAAGCTAACTTGCCCCGGCGATGTAAGGTTGTAAAGTTGAAAGGTTGATTCGCCATATCATAGCCACCATCTCAGCAACAGGACTCTGATATGGAGTCTGGTAAGTTCGAATGTAGGACAACATCTTCCAGGTATCCCGCTGGGATAAAGCCCAGCAAGACCTTCTCATATTGGTCGGCAATTAGTCCAGTGAAGAGGTCAAGTATAGACAGCGAAGGCTAATTCGGTGCCATGGTTCTAGCATGGTGGCTTCATGCGACCTTGGTTCCTGTCTCAATCCTGAGGGACAAAAAAGAAATATCTCATTCATCGGTGAGTAATCGGCATCGTCAATTCTCCAAATTAGATCAAAACTATCTGTGAAGGAATCGATGAATTCTACTGGTAGCTGTTTCGCTGAAGGAAATCCATAACGATAATAGGTCAATGCAGTGCATTGCCTCTAACCGGGTCGTAACATCGTAAGTCATCCGAATCATATACCCAACCGCGTAGTCATAGTAAAGAGACCAAAAAGACCGAAAGCGTAAAATTGATTGAGCTCCAAACTCCCACTGCCAATTCACTGTCGTATGTTCACCTCTCATACATGGTCGACCGTCTCCCCCGTAGCGGATACTCTGCATCCACCGCCGGAACAGCAATCCCTCGTTTCGACATTCCAGCGCCTGGCATACCGGTCCACCGCGTGGACCCCCGCGCCGCGCCGGTCGTGAAACGGGGACGCTCAGCACTCCCGCCAGGGGTCCCCGGGCGGAGAGGGTGATGGTAGCTGTTCCGACGGCCGTCGTTAAGGTCCGCTGCTTGGGTCCGCATGATGTACGGGTTGGCAGCGTACCGATGGGACGAAGCCCGCGACGGATATACAGGAACTTCCACCTGCTCTGGAAATATCTGGTCACGGAAATTGACGCTTGGATGAATGGACGGTTGTGGCTGTTCGTCGTAGGCGGGGCGACGACCTCGGGTAGCGGTGGCAGCAGTAATTGTTGGTCTGCGCGCGCCGTCAGAGTCGTACAGTCGGCTTTGGTTGGCGGTGAAAGCATCTCGATTGTATTTGGAGTGTTTATCCGTGTCTGGAGAAAGATCTCGCTGCGGTCTGCGGGCGTATGCCTCGTGGGAGTGGCGGCGGACGTGCGGCACCCGCGGCGGGGAGAGATGGCGGTGGTGAGAGTAGCCGTCCGGAACTGGGCGCGGAGGTGATTCTGGGCTGGAGGAACCCTCCGACGATGCATCGGAGGCTTCACTGATTGGCACAGTGCTAGGGCTAACAGGTCGCGAAAAACATGGCGGCGTCTTTGGCTGTTTTCTCTTTGGCTGTTGGGCGGCGGACCATGGCGGCGGAGATGGAGCTCGAGGGGATTTATATCCGGTGCGACAACCCTCTGGACGGTGGAAGTACGTCGACTGCGCTCGTCGCGGAAGGTCCCCGCTCGGATGACGCTGATGGTGTCGAGCCGATGATGGAGGGACCTCGTTTGTACTTTTAGGGTTGCGATGATAGGTAGGTCGGGTACGATGAGCGTGTAAGCCATCATTCTCTCCCGTCTTGTCCGGGGCGTCTTTCTGATTGAAGTAAAAGTGGTATGTGCCGAAGTTGGGCGGCGACGACCGTAGGATATTCTTTTTCCAGTAGTCGAGTTCGAAACGCCGACTGACCTCCTCGTGCCACCCGACCATTTCGGGGTCTGATTCTCGCGGGAAGGCCTCTCGGGGAATCATTTTAGGGAACACCTGTCCGCTCGAATCACGGATATCCCATAGTTCGACGGCGACCTGAAGATACTGTGAATGCTCCTCCGGGTCGAGGAGGAGCTGGATCGTCTGCCATCTCACGAAGCCGTTTGGCTGCAGTGCCGGGATAGACGGGGGTTTGTATGGGTCGGCCGATGGCTGGATGCTGTGGAAGCACCCGAGGCGCTGGTAGATAAATGAGAGAGCGGACGGTCTCGTCTCGAGAAATAGGACATCGTAATTGCCGCCGACCTTGCGGTAGAAAGCAGCAAGACGTTCTGGGGTGAGATCGGAGGTGGCGTAATCATCGAAGGTGGTCTGATTCGGAATCTCTGCTTCAGTACGGACTCGCTTTGTCTCTCTGAAAATTTTTCAGCTCACCATTATTTGCGCGATCCCCAGACAAAGTTGTTCGAGTAGCGGGGCTGGGCTCTTATCAGGGTTGATCAGCACTCCCCAGAAATTAGTGCCGTCATGGCGGGCGGAGGACATGGCCGGGCTGAAATGGCGGCCGCGTCAAGGACATTCGCAGATAGCGACCACGATCGTTGCATTGATGGAAATCGAATCCAGAGATAAAGGAGCGAGAATGAAGTAGAGACCGTAAGTTGACCAGGCTGACAGACGCATGCATGAATGGAAGGATGAAAGGCAGCATTCGGCGGTCAGGCACCCATCACCCTGCAGCCGCTCCACTGCGGAGACGCCCAAAAGATGCTGCGGTTTGTTGGCAGATGCAAACAAATCAGTTGAAAGGGTCGCGACAGGGAGGCGACTAGATCAGCAGGGGAGAGGGGGTGGAATGAAATGAAGAAAGAAAAGAACGGAGGTTTTCATGCAGTGGAAGAAGCAGGAGAAGTATGAACCCCGCAGGTGATGCATCGCAGGCGCATGACCTGCTCAGCCCTAAACGACTACATATAATTTGTTCTCTGATTACAGCAGGATCATCTCGTCTTCTTCCAGGTCTTTGTCTCCCTCAATCTTTGTCTTCTCTCCCTTTCCCTTGTCCTTCTTCTGGCTCTTCTTCTTCTTCTTCTTCTTCTTCTTCTTCTTCTTCTTCTTCTTCTTCTTCTTCTTCTTCTTCTTCTTCTTCTTCTTCTTCTTCTCCTTCTCCTCCTTCTCCTCCTTCTCCTCCTTCTTTCTGACCGCTCTGCGTTGCGCACCTGGCTTTGCCTGCGCTGCACGACTCACATCCACATAAAAGTCAGTCCCGCTCCGGGAGGAATACGCGAGAGGAATATAGCTTCTCTTCTTCGTAAAATCGTACTTTGCCTTGACCGCCTTACAATGGAGGAAGTGCTTCGGCATATCGGCCTCCAAAAATGCCCGGTAATACGGCTTTTTGCTCTCTTCGACGGAGAAACCGTCTGGGGCCCACCAATTTCTCTCCTCCTCTTCGTAAGTGCAAGCTCGACAGTACACGCCTGTCTCCAGTGTGGCGGTCTTGCGGTCCTAATATGGGAATGAAGTGGTCCCCTTCAGCCTCCAGTGGAAGGCTGCGGCCCCTTCGACCAGACTGTTGGGATAACGTCGAAACAGAGGTTTCGGGCCCCGTTCACAGCACTTATCTTCCCATCGCTTGAGTGCCAATTCTTTCTTCAAGCGACGTTGTTCAGCGCGAGCCTGGAAGCGCTTGTTCATCTCCCACAAACTTCCATGTATCCTTCCACCCAAGGCCTTGGCCTGCCAAACGTCCACTATGCGTTTTCCATGATGATCGCCTGGAAGAGGGTAGATGATCGGAATGGATTTGAGCTGTTTTCGAGACATTCCAAAGTGCCACATCACATCTGCCGTCGGGGCAACTCGATACTTGCGCTGAGAGACGCTGCACTTGAAACAACAGCGAGTGATGGTCGGGAGGTAGAGATATGGCCCGAAGTCGAGACATGTCCGGCATCGTGGATGACAAAACTCGTCAAACAACCAGCGAATCGGGAAGTATGCGGTACACTTCGTAGCGTCCATGACACGCAACGTGTCTGACGCATGTTCCCTCTTGAGGGACCATGCGGGAAATGATTCTACCAGGTGTCCTGTTGCCGAGTTGACGCGACGCAGCGATCCCAGGCAAATCATGTCAAGCTCAAAGAGGACGTTATGAACGAGTTTGATGGGAAGCTGAGAGAGCAGTGGCGTGGGTGTGACCCCCTCGCCTTTCCCTCGGGTGGGTGGAACTTTATAGAGCTTCAACGGGGGTTGATCATCTTGAGGATATACATTCAGGACATCTCGCCCCGGCTCCTTCCAACGGTATGCCGTGCCTGAAGCCATAGAGACTGGTTAGTCGATTGAATGCTTGGGGATCTGAAAGTTTTGTTGCCTTGTCAAGTTGAGGGGATCCAATGTACAGGTGAATGTCATCCCAGGGTAATGCGGAAATCTCGGGCCATCCACATGGAATATTGCAATACCAATCAACCAACATTTGTTTATTTACCACTGAACCACTTCTTTTAGTATTTTTTCTAGAGTGCTGTTGCGGCAGGTGGGGAGGAACCGCCTTCCATTATAGGAAAGGCATTTATTGCAGAAGGTTCTTCCCACACGATTTCGTCTCTACGATTCCTCTTATCATCATGTATCTACTGCATCATTGAGATAGCGAATACCACAGAAGATTTCAGGCTACTCGTAGTGGTCAATGCAGTGCCTAGTGGTGTATGTAGTCAACACAGAGTAGTACTATCCACCGATGGCAAGGTTAATACTCTCGACACTTCATGTCCATTTTTCACCTATGAGCTGTAAGGCTACCGTCCTTTTCCTCTAATATATTTAGAGGTTGCCAGGCCAAGTTTAACAGGTTCTTATTAGTTTCCCAATATTAAGAGGATTCATGGAGATATTACAGACACGTCTAATATCAATATAGTTACTGTTAAATTGCGGCTCGTAGTTCGGGTAGAGCAATATCCGGGCGATATGTCTTGCAAGAGGCCCAAGGCCTGGGAGGTTGGGCTGGCATGCGTCCTGATCGTCTGTGGCTGATCCTCTTTCCCCACTCATCTCTTCCATTCAGGTAATCATCCATCTTTCAGCATTACCTCCGTCAACTCCTGCTCTCTTCACGATGTGGAAGCCAGTGGCCGTCCCCTTTCAGAACTCCTAGCTTGTGCCTACTCTACTTACAACAGATGAAAGCCGTGCTTGCACCAATGTTCTGTGGGAGACTTCGGCCTCCAAGATTGTGATGGTGAACGACGATATTGTTGTGAAACATGGAGGTTGTGTAAACGCCTGGGAAGACCAGGCTTTGGTTTACCTTGAACGACACGTCCCAGAAGTTCCGGCCCCTCGACTGTACGCAATGTACTATGATTCCAAACGACTTTTCTTGATCATGCAACGCGTTCCCGGGATGCTGCTGAATTCCATTTGGCCATCATTGACGCCCTCGGAGAAGGATGACATTATCGCCGAGCTCCGGCGAATATTCGAGGCAATGCGCAAGGCCGAGTGCCCATGGCCCGACTTTTTCGGGGGCCTGGACGGGGGCGGCGTATATCACTACCTATTCTATAGCCAACATGGGGACCACAGATTTCTAGGGCCTTTCCCCGGCGAGCCGGCCTTCGTTGCAGGCCTGGTCGGTAAGTATCGAGCTCTGGTCGACCGCAATAATCAACCAGACTACAAGGCTCGCTTCTACGAAAAATACGTCGCTCGTGTCCTTCAAGGTCACCGGCCCACGTTGACGCATGGGGACGCTCAGCAGAAGAACATTATGGTTGCGGAGAATACAAGTCGCCTAAACGATCAAGGTGGGCGATCATTTGACGTCGTACTGGTCGATTGGGAGAATTCTGGTTGGTTTCCTGTTTTCTGTGACTTCTTTTGTGCATCTTGGCCGCTTCATTTATTTCCAGTGGGATGAAGACTGGTCATGGCGAGTTCAGGAGTTTGTTCAAGTATGGCCCGCCGAGATGGCCACAATGCAACTGATTGACAGGGATCTCGGCTTTTGAAGTCAAGTTTGCGGCTACGACGAGGAATGAAGAGAGCCAGTACATCATTCCCAGTCAGCTCACTGCGTAAACAAGACCTATATCCATGTCCCCATCAAGAAGACAGCTGGCTTCCACCCTACTCCTCGCCCTACCCTCGACCGAAGGGACTGATGTTGATGGCCAGGCGCGACTTCATCGATTCAAGTGTCACTACCACGCGGATCCATCGACATTCCGGTCCATACAATTCCCATTGAACGGAGAGTTGGGCCGGCTTGCAAGAGATCCAATTATGCCGAGTGACACGTAGCAGTGCCAGGAATAGACTCGGTTATTGGTGAGGATACGGTCGATCGAGGAATGCATGGAGAGGGGAACATTCCCAATCCCGGTTGGAATTCGCAACACCCGCCAACGGTATGCACGGGGTGGTTGGTTGCACCAAGGGCCATTGCTGTTTTTATCTGGACTAAATCCTCGTCGTCTTTGTTGTCCAGTCCTCCCTGCGCCAGGGTTTCATAGAATCCTGGCCTTCGCCTTCACTCTGTGAATATCATCATTGCTCATATTGAGCAATTTCAAGATACAGGAGTTCCTTCTCTGGTTGATCTTATCCCTTCGTACTCCGCACACTCTTTCGGCTGCCACGTACCAGACACAGGACTTCGCATCTTCAACTGTGCCGTCGACCACTTTCCAATTGCACCTACGACTTCCCTCGTCTTGCCTGATGCATCCCTACCGATAACAAGAGATCATGGCCCTTGTTCGAGACCCTGCCTTCTGGCGTCGTTTTTCGCGTGCCATCCATCTAGATGAAGAGGCCAAAGCCCAGCTCCGTTCTACCGATACGATAATCTCGTGCGTACATAATCTGTCACTCATCTCATTGCGTCAGCTCAGAGTAGAATGTCCTGCTAACATGAAGGAACAGGGACGAGTGGATTAAGAAAGAACGACGCAAGAAGAGCCGACATGTTATCTGCTGCGTCACACTCTCGATAGCAGTCATCCTCGTGGTGACGGCCGTCGCCGTCGTGCTCTGGTGGCTTGGGACGCATAATTGGGGACGAGACACGAAACGATCGGAAGAGATGCGAGAACTGACGACGAATCGACCCTGATGGAGGCCTTGTTGTCTCTCGTGTGGTCATACATGCACATACATATCAGTCCAGATTACTTGAGGCGTCGATGCCGAAGTGGAAGAAAGGGATGGTCTGCACATAATGATAGGACAAGTCGATTACTGCACATGAGATGAATACATAATGAGGAAATGATCTGGGATCTAGAACCGCGTCGTACTCTTCCGAGGCTAGGAGAAGTCCATGATAGATCCGATGAATAATAGCAATCGTCTATAAAGCCGGACTCCGGCACTCCGCATGGACTTGCCGCATTGGGTAGTATGTCGTTCCTGTATAAATCACGTGTTTTGCTTCGTCTCATGGCGATTGAACAATTCACCCATTGCTATTGCCTATCAGGGGAAGTATTCAAGAAGCTTATACCGTCTAATTGATCTACAGCGTCAATTTACGTGCTGCATGTTGGACGAACAAACCACACAATTCCTTGGTCCTTCAACGGCACGTCGTATCTGCGCGCTTATCAGCGGGTCTTATCGCTTCTCCGCACGTGGCTCCTCCTCCCCCGCAATAAAAGCCGCTCCAACTCCCTGCGTCGTTAACTTCTCTTCTCTTCCTCCTTCGATCCTCTGGTTGCACCGCTGTGGTCCTCATAATAATGCTTCCTCCATTTGATTATTTCACCTACCGGAGTGTGCGGTATGTCCCGATTCCCATACCCTATCCTCAACCTTCCCCCACTCTTGTCTTGTTACTTCGGAGTATTGTCCGACGCTAACAGATGCCCATAGGAACTCCAAGAGAAGGGAACGGGCACACCGTTTCGCTTCTCTGCCCGCCGCTTACCACACCTCGTTTACGGCCTTTGACAAGTCTGTCATCAACAAACCCATTGAGGAGCTAGTGAGCGAGGTGCACAACTCCTCCCTCTCCGCTACCGATGTTCTCCGCACCTACGGCAAGGTCGCCGTCAAGGCCCACGAGAAGACCAACTGTGTTACGGAATTGCTCCTCCCTGAGGCTGAGTCCTGGGCTCAGTCCGAGGTTAACCTGCAGGGTCCGTTGGCCGGTGTTCCGGTCTCCCTGAAAGATTCCATCCAGGTGAAGGGATTCGATGTTTCTGTCGGCTATACGCGCATGTCCAAGAAGCCCGCCACGGATGATGGAGCTATGGTGAAGCTTCTGAAGGATGCCGGTATGCTTCCATCCCATGTCTGGTATATGTGTATAGTCTGACCTCCTTCCTAGGTGCTGTCCCCTATGCAAAGACCGCCCTCCCGGTCACCCTCCTGTCGTTCGAGTCGGCCAACGCTCTGTGGGGCCGGTGTCTCAACCCCCATGTGCCTGCTTACTCTCCGGGTGGCTCGACTGGCGGTGAAGGTGCTCTCCTGGCTCTGGGTGGCCGCATTGGTGTTGGATCCGATGTTGCGGGTTCTGTCCGCGTCCCTGCGGCCTGGAGCGGTATCTACTCGCTGCGCTGCAGCACTGGCCGCTGGCCCAAAGCTGGTGTCAGTACCAGCATGGCTGGACAGGAGGGTGTTGCCAGTGTTTTCTCTCCCATGGCCCGCACACTAAACGACCTTACCTACTTCACCAAGGCCATCGTTGGCATGCAGCCCTGGAAATATGATTACACTGTGCACCCCATCAGCTGGCGTGAGGATGAGGAGGCCGAAGCCCAGAGCAAGAAGCTTCGTATCGGTTTGATGTCGACTGATGGTACGGTGATCCGACCCCCATGGCTACCCCGCATAGAGACTGCAGCTAACCGAAACCAGGTGTCGTCCCTCCCACCCCCGCGATTGCTCGCTCCCTGTCTACGACCGTGCGTGCACTCAAAGCCGCCGGTCACGAAGTCGTAGAAATTACGCCTCCCGCGAACGCGGACCCCTTCACCGGCCTGCACCTCGGATCGCAACTCCTCAACTCGGACGGCTGCGTCACCTTCAACTCGCACCGCTACAGCTTCGAGCCCTCCGACCCCGGAGCGGACCAGCTCACCCGTATCTGCAATCTCCCCGCTCCCCTTCGCTACCTATACTACCTCTACGTGCGGTACATCCGCCGCGACTCAAAATGGGCGGCGCTGATCCGTACCTTCTCGCACAAGTCCTCGGCCGAGCTCTGGAAGCTGGTGGCCCAGCGGGAGGCCTTCCGTGCCACGTGGCACGCCTGGTGGGATGGTGAGTCGCAGCAGTACGACTTCATCCTGTGTCCCGTCAATGCGACCCCGGCGCTGCCGCATAAGGCCATGCGCGATGCTGTGTCCTCGTGTGGCTACACGTTCTTGTGGAACGTGCTGGACTACACGGCCGGTGTGCTGCCAGTGTCTCACGTGGACCCCAAGAAAGATTCGTTGCCGATGCCGTATAAGAAGGTACTCAAGCATCTGGGTGCGAACCATGCCATTGCGAAGGGCGCTTGGATGCACTACGATGCCGTGAAGATGGCCGGCCTCCCGACTGCAGTGCAGGTGGTTGGTCGGCGGTGGCAGGAAGAGAAGGTCCTGGGGTACATGGCTGTGGTGGAGCGGGCGTTGGAGCTGTACTGGGATTCGGCCAGTGGCGAGGGTGGAAAGTATCCCCTGATTGAGCTGGATTAGAATGACGGCTTTGATCGATTTGCATGTAATCGAGTTCATGAAAATAAATAATTCCAATGTCTTTTCATAGAAAGACGACCGAGGTTGATTAAGAATGCTGGTTGTGTCAGATAAGGCCTATCGGTGGATATATATCCTTTCCCATCAGCAATGCGATATAAATCGTCCCCTACCTGCATTAGGAATCAGGAGGAATATGAGCGGCTGAATGCACTGCTGATCGCCCAAATCTTAGACGTTCCCCTATGCAGAAGGGGCAAGTGGCTGAGGATGACCGATCCATTACGAAAATTGCAGTCGGATTCTCAGATAGCGCATGGAGGACCTCCTCGCAGCCACGCCCCATCGACTAACCTCGGATAGCGTATCCCCTCCGGGTTCTCTTGTCGCAGAGGAGATACTCCGTACAGTGGACCAATCGTCGTAGCCAGGGTGAGACTGAGTGAGCCTCGATTTCAGGAGGCCATTGGCCCGAGCACATGGGCTGATTGTGAAGAATCCAGGGGATCCAACCGCAGGAGGAATGTCGACAGAGGGGGAGAATCGGTCTGTCATCCGCGGTGGGCCCATCCGTCTCCGTCGGGACCAGACAGATAGATAGATCGATACCGTGTAATGGTGTGCAGGGACGGGAGCGAATGATAGTCGGTCCAGCTAGGGAATTGACCCGCGGGATTGGGTTCGCCTGTGTCGGGTTGCATTTTGGATCTGTCACTTTTGGACTTTTGGGATGGGAGCCGGAAACAGAAAGAAAGTGATCGAGATGAACTGGATCTGAAGAAAGGATTCACCCATGGGACTCCCCAAGAATGGGCCATGGGAGAAGAAACTACTGAACTCTGTTGCTGCTGTCATGTTGGGCCGATCTGCACGGGGGTCACGGGAGTCGCTCTGCTTCTCTTTCGGACTTCCCGCTCTCTCTGTCTCCTCTTCCTCCTCCTCACCTCCTCTCCTCATTCTTCCTCCCCCCTCTTCCGCTCTCTTCATCCTCCTCCTTCTTTTCGCTCCCCTTCTCTCTTCCTCTTAGTCGCCGACTTCTTCTCCGAGGAGTCAGAGGACCCACCGGTCATCTTCAACTCGTTCCGACCCTCTCTGATCTCCGTGGCGCTCACCCTTCAATCGTGCCCACCCACGGCTCTGCCACCTCCGTCATCTTGAAATATCTGGTCTTGATTCCTCGACCCTAATCCGACGTCGCGATCGTCCTCGCTTGCCTCTGCCTGTGCTTCCCGATTTCCTCCTTTCCTGCAGGATGCTGTTCCTGCAGGTCATATCATCTCCCGTCGCCACCATCGCATTCTCAAACAATACTTCTCTTCGCACTTGATGGGTCGAGACCTGCTCTCCTAGGTGGAAATGCCTCCAGCCAAGGGCCGCCGCGGGCGCCCGAAAGACGAGATTTATTTCATCAACGCCCGCCCCTCCACCGACGACGAGCGCATCAATATCCAGCGCATGGTGCGCGCTCATGTCGGCCGATGGATCTCCGATCAGACAAAAGATCGCTCTGCCAGCATCTCGGACTCCTATCCCGACGGTCAATTGCACCACTCCGTCGAGAAGATTCACCCCGAGGTCCCGTCGCAACCTCCTGAACTCGACGCCGATGAATCACCTCTCTTCCCCTCGTCCTCGCCCTCCGCCTCCCACACCTCCTCGCCGCATTCGCCGGAATCCGTCACCTCCAACAGTCTCTATTCCACTCGACCTTCCTCGCAACAGACACAATCAATTGTCATCCTCCCTACATCACAGAAGGCGCTTCCTATAAACACGCTCGAAAACGGCAGCCGCTGGGCAGTAGATGATGGTGAAAACAGTACGGATAGCTCGAATCCGGACGCGGCGGGGGACTACATTGAAGCCATTGGCGGCAATGTGCTTGATCCCTTCCACACATACCCGTCGCAGTATTCTCCCCAGATGGTTCATGCCTGCGAAAGCTATTGTAAGCTAGACCCTTCCCGTCGTGCTCCTCCCATCACTAACCCGCCCAAGGTCTCCAAGTCTTATGGCCTCGTCTGACCCCCGGCTCTTCGAATGGGCACGATAACCTGGCTTCGTCGAGCTGGTTCCCCCTCTCGCTGACCGATCCGACCCTTTTCACGGCCTTCTTGTTCGGTTCGCTATCCCATCAACGGGTGCAATGGGTCAACCGCTGGATCCCTGAGGGTGCATTCCGCGCCCGGGAGCAACAACTGCTCCAGCTGTGCGAGTTAGAGACGATCAAGATGATCAATCGTGAAGTGCAGCATCCGACGCGCGCCGTCTGCGACTCGGTCATTCTCAGTGTCATGTGCATGGCCCACAGCATTGCCGACGATAACGATCAACGACGACATCGTACTACCCCATTCACCGCGCCGATGCGGCGATTACAATGGCTGGATGTGTACGGCAGCCTTCCGCCAAATCTGGTCCACGTGCAAGGTCTGATCCAAATGGTCAAGCTACGGGGCGGTCTAGAAAATATCACCCTTCCGGGATTGGCTCCAGTCTTGTCTTTGTAAGTCAGCTCCGTCTCCTTATTTTGACATGTGCTAACATTGACGGCTCCGTAGCTCCGATATCCTCACTTCTTCCACATATCTTACGCCACCTGTATTTACATTTTATCCCCTTTCCACGGACCGAAAGAATACCACAATCCATGAATTGCTGGGATACGCCCCGGTAGATGCCGAGCGTCGCTACGGCCATCTACAGCAACTCGGCCTAACCTCGGAGTTAATCGACGTTTATCAGGCCATGCACGTCTATACGAATATCGTCGACGGTCATCTCCGAAAGAACCCGTCCAAGATCGACGAAGCACTGCTCGCCGACCAGCGCAACCTGGTCCACTACACCATGCTGTCCCTCCCAACTGCCAGCCAGATTGAGGGCTTTTCCGGTTACAATAATAAAGAGATAATCTACGAGGCATGTCGTCTCGCGGGCCTCATCTTTAGCGTTGGAGTGATCCTGCCCCTCCCGGCACAAAGCACGCCACTTACGCAGCTCGCCACCCTGATCAAGGCTGTGATGCAGTTCTTCAACACCGCCACCATCTGGTCACATCCGCAGG
Organism: Aspergillus sp. MEXU 27854; assembly: GCA_019721355.1. NCBI lineage: Eukaryota > Fungi > Ascomycota > Eurotiomycetes > Eurotiales > Aspergillaceae > Aspergillus > Aspergillus sp. MEXU 27854. The sequence goes on from JAGMTT010000002.1 coordinate 1,891,547, forward strand.
CGCGCATTACGCTTCTCTGGGTACTTATGCTGGGCGGGATCGCCGCCGAGAACACGCCCGAACGCGCCTGGTACGTGTCGACACTTCGCCAGGCGGCTCGTGAGAACGGCGTCGTTTCCTGGACGGACATGCGCAGCGTCCTGAACAATCTCCTGTGGTGGGATATCGCCTGTGACCAGCCAGGGCATAATCTGTGGCTGGAAGTGGACAGATCCGTCGTCCGATGACGATTCTCCAGCACATGCACCTCTTGGTGTATGGCTGCCAATACATATCATCATACCCGATCAGGTCGAAGCGTTTTCATACATTTCTCCAATACCATACCCTCCCTCTCCTTTCATTTCTTTCCGGCGTTTTATCGCCTTTTTCTTTTCGTCGCCTTCGCATCTTCCTTGTGGTCTTTATCCCGCGGGATAAAAGTTGGTCTGTTGCCATTGGGTGGGTGAGACGGGTATGAATCACGACCGTCATGATGGATTTCGTTGATTTTCTTTTCCTTTTGTCTGGTCTCCCTCCTCGGTGTAAGGGATCGGGGTCGCGGTTCGCGGAGCTTTGCGTTGGGGGTTTGTCTTCATATCATATCCGATATCTCATCGCATGGGTCGGTCCTCTGCCATTTTTTACAGTACACTTTTGTTCATATTATACCTCATGCATATATTCAGCCAGTGAAGTTCATTCGCAGTAGTCGTAATTCATTACGTAGCATAAAGCCAACAGGCGTAAGTCGACCATTGAAAACACTGAGTAGGGGACTAGGGCACAACACTTCCATACGTTCCACCAGCAGACCGAAGAAGCGGCTCGCGCTCCCAGTCCCGCCTCGCAACCCCGTCAACCTCCCCTCTCTCCTCCGCCGCAATCTCCGCCGTTGCCGCCGCTGTCGCCTGCATCACCCTCGCACGGGACCAAACAAACCCGACCAGAGCCACGCCCACGCCCAATGTGACGGCGGTCAGAAGGGCATTGACCGGAACGGGGTCCTGCCCGAACAACCGAAACGTCATGGCATCCAGCCCCGTCTGAGCAAAATTCCCTAGCCCCGCCAAACAGATGATCAAACCGTACACCTTTCCAAACGTCTGAAACCCGAACACCTTGGCCGCGTAGTCGGACACAGCGGTGTAGTAGAACGGGCGGTACAGCACGAACAGCGCGATGTCGGCGTACCCAGCGGCCAGGCTGTGCCGGATGCAGCCCAGCGCACCGATGAGCGTCGCCACGGCGACGAGGATAAGGAGCACGACCGGCGTGCTGGTTGTGTCGAGGATGGTTCCGATGAGAGGAACGGCGATGAGGCCGCCGAGGGGGAGGAGGATGTCAAAGACGGCGTTGAGGTGGGCCGCCGCCGAGGGGGATGAGAGGAGGTAGGTGTATTGCTGGCGGAGGGTGGCGACGAAGTAGTTGATGCGGAGCATTTGGAGGATTGTGAAAAGCGTAATGAGGATGAACCATGGGGTGCGGAGCTGGGCGAGGGCTGAGCGGCCGTGTAGAGCGCCCCAGACGCCGCTTGCGGGGTGAGGGTTGTTAGTCGCGGTGGTGGCGGCGGTTGCTTTGTTGGCTGGGGGCTGGGAAAGGTTGCGGACATTGGTGGCCAGGGCAGAGTCGTCGTCTTCGACGTCGCTGAGGAGATCGTGGATCTGGGAGACGACGTGCTGGCGGTGGGCGCGGCGGTCGTCGCGTTGGCGCTGGCCCTCGTGGGAGTCGTGGATGGACTCATCGACGCGGTCGTGTGCTTCGGCGTTGATGTGCGCGTGGGCTTGTTGGACGAGCTCGCCGGCGGTTTTGTAGGAGGTTGCTGGCATGAGGGAGAGCTGGGCAGCGAGGATGAGCAGTGGTACGAGGAGATAGATCGAGAAGAATGTGGCTGTGGTGAAGCCGCCATGGGTGGCTTCGTTGATCAGGCGGAAGATGAGGAAGAGTGCGCTGGAGGCATCGAATGCGCCGGTCAGGAGCGAGAGGATTAAACCGGAGCGCGCGGGGAACGTGTTGGATAGATGGAAGGAGGAGATGAAAATGAAGGGTCCGCCAAGTGAGAGGAAGAGATACCCGGGGATGTAGGCGTCGAAGGGAAACCGGCTAGCGAGTCCGAACAGGAGAGTGCCTACGATCAGGCTTACACTCCCAATGATGCCACAGACGCGTGGGCCGTGTGTATCCAGGATGGCTCCAACGGGGAGTGCGGCGACATTAGTTGCGACTGCGGCAATGGTGAACATGAGGTTGAGCCTGCGAGCGATTCGGTTTAGTCGGTGAATGGTGCGAAATTGTGACGATGTGACGCTTACCGGAGCTGCTGACTGTAGCACACATCCTCCTGGTCGTCAGGTGGACACAGTTGGCGATAGACGCCCTCTGCGATGAGGACAGGCTTCAGGGCCGCAAAGCCAAACACGATACCAGCAGATAGAAAGCAGTACACGACTGCGACACAAACCTGGGCTGTAGGAGAGTATGAGTATTGGGGAAGCAGCTAGGGGGTGGGGGAAGTACCGATTCTCTTTATGGGGCTTACTTCAAACGCCCCGGTGGTCTCTAAGGCGGTCCATTCGCGCACCTTGTCTGCGAAATGCCGTCCTGGAGCGTCCTCATCATGGTTTCTAAGGGGACGCTTAATCGTCGAGGAAGAAACAGAGGTTCTGTCATCATCGGCATCCTCGACCGATGCCTGGCCCCAAGCCGGTCCGGCGTAGGGGTTGAAGTTGAGACGGTGACTGACGGACGGAGGACTAAACGTCGACTGAAATGAGGAGGACAGCGACTCCTCGGGTAGGTCCTGGTACGCGTCGGAGTCGTCCGATTCATCTACTAGTGATGACGATACGTCATGAGGGTGTTGGCGGCGGAAGGCCGCCGGATTGCGGATCCAGGACTCCAGATAGGAGATGCGGTTTAGAGACATACTTGGTCCGGTGACTATCTTTCGTCAGATCCGACATGCCAGACATCTTCTACTGGAGATATTAGGTACCTGGGTATGATTATCTATCTCTCTGTTGCGTGATGTAGATACCCGTTGCATGAGGCCGATTGAGGCCTCGACGGAGAGAGCTGGCCAGCATCAAGCGACGAGACTCCACTGACAGAGGTTACGATGAGGATGGATCAGGAGAGTCAGTCGATAGAATTGTCTTGGTATACCGATGGTCCACTATACCGGACCAGCGAAGATTGGAGTCAAGATGGAGAGATGATTGTCAGTAGTAGGAGGGATGGGTGGAGTTGGTGGAGTACTTGGTCAATCGCTTTGGGTTAGTCGGATAGGTGGATACACGTGATCTCGGAATCTCCGAGTCATGTGTCCGCTGAGTCACCCGGCAGCTGCTACATTTACTCTTTTGGTGCAAGTCGATACACCGCGTTTAGTCTCCAACCACTACCACGGAATAATAACGATGCTCGCTTCGGTGGACCTCGACCATGCAAGCACCTTGTTCCATTCCTCGGTTCTGAGGCCTTTAGCAATGGCGTATGACGCATCCACCACAGTTCAACCCACCGGAAAAGCGTTTGGACCTGCCCAAGTCACGCTCGGTACAAGGCGGCTCCCGCAATCATCGATCTTCGGCTGGCGTTTTGACATCCATCATCTGCCCCACTAAGAGTTTGGCGTCCCGACAAACGCCCTGCGCCCTGTGTGTGGCCTAGAATCCCTGAGATGATTAAGGGGTCCCGGGACATATGTGTTTCTTCCGGATGATCCCCGGCTTCCTCGACTCGAGCCCTTCTGCCGGAGTATGAATGAATACGGCCGACGATACGAGGTCACCAGTCAGTTGCCTGGAAGACAATGGGTTCATTCTCAAACATGTCTCTGAGTGCCCTAGCCGGTACTTCTCAGTCATGAGCTACCTGGTCCTTGGGTGATGGTTCTGCACATGAGACCCCCTTGCGGATCTCGTCGATCGATCTCTCACGTTGTGAGATTCACCTCCATGGCTAATGCCTTCACCCTCATGTCTAAAGAGCCACCAGTGGCAAAGGAAAAGGAGAGAAGCGGCTCGATAAACATTGAGTTTGACACTCGATCCTTGAACGGGGCTTCTGTCAACTATGATTCCCGTCCTAACGTTATTGGCCCTTAACGAACCGATCCGCGTTATTGGACGATTAGCCGAAACGCGAGATGAGAGAGGCGACCCAATCTTCCAGATCTCCACTCATTGCTGGAGTATGTCCAGCTGGGACTAGTGCGCATACTGGTAGTGAATATCACTAAGACTTGGTTGACTTGTGCAAGTGGCAGCCGAAACCAACGAGGTCCCAGGAGGGCAACCGTACCCACTGACATTCTGAGGGAATACATATGCGAGGGCCAATCTGTTCTTCCAATCCTCGGAGCCTAGAGGCTACGACATCACGCTATCTTTCGTAAGACGTACCCTACGTTCGTTCTACCTAGCCCGTTTGGCTGTACGCAACGGAAATGCAGAGCCTTGCATTACATCTTAACTTTGATGAGATTTCTCCTTCTGGAAGGGATCGCTCCTTTGGGTCAATCAGTGCTGTTAGGGTCTGCGCTCCTCAGCTCCGCATGTTGCAGCAGCTTGAGTTATTGCGTAGCATGCAAATGCCGGATGAAGAAAGTGGCTCTCCTGCTGGCAGTGGTGAATTGTCGCGCACCCTTGCTGTATCAGCTTCGAAACGGGTTCTTCTCCTATTTGGCAACCCAGCCCGCCGAAACACAGTTGGATATGACTACCTACGAGATGCTGGATCATTGTTGACGCTCGAAAGAAGATGATAGATCATTCGTGGTCTTTCTCCCACAAAGATCAACTGATCCATGTTGTCCAGTTGGTCGGGTTCAGCACCCACTCTCCACGAACTAACTATCTGTCCGCCAGGCTCTACCTGGTTCGACGTTACTCTGCCCATCGCAATCGCTTAGCCGCCTTTTAGTTGCCTCTTTTTGGCCCTTGTTCCGGGGCAGCACTTCCCTTAACTCCTCGGTATCCTTTCCCCCTCTTTAGGCAATTTTTATTTTCATCCTCTATCTTTCCGGCCGTTCATACTCCCATACCTACATTGTTTCATACTTGATGTTCGCTTTCATTGTTCATGGTCGTCGCAACCGCCAGCCGCGGACCGACTCGAACAGAACGTGATGAGGGGATGGTGAGGCCAGCATCCGAAATATTCTTTGGCTTCCCCAGGTTATCTAACCAAACCGATGCTTTCTTATAGTCTTACGTGCCGCCAGCGCCATTTAAAGTGTAACCCATCTCTTTGCCCCCGGAAGCCGTCGGAGCCATTATCATCATGTTTCATGTGTCACGACCCTAATCAGATGCATCTCCAGGTGATAAGACAGGAAGCGAGTGTCTGCGTTGTCAACGATCAGGACGAAAGTGCATCCCTGCCCCTACCAAACCAGAAGAAGTCACCTTTCGCCACGGCCAGAACCCATCATTACGGCCACGAGGCCCTCCTCGTTACGGTGAAAGTGATCTGGCGTTTCCAGATGATCAGATCTGGGTGGATACGCCCATTGAAGGTTGGTTCTCCAACAAGAACACAACATCCATCGATCTGGGTCTGTTGTGCTACTGCTGACAGCTCCTCAGTAGCGTTTGAGGACGAGACGGATCGCACTGCAGCCGATTATAATGTTGTGTCGGTAGGGGACCCCCCGTCCTATGTGCGAGAGATGTCGGAAAGTCAATCCTCGACCTCGATGGCAGCGTTCCCTCCCCCAATTACAGGGTCGGCTGAGCCCGGCTCCCATGGCCAACTGGATCTATACGTTAGCCCTTCAGATGACCTCCTCTCATCAGAAGACTTGAGCGATCGGCAGAAGCTGAACAACTTCAACGAAGCTTTTCTCCTACGACACTTCCGCAGTGCCCTTGGTGCATGGGTATGCGTCCTGCGCGCATCGCTCGAAGTAAGCGCATCGCTAATCAATCGGTAGCTTGATATTTGTGACCACCAGCGACACTTCTCAGTAGATGTGGTAGAGCGGGCTCCCTCCTGTCCACTCCTGCTCTATGCATGTCTCGCCATCGCCGCTCGCCATCTCTCCCACTCGACGATTTCAATTCCCCCCAGCGCTGCCGACGAGTACCACGAGCGATGCATCGCTATCATCCTACCTGGCCTCGAAAACAGAGACTTCCAGCTCGACATCGAGACACTACTGGCTGCGACAGTGATTCTCCGCTTGTTCGAACGAATTTCTTGTATGTGTCACGGATAGGGACTGCTGCCCATGGCTGCTGACGTCGTTTCATAGCTCATAATCCTTCGAATGACCTGCAACGACACCTCCTCGCAGGGTCAGTGTACATCAGTGCCCAGGTAGACTGTGCAACGTCGGGCGGCCTGGCTGAGGCCTCCTTCTGGGTGTTCGTCATGCAGGACATCCAGTTTGCGCTGGCGCATCGAAACCCCCTGCGGCTGACCATCAGCCCGTTCGCGGGGAAACTGCGTCGGAAATGGGCGCAAAGTATGTACGAGACGGACCGCGACTGGGCGCACAGGGCGATTTGGTTGTTAGCGGAAACAATCAACTACTGCTATGACAGGAACAGTCCGCTGCCGGTAGACTCTTTGGATGAGAAGGATTTAAGGATGAAAATCCGTGCGTGGGAGACACAACGACCAGAATCCTTCCGGGCCTTGCACGTCTCCTCTCCCAACCCAGCAATCGGGCGGCCCTTTCCGGTAGTGTGGTTCACGAGTGCTTCGCATGGTATGTGGCCCTGCGTTTGAGGCCCGCATTTACTGATCACTGGGGTAGCAATGGCGATGCAGCATATCTGTATGGCGAAGGTGCTGATGCAGGAATTCGAGCTCCAAACCATGGGATTATCAGTGGGAGGCAGACCCAATTCCAAAATCAAGGTTCGCGATTCTAAACTCCCACGAGGTACTTTTCTGACCGCTATAGGACAACATGATTGAGAATTTAAACCTTCTCTTTGGCATCGCGTTGTCGACCGACGACGAGCCGTCCCTGCGCATCATGGCCTGCCACGCACTTTGGGCGTGTATGTCCCTACTTGGTGTCCATAGTTACATTACTGGGACCACAAAGCTAACCCTTACCGCAGGTAGCACATGGATTTACGACCCCCTGTCGCAAAACTGCCTCTTGGATCTTCTGCGACGAACAGAAGCCGAGAACAACTGGCCTTGGGGGTTTTTGGTGCAGAAACTAATGCGCGACTGGCAAGTACCTGCGCGGCCGTAGGAGGACAGCAGAAATCAAGGGGTATGCCGTTCTCCATCAAGGCACTCACATGCCATTTTCGGCATACGAGAAGGACAAAAACTCCCGTCCGTCAACCCCACTCTGATAAACAAACCCACCGCCGTCTTGACGGGTTGGACCTTGCACTTAGCCGCTAGTCTGTAGCGGCTGTCGGCTATCGGCTCTCGTGTGGGAAACGGCATGTCTGGCGTCTCGCGATGTGGGTTTGTCGTCAACGTGGGTACATCTGTGGGGCGTCGCGCAAACGCCAGGTCCTCATTGATGAGCCCGAAACTACGGCTGGCGATAGCCCAATCTGTAGCGATGTCTCCGACAGGTATGGTCCGGAAGATGGGCTCTAATGCCACTCGCGTTTCTCCTTGCCAACTCGAATAGAACCAATTGACGAGCCTTGGTCTGGACTCACTATTATAACGCAAAGGTGCTGGACCAAGGCATGCTTTTCCCTCCGGACCCTTGAGCTATATCAGACTCGTGGTAAGGATGGACATCTGTTTGTTGTTCCTGTATGTCCGTCTTAGACGTCAGTCAAGTATGACAAACCGTGGTTATACTTCACAGTGTACGATCAATAGTTCCCTCAATCACAATGTAGTATATCCGCGAGAGGTCATTCTTGGTCGATAAAGTTGGAACCTTATTGGATTCAAGCAACGTTGATCTACGATAGATTGTTTCAAGTTAATCCTCTGCCAGTCGAAAACAGTTCATACAGTTTTATCGCACGCAGCATTTCGTTGCTACATTTCTTAATGCTGTAAAAAGCATCCAGTCAGACATAAGCCCGCTAATGGCAATGAACAGGCGGAGCAGCTAGCTCTAAGCCGTATATGAACTTCGATATGGGCTAAATCCAGCGTCACAGATATATCTGTCTGGAGAATGTAGGCATCACGTTTGGCAGCCTCAAGATGGGGTGCTATAATCCCACAACGGGCGCCATGTGCTACCGATATCATGAGAGATACGAGGACAGGCAGACAGTATTCCACAGATTGTAGTTAATCGAGACATATTCGATATCTTCCAGTCATTCTCTCAAAAGCATTATCACTTGGCCACTGGGGACGGTCGAATAGACGACTTGCATGCTGTTAACTCGATCTCGTCTAGTTGTCCATATATAGCGTGCTCCAGCACCCGGTTGTCTGCCCATCCCCATCCGAGAGGGAGCGCTAATGTGCGAGTTAAACGACGAGTCCAATGAGCATTGATTTCGTTGTTGGAAAGGAGATGATTGGGTGTATGATTGGGTGTCGATCAGTAGTATTATGAGGGCACGGGCTTCATATCGCTAGTTTCTTGATTGCAATGGCCCCCTAATTCCTCTCTCACCAGAGTAATCTCTCGGCCTTGTCCATCTCTTTTCACACCCCGGGTGCTCTTCGTTCTGTTCTCCCGTATGTTCTCCGCGAATATGAGCACCTGGTAGGTTCTTTCCCTGGCTTGGAATGCGGGAGCTGCCAGCTAACTAACTACTCTAGAACTACGCCAGTCCATTAACGCACCCCAAGGATGACGACGACCCGCGAGTATAATCTCGGCCCCCTGACAACCCCCTTCACCTACCCGTCGTCCTGCAGCTACGCGGTACTGGGGTGCTCCACCTGCTCTCAGGACTGGCAGCAGGCCTGGCAAGCGCAGACATGCGGTGACAACGGGTATGAGGGCGATGCGCAGGACAATACGGACTGCTGGCCGCCGCGCAGCAGCGCCGGCCTGCTGAGCAGCGGCCCGCTCATGGGCGGCGGGTTCTACTCGCCGGGGATTGCGTGTCCGGTCGGGTATACGGCGGCGTGCGCGGCGACGGCCGACGGCTACACGGACTATTCGTTTCAGTTTGCGGCGCTCGAGGCGGAGACGGCCATCGGCTGCTGTCCAAGGTATGTTATGTACCAATCGCGCGTCAAATCTCACATGCGCGCCTGATGGTGGCAGAGTCTGATCCGCGCCAGTGGATACCTCTGCGACTACCTGTCGTACGACAACGCCCGCTATCAGACTTGCATCTCGGTCGTCTCGACGGGCGACTTCCCGGCCATCCAATGCTACGGTCCCACGAGCGTCTTGACCCAGCAGACGCTCCCCGTCACGGTGGCGGCGTCAGAGACGGGTGTAATGCCGTCCGTGACCGCGGCTTCGCCGGTCATCATCCAGTCCATGACGATCAAGGCGCCCATGTTCGAGATCATCCACAAACGCTCCGACCTGCCATCGTCCACCGAGTCGCCGGTTTCCACCTCATCGCCGTCCACGACGCACATGTCGCAACCCGCCGCTCCGCTGTCGACCGGCGCGAAGGCCGGGATTGGCATTGGTGCCGCTGCGGGAGGTTTGATACTCATCGGCGCCGCTTTTCTGCTTTTCCGACGGCGACGACGAAATGCTCAGCAGACGTCCAGACCGGGGCTGGACGAGACGCTTCCACCGACAGGGGGTAAGTACAAGGCGGAACTGCCCGGGCATACGCCTCCAGCGGAGTTGGATGGATCGAGTGGTCGTGCTGAGCTTGCCTGAGTGGGTTGCAGACCGGTGTTCGGCAGGGTGTACACTGAGACAGATGAAATGTAGCGGGAAAGACCTGTAGAGCCACTCGGAGCCAGTCCTCGTAAGGCTTGCTCTTATAATTATACCCGATCTGCCGAGTGCAGTCACCAGTACAATAATGCACAACATGGCGTAGATACATGGTGTGCTCTGCGACAGTGCCAGTGCAATATACTCCGCGCCCCATATGCCGCCTATGTGATTCTCCACGGAGCGAGCGCGTCTTCAGCATTGAGGAAGCATAAATTTGTCACACTTTGGAGCCTGTGTCTTCGACTCACTATGATAAGAAAACAAATGGATATCACTGGAAATCACCCAGCCCAACTCCAACCCAGATGAAAATGTACACAATCAAGAATAATATCCCATGCCCCCATCAGCCGACAATGGCAAGTTCAGAAACCCATCGCCCATCATCGTCTCCAGTGCAAGCAGATTCTCCGGGTTGAATCCGACCTGCATCCCCAACTCAGGAACAAAGAAGCCCAGATTCATCCCGGGCATGCCTAAGCCCGTTGCCGCGAGATCTGGGTACCCTGACGTCGACATGTCTTGATACGCAGGCGGGGCTGGGGTCGTGCCTGTCGAGCCATACGGCGCGTAGAATGGTCTGGTAGTGGTCGATGGCTGATATGGGGGCCAGTCGGAGACGGCGGTGTTGGCCGTCCCGGGGCTGGGGCCCGATGCTAGTGGTTGGCCTGGAGAGACAAGTTCTGCAGATGAGGGCGGCGGCTGTCGGGGTACGTTTGGCGAGTAGTTCGAGGCTCCGGCTCGCGACGATGGGAGATAACCCGCTGCGCCAGCACGGTTGGGGTCGCCCATGGCGACCTCACTGAGGAGATGGAGCGGGGTGGCGCCCGATTTCTGCCGTCGGTTAGTCTACCGGCAGTCCAGAAATAATGGGCATGGAATGACTTACCGGGGGATACTTTTCTATGGATGACTCGTGGTCTGTATGATCCGTCCCGCAGGGGAAGCCACGACCAAACGCCTCCTTCAACTCGGCAGACCGGCCTTTACGGCTGTTGAACCACTTCTGAAGCAGTCCCAGCACCACGGAGAACTTGCCCGGGGTCCTGCCTCCAGGAAGCTCACCGGCAGCGCTGTAATGCTCGATCACGCGATCCAGATAGTACTCAACTCGAAGACTCGCCGGCTCGATGACCTGCCCGAGACTGCTGTCTGGGCCTGAAATGATCGAGTACATTTTGATCAGGGCGACCATCGCAAACGACGTGCGGGCCTGAGATATCACCGGGAGACAGATGAGGTCGTCGATATCAACAGCCAAGATGGTGTCCAGTGCCTTGTGGCAAGCCGTGAGACAAGTACTGAGTGCGTTGATATGTGCGGTGCTAGTGGGGCTGGCAGGGGGTTCTCCAGCTGACTTGGAGCCATAGCCATTCGGGTCCATATGCATGGCCGTTTCGTGCATGTAGAGGTCAACGACCTGCTCGGCTTGTCGCATTATGGCTGGGCGAGGTCAGAGGGTCTCAAAGGAGGGAATTATAACATAACTTACGGGCTTGACCCTGTTCATCCGACCCCGCTTCCTTTTTCCACTGGTCCAGCTGTCTTTCAAGCACTCTCAACGTATACTGCATCTTGGGGTCAAATATAGCAGCGTCGGATCCCGCATCGTCCGCGAAGAATTGCACGTTGATATCTTCCATGATGTGCGACAGCTTGGCCCACTGGATCATCCGCTTGTCTGAGGGCAATGCATCAGGAGACTTCTCCAATATGTCGACACATTCATCCATGTACGGGTTCCAGCGAACAAGAATCGTTCGCCTTAGGGCGATAGTGACCTGCACCGCCAGTAAATAGCATCCTAGCCACGCGCGCCTGACCTCTGGCGAATCCGGGTCCAGCGATGGCACCCCTCCGCGCATAAACTCCTTCACGAAATTGAAAGGCTTGTTCTTCACTGTCGATTGTCGATACATTCCAATTTCGATTCCGATCGAGACGGCCAGGTGCGTCATCTGATAGAACTTGAGCTCTTCGAAATGATTTGGTATCATGTACCAACCGCAGGTCACCAGGATGGCCTGCACAAGCTCTAGTGTCTTTTCACCTTTCACGATAACCCGCTCCGCAACCACTTTGTAAAAGTCCTCTGTGATAGGGACCTGCAATTCGGGTATGAACGCGCCCACGGCAATACAGACGATAGCATGAAAAAGCAGCGGTTTGGCCCGTCGAACCTGGTCCGCCGTCGTGCCCTCTGGAAACACCACCATAGGTATACTCGGCGCCATCCGCGTTACAAAGCGATCGAACGCCTTCGTGGCTACCTCCTCGGTCACCATACCGCGGTCAATGATATCCACCGGCTCACTCGCAGCCTCCGATCTCGATGACGAACGTGCATTAGGCCACGGGCCACGCCACTGCCGCGCAGCATTCTCCCCAGACGCCTGGTCAGAAGGCGGACTAGACCCGCGCGAGTACCCTGCCAAGAACGCACCATCTCTAGTCTCCTTGATCTCTCCATTGAGGCCTCGCTTACTCCCAGCAATACCACTCGCAGGCGGAACACCATCGGCAGCACTAGACGGCAGTGTAGGTCCCAACCACCGCCGTCCGGGATGCTGCTCCTCCCGCGACGATGGCGGAGGCACCTGTTCTCGCGACATCAACGGCTCTTGAACCTGCGGAGGGGCAGACGCGGAAGCCTGAAGACTAGCCGTCAGGGCATCGATCTTGCGTTCCAATTCCGCAACGCGACTATCCGTCTTCTTCTGGCGCTTGCGACTCGGCGCAGTGACAATACACGCCCGGCGAGCCTTCGCGCAGCGCTTACATGTTCCGGAAGGGTTGGTTGGGTCTGGGTCGCAGCGGACCTTGAGCTGGCGACAGGCTTCGCAGGCGCGCGGCCGTTTTAGATCGGCGTAGGGGTCATTGGGATCAGGGGCGTCGATTCGCGACGATGGATCTAGATTGCGCGACGGAGGATCGGAATAGGTCCCGCCGATGGGGGAGCCAAGTGGCCGCGGTTGGGAGGAGCACGACGACGTAGGCGCGGCTGCCATGCCGCTCGATCCGGAGGTCACGGGTTCGGCGTACGAATGGCGGGCATCTGCGCGTTCTGTGGAGCCGCTGCTACTCCCAGTGTGCAGACGTGGATTGAGCTCCATGGGTTGCGGAGACTGAGGCCAGCGTTCGCGTCAGTCAGGCTGCCATGATACGGGGATGCATGCACGCGATGGCCATGGTCCGCGACGCTCTAGAAGCATTTTGCTTGCAGATGCCGAGACAGACGGGGTCACAGCAGCTAGGGTTGCCATGTGCTTACCTCGGAGATGTTTTGTGCAGGAATGCAAGGCGGATTGACGATGGCTTGCTTGCGTCACGGTGCCTGGAGAAACAAGCCGAGCAGTCGGAAGACGGTGAGTCGGTGTCCGACGTCCGACAGGCGGGGCAACGGAGAAGATAACGCGGATCTCCGAGTCGGAAGGAGATCGGCTTCAGGTAGGTATCAATCAACGAGTTGGGGTTCAAGAAGAACGGACATTTCTGACGACGTCTTGGGAAATGATGATTGTTGGAGAAAGATGAAGACAGACAACAAAGTGAGGAGGATGAGGAAAACGCGTGATTTGTTTCTGCCTCAGGCCATCTATACGGATACCAGGTACCTTACCACCTGGGTATATTTTCTATATCCAAGAGATCAAGAAAACTCCATTCACTATGTTCCAATAATATACGGCTTCAACCAGATGAGCACAATCCACCAACGCCAGCTGAATAAGACACAAGCAGTTCTGATAGGGAGTGGTTATTTGCAGCGAAAATCACGCCCCCGAACGCCATACATACACATCTAGCAAAAATTCCATCCAGAAAGGGTATACGTCGAAACAAACAGCAAAACAGAGAAGCTCCTATCTACAAGAATTATCATCAAGACACCTTGTGAACAGGACACTCCTTCTTCCGCTCGAACCACTCCACAATGCAACGTTTGTGGAATTTGCAAAGACACTCCAGACGAACCAACGATTGGCCAGCCTCGTAATCCTCCATGCAAATCGTACACTCCTGTGTCGCCCCATCTTGTCCGAGACAATCCTTTTCCGTGGCCGAAAAGGCAATCATGCGAACCGGGGGCGAAGGCTGTGCGACGGGACTGCGCTGTTGCGAGGGAGAACGTCCGTGTCGACCATGACTCTCGATACAATCTCGGATATGCGCCTCGCGGGCGTCTTCACTGCCGTTCTCACCCAAAGGCGGCAGACACCGGTCACAGATCGGACACAGGTCACGTTCGTCGACATGACGTCGCCTCGCGCCGAGAGCCAGATCGAACGATCGGCCGGGTGATCTACCCATTGGGGGAAATGGTTCGCCGTTGCCCATCGCCAGCGGAGGCAGAGATCGCACAGATGATCTCGCCGCAGGCGCGAAACGCGAGGCAGACAAGGACCCATAATCGATCGGACGCTCCTGGAATCGCGAGCCATAAGAGCCGCCGAATCCGCCGAACCCGGGAAAGTCGTTCGATCCAACTGTTCTTCGAGCCGGCCGTTGAAAGAATGTGTCGGACTATAGAACACATGTTAGTCACGTCAAAGAAACGTGTTCGCTTCTGAACTCACGGTTGCATAGTGGGACGGCCGGGTGCTTGACGACATCGAATGATAGGACCGATGCCGAGTTTGGCCCGAAGGCGCACCGTAGCTCCCTCGGAACATTCCCGACGCTGAAGTGCCATACCCGCGAGGAGGCTCTGGGTTTGGATCTGGGACGCATGGATTGCAAAGACGCACTTCCTCGCCGCCTCCCAGGGCAGGATTCAGGGCCGTGGGCGATTGGTCGGCATCATCGTCCGCCTCTAGGTTAACAACCTGACTGGCACGCGCACCGATCAGCGCCGCGGCAGGCGCACGGTTGGGTTCGGGCGGGTGGACGATGAACTGCCTGGGGATTGTGATACGATGTGGCGAGCACGAGGCACATACGACGCGACCGCACTTCCGACAATGATGCTTGCGATACCAAAAGCTGAACGGCACACCACAGATGGGACAGTTCGTCACCTCTGAGTCGGGCTGCCATCGAGGGCGAATGTATTCCATGTATTCGCCGCCGGAGCGAGTCCATGACTGCCGACGGTCATCGGGCCTTTGACCGATTGGATTTGGTGGTGAAGACGACAGATCGATGGGGTCTGCATAGGACGAGCCTGGGCCCGCCGGGTCTGGTCGCGTTTGCGAGGATGACGAGATAGAAATAGGCCGGCTATCCGTCTCTGATCGATTGCTTGCCCTAATTTCCATCCCCGGGCCCGATATCACACGTCTTGACCAGACATCCCCCTCGGTGTTCACCAATCTTCTCTTCCGGTCCGAGCCGGACAGAGTTGACCGTCGTCGCTCCGAGCGCTTATCAAAAGCAGGGCCAGCCTCGCTTAGTCTTGCGGTTTCTGAATTGGCATGGGGTCGAAAACCACGCGGGGGCGGATCAGGAACGGTGTATACGGTGGGAGCACCAGTTGGCGTTGACGAGGGCGAGGAGGCGGAACTCGACGACATGAACGGAGTAGTGTTCGGGGGGGCGGTAGAAAGGATTCGATTATAGTCTGTTTCTCTGTTGGTAGAGAGGAGATCAATCTCCACTATTCGGAAGGCGCAGCAGCATTGACTGGGTGGCACGGAGATAAGGAATGAGGCGACAATCAGAGGCGCTGGGGACGTCGAGGGGCGATCAGCGCCAGGAAAGATGGAGCGCCGACGTCAAGGGGAAGACTGAGGTCTGATGAAGGAAATAGTAAAAATGACAATAATAAGAATAGCCTTGATGATGATGGAGCAGGATGATCTCGTGACAGCAAAGGCAGACCAGCGACCTCAGGCAACCGAGCACGTTGACACCTCAACAGCACAATCCAGAACGAATTCTGGTCAAATTCAAATGGGAGATAACAAGCGAAGAAGATTTTGGCAAGCACCGAAAGCGCTAGAACAGTGGGCGTTCCACGCAAGAGACACAGATTCGCCGCGGGGCTAGAAAAGGCGGTCTCTCGTGACAGGTCCGATTCAGTCACTCGGGATCTAATGGAGGGGGGGGATCAGATGGCGAGAATGATCCGTGCAAATGTCGGTGTCAGGAGGCTTTCCAGCGCCTCGAGGGACCGTTTGATGCCACTGTCGGGGCGGAGAGGCGAACGGGGAGAAGAGGGGGGTTGGAAAGGGAAAGAAAGAGCGAGTGAGGGAAGTTGATAAGTATCGGGGCTGATATCGGGTCGGCCGCACCATTCGCCACCTTCGGCCTACTAATGAGCCCAGTATCTTAACTACCATAAGTATCTACAGTGGCTAACAACCAACCTTGAAATCATTATGATAAATCTTCATTAATTTCTGCTAAAAGAGTTAAAGCCCTATTTTCAAACATTTCATACAATGAAAGGAATCCCCCAAAGGATGTACAAATATACAAAGGCTCTGCCACCCAGTAGATAGATAATAAGAGCCTGCAAGGACAATGAAACATGGCAGAAACGCAGATCCAATCAAGATCCCTAACGCCAACGCAATTCTTTTCCGGAGAGAAGGAAATTCGTAACTTTGATATCAAGTACAGAGGGAAATAGTAAGATGAGAGACGCTTGGACAGCTTAATCATGTCTTTCCGGCCCATGGGGCTCGTTCACGAGCTCGGCCGCGCTTCCGGTGAAACTCGGCTCATCTGGACTCGCCTCGAAAATGTTGTCCTGCGTTCGGTGCTGAGCAACGTATCCCACACTCGACGGTCGCGCGGGGGCGCCGTCTTGTCCATGCTGATGGCTGGACGACGTCGACACGTTGGTTGAAGCAATGGACAGGCCTCGATCTCGCGAAGGAGAACTATTGGCGCTGAATGGAAGTCGCGCGGTACCGGATGACGACGGATGAAGTTGATGTGAGGAATAGAGTGTTTCCCCAAGACGACCTTCCGCTGCGGCTGCCGGGTACTGCTGCAATGAGTGATCCTCACCTCCCGCAGAATTCACAGAGCCCTGTCGTTGGGAATCCTGCCTCGTGATCGACGGGGTTTTCGGTGCCGCTGAAGGTGCATGGGAACTATGGCGGGACCCTACACGGCTTGGAAGCTCGATCGTACCACCGGTTTCCACCTCGGGGAGGGTGACCAGATTGTTTCGAGTACCTTGGTCATCCTCGCCCTCTGAATCCTGAGGGGCTCCGTCGTTCTTAGGTACCTGGCGGATGGAGCCTTGGGCGGCCTGGTCGTCAGGCTCATCATGGTATGGTTCGTGGAAATCCTCCGCTTCACCAAACAGCCCAGGCGGTGGAGCCCGCGCACTGCGGACGACCTCAAATCCTTTGCCTTTCTCCTTCGTCTTGCCGCGAAGCAAGTTCCGGAAGAAACCAGTGGCAGAGGAAACGGGTCCAGTAGGGTCCGCCGGGCCCGTCTTCAATTTCCGTGTTCCGCTTTGCGATAAGGGTGGCCCCCGCACTCGGTAATAGAAGTCGACTTCGCGGACAGCATAATCCTTCCTGGTCTGTCGCGGATCATCGTAGTCGAGCTCGTCCTTGGGTGCCGGCAGGTAGGCCGGAACAGGGGTGCCGCGTCCAGAAGCAGATGGGCCCTCGAGAATATCGTCGTCTGCATCATTCATATGTCGACTACTCGAACCGCGTCTGCGTTTCTCTCCCGACAAGCCGGAGTCCATCCTCCATTTCCGAGGTCGTGGAGGGCGGTAGTAGGGGTCATGCGGTTGCATGTGGTACACTGGACCACTCTTGGGAGAACTACTTCCTGTTTGATAGCCCGCCGCATTGAAAGTAGTCGCAGTAGGCGTGAAGAGACCACTACTATTGGCTCGGCTATGCGTACCACCGTGGGCGCTTCCCGACTCAAAGATCGCACTCGTCCTACCGTCGCTCGGGACTGCTCGGTTCAGAAGAAGTGCAGAACTGCCCGACAAGCTCCTGGGTCTGGATCCATCAAATTGTGAAGATAGCCGATCATCATGATGTCCGAGGATGGCAGCCTCAGAACCCATGCTTTGCCGGGTCCCAACGGACTGTCTTGGCACGCGCCGTGACAGCTGCCGCATACCGAACACCTGCGATGTATTAGTAAATTGGCCCCCCCAGAAACCCCGATGTAATGGTTGGAGGTTATCCAAAATGTACATACCTTCACTAGGCCACCACGGGTAATACCTCCCTCATTTCCACCAGCTCCGGCAAGTCGTGCGACCACTTCGACGATGGTTTGCAAGGCATTCAGGAAAAATCCAAACACCAGAACCAACGCGTGCAGCAAAAGGATCACATATCCAATCCAACCGCGAGCCGCTTGCGAGACCCGTAAGGAGGGGACGAACACAACACTCAGCAGGACCGTGAGGAAACGAACGATTGAGAAGCAGCCATGGTAAAGATTCATGGATGTCGGGGACGGGAATGGACGGAAGGCAATCAGGGTGAGGATGGAGACGACTTCGCAGATTGCGAGTACGACGATTTGCGCAATACCAGATGGCTGAAGCGCACCAATAGCAACACCTCGAGCAAGTGAGATGAAAATCGGAACTACTGCAAAAGCCGCTGCGTCGTCACAGTATGTGTTATACAACGGACCATACAGCAGCACTGTCGAGAGGTCATCAAACAGGTATGACTTAGGGCGGGTGGTCGCGATAATCCGCACTGTCCAAACAGAAAAGCCGACCAAGATCAGGATGACAACAACCGCAAGCGCTGTGCAGTACGCAGGAGAATCGCCGGCGATGACCAATTGAAAGAATGAGAAGGAAATCAGTGGCAGGAACAGGAAGTTGAAAACAATGCGTATCACGTTGCCAACGGTGAATGGCATGTTCTTCGCACGAAGGTCTTCCTCCGGAATATCTGCAAATTCGCGATGAAGCCAGCGGAAAGCGAAAGCTGCCTGGATGATGAGGGTGATGATGACCACAATCACAAGCAGCCATACCATCATACCGGGCCAGATATCGCGGTAGGAGTTCATGCCAACGTATTGCTCCAGCAAATCCAAGCCGTACGTGCCATTGACCGCGTACACCCCATCGGACACAGGATTCCGCTCGTGGCCTGGGTTAAGAAGACTCTGGTTGAACATGAGAGTGGACCAGGCAACTTGACTGACAGCGGGTTGGTAATAACCAGGGTAGTTCAACGACAAAGCGCCCGTCAGTACTGCAAACTGGATATATTGGAGACAATCCCCAAAACCAGGCGTCACCAGTCGAAGAACATCCTCGTCGCGACCATAATTGCTTGTCCACCGAAACGGGTCTGTCGTGCCCCACGGACTGAAAATGGCTGAAGAGACTGTCGCGATCCCCACCAAGATCAGGATGATGAGAGGAACATAGGCCAAAGCACTCTTCAAGGACGACCCAAGGTCTGGCGTAACGTCAACAGAGATACATCCTAGGACCGTAGCAGCAGCGTCGCCGGATCTAATCTCCAGGGTTGACGATAAGGTGGCGAAATGATATGACGATTGCATGTCATGTTGGATCGAAAATGCACGGAGCTCGCCCAAGTCGCTCCTACGGCATGGGTGTCGTGTTAGTCGTACGAACTTTGGAATAGATACACTGATCTATTAAGAAGTACTCACGTGTTTGCATAGAAGACGGGTCCCAACGGACAGTCGCCGTGAACCACGGTATCACAAAATCGCAATGCATCGCTATAGGGGGAGAAATTGACGACATCAACAGACGCAATCAAGGTGGAATATTTATTGTTGGCGGTATTGAGGTCCACAATCTTCCCCACGGTGTCGTTGGGGTTATTCCATTGCGCATCATCAGGAAGTGGATAAGTCGACCGCCGATCGGCCGTTCCAGAAACGTTGCCGTACACGGTGATGTTCAGCGGATGAAGGGGGTCCGTCAGGTTAAAACGCACCGCGACATCCAGTGGGATGAACTGCAGTTGACGTGGACTTGATTCGATGATGGAGGCATCCAGGCAATTCTCAAAATTCAAAAGGGTTGCCGCGGCCGGTGAGATCCAAGTCAACAAGAAGGCCACCACCACCATCCAAGCGATCCCACCATTCCACCAGTCTGTTCGACGCCGTCGCGGTGGTCGCAAAGTATCTCTCCATTTTCGCCGCTGCGTCGAACGCCATGGGCCTCTGGGGACCAGGGATGCGTGCCGTGGTGAGACGGGCGCAGGTCCCGATACATCATGCCATCTCTCGTCGTGATCTTCACACATCACGGGCGACGGTTGGATTCAGGAGGACCTCCTCGGGGAGGTCAGCCCCCTTGTAAATGAATCAATCCACGTTGTGCGAACAATGGGTGGGAAACGGTTAAAAATATCGAAGCGCGGTTGCCTGGCGGAGAGCGTATGGGTACGGATGCGACCCTGCAAACGGCGACGCGGAAGGAAACCGAACGGTCGGAAAGCGGTGGGTGGTAAGGGTTGATCGCCCGAGATGAGAGGCGTTTCGACGAGAAATGAAGAAGACGTGGGAATCAAATCTCTGTAGTCTGCTCCCAGATGGTTATGTAGGGGATGCACAGCATAGTACTTTTTCGCAGTGGGGAGGGGGGGGGGGGAGAGTCCAGGCCAGGCCGGTAAACACGGAGTCACAATGGATGGGGACCGTCAAACCAGAGCTGGCATTATTAGAGCAATCAGCGAATGACCGCAAAGGGAAGAAGAATCCACGCGGGAAGGTAGGTCTAATCCCACCGGATGAATGCGAAGAGAACGTCAAGTGAACCGATGAAGAGGAAGAGAGAGACAAGAGAGACCGAGAGAAGAGTTGAGAGTAGCAGCAGTGGTGAAGGTCTCCACTCCGGCCGGACTGCGCCATGTTTGTTCCCTTTGCTCTTCTAAACTTGGAAACGCCTAAGAAAAGCCTCTGGTTTTCTCTAAACGTCTTCCTCCACTGGTCCAAGCCTCCCCATCCTGTCTCAGCCCGTGTTATTCTGATGCTATTAATATGATCGCAGTCTTACGTATGACCCCCAAGTGTCTCCAGCTACGATTGGCGAGTGGGGGGGGGGGGAGAAGGATCCGTATCGGCCCTCTGCGCATCACGTCCTGTGGGATGATATCAACCAGATGCGCTGGTCAAGATCCCCAGATCCCAGCCATGTTGTTGGCTCTTGGGAACGCTCTCCACAGAGCCTAACTGCTTGAGATGTCTCCTTGCATCTAGTCCAATATCTCGGACATCATCAGCGATCCCCAGCATACGAGGACGATCATTGAGATCTCCCTGTGAGAGACGCATGGTGAGCTAAAATAATTGAATACTACTGTCGGGATATTGATATTGACCATTTCCATAATCATATTGTTATTTGTCTTGACTCTGAGATAGCTGACGGTGATAGTGCTGGCTATTTCTATGTCAGCCAGGTCTCTGGTAGAATGTCTCGGGAATTATAGCCCCAAGATGGAGTCATGCAATAGTACTTATCTTATTATTGTCAGAGCTTTAACATTTGTCTTGCCGCCCGAATAGCCACCAACGTGCCATCGGGTCCATCAGATTGGTGTCGGGAGATGCAGTCCTTGCATCCAGTAACTACTAGCAGCGACATTCACTAGCTATGCAGACTCCTGTTCCCCCACTGTTCATTAGCTACTTGAATTCAGCGTGGGACAGAAACAATCCAGTTTCTTGATATTTGTCATTTGGTGAGGTTGGTTGGTGCGCTGTTAAGCGTGTCCCGAGACTCAGATAAATATTCTCAACCAATCGTCGGCCCAGCCACAGTAGTTTATCCAGGTAGATTATACCGAGCCACGCTTGATTCTAATTGATTCTACAACTTTGGAGGCAAGCTATTTGAATCCGTAACAGGCAATGTATCTACAACAAAAACAGCACGAAGATACCTAGTAGAGGTAGCAGGTCGCCGAATAAAAACATCCATACCTGTGGAGTAGGCAGTGATAGAAGCCCATGTCGGTTCAAATTCGCCAACGAACGGTCAAAGAATCACAAACAGTGACACCCACTGAAGCCGGTGTTCTTTGCGCTGTTGTACGACCTGCACTGCACGCTAATCTAGGCGCCGATTGCCATGTCTCGAAGAACCCCCGTCGCTAGTCCCCGTTAAGCACGCACCCATCGGGATCTATGAAACAGGCAAACCGAGCGGATATGGTAGCGCCCTTGGCTTGCTTCGGATATGACCCAGGATGCGGCGGCAGTCCAGTGGACTTTTTGAGGAGTTGAGCACCTGACTGAATGCCTGGACGGGTAGAGAGCGTTGGACAAGATGGCAGGGGTGGTGGGCCGGTTGGAAATCTACTAGGTGAAGCAGCTCGGTAGGTGACGTAGGCCTGGGGAAAGGGGAGTCCGACCTCCTTTCGGCAAGGGTACAAATGATGAAGGACCCAGTCGTTGGGGCGAGGAAACCGAGCTCTGGGAGGCTTGGAGGTTCGTGAAGGGACGAGCACGGGGGAAAGGGAGCATCCCGAGGTTCGTCCCATGTCGGGAGCATGATGGAGAAAGCTCCCACCAAGCTTTGGTTCTCATATAGATTAATGATTGAGCGTTTCAGGTATAGATGAGCGCTGGTCCAATCATGCATCTGTTCAGCGTAGTAGCATCCAATCGCTCACTCCAAGGATTGGAATACTGTCGCCTGGCAATCCCTACAATAAAGTACCAGGTATGTCTTCTTGGGGAGAAAAGGATCAAAGACAATGAAGACTGGTAGTATACTCAGAGGCGCCTCGTCGATGCTTTCATAGTGAGGACATCCTGTGGGGAAGAGACGGTAGAGCTGTTATGCGACGAGGACCGCATGGCGGGACCGACCTGTCCTCGGAAAGATCGATGCGCTATATCGTCCCTTTATACTCTCTGCAAACCATTTGTATACGGAGCAGCGCAATGACCCTGGATTCCACTGGACTGGATGTCCTTCTGAACAAAGAATGAAAGAATGAGCTCTCTGTGCTTCCTACTGTGATGGACAGGTCCAATCCCTCTCACGAAGGATAGAATGGAAGGGGTCGTCAGCGGCCCACCCAGCCACGGACTAGCGCCATCCCCAGTGGAGCTTAGCCTCGTTTCAGGTTCAACAACGGACGCCATTGGTCCCGCGGGGGATGCTTCGGGATTAGCGCCGGGGGAATTAGTCCCATCCGTGACCGGCAGGGTTATTCAGGATCCTCCTATTGTCTGATCTCGACAGATTGCACTCATAGAAATCAGCTACATGAGGGCTGGGAGGGAATGCGTTTCAACCTTACCGTGCAAGGTATACACAGTCGGGTATCAGAATCCCAGAGGTTGGAGACTCAAGAACGATAGCATCCAGTTGATACGAGGCTGTGCATGTTCAGTGTGATGGTCTCCAGGATCTCCCCTCCTGTTTCAGTTTAGACGCACCAGTCACGGTCTTCAGAGTATACTCCGTAGTTGTATGAAGATGCACATGGAAGGATTGATACTCCGTCAACTCTATGAGAATGAGATACACTCTCTCAAGCGAAACTTTTAGCAAAGTATACCGGGTCCTACGGGATCTTGCTGAATACCAATGCGCGACGATGGTCAAAGAATGAGTGTCCAGGATCTAAATATGTACCCGCCCGTCCTCGGTTGCATAGGATAATCAAAAGAAATAAATCCTAGGTAGCTAACTACAAATAATGAGAGTATCCTCCGTCATGACATGGTTGCCTTCATCTTTCTCCCCTCACCTCTTCATTTGTTCTCTTCATTTCTTTCTCCCCAGTCTCCAGACGGTCTGGAGATCCTTCGCTCGTGCTACTTTAGGTTGGTTTTAGGGCCCTACTTAATTTCCCCCCTGAAATCGCTTCCAGGAGACCCCTTGGTTGACCTTGATTGGACTCTGGTCGATCCCTCCAGGGCTCCACTGCGGACAACTGGAGGCAATCGCGTCTGGCGCAGTGCCACCGACTTCATCGGTGCCGAATGATCATTCCTTAGGGGGCGCTGCTGTCAAGCTTGGGAGGGTTTTATCATCCTTATTATTCGTTTATTATTATTTACACCTACCTATCCGACCGACGCCTCCTTGGCCCCCTCCCCGCTCCGCTTGGTCTCCAGATAACCATTAACCCACCACCCCCTCTCTCCCTCCCTCTTGGTGCATACCAACTCCCGTCCTTCGCTTCTTCTCGTCGGGTCTCTCGAGGCCTTTGCCCGCATTCCTCGCTTCCTTTCCGTCTCTGGGTGATCCCGCTCTACTCACTCTTCTTCTTTCATTCCCCCCACCTCCCATCGCAACCGCACGAGACCACACCTCTCTCGTCCTTATCCACCTCCCCCTTAACAACCGGTTGTCGCCCACTCTCTGGACTCGACTAGCTTCCTTAGTGCAGCCCCTGTCGATCTTCTGTCAACGCGCAATCTCACGGTGCGCCGGGGTTGAGCACCGACAAGAACGACCGATAGCCCTCCCGACGCCCGGTCGTGCTGCACTTGCGATGCTCAATAAGACTCCACAACTATTCCGACAGACCACTGACCTCTAATCACGACCGAGATGTCTACCGGTGACCCTTTTGCTTTTCTGGAAGAGCAACAACCCGACCGGAAGCAGCCCAAAAAGCCGCACTGGAGAGAGAAATTGTTCTCCAAGGATAAACACAACCGAGGCTCGACCGACCAGCAGATTGAAGCCTTTCTGGCCCCCGTCCGTTCCAAGTCCGTTTCCTATGGTGTCTCCGCCGCCGCAACCCCTCGCGGTGTTCCGACCCCTCGTTTAGATGTCTCCCATCGCTGGCCGGCCCCGCAGGACGTCTTGAATGCCGCTTCCCCCGTCTCCAACCCGTCGCCGACGACGGAGCAGTACCAGCCGGTGACCCTTCCGCGTCCTCCCCAAAAGTCTCGCGCTCGAAAGGGATTGAAGGTTACATTCGCCGAGAAAGGTCCCGAGGTCATTGGCGAGGGGGGTGATGAATCGGAGCTCCCGACCGTCGAGATCTCGTTATGTCGCAATCGTCAGCGCAGCCAGAGTTCTGGCCTGGTCGGGGATGATTCGAAACCGCCGCCATATCTTCGACTTGATACATCTTTTGGGGAGCATGAGGACGGTGGATCGTTTGAGAAGGCACATCAGCGGAGGAATACCGGCGACGAGCTGAGGCCCGCAGACCGGAAACCGTTAATACTGAACGCCCAGGATGCGGACTTCTTGATGACATTAAATATCGGAGATGGGGACCGTCGCGCGTCATTTCGAGCTTCGCCAGAATCTAACTCTTACGCTCAGCGCGTTCGTGCGAAGATGCAGGCCGAGGAAGGGCGTGCGTTGCAACACCGCTACCAAGATCCTCCGTCGCCCGCGAATGACGATCCTGATGTGGTGCCCGATAGCCCTGATTCCACGTATGAGACGCCTTCGGTCTCGGAGAGTGAGCATTCTCCTCCAGCCGCTGTTCTGCGGAGTCCCCCGAGCCCTGCGGCGCGAAGCCCACCCAAGCCTCCCTCAGTGGAGCCCACTCTTCCGACTGGCCTGACCCCGGGAGGAAACGTACGACAACTGTCGCCGCCAAAGCCGAGCTACATACCTGCTGACCCGGCATTGGAGAGCGCCAACCGTCCGACGAGTAGAGATAATCGCGACGTTCCCGGCAGCAGTCTCCAACCGCCCAAGATGTCGTTACGTACGATCGCCAATCAAGTGGGTGACACCGCTTTTGCCGACTTGAAGGCATACGCGGCTCAGTATCGGAGTGTCATCCAACTTTCTGCGGAACAGGCGAAACCGTTGATGGAAACATCCCTGGTCGAGTGGATGAGGGCGGCGGTTTGGTGGTTCTTGCGGGGGAAGAAGAGGCTGGAATTATATGCGCGATCACGCTCGTCGAGTTCTGGGAGAACGTCGTCGCGCACTTCCCCGAAACAAGCTGTGGTCGACCTTGCTAAGGCACTGTGGATCAACGAATATATCGTGCCCCAGCATCAGGAAGTGAGTCGGTATGGGAGAATGAGCATCGACTCGCTGTTAGCGGTTGTGAGCACGACTGGCGATAACCAATTAGCCGAGCTTCTCAGTTTGCACCAGACGATCATGAACCATGTGCGCTCCTTGGCCATGTCTATCAAAAGGAACAACATTCTTGATGTCATCGCCACAGAGAGTGATGGAACCGCCCATATCGATACGAGTGTTTGGCTGCGATATCCGTTCTTTGCGCCCGATGTCTCCGCCGTTCTCTCGGGTGCGGCCTCGAGATCTATGCTGATCGATAAGCCCGAGAAAAGCCACAGTCTAATTCACATGATGCCTTTGGGTGACACGAGTCGGTATTTCAGTTACGGCAGTATGTTCGTGGATGTATGCGTGAGCTCGCGGGAAGACGACACCCAACAACAGTTTTCTATTCCATGCGCTTTGTCCATCATCCGAGACCGCGCGGATTGGTACGTCTTTGCGGCTATTGCGAGCCAGAGCGACTTGGTCAACGTGATGATCCAGTCCGATAGGAAGCGGGGACCTACATGGGATGACGTGGATTGGCAGGTTCGATCGCACTCGATGCGGGTCAAACTCCCTCGCGGGTTCGAGTTGGATATCATGTTTCAGGAGGATGATTTCAAGAACCTGTGGAACATTGTGCAGTACACCCTGAAAACGGAGGCGAGTCTTCAACCGGAGGCCGGAGAAACCATGATCTTCGAGACGTCTTTGAAAGTCTTCCAGTACATGGACCCCGGCACGCCCAAGGCCTTCCCCGTGGAACCCATTGAACGGTGTCGTGTCCGGCTTTTCGAACGTTCCGTGTCTGTGACAGAAGGAACCGGCACCCGAAATGCGCATCGAGGATTCCGGATTACCGTCCTCACTAGCCCCAAGGTGAAGACCCTGAGCAACGTGAAACACATCGTGGGCCACGGAACGCCCATTGTTTTTGGTCTGCTTCGGGGTGAAGATGGGGCTCCGGCTTTGTTGATCAAAGTCAAGGAGGATGGCCGGGCCCGTACAATGCTGATGACATTCCAAAGCGTTCAGGAACGCACCACGATGCATTCCCTCCTTCTGGGAATGCTGCCCAGGGAGGGCGAGGTCAAGACTTCAGACATTCCCATTCGCGCTTATTCAATTGAACAACCGGGTGATCGGGCAAGTGGGCTTTCACCGAAGACCCACGTCCAATTCCCTGCCGGTACCGTCACGGTGATTGATCAAGCCCACGGAGGGTACGTTGAGCATGGGTATGGCCCGACTGTACTGTCAGAGAACCTCCGGGCCTTTGTCGCGACCGAATGGGGGTCCGCTACGGACCGCATCAATTTGGGTCCTGGTGAACTGAAGTTGGGGCTGGATATTAACAATCGGACTGGGCTGAGCCTGTACCGCCCTGTGCAACACGACCTGACCGTCTCGGTGGCGGAGAACCTCGTTACTCCCGAGATGCCGGATACGCTGACCGATTTTCTGCAACTTGCCATGGCTAAACCTATGATTCGACGATTCGACTTTGCAACTGTGAAAGGTGATTTCCCGTTGTGACCTGACAGACCGGATCCCATACTTACTTGGTTGATAGATCTCCACAAGTTTCAAGCTGCAGTCACCGGGTTCCGGGTGCTCTTTGACAGGTAAGGATGATGCGACCACTTCTGCGAACTGACCTAGACTAATTCATGTAGCGTTGCTTCTTCCTTCTCTATCTCGCGGCGTCGCATGGTGGTTCCGATTACGAAGAAATGGGAGGCGAGCATGGCCCGGATCCAGATCGTGCAACAGGAGAAGGTTGTACAGTTGATTGCCTTCTTGAACGACTTCAACCATGGGAAGTGTATGAACTTTGTCCTCAAGGGGACTGATACGCTGGAGAGCTTTGGCCGGTCGGGGAAGTTTGGGGTTCGCATTGTCGACGCCAAGTTCGCCTTGCCCAAGACCGACGACGATCCCGCATCGAATTTTGTTTGTTTGGATATGCCGGAATATGCTATTGAACATGACGATATTTCCATTACTTTTGATTCCGAAGAAGGTACGTCTTCCGCTCAATCTTCCGCTTGATACGATGACTGACGTTGGCCCCAGACCGAGCCAACTTCCAGGCCGCTGCGCCAGGATCGGTCCGCGAGCCCTCCAGGATGGGGTCTCTCCGGCGATAACCCAGCAACTGGATTGCAATTGTGCATTATTTCGATTCCCCATCTTCCAGCGTCGATGTACATACCTTTCTTCTTCCCCTTTCTCCGATCTATATAATACCATCCAATGACGGTTGCTCTTCCCGTGTCACGTGCTACCCCTCCTACCCCCCACTTGTCTCCATCTCTTCATCCCGATGACTCCAATTCCCCTCTTTTCCTCTCTGTCTCTCTGCTCTCTTAAGTCTCTCGCTATGTCTCCGCTCGGGAAGGACATTGGCACCTCGACGCGCTCTCTCCACGCCGATGATGCCCTGAACGTGGTCTCGGATGTGGCTCCTCCGCTCCATGTTGCGACCACTTTCCGGTATTCGGACAACCCGGACGACCTAGTTCCCTTGGTGGATCTCAGCGGCGTATGTCTACCCTGCGGGGGGCCATCGGCCTCCTTGAGCAGTCCGATTCTGACGCCCACTTCTTAGTATGATCAGGACAAAACGAAACATGTCTACTCCCGCCTGACAGCGCCGAACTACACGCGGTTTGAGGCCATCCTGTCGTCCCTGCTGAACGGAGAAGCCATCAGTTACTCATCTGGACTGTCGGCGCTGCATGCGGCGCTCGTCCTGCTGAACCCTCGTCACATTGCGATCGGTAATGGTTATCACGGATGCCATGGAGTGATTGCCATGGTCGGCCGTATGACTGGCCTACAGAAGATCGACCTGAACTGCCCGGCGGAGCAGCTGGAGTCGGGTGATGTCATTCTCCTGGAGACGCCCGTAAATCCGGAAGGAATTGCGTTTAATATTGAGGAATATGCGAAGAAGGCGCACTCGCGCGGGGCGTACCTGATTGTCGACAGCACTTTTGCTCCTCCACCGCTTCAAGATCCGTTCCAATGGGGCGCCGACCTGGTGATGCATTCGGGATCGAAGTATTTCGGCGGCCACAGTGATGTTCTCTGTGGTGTCCTGGCCACTCAACGCAAGGACTGGGCTCGCCAGCTGTTCTCCGACCGTGTGTTCCTAGGTAGCGTGATGGGCAACATGGAAAGCTGGTTGGGCGTGCGGAGCTTGCGGACGCTCGAACTGCGCGTCCAGCGTCAGAGCGAGAACGCAACAAAGCTGGTAACGTGGTTGCACGACGCGCTACAGGCGCTGAACCCTGCATCCGGTAGCGATGAGGCTATCACGCAGGCGGCTCTAGAGCAGGTATTCCACGCGAGTCTGCAGAAAGAGGACGCGCCCTGGCTGTCCCGGCAGATGCCGAACGGCTTTGGACCCGTGTTCTCCATCACCATGAAGGAGAAGGACTTTGCGCGCAAACTCCCCAGCAAGCTGTCCTTCTTTCAGCATGCGACCAGTCTGGGCGGCGTGGAGACCCTGATTGAATGGCGCACGATGTCTGATTCCACGGTGGACCAACGCCTGCTGCGTATCAGCGTAGGCCTGGAGAACTGGGAGGACCTTCGGAGGGATCTAGTGGGGGCGTTCAAGGCATTGGTGGAAGAGAAGTAGATACATGTCTATTTTGTTGATCTGTGGTGTATTACCCATGGTGTGATGGAGCATGTACATAGTTCGCCGATGTGAATGAGTTGATGTGACCGGCTTAACCCGGACCCCGCACTTGTTCCGCTCCGATCACGCTGTTCTTCGTCGTCTTTCCCCTCCCAGCACCAACTTCATTCCTCCAGGCAACCTCCTGCTATACATAGGCGGTTCATACAGAATATATACACCATGTCTTCGCAACCTACCTTCCAGATCCACTACTTCTCCACCGCATCGACCTTCACGGGTAAACAGACCGAGCGGCTTCCAGCCCCGCTGGCACTGCACCGTCTGTTCGACGAGCTCGATTCCCGCTACCCAGGGATCAAGACGAAGGTGCTGAGCAGCTGCGGCGTCAGCCTGGGCGACGAGTACGTGGACGTGGATGGCGAGGTTGCAGGCACCACGGTCATCCAGGCAGGCGACGAGGTGGCCATCATCCCGCCTGTTAGTTCGGGGTGATCCAGTAACCAGCGCCTCAAGTTGTATCTGCGAGGGAATATTTGCAGAGTATTGATCGATCGAACATCTGATTTGACTATACGGAACACATATTGGCCGCTTCGAGCATGATTATTATGCGGCCACGCAACACAACGCAAAGTACACAAGCAGACAATACAAGAGAAGGAGTGTGAATGAACGAGTGTGCCACCGGCTTTCATACTACCATACCATCAATCTCGATCTTCCCAATCATGCATCCGCCTTGTCGCCTCCGGCAGCAGCAGCCTTTTTCTGTCTCCAGAGACAGACGCAGCACACCACCGTGAAAAAGAACATGATACTATCCCCAACACATCAGCACAGACCCTCCACGAGAAGCAGAAGTAGAAGCGGATGGAGATGGAGGGGAACCTACCACAAAGCAATACTCAACCCCCAAATCGACTTGGCCTCCAGACACACCCCCTTCGTGGCAGCAATCAAGCTACCGTACTGGACCTCGCCGCCCAAATGCGCGAGATAGCTATCCAAGTTCTTGGCGAATGTATAGGCGGAGTCGCCGGCCGCTGTCGCGGCATCGTGGATCTCGTCGCACTGCAGATACGACAGCGGCTTGCCGATGACCACCGCCACGACGATCACGGCGATGAGCACGAGGAAGTCGGCGGCCGCGGCCGCAAGACAGGGCAGGATGTCGTCTTGGAAGAGGATCGCGGTGATGATGCAGTAGATGACGGCGATGCAGGTCTGCATTCATTCGTTTGTTCAGGTTGAGCGATCCTGATGGGGGCGGGAGGACTTACCACGGTGATGGTCCCGATGAAGACGGCCGGCGGTTTGGCGTCGTTGTCGACGATCTCGGCGATGAAGTTGGCGGTCAGCCCGATGATCGTGATGAGGCAGCAGGCCTGCGTGAGACGGGCGAGCTGGAAGGTTGCGCCGAGGGCTCCGTGCTTGGGCATCGTGCTGGTATGGGTATATGGTATGGAGGAGGGATTACTGTGGGGGTAGCAGGCACGAAAGGACTGTATGTTATAGAAAGGAGTGGATGGATGTTGTTAAGGAATGTATGTCGTATAGTCAATATAAAGAACTCTGAAGAAATGAACCTTGCACTGGTGGAAGTCACCCACGCAATGGCCCTTTAAATACACCTCCCCATACAAACAAAGAAACAACACCAGGTCTAGACCGTCCCAAAATAGAGCTCGATTGTGTGCGATCAAGCCATCAGCAAGCGCCAGGGCCATCATCCACACAGGCGACATCCCTCCCCGACACGAGGTCTAGACTGAACAACACCCGGGACGGGCAGGTCTGTCCCTGTTTCCCACCGCGGCTGTAGCTTTGCAGGATCTACCTGCACGGAGGAGCTATGGGATTGCGAGTGTGTTTATTCGTCGTGCGGATGGGAGAGCTCGTCGATAGCCGCCCTGCGTTGGGATTCTCCACCACGGCGCTTGATGAGCTCTCGCGCCGCTCGCTCTCATCCAACAGCCACACGAGCTTAATCCAACCTGACACAGCTAGTCAATCCGCACTGCTGATCCGGGCTTTATTTAGAGGGCACACGGGAGAGCTCTTTGTCCATCAGCTACTGCCGCCGGGGCATCGAATCAACGGGGCGCCCTACGCTGGACCCTATAATTGGCACGGCCAAGGCAAGACGAGTCGATTCATGTACATGACTCACTCTGGCTATTATTACAGTAATATATGCTATACCATGTCATTCATGATCCATCCTCACACCTGACGTCACGCAGACACCCTTAACCCAGACGGAACCCGCCACTGGTCCGCTTCTGGAAGAACATCTCCGGGTCGTACTTCTGGCGCACGGCGCGTGCCGTCTGCACCGACGCCGGGTCCATGCGCGCCCAGTAGTCCTGCGCGTAGTTGGCATCGTTCATGAAGAGCGGGCGGTACACGTCCGGGAGCACGCCCTGGTCGACGTAGTCGGAGATGATCTCGTTGAAGCCGTTGTAGAGGTTCTTGTTCGCGGCGTCGACCCTGTTGTCGCTTGCGGAGAACGAGTACGAAAAGTCCAGCTCGATGATGATGTACGCCTGGTCGTCGGGGAAGTTGATCAGATCCTGTGACGATGGCGGTTAGCAGAGGGAATGGCGTCAGGTGAAGCGACAGGCACTTACGCCGCCCATGGCCTTGGCCTTCTTGGTGATAGCTGGGGGCATTGGCTGCAGGGCGAGCGAGCCAATCACGCCCGGCACGTCGAGGACCGTCTTGGTGATGTTGAACCAGTGGTCGTAATAGGTTTGCATGACTTCCGCGCCGACGGTGGCGTTGGGAACCGGGGTGGTCTCCGTGGCGATCGTGTAGCGTTGTCCCCTGGGAGGGTTAGTGGGAGTTGCGTGGATGATTGGGCGGATGCTTACTTGAGGATGAAGAAGTCGTTGTGCTTGAGCTAGTGGGGTGTTAGCAGTTGTTTGCGAGATCGGGACCATATGGAAGGGCTAACCAGGTCGTAGTAGGTGTCCCAGGTCTTCGTCGTGTCGGTGGGGTTGAGGGCCTTGAATCTGTCAAATACGCCCTGAGGAGGCTCGGGCCCGTCGTAGAACAAGAACATGATCCAGGTGTTGATGATAGCGGCGTGCTCGGAGGTCACGATGATGGCAGCCTTGTCGTCGGGGTAGTTCTCGGTGAAATCGCGGACGGCCTCCAGGACATCGGGGGTCTGGTCGGCAGTGAAAATGTAGTTTCCTCCCCAGATCTGGACTCGTTAGACACTGGGACAGTATGTGGAGTGGTTGAGCGTACCTTGTGATCCATGGGGTGGGTTTGCAGAGTGTATGCCGTGACGATTCCAAAGTTGTTTCCGCCTCCCTTCAAGGCAGCAAAGAGATCTGGCTCCCATCAGTATAGTCCGGCTGAAGTACATGCAGGTCCTCCTACCGCTGTGTTCCTTCGCATTGGCATTAACGACGGTGCCATTGGCAAGGACCACTTCGAAGTTGACGACGTTGTTGGCAGCCCAGCCGTACTGGGAACTCAGGAAGCTCAAACCGCCTGGTCATGTTAGAGTACAGTTCAGGCCGGCTGCAGATAAGTGTAACCTACCTCCCAGCATGTATCCTCCCACTCCGACGCCTCCCAGACGACCTCCGACGATAGTCCTGCCTGGTGCGGTTCTATCCAAAGCTAATTGGGCATCCTCCCAGGAGAGACCAGGCCCGACGATGGCGGTTTGGTCGTCTGCTTTGTACAGAACCTGGTCAAGGTTCTTCGTTGAGACAAGAATGCCGTCCTGAATACTAGCAAATCCATTGTTCGGCATGTGGCCGCCAGACTTCACGGCAAAGAAAGTGTCAACATCGTGCAGCTCCTTGACTACCTGAGACAGCTCCATGGCACTGGACGGCGCAACAATGCATGTTGGCTTCAGGTCACCGCACGCCGTGGACCAGTACTTGTTCTGCTCCTGGATGTAGCTAATGCTGAACGGCGACTCAACAGAGATGCCTTGGGCTTCGAACTTATCGCAGAGGTCCGCTGCTGCCAGAGGAGCAAGAGCTGTCAAGGACAGCGCCACGGCGGTCCGCCACGAAGAACCGGAGATCATTGCCAAGGAAAGAGACAGGGATTGATGGGAGAGATGCGGGACAGGGTTCGCTCGCTAGCTGCCTTTGCTTGATCAAGGACAGTCTCAGGACGGTCACGGCAAGGCAATGCAAGATATATGTACTTCCATCGGGGATGATCCAGCATCAAAAAGGGGGATTCTTCATCCACATCGCTAGCATCGGGCCTTACCACTAGGCCTTTGTCCAATTGCGCTACGGTGATAGCGGAGATGGTCCGGTCATCCAGGACAGAACGATATCGAGCTTGGTAAGATCGACGAACGACTGCACGGCGGGGTCATCACGCAGACAGGGAAGGGCTACTCCGGAGTAGGTATAGATGCATCATTCGGAAGCAGACGACGAGGTTCTGCAAGGAAGAAGCCTCGGAATCACAAGACTTCAGGAACAGGACATTGTGCAGGGTGCATCGGGCGAGCATGGAGAGAACAGCACCCCAGCCAATGATGACTTGTCTGGCATGAGACGTCCACAGAAACCCAGTTACTGGACGAATAATCCGTTCTCACCAGTAGATTAGAGCGGCATTGCAGGATCATCAGCCGATTGCCACTAGACAGGTCCATATCCTCAAATTTAGAAACCTGTGGATAAGAGCCTTGGCCGACCCCGTACGAGGACCCGAACAGTATAGGGGCATACTTACCCTGGTAACGCCATTGATGAGTCTAGATAAAGAACAAGAATTCAAACGATAGATAGTTGGATCCTGAAGCTCAATTTCGGGAAGCTCAAGTTTTGGGCTGACACGCGAGACGGAAAATAACATGCATGCGTACTGCGTATTGCAGTGGCTGACACTAAGTGATCGACACGGAGCGTTGTCCTGGACGAAGAAATTCACGTCCATCATTGCCCGAATAGGAGAGACTGGTCCACTAGGAGCATGATAGGAACAGACGAAGTTTCTAAGCGAGCTTGAGCTCGCTAGGAACAATTCCTTTGACGGACCGAATTGAGAATGCGGGGGAGACGATCAAGGAACGTTGGGATCGGCTGTCAATAGTTTGATAGGGGAATGATTGCCAAGATCGGCACCTTGAAGTTGGTTGCGGGTCTGTTCGCCCTGCCTTGATTGCGGCAGACGGAGTGTCTACCGAATTGTCCATGAATTCGTCCCTCGCATGCATATCTTATTATCCGGCGCTCTGATCGTCCAGGATGAGCCATTGGTGGATAAAGTTTCCTCATCGCATCGGTGATGATTCCTTGTAAGCGAGCCGTGGCTTAACAAGTGCAGGTTGAGCAAATCACATGAAG
This sequence comes from Aspergillus sp. MEXU 27854, assembly GCA_019721355.1. Classification (NCBI taxonomy): domain Eukaryota; kingdom Fungi; phylum Ascomycota; class Eurotiomycetes; order Eurotiales; family Aspergillaceae; genus Aspergillus; species Aspergillus sp. MEXU 27854. The sequence goes on from JAGMTT010000002.1 coordinate 1,926,235, forward strand.
TCTTGTTCTTACCTCAGGCTTTCCTCGAACAGAACCCCCTTGAGCCGAGGGTAAAGACGATATGACGCTCACATCCGTGAAGGATGCCGGTAAAGACCCGGAAAACCCGACAGATCAGCACAGAGGCAGTTGAGGGATGATGCGGGGACCCCAGTTTTCCATATCCCCCGGTTCCTGGGACGGGTATTCAGGATAGAGTCCTTTATCACAGCCAATTAAGGAGATGATGACAGGAGGCCCTGGCTATCCTCAAAGTGTATCTCAGTGCCGAGAGATATATCTCGGGAGATGGGCGGCATCTCGGTGTTCATGGGAGGAATCATATGCATGGATGTTGGAACTGGAAACCATATCCCGTTGTGGAAGATGATCGCTTCTCTCCTCGTCCTCGTATCCCTTTACGCCTGAGCTTGATCTGGGCTGATTGTATGACTCTTCGCTCTTGGGGTTGGGAATGTCGTGCCCGCAGAGGCGCTGGTCTGGTCCGGAGAATTAGGATCATCCTCACGAACCACAGCAAGTCATCATTTTGGAAAGAAGTAAATATACCAGAACCTTCCTGGTGCAAGAATGGCATTGTCAGTGTACGTGGCTTGGATTATGTCCATGGCTTGGAAACGCCTCATTGGGAAATACCCCATGGGACATCAATTTCACCGCCTTGGCGGTGAGAAGTTTCGCCGGCAGAACGCTCATTTTTCTCCGACGCAACGATCGATGACCTCCGACATCGTGCCCTGCAATCCCCTCTGATGAACCATTCCTGCCTGGAGCATGGATAATCTCAGAATATGCAAATTGCGTGGTTGAGGAGTCGAGCATCGCAGAAGGCGGCGGGTGTGGGCTGCTCGCTGTCCCCAAACCGTCACTCCGCCTTTGTCTCCGGATCCCTCCATCACCATCGCCCCTTTGCTGGTGGCAATAGAGTGTTATTTGATTTACAATCTGCCTCCCGGAGGTGTCTGAGTGATGGCTCCAATGTAAGTTCTGATTCTCCAAGCAGTGCGCCGCAAAGATGCTCACAGTTAACGCAGATCCCAAACCCCGGACAAGACCTTCTCAGACCATCAACAACATCCATCGAGGATATCCGTCTAAAAACAGAGTTCGAGGCAAATAAGGACATCAGGGAATATCTGCGGAAATGGCAGCAGACACATCCAAGTCGATTGGATCCCGTACGCGGGCCTGGAACGTTGAATGAATTGGACGCCTCTGCCCCATGGGTCGGGAATATGCTGAATGATAACCGCGAAGCTCACGATGCCGGAAGCGATACGTTACGTGCAGCGGATGAGGACGTCTCTGATTTTGCAAATACTGCCGACGAGGGAGAGGGTCTCCACGACTTTCTGGAACCCGGGGACTTGGTGGCACTGTCGTCGTAAGTGATGTTGGGTCAAGCCCGCAAACTCCACGATACTAATTCCCATAAACAGATCCGATGGAGTCCTGAATCTGGCGATTTACGTCAGATCGGTATGCAAACAGCAGCAGTTCTATACTAAACGAGGCAAATGGCGCATCGCGTTCAACAGAGACATAGACTACGTCGTCAAAGGCTTCGCTCCAAGAGAATCTGTCCTTCCTTTGTACCCGCACTTTCCAGACCAAATCGCAGAACTGAGCTCAGAAATGCAGTCTGCCGTCGAGGGAGGTGTTCCAAGACCCGTTGGAGCGAATCTCCTTCAGATGATCGGTGATTTTGACGAACGGGTCAAAGAACTGTACCAAGCGAATGCGTATCGCTTGGATAGAATCCATGAGCTAGTGGCCGATGAAGATGAGAGATCCGAGTTTACGCTCGAAGAATTGGCTTGCAATGCTCTGGAGATTGAGAAGGACCAGCTAGATGACGCGATCTTGTTCACCGTCCACAAAACTGCTTGCCAAAACCCTTTTCTTATTGAAAGTGACCGGGGCTCCCCGTTCACTGATCACTACCTTGTCCAGCCTAAACGGGTTGCGGAGGTCCTCGATAAAGTTACCACATGGGTGCATGAACACCAAGAATACCTCGTCCGCGCAGTAACTGCAAACGATGTTCCTGATATCAGAAACCATCCTTTGCAACAGTTCATCCAGAAAGCACAGCGTCTCATACGGCTCAGCAGAAAAGTGCGCTCTCCGACCACCATGGCGGCCGTTGGTCCGACAGCGCAGCGATTCGAGCCTGGGCAGGAAGGGAAACCCATGGTATATCGTGAAGTGCTGACTGAAACGTTCAGCGCAACCGATCGCATGATCATCGAATATCTCCAACTATGGTGCATACCTCCCAGACGAATGACCTCTGGCGCCTTGCGAGCTGCCGGCTCACATATCATGCGGGCGACGGGCATGTACAGTGCGTTAGATTTAAGCGCAGGTTCTGCCTCGTTGTTTCTACAGGAGCTGGGCGTCATAGCACCTTGGGAGAATCTGCGAGTACTCAATCAAGCTCTTGCTCTTCCAGGACATGGCATCTCCAAACGGTCCGAAAAAGCGTGGACAGAGGTTCAAGATGCATGCGACAGGCTTAATACCGAGGGTTTAGTTGACCGAATGGCACCTACCAGAGTTGACTGGGGAGATCTGCCCGTGTACTGTGTTGACAACGTTGATGCACAGGAGATTGATGATGGTGTCTCCCTAGAGCGTATACCAGGATCTGACGACACTTTTTGGATCCGTGTTCACATTGCCAATCCCTCCGCTTTTGTCAAACCCGACGATGTCATTATGAAGTATGCGTCGTCGCGTATTGAAACACTTTATATTCCTGAGCGCACATATCCCATGCTTCCAAGCTCCTTGACTCAGGGTCATTTCAGCTTGGCCTCGGGTCGTCCAACCTTGACGTTCAGTGCCAAGATGAACCTCCAGGGCGAGGTATTGGACACGGACATTTCCAGTGGAATAGTAAGAAATGTGATTTACACGACCCATGATCAAGTGCGCAGTCTCTTTGAGACTTCTTCGAATAACCAATTGGACACGTTGACTGTCGGAGGAGAGTTTCCTCAAGGTCATGGTCGCGACAGCTTACGAACTAGTTTGTCGTCTGAAGATCAGGACACGTTCCACACTCTGAGAAAACTCATGCTTGCATTCCGTGATCACCGGCGCCGCAAGGGCGCCATGGAATGGCCTAGCACGCCGGACGTCACAGTATCTGTGTGTTTCGGGAACGCGCCGTTGAAACCATACAACATGGAGGTTACCGAGGGACGCTACTTTCTAGGCGATCCGATCATCCAGCTGCGCCCTCGGAAGGTTGATCCGCACGAAGTCCCGGATTATACAAAGCAGAATCTCATTTCGACTTTGATGAACTTGGCTTGCTGGGTTTCTGGGAAGTGGTGCGCTGAGCGCAACATCCCAACCGTCTACGATGGGACATTTTACCATCCTGAATACCCCAAGCTCACAAATGAAAACATGTCAGAATATGGTGGACAGAACTGGCTGCAATTGGCAGCTCCCAAAGGGGTATCCTCGTCGAGCCCCCTACCCCACGTTCCTCTGGGATTCGATGTTTATACGAAGTCGACAAGTCCGTTGCGCCGATACACCGATCTCATGGCCCATTATCAGATCGAAGCCGCGCTGCGTTTCGAACGTGAGCATGGCCGAAGGCTAGATGCTAATCGTGATGGCGCCTTCTTGCCCTTCTCTCAGGAGCATGTGGACCATTTCATCTCTCAATCCACGTGGAAACGTAGTCTCATCCGAGGAGTTTCCAGTGGATCCAGCCAGTTCTGGGCATGCATGTTACTCTTCCGCGCTTTTTACTTCGGGGAGTGTGCGCTCCCGGAGACTTTCACCTGCCTGCTGCATAAGCCGTACAGCGCTAGTTCCATGATGGGAACACCCTTTGCCCAGGGGTTTGCTGGTGTTATGACGGAGCTGGGGGTGAGGTGTCAAGTCCTTACTCCTGATGTGCCTGAAGCGGACATTTTGAGTGTCGTGGAGGCGCAGATTAAGGCAGTGGATCTGTCCCGCATGCTCGTCATCCTGGAAGCTACACGGATGGTTAAACCGTTTCAGCGTGTCGGCGAATGGGCTTAGATTGTGACAGTCGGAGAGTACCATTGTTTTATACCTGTATGAGGTGAAGGCGAGGACTGTACCATCTAGCATGTACCATATACTATCTCATATCTCACTCCATAGAAGACGCACATAGAAGATTCTCAATGAACAAGTCCTCTCATACACCTCTTTAGTCGTCCTACTCTGACCGCATGCTTCATCATCGCTGCCCATGTCCTGGTCCTGCTCAAGGCTGACCGTAGAGATCAGTTGATCTCACGCTTGTATGCGACAATATATCTCTGGCCAACATGCTCCGTGACGGTATACCACTCTCCCTTGGCTTCATTGTAACTCAGATCTTCGTTTCCAGGGGGGAACCACGAGTAGGTTGCCTCTGCCAATTGCCCAGGAGTCCAGGTGAACAAATCGCCACCGTTGGTCTCGCCGTTGCTCCGTCCAAGGTAGAACGTGTCGTTACGAGAGAAGCCACCCTGCATGCGGAGGATGTCCACGCAGTATGCGAATGTGGCCGTCACCACGCCGTTCGTGTTCCGCAGACGGCGCGTGGTATAGTCGAGCGGATACTTGACCAGGCGAATGGGGAGGTCCACATCGGTGGTCTGATACTCGCCAACCAGCAACGTGTCCGGCGAGTCAGCGCGATCAAGCGCGACCCACGAATGGCGGAAACTGGAGGTCGGCTGCAAGGCCGGCCAGCTGTACGTCCTGTTCTTGGTCAGATTCGAGTCTAATCAGACACATGCGCTGGCAGTAACTTACCGGATCTGAGGCAGCACATAGCGGTAGGTATTCGCCGAATATCCACCAGCAGCGTCATTCTTGCCAACGCCATCGGCAATGGCAACCTCCCAGATATTGTCCAGGTCAAACACCCGCAGCCCGTTGCTCGTGTCCACGACATACAGCGCATTGCCATACCAGGCGATACCGCCGGCATGGATAGGCACAGACTTGAAGTTGTCCTTTGCACTCGGCTCGACCAGCAGAACATGACGGTATTTGTGCGTCGCGCGGTCGATAAAGCTGATTCGGACGTTGCCGTCGCCTTCAGCCTGATACCAGCTCACCAGCCAGACGTCGCGACCCTCGTACGTGCCGACGGCGAGTGCATCGCCGGAGCTGGACATGCCCTGGGGGATCCACTTGGTCGTCCCGTCATCGCCTTCGTTCCACAGCCACAGCTCGTCGGGGTTCCCCGGGACAGGGCCGGTGACGAGGTCGCGGTTGGCCGAGTCGAGGACTTCGGAGACAGTGACCTTGGATGCAGCCATGGTCTGTGCCAAACCGGACAGGTAGGCATTGTTGGACTCCTTCAGGGTGAAGTAGGACTCGTCCAGCTTCTTGTCCGACCCATCGCAGAGCCTAGGGTCCGCGATGACTGGCGATGCCAGCTGCAGGGCGAGACACAGGACGGCGGCCTTGGAGAGGCCCTTGAGTATCGCGCTCATTGTTGTGACTTGGTTCTCCTGGGGGTTCTCTGCAGTTCTCTGCGTGCGCAGTAGGGCTCTTTATATACTACGGTTACTACCGTTGCTTTCTGGTGGCGCCCCCACCATGTCACCATAAACTTCCTTCCCGTCCGTAAACACGAGTCAAAGATTGAATACGAGGTCGCCAAGAATGAAGGGCTTCGTCTGTGGGGGAGGTTACATGCGAAATTGCCTATACGAAGTGTTTAGCCTCTTCTGCAGATATCGGCTCGACCCGCCAAGCTCCAGGCTTGACCTCTTGGGGAGACGTGGCGTCGGTTGGACCGCAAGTCATCCGCTTTCATGGCTAAATTTGGAGTCGTATCGGACATGTCGCTCTCAGAGGTTAGCCTTTTGGAGGACATCCGGGTGCTCCTTGTCCGTTGTGGATGTTGTAGAGGGAGGGTGCGGAATAGTACAATGATCGCGTTATCGACGCACTGAGTCCACATGATGTGCTAGCGTCCTTGGTGCCATTTCCTCTCGTATGGCATGCACTCTGGACAGTAGCGAGTGGATCTATATTGCATTTGTGTCTCCATATTGACGGGCTCAGGAGTGTACTACCCGTAGTGTATGCTCAGGCCTGTTGTGACAATCTTACTACGAAAGGAGTGAGAATCCTGTAGAGTAGTAGGCCCCCAAAGTGCTTGTTTTGCCTCTAGATAGATGACATGTAAAGTTCAATGTCACTAAAGAACTCCAATTGTTGTCTACATTAAATTGAAGTAATGTGAATTCCTTTATGGAACTGAAAGCAGATAGGTGGTGTGAAGATCTACCTTCACTACTCCAAGGTATATAAATGTGCCCGCCCCCTCGTCTTCTTTCCATCCTTTATGATCTCTTTCGTTGCCTCGTGTATATCGGCGCAAATGGCTTTCGCCTTCTCCGATCACGGAAAGGATCTCAGTATATAACACTGTCAGGAAGAATGACGTGCTGAAATTCCGGGAGTGGGCGATGAACACCAACGAAAAGCTGCAAATAGACAACTTACCGAAGTTGAGGATAGCCGCTGAAGAATTTGGACCTCTCAACACGCCAGTCTTTGCGCCTTACGACCTGATTCGTGAAGGATAGAACCGCTTCTGAGCCTTTTGCCGAATTGCTCGCTATATCTAACCGGACGATCGCCCTTCTCAAGCACACTTATAAAAAATGTGGAGTGATTTAAGCATCAGTCTACGACAGCCGATCAGCTCGCGAAACTGGACGAGGCGCCAGTTGATAACTCTGCCGTTGCTTGGACAAATAGACATCCATCTTGCTATTACCGTCGGCCATCAGTGGGTTAGCAGGAGTATCTACTTGCACCCAAACCATGGAAACGTGAGGATATGGATGTGATTCTAGCAGAGTCTGCGATTGAAAATGGTCCATGGGCATCTTGCTGACATGCTTGTTAACTGGGCAAAATTCGAGTTACCGCGAACCTACGAGCTGGTTACGCGCATGAACCAGATCCCTCTAAGGGCAGCCCTCGACGAACAGGATCGCTTCCACCGGCGGGAGATTTTGAGGCTCCAGAAGGACCATACCGAAGTGACGAAAACCAAGATTACATGAAGGACTTTGCTCTGCGCATGAAGGTCTATGAAGTCGGTCGTGTGATTTGGGAAGTCAGCATGACATCTTTGTCCACACCTCTGCTAGCCAGGACATCTGCAACCTCCAGCAATAGAACAAGAACTGCGGACTTAGCCGAAAGACGGTCGGTCTCCTCATGAGGGTCTCAAGCTGTGGCACTCAGAGGTGTACGGCCTGTCTCCCTGGGATTCTGCTTTGACAGGATATCCGCAGCACCTCTCACTGACCTCTCCCGCAGGGGAGCAATTTCAGTTAGCACCAGCGCCCGTATGAACTCTTGACTCTATTCTATCCCTTCTAGCAGTCGAGAGAAAGACCGCAACGAAACAGATGCGATCAATTTCATCAAGTCCAGGTTCTCCCGATTCGACAAGAGCACTGTAAACATCCACACAACAGATCTATAGCAGAGTTGCGCAGCTTCACTCCCTCATGTTATAAACCTGGAACAACGGAGAATTTTGAATCCATTCACATAGACCCTACCAACCTGCAAATGGCAAGGATGAGCTGGTCATGGATGTGATCTGTTCGTTTGCTTGCCTAGATGAGGAGTTAACTCCGAGCTTCTTTATCCCGAGCCCTCGCTCCATTAGCGAGTCCATTAAAGGGCCTGCCTTGGCCGATCTCGACTGTAAAGGCCATTTAGTTGCATAGCTTCTTCACTACAAGAATGCCATCCTTTATCAGATTGGCCGCCCTGGCCACAATAGTTGATTCGGCATTCGCCCAATCCGTCACGCAGTTGTTTAACTTCACTACAGCAGTCGACATCGAGAACAGCGCCATCCGTCCAAACGGCCATCTACTTCTCTCCACCTTTGCAAACGGCGGGCTGTACACTCTCAACCCGCACGATGCCAATTCTCAAGCCGAGATGGTAGCCCTCTGCCCCGGCGCCACCGCATTGACCGGCATCACCGCCATCGGGCCTGACAAATTCGCCGTCTCCGGCGGCGTACGAGGCCACTATCACTACGACAACGAGACGATCTACACCATCGACCTCGGGACAAACGACACCGTCAAGCCGGTGGCGGTCGCCACACTGCCCCAGGCCGAGATGCTGAACGGTCTATCCGCGCTGCCGATGCTGCCACACGTGGTGCTGAGCGCAGACTCGCGCGTCGGTGGTCTGTGGAGGGTGGATACGTCGCGCAATGGCGGCGACGTGCAGCTTGCGTTCCAGCATGAGACGCTCGCGGCCCCAGCCAACGCCTCTGTTCCGATTGGAATAAATGGGCTGAAGGTGGCGGGTGGATATGTCTATTTCACCAACTCGGCGCGTGGTATTCTCGGCCGCGTGCCTGTGAACGCGGACGGAACGGTGTTTGGGGAGGTGTCGGTCATTGCGCACTCGGGGGGTGTTTCTTGGGACGATCTGTTTGTTGATGCGAGTGGCGTGGCGTATGTTGCGCAGAGGGAGAATGATATTGTGCGGATTTCGCCGGATGGGAGGAAGACTGTCGTTGTGGATAGTCCGGTGCTGCTGGGACCGACTTCCCTGACGCCCGCGGGCGATGGGCATACGTTTTATGTTACTACTGCTGGGGCGATGATTTATGGTGTCGAGAGAAGTGGACAGGTGGTGGAGGTGAAAATTCCAATGGTATAGCTGGTTGTAGCTCTGCTGTTGATATTGTATTTGCATACCGCAAGGCGCCGTTCACCGGTCATGGGCCAGTTGTAGGATGGTCTTTTTGGAGTACTGGCAGAAGAATTCCGCTACAGACGAGTAGGCTCTGGAAAGTGAGGTCAAAATATCATGTGCGTTCTTGGTGATGGTGCATGGATAGCTCACGAGGTCCATAAATCAAGTAGATGCTGATCATTTTCTGCGTTCGTCGTACAGTGCCCTTCAAATAACGTCGCATCTAGTAGAAAGGACCGAGTAATATACCCTTGGCTACTATCATCCAAGCTAGACAGACTTATGGCTGGATCATACATCTCATGCATATGCAGGACACCATATCTAACGCGGTCGACTAGGTGGTATCAGATTCACCGTATCCCACCATCCTTCGCGAGTTCATTTTCCGAAAACCCCCTGAGGTCATGAAGATACGTCCCAAAGCGCCCCGAGATTTCAATCACATCTTTCAGATGCTCAAAGGTGAGAATCGTCTTCTTCCATTTGGCGTACTGTCGAGCCGTGGTGATAACGTTTCTGATTTGGCGCCCGTTCAGTTTCTCCTGTTTCAGCACATCCAGATTCTCTCGCAAATTCGCAAAGTCGATATCTTCGTCGAGATTCTCGAGTCGATCTATGAATGTTTGCCAAATTTGATGTCTTTGACGGGGCCCCAGGTCGGGGTAATGTAGAGCCAACTGAATGCGCGAGATGAAGGCCTCATCAAAGGTCCCAACTCGATTGCTCGTCAATATAAGAATACCCTCGTAGTACTCCAACACGCGTAGGAAAACAGAGACAAGCGCATTGCGCTCGAGGTCCTCAAGGCTTCGCTGCTCGAGGAACACGTCGGCTTCGTCGAGTAGAACCACGCAGTCCCAGATGCGCCCGAGATGCAGGACAGAATCCAGGTATTTTTCCACTTCCTCCGCCTTGGTGCCGACATCTCCACAGGTCACACGGTAAAGGGGTTTCTGGGCTATCTCTGCGACTCCTTCGGCCGTCAGAGTCTTCCCGGTCCCCGGTCCGCCATGGAACAATAAGATCAAGCCGTTCCCTTTTCCGCTGATCAAGTCTGTCGACCTCTCTTCCTCTAACTGACTGACGACGAGGGCCTCGATGAGGCTTTTGGCTTTGTTCTCGATGACGAGGGAATGGAACGCTTCGCGGTTCCATTTCACGTCAAAGATACGGTCGACGGCAAGATCATGCCAGGCTTTTCGACGGAGATTGTATCCCTTGATGAGGGGCGGGAGGAGATACTGAAAGCGTTCGTCGTCCCTGATCACGTCCAAACTGAGATCACTGGACGTTTGTCCGACGGAAATGGCATTCTGAGGGTGTAGCGTGCGGAACGTGCGCATGTCTATCATGTATCGGTCATCCGTCTGCTGGCTTTAGTGTCTGGTGTTCCCAATCAAGTGCACAAGAGTCGAAAGCGGCTTACCATTTTGCTGAATTCGTCATCATTATCAGGCTGGTAAGAAATGAGGTTTTTCGTGCGGCATTTCCAGAACATAGATCCTCGCCGTTGAAGGAGATCAGAGATCTCCTTCGGCGCATGCCGAAGAGGAAAGATATTCAGGTTGGAAATTGCGCTGGCTTGGTGAAGAGAGTCGGCGGACATCTCAATTTTTAACCGCTTTTGTTTCCAGTGAAAGTAGCCGTCGAATTCCAGGGTCTTTCCCGTCAAAGTCCACGTATAGATCATTCTAGATCGCCGCGTCCGGAGATCACTCGCGTGGTTGAAGTTGGCTGGCTCATCGGTCAGTTCTCCAACGCCAAGTTCAGATCGCAATCTCTCAAGAGAAGGAGCAAAGTCGATGATGCTTTTTCTGCCCAAAGAGGTGGAACTGGATGATGATTCTTGCATTGATGACAACCAAGATTCTGCGATGAAACCTGTGTGATACTTTCCCTCCTTCACAATCAGTATATCACCAGGTTTGACCATGTACTGGATATACACCGGCGCCATGTTGTCTTTCTTCAAAAGATCATCTGCCTCATGATACTCACGCCCGAATGCATACTTCACGTAGCCCAAAAGAAGCCCAAGCTGCTTTGAAACCTCGAGGGGGAGAAGGGACCGGATGTCCTCCAGATCGTTCCGGCTGTGGTAAACGAACAGGTACGGCGCACCAAGCTCGCCGGTGTTCAAGTACTTGTCGAGGATCTGTCGGAATTCCGGTTTTCGCTCTAGGACCATTTCCAAAGCCTGCTTCAACTGCTTTTCGACTGGAAAGATGCTTTCAGCGATTGGAGATGGGAGACGGAGTTGGTCGATAGGTTGCGGGCAAGAGTGTGCTTTTTTGCTGTCAAGAGGGATGGTCTTTGGATAGGTACGAAACACCACAAATGATATATCTGGGTGTCTCATCAGGTAAAGCTCGAGATTGCTGACTTGATTTCGGCATCGCAAATGAGCAGTGTCTTCCTTGTCTTTGGTTATCTCTGGTTCATCTTCGAATGGGGTGTTGTCAATTGAGGAATCCGCAAGGCGATAAAGCACTTGAAGTCGTGGAGGCTTGCGTCTCTGCTTCGCCTCACCGGAGTTTCGGAGCTGCGATTCCAATTCAACGACACGGTCGCGTAGTCTTTGTACTTCGTCAACCACCTCAGTTGGGTTGCTATCATCTATCGCTCGTTTGTTATCGGTAACAGCTCTGGACAACGATGAAACCTCAAAAAATGACGGGGGAATGAATCTGGCTTCCCCGTCTGACCTCACTTTCGACGGAGGATACCGGTTGCCCTTGGACTTCTTCGGAGCCTTGGAGGGCCGATCTGAAGAGTCAGATGTGCTGTTAAGAGGATACATATTAGGGACCAAGGCCGGATCGATGGTTGTGTTCTCCCCGTCTGTGTTCAAAAAAGTGTCAAAATCAAAGTTTTCGAGCACGTCTGGGTTTTCGAGGGCTGTAAAACCGAGATTAAACGCAGAGGCATCCGGCATGTTCGCCTCAAGCAGCGGCGACCTATGACCATCTTTCTGCTGTGAGTCGTCGTTGCCCGATGTTTCTCTCTGTGCTAGGAAGCCAGGCAGGTCGACAGGACTCTCTTGGCCGGCAACAGCCATGAGCTTGCGCCTCTTGATGTCGCTCCCTTCGCTTTGGTCATCTGTTATGGTCATATTGCGGTATGACGTCCGCTCTCCCTGCGACTTCGGACCCGCTGATTTTGACAGAGAACTGGTGAGATGCGGCCATCGTGGTGGTGCAGACGTCGGCCTGGCCTGATCGACCTGCATGGGCGGCGGCACAGGAAGGCCATTGTTCTTCACCGCTGAGCCAGTGTGCCTGACATTTGCCCGGCTGGAGGCGTAAGCGCGTTTCTTCTCGGAATCAGGCATCATCAAAATGGCAGGGACAACCAAGATGGCACGATTCACGACGTGAAAGGAGTTGAAATAGCGAGATCAAACAGGCTGGTGATGAGGCTGAGCCTTAGCGCCCAGCTGCAGCCATACATATAGCATCACGTGAAGGAGGCTAGGCGTCTAGCTGATTCGAACAGGATGATGCCGTGAGAACTGGCAGTTCCATTTCATATATCCCAAATAGCACGATAGGATAACCTATCAGCACCTATATTGGAAAGAATGCAAGGCGACCTCCCAGCAACAGCTCTCTCCCCTTGGTATTCGGGGGAGCGGTAAGTACCGAGCTGATTCCACAGCGACCTACTATGATTATGCACATTGACACTCCCAAGGTCCAGTGACTTTGAAGACGCAGAGACTGCCTTCGAGAAGGCGCGAACGCTGTTTGAATCGCAAGGCACTCGGGATCCCGGCAAAAAGGACCGACTCCATGCCTTGAAAACAACGACTATGGAGGACCTCGTGAAGGCTGTGGCAAAGGCACAAGAGGATTATCATGAAAGACGGGCTGAATCTGCTGTTGGACGATGTATGGTTCAACTGGCAGAAAGGATTCAGTACTACGGCAACATCATGGACGTTCTTTCGCAGCATCATCCCGAGTTCACATCCTTGGCCTGGGGTGCCATGAAACTATTGGTTGGAGTATGTCATTCTTTCAAACCGTCCAGAATGAGAGAGTAATATGCATTTCCTAGGCAATTGTCGAGCATAAAACCACCGGGCTGACCATTGCAAACGGCCTCGTGGACGTCGCGGATGCCCTATCTCGAGCCAAACTCGCTCTGTCCCTATACCCAACTTCGTCAATCAGACGGATGGTTGCCACCCTATATGCCCACATCATTCAGTTTCTGCTACGGGCGCTGGAATGGTACGAAGAGGGCTCTTGGAAACGAGCAATCCATGCTGTCACCAAGCCTGCCGCCCTGCGATACTCGGACATCATCAACAATATCCACCAAACGACGGACAAAATCACGGCTCATGCGACGGCGGGCAGTCAAGCCGAGCAGCGTGATATACATCGAAAGTTTCTTGTCGTCCAACGAATGATGGAACAGAATGCGTCGTCGAGTACAGACGGCCTCACAAGAATTCTACAGGAGCTCCAAGACTTGAGAGATCTTGTTGCCGCCACGCGCGCAGAACAAGTAGAGATATCGCGGTCTGTGTTCAGAATTCAAGCAACTCAAGCACTTCAGGTCATATACGCCCAGTGCACTATTGATCATCAGAGTTGCCTACACATGTCCATTGGCCTCCGCAACCACCGTCGCTTCAGACAAAGGACCAAGACAACGTCCTTTTGGAAGACACCTCGCCTACAATCGTGGAATCAATCAAAGACATCCTCGCTTCTTCCCGTCAAAGTGCGAATTGCGGACAGGACGGTTGCTCAAGACTTTTGCACCAATATCGTTGAGCAACTTCTCAGGAGTGAAATAGCTAATATCTGGGTCCTGACCCCCCAGAGAGAATGCTACCCTGTCATCGCCACGCTCAAGAGTCTCATATATCAGACTGTGACCTGGATCGATGCAATGGGCGCGAAGAGAAGAATCCTACAATATCTGGACCACTTCAATCACGCCACTACCGACGCGCACTTACTGGATGTGCTGGCAGGACTCCTCCGTTCATTGCGGGTTGTATACATGATCGTACAGCTGGATGCGATTGATCCACACTACGCAGAAGAGTTTCTTTCCTGCCTCCACAGGTTAGCCAGGAAGCTGTCTGACAGTGATTCGACTACCGTTCTGAGAATTCTCCTCGTTAGCTGGAGTCCAAAGAGCGTACTGGATGGGCAAGGGCAAATCCAGCCCCTTCGGCTGCACATGCAGGGTCGGTCTCGACGTCGGGGGCAATTGATGCCTAGTCAACCTCTCTATGTGCCGAGGGGGACTTGTGAGGAAGTGCAAGCCATGGGTCCGGAATAGCGATGGTCAGTCAGGATTTAGACGATAGTGTTTCAATGGGAGAGCCTAACCTCGCGGCTAACATGCAATTCAATTCTCGCAAAGACTGTGCACCATACCATATCCAATTCTGCTCTCAGACCGTTTAGGGCATTGTCCAGGTGTCTTTAATGAGCGTTAAAGCAAAAAGAGAGAGAGAGAGAGAGTTCGAAGTACATATGTGTAGAATACATCTGACGGTTTTGATAAGGTCTTGGTCTTTGACCTCCAACCATCATCCAAGAACCAACAACAGCTACAGGCTGTGATTGGTGTGTTTTCTGCTCAGAAATGCAAGCTAGTATAAATAGACCCATCCAAGCCCCTCTCCAACAGCCGTAAGGCTCGACTGGGCATAACACTGAGCACTGCCTCCGCCAAGGATTGTATCATGCACGCTGGTACAATCTGAGTGGATGAACCGTCTAGTCTCTCCCAATATAGCCTTGAGCTCGGCTCCTTTCTGACAGCCACAAGGCTGGCCAGAGTTTTGTCCTGTTTAGGCTCTCTAGGGCTCCCCCAGCTTTGGACGCTGAGGTCGTGGCAGAGCACAGCCTTATAGCCAATCTTTGCATTATAATATCAGGGGTAATCCAGACTGGTTTCGAGCTTTTGCAAGTCTTCAATGAATATGTTTCATAAACTCCCGACTACTATTGACATTCGTTTCATCCGTGCTTGATGCCAACTCTCTGTGCCACCTTGCATAATATCTCTGATATCTCCCTTTCCAACACTCAAACATCATTCAAGCTACTACCACATTGCAATGAGTAACTGCAACGCGGGTTCGAACGACTGCAACTTCCAATGTCCCCACGGGGGCAGCTGGTTTGTCTGTGAATCAGCCCCCTACTTCGTCGGCTGCTGCTCCTCAGACCCATGCAAAAACACCGACTCCGCCTCGCCCTGTCCAGATGTCTACCCCGCCTCCTTCAACGAGAGCATATACGACTCGATCCGCCCAAACAACTGCATCGATGCCCCCAGCATCAACTGGTTCACCTGCGCGGAGACCAACCCGCCGTTCATCGGCTGCTGTAAGAGCAACCCCTGCGGGCAGACCACTGGATGTCCCACGGATGACCTGATCCCTGCGGCATGGAGTCAATCATCGCTTGACCAGCTCGCGCTGTTTCTCGACGGCGCGCCATGGAGGACCGGAGTCCCTCAGCCGACAAGCACAGCCCAGCCTAAGTCGGGCTTATCCAACGGAGAGATCGCAGGTATTGCGATCGGCGCTGCAGTCGCCGTGATCATCATCCTCGCCTCGGCTTTCTTTCTCATCCGGCAGCGACGCAGGCGGTCGAGGGAGGGCGGCGTCATCGGAGAACCTACCATACATGTGGATGGCCCCGGGCCTTTCTACCAAGCTGTGCCTCAGCAAGCCGGTACGTATCTTGTACTCAGCGCGCTATGAAACGAACTGACAGTCGCTAATGGGTATAGACTCTCGGCTGAGCGCCAGCCCCGGACACTGGACCAGTAAGCATCGCGCGAGCTCCAGCATCGGGACTTCATATGGATCGCCCACCCTCGTGTCGGACAGCCGGCCGCTGTCCGAGGCGTATTCGCCTACCCTGAGCGAGGATCCCCGCCGCTGGAACCAGGGGCTACAGATCGGCGGGATTCCGACCAGCCCTACGCAGGCCAAGTTCGTTCCCGAGTTGGACTCGACGCCCAATGAAGTACATGAATTGGAGGGAAGATAGGTGTTTGACCGGGGCACGGATGGGAAGGGTGTACAATCTATCATGGATGGCCATATAATGTTTCTTATTCCCACTCAGCGTACATACACTAATTTAGATCTTCAATGAAACAGTGTCGTTTACAAACTGACTCTCCGTTAGCACTCTCTGCACAACATACATCGCTCGCTCATACTTACTGCCAATGACGCCGTTACCGGAATATCGGTCGAAGCCGTATAACTGGCCACCCCGCTCAACAGATACACCTACGCACCACCTAGCTCCTGGACCTCTGCCAGCCGGGGAAACCCGCCGTAGTCTTCGAACTGCTGTTCCCAGTCCGGCTGCTGCGGCATCCAGTGAGTCATGGCTGTCTTCACGAGACTGGGAGATACATCGTTCACACGAATCCCGCACCGTGCTCACTCCATTGCGAGCATGATCATTCTCTTAAAATGATATCGGGACGCCTTACTTTGAGGACTTGAATAGGATGATGATGCTCTGGGCGCGACACCGAGTGGGAGGTAACCAGAAATGAGGAAGGGAGGGATTCAGCATGTGGTAAGGAACTGAGAACCATCTATGGCATCTTAGGAGCACCGCAGTGCGTACAAGTTTTGTAGTGACGGTTTATCTCCGAGGTGGAGCATAGTGCGCTGGCTTGGAGACTTTAACATGTGCCATGCCCGTAATGCTTTCAGTGAGCTGAACATTCGCCCTCAGTCATATAGCTGGCTTGAATATTCTCGAGCACATTGAAAGATATCCCTGAACGACATCATAATGAGTCATATTGACTTGCACCCACCTATACTTCATTGCGATATCTTACTGGCTGATGACTTTAATGAGATAGATCAAGGTCAATGGTCTGCAAGCAAACATATAAATACCTTGAATCTCCAGCCGTTGGTGGCCCTCTGAAGTCCCTCTGGGGGGTTTACATTTCTGCACACACACGAGAGATCATAATATGCCGCTAATAACATCAGTACAGCCTGGTCACATCCTCCATGTACTAGTTTGCTTATTTGAAAAGTCCCAGGGTTTTCGCAATTCTCACCTGATTTGCAGCTCTTCAACTGCACCCCGTCTCGTTCGGAGTATTGATTCGACCATGACCTCCATGTCAATTATGACCATCCCCAACTTTCTGCTCCTGTGAATATTGCTCGTCGACTCAGACTACTTCTCATCGGGATCTCGACATTCAGATGACTACATGATACTGGGATTGCAGTTAGCAGAAAGCAACATCAGCAACACCAAGGACCATGTGCAGCAATCCCAACAAGGCCATTACGGACGAAGACATGGCCAGGATGAACATAGCGTGGATATGCCCAATGACACATAACAACGCCTATTGTCATTCTCAAATGGTGGCCGATAAATGCATCTATCAGGGCTGCTTCACCGACAGCCGACCATGTTACATACCGGCTCGGAATACAGTGTCCTCGGAGATTTTTGGTCATGACTGCATCGAGTCCTTCCCACAATCCAGCCACAAGGAACGCTTCTGCCCCGCGACTAGTCCTATCATGGACGGTTGGCGTTGATGCCCCGGCCCTAAACCAGGCGGTTCCGTGCCGTGGGGGTGTTGCCAGCCCATCGTGTGCATGTCATTGGCGGACGCGCAGGGTCTGTCGATAAGGTATGCCACGCTGGATGACCTCAAAGGTCCGATATCCATGTTCTGGAGGCTGGCCAAACTTGTCCGAGTGAAAAAGCAACAAGTAGATTATAAAGAGAACCGCATATCTCTCGGGTGCTAACATGGAGCGCCGATATATCCACGATCGAAGTGACCACAGATAAGGCGCCGGGAATAACAAGAGCGAGGACCTGGTCTTCACCATAGAGCACCGGAAATAACCACGTACGATATCCTTACGCTTTATACCTCCTAGCAAGCTAAAACAGGACAGGCGCAGAACCAGACAGTCAAAGCGGCGCGTCAGTCCTCGGTATAGCGCGAACGAAGACCGATCGTCGTTATCAGCGCCCTTGTCAAGCAGTATGCCTGATGGCAGTGAACTCGACATGATCGATTGGGACGCGCTGTCTTCCTGGCAGAATGACCCCGACACATTGAATGCGCTCTTGTCAATACCTGACCAAGCTTGGACGGAGACGAGTAATACAACAGAGTCATTTAATCTTGATTCGCCTTCGTCCTCTTCGACTACTTCATCACCCGCCAGGGGGCCGACTTTTGCCGAATCTACCGGATCAGATGGAACCGACACATCGAAAGCTATGCCAATGGATGTCCACGTGGTCTCGGAATATCCATCTCCACCTACTTTACCTACGTCAACCGCAAGCAGCCCTAGAGAGGCTCCAAAATCTGAAGACCGCGCCACAAAACGTCGCAACAACACTCTCGCAGCGCGACGATACCGCCAGCGGAAGCAAGACCGGATGAATCAGCTCGAAGAGGAGCTGGAGGCGGTGATCTCAGAACGAGACGAGCTGAAGATGCGGGTGCACAAACTGATCGGAGAGATAAACGGCTTAAGGCAACTGTTGGGGCTGCAGAAATCCAAGTGATATGTGGCGTCTCCTTTTGATAGCAATAAACCATAGACTTCTCGAAATGCGATTCAATTACGTCCATTTCTGAGACAACTATACTATTGATTCGAACACAACATGATCACCAGAACCCTTCCACCCCTCAGTTCAACACAGTAACGTTGTTCGACAGCGCGGTGCAGTTCACCGGAATATTAATCGGCGGGTACGTCCCCCCAGGACTAAACGCCACCGAGCTATAGTTATAAGTCGGGCTAAGCATCATAATCTGTCCCACCGTGGTACCAAACCTCTCCGCGAGGTCCTTGTAAACACCCCACGAAAACTCGTACGGCTTCAGCACGCACTGGCTGGGCTCACAGAGCGGCACTTTCAGGAACTGGCCCACCGGCAGGCGGTCCGTCGCGGCCGCCCCGGACATGTCCCACTCCATCAGGGCGGCGACGGAGATGTTTAGCCGGCGCGCGACGATCTCGTACGTGTCCCCGTTGACCGTGTAGTAAAGACGCGGCCCGCCGTTGATGCACGGCCGCGTGGAGTTGACCTCCGGCAGCAGGCAGGTGTCGTTGTCCGCTTTGCAGGTCTCGGGCGGGATGATAAACTGCTCGCCGACGTTGGGGATGATGGTCACGTCGGCCATGAGGTTGTGGCGGGCGATGTCGCAGACGCCGCGCTTGGTGGCTTTGGCGACGTCGAAGACGGTGGTGTTTTCTTTGGTGATGGGGTAGAGGTAGGTTGTGGAGTTGAGGGTGCTGGGGTTGCAGGTTGCGGCTGCAGTCGTAATGACGGAGCCTAGAAGTGCCCAGTAGAGAGTTGGTTTGACCATGGCTTAGATGGGTTATAGAAATTGGCTAGAATGAGAGTAACGAGCGCGAGGTACACGACTCGGGTGAGATTGATGAAGGAGACATGAGCTCAAGAGGATGCCACCGTCTTCTAGGATGTCGATCTGGCAGCCAAATGATCATCACGACGTATCTCCGAGTACCCGCATGTAGACTGGGTAGAGTATGACTTTGTTTACGCATGCAATATAAAATAGCGTGATCAGCCCTGTCCTGGCGGTTGTCAGGATAGGTCTACGTAAATTGATAGTCTGCAGCTGACGTTGCCTGAGTTATACTCAAACCAGTATCACCTTGCGAAACCGAGACGAATGCAGTGGAGAGATCAACAGGGGAATGGAGTATTTGCGCAAGACAAGGGCTTCTTCTCTAGTTGCGGGTTTAAAAGTCTGTATCATGCCGTTACCAGGCAGCTTCGGGCTCATGCAGACCTGTATCGCACCATTGAGCAGAAATGTCTGCGTGAACAAGCCATGTCCACTATTCCCCTTAGTTACATTAATGAACCTATGTAAAGTTCAAGTCTTGACTGCGGTTGCAATTGCAAGCGAAGTGTTTCAAGGATCGGCGCTCAACTCGGTGATAATGACCATGGATCAGCACCCTCGGATCTAAGAGTCTGATATGGCATGTTATGCCGACTTGTACAGGGAGGATGGTCAATTTCGAACATGATCTCCCAGGGCTGATCAGTTTGTCACAATTTTTCGGCTGCTCTCGCAGCTCATCTTAATCGGAAATCGTCTGGTGCTGTAGAAGGCACCAAGCATGGCTGAACTCCGTCGCATAGAACAGCAGATATAGATTCTATCCAGATACCCTTACCCTATAGCCCTTCAGGGTCTGATCATCCAAACAATCCCCCCAGTGACTTCTGAATCCCCACCGCTCCCTTCCATATCTCATAGCGCCCATCGTACAGAGGGTAAAGGACCACAGACACGAATGCAACAAACTGCCAGATGATGGCCACCGTCGTCCAGCCAGAAAAGAACGGCTTGTCAAAGATGTAGTCTCGGTACAGGGGCATCGGCCACACCAGGAAGGTCAACAGAACGAGCACAACCCACATGATCCAGGCAATCCGATACCACCTATGCAGCTGCTGGAGTGTGTTCGTGTCAAAGGGGTGTTGCAGGTCATCAAGGCTTATCTCCGACGGCACCTGGACGTCGGTCGTCGAGCTCGACGAGGAGACGACGACCGGCCCCTTCTGAGCAGCATCCACATCTCCTCGTTGATATTCTGAGTCTCCAGGAGGAGAGCTATTGCCCTCTTTTTCATTGGGTTGAGCATGGGGCGCTTGCACCAGCTCGATCCGAAGAAATTGTCGCCAGTCAAAGTTATAGGGCTTGTAGAACGAGATCACAACCGAGTACAGCGCCGGCGTAAAGGTAGACGCAAGCGAACCGTACAAACACGGTGCCGTCTCCATCGTCGTTTTCAGATTGATAGTCCCGTACATCGACTTGGTCGTGCCGAGCCAGATGGACAGCCCCGTGAGAAACCCGAGGATTGGCGCCCAGATGGCAGCCAGCCGCGTCTGGCCCGACCATGTCAGCGTCAGGATCAGAGGCACAATCCCCGAGCCCGTGAGGATGGGTCGGAAGTAGCTGAGCCACGTCATGTTCGCGCCGCCATAGTTCAGAATGATGGAGAAGGCGGTGATGAAGACCGCATGGAACACGACAGCCAGGTGGCTAACCCGGATGAGTCTCTTATCGGACGCCTTCGGGTTGATGTACGTTTTGTACAGGTCGAAGGAGATGATACTGCTCACGGCTATCATGGACGACGACACGGTGCTCGTGAGGGCCATGAACAGCAAGACCAGGAATGCGATGACCCCTTGCTCTCCAACAAGAGCCTGGATAGCGTATGGCATGACGAATCCCGAAAGGACCTCTTTCTGGGTGAACTCGCCGGGGTATGTTGGAAACAGGGGCGTTGTGTGTAGGACTCGTGCGGCCAGTCCGATGACGGTTCCGAGTCCCCATGGGACTCCGAAGATTGCAATGGCAGCCAGGTTGTATCCGGGGACCGTTGCTTTGACCTCCGTTGCAAAAGACTTTTGCCAGAATGCAGTATCCTGTAGAGCTCAGTATGTGTAATTGAGATGTTGGGTGGAAGCATACCATGACGACCAATGCCAGGTTTCCGAGCTTGAGAATCAGTCCCCATATGATAGCGTCGTGGGACTTCATCGTCAGAAGAGAGCCTTGATAGTTTCCCGGGATGTAGTTGTCTTTCGCAATGGCCGTGACTTTATCATACAGCCCGTGCAGCCCACCGATGGCATCATGAGTGAGAATGGTGAGGGTGAAGTAGATAATCAGAATGAGCGCGACAGCCGTGTGAAGATAGTCTGTGATGAAAGTGGCTTTCAAACCTCCAACAGCGGTATACAGTACCACTGCATCTGACTTAGCATAGGCTTTCTATCCGGTTGATTGCGACATACCTCCAAGCGGAATAAGAACGGTAGCAGCGACAAAATGCATCCCCGAGATGCCATGAATCAACTGGGACCCAGCCAGGATCATCGACGCACAGCCAAAAATATTGCAAAACAGGTTCAGCACAAGAAACACGACATGCGCCGCTCGTCCATATCGCATTCGGATGATCTCCATCGACGTGTGCGCATACGGAACCCGGATCTTTGCCAGAACGCCCAGCACCGCCATCAAGGCGATCTGAAAGCACAGGCCAGAGCCGTACCACTGCGACAATGTATTAGCCAGTACCGAAGAGGCAGGAAGGAGTCAAATACCATTGGAGCAGCAAGGCCGAATCGGTAGCAGTTGACAGCAGCAAACACCGTCTCGTTAATCCACATCCATGACGAGAACACGGCCGATGCAGTTAAGCCTGTTCCAACAGTCCGATTGGCCACCATGAACATCTCCGACTGCCCAGAATCTTCATCGAGATAAGCCTTTTGGATTTTCACGGCGATGAGAATCACCCCGCAGAAGAGAATCCCAAGCCCAATGAGCATGCCATACCCTGTCCCTTGCGAGATGAGGGTGACTCCCGAGGATGTGATCTCGCCCATGTTTTGTCTATGAGAAGAGATCACCTATCCTAAAAATCTGGGCATTTGTATTGCTTTTATAGCGATCTGACTACTTAAAGGTGCCTGCGTCTCCATTTGTACATTTACACGACTCATGCTTGCAATTCAGTGGAGAACAATGGCGCTATACGTTAGGAAGCGAGCCAGGCATTTAGGGCAACGACACGCCCCGAGATAATCGGAAGATAAAATCCCCAGCCAGTAGCAACCAGTAAGAGGTCGGATGCAAGGCCGATTTGGGGTTCTGTAGATGGCGTGCGGGATGCACGCTAGATATTGCGTGCTGCGAGCTCCGAATTGGCAAGACACAAAACCAGAACCCAAGTTCTGGAAGAACTGGAATGGCTTGCTGAAGATAATATTAATTGATCTTTCAGACGAAACCAGGGTCATTGGCTCATTATAAATCAAAACCCGAGCAATGGCACGATAAGATGGTTGATGATGATGGTGGCTAGAAGCCATACGTTCGCCATATCCAGACTGTTGATACACCTGGGACACCGACATATTATCACGCAACAGCACGACTCAAGGATATCACAATCTCGTACAGCATCCCGCCCTCAACATCCAGCTTAACTCCATCCCTCCCACAGTCATGCAGCTTCTTCCTGTTCACCGTGCAAGACTGCGCAGCCAGCGGAATATTAACATGACCCCTCGTTCCTGACGGACCGTCAATCTCCACAGCAACTTTCTTCCCATGGCCATACAATTTCCAGCTCGCCTTGATAGGCCCATGTGGAGTCGGGACCCTTCCTTTCGCCCACTCCAGACCTGTGCTGAGTATTGTGGGCCAGAAACGCCATTCCGCAAAACCAGGTGCAGACGGCTGGACACCCAGCACATACTCTGTCAACACATAGGTGGGAGCTCCGCCCCATGGGTGCGCGTGAGAGGTGAAGAGGTCTAGTCCCGGTCGACCGTCGGGATAGATGTATTCCCAGGAGGTACCGGTGTAGTACTGGTCCTGGGTGACCATGGCAGCCCAGAGCTTGTTGAGGAGGACAGCGATGGCGTTTGAAGTGCCAGGATCGGGGATGCCGCGTCGGGCGTGTTGGAACAAGGCTTCGAGAAGGAATCCAGATAGGTTCGGTGAGAGGTTGGTGGATGGGTCGGAATCCGGAATGGTCGAGGAGGTTTTGTAGCCGATTCCGAGACGGAGGGAGGACAGTGCTTGGATGGCTGATGTTGCCTGCGAGATATTTGCGACGCTCGACAGGATGGTCCATGCGGTGCCTGTGAGGGTGGATTCATTGGACGATGCAAGGCTGGAGCTGTAGGTTCCGAGGTACTTGTTCCAGAGTTGGCCATTGACTGCTTGAGAGACATTGGCGGCGACACCTTCCCATCGAGACGCAGAACGTGTGTCGTTGACAGCTTTAGCAACCTGCGCCATACTATTCAAGGTGTATACCAGTAGTGCAGACGGGGCAGTGCCGTTGCTGTCTCCCAGGAAAAAGCTCCCAGATGCCAGGCCAGAGCTACCATCCACAAGTCCAAGTAGCACATCGGTGCCTGTCTTCACTTGAGGCCAGTACTTTCGAACAAAGGCGTCGTCCGCCGTATCGAGGTAGAAGCGCGCCAGGCTATTGAGCAGCAGCATCTGATAGTCCTGCAGGCCGTACGACTTGTAGATGGAGGCGTATCTTGCCGACTGGCCCATGGCCGGAGACATGGCGAAATACCCGGCGAACGGCCCCGTTGACTCCTGTCTATCAAACAAGTAGGACAAGGTGCCCCGGACAAAGTCGTTGCGGTGCGTGCTGGCACTGATGATGCGCTGTGCATGGGCGAAATCTCCCGACCACACAAGTCGATCACGCTTCGCTCCGTCCAAGCACAGGTCGTGCTGGTTGCTCATGACTCCATACTCCTCGAGCACGGATTCACTAGTCATTGGGTTGTGATAAAGGAGGGTGCCATTGGGAGCGTGCACCTCGACATCCTTGATGTACGCCAGCTGGTCCTGGTACGGGCCGAAGCCCCATGTGCCGGTATAACGGTCAGGGGATGAGAACCTGGGATTAGAAACAAATTGAATATTGCTGAAAGGAATTCTGATCGGCACGTTGTCGTTTATAGACACGGAGTATCCCGACTCCGCGATGCTGGTTGAAATGCGGATCCACTCATCCTCCTGGAGATCGAAAGACAGCGGATAGTACGAGACCCATCCACTGGTGAGGCTGGTGTGGTTTACCAAATTCCACCCGTAGTTAACAGCCAGTGTGTTAGGGGGCGTCAGGGTCTCGTTCGTGTTGAGAAACGGGGATTTGGTCGTCACAAGAAAAGACGGCCCAAAACCGGTGACCCCATTTGCTACTCGCCAACCGGACCCTCCACGAACAATCTTGGTCAGGAAGGTCATTGTGTAGTTGGCATAGGCAGTGCCAACCACGGACTGCGCCGACTGCTGTCCGTACAATAAGACTCCATCTGGGGTGACTTCCCACGTTGAAGGCGCTCCGCCCTTTGCGATACAGGCTTGCTGGACGGTACGCGGCCCAAGAGCCCAGATTTCATTGTAGAGTGGATTCGAGCTTTCAAAGTATCCTGGGAGAGCATCCACCTCCGACTGATCGTTGAGAGAGCGAAATGCAGCTGTGCAGATACGCACCGTCCGGTCGGGGTTCAGCAAGCGCAAGCGTTGCCAGCGCAGTCCACCTTGCTGGAAGAAGGACTGCAGTCTCTCCGGTTGGGTGATATTGAAGGTCTCAACCCGAAAGGTGTTCGACAAGCCATTGGAGAACACCCACGAGCCATCACCAAAAGGATGTTCCAACCCGTCCTTTGCTTCGGAATATCGAGACTCGAGTTGGACCGGTGCGGAGAGCGAGTCAACATCAACAAAAGGGAATCCGCTCACGTCGGTGCCATAGTCCAAGGTGACTACCGGATTGGACGGGGAGAAGGTGAAGCACGGTGGGTGCTGTGCGTTGTACGGCACGAAGGGCTTGCTGGCTATCTGGTAGCGTTTCGGATGTACGATGATTTCACTAGATGTGTTAGCCAAGGTAACAGTATAGATGTCAAGGTCATATCGTATATACCTGTTGGTGCGTCCGACACAGGCGGCCAGAAGCAGCCCGAATGCGATCCTTGGGAGCAACATGTTGGCTACGCACGTCTACCAGATGGCTGATATACCCCGTGGTTCTATCGACGCCTTCTTATAAGATACAACCCCCTCATGTCCGTGGATCGCTCGGTTGATTGTCTACCGAATAGTCCCCTGGAATAGAACAGTTAGACCGAAGGTCGGAGTGTAGAGTCCCCCACATCCCGAGTTGAGTCTATCACTTTGATATACACGTGGGCATGTCAACATGTTGATATCAACACCCTTACAAATAGTCTGCTTCCTCGCCTGTTGACACACTGGAAACATTGAATTTCGAGTCATGCAAATCCAAGACGACGATCAGCATCCCCAATGGAGCAGTTCTTAACGCCGGAGTGCGTGGAGTTACCTGAAGCATTGTGCGCCACGATCCCCCACATTCCCCGCATGGGGTCGTCAGGGCGATCTGCGAATACTCTATCTCAATAGGAGCTTATTGTGAGTGATGTATGTTAGTCGGGGATACTTCGGAGAGAGGCGGTTATAGTTGCTGTTTATCTTCTGCCGTAGAAGATGGGAAGTATATATAGGACAGTCAGTCGTTTCTATACTTCCTCTCTACACCTCCAAGCTCTCTAGAAGCCCTTCATCAGTAACAAGATGAAATCTATACTTCCTCTTCTACTCTACGCCTTTGGGCTTCATCTTACCCTGACTCTGACTCTGGCCCTACAATCCTTCCCCACCAAGCCCCGGGTCTTTATCCTCTCGGACATCTCCAACGAGCCCGACGATGCCGAGTCTCTCGTCCGCTACCTGCTATACAGCAACCAGTTCCAGACCGAAGGCATCGTCGCCGTCACATCCACCTGGTTACGGGACAAAGTCCATCCGGAAGACATGCGCAAGATCATCGACGCATACGGCGAGGTCGTCGACAATCTCAACCGCCATGCACCAGACGACTCGCTCTATCCCCCGGCCGAGCATCTACTGAGTATCTTGCGACACGGCCCAGCGGTCAGTATGCCATCCCTCAGCCACACCAACCACAACTTACCCCTCATAGAAATACGGCATGTCCGCCGTCGGCGGCAACAACACCCTCAGCCCCGGCGCCCAGCTCCTCATCGAGCGCCTCGAAGCCCCCTCCACCCAGCCCCTCTGGGTCCTCGCTTGGGGGGGCACCAACGTGCTCGCACAAGCCCTCGACCACATCCACCGTAAGCACACACCCGCACGCGCCGCTGCACTACGCGCGCGGCTCCGCGTCTACGCCATCTCCGACCAGGACGACACGGGCGCCTGGATCCGGCATCACCACCCGGACATCTTCTACATCGCCTCCGTGCACGGCTGGAACCAGTACGGGCTGGCGGCGTGGACGGGCATCTCCGGCGAGCAGTACTACGGCTTCGATGCGGGCGGGCCGGACGGCGCCACGCTCACGCGCGCCTGGATCCGCGAGCACATCCAGATCGGCCCGCTCGGCGCCGTCTACCCGGACTTCGCGTACATCGTCGAGGGCGACACCCCCAGCTTCCTGTATCTGGTGCAGAACGGGCTGGGCGTGCCTGAGCACCCGGAGTACGGGTCGTGGGGCGGGCGATACTCACTCGTCACGCCGAGCCCGAATGGGTTGGCCTTTCGGCACTATGCCGATGCGGGAGATACGGTTGTTGGCGGTGGGAACCGCTCGTATGTCTCGAACCAGGCGACCGTCTGGCGCTGGCGCGGCGCGTACCAGAATGACTTCGCGGCACGCATGCAGTGGACGCTAAGAGAGAGTGTCGGAAAGGGGAATCACCATGCTGAGATTGTGGTCAATGGCACCGCCGGGCTGGAGCCGATGACCGTGGCGGCTGCGCCGGGGGCGACGGTCGTGTTGGATGCGGGCGAGACGAGGGACCCGGACGGCGATGCGCTGCGGTTCCGGTGGTTCCATTATCGCGAGCCCTCGTCGGATGACTGGAATGTGTCGCGCGATGTGCCTTTGCTCGGGATCGAGCCGTTTGGGAGTAGAGGGGAGAAGGTGACCGTGCGCATTCCGTCGGAGGGGGTTTGCGATGGGGGCGAGTGTTTGCTGTTGCATTTGATCCTGGAGGTGACGGATGTTGGGAGCCCGCCGTTGACGACGTATCGCAGGGTGTTGATCCAGGTGGGACAGTTCTAGTTGGATGTGAGGTATATGTACCTGTCAACGCTATCTTATCTAGCATATGGTTAGTGGAGTATATCCCTTGCGGTGAGAGCAAGGCGAGACGCCGTCATTCACCGCCGGAATGATTATCAGTCTCCTACATCGATATCAGCTGCAGGGCAGACGCAGGACAGGGAAAGTCCCGGCTTCCATGTAGATCTTAATGGGGGTGAAGTTATAGATCGGGAGTTCCAGGGAGTCAATAAGATGAACAGAGCCAACCATCGCTCGACACATTAATATATGACGACGCATTTTCTAAGCACCGCATCGCTCATCGCGTGGTGTTTTCTTGACGCGGGGGTGAGAAAGCTCTCTGAGATAGATGATTCGCATATATTCTTCCGAACAGTGTCCAGCTGCGCAAGCCAATCCTTGGCCGTCGTTTTGCCCCCAAGGCAACTGAAGCTCAAGCCGGTCATGACGCCATATCCGTCTCCTGTCTGAGCTATATTCCTCCTTTTGAGACGTAAACAACCATCTGGTGGGTGTGGGTGTGACACCCAGACAGCTGCACGATGACGGTAGCGGTTGACCAACTGTCGAATGGAATCGATGTATCAGATGATCCCCAAGAGCTAGTCCGAAGGGAACGTGCCTGTGGTGATCACGCGTACGCCGGCTTGACCTTATCTAACCTAGTCTGAGCCCTCCGATTAGGCTGATTGCAGTGGTACGAATGGGTTCTCGTATTAGCGTGGGTACTAGGGTGTGTATGGGTATAGTTAGTACGAAGTAGGGGTATACTCGGTAGGGAAACGAGGCAAGCGGATGATCCTAAGATCCCATCCACAGTACTCCGGAGTACTCCCCCTGCGACTGAAATGAGACTCGATTGTAGGAATGTCTCAGCGTATGATAGGGTTGACATGTGTCTGTGGAATTCATCTATGCAATTCATGACCGCATGCGGCGCACTGCCATCTGATGGTGTCGAGAAACCAGCTTCCACCGGCTCACCATGTGGGCATCGCTGTGCATGTAGATAGATGATCCAGATGTCTCCATGTCGATCCGAGTTAATTCCCAACAACGTGGGCTAATGAAAGCGCCCTAGCGAGGGAGGAAAATACCCCGGGGGTACTTGTGGTGCCACTGTTCGTCAGCGGTGGCCGAAGTACCAACGGGGTACCGCATCCGTCTCCACCGCCCGCACATGGAGATTCATCATCCATCCTCACCTCTTTTGTCGGGGGCTTCTTTGTTTCACTTTTTTCTTTGGTTCTTGTGCCGTCTTGCGCGTGACAGTCCTCCACTAAACTCTCACCGACTCGAGCCCGTGCTGGATGGTCTGCTCGAGGCATATATATATCCCGTCTTCTGTCTGTGGTCTCCACCATGTGTCTTGTCGTCAGCGGTGACTCTCTTTTGGCTTGGGTGGCTTTCTCCCGGCTGTGATCTCACCCCTGACCAGAATTTGCTCTCGCAAGGTCATTTCTTTCTTATTTTCTTCTTCACTTCGCATAGACTGTCAGGGTTGCATGGCGTTTGTGCCTCGCCCGTGTTTGCTCAGCTTGTGAAAAGCTCACGCCACTTGACCCACCCCCGTTGAGTCGCCATCGTCGAAACTCTGGAAACTCCTGAGGACAGGATCTCCATTCCCATGGCGGGCACCGATGCAGCCCCTCCAGGCGAGGGTCCCGCTCAGCAGTCGTCGTCAGGGGCATGGTGGAGGAGGAAGTGGTTTGGGTCTTCCGAGCCGCAGGATGAGTCGCAAAATATCAGCGGTAGCAGGATCTACCGTTCGAAGGCGACCCTGGGCATTTTGAGCGACAAAGAGACAGACGAAGTGCCTGGTAAGAATCAATATCACCTGTTATGATCTCCCTTATCACATACGATGAATTTTAACATACGCCCCCCAGGAACGGTGCTGCTTCTTTCGTCCAACCGCAATGAACCACTAGGTTTGCGACACCAACCCCAGCGGACTTCCGCCTCGTCGTTGCCCTCGTCGCGCCCGGGGTCTCGCTCGTCGTCGCGCGTCTCCACTCGGTCCAAGAAGAAAACCGCCGACGGCCAGATCGTCCTCGAACCCCAGCCCGATGACTCCATGAACGACCCGTTGAACTGGCCCATGTGGCGGCGCGATGCAGCCTTGATCTCCCTCGGATTCTACTGTCTCATGGGCGGAGGAATGACCCCAATTCTGGCGGCCGGTTTCAACCAGGTCGCCGACACATACGACGTCACTACGCAGCAGGTCGCTTTTACGACTGGTTTCTACATGTTGGGACTCGGAGTCGGCTCCGTGGTCATGTCCCCGACAGCCATCCTCTTCGGTAAACGTCCGGTCTATTTGCTGGGCGCTACGCTCTTTATCCTGTCTGCGGTCTGGTGTGCCGCCTCCCCCAATTACCCGAGTCTCGTGGTGGCACGCATCTTCCAGGGAATCGCAGTGAGTCCGGTGGAGTGCTTGCCGTCGGCGACCATTGCGGAGATTTTCTTCCTCCATGAACGGGCCTACCGTGTGGGAATCTACACGCTGCTCCTACTGGGCGGCAAGAACCTCATTCCCCTGGTGAGTGCGGCCATCATCGGCAACTTGGGATGGCGGTGGGTGTTCTGGATCGTGGCCATCATTGTCGGGGGCTGTCTTGTGCTCCTATTTTTCTTTGTCCCCGAGACCTTCTGGGACCGGACCCCGCGTCCCCGTCGCAGGAGCAAACGGCCCAATATCTATCGCACCGTTTCCGACAAGTTGGTCCACGGCTTCCGGGGTCGGTCAACGCACGGCGTGCGGCTGGAGGACCCTGCACCAGAGGAAAATGTGCAACCGGAGGATGACCCGGAATCGATCAACCCGGCGCGGGCCAAGAAGGGCCATGTCGGGTTTGTCGACGCGCCAGAGCATCAGCCTCCCGAGGAGGACGAGAAGGCTGTAGGATCGGGGGCCGACTCTGAGGCGATCTCCCACAGCCCTGCCATCACTGGCAGCACGGTGGGCGATTACGTGCTCCCGTCCGACCCCGAAAAGTCCGCCGGGCATCTCCATCCCCCGCCGCCCGCGTTCGCCCATCCATCCCACGGAATCGACCTCGAAGCGGGCCGAAGCCCCCGGCCGTCACCCGCACGCACTGAATCGCGCGACTCGAGTGTCCCCGTCACCCCGGCCCTCCGCTACACCAATCGGCTGCGGGAGCTGCCCCCCGTCCCGTACACACAAACGCTCCGCCCGTGGAGCGGCCGCATCTCGCATGACCGCTGGGTGCGGGTCGCCGTGCGGCCGTTTATCCTGTTCGCCTACCCCGCAGTGCTGTGGTCGACGGTCGTCTACGCGCTCTCGGTCGGATGGCTGATTGTGATTTCGGAGCTGGTGGCCCACATCTACCAGGGTCACTCGCACTACAACTTCACCGCGCTGCAGACGGGTCTGGTGTACATTTCGCCGTTCGTGGGCGGCTTGCTGGGTACCGCGGTGGCAGGCAAGGTGTCCGACATCATTGTCCAGTACATGACGCGCCGCAACGGCGGCGTGTACGAGCCTGAGTTTCGGCTAGTGATGGCCATCCCGATTGCGCTGTCGACGACGATCGGGCTGATGGCGTTTGGCTGGAGCGCACAGGAGGAGGACCACTGGATGGTGCCGACGGTGTTCTTCGGGCTGGTCTCGTTTGGCTGCTGCCTGGGGAGCACGACCTCCATCACGTTCTGTGTGGACAGCTACCGGCAGTATGCGGGCGAGGCGCTGGTGACGCTGAACTGGAGCAAGAATGTCTTCCACGGGTTGGTCTTCTCGCTGTTTGTGGTCGACTGGCTGGAGGCGGACGGGTCGAAGACGGTCTTTCTCGCTCTCGGCGGCATCCAATTGGGCTGTCTGCTGTTCTCGATCCCGATGTATATCTACGGCAAGCGGGCGCGCATGTGGACGGTGCGCAAACGATTGATGGAGAAGTTCTGATGTCACGAATGGTCATGATTGCAGATTGTTTTGCTCAAGTGGAGGCGATTGTTGTATGAAGGATCTGATTGTTCAGGATCTCGGGATTTGCATGGCGTCGGCGCATGGGGTGATTATGACTAGACCATAAAATTAATTGAGCTGAGATTGGGATGAGATAATAATGCTGACTGTACTGCACAAGGATATGCACAATGACATGGCCACCATGTCATGCAGACACCAGCCACGGTTGCGCCACGCAGATTCTAGACTTTTGAGGCGAATTAGCGCCAATCCCTTACCGGATGGAGCAGTACGTACGTTGGGTGACCCAAAGAAACGGGCTGGTGGGCATGAATCAGATAGATGAGTACCCGCCAGTGCCGTATAGTGGCGGATATGCTCATTGCGAAGGGCTCTGAGTCAGCTATGCACACTCCTCAACAGGTTCCGATTGGTGGATGAGACCCCCGATTTGCTGCTCCGCCAATGGGAGCAGCCGGAACCAAACCGCAAGCGGCATAGCCGCGTGGCCTCGAATGGCCTCAATTCCCTGTTTTCGCGCCAACGTCCTTGTTTGTTGACTGCTCCTCTCCGCGCTCGCTTGTGGCGTCGTAGTCTCCTCCATGCGGAAGCCTTTTCCCTGCATCCCGCCATCGGTCATCATGAATTCAATGTTGTACCTTGTACGATCCGATCATTCGATATTTCACGGTGGACCCTCAGCCTGTCAGTGTCCACGGACCACCAGCACCCTGGAACCTGGTCCCTAATAATCCGGATATCACCAGCTGGTGCTTGACGAAGGCCCAAGTGGAGTCCCTGCCGAGCTCCGTCACAGATTCTTCTGACGCTTCTGCATTCCGTCATTGGTCGGGCCCTCAGCCCTTACGCATCGCCACTCTGGAGGGAGGGTCATTGATTGTCCTAATCCCAGATCCAACATACCACCACCGCGGGAGATTACTCGTCTGAAGGGGGCTGTCCATGCGATCCATGGAAATCCCTTTTGAGAACTCTGACTGTTCCTGTCGCCGCTTCGCTTCTAGTCGTCGTCGGATTCAACGGTTCTGACGACGAGTGCTCCATTTCCCGTACCGTTTCCAGTCTAGACTTTCATCTAATATAACCCTCGACGCCCTCGATCACCCGCCTTGTTTCAAGACTGGTTGTTCTTTTCTTCTTCTCTTCTTTTTTCCTCCCTTCCCGCTGCTCCCCCTTTGCTTATCTGCCGCCACACCTTATTTTGAATCGATCCTAAATCGGGATTGAGGATGGACCAGCCCTATCATTAGACCTACATCCATCCTCTAGCGCGCATCTCCTGCACCGACGCTTCGGTGCTCCCTGGATACCGATACCGATACCCCTCCCCCGCTGTATCCTGTACACCTTCCCCATGGAGCCTCCACGGAGAGACGACGATCACAATGCAGGCCGCAGAGTGCGGGAGCTGTATCGCTACTTCCAACCGGAACGCCTCTCCCATACGCCACCCTCCCGAGAGAACTCCCCACAGGTGAATCCGATTCCAGATGCCTCGCTGCCCGGGTCTTCGCCGTTCACTGCTACGGCGCCGCCGCCGCCGCCCGTCGCGCACATCGTTCCCGACGACCCTCTTGTGCTGGGCGAAGCCAATGCAACGCTCAATTCTTTTGCGCAACTCGCTGCCTTTCGGCTCGATGTAGACCGCGTTCTGGTTAGGTAGGATCTTATATGCGCCTACCTGTGACTATCGTTCTCACAATGCGTCTAGTGTATCGGACCGTGACTCGCAGTTTATCTTGGCCCAAGCGACCAAGTCGCTGGTTGAGCCGTCTCCGCTGTCATCGGGGGAAGGGGAAAGGGACGGATGTTCTCGGCTAAGCCATCGTATCTGGCCCATGTGTCAAGTAAGTCGGTTGCCTCCGTGCTGTCAGCCTTAACTGACTGTATTTTGTGTGCTAGGAAACCGTTGCGCTCGCCCCAGCTTTCAAGGCCCCCGACGAGGCCCAGTTCCTAGTGGTCAACGATTTGAGCCAAGACGAGAAGTACAAGTCTCTACCATTCGTGAAGTCCGCGCCCTTCTATCGATTCTACGCCGGTACTCCCCTTACCACGGAGACCAACATCAATATTGGTTGTCTTTTCGTACTCGATACAAGACCACGAGATGGGTGGGGGGATACCGAGAAGAGCACACTGGCTACCTTGTCCACTCTCATAATGGACTACCTGAAGGTCAGTCGGCAAGCGTCCGAGGGCCGAATTGCGGCACGACTGTCCCGGGGTCTGAGTTGCTTCGTTGAGGGCAGTTCAAGCTTTGTGGATACGCCTCACCCGTCGTACGCCGGGAGCTCTGCCGCCGTTCCGAGTACCCCCTCGCTATCGCACCAGAAGGCGACTCATCTGTCCGTCGGGTCCTGCAACAGCTTCGACATTCCGTCTCGGCGCTCCCACAGCAGCGATGCTCGTTCCATCAGCTCCTTGTCGGAGGTCAAAGGTGATCAGGCTATTTCATCGAACCCGGATACGCCGCTGCCAGATTGGTGGTCGGGAACAAGGGACCAGAAGGGCCATGATGAGTCACATGGGAATTCCTGGGCCTTCCGGAGAGCCGCAAACCTGCTGCGGGAGAGTCTGGAACTCGGTTCGGACGGTGGAGTCATCTTCCTCGAGGCTGGAAACAGTCCGATGTTTGACATGGAAACCGGCAGTGATTGCTCCATTGGGGAAACCAACCCAGCCTCGGTGCTCGCGATATCTACCAACGAAGAGCCTTTCGCGCCTGGGCCCGGCTGCAAGGGACTATATCCGGCCTCCAACCTTGATACCGGATTTTTACATGAACTCTTTCGGAGGTATAGTAAAGGGAAACTCTGGTCGTTCCATCGGGACGGCCTTCTGTCGAGCTCCGATGACGAAAAGCCGCATCGCAACCGATCCAAGGCGACCAGGCCGACTGAGATTCCCCGAGGGACCGGTAAGAAATGGAAGACGCTGGAGAATTCACTACTCAATCTTTATTTTCCCAACGCTACCCAAGTCCTTTTCGTCCCTCTGTGGAACGCTGGAAACTCCCAGTGGTTCGCCGGATGTTTCTGTTGGAATACCGTTGAGACGCGCGTTTTCAACTCGTCCGTCGAGTTGAGCTCCGTGATGGGCTTCGGGTCCTCGATAATGGCCGAGTGCAGCCGGGTCGAGTCCTTGATATCGGATCGGCAGAAGGGTGATTTCATCGGGAGTATCTCGTACGTATATCACACGTTCTCATAACTATGAGTTCGTACTGACTCGTGACAGACACGAACTGCGCAGCCCCCTTCACGGAATTCTGGCAGCCGCCGAGTTCTTGGGTGGGACCAATCTCGATGAATTCCAGGGCTCGCTGCTCGAGACCATCAACGCCTGTGGTCGAACCCTACTGGACACAATGAACCAAGTGCTCGACTTCAGCAAGATTGTCTCGCTGGAGCGATCATGGCGTCAACTGAAAAAGAATAAGAACACGGATGTTAAGTCTCTTGAGCGGTTCTCCGCACATCTGGATACGTTCGTTGCGACGGACCTGGCCATTCTGGCCGAGGAGGTGGTGGAAGGGGTTTGTTTGGGTCATGCCTACAGCCAACGCACCACCTCGTCGCTCGAACATCCCACTCAGTCCGCAGCGACAACCGCAGCTCGGTCGCAGTCTCTTAAGACATCTCGGCACAACGTGGAGGTGGAGATCGACATTGCTCAAAACGACTGGGTATATCAGACACAGCCCGGTGCGTTACGACGTATCATCATGAACGTCTTTGGCAACGCCATGAAGTACACCGAGAACGGGCGGGTGTCGTTACACCTTGCCGTGACAGAGGCTTCGGATAGTCGGTCTCGTCGCGCTGGCATCGACGAATTGGTCACATTGACGGTGTCGGACACAGGCAAGGGGATCTCGGAAGAGTTCTTGCGCGGACGACTCTACACCCCGTTTGCACAGGAAGACACTCTAGCCGTTGGCACTGGTCTAGGACTCTCCATCGTGCGCAGCCTCGTCCGATCTCTGCACGGGACGATCCACATCAACAGCCAGCCCGGACAGGGGACGACCGTCAAGGTGTCCCTCCCCCTATCCCGGTCTGTTCATCAGGATGTCTTCGAGGACAGCTTGTCGCCGCGGTCTCCGTCGGCCACCGAACAGGGCGCAATCAGTGAGAGCGTTCTCCTTCGAAACACCCACGCAGGCAGACGCGTCGCTGTTCTCGGCATGGACCCGTCCGAGGCCACTAGCCATCCCTCCTGGTCCGTCGTCACCCGCTATCTAGTCGAGTGGTATGGGCTTGAGCTCGTCTCTCCTCGGTCCTCGACACCCGTGGACCTCGTCCTCGCTGACGAAACGACCCTGTCCGAGGAACTTCAACGCGCATCGCCGACGTTCTTCCCTGCACTCCTTATCCTCTGCGACCGGTCTGTCGACTACAACACCGCCCGCACCGGATTCGCCTCGCTCGCCAGCGTCACCAACATCATCCGCCGACCCTGCGGCCCTAACAAGCTCGCTCGCACCATCCTCCGATGCCTCGCGTCAGAGGATACCTCGCTCACCGCGGCGGAGCTCACGCAACCATCATCCACCACCCTCCCCGTCCGACCTCGCAACGCCCGATCCTTCCCCAGCGATGACTCCCATTGCGACAACAAACTCTCCGACGGCGTGGCCGAGCTCACCGCCGACGACAGCAACACGTCGGTCTCCACGCACTCGCACGCCTCATCGGACCTCGCCGACCCGCTCCCGACCATCGCATCGCCTTCGTCGCCCGTCACGGTCGGCCTGGATTCCTTCACCCAGCAACAAGCGGCCAAGGCTCTGCGGCAGGCCCGCGTGCTGGTTGTGGATGACAACTCGATCAATCTGAACCTGATGCTCACGTTTATGAAAAAGCGCGCTCTGGCCGCGCTGGATGCCGCGCAGAACGGCAAGCTGGCGGTGGAGGCGGTTGAGCGGATGCAGCAGGGGTACGACTTGATCTTCATGGGTATGTTCTTTCTTTCTTAGACCTTCGGCGACCCATACTAATTTGTCTAGACATGTCTATGCCTGTGATGAACGGCTTCGAAGCGACACGTGCGATTCGGGCGCTGGAAAAAGAGCGCGACGGGTGTGGACCCGCAATCATCATTGCGCTGACGGGTCTGAGCAGCTCGCGCGATGAATATGAGGCGCTGGCGTCTGGGGTGGATCTGTTCCTCACCAAGCCGGTGTCGTTCAAGGAGGTGTCGCGTCTGCTGGCCGAGTGGGAGGCAGGCGAGCTCCGCGGACAGTATTCTTTGGGGGAGTAGGGTGTGTGTCTGTTTGTATTTGTTATGGCATGTGTGATGGTGTGGTGGTTACGTTCTCTGTACATATTGCATAGGCGGGATTACTCCGTACACGGATTTAGCAAGAGTGATACCCTGCATAGAATGACGATTCATGATGATCTATGAGCTGATGAAAGTTATCACGCCATTTTGATAAGAATTAGTATCTGGCAATCAACCACCGCCGGCGAGTCTCCTCGTCCATCTTGTGGAGCATATCGCGCTCCTCGCGCTTGACGCAGATATAGTTCCGCACCAGTTCAGCCCCAAGCACATCCTGCAAATCCTTATCCGCCCGCAGCGCCTCCATCGCCTCATCCAACGACCTGGGCAGCTGTGTCGTGATACGGAGTTCTTTTCGCTGCTCATCCGTAAGAGTAGCCGCATCATCTAAGCCATCATCAGCAAGCACATTCACTCAACCAAGACGAAGGAAACGGAGGAAACGGAAAAAACATACGAGGACAATCCTTCACACGCAGCGCCATCCCCCTCTGCAACCCGATATACCCAGCAGCCAGATACGCCGCCATGGCGAGATACATATTCGCCAGCCCGTCCAGCGACTTCATCTCCCAGTGCGCCGGGCCGATCTTGCGCACGGGCGCCTCGCGGTTCTGCGTGCCCCAGGCCACCCACTCGCTGCCGGCCCACAGGCCGGACCGCACGCGGTCGTAGCTGGCGTCCTGTGACAGCGTGAAGGGGAGCAGCGCCGGATAATGTTCCATAATCCCGGCGAGGAAGGCGTCCTCTGCTGCCGGGGAAGGGGGGTGCGGAGGGGTAGTGCCGGCAGTGGTCAGGGAGATGTGGGCGTGGGCGGCGGTGCCGGCGTGCCCCGGGAGCGGGCGCGGGTGCAGCGTGGCGCGCAGGCCGTGCGTCTCGGTGAGGTGGGTGATGATGCTGCGGGCGCGGAGGAGGGTGTCGACGGCTGCTAGTGGGGAGGCCGGCGGCAGGATGAATTCGAATTGGCCAGGGGCGGACTCGGCGTGGAATTGCTGCGGGGGGATGTCGTTAGCGGCGAGGGTGTCGGCTATTTCCTCGAGGAGGGGGAGCAGGGCGCGCGTGTGGGTGGTCATCTGCGACCAGGAGTGGTTGGTGGCGCAGGGTTTGTAGGCGGTGATGGTGTCTGGGTCGTCGGGGGATGTGATGGGGCGGAGGAAGACGACCTCGATCTCGAAGCCGAGGGTCACGGTCAAGTTGTGGTCGGTGGCGAGGCGCGAGGCCAGGTTCTGGAGGAGTGTGCGCGGACAGCCTGGGAGGGGGGTAGATGCGTCGGATTCGTGCCGCCAGAAGGTCATGACGGAGGCGCTGTGCGAGCCGGGGATGCCGACGTTGCGGTGCAGCGTGCTCAGATCCGGGACCAGGTAGAACTGGCCGGTCGTGGAGCCCTCGGGGGCGACGTGGTCGTCCTGGATCATCTGCTGCAGACACTGGCAGACGCCGAGGCGGCGCTGCTGGCGCGCGAGCTTCGCGAACTCGGCCATCGGGAACATGCGCACGCGCATGGTGGCCGTGTAGTCGAGGAACTGCATCCAGACGTGCTTGATGTCGGGGTTGGCTTTGATGAAGCAGTCGAGACGGGTGCTGGGTGGGAGGTCCGGCAGGGCGTCCGTCGGCGGAGGGGTTTCGTTAAGCTCGTAGAGACGGTTGGAGTTGTGGAAGAGGATGTCGGCGACGGCCTGCTTCGCCTGCGAGACGGTCCAGTCGGCCTTGGTGACATACTCGGTCGCCACGACGTCGAGCGCGGCGCGGAACTGGATGTTGGCCAGGTAAAAGGTCTCTGGGAAGAAGTGGCCATCGGTGCTCCAGAGCAGATGCGAGGTCGGCACGAGATCCAGACTCTGCCGCAGGATCTGCTCCTGGGCGTCGCGGCTGACCATGGGGAACACCTCGCCGAGGTCGAGGTAGACATTGTTGTAGACGCTGGCGAGATAGCCCGCCTCGCGGGTGTACGGGTACGACGAATGCAGCAAGACAAAGTCGACGGTGGGGAATCGGGCGATCAGCGGCTGCAGATGCGCCGGGTTGGCGAGGACGAGGCTGATATCATTATCCCCGAGTCCGGTGTGCAGCTGCAGCGGCTTATTCGGCACGGGGGTGGCGGCGGTCTTGCTGGAGGCAATCTGCCGCAGCGTCGTGCGCACGATCCAGTCGTTCAGCGGCTTGTGCTCGACGCGGTAGCCGGTCTGCGCGCCGTTGGCATAGCACTGCACGAGGGCGTCCAAAAGACGGTCCTCACTCTCGTCGTCAACAGGCTGGACGTCTAACCCAGTGCGGTAACAAATGACCGATTTGAACCCCACCACGGCGGGGTCATGGATCGCCTGCTGGAGACGATCGTGGAACCCGGCGACGAAGGCGGTCCGCAGGCTCTGGCGCTGCGCGAGGGTGCCCAGGGAGGTTGTATCGACGTCCAGCGTCGCGAGCGTCTGCGCGGCCAGGGTCTCAATGCGCACTATGCGGCGGGTGCGTCCTGGCGTGAACCGATCGTGCCAATCATACGGCTCGACGTCTTCTGCGGTCAACAGGTCGTCCAGCAGGAGGCTGTGCGTGCCGGCTAGACACGCGCGCACAAGGCCCTCGTAGTCGCGCTGCACCCAGTCCCCCCGTGCGGCCTTGACCTGGTCCCAGGTGCTGTCGGAGGGGAGGCCGTACAGCTGGGCCAGCTGGGGCGTGGCGCGATGGAGCGCCAGCGTGGAGGTGGCATTGCGCAGGGCGTCGTCGTGGGCCTCGGAGATGATCTGTTCAAAGGGGTGTTTCTCGTAGGCACAGGCCTGGTTTTTGGAGAGGATGTTGTGGGCATGGTTGTCGATGAGGGGATGCGTGTGAATGAGATGGCGCAGCGAGGGGAGATCCATGTTGAGCGAGAGTAGTGAGGGGTATCATATGTATCATGGAGTATCATGCGACTGCGTAGTTGGAGGGGGAGTCGAGTAGAGGAGTGAAGGAGAGGTGTGCGAAGAATGTGATGATAGACGTGATAGATATACGGAGTACTGCGCCTACACAAGGCGGTCCCAAAGGGGCAGCTGGACAGCCATGCTGGATTCTGCCGATCGGATGGAGTTCTTCTCGCCTACCTCGCGTCGACCCGAGTCACAGCAGGAGAGACTACTGTTCATGTTCTAGTCGCTCGGAGAGGAGTCTCTATCTGGAAGACTCGACGATTCGGTGGTGTTTGGTGGATGTTCGTCGTGCACCATACGCAATCGGGATATTTCCACGAGCTGGAGCTGACTAATCTATCACTCTCTTTGATTCTCTCATGTAACCATTTAGTACTTACTATAGTTATTTGCACGTGGAGGAGGATAGAGTGATGGGTCAGAGTTGTAAAAGTATGTAGCAATCATTGTTCAGGCGTGTGCAGTCTGAAGTATCCAGTACATGAATCGCCTCATCTTATACCCCTAGTACTGCCCCTCAAGCGTCAACGTCCCCGTCTTCGTCACCAGATACTCATTCACCGCAACCTCCTTTCCACTCTCCTTGCCATACCCCGACTCCTTGATCCCGCCAAACGGCGACTCGGCCGCCGACGAGTTGCCGGTGTTCATGCCAATCATGCCCGCCTCCAGGTTCTCCAGCATGCGCCACATGCGGTCGATGTTCTTGGTGAACGCGTAGCTGGCCAGGCCCATGCTGGTGTCGTTGGCCAAGCGCACCGCCTCCTCCTCCGTCTCGAACCGGTACAGCGCCGCGATCGGGGCAAACGTCTCCTCGCGCGACACCAGCATGTCCTTGGTCATGCCGGTGAGGATGGTGGGCTCGAAGAAGTAGCCCTTTTCACCGGCGACGCGGCCGCCGCCGAGGATGACGTCGGCGCCGAGGCGGCGCGCATCCTCGACCTGGGCGAGGGCCTTGTCGATGCTGCGCGGGGTGGTGACGGGGCCCATGGTGGTGCCCTCGCGGGCGCCGTGGCCGACAACAAGCGTCTGGGTGCGCTCCTTGAGCATGGCGGCGAAGCGGTCGTAGACGCCGGCCTGGACGTAGACGCGGTTGGCGGTGATGCAGGCCTGGCCGGCGTGGCGCCACTTGAGGGCCATGAGCTGGTCGAGCGCCTGGTCGAGGTTGGCGTCGTCAAACACGAGGAACGGGCAGTTGCCGCCCAGCTCAAGGGTGAGCTTCTTGAGGCCGTGCGCGCAGTGGCTGGCGATGAGCTTGCCGACGCGCGTCGACCCGGTAAAGGTCACCTTTTTGACCAGCGGGTGCTTGCACAGCGCCTCGCTGAGCGCCGGCGTGCACTCGAGGTCCGTCGTCAGCACGTTGAACACGCCCGCGGGGAACCCGGCCTTCTGCGCCAGGTGCGCCAGCGACAGCGTCGTCAGCGGCGTCTCCGGGCTGGGCTTGACCACCATCGTGCAGCCGGCGGCGAAGGCCGCCCCCGCCTTGCGCAGCACCATGGCCACGGGGAAGTTCCACGGCACCAGCGCGGCGGCCACGCCGATGGGCTGCTTGACCGTGAAGACGCGCCGGTTGGGCGCCGCGGGCACGGCGATGCTGCCGTGGATGCGCTCCGCCTCGCCGGCAAACCACCAGGTGAAGCCGAGCGCGTAGTCGATTTCGCCGTACGCCTCGGCCAGCGGCTTGCCCGTCTCGTGCGTGAGGATCTTGGCCAGGTCGCTGCGCGCGTCGCGGATGAGCCCGTCCCATTTCAGCAGCCACTGCGCGCGCTGCCGCGGGTTGGTCTTTTTGAACTGCTCAAACGCCGCGTGGGCGCTCTCGACGGCCGCGGGCACATCGTCGGCGGTGTTGGTTGGGCAGCTGGCCCAGGGGATGTCGGTGCCGGGGTCTGGATCGATTAGAATGGGAGAACGGTTGAGGGAAGATGGACGTCTGCTCACCAACGACTTCGAAGCGTTTGCCGCTCTTGGACGGCACCCAGGCGTTGTTGACGAACGAGTCGAAGTGGAGGAGGGAGGGGTCGTCGAGCTAGTCATGTGAGAATGGATCTATCTCTAGCAATGGATGGAGAGTACCTGGAAGGGCAGCTGGTACTGGGACGCCATGATGCGCACCAGAAGAGATATGGATGCTACAAGAACAAGATGGAGAGAAAAGAAGAGGAAGCAAAGAGTATATTTATACCCCGCACGTCCCCTCACTTGGCTTACCGAGAATCCCATCCAACCAGACCAGATCCATATCCATATCCATATACCCATATAACCGATCCATTATATCTATCCTCTGTACTCTACCATACATCCCCATCTATCACTCGACTCTATTCTCTATCTATACCAACCGATCCACACTCCCCGTCCGATTCGTCTGCCCCTCCGTCGTATATCTTACCGACACATCCATCGTCTTGACAATCCCCGCATTCCCATCCTCACTGCTCAGACTGGGACTATCCGCACCACTGCGCGCATACTTGCGCATCTCGGCCTTGACATCCGCCGTGTTCTGCCGGTACGGATCCGCCAGCTCGAACCCGTCATCGTCGCCGTTCGTCCGCGCCGACCGGTGGTGGTACCCCAGGCCGGAGCGGAAGCGGTTGGAGCTGCTGGCCCCGCCGTAGTAGTACTTGGAGTGGGAGGCGCCGTGCGACGTGCCCAGCAGCCGCGGGATGTACTTGCTGAAGATGGCCTTGAGCGACGGCGCGCACGCCGTCATCACCGCCACGTTGACCTCGATGGCGGAGCTGGCGAACCCGACGCTGTAGGTCGGGTCTGGGTTGCGGTGGTTGGGGTCTGGGAAGAAGGCTTGGGCGAGGATGACGATGCGCCAGACGCCGATAGCTGTCGCTCTTTTTTGGATTTAGGACTGGAACTATTGGGCTTGGAGGAGGGAGGGGGGGGCGGGGGTGCATGGAGATGATGGAGGGAAACGTACACTCCACCCAGACACAGAATCAAGCACACGGCCAGCTTCCGCCGCAGCGGCATGTGCAGCGACCAGGTGATGATGATGGGAATTGACAGCACCAGCAGGTCCGTGAACAGGTTCAGCGCCGCCGTGGCGACGTAAAACGCCCCCTGCTGGATGCAGGTGCCGCCGGGGATCGATTTGTCGTAGACGTAGGCCACAGGCGTGCATTGGAAGAGGTCCACGAAGAGCACGGCGGTGAACAGACCCACGGTCACGGCCATGGTACCCCAGATCAGCGAGTTCACCAGCCGGGACTTGGACTCGAGGCGGCGCAGGAACAGCAGAATGGAGAGTTTGACCATGGTGAGGGAGGGATTGTAGAGGAGTTGGTTGGCAAAGTCCCACTGTCCTGTTAGCTAGGGTATTTGAGGCATCAAAGCATCGGAGCATACGGTCAAGCCGGTTTTGACGTCCCAGTCTAGGGGAATGTCCCAGATATGGTAGCCGACATAATTTGCCTTGACATCTGGATCTGGTCAGCGAAGTCGAGACAGTTGAGGTTGACGAGGCCACGTACAATACCAC
The DNA here is from genome assembly GCA_019721355.1 of Aspergillus sp. MEXU 27854. Taxonomy (NCBI): domain Eukaryota; kingdom Fungi; phylum Ascomycota; class Eurotiomycetes; order Eurotiales; family Aspergillaceae; genus Aspergillus; species Aspergillus sp. MEXU 27854. The sequence continues at coordinate 1,969,350 of JAGMTT010000002.1, forward strand.
GATGTCACCGACATGCCTACAGCCAGAACCTGTCATTCAGATCAGTGAGGGTCCCGCATCAGACGTGTGAAGCCGTACATATCCGGCGCAGATGAAATAGTCGTCTATCTCCTGTTAGACTCGCACTGACTCGTCAAGACCGCCAGACATACCAGCTCCCAGCGCAGACCGCGACAGATATCGACTCCATAACCGCAGAGCCACTGCAATGCCTCCCAGCGCGGGAAAGGCCGCGATCACCCCCAGCGCAACATGCTGTTGATTGTCATGGTCCATCGTCATACATATCGCAGGGTCCAGTCGCTACAAAAGGAGAGCACGAGAGAGCGCCAGTATAAGTAGCCCGCACAATCTGCCACTGAGACCCCCGTGGATTTCTCTTCTCGATTAGCCTAGGTCTTGACCGTGTAGACTCCCAATCTAGGCACAAGAACCCTGATCCACAAATCCAGCGGCAAACAGAAAGGAACCCTCGATCTGGCTCGGAACTCTCCACGACGGCGGGCATCCAGTCTATTTCATGAATAGCTCCACTGACACAGCGCCAGTTATTCGACGACAAGAGTCCCATCCATGGTCCCGAGCCAACCTATTGGGAGGTCCCGAGCGGGCGTTTCTGTTATTAATTGCACGTTCCGCATCCTGCCAGCCGGGCGGAATGGGTTTGGTGGCTGCGGTCGACGTCGGCAGTAGACACACCCTTGCGTCGACTGCCAATCGTCACGGCATTTGCCAATGCAGGAAGCGCCACGGAATGTCTCAAATCGCATGGATTGCGTGGAGCGGCCGAGTCTCGGGAGAAGACATTCTTAGCGAGGGAGGCATCGGCTGCTCCATATCTGAAACAGGGCGCTGGTCCAAGACCGGATGGTGGCGGCCACGGCCCATGGTGCTCATTTTAATAGATTGCATTCATATCGGCGAAATACTTGACAGCCCTCGGGGCAATCTCCAAGTGTGGCGGTCATGATTCGTGATTAGTGTTTAGGGGCGTGTTGACATCCAGCATTCTTGAAGACACACCGGATGGACACAACCCGATCTCGGCACGGCACGAGAAGGTCTGGCCCGGCAGGAATAATACAGAAATACATGCTGTTCATCAAGTACAAAAAGCAATGGTACTGCTCGAGTCATCGGTCAGCACCTCCACTGCGTGAAGATCACCACTCGGACCATCGCTTGAGATCGAGGATTTGCATGCTGATCAGCGTTTCCCCGTGTTTACCGTTGGCTCCATCAAACAACGGTCAGCAGATGACTCGTGCTGCATGCACCTGGAGTCAGAGGACCTCATGCATTCGAGAATTGCGGTCAACGCAAGATACAGCGATACCTGTCCGGGTAGCACGCTCTCTGCCAAATGCCGAGGTTTCCTTCCGAGACTAGACATTTGGAGAAATTTTTCCAGTCTTGTTGCCCACACAAATCGCCCCGTTCGATGGGGAGTCGCTAAGAACGATAGTGTGCTTTAGGCTGTCGTCTAGAAGGGGTCCGCCGGATATCGTATGACTTACGGAGTACAGGATGAAGACTGCTGGTTTCTGGCTAGACTGTTTCCTGCCTTCATCTCCGAGTTCGTCTAGCCTTCGTTTAGTTAAGCGAGATACGGAGGGAGTGTCCTGATAACAAGTCAACAAGAACGCATGTCTGGGAATAACCCCCTATCACCCTCCCCCTGAACCCTTCACCCTCTCCCCAGGCGAGCCTGGATCGATCCATCCATGGAACCTCCCTCTGGTGGAGCAGGAGGCTTAGCGTCTTCCGAGAATGTTCGTCTAGATTATTGGCGCCGGTGTGGTGGCCAGCATGCGGCGTGGGTCTGAATCTTCCTCCGTCCTCCGTAGAGCACTTCGGACAGGAGTCTGATATCCGGCCAACTTAGGGCATCGGCCAGCTCGCCTCTTCTAGTCGGAGTGGAGTCCCTCGTGGTCGTTCGACAGGAACCGATCCATCCAGATGCCCCAGTCTCCCTCGTGGCGATTGGTGGTGGCATCAAAGCTCCGCCCAAGCTGGGAAGCCGATGTAGAACCATCCGGTTTAGCCTGTCCATGTCCTCTGAACTCCTTGACAGAGTATATTATCTCCCTGTCTCCCTATTCTTCCGTTTGTACCTACATCCCTTTCACCCAACTCCAACCATTCTCCGTAGGGTGGTGATCTCACCATGGTCCGAGTCACCTCTTCTGCCGGTCTGCTGGCCGCGCTCGCGCTGTCCAACTCAGCGCAGGCAGCGCCCACTTCGTCCTCGTCCGCCATTGTCGCGGCCACTCCGGTGCCCTCGTCGAGCACGGATGCCGGTGTCCCGCTGTTCTCCAGCGAGACTCTGCAGCTCACCGACAGCGTCATTGAGGATCTCACTCCCGTGCTGCAGAACGCGACGGATCTGTTCGACTTTGGCAGCAATGCCACCTCGGACCTGGCTGCTCGCTGCATCAGCTGCTTCAGCAAGTGCAAGCTCCTCCCGGGCGATGCGCTGTGGCCGGCCCGCGGCATCTGGTCCCTCTTTGATCTTTTGCTCGGCGGACGGCTGGTGAAGACCGTGCCGCTGGCGGCGTCGTGCTACTCCTCGTGGGATGAGTACGACCCCGAGCAATGCCAGGTCGTCTCCGATAACTGGACCGTGTCCTATATGCAGTATGTCTGCCTTTTGCATTGTCGGATGAATTTGCGAGAAATATACTAACTGTTCCAGCGCCGCGGATCCCGCCTCCATCATGTGGCCGCTGTATGAAGGCCGCTCCTGCATGCCCACCGACGACCCGTCGGGCGAGTGCACCGTGGGCGGCTACTCCAGCTACGCCGTGAACGTCAGCAACGTCGCGCAGATCCAGCTGGCGGTCAACTTTGCCCGCAACGCCGGTCTCCGTCTGGTGGTCAAGAACACCGGCCACGACTTCAACGGCAAGTCCACCGGCGCCGGTGCGCTGGGCATCTGGACGCACAACCTCAAGGATATCAAGTACTACGCCGACTATCGGTCGAGCAGCTACCGCGGCCCCGCCGTCAAGATGGGCGCCGGCGTGCAGGCCTTTGAGATCTACGAGCTGGCCAACAAGATGGGCTTCACCGCGGTCGGGGGTGAAGGAAAGGTGAGCGCCCTTCTGTTTCGGTGTTTGAAGGGGTCTAACGTCATCAGTCGGTGGGTGTTGCTGGAGGATACGTCCTCGGCGGTGGCCACTCGCCCCTGTCTAGCATCTACGGCCTGGCGGTGGACCAGGTCCTCGCGTTCGAGGTGGTGCTGCCCAACGGTCGCTTTGTGACCGTGACCGAGGAGACCGATGCCGATCTCTTCTGGGCTCTGCGCGGTGGTGGTGGTGGTGAGTCTCCGTCCCGTCTATACTCCATCCGACACTGGCTAACAAGACAGGCACCTACGGCGTCGTCACCTCGGTCATCTCGCGCGTGCACCCCAAGGTCGGCGTGACAGTCTCGACCTTCTCCTTCTCGACCGGCAGCAACGTCAGCGTCGAGACCTTCTGGGCCGGCGTGCGCGCGTACTTTGACCGGTTCGCCATCCACGCCGACGCCGGCACCTACGCCTACTTCTGGGTGATGGGCACGGGCCCGGACTCGTTCACCTTCCTGATGAACCCGTTCTTCGCCGTCAACCACACGGTGGCCGAGTACGAGGCCCTGGTGCAGCCGTGGTTCGACGAGCTCAACCAGCTGGGCATCCCCTTCTCCCCGTCCACCACCTACTACGACAACTTCTACGACGCCTGGAACGCCGGCTTCCCGCTGGAGATTGTCGGCTCAACCACCATGATGACCGGCTCGCGCCTGTTCCCGCGCGCCAACTGGGAGGACGCCGCCCTGCGCAACCAGACGTTCGACGCGCTGCGCACGACCATCTCGGCCGGCTACCCGCTGCTCGCCTTCAACATGAAGGCCGAGCAGCCCGCCGACGCCTCGCCCAACGCCGCCAACCCGGCCTTCCGCAACACCCTCATGCACGCCATCTCGTCCGCCAGCTGGGCCGCCGACGCCTCCGCCGAGGAGATTCTCGACACCATGAACACCTTCACGCACGACATCCTCGGCGTCTGGCGCGAGACCTGCCCCGATGCCGGTGCCTACATGTCCGAGGCCGATATCCTCGAGCCCAACTTCCAGCAGGCGTTTTACGGCTCCAACTATGAGCGGTTGTACCGCTTGAAGCAGAAGTATGATCCGTTTGGCCTGTTCTATGCGCCGACGGGCGTGGGCAGCGAGGACTGGACGGTGGAGAGCCCGGACGGGCTGCCGGATCAGAACGGACGGCTGTGCCGGGTGTAATTATAGACTTATAGTAGATTTTATTATTAGAATTATTCATCAATGCATCTCATTTTTCATCCGACGGCACGGCGTAAGCAACGTCAAAAATAGATATTGGATTCCGCTCGCGCGAGCGTCTCCGCCTTCCCCTGTAATCCCCCGGTCGACTCCATCGCATCCCCTTCTCTCGCCTCAGTCCCCTCTTCACGGGGATCCTCCCTCGGAGCTTCACCCGTACTATCCTCTCCGAATGCGACCCGCTTCTCCACCCACCACCGCTCCCAGTCCCGCGGCTCTCGCAGCGGCAGACGCGCCCACTCGGCCATGTTGGTCGTGCGGCTCTGGCGCGCCAACGCGTCCGGCACGGTGGGGGGAATGCGGATGTCTGGGGTCTCGGTGTGCAGACCTGCGCGGCGGAGCTGGGAATACAGCGTGTAGAGGGCTAGTTCGGTGTCGATGAGACGGTGTTCTAGATGGGTGATGTACCCTTGGGGGAGCCCTCTACTCAATCAGACTGTGGTAGGATATCTGGAGGATGATTTGGACGCACCGCTTCCCACTCTCAGGGTAGACGCAGCGCGAGGGCGTGGTGCTGCATTGCGAGCAGATTGGTCTGATTGAGTTAGACGGTATGCTGCAGGGTGGGGAGTGGTGATGGTACAGGATGCGATCACACTGTATCGTGAGTTACTAGTAGCCTAGAGCGTCAAGTTAGGAGACACGAACCTTGCACTTTTTCTGGCGACAGGGTTCGCAGGAGATGGTGTTCTGGGACATGGTGTAGATATATGTAGACGAGAAAAGTATATGGAGTGAAGATAGAAGGACTGATGTCCGGCGGGGAAAATACTGCCGGGTCTCCACAGGAACCAAGCACAGCATTCTTTGATATATATTCTCCATATGAAAGACTAGTGTCTGAAGTATATCTTTCGATAACACTCTTGATCAATGATTTTGGGGCAGAGCGTAAGCATCTTGTCCTTCTGACTATAGATCTTAGTCCTCTAGATCAACTATCAACTGAATCTTCATCGACTAGTATACAGCCCTTGACGGGTTGGTTTTATACAGTAACTTCAACTGTGTGTGTGTGTCTGTCAGACCAGCTGCTGCTATCCATCAGCATAATTAGTCAGCCATTCGTCCAGCTTGTGTACCCCGGATCCCCATATCAACTTGACATCTCTTCATCTTCATCTCTCCTTTCCAGCATACAATGGACGCTACATACGATGTCCCCCCCGCCAAACGGCGCAAGACGAACCATTCCCTCCCCCGAGAAATCGGGCTCATGCGCAAATCCCACCAGGAGAACGGTTCAGCAACCTTCCTTGGCAGCTCCAGCGGCATCTACTTCATCCGCGTCGTCTACAACGCCTTTGCCCGGCGATCCGCCCATCTCAACCAGACCCAGCAGTCCCCGCCAAAGGACAACCTCGTCCCGGGCGAGGACGATCAGCTCCAGCATCAGAGCCCCCGTCCCGACGCCACCCTGACGCCCAAGCATGAGTTATGGATGCCGCAGGAACTGGACCACCACCGCCCAGCCAAATTCACCTTTGACCATCTCGTGCAGTGGACCCGCAGCTATTTCGATCACTGGCATCCCATCTTTCCCTATCTCCTCGCGCCGACGTTCCTGCGCACGCTGGAGCAGCTCAGCACCGGCAGCGCCGGCTGGTCCAAACTGACCACCACCGAGGCCATTCTCGTCCGCAGCATCGTGTCCATCTCGCTGATGGACCGCCGGCAGATGGGTGCGTCCACTGCGCCGGGTACCAAGGGCTTGCCCGTGCCTGCGTCGCTAGTCTTCCGCACCGTCGACCAGGCCATGCAGAGTCTGCACACGCTTTTCTGTGACGCGCCCACGATCCCGACCCTGCAGGCGGCGTTCAGCGTGCAGCTGTTTCTTGCGTCGCTGCTCCGGCTGAATGCCGCCTCGCGCATTGGCGGCGTTGTCACCCGCACCGCGTTCCATCTGGGCTTGCATCGCTGTCCGGCGCGATTTACTTGTTTTACGCCTGAGGAGATGGCTCTTCGCCGGCGCCTATTCTGGTCCATCTACTGCCTCGAGCGGTATCTCTCGCAGGCGCTCGGAATCCCCCTCAGCATCCGCGATGACGACGTGGATGTGTGCTACCCCGGAATGGAGACGCATGCTGACCATGTGCCTGACAGTACGTACCACATCACTCCATACAACAGCATATTTCTAACAGTACAGACCGCCTACGCCTCCTCACGCACCTGGCCAAGTTCGCCCGTGTGCGCGGCCTCATCGTCGAGCTCCGCAACAAGTCGGTCGCGCACAACCCGGAGTCCCTCACCGCGACGCAGATCAACGGCGAGTTGACGCAGTGGTGGAACGAGGTCTACGACGACGTCCACCTCGACCTGGACAGCGACAATCAAGACGACAGCCCCCCGCTCGCCCCGCTGCACCGGCTCCTCCTGACCGTGCTCCGCCACGAATCCATCATCTCCATGAACCGCCCGCTGCTGGCGACCGAGCCGACGTCCCCGGAATACAAGACCGCGCTGCAGGTGTGCATCGAGTCGTCGCGCGCGCTGATCGCCGAACTGCGTCGGTACCTGCCCTCGACGACCGCCGTGCCGCTCGTCTGGCCGTCGTTCACGTGGGCCGTGTGGATGAGCTGTCTGATTTTGGTGTATGCGGCGTGGGAGGGCGAATTCGCTGTCGCTGCTGCGTCGAGGTATGCGCCCTGTCATGCCTGTCTTCTATATACCTACGCTAATCGAGTAGATACACCAAGTCCGGCCTCCGGATCCTCCAGAATCTCGCCCTGCGCGACAACTCCTGGCCGCAGACCTGCATCGAGGCCCTCCGCGACCTCGAGTCGGCCTTGTCCAACCCCACGCCTCCACAGCAGCAGCCGCCCCCCGCCGAACAAAGCCAGCCACACTCGCTCACGATGGACACCGGACTGGGGGTGTCCGGAGAGCACAGCCTATCGCTGATCCCGGACATGAGCCAACAGTACAGCAACCCATCGGTCATCTTCGGCGACAGCAACAACCCCTTTTTCAGCGGGTTCTCCGCGGACGGGCTCTTGTCCGGGGATAGTGGGGTGGAGGGGATGCTGAGCGATTTGTGGACGGTGGCCGACGGACCGTGGCTGATCCAGGAGAATTACGACTGAATGGTCGTTGACGTTCTGTGCGGGTGATGGATCTACCGGACAAGGTTCTTCCGGCTGGTCAGGCGGACATGTCTTGTCCGGCGGGGCTGCCGAGGTTTGTATATATAGGGCAGCTCCGAGATACCAGCAGTTGCGCAGAGTGCAAGAATCACGAGGAGAACAGAGCGGAACAAAACAGAATGAAATCTTACAAAATTGCCGCTATTCCTGCCGACGGCATCGGCCCCGAGGTCATCTCCGCGGGCGTCGAGGTCCTGCAGGCGCTCACGGCCAAGCTGCAGAGCTTCGCGCTGGACTTTACCCATCTAGACTGGAGCTCGGAGACGTACAAGCAGACCGGACAGTACATTCCCGACGGCGGGCTGGACGAGCTGAAGAAGCACGATGCGATTCTGTTTGGCGCTGTCGGTGCGCCTGGTGCGTTCCCTACCAACAATCGTACCTACGTCTACTGCATAGTACATGCTAACGGAACAGACGTCCCCGACCACATCTCCCTCTGGGGCCTCCGTCTAGCCATCTGCCAACCCCTCCAACAATACGCAAACGTACGCCCGACGCGCGTGCTGCGCGGCACGCAGTCCCCCCTGCGCAACTGCCCACCCGGCAAGCTGGACTGGGTGATCATCCGCGAGAACAGCGAGGGCGAGTACGCGGGGCAGGGCGGACGGTCGCACGTCGGGTGGCCGTGGGAGGTGGCGACGGAGACGGCCATCTTCTCGCGGGTGGGCGTGGAGCGGATCATGCGGTTTGCGTTCGAGACGGCGCAGAAGCGCCCGCGCAAGACGCTCACCGTCGTCAGCAAGAGCAACGCGCAGCGCAACGGCATGGTGCTGTGGGATGAGGTGGCGGCCGCCGTGGCCCGCGAGTTCCCCGACGTGCAGGTCGACAAGATGCTCGTGGACGCGATGACGACGCGCATGGTGCTGAAGCCGGAGAGTATTGATACCGTTGTCGCTAGTAATTTGGTACGTCCCCTTCCCTCATATCCATCCCGTGTGTTCTACTTCGTATTGTCTAATGTTGGTGGTCATGGTAGCACGCCGATATCCTGTCGGATCTGGCAGCAGCGCTGGCAGGCTCGATCGGCATCGCGCCGACGTCGAACCTGGACCCCACGCGCCAGCATCCGAGCATGTTTGAACCGATCCATGGCTCCGCGTTCGATATCACGGGCAAGGGGGTTGCCAATCCGGTGGCGACGTTCTGGACGGCGGCCGAGATGCTGGCGTGGTTGGGCGAGGAGGCCGCGGCGCAGACGCTGATGGAGTGTGTGGAGAAAGTGTGCGACAGTGGGCTGTTGACGGCGGATCTGGGAGGGACGGCCACGACCAAGGAGGTGACTGCTGCGGTGATCGCAGAGATCCAGCGGTTGTGAGCCGGAGTATACTGTATGCGGAGGATCACTCGTCTGTATAACTCGATAGGGTGATGGGGTCCCCGCGCACCCCAGATAGAATCATATACTCCGTACGGGGTGCATCTGTCTTCCGGGAAATCTTCGTCTTCGATTCTTGCGAGTACTCCGTTGGGAGTAGATAGAATTTTCTAGCCACGGCAGTTGACCGAGCTCCACGAAAGTTCGGACCAAGTATGAGCTTATCGGCGGAGAATATTCGGGACAACAGCCCACCGTGGGGGTCATTAGCAGACGGTGTGCATTCACCGGGATAGATGCAGTATTGTACTCTGTCGAGATCGTCTTCATTCATCTACAAACTACGGAGTACATACATACATACATACAATCACCGTGCACATCGCCAAGGCAAGCAGCAAAGCTTGTCCGGTCTTAGCTCTCTGCATATCAACACTCCCCAGTCTGCTCTTCATGTCGAAATCTCTACAGAGTAACTTTCCTGCCATCCCACGCAGATGATTGATAATCAAATAATCCGAGGTGGAGAGGCCACTGACTTCCACAACAACCAGCCAGCTTATATACCCTCTCGCGCTGATGGAGCCGCCAAGCTGAACTAAACCACCGCCCCATCGGACAACCCTCTCCGTCCACTTTAACATAAGCCCGATCCTCAGACGCTGCCAATGAAACCTCCGAGTCTGTCAGAGAACCTCCTCCGTACCCCGGCCGTCTGCTCGGGGCCCGTCCGAAGGTGGGCCCGTCTCGCTGGTATACTTGCCCCCCGGTGACGGTGACGGCTCACCCAACGCATCCACGCTCTCGACCTGGACAGGGATCGGCCATCGGTTGACTCGAACGGCAAAGCTGCTGTTGGGCGCGTCATGCGGGGTCTCCAGAAGAGAAAATTGCGGGTTTGTGGGAGAAGGTAGGGTTGCGCAAGGGATATAAGATCGGACGTGTCTTCCTTCTGTCTTTTCTTCTCTTCCCACACCGAAATTTTCTCCATCTCACTCTCATCGTCCAGAGCCACCATGGGAATGAAAGGGAAGCCGCTGCGTCTGGCGCAGGCGCTGCTGATCGTCGCGCCGGCCTTCATCCTCTTCGGCTACAACCAAGCCGGCGTTGGCCCGCTGGCCACCCTGCAGAGCTGGGTGCAGACATTCCCCGAAATCGACACCGTCAACACATCCGGTGCGGTCAAATCGCACAATTCGACCAGCAAAGGCGCCGTGATCGCGTCGTTCCAGCTCGGTGCGCTGATCGGCGCGCTGTCGTGCACGTACCTGGGCGACTGGCTGGGTCGCCGCAAGACCATCTTCCTCGGCGGCATCCTCACCATCGTCGGACAGGTGTTGCAGATCGCGTCCTACCGCCAGGCGCTGGTGCAGTTCACCATCGGACGAATCATCCTGGGGGGCGGTGTTGGCCAGCTGAGTGTTGCTGTGCCGGTGTGGCAGTCCGAGTGTTCATCCGCCAAACACCGCGGCCAACACGTTATCGTCGACGGCATCTGCATCTGTCTGGGCTACGCCCTGTGCAACTGGATTGATTTCGGGCTGAGCAAGATCCCCGGCGACAGCACGCTGCAATGGCGGCTGCCGCTCGTCGTCTCGCTGCTCTTCTCCGTCGTGTTGCTTGCGTCCGTCTTCCTGCTGCCCGAGTCGCCGCGCTGGCTCGTCTGTGTCGGCCGCGTCGACGACGCCACGTCCAGTCTTGCGGCCTACCGCGGCCTGCCTGCTGAGGACGAGCGCGTGCGCGCCGAAATCGCCGGTATCGAAGGCTCGCTCGAAATCACGGCCGGGTCGGCCGCCTCGGCCTCGCTGAAGGAGATGTTCTCGCCGGACGACGACGAGCGCCTGCTGTACCGCTTCTGCCTGTGCATGGCATTGAATCTGTTCCAGCAAATGTGCGGCGGCAACCTCATAAGCGTCTACGTTTCCACGATTTTTGAAGACAACCTCCACATGAAGACAGACCTCGCCAAAATCCTCGCCAGCTGCGCCATGACATGGAAGTTCCTATGCAGCTTCATCGCCTTCTTCGCGATCGACCGGCTGGGCCGGCGCGTCGTGTTCATGGTCAGCGGCACAGGCATGGCGTGCTGCATGCTGGCGCTGGCGGTGACGAACAGCTTTGGCACGCAGCAGACGGCGTCGATCGCGTCGGCCGTGTTCATCTTCCTGTTCAACTCGTTCTACCCGATTGGGTTCCTCGGCGGCAACTTCCTGTACTGCACCGAGGTCGCGCCGATGCGCCTGCGCGTCGCCATGTCGGCCTTTTCCACCGCCAACCACTGGCTGTGGAACTTTGTCGTCGTCATGATCACCCCCGTCGCCCTCGACACCATCGGCTACCGCTACTACATCGTCTACGCCGTCATCTCCGCCTGCATCCCCGTCGGCGTCTTCTTCTTCTACCCCGAGACCATGAACCGCAATCTCGAGGCGCTGAACCACGTCTTCCGCGATGCCCCCAGCCCCTGGCACATCGTCTCCATGGCGCGCCACCTGCCGCAGGGCGAGGCTGCTGAAGTGGATGTGTGGGTGCGCAGCGCCGAGAAGGGGCAGGTTGAGGAGAGGGAGAGTGTATAGAGACGACAAACGATTGTAGATAGCACGGCACGTTATGAATCTAACCAGTCATTCACTGTCATCCTCTGTAACACGTACATACATACAATCTGCCCGGCGACACCGCCGCCACCATCGCCGCTCCTCGTGCACCCGCTTCTCCCGCTCGCTTCGCTTCTGCAGGTGGTCGTGGCGCGCGCGGCCATCCCATCGGAGCCGTTCGCGCCCGCGCTCCGGATACGCCTCGTCGCTGTAGTGCCGGCCGATGGCCTCGGCCAGCTCGACGACGCCCAAGGTGACGGGGACGAGGAGCAGCAGGCCCAGCGCGAGGAGCTCGTGCTCGTAGCGGTCGAGTAGAGTGGTGGGGAGTTGTGCTTGTCGCAACGCGCGGACGTAGTTGTTGCCGAGTTCGGTGCGCTCGATGTTGGTGTTGATGAAGGCGCCGTGTGATGGAGTAGACGGCGACAGAATCATCGTCTCGGGGACTTGGAGGACATTCTGGAGAAGATTGATTTGCGCTGGGCTTGATGTCATTGCCTGCGCATCGTCGTCTGACTTTGCGCCATTCCATTCAGTATGCATCGGAATGCCCCAACACAGGGGGAGCCACAACAACAATAAACAGATCATGTCTTTAAGTGCGTGTACGCGCAAGCTCAGAAGAAAATCTTAACATGCTAACGGTGTCTCTACTCCCCTACTTATGGGAATTCTCACCCGAGGATCGTTTGCGGCCGCTGAAAGAAAGCAAACAGCCCTCGTGCGACGGGCCGCATCCGGATTGGCTGCTGCATCGGGCGTGTTTACGCCGCCCGCCAACTTACTATGGCGAGTGTAACAGCATCGATGGCACCACGAAATATGAATAAACAGATGTAGATATCAAAGTGTAGATAAATAGATGGATGAAGATGTTACTTCCGCTCCCCTACCCCCTTCTCCATCGCCTTCAAATGCGAAAAGTCCAGCGTATCCTCGCCCAGACTCCACGCCATCACGCCGCCGACGTGCTCGGCGTCCACAATGTCCTTGAACTTGCGCTCGATCATCGGCACCGTGTCCCACGTCCAGAAGATGTTGAGCTCCTTATCAAAGTAGTACTGTCCGCCGGCCTTGTCGTCCAGCTGACCGTCCTTCTTGGCCTTGCGCCACGAGTCAATGATGGAGATGCCCTTGCACTCGCCGTAGTCGGACAGACAGCCCGCCTGGCAGAAGTCGTCGTCGGAGCCGCTGTTCCTGTTAGCCTATACACTATTCTACTTGAGTCTTATTTGGGGGAGCTTACCAGTTACCATACTGACTGCAGCACTGCCCCTTGGGACAGCGCGTGCCCTTCGCAAACCCGCACGTCCCATCCGGCGACTCCTTCAGATCCTTGGGCGGCGGCGCCATCGTGCTCTTCTCAAATGTCAGCACGCCCGACTTGCCGTTGTCCGAGCCATCGGGCTTCTCCATCGGCACAACGGGGCAGCCGAGCGGATGCGCCTCGCAGTCGCCGTCCTCCTGCGTGGTGAACCACTTGGCGTAGTAGGCGACGCCCAGGTTCATCTTGGCCGGGTCGAGGCCGATCTCCTTGTAGGCGTGGATGGTGTCGAGCGACTGCGCGACGCTGCTGTGGTGGGTGGTCACGTTGTTGCGGCGGTTCATCAGGTCGTACGCCATGACGTTGACCATGTCGACCGACGGCCAGATCTTCGGCCCGTTCTCCTTGGTGAAGGCAATCATGTCCTCGCGCTTGCCCGGCACCGCCAGCGACAGGACCTTGTCCTTGCCCAGCGCCTTGCGTACCGCCTGCACGAACAGCGGGTACTCCTCGATCTCGGGCTTCTTCTTCTCGTTCGGGATTTTCTTGTAGTCGTCGCCGTTGCCGCCGGGATACTCCCAGTCGATGTCTGCCGCATTCATTAGGGTTCGGTCATGCACCGTGGTGTGGGAGGAACCCTACCAACTCCGTCAAACCCATGGTCCTTCACCATCTTGGCCACGTTCTTTGCAAACTGCTCGCGCGACGCGTCGTCCTTGGCCCCCTCCGAGAACCCGGCCGTGTCGCCCCAGCCGCCGATGGCGATCATGAGTTTCGTGTCCGGGGCGAACCGCTTGCGCATCTGGTCGACCGGCTCGAAGGGCTTGAAGTCGCCCGCGTCCTGGCCGGTGAAGAGGGTCGTCTTTGCGAACGCCATGATCGCATGGGTGATGCCCTCTGTCTGCGAGCTGTCCGGCAGGTCGGTCGTATGGTATCTCCGTCGGTCAGCTCTCGCAAGACTCACCAGCTGTTGTCCGCGGACCACTTACTCATCGATATACATGGCAAAGCGCATGCCCACCGCGCCCTGCGCGGCGAGAAAAGCCAAAGCAAGTTTCTTGAGCATCGTGTCAGCTCGCTGGTCACCAGATGCAGCACACTGTGGGAGAGAGTTGCGCGACGGAGGGCACGCGAGATCGGCTCCATATATAGCATTTCCAACAAAGATGTCTCAGAAAGGCAAACAAAGCGAATCTGGGCTGCAAGGGATCTTTGCACAATCTCCCGGCAACGTCATTCATTCCTTTCATCAGCTGGACTATGCAGTCATCTGCATGACCGGGGCAGAGCATCTGGAGCTCTTCATTTCCGACAAAGAATGCGGCCCTATGCAAGATGGGATCTTCGTGGCTGATCCTTGTGTCAAGTCATGAATGGCATCCGGGTTGGTGTGACCAGTAGGAGTGACCGTGTTGCATTCCGGCCTCATTCCAAGGAGCGGGCATGCCGACTCCCATGCCTCGCAACCAATTTCCGGCGATCTGGGTTCATTCCGTCAGTGTTGGGTTCTCATCGAAATGAAGCCGGGCCTAGCTCTGTCAATTCACTCATAGACAGTGTTGTATGGTAGTATGTGTATTATCAACTTATGTCAATAGGGTATATTATGCAATGCTAAACGGATCAATCCCAATGCCGACGGATGATGGGCCGTGCCGGATCCCACGGTCCGATCACCACATTCTTATACTTCTGCAGGCTGATCAGCCACCAGCTGCAGCCTCCCATGGCCAGCGCCGTGAGGATGCTGCCCAGGATGGAGCCCACCACAGCTGCAGCAAGGCCTCCCCGTAACGTCATCCCCACAGCGCCACCCGCCACGATCACCAGCGCCAGCGTCAACAGAACATGGCCCGTCCAGGAAATATGTCGCAGCTGACGGCGGAAGATCGGGAACAGCCCAAACACCTCGATGGAGAACAGCATCAGACTGAACACATGCGTAGTAGACGGCAACCGCGACGCAAGCACCGTCGACGCCATCACCGCCGCGTTGGTCGAGAGGGAAGCGGGAAACTTGGTGGCGCCAGCGCCCTCGCCGCTCCCATAGTCGAAAGAGAAGATGTTCATGATCAGCAACCAGCAGCTCATCGCCCAGATCGAGTCACTCGCCGTGGACTTGGTCAGGGACTTGAGAATGGGGCTGAGTCCGAGCAGGGCGCAGTAGATAAGAAAGGCAGACTTGACCGTCGACAGCCTCTGGCGGTTGCGGGAGGAGAGCAGGGAGGAAGTGTTCGAGTCCGGGGCTGGAAATTGGGGCCCATGGGTGTTGACCGGGGTAGTTTCAGCAGAGCCCTGGGATTCTCCAATCCCCGAGCCCTGTCGCCCCAGGTCCGCCGGCTCACCCTGCGCCATCGTCAATCCCAGTCCGTGGACTTCACCATCCTTAGGCCGCGAACCCGAGCCATTCGTGGAGCTGGTCAGCGAACTCGAGCTCGACCCATCGTCCCCTTCGGAGATGCGCTCCAACGCATGCGGGCTCTCTTTATGTTCCTTCCACACCCACGTATCCCACAGAAACCACCCCAACCCCGTCCCAACGCTCCCCCAACAGACCACCGACACCGGACTCACACGTCCCTGCACAATGCCTACAAAACAGCACACAAAGATAACCACCGAGCACACATGCTGCACGATGACCGTAGAATCCGCCACCAACGGCCAGAAATCGTACGGACGCACGCGGGGATTGCGCTGGAGGTGATCGAGAAACGTCTCCGTATCGGTATAATTATCGGGATCTAAACACATCAGCAACCAATTCAAGTCTCCGCGACACCATCCAACATACAAGACTGCTTCACCCAGAGCAGCTTCTTCCACGCGCCCTTGCGTCTCCGCCGTCGACTGGCCCCGGGCACCTTTCGCGACGGGACCGCCGGCGGCGAGCGCAGCGCCGCCGCCGACGCGGCCGTGCCGGCGCTGCCGTTCAACGTCTGGGTCGACTCATCGTATGTGGTGGGCGTCGTGCGCGTGCGAGACAGCCCGTGCGAGTAGTACGCGTCCTCCGGGGCAAGGCGCGTGGGATCCGGGAGAGCGCGCTGCTGGCCAGGAGGCGGCTTAAACCCGACGGCGCGGTTGGGATGGGTTTCGACGGGGACCGGCGGCGGGACCGGCGGAGGCGAGTCGGACAGAGAAGGCATCGAGCAGTGTCGAATTCATGCTTGACGCATAGTGGTGTGCAAAGAGTTATCAAGGAGGATGCACATAATAATGGCCATGTTGGAGGGACTTCTAATTTGGGATCTGCTGCTTGCGACCGCCCCACGTGGGATGACTCAGCACTCTGGGGTTGGCGCGCTAGGCCTAAAGGGGACGTGATCTATACGTCTTACAGGTCTATCACTTCTGTTGCGTGAGGATATATCCATTTTGTCATTTTAATGCTCGGTTAGATGGTAGACAGGAAGTGAAGGTAAACGGTTAGAACAAGGCTACTCGAGAGCAATGTCGAGAAGTAACAAAAACAGCAGCTCCAGAGCCATCTGAATGAGGCACTTTTTCAGGTGAAGCTCTACGAGCCACAAGAGCTGGGGTCTTCCGCCAGACTTTAGAGCGCCATTCACAGAAGAAGTAGAGGATTCCTTTGCTCCGTCGAGCCATTCCGCGACTGTAGCACCCCGTTGCTTGGTAAGAGAAGGAATCACAGTCTCCAGTGTCGCAGGCAAAAGGCTTCCTTCCGCCAGAGTGAGGGCGACTGTCGCTGGGACTTGTGCCAACACACGAAGAGCAAACATGAGAATCACTGCTAAGATTGCTGTGCTGGCGTGTACACCGACGTCTGGCTGAACCTGTCCCGCTGAAGTATCTGCTCGCCCCACGAACCTTTGCATTTCGTTCATCAGGGCGAGGACCATCCCATGGGTAAAGGCGGGCAATGTGAAAATTCTCCTCTTTTCTTTATCCTCTTTTATATCAAAAGATTTTAGTGGTTGTTGACTGGTAGAGATCGTTTCACGCGTCCAAAGCAGGTGGAGCTCACGTGGGGAGACAGATGTGACGACGTATGAAACGGGTCTTAGCATCATGTGTCTGAAGACTGTTTCTGCCAGGAGGCTTCTGACGGCGTAATGGGCTAGGTTGTAGATGATTGCTGTCCCGAAGCCTCTAGCGAAGTGGTACACGCCCTGTTCCCGGTATATGAGGCGAATGGCGTCAGAAACATTTCGAAGGATTGGGCGCCGTTTGCTCCTCCGGCTTCTGTGGTCGAGGGCAACTCCATCGGCTCTGTAGCTTTCGAGGGCCAATAGTGTTGCGACTGCATGCCCGAGGACGTAACGGACAAGAATGCTAAGGCAAGTATGGATGAAAATAAGTGTAGAGGAGAAAGTGAAGCCTCGTTGGGTCGTTGACGGCAAAAGGATCTTATCAACGTGTTTCAGCAGATTTTCCATCTCTTCCGGGACTAAGAGGGATATTCAATGTCCTCGCCGGTAGTCTCCAGAGAACGTTGCCAGCCAGAGAGGGAAGCATTTTGCGTCGCGCCTGAGAAGGGATCTTTGAAGTAGAGAATGAATTCAGGACACCAAGTCATAGAATGAATAAAGCAAATCTTGGCTGAATCGACCAGCAAAGCTTGGCTTGAGGACAGATATGCCTAAGCTTTAGTGCTGATGAGATTGTTGGAGCAGCGCACTGCCAAAATAGGTATCTACTTGATGACCCTAAGAGAAACCTCGCCAATGAAGAAAGCCCGCATCTCACCCGGCGAAACCGGCGCTTGTGTTTGCCATGTCAGTTCAAGGATGGCGCTAAATATCACTTCAAGGTGGAAGCAGCTTGACGGGGTTGGATGTGAGGTGAGTATGCACGGTGGTCTTCTGAATGATTGTCCTTTGCATGGATCGTGCAGTACTGGGGACAGTGTTATATATGGAGGGAATCATATCTCTCGGAACCAGGGAGTCTCAGTGGAACGCAGTATGGACAAAGAGGGACATCACAGAGTCGTTCATATAGTATTCAGGTAAATGGCTCAAGATCCTTGTCAAATAACATCCGATAATTAGCAAATACCTAGACCCAATAATCATATACACAAATGGACAAGGCTCTCTCAACAATGTCTGGATCATCATGACTGTATGGTTTTTAAGTCTATTATGCACCATCGTAAATCAACAAGCGGGTATCAGAAGCCCAACGGAAGGCAAAGTATAAAACAGCGCAATGTGCAATGAATGCATGCCATGATTGTCGCACATCAAAGCAAGCCAAATGCAGGGATAGAAGATGTAGGTGGCGGCCATGATTACGTCGAGGTGGTCTTGGTCTCGAAGGACGGGGTGGTGCCGTCGAAACTGTTCCTCCGACCCCAGTTGGCTGGCTGTCGGCGAAGGAATGCGCCCACGGCGCCGATGTAGCCCTCGTGGCGCAAGAAGTAGGCTTGCTTCTCACCCTTGGACCAGAATCGAATGGCATACGACAGGGTGTTCATGGTCTGTCGGTGGCCCCGGATGAAGGAGCCGCCAAAATAAATGTGTTTGACGCCGTGCTTTTCGGATTGCAGGTAGGCGATTTGACCGATGTTGTTACTAGAATTAATTAATGATGTCGTTCGCTCCAGGTCAGAGACCAAAACATACCTAATGGCGTAGAGAAGGCTCCGGCTCATATCTTCGTGTTTAAACGTCACCTCCCCATTTCGGTGGTCGGCGTCCTGGGATTCGCTGTCTCCATTGGTTTCGGGATGTTCGGCAGCGTTCTTCAACCGAAAGACCTTGCCAAAGGTGCTCGCGATCGCCGTACTCTTCAGTCCGATCTTGTTGTAATCCATGCCGTAGATATCGCCGACGAGCATATCGACCCCGCTGTTGTCGCCCTGGTCGGCCATGGCCAGCATGTCGTCGAAGGTGCGCGCGCCGGTCAGCAGCGACATGATCCCCCAGAACGTACCCCCACCGAGGTGGGTGCCTCCCACCCGCTGGAATTGACGGGGGCCGGAGACTTTGATCATGGAAACACCGGAGCCGATGTTGACGAGGAGGTACGGGTAAACATCCGGTCGGGCCTCGGCAAATTGCATCGGCTCAGCTTCGCTGTAGGTGAAGACTTCGTTCGGGATTTCGGTGATGAAAAAATCCAGGCCTGAGGGAGTTAATCGAGGGTTTTCAGCATCAACCTGAGGAATCGGGAGCGTACCGGTGATTAAACATTCCATTTCATCCTCGCGGATGATATTGACCTGCAGAGTCTCTTTGAGCTTGTCGTAGTATTTGAAGGCGCCTCCCCCTGTCGCGACGACGCAGAGCTCGCTGGATGACGGGCCATGCGCTTTCTCGTACTCTTCCTTCAATTGCTTGATAAAATCGATGCAGAGGTCTATGCGATGTGTTTCGAAGTTGATAAAGTTCAATCGGCCGCCATTGTCCACGGAGTCCAGCTCTCGTGTGAAATAAACCAATTTTGCGAGGGAACCGCCGATCTAGAAGAGCATGCCATCCTCGTCAGTATGAGAATTCTTCGCGTGGTGGTGCGTGGTTGTGCGATCGGAAAAGGTGACTGCGGGGGGGCTTCGCAAAGGATGCGGGGAACGGAGGAAAAAAAGAATCCCACTCGTCCGAGGAGATAAATTGATCGATCACCGGCGATGAATTGTATGATCACGTAGAAAACCACGGGAAACACTCACATCAACCGCGACATGGCTCACCAGGCCGGTGTGATGCGGCAGGCGAATATCGTGACCCTCATAATGTACCCCGTCGGTTCGCACCGGACTCTTTGACCGAGGATCTTCGTCGACGATGAAGGCGCCTTTGACATTGATTTTAACCGACCCGGGATTGGAGATGGCCTGCTCCAGGCGGGTGGCCCGGGAAGCCATGGAATTGGAATCGGGATGGGGATTAGCGGACATGGTCGTTCATGAGGGAGAGGAGGGAGAGAGGGAGGTAGTCGGACAGAATAAGATCAGGGGAATGGAAAGGAACGGCGCATGGAGGGACCGAGGCGGGACCGGCGAGAGCGGTCGAGTCGAGGGACTTCGGGGAAATGGGACCGCCGTGATCCTCCCTACGGCGTAAATCTCCTTCTGCCCGCTGGGATTTTTGTTGAGGGTGGGGGAGGCCATCCAGCTGCCTCTTCTACCCTTTGCGGCGTTTTGCATGGACGGTGCAGTTTCCAGCTGGTCGCAGAGATTCATGCCTGGGTTGCCTTTTCTGACAGTCAATCTTTCCACTCACCTCATCAGCGTCGCGTCGGAGGTTTTTGCGCGGTTCGGAAGGCCGAGGGATGACGTAGGAGATGCCTGCAAGCCTCAGGCAGCTCACCACCATCAACCATCACAGTCACATAGTTACTGATGCCTATCAGAAGAATATTGCCTATCTGATATTTTATTCGTTGAATCGGATAATACGTGGATCAGCATTCGATTGTATTATTCGTTCTTTGGACTTTTGCTTAGAAGATACTGCATCGCCCGATATATATCTCGGTTAGACCTGGCATCTGCTGCGTGTGTATTTCATTGATCTGGACCATATTGCCCTGGAAGGCTCTGGTCGTCAGCAAACAAGGGAGTATATATTAGCCATATTTCGGATTTTGAGGAAGAGGATGAAAGAAACAAAAAGCGAGATATGGACAGCTTTATATAGATGCAAGGTCTGCGTGGGAAAGGCCATCCGATACAATTTACTGGAGTGATATGCAGGATCTCCCTAGGTAGTCCTAAAGTTCCGGCTACAATCGGGTGAAGAGGCCGCTGGAGGCTTCTCTCACTTACTGAATAAGACTGATATGGAAACGAACATGCATGTTTGTTAATTGAAACTGTAGACAGGCATCAAGAGTTCGCCTCATAGTGACATGTATGGTCCACGACCTTCATTCAAGGGTAATAACTGTAGAATAGGCCTTGTGTGATGCCCACAATCTCTGAATTTGTACGTATATGCAAGACTTGTTCTCTTTTGTAGTCTCAGAATCACATTCAGCCCGTCGCCTGTGACAAGACCTTTTACTTGAAGTCAAACATCAACCTGATATCCCGAATCAGACCTGTAGTGAAGCATGGAACCTTTCTCGATATCTCACCAAGTAGTCTACGTACTCTTGAACAACCCGGACTGGTACAGCCATCTCCAAGAATCGGCGAGTTCAATGAACGCGTCGTTTGCCAGTGAGACCGTGGAATATAAACCGGTTGATGTTGACTCTCTCAGGCCAGCCTCAGGCACCCCACCCTCTTCTTCTGTTTCTCTTCATTGCTTTGTTTTCTTCTTTCTCTTCCTCTTCTCCTTCTCCTCTCTTTCTTCTTCGTCTCTCCCCGACCTTCATCCTCATCTCTTCATTTATCATACAAGAGAACCTTGCAGTTCATTCCTCCCCTACACCACCCTCTACTCTCTCACCATCGCAGCTCACCTCCTCTCACCCTAGAAACCCATTCACGCGTCGCCCAGTCATCCACCATGGACACCTTCGTGGAAGACATGGGGTCTGCTCTCAAGGACGTCACTGTCAACCATAACAACAGGGACCACGCCGCAGCCAATATAGCCCGCGAGAAAGGATGGGTCGAGCCTGAACAGTACAATTACGCCAAGTACACCGCCGGTCCTTCCCTCCCCAAGATCGAGGAGGAGAAGGGCTCCTTCGAGGCCGGTTCGCAGCCTCAAGACGTCCCTGAGTGGGCCGCCAAAGCAGCCAAGTACGAGTGGAAGGACGAGTATGGCGATGTTGGCCCGGAGATTCCAGAGCTCGAAAACGAACTCTTCAGAAGCGACCTCATCAACAGACAGGGTCTCAAACTGAACAAGTAAGTACGGCGTCTTTGCTGTCCAAGTCAGTCCTATTGACCTCGTAAAGCCTCCAGAACATTGAGGTCGTCGCCGAGAGTCGTGAGAGACCTAATCCTGTCAAGAACGTAAGACTTCATTTAGTATGTCTCCTCCACGCCTGTCACTGACCCTCTCAGTTCGATGATGCTGGACTCCACCCCATCATGCGCCAGAACATCCGTCTCTGCCGCTACAATGTACCCACGCCCATTCAGGCCTATGCAATCCCTGCGATCCTGACGGGTCATGACCTGATTGCCATTGCCCAGACCGGCATGTACCCATCGTCCGTCTCAGTATAGACCACTAACCGCCACAGGTTCCGGAAAGACTGCCGCCTTCCTGATCCCCGTCCTCTCGCAGCTGATGGGTAAGGCAAAGAAGCTGGCGGCTGCACGTCCCTACCTTGGGGCGGGCTTTGACGCAACAGTGGAGGCTGTCCGTGCCGAGCCGTTGGTTCTGGTCGTCGCTCCCACCAGAGAGCTGTCCATGCAGATCTTCGACGAAGCTCGTCGTCTGTGCTACCGTTCGATGCTTCGTCCTTGCGTCGTCTACGGTGGTGCCCCCGTTCGGGACCAGAGGGAGGAGCTCCAAAAGGGATGCGACATCCTCATCGGTACTCCTGGTAGGCTGTTGGACTTTATGGACAAGCCTCACATCCTGTCTCTTCGTCGTGTTAGGTAAGTATCCCCATACTGATGACGAACTCACTCTGATGTCTCAGATACACCATCATCGACGAGGCCGACGAGCTTCTCCAGTCCGACTGGGAGTCTGATTTCAACAGAATCATGTCCGGTGGAGGTAAGTACGCTCTCTCTACTACCTGGACTTCATATTCAACAAGACAGATACCAATGAGGACGCGGATCACCGCTACATGATGTTCTCGGCCACTTTCAACAAAGAGTGCCGCCAGCTTGCGCGCAAGTTCCTGGCTGATGACCACGTCCGCGTCCGCATTGGACGTCCTGGCAGCACCCACGTTAACGTCGACCAGAGAGTATGCTCACAGTCTGCTTGACCCAAAAGAAACAGACTAACACATCCAGATCGTCTTCGTGGAGGACCACCTCAAGAAGCAGGCTCTCTATGACCTGCTCCTGTCCATGCCTCCTTCACGCACCCTCATCTTCGTCAATACCAAAGTCCAGGCTGATATGGTCGACGACTATCTCTACAATATGGGTCTCCCCAGCACCTCCATCCACTCCGATCGCACCCAGCGCGAGCGCGAGGACGCTCTGTACGTCCCACACCACCCCGTTCCCTACCGCAACTAACGACTAGCAACAAACAGACGTGCATTCCGCTCCGCTAAATGCCCCATCCTCGTCGCAACCGGCGTGTCCGCCCGTGGCCTCGACATCAAGAACGTGATGCACGTCATCAACTACCAGCTGCCCAGTGCTTTGCACGGCGGCATCACCGAGTACGTCCACCGCATCGGTGAGTATCACCCCAACATTCACCCCTCAAACCGCCCTTCTAACCGCCCTTCTAACCGCCGCAGGTCGTACCGCGCGTATCGGCAACGAAGGCCTGGCCACCTCGTTCTACAACGAGCGCGACACCGACCTCGGCCCAGAGCTCGTCAAGATCCTCCTCGAAAGCAAGCAGCCCATCCCGGACTTTCTGGAGGCCTACAAGCCGGACGACTGTGAGAAGCTCAGCTTCCACGACGATACCGACGACGAGGACAACGTCGAGAACGGCGATGCCACTGCCAACGGTGCGGGCTGGGGAGGTGTCGGCGATTCTGTGCATGCGGATCCGAACGCCAACGACGCTCCCCAGGATCTTCCTGACTGGTAGTTTGACGCTGTCGGTGTATTTGACCAAGGGAAAAGCTGGTGACAGCCAGAGTGGTCCGACAACTGGGACTTGCGCGCTGGTCACTTCGTTTCATTGGTGTCTTCGATGTATTTGTGCCTACGAGCTGGGTCTCGCATAGATACCTGTACTAATGGTGCTTGAAGCGACGGACATGATCACGCTGTCTACACGGGCCCACTGAGCACGCGGATCTCGCGACGGTCATGGCGGTCCATTGGGACTGGCAAGTTTTTGTTCATGGATCTAGACTGGCGCGGGAGTCGGGCCCCGACTGGCTGGTCGAGTTGGGGTTCTGTTCGGGGTGTCGAGTGATTGCTGGGTTTGTCTGTTGGTCTAGCTAATACATGTCCTTCTTCCAACCTCTCCACAGTACATGCGTAATTTGAAGCGTAGGGTGGATATCTAGGAGTGCAGATGACAATCCAATTGCATGACTCGTCGTGAGTATAAACATTTCAAGAATCAACTCCAATCCATGCGAACATGCCTCCTGTACGCCCACGCCACCGCAACGAAGAAAATGTATGATCTATAAATTACAAACAGGTATGCATATAAAGTCGATGCCTTATTTTGCTTGTTTTTTGTGCCGTTCATTTGTTCGTCCCGCGAATACACACTTAGTTCCCCCAATCCGGCCGCGTACATGTCGGCGCATGGTTCATCAGGTTCTCGATGCGGCGCACCACCCACCCCGAGCGGACGCCGGAGCTCCGCACGCCCAGACGGGGCGTCTTCCCCGTGTAGCACCTGTCGTCGCGGAACACAAACTGCGTGCAGTCGCCGCTGCCGGCACAGGTGGATTGACACTCGTGGAACGAGCGGACACCGACTTGCTCCTCGTCGGCGAGGTTGTCCCAGTCGTCGCGCACGTTGGACAGCTCCGGATATATGAGCTCTTTGAAGACGTCGCTGTGCAGGAGAACGTATTTCTCCTTCTGCCATGGAGTTAGCGTTAAGAATTTGGGAGGACGAGGGAGGGAGCGTACCTCTTTCCACCGTCGGCGTTCAAAGTTCCACAGGTCTTCAACATCGCGAGGCGTCAAGTGGTGGAAGGCGACGGCGGGGAAACACCAGGGCTGTCGGTAGAAGCTCCGGGTGAACTCGTCCAGCTCACCGACGTTGGAGTTTTGCAGGATGGGCCAGGAGAAGTGCAGGGGCACGCCCACGTCGGCCAGGACCTTGCCGAGGACGCAGTCACCGGCCCAGTGGGCGTCGGTGTACTCGTTCAGCTCGACGGTGCGGTCTGCGTAGTCATCGGACACGCGCTGCATGGCCGGGTTCGAGACCACGAAGCCGGAGCCGCCGTGGGCAAAGATCACGTCGGCGATCTGCGTCTCCGTGCCGATGTAGTGCGGCTTGGAGGGATCGAAATGGGCGAGCCATTGCAGCAGGGTCGGCCAGGAAAAGTAGGTATCCGCCTCCATGAAGATGTACCACTTGGCCCGATTATTGTACCGTAGCGTTTCCTGCACCATGGGGAGGAACTTCCACTTGTCCAGCTTCCATCCGGGGTTGTTGGGCTTCCCGATGGCGGAATTGGCCTCGTCGGCGAAGTCGGCAGACTCGAGACCGGCTCGACCCTGTTCCTGCAGACGATTGTAGATGTCAAAGTCAGGCACGGTGCTCTTGACGTCGGTGTCCATGTTCCGGAGGGCGTCATGGATTTGGACGCCGTCAATGACTTCCTCAAAGTCGGAGAAGATCACGTAGTTGGGGATGCAGCGCAGGGTTGTGTGGAAATGCACCGGGACCTTGTCGCGCGCCTCCGTGACGCCGGTCTTCATCACAACGAGAACATCCTCGACGCCTGGGAGCGGGGGACAGTCGGGATGGAGGTGCGGTTGGGGGAGGGAAGGGCGCAGTTCGGCGTGGATGGAGCCGAAGTGGTAGAGGAGGAATAGGCCGAGAAGGGAGGCGATCACCGCAATGCGACGACGAGAACGGACCATAGTAATCATTCTCGCCAGGGGGGAAGCCGCTGTGCGGTGCAATTGAAACAGACAGGAGGAATATAGCGGAAGAGTGAAAGCGATTGATCCTCCTGATCAGAGAAAAGGAACCAGCATCGTTTGGCGCCTCCCTGTCTTTGCCTGCGAGGGTGATGTTCCTCCTGTGGGGAGTTGGGGAGGGTTTGAGGGGAGGAATGCGGGAAGTCCAGCACCACCGCAGAGAGGAACACGGAGTCAGGGCAATTGAGAAAGACGAGAAGTTAATTATTGAGAAAAAGGGAGAAAGGGCAAAAGAAGAAAAGAGGAAGAATGACGACCACGGTGGTGGACGCCGCCTCTTCGATTGCAGATGATCGGCCCAGACGCTGATCGTCGATGACGCGTTGTAGGACGCAAAGGCGGCGGGACTAATCCATGGACGGCGATGTCAAGCTGAAACGGAGTGGGGGTCCACGTATGCCGTATCCGTCATTTGATTGAAGTCATGGCATTGCATTGGATAGATAGAAGTAGGATACGAGGGGAAGGAGACAGAGAAAGAGAGAGAGAGAAGCAGAAAAGAAACGAAATGTTGAAGTTGAAAATCACGATGCACGGCTGAGTCAGCACCACCCCTGATCTCCATTCCCAGCAATCTATCGTCACACTTAGTTACGAAGCAAATATAGAACGATCAAACAATGTAGTTACCAAGTCTATCCTAGCTCAGTCCCCAGACCCTGTCCAAGCACGGGCCATATCTACGACCCCTGCGCCTTCTTCGCAATCATGTTCGAGTGCAGCTTCACCAGCTCCGGAATGATCATACTCTCGATCTCCACGCCCTCAGGCCCAGTCTGCGTTTCCTCCGCACGAGAGTCGCCAGCATTGGCACCTCCTGATCGCTTCATCTCGGCCAGTCCCACCTGATCCTCCGCCCCAGATATGCTCTTGCTACGCTTCGACTTGGGCACCCGAATCCACCGCTCATAGGGCGGGTCCGGGGTGACAAACACCACCTCCCACTTCCGCGTGGACAGAAGATTTCCAATCACCAGGTGGTGCGAGTATCGTTGCAGTGCGGTCTGGGCCTTATACACCAGCAGATTCGGGTCGGTCTCCAGCTTGAACGACACCACCATGCTGCCGTCCGGAGCCCATCCGTCTACCAATTGATGTAGGAACTTCGGGACGGGATCCAGGTCGACGATCAGCTTCTTGCTATGCGTCGGAGGCTGTGCCTCTAGACCACCAGTGTAGATGTCGGCCGGGTCGATCGCCTGATCCGAACTGCTCTTGCCATGGGGGTCGGTCAGGTGAGCTGGTAGCTCGGACGACTGGATCTTATGCTCGGCCATGCGCTCGCGCGGGATGAAAAAGTCACTGACAGCTGCAGCCAGATAGAACAGCGCATTCGCCTTCAACGGCCGCATGGCCTGTGCAAGAGACCGCAGCTCAAACAGGTACTCCGTAATCGTCGTGAACGGGATCAGCAGAAGTCGATTGTTCTGTTTAGCGTACCGATACTTGCGCAGCACATCTCGCATCTCATCCTGGTACTCGCTGCGCACCACGATCCGCCCGTGGTCCCCATCCGACCCAGATGCCGGGGCTGCTTCGTCCATAAAGTCCAGGAAGCAATTGGTCGAGTGACTGTAATGTCGCGAGTATGGGAGCAGACTGAATTGCCGGTGAAGGAAAATCACCGCATATCCTTGTTCGAGGAAGTACTCTGCTGACGTCGCACCACGGGTTCCGTTAGAGAAGTTGTCGATGAAGCGGACCGTCTGGTTCTCCAGAGGTACCGTCGTACCTCCCGAGGTGACCAACACCACCCGTCGACCTGCCTCGACGTGGTCGTTGATGAATGCGCGGGCGAGAGCTTCGTGCTTGGGGAGGGTTTTGGGAGGAGGATTGTTGCTGAAGTAGACTGACTCCGCCTCGGCCGGGGTCATTTCTTTCACATTGGACGGCATTGTATCGGCGTAGATGGAAAATGATGGGTCGAATGGAGAATGTGGTAGAGTTCTGATTGACTGGACTCTATAGGACGTCCAATCGGGGCATCCAGACTAGACAGGTAGAGGATTATCTTGCCGACAAACAGGCAGAATTAGATGCAATTGAAAGTAAGTCCAATGCTTTGATATATGAATGTCGAATGAATGCTGCGAATGGATTATGCAATTGAAGCTGGTATGCTTCCTAGGTAACTAGATTGTCCGGTTAGTTATGGATGAGGAGCTCCTGAGTAAGCCCACAACGCCGGGCTTGTAGTACCTGGTGCGAGTCAACCGTTGGAATGAGAGACTCTTGATATTCAGTGCTCAAAATGACAGGAAATCATGTGCGAGAGAGCGCAGAGCAGAGCATTGGCGAGAGAGCCATTGACGTCGACGATCCAGAGAGAAACCGAGGGGCATCGGCCTGTGACTCACCGCCTTCGGATAATGACGCACGTCCAGAGCCGATAGTCACGTGGTTATCTTTACGCGGAGATGATTTCACGTTGGCCTCAAGCATTAAATTCATTTCATACATCGTAATGACTTAATTTCATGCATCGCCTCACAAATAGCGGCTACGGATGGCTTGGCTGATGGTGCTCATCCGACTGGCCATTCCTCCGTGTTGCATGTTACTCAACAGCGCCTCTTCCAGTGCCGATTGGGTCACACTAGCATCTGGGCCGAGGCATTAGCGGTGGACAAGTGATCGGGATTGGGTGCTGGATCGTCTTACCGTCTAAATCGCTGAAACTACTTCCCATGCTTGGCGTGTCACTGGCGTCTCTTCCCGACGCAACAGACCGCCGCGGACTCATCCGTGCGAGGTCGGCTGCTCGCCGGGGACTAAACGTTCCAGCAGCTGGGTGGACACGCCGCCGTGCTTCCACTGACGGCAGTGTAGCTGGAGGACCAGAACTCACAGAGCTAGTTGAGGACTCGGCAGTCATTGATTTCCGCCGCGGCATGGGATTCTGTTCCACACGCCTCCGTGGTGCCGAAGGGTCTTCAGACTCCATTCGAAGGGTGGCATTGAGATCCTGGCCTGAGCTCTGGCGTGGTGCCTGATCGGGCTCACGGGAAACGGGAAGGAATGCGGGAGACTCATCCTCATCCTCCTCATCGTCCCTCAGACCCTGTCGATGGGTCGAGAACTTGCCAAAGTGACGGAACCGTGGGCCTCTTCGGCTGGCTGTCGCCTCTTCAAGATCGGATTCAGATTCGGATTCAGACGAGCTGGACGTTAAGTCTTCCTCCTCAAGCGTGGGCGACTTGTGGAAAGCGGGCGCGGGTGCTTGTTCTCGTCTGCCCGTGGAAGGACGCCGGCCGTAGCTGGGCCATTTTTGCTCCTTCGCCTCTGTAGCTGGAGGTTCGGTAGGAAGAGGATCTCGTGATGTCTTGACCTGGTTGACTGTCGTTGTGGAGCTTGTCCGCCGTGGGAGTTGGCCTAGGGATGTGTTATGTGAAGGACTAATTTAAGAAATTAACCAATCGAAGCTTACCCCGTTGCGGGAGTGTCTCTTTCTGATGCGATGCAAGTCGCGTAGGGGCTCTCGATCCTTGGACCCGTTAGACTTGTACCAGGTCATGATGTATAAAGTCACTCTACCTGTGCTCGGGGTTCCCTTTCCGGGTGGGCCCAGGGCGGCACTTCCTGAGATAGAGCCTGGAGCTGGGGAGGGAGAGTTGGACTGCGTCGTGCCGACTTTACGCATCTGGGCGCGAACCTGGGAGAGCTGTCGGTCGTAGAGCCATGCTGCCTGTTGAAGGAGAAATTGAAGAGTGACGTCGAATCTTTCAGCGCTGCGAACGTTAGCAGCCAGAGACTAATATTCAGGTCAACGACTCAAGCGAAACATACAGAGTCCTCCCTGCTACATGTTAGTCCGTGCGCCGCAGATAGTGTCTGTGGACTTACAATCTATATCATCTCCTTTGGAAGGACGAGATAGTATGTCCCAGAGAGCCTGATCTTTTGCGGCATTCCATTCCACCTGGTAGAAGTGTCAGTCGATGATCACATGCGGATCCGTTCAAGCGGGAAATTACCGGAGGTGGATCGACAAAGTCCCCTCTGGGGAAAGGAAGACGGATAAACACCGTGAACTGGGTGTCGCCCGACTGGTTCAGAGCCGTCATGGGGGGGTTATGACGGTAGCTTAGATATTAAACAGGATGAATATTGCAGTTCGAATGGTTAGGCGAATGAATGTATCGTATAAAGTACTTCAGCAAGGACTATGAGGTAGCAGCCAGAAAGATAAGACGAAGCAGGTAGATGACGATGATTGGGGAAGGCAATCGTCAAATCACGGGGTACATCCAGTGGCGGTCAGGTGCGTTGCAGTAGCCGCATTAGGCGCTGCGATCGATCAGGGAGGGTCTATTGCCACGCGGGGCGGCAGGGCACGTGTTCCATCGTGACTTCATCCAGATCACTTCATCTCGACTACCGAGGTAGGCATCACACATTGAAACATTGCTTTATCCGCACCATACTCCAGCCTGTGTACCAACCCTCCAAACCCATGGATACAAAGTGCGGCCTCAATTCAACTCCTGTTTCTGAAACTGACGCTACAGAGGCTGAAACCCACACCAGTTTGCCAATCTACTTATGAAACGGGTACAGCAACATCCACACTCGCCTCCTGGAGTGATCGTCATGATTAATTTCATCGTCCCCACGGGATAGCCACGTTGTCCCCTCTCCTGGGCGCACATCATATCAGCCCATGCTATTTTGCTGCTTAATTTCCCACGCGGCTTGTGGACCCTCAAGACTAGGCCGAAAGATGCCTATCCTGGTCCACTACCGGAGAATTTCAAGGGGCGAGGTCCCATGATTGGGCTCCAGTGTAAATAATCGACCCCAGCACCAACGTCTCCAGCTTCTGCACAACTCTTCTTGGCCGTACCCAAGTTTCGCTTCGTCCAGTCCATCCCATCCTTCCCCCTGATCATTGGTCCCCTTTTGTCGGGCGTTCGAGTCCCGCTGTCTTGGTGACTCCACTTCGGACTCCACCATGTTCTTCCTGACGTACTTTTATTACAAGATTTTGGCCGTCATTATCAGAGCTCTAGCCACTCGCGGCCGCCGTCCCAACGCCAAACCGGATAGTGTCCAGCAGATTCCTTCACGGGATAAAGGGAGAACCATCACTGCGAATGTCTACCGATCTGCATCCAAGCAAAGTCCGTCTCCCGTGCTCCTGAATTTCCACGGCAGTGGTTTTCTGATCCCGCTTCATGGGAGTGACGATGAGTTCTGTCGGCGTATCAGTCGCGAGACAGACTATACAGTATTGGATGTGCAGTATCGCCTCGCGCCTGAGAGTCCTTTCCCCGCAGCGTTCCATGATGTTGAGGATGCAGTAAACTGGGTGCTCCAACGTCCGGAAGAGTTCGACCTATCCCGTGTCTCTATCTCCGGGTTCAGTGCGGGTGGAAACCTGGCGTTGGGAGTCTCGTCGTGCGTTTTTCCGCGCGAGACCTTCCGCTCCGTGTTGGCATTCTATCCAGCCTTGGATCTGGCTACAGAACCGGGTGCGAAGGCTGCGCCCGATCCCGCCGGAAAGCCGCTCCCTGCAGCATTGGCGCGGTTGTTTAATCGATGCTACATCCCTTCTACATACGATGCGCGGGATCCGCGCATCTCTCCATACTACGCAGCACCCGAACGTTTCCCTGATCATGTGCTGATGGTGACGGCGGCAGGAGATAGTCTCGCCCTAGAGGCTGAAGAACTTGCCGCTAAGATCAGTCGGGAACCAGGTCGAGAGGTGGTGTCTCAGAGAATGCAGGGCTGCAACCATGGCTGGGACAAGAACACGCGTACCGGCAGTATTGAAGCCGACGCAAAGGACAAGGCATACAGCATGGCCATTGCAATGTTGTCGCACTGATGGCGTGACTGTGCCCGTTCACTTCCTGAAAATGTGCGGTGACTGAACCGTCCTGTAAGGGGAAGGACATCAATGTGTTTATCTACGGGCAATTAGAGACTGAGAGATGCTCTGCTTGGTATCCTGTATATCAATGTCTGAAGTCTGCAGGAGATAGATGGGCGAAACCTGGGAAGGAATCCAACCCTGAAGATCCGTTTGTTTGAGCCGTTTCTCAGGAACAGTGGAACTCCTGGAGATTAATTGCTCTGGTGCCTGGAGGAGCCATGGTGAAGCATGGATGAAACCATGGCTCTTACAATCCGGGACGGTCCGACCATACAAACCCTAAGCCCTAACTTCCGGATCCGGCTGCGTGCCTGGCGGAGTACTGTACCCTCAGTCCTCCGAGGAGCATTATCAGCCATGTTGTAATTGTTATTACTCCGTACTAGTTCATCATCTGGTCAGCGGGTCGTGGGTCAACTGGATTCGGCCCAAATCAGACCAGTCTCTCACTTGATGATTCTCCCTCGTCTCTTTCTCGAATTTATTATTTTTATTTCTATTTTATTTTCTATTTCTTGTTCTATCGTAATTAATCTCGTCGCTCCCCTCCCTTTCCGCTCTCTCCCCTCCTTTTCCTTCTCTCCATCTCCGTCTCTCCCCGCAAGTCGGATGCTGCTCTTGAGCACTTCCCTCTCGTCCACCGTGCTCTGGGTACTGTGGACGAGTTCTCTCGCTATTTAATCGTCCTCTTCGGATTCTCACCTCGGTCTAGCAGAAATCTACCTTCAGATCCGATCGCCAGATTGAATGCGCCCATGTCCACCTGAATCACCGACCACCGCTCCAGGTACACAGACACCCCCCTCCCCCCATCATCCCCACGATGGAACCGACGAAATCCGTCGAATTCGACGAGGCTCGTTATCGCGATGAGGTCCTTCTGCTCCCCTCGGAAGAATCGGAAATCGCCCGGGAGCAGAGTCTCATCGACGAGGCGCGCCAGTTAGGCCTCAAAGTGCCCGAGATCGAGGTCATCACATCGCTCGCCGCATCGATCGCCTCGGGTATGGTCGATCTGTCAGCGTCGTCGCCTATCATCTCGTCTGGCTCGTCGACCGACCGCAATTCCGCTTGCGAAGTGACCCCGTCGCATGACACCCCACCGCTGGATCAGATTGCTTCCTCGCTCTCCGAATTCACCATCGGGTCCGACCAGGCCAAATGTGGTAGTACTCGCTCCATTGCTTCGCTTTCGACCCGCCCGACATCATATTCCTCCAGCGAGGGCCGTATGGTCCACGGTCCGCCGGATCATTTCCCCGCCAGAGCCCTCTCGCGGTCGCCAAACCCCCGGGACTCAGTGTGGAGTGTTGCGTCCAGCGAGAAGAAAGAACGGAGGAAATCCAGCCTGAAGTCAGCCATTGGAAGGATCCATTTTCGCAAGAAACGCTCTCCCTCGGCGGTCTTGCTGCCCCCGGCGGCGCAGATCACCGTCACAAAAGGCGATAAAGGCGTCGACAAAGTGTATGTGGAACACATACCGAATGAACCACAGAGCGCCAACTCCCCCGGGGATGACGGCCACGTCCTGAAACTGGAGATTCCCGTATTTGACAACGAAAGCATCCAACGGGCCTTGGCGGATGTGGAGCTGAAGCAGATGCGTGAGGCGCAGCGGATGGAACGGAACCGTCATGTCGCCTTCCAGGATGCTTTTATGGGCGAGCTGCGGCGCAACCAGCAGGCTGTGGTCGCCGACACGTTAGCCAATAATAAGCGCTTGGAGGACGCGAAGCGCGAGAAGGTATTGATTTCCTTTCTTCTGATGGGAGCGATTGTTCTAACTGTCTGTCAAGAATACGGCCGATGCGATCCGGATCGAAGAGCGACAACTCGCCGTGGAAATGGAACAAGTGCGCGAATTCGAACGAGCCAAGATGAACTCCCGGACCCGCATCAAATACATGGAAGGGTACTTCAACAACGCCAGCCCCCCGTCGTCATCAGCCTCAAAGTTTGATTCTACCTGTCCTGCCCGAAAGCCCACGCCTCAACAGAAGGCGCAGCTAGCGCAGGAGTATCACGACCACAATTCCATGGACCAGCTCCACGAGGCGAAGATTAAAGTTCTCCGGGACCGACAGGAGCTCAAGCTCCAGGAAGCCATCGCCCGCATGGAGAGGGAGCTCGATGACCTGATCGACAAACATGCGATGGAGTTCGCTCACATGCAGCGTACCCACCAGGATGAGGAGTCCGCCGTCGTCCAGGCATTCGACGCGAAGAAGGTCATGTTGCGCCACCGCTGGAACCTCGAGGAGGCCATTCTACGCAAGAAACTCGAGAACCGTCACGGTCTCCCATACGGACCCCTTCCACCGCTGTCGTTCAGCGAGTCGCACTATGACACCCGGGATTCGGCCATCTGCGTCTCGGACCATGCCGGGGCTGTCAGTGGTGATGAGGACCCGATGCACCAGAAGAGAGGCGGCGCACCGGTGCTTGAATTATGATGTGATGTCTCCATGATACCCTTTTCCTTTGTTCCCTCTCTTATCGGTTTCTCATTTGCATGATACATCCCGGCTTTCATTGTCACCCTTTCTGGCATATTCCCCTTGCGCATGGTTCATACTTTACCCCACTGTAATTAATCCCTTCTGTTTCTTCTCTGACTGCTGTGGTGCTAGCGGGCATCGGCATATATATGATCGGCGGTACTTTGACTTTCTTGTGGATACTAATCTTGGATAATCGGGGTTCTTACATAGATCTGTCGCGCATTTAGATTCTGCATATCAATATCATGTCTTTACTGATGCTTTCTTCAATTATTAAATACGCGAATGAAGTTCATGAATCCTCCAAGCCAGTTCTGGCTGTCAGCTTTCGTAACCGATCAAGAACCGTCTCCACGCGACCATCACCTCCAGTCAACACACTCTCCAACACCTTATCCCTCCCATGATCCCCAAGCACGACCGCCCGCTCCACAGCTCCAGAAGCAGAGATCTTAAACCGACCGACCCGACCATCCGCCCACTCCAGCCGCACATACGTCGCATCCAGCGCCGTCGCAGACAACGACACAATGCCCAGATCGTTCGTCTCGAGGCGCGTCTCCACCCCAGGCCCATCCTGACAAAACACATCCCGCTCCCACACCCCCTCATCATCATAATCGCCCGCACTCCGCTGGACCACCCCCAGCGTCTCGCGCAGATAATTCACCGCATCCATTCGCAGATGCCACGCGACCAGCTGCCGTCGCAGCTCGCGAACCAGACCGCGGAGATCCTGTCTCCGCTGCGCCGTCTTCCACGGCGTCTGCGCGACTGCCTCATCCCCCTCCCCGTCACCATCAGCCAGTTTGGATACAGGTAAGAAGAGCCGCTCGAGACGCTCCATCGAGATAAACGCAGGGATGGTGTGCCGGTGCACCTGGAAGGTCTTTTCCGCGCGCCGCCGTAAGAGAACGTAGTACGGTTTCGTGTAGCGGCCGTTGCGGGCGCAGATGTCAATGCGCACGCCGAGGAGGTTCGGGTGCGTACTGTTCGGGGCGGGGTCTTTGAAGGGGAAGGTGGTTGCGGAGAAGGCGACGCGGTGGTGGTTGAGGTGTGAGTGTTTTCCGGCGGACTGGGCCAGCGGGGAGACGTCGTCATTTAGGGAGAAGACGGAGAGGGTAGGCTTGGATTGATGGGCTTGGAGGCGTTTTTGAAATCGGTCCGAGGAAAGGAGACTGGAGGTGAGGAAGCGGCGGCGGCGGTTGAGGGTGCGGACTGAGCGGTTAGTTGGGCAATGGGTGGGTGTTAGGAAGGGAAAGCGTACTTTCTCGCCGGACGGAGGCGATGTCGGAGTCGAGGTCGTCCATGGCTTTGGATGGGTCGTTGGATGTGGATGCTGATAGATTCCGGAGTGTTGATGTTGATGTCAGGTACGGAGTATGTACGGGGATGTTTGTTTTGGCTGTCAGGTGACCTTATCACGATCGGAGAATAACTTAGTCATCCCTAACTTTCTCCCTACATGAGGCCAGCTTGCCTCAATCACATTGTCTCTTCCCCCTTCGCCGCCGTGGATGCAGGATTCAACTCATCCCCGTCCGCAACTCCCTTCGTCATCGTCTTCTCACCCTTCTCCGTTCATTTATGCCGCTGGTTCCTCTCCCCGCGACCCTCACAACCATCGACATCCCGACGAGGTGGAACTGCAGTCCATAGTATGCCGCACCCGCAATAACGCTGAACCGTCCCCCCAACTCTCGTCTCTCGCTTATCCGCCAAACGACCCTGACGCCTTTCGCTCATCCGAGTCGGACACCGACGCCTCGCTAAGCGCTTCCTCCGCAGACGACCTGTTAGACGATCAACTTGGCGGCAGCTCGTCACATCGCGGACGTAGTACACCCATGACGAACAAGGCCCGCACGGTCTCGAAACGTCGTTCGAAACCGGCATTGTCCGTTGCCACTGGTCAGAACGGCCATGCGCGCGACGAGATGAACTCCAACATCGAGATGCGCAAGAGGGACACCTCCAGCGAGTCCTCCGGCACTCGCGCGTCCCGCTACATGTCCCACTCCAGCTTCTCCCTCGACCAAGACCCCCCATTGACCCCGCAGACGCCCGCCATGTCGACAACCAGCTTCGCCAATCTCCCCGCGACAGACCGCAGGAACTTCCTGCTCCTGTGTGTGTTGTATTTCCTCCAGGGCGTACCCATGGGCCTGGCGACGGGTTCCGTCCCGTTCTTGCTCAAACCGTACCTCTCCTACGGCCAGATCGGCGTGTTTTCGCTGGCGTCGTACCCGTACTCGCTGAAGCTCCTTTGGAGTCCCATCGTGGACGCTGTGTGGAGTCGTCGGTTTGGCCGTCGCAAGAGTTGGATCACTCCCGTGCAGGTGATTGCCGGCCTGGCGATGATTTACATGGGTGGGAAGATTGAGGGCATGATGAAGCAGGCTGGCGCAAACGGTGGCGCCGGCGTCTGGAATTTCACGTGTTGGTGGTTCCTCCTGGTGTTCTTCTGCGCCACGCAGGATATTGCCGTCGACGGGTGGGCCATCACCCTCATGTCCCCGCCGAACATCTCGTATGCGTCCACCGCGCAGACGGTGGGATTGACCGCCGGCCATTTCCTCTCGTACACGGTGTTTCTGGCGTTTAACTCGGCGGACTTTGCGAACCGCTATTTCCGCACGACGCCCGCTGAGGGCGGTCTTTTGTCTCTGGGCACGTATTTGACGTTCTGGGGCTGGGCGTACCTGATCGTGACCACCGCGCTGGCGGTTCTAAAGAAGGAGGACCGCAGCCTGGAGCGCGACAGCATTCTCGACGTGTATAAGAGCATGTGGAACGTGCTCAAGCTCAAGAACATCCAGACGATCATTCTGGTCCACCTGATCGCGAAAATTGGGTTCCAAGCAAATGACGGCGTCACGAGCCTTAAGCTTCTGGACAAAGGCTTTGGCCAGGATAACATGGCCCTGGTGGTGCTGATTGACTTCCCCTTTGAGATTGGCTTAGGATACTATGCCGGGAAATGGTCCACCGAGTACACGCCCATGCGGCTGTGGTGCTGGGCGTTCGTCGGTCGTCTCATCGCGGCTGTTCTCGCGCAGGCAACCGTCATGGTATATCCGGCGGCCGCGGACGTCCCGTTCTGGTATATGCTCATGGTGATCGGGGAGCATCTGATCTCGACCTTCATGAACACCGTGATGTTTGTCGCCGTGTCGGCGTTCCACGCTCGCATTGCCGATCCGGCCATTGGCGGGACATACATGACGATGCTGGCCACGTAAGTTTCCTCGCTTGTTCATCTACGATCCAACACTAACTCATGCAGGGTTTCGAACCTGGGTGGCACGTTCCCGCGCTACTTTATCCTTAAACTCGTGGACATGTTCACGGAGGCTACCTGCATGCCTCCGTCTGTGGCCCCGCCCGCCGACCAGCTGAAGGGCGATCTGGTCACGACGTCGTTCTCGTGCGCGCTGGAGCCGGACAAGGCGCGGTGTGTCAACGGCGGCGGTACTTGCCACACGATCCACGACGGCTACTACACGACGAACGTGCTGTGCGTGCTGGTGGGAGTGGTGACGTTTGTTTTCTTCATCAAGCCGGCGGTGTTAAAGCTGCAAGGACTCCCTCTACGGGCGTGGCGGTTGAACCCAAACAGCAGAAATTAGCGGGCGATTTCCTGGTATATGGGCGACGCGATATAACCGAACCGACTGGGGCGTCGGGTGTATTAATAGACCAACCCCTGCGTGCCATTGCAGGGACTGTTGTATAAGCACTAGCAATGAAAAAAGCAACCTAGAACAAACTGAATCCCACCCAAGAAGAGCCCCGAATGACTTGTTTCATGTTCCACCGCATCCTCGCCAATCAGCTGTCGCAGCCCGAGGCCCCGATCCATCTGCGCCGAATATAAATAGCCGCCCTGCACGCTGCACGATCTTGTCTTTGCTCATCTGCAGGTACATGCCAGTATGCGTCTGCTTTCGCTGTTCGCCCTCCTCCCCATCGCAACCGCGACTGTGCATTATGAGGCCCGCGATGCCCTGAAACCACGAAACGTACGCACCCGTCTAATCTATTCAGGACGATACTTATACTTACCGATGTAGTGGGACCTCCGGCTCCTCAAGCCCGGCTGCAAGACGAACGAGTCCAACATCGACCTCAGCGTGTACCATGCGTCCGGGATCGCGGCGCGCGACTGCACCGCGCTCGACGTGAATGCGTCTCTGGTGGATAGCGTCTCGTGGAAGAGCCCTGTGGAGAACTCGCGGTATGACCTGTGCATGTTTGCGGACGGGCAGTGCGTGGGAGACGGGTTTGTGGGAGTGATCCGTGATGGATGGGAGGTGTGTTATCCGTATAGTGGGTGGAGGGGGTTCAAGGTGGTTGCTGCTGATGGGGGGTGTATATGAAGTATCATTATAATCATTAATGTTTGGTGGTTTCGTGATGTATATCGCCAGCAATATTCCGCCATGAATAATATGCATGCTCTCATAAATGTCCCCGCCGACTACTGTCCTCCAGCTCGTTCACCCGGTGGCTGTCGCTCATCTCGACCATCGCCGAGTCCCCTGATAATTCCACCACTTGTGTCGCTTTGGGTGTCTGAGTCTGTGCCACCGAAACCGGTGCTTTCTCCAAGGGTTCCTCGTACCCCTGCACTGCAGGACTCTGTACCAGCGTCGGCGCACCCGACTCCGACTGTCCAGCTCCTACAGAAGCAGCAGCAGCAGCAGCAGCAGCCTTTCGTCGCCGCCGTACCAGGAAGAAAACCACGGCCGCGATGAGAACCACACCCGCCACGACACCCACCACCACCCCAGCAATTGCACCGCCGGACAGCGACGAAGCTCCTCCTGACGCCGACGTCGTTGGCTGGGCTGAACCAGTCCCCGTAGACCCAGTCTCTGTAGCCGAAGTCGAATCCGCCGTCGTCGCAGTCGCTATGGCCGTCACCGTCGCAGACGTAGAAGCAGACGCCGCCTTCGTTCGATCGACGATCCGGAACGAGCCGATGAAGTTACCAGCAGCTTTGGCGAGGTAATGGTCCGCCTGGCCGCCGGGAGTACCGGCGCAGTTGTTATTGCCGTACAGGTAGATCGTGGTCGGGTCCTCCTCGGAGTCGTACTCAAAGGCCATGCCTTCGGGATTGTCGACCCGCGTGCAGGGGTAATCGGAGGAGCCGCTCTCGACGAAAGAGTTGTTCTGCGCATTGTGCCAGACAAAGGTCCATGCGAAGGAGGTGGTGAGGAGGGAGAGGGTGTAGAGGGCGAGGAGGGCGTGGCGCCGGCCCATTGTATCGGTGATTTCTTTGCTTTCAGGTGGATTGATTGTTAGAGGAAGAAGCCACATGGGAGAATGTAATCATTTCTGGACGAGGGCTTGTTTTAAAGATGGCTTGGATATAGATAGGGTTTCTGGTGGACAGGTTAGGAAAGAGATTTGTAGAGCCTCGTATTTGAACGTGGCGAGGTCCAATCAAGTGGATAGTTGCCAGTGATCTGCACTCAATCGACGGGGATCGTCTCAGCTGGGGAATGTTAACGGAGTCATTGGTGCCATCGAGAGTCTGCCTGTTCAGGTTCAGAGATTCTTCAGTCTTCGTCGCCTTTGGATGGCCATGTGTTCTGCAGTGGCTCTGAGGAACTGTCAACCGTCAAGAATGCGAGGCCAGTACACACCATCCAGATTGCATGTCATCGTCTTATAGATGAAAAGAACTGGGATAGCATTCGACAAGAGAATGTCTTTGAGGCGAGTGGACGACGTTGGGATATAATGGATGTCTTGATGCATCTTAACGTAGCCAGACTCTTTATACACCCAAAGCACCCCATGGACTGTGAAACAGAGTCAAGGTACTGAGGCATTGTCATCGGAAGCCCAAGATTGGCCAAGAAGCCAAGAGCAACAATGGC
This sequence comes from Aspergillus sp. MEXU 27854, assembly GCA_019721355.1. Classification (NCBI taxonomy): domain Eukaryota; kingdom Fungi; phylum Ascomycota; class Eurotiomycetes; order Eurotiales; family Aspergillaceae; genus Aspergillus; species Aspergillus sp. MEXU 27854. The sequence continues at coordinate 2,008,914 of JAGMTT010000002.1, forward strand.
TGAGGGGTTGAATGGGAGCATGATATCTGGAAGGACGGTGATGCATTCCTCTTTTCAAACCTACCACAAGTCTTCAAGGGGATTTCCGAGATTATCTGTTCCGTATGGAGAGCAGCATCTGCATGCTATTTTCATCGAGCCTCGAGAGCCTCTCACCTATGAATAGTCCCGTGTTGATCACCTCACCTATCCCATCTTTAGTATGCTATTCTCAGCAACAAAGTCCATTGTAACCATCGGTCTTCTCGGCATACAGGGTCAATGCAGTCCCAGCGAATGATGGAAACATGAACAAAAATAGGTCCGTCGGTGAAATGAGATCGTCCCGAGTACGATGTTAGCGGTGCCGATCATCGTATTCTCGACACAGCCCTCGACCTTTTCCCTTTTTGGATCTCCATATCTATTCCAAAACCACATGGAACAAGTATGCATATTAGCTCTTTCAGCCATGAGAAAGTAGAAGAAAACTGGTATGGAGACGTATCCTGAGCAGGATCCAAGAATCCAGATCTATGCTATACCCATCGTTCTACGGGCCCTTGAATCCGTACGCAAATACTACAGTGCCCGATATTCATAGACTATCATAGTGGCTCGGGTTTGTAACTGCTCTCATAACATCATGACTGCGTCCATGCTATCTCAACAGCCCTAAGTGTCTACAAACGGAGTTCTTAGTCCAGGAACCGCGTTGTCCTATGTTTAGAATCATCTAGTTCGGCCCCAACCGAGGTCGTATTTATTGGTCGAAGCACTCTCAAGGAATAGCCCTATCCGAGGCCAAGACTTGTCCAAGATCTAAAGGAACCGATCGACTGCAACGTTCCTGTCGTATATCCTCTTGGGCTTCTATATTGAGTATCACCAAGTCGTGTTCTCAGCTTCACGAGCGATCTACATCGTGAAACTGGAGCTCACTGCGGCATCATAACATTCTGGGGTATCCGAGAGGAGACAGACCCTGGAGTTTCGTCTTGGAGATTCGTATAGCGGAAGCTCTGGTTCAGCTTCAGGTGTTCTACACTCGTCAAGACCTCGGACACCTTCAATTTCTCGAGACGCAAAAGTTATAAATACCCCCTCGATTCCCATCAACTCGACTCTCATCATCAGCAACAACAAAGCAACTCATCAATCAATCAAACAATCAACACTTCCACTCAAACAACACTCAATCTTCCCTTCTTCTCCTCAACAACCACCACAACCAACACCAAAATGCAGTTCACCAAGGCCATCACTCTCTTCTCCCTCGTCGCCACCGGCCTCGCCGTCACTGCCCCCGAGGCCAACGCCAACGCCAATGACAACGGCAACTCTGCCCCCGCGAAGCCGGTCATCGGCTCTGGAGAGCCCTTCGATGGCGACTTTGACCGCCTCCTTGGCGGCAAGCCCAACATGATGCTCAACAAGCGCGGCTACGGATGCCCCAATGACTATGCTTGCTCCTCCTACGTACGTCAATCTCCCAATTGCTCTCATTAGGCTTACTGACGGATAATGCAGTGCTCCAGCATCGGCCGCAACGGTGGCTACTGCGGTGGGTTCCTCTGGCAGACCTGCAAGTGCAACGAGAAGAAGTAAAAGGTCGATTTTGCTCTAGACAGGATTAAGGCAGCGGCATAAAGAGGGGGAGGACGGAGGATCAGGTATCGAGAGAGGAGCATGGAACTGGTGCATTGGATTCAAATTGATTTTGTTATTTCCTTTTGTTGCGTTTTGTTTCTACTGGTATCAATCAATGGCATTTCCCGGGAATACGTATTCTCTGAACTCTCTGGTCGTTGTATAAGGCAAAGCCATAGATCCGAATCATCGTTCTGAACTGCTCTCTCCAGTAGCAATTGGCATGACTGAACCGATCTCTTTGTTACCTGGTGAGATATGAATATCTGCCTAATCGTCATGGAGGTGCCTATTGATTTATCTCATAGGGGTGCGAATTTTGTCTTCTTCTCTTTCCACTTACCGCCGGTTTTCATTTTTACTCCCGTCTCCTTCTCCGTCTCTTCCCAACAAGACCAAGGTGGACTCACACAACATGTCTCCAGCCCCGACGTCTTTTCCGCTGAAAAAGATGAAGATGAGGAAGATTCAGACAGCCAAACAAGCGACGATGATGACTCTACCATTGGACACAGGCATACTTCTCAGAACGAGGAAACGACGCTGCGAGCAGTACTCGACCAGCTCGCATCTGCTTCTTCAGGAGGGGCGGATGACGTTACGGTCGTCGTGAACCCTCACGGCCGGCAAGTACTCCTCCTCGGAAGAATCGTCTTCGCTACTAACGCGCGTCCAGTGAGGTCCTTGAGAGCTACTTCGACACATGTCCGTTTTGTAACGACACTATTTTTTTCTGTCCTGGGTGCCAGGGGGACTTTCCCGAATTCTGGGGCAGCTGGTGTGACTGGCTCTCGTGTCCTGTTTGCATGGAATATGATTTCGTGGAGGACAAGAGACAGGGCCTGAGATGGATACAAGGGGAAGAAGCCCGGCTTGAGAGGTACCCGAGGGAAGCTAAAGAGTCAGGGTTGTCAAAGAGCGACAGGAGGCGGTTGAGAGAGCTCAAGCATGGGATTATTTGAATATTTGACGGAAAAGTACGAGACTATCAACGAGAGAAAGACGGAGATGGGTCTCCCCTTGGACGATGTGGACAAGCTCGTGAAAGACTATACCGATTGTACGTTCAAATAGGGATCTCTCGGTCTCAGCGTTCGGATGTGGGAGGGTTGAAGCAAAGCATCGTGCTGTGGGACATGGGCTTGTCCGAGCAATTCTGTACGTGAAACTTTTTCTTTTGCTTGTGGTGTCTTGGGGATTATGGCTACTTCTGTTGTTATCTCCATACAAGCAATGCTGGTATTGTTCATCGCAGTATGTTCCAGCATTTAACCAGCTAGCCCGTTCTTATTACCAAATCCAAGACTCTCCCAGAGCTTCCAGCATGTAGTGCCTCACTGATCAAAGGAAAACAAAAGCGTACTGCATCAAGGATTCGCTGAGAATCTCTATGGAGATAGATCACTGCAGGTGAGAACCTAAGATACTGTCCCTCGATAATGTTCACTTTCGACTGTGTTGATCGTGCCCGTGATCCGCCTGTTCCAACCATGAATATCCCAATCAGGCCGTCACTCTTGTCTCACAAACCATTGATCACCGGCTCTGAAACCAGCAGGCCAAGGGTTGGTAGGGCCCAGCACCATCTGCCTGAACGAATTGATCCAAGCACTGCCTTTGACCGTCGGCAAGATAGCGTCAAAGTTTCCAAGTTTCTGCACGCCACGAATGTGGCACTCAAATGTATTCCCGATGATCCTGTGACAGCGTTGTGAACCAGCTATAGGAAGTTGAACAGTTGAACAGTTGAACAACATCCTCCTAATTGGTATGACCAACCGAAAGGATATAATTGATGACGCACTGCTGCGCCTGGGCCGTCTCGAGGTCCATGTGGAGATTTCTCTTCCGGATGAAAAGGGCCGGTTACAGATCCTCAACATCCATACCAGGACAATGCGGGAGAACAAGATCATGGACTCAGACGTTGACCTATTCGAGCTGGCGCAGCAGACGAAGAACTTTTCCGGGGCTGAGATTGCGGGCCTTATAAAGTCAGCCTCGTCCTTTGCTTTCAGACGGCATCTCCAGACCGATCGCTCCGGCCATATTAGCGGTGATGTGTCACAGATGACAGTCAGTCGGGCAGATTTCCAACTGGCGCTGGCCAAAATTCAACCCGCGTTTGGTGTCTCTGCCTACAAGAGCACACACACTATCATTGTGGTTGACAACATCGGAAAGATCATTGAGTACCGTCCTGTCGTGAAAACTGTGTTGTCGGCGATTGATCATTCCGTTTCCGACGCTGGCTATGCTGATCGGCCTGCTAGCGGCCTGGATAGATTCGTCCATTTTATCGAAGCGAGAGGCGAGGCAGAGCAGAGTCAAGCATGGTTGGTGAATTGTTGCTCTAGCAAGTGGTATCTTATGACGCCACTCGTTCTGACCGGAGGGATGAGATCCACAAATCATCAGGTGTTGAGAGTAAGCCCTAGTGCTTTAATATATCTATGAATGAGCACTCTACGATCCGTGTCAGGCAGCTGCGCGCCAGTCAGCGGTTAACTAAGTTATCCTATATTATACAACCATCTCGGAGGGCCTTCGCTGCGCTGTCTTTTCTTTCCACTTGTTGTTTGACTTACCTTGTTCGTGTCTCAGCTAACGGATCGTCTACGGTCCGCAACAGTGTGGTGGACTCTGTTGGCTAGAGTACGTTTCGCAGTAGATGGTAGTTACTTATTGCCTAATGACCGGGCCTAGGGTAGCTAGCTGTCCGGTTAGATGTCTAACCCGGCCAATCTGAATGACTCGGGCGGCGGAGTTGAGGAGAATGGCTCATTAGTAGCTTCAATGGGGCGGACAGGAAAACTAAGGATAGAGGCAGAACGTCACGCGATGCCGGAGAGACCACAGCCACTTGAGCACTAAAATGTACTACCTCAAGCGATCAGCGGTCGATTATATGAATACGAAGAATCCCTGCGCACCAGCTGTTGTGGCTGAGCACCATATCTGGAACTAGTTCCGCAGCGGCGGGGGTTCCCACAAGATATAAGTCTGACGGAGATCAATCGTTCTGAGTGTCCTAGGTGAAGCGGGGAAGATTTGGAGACCCTCATCTCTCCAAGACCTATCGTCTGTCCTCCCTCTGACGCTTCGCTTCGGCCGCAACCTTTGGAGCGACTGTCAACCGACGGAGGCCACCGGACGAGCAAGTGTTCTTTAGCCTAATACAGGAACTTGCTGTAGCGATGCCGCGATTTGTCAAGAAGTTGACCAACCGGCTTCGGTCGGGTCGCAGCGTCAGTACTGTCCAGCGCCCTCTCTATGCGATGATTTCTTCAAGGCTGACCTCTCTAGGCCTTTTCAGCAGCCTTGCCGGGGTGAGTGTTTGTCGCCAGTTCAGCTATCACTGTACTGACAGGAATCTGTAAAGCGAAGGTGATTCTGATGAAATACAACGCCCTGAGGCCGAAACCAATGCACGGAACAGGGGGTCATCGCGCAAGAATCGGTCAGTGATTGGGGTCGGATATACGGGAAAAGCAAAAAGCGCCGTTGCACAACCGGCCTTGTACGGCGACGCACTGGAGGCCCGGGTTCGGTTTGCGGAGGAGACGTATGGTCCCGAACATATGGTCACCCTCGATGCCGTGCTGGATCTTGCAGATCTGCTCACGGAGCAGGGCCGACTAGGCGATGCGGAGAAGATGTACCATCGGGTGGCGCGAGGATATACTACAGTTCTTGGTCCGGCCCACCAGTCGACGTGGTATGTGCGCCTCGCGTTAGCACTCTGCTGCAAGGATCAGGGTAAAGCCGACATGGCAGCAGAGGTCTTGGAGCGGGCCGTGGAGGGACCGGCGCTGATGACAAGCCCTAACGCGCCGACCAGCTCGAGCAACCTGGGCCCTTTACGGGGCCATCTGTTCGCCGAAACCAAATTACAAAAGGTCGAAAGCGCATATCGACGCATCCTGACCGAACAAGATGGAGCGCTAGGTGCGGAGCACAAATCTACACTCGATGCGACCTATCTCCTGGGTCATGTCTACTTTACGCAGGGGCGGATGCCCGACGCAGAGTCAGTGTGCTTGCGTGCATTGTCTGGTAGACAGAGAATGCTTGGGCCTAAGCACAGTTCCACGCTTGCTGCAGCCAAGTGCCTGGCGGTAATATACTATTGCCAAGGAAAGCAAACTGAAACTGAAGGAGTCCTTCGGTGGTGCTTATCCACACAGGGGAGGATTTTAGATCTGGATCTTCCGGTCACGGATATTGGCCACGCACTTGGTGGAGGCTACAGCGGATCAGAACAGTGGGAGGCAGCCGAGGCGACGTACCACAGCGCCCTGGCAGAGTATGAGAACGCAAGGGGTCCTGATCATACATCGACCTCGGATATTCTGAAAGATCTCGGTTGTCTGTATGAACAGTGGGGAAAGCTCGATCACGCTGAGGCCATGTACCAGCGTGCGCTATCAGGCTACGAGAGGGCATTGGATCCCGAGCATACGTCGATCCTAGATACCATCAACAACCTTGCAAACGTCTACAGAATTCAGGGGAAACTCGACCAAGCAGAGGCGATGTATCGGCGAGCACTAGCTGGGTATGAAAAGGTCCTTGGTCCTGTGCATACGTCGACGCTAATCGCCTTGGACAACCTGGGTCTCCTCTACGTGGACCAGGGTAAGCTTCGTCTGGCAGAGGTGATGTACCAACGGGCGCTGGCAGGCTACGAGAAACTACAGGACCTTGGGCAAACACCGATCATAGATATTGTGGGAGAGCTCGGGATTTTGCGCGAGGACTTGAGTAATGCCGATCAGATTTTAACGATATACCAGCACTCAATTGCAGAAAAGGGACCCCGCGACCCTACGTTGATGCTGCATAGCGTCCGCAACCTCGGTGACCTCTACTTCACCCAGGGAAAACTTAACCAGGCACAGGCGATGTACCAGCGTGCGTTGGCAGGCTATGAGATCGCACTAGGTCCGGAGCATCCGTCCACTATTGGCAGCATGGACGACCTTGGAGATGCTTATCGAGCAGAGGGCAAGCTCGACCGGGCATCGATAATGTATTGGCGTGCGCTAGTAGGCTATGTAGGGGCACAAGAACCCAGTCCTACATCGCAACTACATACTGTCGCCAAGCTCGGCGCGGTCTACTCCGACCAGGGCAATCTTTCCCGGGCAGTGGCGATGTTTCAGCGCGCCCTGGCAGGGTGTGAACGGACGCGTGGCCCCGATCATCCATCGACACTGGACATCCTTCAAGACCTAGGTGGCTTGTACGAGGACCTGGAAATGCTCGACGATGCAGAGGAGATATACCAGCGTGCACTAACAGGATATGAAAAGACCCTTGGGCCTGACCATACGTCGACTCTTGAGACTGTTCAAAGTCTTGCCATTCTCTACGAGAACCTCGGAAAGACCATTCAGGCCGAAGCAATGCATCAGCGTTTACAAGCTAGAGGGGTCAACATACTGGATCCGAGTTATACTCCCCCCATACATGCAATCGACAGTGCAAGAGTGCTTCGAAACAATCAAGACTGGTTTGACCAGGCGGACGAGATGCAACGGCGTGTCCTGGCAGGGAAAGAAAAGATGCTCGGCCCTGGTCATGCTTCTACCCTGCGCATGATGCTCAGCCTATACGTCTTTTACAGAACTCACAGCCAGTTCAGTCGGGCAGAGGCGATGCTCCAGTGCCTACGGGAAGGCTACGAGAAAAAACTAGGCCCTGACCATACATCTACCCTGCGCACTGTTCACAGGCTAGGGATTCTCTATAAGGATCAACGTCAGTTCGGCAAGGCAGAGGCAATGCTCCAGCGCGCTCTAGACGGGTATGAAAAGACACTAGACCCCGATCATGTATGGATTTTCGGCACCGCACACAGTCTTGGCTTCGTGTGCAAGGATCAGCGCAAATTCCAACAGGCAGAGGCGATGCTCTACCGGGCGCTAGCAGGCTACGAAAGGACATTGGGTGCTGATCATATTTCGACCTTGCGTACCGTCCACGGTCTGGGTATCTTGTATAAGGATCAAGGCAAGTTCATCGAAGCGTGGACAATCCTTCAGCGCGCATTGGCTGGGTATGAAAGGGTACTGGGTCATGGTCACACCTCAACCCTAGAAATTATCAATGCTCTCGGCATTCTGTACGAGAGCTTGGGGATCTTCAAACATGCAAAGACGATGTACCAGCAAGCACTGGCAGGGTACAAGAGAGTCCTTGGTCCTGAGCATACATCGACAGTGAACACCTCCGACAGACTTCGCCGCCTGTCGAGCAAATGAGCCCTCCAGTTGATGTGTGGCAGGCATTTCCCCAGACGCACCTGCCTGCCCGTGGGTTTAGGACAAAGCTCTGTCTTTAAGCAAGCAAGTATTTTCGCAGCATTTAGGGCACTCTACAAGAGGATGGAAGAAAGAGACTTGGACTGGGCATCTGCGCGCACCACTTCCTATATGACAGTAACCACGCCATCTGGCCTTTATGGTTCTGACGCGTAGTCACTACCGTTCATCTTTTCTCCTGACTGCGGCTGAAGCGTTTGGCTCAGCGCACACCCTCGCCATGGCCAGGTTTTGCTGGTACACTCAGCGCTGGAACCAGCGAATGCAAAAGCATATGCATCGCTTCCTGCGAAAGTCCTTGCGAACAGGCCCTCCATTTTTTTGCGGGGAATGCATTTAAGCATACACACAGAAATAGATAACCTTCCCTTCGCCAAATCCAGAGAACAGGCACTGGTCCTGTGTCTCAAACAAGCAGTCGTAACTCAAGACAGAGCCTTTATCAGTGCGTAAAGTCTTCCAGTTGAAGCACCAAGTTTAGTTACCGAAGATAGATGCTCGGAAACCTCACGCGTCCGAGCATGGTGAGGTCCTAGTGTTTCCCCATAACCCGTCAAAGCGCGCTGGTAGAGACTCTCGCCGTGATCAAAATGAGTCCTGTCACAGTAGATGTTTCCAAGACGAAAAGCGCAATCTAAGGTCTGTCTGTCGTTAGGACCAAGTACCTTTTCATAGCCTACCATCGCGCGCCGGTACATTTCTTCTGCTTGGTCGAGACAGCCTTGGTCATAGTAGAGGTTCCCAAGACGTAAGACTGTATCCAAAGTTGGTCTGCTGTCAGGACCCAGCAGTCGCTCATATCCTATCAGGGCGCGACGATACATTGCCTCTGCTCGATCGACCTTACCATGATTCCTGTAGCACAGTCCCAGATTATAGACCGTCGACAAGATGGACGGATGATTGGCGCTGCGGTTCATTTCCTTTCCGGCCAGCGCTCGTTGGTACATCTCCTCAGCCTGGTCCAGATCGCCCCTTTTCTCGTACAGAGCACCGAGATTTGTCACGACGTCCAGAGTTGTCTTGTGGTTGGGCCCCAGAGCTTTGCTGTAGCCTCTTACTGCGCGTTCGTACATTTCTTCCGCCTCGCGAAACTTACCCTCAGCAGTATAGAGTATGCCGAGGGTATCCACAACCCGGAGTGTCCGTATATGATCAAAACCGAAAGCCTTCTCATAGTCTGCCAGTTTGCGGCGGCGGACCGCCTCTGCCTGCTTGAATTCCTTCTCGATGGAGTCGAAACCAACGGGAACCGTCCGTGTCCCAGACGATGATATTTGGCGAGGACCGACAGCGTTTCTATGCCGTCTCAATGCGCGTTGGTGTATCACCTCTGCTTCCTCCCGCTTTTCTTGCCCGTTGTAGCCTTGGCAAAGTGCTTGGACGATATCCGTAGCCGGAAGATCTAGTTCTAAGGCCCTCCCTTGTTTGGAGAACAACCACTGAAAGACTACTTCCGCCTCCGCATGCTTCCCCTGGCATCTGTAAGTCGTTGCTAGGTGCTTGGCTGCAGCAAGTGTTGAGTGGTGGTCGGGTCCAAGCGTCTGCTGTCTACCAGACAACGCACGTAAGAACATGGGCTCCGCCTTGGGCGTTTGTCCCTGAGCAAAGTAGACATAGCCCAGAAGATATGCGGCGTCAAATGCTGGCATGCAGCTCATACCTGACGCATCGCCTTTTTGAGAGAGTAGTCGCTGATATGTCGCTTCAATCTTGCGAAGTTTCATTTCCGCAAATAGATGTCCTCGTAAGAGGCCTGGGCTACGGGATTTAGCCGGCGTGTTAGGACTCGTCACCATGGCAGGTTCATTCCCAACCCGCTCCAGGGCTTCCTTGGCCTGTTCTTCCTTTCCTTGGTCATTGAAGCAGAGTGCGAGGGCAAGGCGCGCATACCACATCGACGGGTGGACGGAGTCGAGAAACATCGTGTATCCTCGTACCACTTGCTGGTACATCTCCTCCGCTTCGGACATTCGCCCTTGCTCCGTAAATAAATCTGCAAGATCGAGGACGGCATCTAGCGTGACCATGTGATTGCGACCATACGCCTCTTCCGCAATCCGAAGTCTAGCCTCGAGTGCGTCATCACGCAATGTCCGATTTCCACTGTCCCTTGCTGCCCTACCCGTGCTCCTAGCCTCAGCGACAGGTTGGACCGTGCCTAGCGATGGTGTTCTGTTATGTGCGCCGGTTTTGGTGATAGAATGCTGCCTTTCATCGCCGCCACGCTCACTTCATGAATCTAGTCAGTACTGTCCCAATCAGCTAGTTCTAGTAATAATTGATACTTACACCGACAAGACAATTCTTCCGGACGAAGAGGCCTAGAATGGTCAGTCTCAAGCGTGGCCCCGGTAGGAGAAGGGAGAGGGGTGCTAGGCACGTACGGTCGCTTTCCGACTCGACCGAAGCCGGCGAGTCAATTTCCTGATAAATCGCGGCATCCCCGTGGCGAGTGCCCGTATTAGTCGTCACCGATGCTCGCTGGTCCGGTTGCTTATAGGTGGTCACATTAAACGTTCGCGTCGCGACCAGAGAGATGGGAACGGGGAAGGAGGAAGAGTTCTACAGAGTACAAAACTGTGAGCGCCACCGGGTTTTTACCGCGTGACTTCGGACCCTTGGAGTGGTCGTTCAAGACCAATCTACTCTGGACTCCGTATACTCTGCCCGGACCCCCGCTCCATATCTAATTACTAATACAGACTCGGTCACAGAGCCTCGCAAGGCATCCTTGGTGCTACGCACCCACCGCCGATTGCTAAAATGTTGCGATCGAATGCCAGCCTCATTCAGTGGTCATCTACCCCACTGTCCGTGGCGCGTCTGGACAGAAGGCAATCGATGGCGTTAGTGATTATGGAGGTTCAAGTGGGACTAGAAGGTCCAAGACAACGGGACCTCTCGAGGGGTTGTGTTGTGAATCGAGGCTCAACCAAGCAACAGAGCTTCGTATAGGGAATTATTCCCATCACAAGCAGATTGATTTCCAACCAATCGATCCGATAATCCATCTTGTGTAAAAGACCTCAAGTTCTCGGATGTTATGAATAACGACGAATCTTCCTTTGACTCACAACATTCGGACCACTCGATCCAAACTTGACCTAATGTGATTATTCACTTGTCTTTTGAATGGAACAAGTGTCCTCTTATTACTTCTCGGATACGCATCGTACGCATCTGTGAATTCATAGCCTCAAGCTCATTCGCTGGGGTCATGGCTGCAGGATCAGCCCCCAATTACTCTGGCGGAACACAAGCTCCGACGTCTCGAGCGTGGTTGGCCTTTGAAATTCCAGCCCACCCACTGGCTTTTGTCTGTCTCCTTTGCTGGTGAGAGTGATTTTTAGACAAATTTCAAACGCAACTTGTATACCTATTACTAAGGTTGTGTGATTGGCATTCGTGGATATGCGGGGCCAAGAAATTTGTACGGACCGCCAGCCTTTGTCTGGCTATAGAGGAAATCCTGATGCCCCAACAATCCGCTTAGCTGGAACAAGAGGAAACAACCCCAGGAGGGCGAGTAGGGCGATAGAAGATGACTTCTTAGACGCGTCCATAGTACGAGGCATATCAAGACTTGATAACTTGGTGATCGAGTTGGCGCCTTCAGGTCCGGACTCTGTGCCTAGTTTGCACTATTTCCCTGAGCCGGAACATATTAGATATAGCTGAGGTATAGCCGCCTGCTGGATGACCTGGTCCATCATGTTCGCGGCTTGGTTCCAAATAGGGAAATAATCCAGGTCGGGGCAGTGCGACGAATCGGATGATTAATAGGTTCGAAGGATCGAGTCGCATTCGACCGGTGCTACCCAGCTCGGTGCCTTGTCAATTCTTTACGACGTAAGCTTCCTGGTCTAATCCTCGCTAGGCTAGCCATCCGTCTCATCCAGGGTATCTCGGCTCACTCGGCTCACTCGAGTTAGGTCAGGTGCATGCATTCGCCATCCCTGCCTATCATTAATGATGACTATGTACTCCGTAGTAACCGACCAGTAAATCCCCCCGGTCCCCACCAAAAGTGATGACAGTAATGGGGCCGACAGGAGGAAGTACGCGGAGAGAGAGAGGAAGTCACCCGATGCCGAGTAAGTCAACCCCCTCAACAACACCTACAGAGACTATCTCGAACGATCGGCGGTCGACTGTAGGAATACGGAATATCCCTTTGCACCGCGTGTTAGAGGCTGAAGTACTTAGTTCGGCACCGGCGGTGGTTCACATAGGGTATAAGTCTGACGGAGAACGATCTGTCTGAGTGCCCTAGGTGAAGCGGGAAGACTTTACGTATTCGCACCCTTAACATCTATTTGTCGCCTGTTCCTCCTCTGACTCTTCACTTCGGTTGCAACCTTTGAAGCGACGGTCTACCAAAGGAGACCACCAGACGAGCGGGCGTTCTTTGTCGATGGACGAGATATTGGCACACCTAATGGCTTGAATGAAGCTATCTAGAATCCTAAGAGGAGCGAAGCCCCATACAAACTTCCATATGTGAGAGCTCCTGCCTGGCGGGGCGCTAGGCCTAATCTGGTAAGCGAGGTGCGCAGGTGACCTGCGCATCGACAAGGGATTTACTAGAAGAATGACATCCTGCAGCTATATGAAGGAATTCAAAGGGCGTTCTTGATTGACCTAGGAGTTAAGAACTTGACAGTTAAAGATGCGAGGGACGATCTGAATGAGCTTGCTTGATGTTATCCGACTTAACGTGGGAGGGATAGCATTGCTTCTCTCAGCAAGTGCTTTCCATTTTGTGCCGGGTGATTTGATGGAACCTTTCGGATGTCCAAATTAGGCCGAGGTATCAAAGTGTGCACTCTTGGATTTGTCGGTTGATGCGGGAACATCGTGTGCCTCTTCCCCTGGGCCACGGAGCTCCTGCTCCACGGGCCGTGGAAAGCCATTGTGAAGCAAGGGTTGATAAATTGATTTCTCTCGCCCTCGGCTTTGGGGGATTTGTCCCTGCTTGTTCAAAATACTTCGCCTGATCAATCGATCGCTCTCGCTCTGGGATTCGCTATCGGACACTTGTCCCGCACCCATGTTGACTACCCATGAAACATTTCCCGGCACGGATGTGTACGGGCCAGGGACATTTATCGACAAGCAAGTTCTCCCCGTTCCCGAAGATGCCGCACGGGTATTCGAAATCCTCGCTTCTCAGACTCCTGGCTTCACCCAGAACAAATCTGCATGGGGCACAGTCCATTTTGAGGGGGGTTCCAAGCCCATGATCCCAGGGCCGATCAAGTCCGCGGTTGTGGCTGCGGCTCTCCACGCTATGGCGGGTCTTGTGGCCAATGAGATCCTGGAGCTTCGTGACGGCAAAGCTGTAACCAGCCGCAGTGTTAAGGTTGATACGGACCATGCGGGACTTTGGCTTGGCTCGGTGTTCACCACTTACATCGATGGCTTGGATCTATCGGCATGGGCCCGAGGGGGAAAACTGGCCTCTTTCTTTCCCAGAGACTACGAGCGCGGCGTCTTTCATGGCATCGCGGGCCGGACCACGGCCATCTATCGGACAAAGGATCCTAAAGTCTGGTACCAGCTGCACGGCTCCTTGGATGCCACTAAAGTTCTCGAATCTATGGGAATTGACACAAGGGTGAAGTTTGAAAAGCCCCAGGAATACTACGACTATATCCAGAAGCATATCATTCAGTGGAGTCCGGACGAGCTTGAGATGCACAACGTGCGTCATGGACTGTGTGGAAGTATCTGCTACTCGCCAGACGGTTGGAGGAATACCGAGATGGGAAAGCGACTGGATAGTCATCCCTTGATCAATTATTCCGAGCAGACATATGCTAAATCCACCCCTTCGGTGCCTCTTGTTAAGGGCCTGCCTGACCGCCGGCCGCTTGCTGGCATCAAGGTCCTTGAGATGGTTCGAATTATTGCCGGCCCCCAAATCGGTGTTACGCTGGCCTCCTATGGAGCCGATGTCATTCGAGTGAACTGCAGCCGATTGATCGATCTTAATGTGAATTCTTCTTCCACCCCCCCTCCTCCTCCCCCGGGCCCCTATATAATAACATGACTCACAATATATATATGATGCAGGCCTTGCAAATCGTCTTGAACGCGGGAAAACGGACCATTGACCTTGACATTACCAAACCGGAAGATATGGCTCGTCTCCATGAGCTCCTTATTGACGCCGATATCTTTATTCAAGGTTTCCGAATGGAGTCGTTGAAACGGAAGGGCCTCGGCCTCCACGATCTTCTTGAGCTGGCCGCCAAGCGAAACAAGGGAATTATCTATGTGGACGAAAACGCCTATGGACCAGATGGACCATTCCATACGCGCCCGGGCTGGCAGCAGATTGGAGATGCTGCATCCGGCAGCTCATATGTTATGGGCCGGTCCCAGGGACACGAAGAAGGAAAGAGTGTGTTGCCACCTCTTCCCGTGTCTGACATGGTTACTGGCATTGTCGGCGCGTTAGCAGCTATGATGGCCGTCCGCGACCGCGCGATCAAGGGTGGCTCATACCATGTCACAAGCTCTCTCGTTGCTGCTGATGCTATCTCCTTGACGCAGGACGTTGGCTTGTACCCCCTGGATGTCGTCAAAGAGGCTGCCGAGAGGCTTGCTTTCCCTGGCAGTAGTCCAGAGCAGTATGTCTCGGAAATTCTGTTCTCTGTTGTGGACGGGTGGAAGAAGGCTCTTCCAGGTTATCTGGATGAAGACTCAAAATTCATGACAACGTTTGAAGGGGGATTCTGGGGACGCCACACAATTCTGAAGCCAGTTGCGCGACTTGATGATGAAGAATCTACAGCGAGGTGGACCTCTCCACCGGTGCCACACTGCCATCATGACCGCTCCACAACTTGGCTATGAAAAGAAAATTTATGGGGAAGTGATGAATCTTGCCTAGGTTAGGCCAATAGAGGATATAGTTGTACATTTGTTACCGATAGACCAGTGTGTGAAAAGAGGGATAGAATCTCCATTATCATCTGTCATTCAATCACCTTATACGCCGTAGAAAAGAAAGATCTTTTATTGATGATTGTTGATCATCAAACTGGAAAGTCTCAGGTAAATTCATCGATTCTCCCTCCATTCATGCTGTATTGGGAGACAACGGCATGGCGACAAACATATCCTGCCAATTCCAGAACGGGGGAATTAACCATTGCGAGTCAATTTGATTGAGGCTGGTGTTATTGAGAAGATCAATCTCATTATCGAAGAGACTGTTAGGAGGCTGGTTGGCAGCCTGGTGCCGTCCAGACAGGTCGGTATCTAGATCGACAGCATCTTCGTTGACCTCCGTTGCTGGTTGCCGAATGTCATCGTTCTGTGCTTGTTGAATGGCCCGTCTGGCAGAGGTTTCGATATCGGAACATACGCTCAGCATAAAATCGACAAATGTGCGGGGTTCTTCATGGGAAACACTTGTGAGGAATTCTGTTGCTTCATGAATCATAGCAAGATCATCGATGAAATTTTGATGATCAGGATGCATGCATATTTCAGATGCTAGTGCCACACATGCCATGGACAAGAAGTAGATCACATTCCTTCTGAGTTAAGTACTGGCGGATATTTCCAAGGGCAGTCATTCTTTCGTAACTCACCATTTATAGTTGGATCCCAGCAAACGCACGTATGGGAGCAAAGCCAGTGCAGAGCGCGCCGAGTCAATAGCGCGTAGACAAAGCGCTGTAATATCATTGTCAACCTCTTTCATACTCACTTGGGATTCTTTATTGGGAAAAGAAGTCACGAAGGATAGTTGACGGAGATTCGCATAACAACAGTAGTATGCAAGTTGTAAACGAAGGAGATGTTGCTTGGACTGGTTGGGTTCAGGAGCGAATAATTGCTCTTGTTGAAATAACTCAGGAGAAGACCTTTTCCACAGCAAAAGAGCCTCTTCACAAGCCTGGGCCGATTTCAAGGTTATCTCTTTGGGTTGTTGAACAACGGCCGCGGTTTGAATATGCCTATAGGTACGTCTTTGCACTATTGCAAATTGAGCGAGTAGGCGGAAGAAATTGACTGAAGTCCGGTCAATAGAAACGATACCTCGACCATCGTGAGGTGATTCGGCTGGCAACGGTGTATCGTAGTCCTCATTGTCCTGAACCGGGGGTCGTCCAACGCGAAGGGAGATATCAGCATCCAAGATAAACGATATCCAGAATGTTCTCCGGCGTTCCTCAATTTCAGCTTTGGTAAAGCCAGAAGTGACGTTTCTGTGTAGTCCAATAGAATGCGACAGGCGCATGGCCGATGCCGCGAGCATAAACAGGGCTTGTGCGTTTGGTGTTCCCTGGAAGTAAAGAGCCAAACCTAGTAGTCCCTGTACGGCAGCAAGATCCGAGTTGCGCAGGAAAAGGTCTGCCAGCACATTCAATGCGTTTTTGACGTGGCCCAACGACTTCTGCCAATCGCTACTCGAGTCGACGGATGCTTCTGCCCTTGCTCTGTAGGAAAAAGCTAGCACAACGTTGAGCAAGATCCATGAAGAGGGACTATTGTCCGGATTCCAGGAAAACTGTCGCTCCACCAAACGCATCAGTGATGTATCATCGACTAATGGGATAGTTTGATTGAAGTTAGCAAGGAATTCAGTCACCATTGTCAGTGTAGCTTCCCTTAATGGCATAAGTTGAGTAGTCCGGTGCTCAAAGTTGTCTTTGAGAATTCGGGGAATCCAGTTCGTTAAGGGCCATTGGACAGCGCTACGTCGGATGACATTATCCCAGCCCACCTTTGGCTGATTGCCCCTTTGGCGACTGTAACCTTCAGAATTATGCGCACTGAATCCGGAAGACACTCCTGGATTACCGAGTCAGCTTTTGCACACCAGGGAGAATGAGAAAGGCCAACCGAAAAAGCGCATCTTGCCACCCTGCGCTCGAAGAAAGTAAGACGGCTGATCGGACGTGTCTTGACCTGCCTGAGAAGCTTCACCAACTGGCGCCTGAGCACCGGCAAGAACGTTTGCTTCTTCCCCAGGTTCAGAATGATCAATCCCGGGATTTTCAAGAGGACCTGTGCCTAGACCATGGGACCGGGACACGTGGATTGTCTGTTGAGGCACCTTCTCTCCTCGGCTGAGCCGCTGCAATTGATCTTCCATGTCTTTGACGCGTTGCTCCAGTTCCTCCACATATGCCCTACAAATGGCAATAAGCTTATTCCATTCTGTTCACAAGACAACCGGCGTGTCGTGTAGCAAAGGTGTGGATTTAACTCACCTACCGGAGCGACGGCATTGTTTCCCGGCATCCTCAAAGCTGCAAGGGAGCTTGAAAATAATGCAGGATGAGCAGATTGGTCTTTTCCCGTCGCATTTGACTTTCTTTCGTCGGCAGATGTTGCACGCCTATATAGGGTTAATTTCCATGCAGGCAACGTTATTGACAGTTAGGTTTCCACCGACCTTAGCCGGACGTGATTTTCCAACGCGAGAAGGATGCAGTTCTTCCATTTTCTAGAAATTTTGATGCAACAGATGCCACCTGCACCGAGTTCGACCGGGTAATAAGGTCAGTTATCGGGACACGGACGCGAGGCGAAGTGGAACAATGCCAAGGCTTCTTCATGAGCTTGCGCTTCGACACAGGCCCCAGACGTTCGATAGAGATTACTGAACTGGATAGATTGGGGAGGATAGAGGACAATGAATTTCGCGACATCCGGGCAGCCGGATTATCACGTGAGGCGCACCCATCTCCTCTGTCTGTCGTGGATGGTTGATGTACAGTTGACGCGACAAATAGACCCACCCAGTCACCGTCTACGGAGTACACCGCGAATTTCTGCCATGGGCTGAAATGGGAGGGTTGCATGGAAGCTTTTGCTTTACAGCATTATGCTACCGCTTGTAGTTGGCGTCGCCCTTGATTGGGTAGTTTGGCGGTTCCTAGATAATTAAGTACGTAGAGGTACATACTCAGAGTATATACTTGATTTCCTTGCGGCCTTGCCTGATCCGGTTTAGCGCTTAGGTCGTGATCACTGAGCCGCGGGCTGCGCGATGGGCTAGTCACGGGCGTCCCTTTATTGCGGGGATTCGGTTGGTTATCGCCTGGCGTGGCCGCCCTCCCGTAACTGACCCCTGGTGGTGCCGTAACAAAAGGCAGATTGTTGAGAGCGGTAAACTTCTGTCCTGTTGATAACCCGTACCCATGCAGTCGGGGAATCGGGACTTCTGGGCAGTTGTGCTGGAGCTAGCAAGAGGTGCTAACTTCGCTTCGGATCTTCTCAGTAGGGTTCCCCGTGCAAACAGTTTCTCCCACCCTATATGGTAGAGGGAGACCGAGAAGAAAACCGGGATCCTATCTATCATTAATATAGATTGGGATACAAATATTGAATCTTCTAAAGGGCCACTCGCTTCGATCACTAATATAATAACGTGTCGAACGCGAATTGAGATAGTATATTACTCCGGCTTTAATGATATAGCTCTTTTAGTGGAAACCTTACAAATATTCATTCTATTGGTCCGGATATATCAACGCATATAGGACATTAGTTTTTAGTTCTTTTATAGTAGAATATATAATCTCTTCACGGAGTAGACGACGCATTAGCTTTATAGAAGGTAGCATTAAGCAGTGACCTTGTTGCAAGTACTGGCGAAAGTGATGTGAGATAAATAAAAAAAGATGATGTAGTCTTGATCTGATTTCGAGAATATAAAAGTTAGAGGTAAATTTTTATGCCCATCATGCCACCATACGATATTTCCTAACAGTAGTAGAGTGTGAGCCTCTCCCGGTGCAGATAACCCAGCTTATCACTATCTTGTTTGTTTGAGGAAGTAGAGTGATATAAATCTCATGGAATCCCCGCCATACCGCCACAGATATCCACGCTCTCGTAGTTCACCTGTATACCTTGTGCTCAGGGGTAATGCGGAAATAGAAGTTCGTCGTATAACCTGTCTCCGTAAACCCCATGAACTCCGAGATATCGTCCCCAAGAGTCATGCCCTGCCATTTCAGACTAATATGCTTGGCCATTTTCAGAGCGTCCTGCATACTAAGTGGAGACGTCCTTCCCGTGGTATAAGCAAGCTTGAATCCAGGTTTATCCCAACGCCTATTTAGGGTAGAGTTGCGGTCTTGCTGACCATTTGAGCCAATTTGCAGGATGTTATCACCATTACTATAATAGTTGACCCATACATCAGTCACATCGTTGCCTAGAGCAGCAGGAGATACGCCGCAGATCAGGAACCTTTCGACTAGATATGGCTCATCTGAGCGCTTCTCGACACTGGGCAAATTGTCATCCGCCTCGATGCTGGCGAATTGCAGACCGCTTTCTTTCAGAGCGTGGGTGGCGATATCTAGGTAGCTTCTTGTACTGGGTCTGTGTGCTGGCCCTGCGCCATCTCTGCCGAAAATGATGAAGATGACTCCCAAGGCGTATCTGATCCTCTCAGCCCAGGTGTCGCACGCGGGATCGCCATGTGTTATAGCACGGCAAATGTGTCTGGCGGCTTCCGGGCCACAGGTAATCAAGGCAAGCCTGTTGACGTTCATAGTTAGATACAGTCGGTGGGCATTTGGTCGAATGTTGCTAACGTACTGGGCTTGAAATGATATTTTGGACATGAAAACACCTACGCGGCTGCAGCCAGGTGCTCTTTGATGCAGGGCTCGCAGAGTAAGCCCGGATGCGTCGGGACTCGCTACCTCCAGCTCACGTGCGAACTGCTCCCCGGCGGCGGGATAAGTATTGATTGCGTCGGCACCCACCAGAAGCAGCAAAAGGGCGGAGAGGAAGTTCCTCTGTAGTTGAGACTTCTGAGAGGCAGCAGGAGTAGCTGGTAAGACACGTTCTAGGAGAGGAAAGTAATAGATAAGGAACCTGAAGTATGATTAGCTCGAAGCCAGAATCCAGGTTAAAAGAAGAGAAGAGAATGGTCTGCTACCTTGATGGAGTGAAAACGAAGATGCTCAGCAGGTAATTCCAGATAGTTGAGGGAAGCGAAGTGCTGCCGCTCTTTACAGATGGGCCATCTTCCAGTATGGGCGCCCTTGGTTCACCATCAGAGCAATCATCTTTGCTCATGGGTAACTTTTCACACTCTAATGCTGGGGTTTTCATCACGTAGACAGCAGACACACAAGATGGACCGGGGGGTTGTTGATTATAACCTCCAAATATCTCCAACCCCTAGTTCGCTTACTGGGGTGATAAGACGCGACCAGTCTTGTGTGCCACCCTGCGTGGATATTGGACCTACTAGTGGTGTGGGGGCCAAACCTATGTAAGACGCAACAGAAGGACATAACCAGGCCTATCAGGCAGGGTTTCCGAGACAATCCACCTGACGGGGCTCCTTTTACTCTGTAGGCCAAGTTTGAACCCACTCGCATTCTCCACGTTACATCGATAATTGTCGGACGCTGGTGCGTTGTAGTGCGACTGTTTAAGACCTGTCCATCGGCCTCCACATCCGTTCCAGAGTCTTGTAGGAGGTTTATGCGTTGGCTCTGTCATCGTTCCAACCGATTTTGTCTGTTCAGCATGGCGGAATCACTACCCATCGGATGCTGCCTGATCTGGGTGCGCCAGGCGTAAGGGTCAAGTGGCCGTTTGAAAGAAACGACTCGGTTTGGCTAGCGAGGACCCCCTAACCTTGTATATGTAGATGTGTATGTATCATCTCTTCTCCGTCACGGTTCCAATCGCCTCAACAATGGGCTCTGATGAAGTATTCTTCCATCACCCCAACTGGCCACAGCGTTGCGCCCATCCGTCCTTCAAAAATATGGGAGATTGGTTCAACGAGCAACCACGAGACCCAGCGCCTAGCCACCCGGTTACTCCGTAGCAGTCCGGATCGATTCCCTTGGGCGTTCATCATTTACCGAACGGTCTATACACCCGAGTCGGATACCCTGTGGCCGACGGCCCTCGCCAAACTAACGCGGTATATTCATTACGCCATCGACGCGGAAGGTGGAGTCGACCACGATCGCGTACCTGAACATCTAGTGCATGAGTCCCATCGAGATGTGGTTCTCAGCGACAAGACGCGGTGGAATGGTGCTTCAATCGCGCAGATCCGGGTACATTTTACCAACTATCTCGCTATGCTGTAATCTGACAGGATAGATCCCCGACTGAAAGGCTGTCTAGTCATTGATGCGCCGGCGTTGCGATCTATCATCCAGGGTCCAGAGCCGGACCATCGGTCTGAGATGCAGAGGGTGTTTATAGGCATGGTGGACACGAGTTGTGTGGACCATGTGGACCTGGGGCGGCCTACTATTTATCGGTACCGGAGCTATTTTCGAGTGGAATTGGACTATCTGTACTGGGTGTATGTATAGATGCTATGGGATTGGCCGGAGGAGTTAGTCCAACCGGTACCGCTAGGATTGATCCCAATATATGATGGAGATCTTGGCTGCAGCGACTGGGCACAGGATGAAGAAAAGGCTCATTCAGCAAGCCCGCATGAAGTGAAGACAATGTAATGCAATATCCCTGCTCTCTTTTCACTTCAGCGAGATGACTGTTTGACATCAGAACAAACAGTGATGGAAGTCAGATAAGCACAATGATGAAACCCAGCCAGGGAGGGGAGTACCTACATCCAAACGCCTGTAATGCCGCGCCTGACAATCCACTGTGGTAGTCTCTATCCAGTCACCAGCACGATCACTGCCCCAACTCCCGAACAGCAGCATGCAACAGCAAACGCGCATACCCGCAATGCAGCCGATGCGTCCACTCAGGGATCATCTTCTGGCTCTCCCCCTCAGCAGGCATGACCTCATAATCATGCGCGGAAGCATACCCAACCTCCACAAACAGACCCTCGCCATCCACCTCAAACGGCGCAGAGACCATTAACTCGTGCCGTCCGCCGCTCATCAGTCGCCACGGGTACCCCCACAGCGCAATACACTCAAAGAACCGCCGTAACCCCTCCGCCATTTCCCATCGCACCAGCAAGCCGTGGTGATCGTGCTCTGCGGGCGGCCGCTCGACGACAAGCAGTCCATGCGCAAGGCTCCGCGGGGTGCCAGTTACGGGGTCCGGTGCAAACGCCGCGGGTGTGTCGCCGAGATCCCCAGCGTTGAAGCCGGCGCCGGTTAAGAGGCCGACGAGTTTGGCTTCGGCGCGGAGTGGCTTTGTGTGGAAGAGGGTTTGCGCCCAGGCGGTGGTGAGGGCTTGGGTGGAGGGGGTGGCTTTGTCATTGGGTTGCTTTGTTGGGGGCAGTTGGGATTGGAGACCTTTGAGAGGGATTCTCGCGGTGAAGAGGTCGATCCGCGGACAGTGTTGGGATGATGGATGGGAAGGAGTGCGCAGGGCGATGCTTGTCGTAGAGTCGTCGACGGGGACGCTGGGGTATTGTTTTTCTAGAGTGTTGAGGACATGATGGGCGCCGTATCCCACCATTACTGGAGGGGCCAGAAGAGCAATGAGACGGGCTCGAGATATCGTTGCCATACTACCTTCTCGATTGTGAGGAGATGTTGAGATGAGGAGTTGGAGTTCTTGTATGCGGCCTGTGAGCAGCTAGACGTTAGTGCTTACGCGATGGCCTGATCAGCACGTCGATTTATAGACAGCTCGTCTGCAGTTTCCTTCCAATTGTGCATCGCCGTGGATCTATACGTTCTACGGAGACAGATCTAATGATTCAAAATATGGAAAGGCGATAAGGGAGATCCACCGATCGATGGATAAGATAAAACCCAATCTTGGCATCACGAAGCATAATTTTCCCCTCCAAGAATCCTCCACCACACAATACCAACACCAACCCCACCATCAAAAACAACATCCCAACATGGACAACTCCCTCGACGACATCTTCGGCTCCTCGCCGCCCCACGAAAAATCCCACCCTGTCCCCCGCCATCCAGACCCCCTCAAACAGGCCGAAGCCGAACCCTCCGAACTCCCCTCCCTCCGCCGCCAACACGTCACAGCCGGCTACCGCGACGGCATCTCCGCCTCCAAGGGCGAACACGTCCAAGCCGGCTTCGACGCGGGGTTCCCCGTGGGCGCACAGCTAGGGATGCGCGCCGGGACCGTCCTCGGGATCCTCGAGGGGATTCTACGGGGCTACGAGAGTCGCGCGTCCTCTGCCGTGGTCAAAAAGCCCGCCCCGCGGGGCCGCACCGCCGCCACCACCACTACCGGCGGTCCTCCGAGCGAAAATGAGACCGACACCGAGACCCGCAACGCGAAACGTTCCGAGGTGCTCAAGTTGTACCAGCAGGCGCTGAAGGAGCTCGACGTGCAGGCGGTCTTTGCTGGGTTGCAGGCGGCCGAGGGGGACAAGCCGGAGGCGCAGCTAGGGCGGAAGGGTGATGTTGCGGTGTCGGGCTGGGAGAAGCGGGTCATGGTGGCGCATTGGGAGGAGAATATGGATGCCCTTGAGGCGAAGGAGGAGGGGGAGATGGGTGTGGAGGGAGACGCAGCGTCAGAGGCAGCACCAGCACGGAGCTGAGCGGCTGGAGGTACTCGCTGGTTACGCTATTCTTTCGACGATCGGATGTCCTTCTGTCTTTTGCAGGTCGGGAGAAGGAGAGTGCTCATGCACGGGACTCGCGGACAGTCGTTCCGGTCGATCCCCCGTCGTCCTTCCAAGGGACGTCTGTCTTACTCCCGCGGAGGATGTCCCCCGGGGTTTGTGTGCGGCGGATGTGTCTCGGGAGTCCTGCTGCGGTCTGAGGAGACCTTGCAGCGTTGGCCCCGTCACCCGGTGACCCGGTTGGTCACAGTTCCAAGGTACGAAGATCTACTTGCTATGGCACCGGTGTGTTCTGACTTTTGGGGGGCAGATTCACCCAGTCTGGGCTGGGATGTATGTCAGCGAAGGTCTGCACCATGGACGTCTGTCGGGGGTTCAAGACAAGCAAGTCATGTATCGGACAATGCTTCCGTGGTAGAAGTGACCACCGGAAGTGGGCGTTGTTGGCTCGAACAAGATTCTTTAGACATGAAGTACTCGGCCTGTAAACTCGATCTACACGTCGGTGCCTAGGTAGTCTTCCTGGCTCGGTCTACGCAGGTTCACTGTAAACAAATAGCGGAAGTATCAGCCGAGTCATGCCATATATTGCAGAGAATCTCATCCTCCTCCGAGAATTGCACAAGCGGAAATGTACCACACCGTCTTGCCTCGCCAATTCTGGTCAGCTCCGATAGATGAATATAGAAACCGTTGTGGAGCGAAGCCACATACCTCATCAGAAGGATCAGAAACCCAGTCAGCACACTACTTCCAACCCCTCGCGCAATCGCCACAAGAGCCTAGTGGAATCGGATCCACGACCAACTAGCCAGGAGTAGTTGAAAGGATAGAGTAAGACGGATGGGTCTGTTCATCAAGGGATGAAGGTCAATCATCGGGGTCTGAGACCAACCCAGGATTCCCAATCAAGGGATATCAAAACAAACCGCAAACACCGTCACATTGTCCCATTCCGATCAGGGCAGCGTAACGCTTCCCGAATGTCATGTTTTGCGGGGTGGTATGCACGGTGTCTACAGTGCGGATATGGCATTCCTGCGATTGACAAGGAAACACAGATTGTTGATTGTTTGTTTCATTTCTGCTTTTGGTTCTAAGGTATCTATCATTTGGGTTGTTGTTGTTGTTGTAGCATGTAAAGACCGTACACATTAGTGGGTAGCATAGTAAGGAGTGATGCTGTCCATGACAGCACGTATATAACCATCAAAAGGAAACGAATTCAGAGAGGGTGTGGTGTCACAACGAGGGTCTGTGAAAATCCAGCACAAAAGGAAATAGACGTAGCCACAGGGCTGTGGGAGTCTGGTTGACAGACAGAGAGAGATATGGAAATCAAAGACAGGAAGACAAGAGACCGAGCTCGAGTCCAGCAGCAAACCAACTCCAGGCATTGCCTCGTCATCGTGGAGTACATGAGTCAATCAGTCATAGAAACACAGGCTTATCGTTGAACGCTGAGCGATGGAGTCCCCGGGACTCGCAAGTCATCACGAGCATCCCATCCATGCATAGCACATTGGAGTCATTGCGCGTCGAACCAGAGACCGTATCGGTTCGAGGGCGAATCATGATCAAAGTCATCGTCATAAGACATTATAAGAAAGCAAAACCATCGAGACCCTCCGGCCGCAGCCTGCGGTGGGCCGGAGTACTGTAATGTGGCAGGTAGAAACCGAGACCCCGGACGCCGGTGCAAAAGTCAAATCAAGACATAATAGCACACAGTTTACATCGGCTTGCGCGCCCGCGCAGGGGAGATATCACCGTGGCAGCCCAGCACTCGGAGCGACTCCCAGAACCGTTTGTACAACGGGGGCCGCACCAGGCTCAGGCTCTGGTGGATGGCCCGATCGGAGCGCTCCTCGCGGCACAGCGTGCACAGCTTCTCCCGCTGTGGGGTGAGCGGCATGTCCGGCGAATCGGACCGTTGCCGGCGTCTAGTCTGCGCGTGGATCGCCGCCGCGGTGGATCGATCGATATCGTACTTCGGGGTTTGTGGGCGCGAAGGCCCCATCGTTGCGCAGCTGTTGCCCCGCGATCTCGGCGTCTTAGGCCGCACCAGAGTGGTCGTCGAGGGCGCCACAAGTCGGAGGGTCTGATGGGCAGCAGGGCGGAAGATGTCCTTGCTCGAGCGAGCCTGTACAATGGGCATGGGGGGTGGTGGCGGCAGCTCGTCGCTGGGAGGCTGGTCGGGGATAGAAGGGAATCGCTCCAGTTCCTGGCTGTTTTCCTTGCTCGAGGTCTGGTTCTGTGTTTGCGAGGTCTGGAGCTTGGGGGCGGATTTTGCGACGCGCAGGTGGACTCGACTGCGGACTTTCTTCAGGGTGTCCATTGGTTTGCGGGACAGCGACTTCGGATCCATGTCCTCGTTGTCCGAGTCAGATTCCCATACGGACTGCTCGCAGTGCATTTCTGAAACGGACGTCGAGGGTCTGTCCCTGCTCGAGGTAGCCGTCGGGTGACGCTCCATGGCAGGAGACGCAGGGCTCGGCGTTGGACTGGGGACGGGACTGGGACAATCATTGGCGGGAATGAACAATGCTTGATCGAAGTGAGTGGTATGGGGCTCCATGGTCACAGGGTTGATGCGGCAAGGAGCCGAGATCATCGAGGGCTCGATAGGAGGCCGTGCAGGAGGATGAGGTCCCCGCTTGCCCGGGGGAGGGTTCCCGATGCGAGGAACTGGAGGCATGGCAGGCAATGCCTTGCCACGAATGGAGCCACCATCCGGGATGTCAGCGTGCGGCATGATGAGCGTATCTGATGAAGGGTTCGGTTGTGCCGATGGGGCTCTTGCTTCCTTGCTTTCAGATGATAGTCTCGTCGGCAATGCTGTGTAGGGCTGGGGAGGATAAGGCGTGTAGGCGTGTCGGGTACGCTTTGCAGCGTCAGGGTAGATTGGGGATGAGTAGTGAGATGAGAATGAGCTACTAGGAGTGAGGTCTGGTGTAGCCTCAGATTGCACGGAGCTGAAGGAGCCCTCGCTGGAGTGGCAGGGCTGTCCACTCCACGGCTGCGGCGCGGCGGCCTGTTGAAGCCCTAGCTGATATTCCAGCTCCACGACAGAGAGAGTGGATCGATTGTTGTTCGCACGACACTCCCCACGGGGCACCGCCGGGAAGGTGAAGTCTTTGTTAGAGCTCACGTTGGATAGCATGAAATAGGGATCAGGGCCGTTGTTGAACCTCGCGTCCCCCATGTCCCGCCGGCAGGAAGCCCAAGAGGCACCGTTGGACAATGACTGTTCTAGATAGAACGGGTCCGGGTTGGAGTCGTCGACGATCTCCGGTTCAGCTGGAGGGTAGTAAGACGAGGCCCGATGCTTAGCTGGAGAGTGAGCAGGTAAACGAATGTTGGTGGACTGCGATCTACTCCGGCCAGGATGAAAAGCGTTTGCGCCGGGAAGTTGATGCTGTCCGTGAGCCATGGGCTATGATTCCAATGGCAGTTGTCTGGATAGGCAGGAGATTCAGACCGAGACGGACATCAGCAAACGAGAGACAACGCAGATGGGAGGAATGAGGGGAGAAGCTAGGAGAGTGAAAAGACAAAAGGGAATGGCCAGGGCGAAGGGGATAGATATGTTATAGACCGAGGAGGTGCTGTAGCCCTAAAAGGATCAAATGGGGTGGTGGTGGCTAGACCGGGGAGAGCGGCGGCTGCATGCCAATGGACCCATGGTGTAAACAAAAGACCGGGCACAGACACCAGCGGCAGTGGACCTATCATGACCTTACTTTGCAAATAATGCTGGAGGTTGCTCCTCCTCCCCTTCCGTAGGGATGGCGGGCGTGCAGCAAGGCGGGCTCTCCATCGGCGCTAGAGCAAGGGAGACTACCCGGATTCTGGTTCCGCAACTCAATGACGGCGGCTTTGCTGCTGGAGCCTGGTTCTTGTCGCGTCGCGACGTGAGCTGCTTTGGTTTCAGGATGTTTAGTTTGGTTTGATACATGGTGGTGAGTGATACGGGTGTTCGGTGGCACAGTGGTAGTTTGTTCAGAGCTTCTCTAGGAGTATCGTTCAATGGTCACTACAGAGTGTATTCAGCTGAATCGGTCCTCATTGATCCTTCTTTAGCAGATTACAGCTTCAGTGGCACTGTCGGCGTGGCAAATCGCGTACATGGCACTATCTAAAAACCACATACATCCCGTCGCGCATGAAATGAAGAACGGCGCGCTACATGACTTCCATCGCCATCGTGACTGCGATTAATTAACCATCACGAAGGCTGGCTTCGGATTCCAGCAATCTGGGACCTCCACCCGGCGAAAGGGGAGGTCGAAGACCCCGAATCGACGGTCGAATGTGAGATATCAAAATCTATCCCCGCTAGGGCCGCGGAAGCTCTCCCTCCAACAGTCGATTCGTGATCCTCCAAACCCGGGGGGCGATCTCGTCGATCAGTGGGCTTTTTCTTTTCTGGGACGGTGGCACACCATTAAATCTTCCGTAGACTCAGGCGCAAAGCTTGCAGGAGTACTTCTGTCCATGCCAATTAGCCTTTGTACATAGTACCATAGTACCTTCGGACTGGGTATAGTGGTCCAAGCCCAGCAGCGGGTGGACTCCGCCTCCGTGCTGCTAACAATAGTCACCGCGTCAGCGGAGGATGTATTCATCGAATAATGCCGTTATTCATTTCGCGGATTCCTCATAATCTATGGTCGCCTATCGCCGAGACGCAAAGGCGCTCTGCGGTGTCCTGCAGAAAAGCCGCCGGGACCCGCATTCCAGAAGCACATTCTGGTTGCCGTGATGTTACCCGGATAGCGACCGACTTGTTTTGTTGCACTGAATACGCTGTAATTGGCGTAGTCCAAGACCACGCAGTCTGGTTGCACTGGTCTTGCGTGGCGCCAGCTTCCATGCTCTGGTCTGCTGTTGTCCCGGTGTATAAAACGACACGACTGGGACGCGTTATTCCCCGAATGGCTGGCCGCCCTCGAGCTCGGTGGATCTAGGTATCAGCCGCTACAGTAACTTGGTAATAACTTCACAATTGTGGGCTGGTCAAGATCAATCGGGTCTTTTTGGCTTTGACCGAAGTTAGGTGTTAGGGTTTGGATTGAACATCATCGCCCCTTGTCTGATAAGTTTCGCATTATCGATGCGAACACCTGAAATCGTTTACTTATTGGCGTCTATCATGATAATGGCCACCCTGGCCACAATCTGGAGATCGAGTGCACTGACAACGTCCCATGCTGGTGACAGTTGATCTATCTAAACGGAACGGTTCCCCGTCCGACAAGTAATTTCGCCGTGCTAGAGCTGACATCATCTCCCCAGTATAATTCTGATATGTACGGAGGCCTCCGTATAGAGATGGACGAAATTGTCATCGCAAATAATCCGAGGCACGCAGCGTGGGATACAGTGTCCAGACCCATCGCAGACGCAACACCGCGTGCATGACCCGCATTCCAATGTGGTGTTAAGAGATTGAAGGCCATCATGGAGATTGGATACATGCACATGGATGGAGTTCCGCAATAGACAGCCCAATTGTTTCCATGTCGCGAGCCGGGCAACTGCAACGTACATCATGCTCGATCGTATCTGTACCTGTCTGCCTGTCCCGAGGTGCGTCTGTAGGTCGATGGGTCTGCATGCATCGAGTCCATTTGGGGCGAGATTGGACGATGTGCCCCTCGTCAAACGCATTTCATTTACCTCACGATGCATTGACTGCCTCTCTTCGTAGCCCACTTGCATGACCCTTGAGCAATTCTTCACGGGGAGCACGGGAAACCGCTGCACGGTGCGGCCGGGCCTGTCGGTTATACAGCCGGGACATTCTTCAATATGCAAGATCCACGGCATCCAGAGATTTATCTACCACAGGTTACGAATGAAGAAACTGATCACCGAGAAGATCCTTTATTGCGATGCACCATGCTTTGTGCGGGATAATATCTCCAGCGGCAAGCCCGAGCTCAACTCGGGGTCGATCCTCTGATACCCTTCTAAACCCCATCCTATATTGAAGAGGTCGCAAGAGTGTTACCGGTCGATCAATCCGATCGGGTGTGCGTTGTCCCCGGGAATCTACAAGAACTTTCTGACAGACAAGTGCAGGTCCAGGCACCCCGCGACAGTGGCTCGAGACATGCTGCAAGGCACGACCAATAAGTTTCAAACAAGGGCAATGGGAGTGTTTTCCCAGCTAGAACTTCTGGTCCGATCTGCTGGCGGATGCAATGGACAGAATCCGACAGCCCTTGCCGATTCCTCTGCCTCTGACCTTTTGGCTCTTATTATGACTGTCGCAGCATGACACCCTTTCATCATCGATCGGGGACGGGGATGGGTAGACTCCATCTGGGCCTTGAGTCCCCGTGGAGCGAAAACAGGGAAACAAACGCCTGGGTCTAGTAGTCTAGTACCTCATGCCTTGCACGTGGGTATTTTCCATATCATCCAAGAAATGAAGGTTCCCGTTTGTGTTCATTTGGATCATCGTCCAGCATCAATAACAGCCTCAACATGCAATGGTCGAGTCGCCGTCGTGCAACCATGACCCTTCCCTTCAAACGAGGGCGATGAAAGGGCTTCCGTTTGAATTATCCCTTCGCACTCCCGAAGCGATAAGCGTCCGGGTCCAGCGGAGGCGTTCCATGGATCGCGAGCCGACCTGGCCTGGGTGTGGATGAACCCTTCGATCGAGTCTCCAGTGTGGGGAGACGAACCCAATGGTTCGTTCCAGCGATTCATGCGTACGACTCGGCAACAGTTGCTCGCCTGTTTGCTGTTTTACTAATTATAGGGCGGTTGAGCGCCCATCGTCTGGTGGATTGTTGGTTGAGGTGGGAGGATCGGGTGCGAACATGCGACATCCCACGGGCATTGGTCCAAGTCAACATCCATCCTGCGCTTGCCAACACATCGGTCGGAGAACTGGCCGGGTACCAATTTAAAACCGGTTCAGCCTAGGGTACGAGATTCCGTTTGGAATCGAGGAGAAAATCCCCAAGACATGTCCAGTAGGGGCAAGCCAGAAGTGAGGCCGTTGGGAGTCAATCAGACTTGAAGACTCGACTGAATCTGATCCATGTGGAAAACAGCAGGGGAGCCTTCCAGCGTCTTCGATGAAATGAATTGTCTCCGAATTAGATAACAGGACACTCACTTAGCCCGGATTCACCCAGAAATTAAGAAAGGATTTGCCCGAGTGGTATCCGAGGCGCACAGGTGACGACGTGTTCTGCAGGGACGAAAGGGGGTAGACAGTGTAGGACCCGCGGAAGGACAGTTTGGAAATCAATAGATCGGATGCAGCTGGGAAATAGTGAGCTTCTATCGGCAGCCGACCAGATTAACGTCCCTTTCAGTAGTTGAAGGTCAGAGAGGAGGAGAGAGATAGGGCTGGGAAAACCCGTGACTTTCTCCCTTTTTTGTTGTCTCCGGACCGCATCGCCATCTTCCTCCTCTTCCTTCCCCCTCGCAGCTCCAACACCAAGTCTCATCCTCAATTGAACGACTTCCCATGACTGCCCCGAGCCTGGATTAGAGCTCGTGGCGGTCGGGAAGGGGAGTAGGTCCAGCTATCCCTGGGACTCCGGACTCCGAGAAAGGGTACGTATGGACGTGATTGATCGATCTGTCGTCTCCCAGCCATCGCATTTCTTCCCACCTTTGCACCCCATTTGACCAGCCACTTCTCGTCGCCTCCTCTCCAATCCCTTTTCTCTGCCCCGTTGTCTTGTTCTTCATCTCCCCAAAAAACCATTACCCACATTCCTCCCGGTTGTTAATTGCCTTCAAGCTTACTTCTTTTTCGCATCTAGAAGCTTGACGGACTCCCAGACACTACATCATCCCTCAGGACGATCTCTCCTTGTCTCAAACTGGACCGACAATCTTGACGGAGCTGAAGCTCTCACTACCTATCGGCGACTGCTGTGCCCTCAATTCTCACGTTGTCGTCTCATTATCCACCTCGCCAATCCCCAGCAATTCCAGCGGTGTCTCACTACACCCCCGGCGCTTTTGACGAGTCTCACGAAGTTCACGACCCTTCCACGTTAACGACCTTTTCGCGGCAACGCCAGCAGCAGGCTGCTTTCCCTCCCGCCTCCGGCTCTCATCCTCACAATCCTCCGTCTGCGCGCCCTCTCAGTGCGCAGGGAAGTACTCGTTCCTTACGCCGAACTTCACGCCTCGCGCAACGACCAGCCTCGGTATATGCCTCGGGTCGCCCGTCTCGCATAGAGCAGTCAATCCCCGTCCTCGTCCAGCCCATTTCGGATCGCACGAGCGGAATCGCTGCGCTGCGACCCGCGCTTTCCGAACCACAGACCGACGACGGCCCCGACGACGAAGACGCCGATTCGGCGCTCGACGAGTACAACCGTCTCATCCGTGGTGAATCCTACTGGCCTCCTCGGTCCACCCGTGTCTCGCCCCGCACTGCGTCGGCCATCCTCTGGGTGCTCGAAGAAGGCATCCGAAAACCATTTCCATTTACCCCGGATTGGGACGAAGTGAATGCGTCCATGTCGGAATTAGCAGGCGTTCCCAGCTCAGTTGGCCTCGGAGGATCGGAAAAGTCCCAATATGGAGCTTCCCGCGCCCCTCAGGGCCCTGTCCCTGTGAATCCCCACCCGCCCAGTGGCGTCCGGACGCCCACGGATATCATGCGACAGCGCCGGGATCGCGAAGCGCGTAGAAAGGCCGAACAGGAGGCCCGAGATCGGGAACAGGAGGTGGCGGAGCGGAGGCAGCAAGAGGCACGAGAAGAAGCCCGGGCTCAAGCTCAAATCCAGGCACAATCTCAGGCCTATGCTGCTGGCGTTGCCAGTGAAAAACCTTCTCAACGAAGAGCTGTTGCCTCTCCAAGAGCGCCTCCAACTGGAGTGGGTACCCAACCTGCTGGCCCTACCACCACTGTCCAACAACCCCCCGGAATTCCGGCGACGTCTCGGCGACCTGATCATGGTCAGGCTCCAACTCAGCAAATCCCTTCGCAGCAGGCTCCACTCCAGACCTCCGCGGCATTGCCCAAACAGGCTCAAGCGGCCCCTGCCACGCAGTCGCAGCAACAACCTCGTCGCGCTGCCTTTCCCCATGCATTCGAACGGTGGGAAACGCTGTCGTCTCACTGGGAGGGTCTGACGGGATATTGGATCCGCAAGCTCGAGCAGAACAGCGCAGATTTAGAACGTGACCCAATCAGCCAACAGATGGCTCGTCAGGTCACTGATTTGTCTGCCGCGGGCGCCAATCTGTTTCATGCTGTGGTGGAACTGCAACGCCTACGTGCCTCCTCGGAACGAAAATTCCAGCGCTGGTTCTTCGACACTCGTGCCGAGCAAGAACGCGCCAAGGAGCTGCAGGCCGATCTGGAGCGACAATTGAGGACAGAGCGACAGGCACGGTCGGACGCGTTTACTTCCCTACAGAAGGCTGAGACTGACAAGACCCGTGCGGAAGAGCTCCTCAAGGAGATGCGCCGGGAGCTTCAGATCTCAAAGGAGGAGGCTCGTCGAGCGTGGGAGGAACTCGGCCGTCGAGAACAAGAAGAACGCGACCGAACGATATCTCTTCGAAACGGTGAGCCCACGCTAGTTGGCGGCGTGCAAGTAGTGCCCATGATTCAAGGGATCCCCCATCGACCCGGTAGCTCGAACCGCCCGCCCACGCGCGGAAATCCATACGCTGGAGGTGAGGGGGCGAAAGTGCCAGACGGTCAATACTATGAGCAAGCTCCCGCATCACCTACTGGAACTGATCCCTTTACCGAATCCGCAAGACCTGCCGCTGAGGCTCACTACGAGGTGACCCAGCCTCCGACCACCAGCGGCCAGTACTACGAGGAGCAGGGTATGTACCCAGCGCGGCCAACATCGGAGAACGATGATCGCTCGTACGGCCCAAGCGTCGCTAGCAGTGAGCCTGGCGAGGAGGAGTATGCCAGTTACCGTCGCACACAGCCCGCTCCCCTCGTCTATCCCCCCGCCCTGTCGGAGGAGAGTGATGAGTATGAAGGCGGGTCGCTGGAGGGCGGCGAAGTAGGATATGTGCCCACCTCGATCGCCGGGTCTGCGCCGCCCTATGGCCAGACCTCGGTGGATTACAGCGGATCGGGATGGGGCGTTGGCTCAGGATGGGAGTCGGTCACCCCTCGCCATCGTCATCCCACGCGCCTGAGCGACGTGATCGAGGAGGAGGAACCCCGGACGACGCCCAGTCGCGCCAGTCGTGCCAGCCGTGCCAGCCAGGCGAGTCGGAGTGTACATTGAACCCGCGTCCTTACATGACTTTGCGCCGTACATAAGCTGCATATTAATTAAAAATGCATTTCCTTTGTTCATGGGTCGTGTTTCTTTGCTTGTGAATTGTCTTTTTTTCGCTCCATTCTGTTGCTTTCTTCGGGATACATGCCAAAGGTTTCCATTGATATCCGGTACTTAGCTATCTTCCTTGACTTGACGATCGGAGTTGAAGGAAGGGTATCGGAATAGTTTGTAATTTATCTCTTCTTTCTGTGGATAGGTCCTGCTTGTCAGATGCTGAATAGAGGAAATCGTTTCATTGACCATACTTTCCTGAGTCTGTAGTTGTCTTGTAAGGGACCTCATCACTCAATTGATGCATATATATATTTGCCCATGCGTTGTATATATTCGACAATGACGAGAGGGTTCACAAGGCGAGCAGTTCAACCTCGATGGGGTCTATCATGTCTCAGTATTTGTGCTTGAATGGCTACTTAAATATTTCGACAATGGCCATTGATATTCAAGCAATAATTGTATAGAACCGATCAAGTGTCACGTGATAAAAAGCCTCAGGCACCAAACTAAACCGCATCGGCATCTCATGATCGCCCGGTCTGAGCTCATCCATCGCACCAGCAAAAAAGCTCCCTCTCCCACAATCGACGTCAGACCCTCGCAACAATGGCTTCGACGACAAGATACCTCCCCCGCATGCTGAGCCGCTCGTCGCGCTCCATGCTCTCCGCCATCGAACCCCCCACCACGACGTCCGTCCGATCTACGCCCATCCTCCGCGGTCTCCGAACTTCCCCAGCAGCCTCTTTCGCCTCGCGTCGTGCATTCACCGCAACTCCCACAGCCAATGGCCTCTCCGCACAGCAGCGGACGTTTGCGACGTCGGCGGCGCGCAGCCGCGCCCGCACGATGGGCCAGCTGAAGGCGCGCAACTCGACGGGCCCGTTCTCGTGGAAGGCGGCGCTGCTGTTCGTGGTCACGGGCGCGGGCATGATCGTGTATTTCCGCGTCGAGAAGGAGCGGCTGGAGCGGAAGCGTATCGCGGAGATGAGCAAGGGCGTGGGGCGGCCCAAGGTCGGCGGGCCGTTTGTGCTGAAGGATTTGGATGGGAAGGAGTTTACGGCGGAAGATTTGAAGGGTCGATACAGTTTTGTACGTTTCCCTTCCTTTCCCTCCTCTGCTCTTGCAAGAGAGTGCCCTTGGATGGGTGAAGTTGGCTAATGCGCGTGGCTCATGTGCAGGTGTATTTCGGCTTCACGCACTGCCCGGATATCTGCCCCGACGAGCTGGACAAGATGGCCGAGATCATCGACAAGGTGAAGGAGGCGACCAAGGGGCAGAACGTGTTCCTGCCCGTGTTCATCACCTGCGACCCGGCGCGTGACACGCCCGAGGTGCTGCGCTCGTACCTGCAGGAGTTCCACAAGGACATCATCGGCCTGACCGGCACGTACGAGCAGGTCAAGCATGTGTGCAAGCAGTACCGTGTGTACTTTAGCACCCCGCGCGACGTCAAGCCCGGCGAAGATTACCTGGTCGACCACAGTATTTATTTCTACCTGATGGGTGAGTTGTTGCCTTTGGCGGTGAGGCGAGGACTGTGCTGACGAATGCTGTGTAGACCCCGAGGGCGACTTTGTCGAGTGCATCGGCCGCCAGGATACCCCCGACTCGGCAACCAAGGTGATCATGGAGCATATCAACGACTGGAAGCGGGAGGGCAAGCCGTTGAAGACCGAGTAGGCGATGCGATGCGCCTCCGCGTCGGTCGTGGATCTGTACGATAGAATACCCTACTCCGCTGTACTGATAGTGTAGAAATACATTCATATGAACATGGCATGGCATTTTCTCGCTCCTCCATCTCCCAAGTGAAATTTGATTCATGACACAGGCTTCCCCTCCGCATCCCGATCCCGATTCGCCCTCCACTCCGCCCCCCCATCAACAAACTCCTCCTTCTTCCAGATCTCCGCCTTCTCCTTGCACAGCTCCAGCACCTCCTCGCCCGCCCGCCACGCCGCCGCCCGGTGCCCCGCACTCACCGCAATCACAATCGACGCCTCCTTGATGGGCACGACCCCCAGCCGGTGCGCGATGACGATCCCCAGCAGCCCGTGCTTGGCCACCGCGTCGCTGGCGATCGCGCGCAGCGTCTTGAGCGCCAGCGGCGGGTACGCCGTGTAGCTGAGCTGCGCGACGGGGCGGTCCTCGAAGGTGTCTCGGGTCGTGCCGAGGAAGAGCACGTTGGCCCCCGCCGCGGCGGAGGAGACGCGGTCGAGCGCTTGTGTGGGATCGAGCGGGGAGTAGGTGAGTTCGAGGTGGATGTTTTGGGTCGGGTCGGTTGCGGTGCGTGGGTAGGTTGAGGGGTCGAGGTGGGAGGGTTGGGATTGTGTTGTGTCTTGGGGGGTGGACATGGTCGTATCTTGTCTTGGTTCGTGTTCTCCAGAGAAGGGTGATCGATCGCGTGGTTGTTCCGGAGATGCGATTGGAGGTTTGATGGACGAGAGAGGCGCAATACTATGTGGATGACGGTAATAGGAAAGTATAGGATCAAGAGATGTACGACCAAAGAAGACCAAAGAGATGAGTTATCAGATGAGGGGGACGTTATCAGTGCGGGAAACCTCAGGCCGAACTTGCTGCCTTACGATAAGCATCTCTACGCTGCTCCTTTGAACCATCATCCTGATACTGTTATATTCAAGTATATATTCAGTTCCACTAAAGCCTTCCTCCCACTGGGATCGATCTATCTCAACTCACATGTGATCCTTTAGAACAATGTGCATGTACCTGTCAACCCCATTAGCCGACACCTTTCATTCTGAAGGAGAAACTCACGAGCTCATCCCAAGCAACGCCATGACTATCCCGAAGATACTCTCACCCATAACGACATGACCACTGGACGCCCAGCCCAACCCAACAATAATGCAGGTCTTGACCTGAGCAACGACCGTGGAGCTCACAGCCCCCGCGGTGTCGATAATGAAGAATCCCGAGAGGTTGACCACACTGGCCAAGATACCGCTCTACAGCTGTCATGAGCATGCGTTACCAAGCGACCATCAGAGAGATACGCACCAACAGAATCGAAAACCACATGGACCCGGGCACAGAATACACACTCGGCGGGCTCTCCATCCACGGAATCGCAAACAGCAGCAATCCCGCACTAACCGGCGCCTGATTCAGCAGGAGCTGCATGCTGCTCATCTCCAGCTTCCGATGGTAGCGGCCGATCCACACCACGTAGATGGAACTGGCGCTGACGCCCGCAAACGCAAACAGCACCCCCCAGAACGACGTTGTCGCCTTCCCGTCGTCCTTTGGGAGGGAGTCGTAGTAGGAGACGACCCCGACACCCGTGCAGAGCAGCGCGAGCGGGAGGAACGCGGCGCGCGGGATCTTGGACCCGTAGAGGACGTAGTTCAGTCCGGCAACGACGGGTGTCAGGAGGAGGCGTGAGAGCTGGTGGAACATCACCGAGGAGTGTGCCAGCCCCAGGTTCTGGAGGACCACCTGGATGCACATTGCGACCGACAGAGGCAGCATCTGGGTGAGAGAGGCTCCTTTCGGCACGAACAGCCCACACCAGGAGCGGGACGCGGCCCATAGCGTGCAGGCGGTGATTAGGAAGTGGTATGCGGCGAAGGAGACCTGGCAGTTGCGGAATGATGGGTTTGAGAAGATGGACTTGTTGATGAATACCTTTGTGGCTGTGTTAGTCTAATGCTCGTTTTATATAGCAAGTTGGGCTCTTACTATCGCTACTGTCGAAGCAATGTTCACAGCTGTCCATGTCAGGAAGTGAGACCCCCCCGCCGGGGCGTCATCCTGTTTCTCAAGATCATGAAAGTCGGACTGACTGCCAAAGTCTTCCGGGTCTGTTTCTGCTGTATGATTTAGCAGATGCTTGGACTCCGCGCCTTCATTTCTGAGTTTGGTCGTCTCGTCAATCATAGTTCATACGTGCTGACTGACATTATGGATGCATCTTGTCTTTGGAAATTAAGTGGACCTACGCATACTAAATACCCCAGAGGCAGTTGGGGCAGTGCAGTCCATGACAAAGTGATAATCTATACATCACCAGGGTCCAGATCAACCAAATATCAGCGGAAATAGAATGCTACCCCAGCATTCCACCACCATGGGCTAACCCAACTGAGGGACATCCGCATTGACGTCAACGAGATTGGGGCTAGCTAGCAGAAAGTATCGAAGTTCAACACTGATGGCCAGTTTCCAGGAGTTTTCGGTACATGTGCTATCCTGGCAACATCGGTCTCCAAAGGCGCTGTGCAGAATGGCAAGAGAAGAAGCCGTCGGTCTGCATGACGCAGGACTTGTACCGCGTTCCAAGACATGACTTGTCCTGGTTTGCCAGGAACCTCCGTGATGGAACTTTGATCCACATCACGTCTAGACCCTGATGGCTTTCCGCATTAGGCAACGTTACAGGAGCCTAGCTTGACATTTTGCGGAGAGCCTAGACGTATTCCTGTCACAAGGTCTGATCACACGCGTGATTCTGTGTCTTTCATAAGCCATGGGGAGCCTGCTCTCTCACAGACAAGTGCCCAGTATCTCATAGACTGCATCCAGCGATGTATGCATTCATATCTTACGACAGTCTAGTCTAACGAAACTATGGAAGCTGATTCGGAACGAGGAATCCGCCAGGGTATTCCATATCCCCCAACTTCACCTTCTTCTTTGACCACGGATCATCGGTCTCCTGCCACTGTGAGTATATCGTGTCGTCCTTGGCCACCAAGCGATGAATATTAAGCCGCGTACTGTAGACTATATTCCACGACATGGCAGGATGGTGTTCCCCATTGTCATAGGTCTCAATATCCGAGTCTTTCGACCTGGCCCCAGCGGGCTTATAGGTGCCGATCAGATTGGGATAGGGTGCATAGCATCCCAGGCGGGGACGGTTCTTCCCTGCGCACAAGTCGCTCATCGCATTATCGACCGGCATATCCAGGTAATCCACCGAAAGCGCCGCAAGGATCCGCCGCGCACCTTCCAGGGTCACAGCATATCCGTACAGACAGCAGCCCATGTTCGCCCGATAGATGTAGCGAGTCGACTCCTCCGGTAGCTCGGGGTGCTTTGCTTCCCATGCATCCGACGGACCGCCCCAGGTGCCTCGATTCTTCAAGTTCGGCACGGTGGGATCGTTTGGAATGGCGTAGATGTCGGTCTCGTTGTCCGCTGCCCCGCTGGCGCAGCCGCCAACCCACAGCATGTCCCAGTTCGTACCGTAGGGAGCCTCTTTCGAAGGCTTCGAATTGCCGCTTAGCGTGCGTACACCGCGGGCGAATTCGCGTAATTGCTGCCGCACTGATACGTCCCAGTCGGCGTCGTCTTCCATGATAAGTGCGGTGCCATATCCGTTTTCAACGACGCTGGAACACGCTGTTAGGGGTCATTGATTTGGGTAGTTTGAGTGAGAGCTTACTCGCGGAGAGCGTTCATGTGAGCTCGCCAGCATGCGGCTATCGTTGGTTTCCAAAAGGAAATGT
Source organism: Aspergillus sp. MEXU 27854 (assembly GCA_019721355.1). Lineage (NCBI taxonomy): Eukaryota > Fungi > Ascomycota > Eurotiomycetes > Eurotiales > Aspergillaceae > Aspergillus > Aspergillus sp. MEXU 27854. Next base: position 2,048,146 of record JAGMTT010000002.1, read on the forward strand.
TGAATTTCTATGGCACAGTCAGCGAGCTGAGATTTGGTGAGAGAACATAGGATCTCACCTCTGGCAAGGCCTTTTCGACAAGGCTCTCGGGTCGCACGCCATCCAGCCATTTGACTTTCATTCCATGCATTGAAGCTGCCAGGCTAAGAAAATCGCGTTTGTCCGTCCGCTCTTTGAGCCCTATCGCATAGATCTTTTGAAACTATTGCGGGTTCACGATTAGTTCTGTGAAATCGAGACTATCTCCAGACTTACGCCTAATGTCTCATTATTGATGTGATCATAGGTTGTGTCTTCGGTCAGATGATGTCGGCTAGCACGAATCAAATCCTGCGTGGACCTGTACGCATCTCGATCGGTGACGAGGATTGTGAAGAAGAAGTAAATGCAGAAGATAGCAGCTACACTCTTAATGAGCGTGGCGCTCCACCTGGTCATGGTGATCGCCATACCATGAGAAGGCGAGACGGTTGGCGAGATGTGAGGCTCGAAGCCCTGGCAAAAGTGTCGACAGGGAGTCGCCTGGAACTTCGAGCCTTCTGCCTCCTTTTGAGTCAGCTTCTAGCTGAAGCTATACCCACTGGCCAGTGGCCCAATAGGAGTGTGATAGCCATAAATTACAGCAGGGAATTCGTTCCAGCGTTTATTATTTCCCTGTTTGCAAACGGACATATGATCAGTTCACCTTCAAGACTTGTAGCACCATGGCCAAAGACCCACTGAAGGAGTAGCATTGACAATGGTGACAGAGGTCGAGACTGTGTATAGATACAGTATTCGCTCTCTTAGCGGTAAGACATGTGTTTTGAATTTCGAAGGGATTCACAACCCAGGGCAGATGATTGGGCTGAGCTGTCACCCGGGAGGAATGCTGCATTCCAGATACCAGCTCTGGAGCAAAGATGGCATAGGGCGTCTCGTTCCTGAACCAGTTGATACATTCTTGTAAGATATCCGTGGATCCATCGGGAGACATCCTGTCCGCATTTAGAAGTTTCCATTTCCGGCCTCAGCTGTGCTCATTCCAAAAGGCGAGTTGGGCGCATCTATTGATAGCCGTTCTTATATATTACCCATGATATCTCAGCCTCGTTTGTCCTAGTATATCGAATAATAGCCAAGGAGAAACTAGGACGAACAGAGCCTGAGTTGGGAATATATGGGCGCACTTGGGTTCAGGTCCTATTGCTCGGAGGTTTACTCCGAGACTTGCTTGTTCCTCTAATTGACAACGAGCAAGACCTACATCCAATTGATCATAACGGCCAAGATTGAATAGAGACGCCCAATGAAACGATCTACTATATACTTCCACTAGCGGCAAGAAACCGAGCTGTCATGCCGTCCGCATCTACATTCCTCGTGCCCACCTAATTTCCGTCAAACATGTAGATATGATGCTCTTTGTGCGCATTCGGGGTCGATCGTGTAAATTTGCTCTATAGAATCTCCTCCAAGTCGTCTGAATCGGACCAATCCTCGATGCTGGGCCCGCAATTGCGCCCACGCCCAATGGAGTGATAGAGAACTCATTATCACACTGTGTGCTGCTGCACAGCTCCTGCCCCCGTGCTCCCTGGGCCATGGAGATTATGAACTTCTCTGATTGCAAAACGTCCGCCAGCATCATAGGGCTAATACTCAACAGGTGCCAGCTGTGACACCACCTGAACAGCCATCGGGGTTATTCGGGATTAGCAACCCGACCAGTGCGCATATCATGACTCGATGGAAAGTATTCTCTTCGTATATCATTGTTTGTGGTCGAACATAGCTGAGCTGCATCAAAAGGCAGGAAAAAGGACGGAGGCATCCTATGGGCACTACTGGTTGGTCTTCAATGCAATTCACAATCAGACTGGCAGGGCCTCGTATCAGGTGGCCATATGTAAAGTTCGAAGTCAGAACAATGAATCAAGACATGGCGCAGGGCTGGAAGACACCGCAGTCTTCCCTGCAAAGCTGGTGTAAATCCCAAATCCATCATATGGGGATTAGGACATATGAGGGATTCCATTTGTTTCTAGTCATGCCTTAACCAGGCTTTCCTGGTATCCTGCTCAACACCATTGCTATTGAAGTATCACTGCTTACGCCAACGTAATAATGCGCGGTCCAAATAATAATCCCTCTAGGCCGATTGATGATGTCTGTCACTCAGATGACATGTCAGTGCTCTCGGCCACGTTCCAACACGAAGACTGCGTAACATGTCCTATCATTTCCAATATTAGTATGATTTTTGCAGGACATAAAGACTATAAGTTGCCCTGGAAGCAGGATCAGAAGTCTCTTCGTTCTACAACGCCCGAGAACCGGATATCGAATCGTATCTCTCACTTCCTTAAGCAGAACCTTAGCACCATGTCGGCCAATATCAACCCTCCAGAGACTCCGTCATTTGCAGCCACAACAACTCCTTCTGAGGCTTCCAAAGTCGAACCATCATGCAAGCTACCATGGAAGATATTGGGACAAACAATAGGGCTCGCAAGTCATGATGAGGAGCTCTGGTGGATGAATACATCCCCTCGCTTCAACGAGCTTCTGGCCGGGTGCGAATATGATGTCCACTTGCAGTACCAATGCGTCTCATTCTTCCGCCACCATGTTATCCCCGTCCTAGGGCCCTTTTTCGCTCCGGGGACACCTCCCAACTTTATCAGCAGACTGAGCAAGCATGGCCACCCTCTTGATTTCAGCGTCAATTTCCAGGAGTCTGGCGCAACGGTCCGAATGAGCTTTGGAGCCGTTGGGAGCTTTGCCGGCTTGCAGCGGGATCCGCTGAACCAGTTCCGGTTGAGAGAAGTTCTCGACAAACTGGCCATCCTGCATTCAAGCCTTGACTTGCAGTTGTTCAGGCATTTCGAGTCCGAGTTTGGCATCAACGCCGCCGACGTGCAGAAAGTGACGTCTACGCTTCCCAGGGTGGACTGGGCTACGAAGATGATGGCGGTCGATATGTTGAAGAACGGGTCCATGACATTCAAAGTCTACTATATGGTTCGAGCCAAGGCAGCTGCAAGCGGGCTTCCTGTGTCCTCTGTCATCTTTAACGCTATCCAACGTCTAGGACAAGCCTTTGAGCCTGGATTGTCTCTTCTGAGACAGTTCCTTACACCGTTGTGTGAAACAGGGAAAGCAGATCTGGGTCTACTGAGCTTTGACTGCGTTGCCACCGAATCCTCACGGATCAAGGTCTACGCTATCGACCACTGCCCGACCGTGGAGGCCGTCCGGAGTCTTTGGACCCTGGGTGGAGCTCGGGACGATCAGACGACCGTGAAGGGACTCGGCGCCTTGGAGCATATCCTCGACCTGATTCAATTCCGCTGGTCGGATGAATATCGTACTCAACCCATATTGTTCAACTATGAAATCAAAAAAGGGTCGGTTCCAAAGCCGCAGATATACATCCCTCTCGCCGACAGGAGCGACCAATTTGATGTCGAGAAATTGAAGGGACTTTTCCAAGACCTGCAATGGAAGAAAGTCCCTTTCTACTTAGATCGTGATGGAGGGGTGGCTTCACTTTTGTAAGTGCTCACTCGTTCACCACGATGGGATAACTGGCTGACACCCTATGAGCCCAACTCTGGATCTCAATTCGACCACAAACGTCCATCGTTGGCTGTCATTCTCTTATACAGAAGCCAAGGGGCCTTACATGAGTGTTTACTACGATGTCGTTCATCCTTAGACAGGCCTGTCCATTTTGTGCCACGAGGAAGTGTTTCGAGATGACAACTCTCGTATCTGAATATTGCCTTCTTCTGTCCTGCAATCTATCAGTCCTGCAATGTTAAACCGTCGGGATCAACCGCGCATCTAGACCATCCCCAGACCTGTTGCTACCCGGTCCTCATGTAGCCTATAACTATATCAGCAGCACCACAGCCTCATACGGCCACAGCGTCCATTTTACCCCGGAGAACCTCTGCTTTGCGGACTCTGCCGTCTCATAAGTGTTCAACAACACGTCTTGCGCACCCTTCACGCCGTTGGCCGCAGGATCCCATTCCAGGCTCTCCTCGGTCCAGTTCGCCAGGACCAAAGCTTTCTGGTCCCCATATTGACGGGTGTAGGCAAAGACCACCTGGCTATCTCGGTCGACGAGCTCGTAGTTTCCGTAGACAAAGATGTCCAGGTACTTCTTCCGGAGGCCAAGCACTGCTGCCCAGTAGTGATATGTGGAGTTAGGGTCGTTCACTTCTGCCTCGGCATTAATGCGCACGTAGTCCGGGTTGACCGACATCCATGGCTTGACATCTGGGCCAGTGAAACCGCCATTTGGTGCTGACGTCCACTGGACAGGGGTGCGGCCATTATCGCGGGACTTCTTCTGGTATTCCTGTCGGGCGATTGCCTGTGCCTCTGTGTCATTCGGCTTGTTTTTCAACATGCTGGTGTCATCAGTCAATTTTTGCAATTCGTATCAACAGACGGATGTGGAGAACACCACGAAAAGACTTACAGTCTCCAATGGTTGATGCAATCAATATCCTTGTACTCGTCCATCCCCCACTCGGGAGGCACGTTTCTCATGCCCAGCTCTTGGCCTTGGTACACAAAGGGTGACCCGGACTGCAGGGCCAGGATCGTAGCCAGCATCTTCGACGCGACCAGACGATGCTCCTCCTTGGCGTTCGTATACCGATCGATGGAGCGCGGCTGATCGTGGTTCTCCCAGTATAGGGCGTTCCAGCCATCGTTCTCGTACATGAACTTCTGCCACGTCTCAAAGAAGGCCTTCAGATCCGTGAGCTTCCAGCTTCCGGGCTCGAACTTGTCGTACGTGCCGTGGTCGATATCGACATGCTCGAAATTGAAGATCATGTTGATCTCGTTGCGGTCATACTGCACCGCGCGGAGCACCTCCTTCGTGTCCTTGACGAACGGCATCTCCCCGACGCTGAACGTGTCGTACTCCTTGAGGATCTTGCCCAGATCCTGCAGATACTCGTGCAGCCGCGGCCCGTTCGCGTAGTATTTGTCGCCCCATTGCCACGGCGTGCGGGGATCCTTGACGGGCGCGTCGGGGAAGCGCTGGTCCTTGCTGATGAAGTTGATCACGTCCATGCGGAAGCCGTTGGCGCCCTTGTCCAGCCAGAACCGCATGATGTCGTGCACGGCCTGGCGCACGGGCGGATGCTCCCAGTTGAGATCGGGCTGCTCCACCGCGTAGAGGTGGAGATAGTACTCCTGCGTCAGCTCGTCCCATTCCCAAGCGCTGCCTATAGCAAAGTTTAGTCCGGCCGTCGGTGCGTTCGGGAGCGATCGACCGTACCTTGGAAATGCGAAACCCAGTTGTTGGGCGGGTGTCGGTTGCCGTGCTCGTCGTACCGGGCCGGCTTCCAGATGTACCAGTCGCGGTACTCGCTGTCCTTGGAGCTGCGTGATTTCTTGAACCACTCGTGCTGGTCGCTGGTATGGTTGACGACCAGGTCCATGAGCAGCTTCATGCCCCGCTCGTGGCATCCCTGGATCAGCTTCTCGACGTCTGCGACCGTGCCGTACTCGTCCGCGATGCTGTAGTAATCCGCAATGTCGTACCCCATGTCGACCTGGGGCGACTTGTACGACGGGCACAGCCAGACAATGTCGACGCCCAGGTTCTTGATGTAGTCGAGCTTGGAGATGATGCCCGGGATGTCGCCGACGCCGTCATTGTTGGAGTCCTTGAAGGAGGCCGGCCAGATCTGGTACACGGACGATTCCTTCCACCAGGCGCGGTGGATCTTATCGGCGGGTTTGGCCATGATTCGAGTGGTATGGGGTGTTGGTGGAAGTCGTGAAGCCGCCACGATCGAGGGAGCAGTCGCCATTTATATGACTGCTGAATACCCAAGGAGGGGCACCCCAATCGCCAGTCATCCTGCGCATCCTGTCCAAGTGGTTACCTAGGTAGTGATTGACGTCGTGGTGCATCCCGCGGGGCCCAAACATATCAGGAGCCAATGCCCCTCCGTGCGGAGAAATTCTCGGTGGATTCGTTCTCCAGCAGCAAAACATCTTTCAGCATGGTCGCAACAGGCACGGAAACCCAGCCGAGACCAGATCCACTGCGTCGTCTCTGATCGAATGATGGCGAGACACGGGGAGGTTGGGAATCCCTCATTACGATAGCTGGAGCTATGATTTAGTTAGGTGGTCAAGGTGATTTACATGGATCAGATTTAGAAGAACTCAATCTTATATGTCAGCTATCAAACATATGAAGCACATAGCTAGAAACAATTACCCGGAAATAATAACCCAAGTATTTCGGAAAGCCCTATCTCAAAGAGCTAGTATAGAGACTATCGAGGCTTGTGTTTCAGAGCACCAGTATACCAATCGACAGCACGAACAGTGAGGTCATCCTTGAACACTTCTCCAATGGCAAAATGCTGCTGAATCTTGAACGGATGGGCTTCAGTGACAGTCTCCAAGACCCAATTGAAGAAAGGAGGCCAGTTGTTGTGCTGAATGGTGTCACGGTTAAGCAACTTCCTGACGTCCTTTCCCGGCTTCCACTTGACAGGATCAGATGCTGCCTCCCAAGGCTTTGGGAGACCAGTAACTCTATCAAATGACGGGAAGATGAAAGACTTGCGAATCTCCACATTCGAGAAGAATGGGTTCTCCTGGAAGGAGAAGATCAATGTGTAGTCAGAGCCGTCACCGAACTCCAGGCGAATGTCAGTGAGGTACTCGAGCGGTTTGAATTCCTTGCGACGTACCATACATCCGATTTCAACGTGGTTAGTCATGGCTTTCAGCCAGAATTTTGAAATGCCATGTGGGACAGGGCCGTCGGCTTCGTCTCCATCACGGTTGGGGCCGTTGACTATTCTGAACCGTGCGTCACGATGTTCCTGGTGGTTGTTCCAGTATCGATCACGGTCGGCCGACTGGTTTGGGAGGAACTTGGTCGACATTCGGTTGTGAGGAATGCGCCAGGCTTGCAAGTACTGAACATGGATTTGGAGGCGCTTTTCAGGCACCTCCAGATCCTTGTCATTGTCAGCGCTTGGAGACATATTGAGTGAAGGCACTCTAGGTGGTAGCAGGGCTGGATGTGGACGAGACTTGCGATCCAGATGTTGATCCTACTGTTCGACGCTTTCTTTGGGGTGCATTGATGCTGTTGTTGAGTGAAAAATTAACCAGACTAGATGCTAGCCGCAGCTTTATATTTTTCTCTGTGATGGAAGTTGTCTGTATAGGTCCAAAGGAGGTTCGATGTTCATCAGGGGTTTTCAAATGGAAGATGCCAATATCTGGCAACATCCGTATACATACTCGTCGCCATTTGCGGCAAACTCCATAGAGTGGAACATGCCTGTAAGAAGCCAAGGGTTTCTCTCTCGCTCATCATATGTTGTCTTGAGGCATAGCTTTTATCTTTACATTCTAGGAATAATGGGAAGCAGTAGTGGAAAGACGTGAGACTTGGTACATCCCCGTACTCGATGACCATTCGAGAGACAACAGCCGTCCTGGTCTCCCCGAGTAAATCAGTGGCGTCACGTTCACGGCTGGATGAGACAAAGAGCGCCATAGTCCTTCCCAGGCAGATACTTCTCACTCCATTTCAAACTCCCAACGCACTTGGGACAATAGAAAACGTCGCCTGGGTCATATTTCCTCTTGATAGACGCTAAACGCTCATAGTTGGAACCGAAGAAATCAGACATCCAAAATGGATTGTGTCGATCGTCCTAGTCATCATCAGTGATTTATTATCGCACAGCAGATTCATCACCAACCTCATTCATATAGCTACCCATACCAGGTGACAAAGCTCTCATCGCGCCAATCTTTGTGTATGTAATGTCGTCTTTCACGGCTTGGGCTGTGGCTGGATCTGCATCTGGGGACCATCCTCTTGATATGAGATGCACAACATAAGCCGATCTCCAGGCAGGATTGACCCCAGAAAGCTTGTCGTCCGCGTCGTCGAAAATTTTACCTCCTCCGATCAAGTCAAGGGTATTGACTGTCTGTTGCTCTGGAGTGCCAGCCACGACCTTGATCATATCCCGGAGGAGAGTAAAATTGCTCGTTAAGGCGTGGTTGTCGAGCATTCGCGAAGCGGTGGACTGGGTAGCAGGGCTCACTGGCCCTTGAGAATTCCACATTGTGCGATAATAGGCGCCATAAGTCGGAAACTGAGCCCATTCAAGTGAAATAGCTAATCTGGTACCATTGTACCTCTTCAGTCGATGTAAGAGGGGGCTAAAGGCCTTTTCGGCCTCGCGTTGTGACTGTCCCATTGCCGCGAAAGTGTGGTAATAGACTCTCGTCAGATTCCCGTATATGGTGACAGGGCTATTGATTGACCAAATTCCGTAGCCCGAGAAGCCTGCATCGGAAAGGAGAGGCGAATGCGCGTATATCTCAGTGATAGCATGTAGGAACGCGTCCATATTGTTCCCCAGTGGCTGGATAACGAGCTTCTGCGCAATGACCGGCTCCGATGGGTAGATCTTGACAGTCATCGAAGTCACTACACCATACGTGCCTCCACCACCCCCTCTAAGGGCAAAGTAGAGGTCGGGGTGATGGCATGGATTGGCCGTGACAATGCTACCGTTTGCCAGCACCACTTGGGCCTCGAGCACTTGATCTGCTGCTAGGCCGTAGTCGTGGCACGCAGGCGAGTGACCTCCCCCTTGTGTGTAGCCACCGATGCAGCCGACATTCTAGATAGATGCGGTGTCAGTAATGGCATACCGTACTATCATGCATGGGAGAGATACCAGATCACCGCCTCCAACAACAATCATGTTGCGCCTGAACACTTCCTGGTAGACGTCTCCCCACACATATCCTCCAGCTATAGTCAGTGCCGAGCCATTCCAAGTAGTGCTCTCGCATCCATCGGATGGAGCATAGACATCATGGTATTTGATGCCTTTCTTGATATATTTGATCCAGATTTGCAACGCCCCGTAACCCTCGGATCTCCTCGGGTTAGTGTACGGACACTGACGATAGGGGCATGTGACTCACTTTCCCAAAATATCATGACCCGTGTTTCTAACTACAAGGCGGATATTATGCTTCTTTGCAAATGCGATCCCAGTAGCCAGGTCCTCTGGCTCAGTTGCATTAATCGTGTAGATGGGAGCTGGGCCGAGTGCACACTCTTTCGCCTTCTGTCCAGAGCTAACATCCACAGGAGGACACGAATTGTCAGTGGGAAAGATGTATCCGACAGGTGATAGTGATTGGAACGTCGAATTCGACCATTGGCTGTAGACATGGGCACATCCCGCCTCGCTGTAGTATGGGCCTGGGTAACAGGATATAGCAGGAGGCACATTGTGGATCAGCTTTCCAGAAACAGACGCGTTGAGACTGTTCCATGCCTCCGGTGAAGGCCAACAAGCGTCATGCGGCGTCTGCTCGAGAGTAAGCTCCTGTCGTCTGGACGTGATGGGGATGGACCTACACATTTGCAAGTCTGCTCAGCAAGAGCGAGCGTTAGGAAGTAGAATAAACAGATAGCCCGCATCTTGAGAAACGCTTCGGCAACTATGTGTGAGAAACACGAGCAAAGACATTGTTCTTGATGTAGATGATGTCCTAATTTATACCTTCCTCCAGCAATGCTAACCCGGTCACGCAATAGAAGTCAATCATATGCGGGTTGATAATCAACAAGTCACCTACAAACGAATAAATGCGAATGCGAAATCCGAAATACGAGAATTTCTAATGTGGATTCTGATGTCAGAGGGCTGACTGGTTTAGGCTGCAGCAAATCAACCTTATCTCATTCGGAAGTGACCACAATGAATAAGACTCGTACATGCGATTGGGCAACCTTGATCAATCTAAGTGATATTTTGCTCGCAAAGAAGCCTGTCTTGCATACAATACTCTGAGGCTTAATAATAGCTGGCCCGTCAGGCTCCAATAAGCCGCCCAGCTGTTACATGATACCGAGTTGTTTCTTCAAAAGACACAATGTGACATTTTCAAAGCTATCAAAACTGCAGTACGTGCCAGCAAGTCGAAAACGAAACCCTAGGCTAGGACCAGCTTTCCCGAGGGAATGGTACTTCAACCAAAGCCAGTACCAACCACCATCATGATACCAGTACCGTGATTAAAGCACAGGAGCAATTCCAGATCCTCCAAAACTTCATCCCGGGTTCGTCACAAGAGAGACAACAGAACAGCCGGTCGTTGAGGCGGGAAAGCCAAAGCCAAAGCCAAATTTCGTTGAGAACATCATTCAAGCATGCCCTCAGAAGAAGGGAACCTTGCAGGTACAGGAGAGGTGAGGGTGGGTGCATTTGCAGTTGTGAGGAGGATCGTGGACATCGCAGACGCGGTTGGAGTTGCACCAGCCCTTGACGCCCTTGTAACCCTTGGGCTTCTTGCGGCTGCCGCCCTTTTGTTCGTGAGAAGTTGGATTAGTATCATATCGATGGGAATCCCTGTCTTGGGAGAGAGAGCCTTACTCTGTGACCGGGTCTCTTGCCTTCAAGAACGACTTCATCGTCATCAAGGTCGGTATCATAGTCCTCGTCCTGGTAGTCTTCGTCGTCCTCCAAGTGGAATTCGCCGTCATCAAAGTCGCCATCATTGAGGTCTTCGTCAGCCCATTCAATGTTATCGAGGTCAGAGGGCACGCCAGTGGGAACTTCGGCGACCGCAGAGGTAGTAAAGGTAGTGGCGGACTGGGCCATGGAGGCCTGGAAGAACAGGCCAAGTATGGCAAATAAGAGCAGGGTGATCTGGGAAGAAATCATGTTGGCTGATGGATTTGTAAACGGACATGAGGTATGGAGAGTTTGTAGAAGTTATCGATGAGAGAGAGGAACGCTGTGAGGGTGGTGGAGGAGGGGGAAGAAAGGAGAAGTTCGAGGGAGATGAGGCCCTGTTTATGCTCTTCCAGGAGGGCATATGGATGGAGAACGCCGTTCAAGAATATGCGCAAAGTGCCGCATGATGCCTTAAAGATGAAGTAAATTGGTAGATTCACTAGAACTTAAGTCCTTCCAAGTGTGATATCAGGCACGGGATCAGTGACTATTGTTGAATTTGCCTTGACCAAGACTTAAGCTTTCATTGAATTCACAGTTCTATCTAGTTCTGTACTGAATTTGTCTCCTCACAGGTCAACTTTATAGATAGTTATATGGCGAACTGTTATTCTCAAGGACCTAACTCTTTCTAAATATAGACAGACTATAAGTGAAGATGCACGCAGTATCACGTATAGAAAAAGGCACATTTCTCTCTTTCTTCTGATATACGCTTTTTATAGAGTGAATCTTAAGGGTATAAATGGGATGTCCCATAGTTCGTGCTTAGTGAAGTTGGTACTGCGCATTCAAATCATTGTTCATCTATATCTGTTCACCAATGCCTTCATATCATTTAGCATCCTGCATGGAAGTTAACATAATGCCTCTATAAAAGCGGAATGATTCTTACTGTTCTCGCAATGCAGAGTTCTCTGGGAACAACGCAGACACATGCGTATTGAACCTCCTGTGCAAGTTAGTGGGTTTGTAGAAGACACTGGCCACGTTATCTCACAATTTGTATAGGTCAAGTCGGCCATCATAGTCCTCTTTTGGTTCAGATATATCATTGTGTAAATGGTATGCGGCACGATATTCGGCGCCGAACTTATTACAAGCAGGCATCCATTGACCAAATTCGTCTATAAGCCACCAAGTAAGCCAACTAGGCCCATAGATCTATCGCTCTAATTGCACCTACATTCGTTATGTGCGTAGAAGCAACAAGCATCGAATATCAAAGGCATATTCGTCTTCGCATCAACCCCGGAATTGGCATACCAAAGGTCACCATGCACAAGGGATGGCTTGACCGATCTGCCCTCACTCTCCAGTGGTCGCAGAAGACGAGGGATGACTTTGTCAAAGATCACTGGGACAAGGACGTCAAACTGGGGATCAGGTCCCTTAGCCGCGATCTCGCACTCTAGGGCCCACCTCATGTTCCTCGTGAAGAAGACTTCCCAGCTATCTTCCCAGTCATTTTTCTGGGGCAAATTGCCACTGTATGTGGTGATATGGAAGCCGAATTTGCCCTCGGGAGACACGCTGTCCTTATGCAGACGAGCGAGACGAGCGCCGAGTACATCGGGTTCGGGCATTTCGGCCGGTTTCATCTCCCGGTATTCACACAGGAAGAAGTGGGTTTCTCTGCTGGTCTCATACGTCCCATAGGAGAATGGCCTCGGTGCAAAGTCAGGTGCAAGTGCATGTATAGCTGCCATGGACTCAAACTCGCCTTGTACCATAGATCGCCCGCGCTCATTGGAGATTATCTTAATAAAAAAAGACTGAACTCTGCCGTCGGCATATTCAACATCAATCCGCCCTGTGGTTGTCCAGAAGCTATCTCCATAGCGGACTGCTGATACTATCCGAGATCCCTCTGGCAATTCTGCCACGTATGTCAGCAGCGATCATGACATTAAGAGCCGTGAAGTCAACTGCACCTGCAAGGACCGATGGATCCAGAAGTAACCCCTTGACATCACAGTCTGTCTTTGAAGGATTGTCAATTGCAGCCGTTGCCATCGTTTATATATCTCAGATCTTGGTGAGGCATGCACCTTGTCATAACATCTCTAAAACTTCAGCACCAAGGCGGTTTCCCAGGGAGTTATATAGCTGTAGGAGAACGCAACTGAAATATTCGACCATTGATTGGCATTAGAATGGTCTTGATGGATGGTCGATCGAGATACAGAGAGACAAGAAGGCGGTGTGGGATTCTGCCGGGTGTCTGGATATGAAATCAGAGCAACTTCCTCCAACTCAACCACCTGCCAGTTTTCCCTCACTCCTCATCTCCTCATCATGTCTCATTTTCCACTGGAAGATACCCGGCATCCTCCAGGTCCACCCCACCGACCATATCCCCGCCGTGACGACAGGGACGGCCGCATGTACGACGACCGTTCGCCGTCGCGATCACGCTCGCCTGGCGGTATTACGCTCCTCCCCGCACAGTAGCTTGGGCGCGGAATATTTGGATGCCGTAAAGTTCCTTCTCACGACGTGGCGGTTACTGACTCCATTGTTGGTTGAAAAAGACCTCGCTCGCTCTCCCCCACGAGGGCCTGCGTCGGATAGGAGGCGCGACTATTCCAGAGACCGATACGATTCTAGACCCCGTCATCGCAGCCAGGACCGTGATGGCTATCGCCGGCGTTCGTCAAGATCACCACCGCCTCGCCAGGGTAGACATGCGTACAGAGACCGTGACCGGGAAGGATATCGCTCGCCCGAATACTATAGCCGCAGCAGGAGTTACAGTCGCAGTCACAGCCGAAGTCGCAGCCCTCGACGAGGTCGCCATGGACAAGAAAGCAGAGAGATCATGATGGATGGACTGCCGGTGGATATGGCGGAAGAAGACGTTGGACCCCCCTTCCCTTAGATTTCATTTGTTGCTGGGAGTCTGTCGAAGCACTCCCTCCAACCTCGTTCTTATTGGCAAGAGGCTGAGATGTGCCTGTCACCGGTCGTCCGGTTGGCATGTTTCACAGATTTCCAAAGAGCTCCATGACGGTTATCGTATTGAAGGCCTTGAAGAAGTTCGCGTGATACGTGACCGACAGACCAGTATGTTCCCCCGGTTCCCGTCCTACGACTGTATACTGAAATCCGCAGAACTATCACGCCAGCTTGGATTCCTCCGATTCCAGAACATTGGTTTTTCGCGTGCATTCATGGACCAAAACTTTCCCAGCATACTACTCTATGGTCCCAGTGCTGGACCAAACGACCGCGGTACAAAAGTCCGCATTGCGTTCAGTCGAGAACGAGAGGATCGCGCACGTGCTAGAGCTGAGGGCGATTGGGCCTGCAAGATGGTGCGTGTAGCAGACATTTTGCTGGGGTACAAATCTGACCAAACCAATCAGTGCTCTGTTGTCAATTATTCCACCCGGCAGAGGTGTTTTCGCTGCCAAGCTCCTCGGCCTGGTTCGTTGTTCACACCTGTTACTCTCTTCGATCGGCACTGACAGCAGACTAGAATCTGGTCCAGCAGGACCCCCAGGTATAGCTGCTCCTAAGGTGGAGAACCATGGCGACAACGACGCCGCACCGGAAAACCAGCCTTCTCAGTTTCTTCTCTTCAGAGGGTTGGAGTCCTCAGTCACAGAAGAGCTCCTGGCCAAGGGAGTCGCAAAACTATACCGACCGGCATCTGGAGACAGCTCGGCTGGAAACCAGAAGAAGGGTGCGAAAGTAGCTTCCACCACGGGTGATTCTAATCTGGGAGCTCGAGATGGCTCCATTCGTCGTGTCCTGCTAGTCCGGGACCGCAGAACTAACGACAGCTGGCGGTACGGCTTTGCCGAGTTTGCTACAATTCAGGTATGAAGCTGAAGTGCACGCCCTAGCACTTTCTAATCTGACCATTGCTCTTTCAGGATGCCCAAGCTGCCGTTGCACGGCTCAACTCGTTCGAAAAGTTCACTATCTCCTCACGGCCAGTTCTCGTTAGCTACATCCACGCTGGTGTATTCGTGCCCGTGATCAATCCCAGTGCAAGCACAGAGAGATTTACTTTTAGCCCTTTGAACAACCCGTCACTGAAGCTGATGTACTGGGATGACGAGGCCTATGTCACAGAGCTCACCGTGTCCACCGCCGACCTCGATAATAATCAGCCCCAGCAAAAAAGTGAAAAACCGGGCCAATCAGAGAATACCACGAAAGCGAACAAGGATGGAGATAAGGCGAAGAAGAGAAAGGCCGAGTCATCTGCGGCTGCAGGCACTAAGAAGCTTGCAGTGCCGTCCCATTTGCAATTCTGGAGCAATCGTCATGCCGAGCTGCATGGAATCCAAAAGAAGGACACAATGAGCGGTGTGGATGCAGCAGATTCACCTGAGGCATCTGCGCCGCCAACCCAGTCTTACGCGGATCTAACTCGGAACTGTTGCTATCTGTGCCTGCGGCAGTTTAAGACGTCTGCGGAAGTGAACCGCCACGAGCGTCTTAGCGAGCTACACCGCGGAAACCTGCAAAATGAAGACCTGAAGGCAAAGGCGATGGGCAAGCTAATCAAACACGGAATCGTGCAACAGCCACCAGAATATCGGGATCGGGCCCGGGAGCGTCGCAAGGCATTTGGCAGCTCCAAGACCGCTGTTCCAAAGAAGAGTGCGCCCCCAGAGCAGGCAGAAGAACCCCCAGTCGAGACCACATCCAAGGGTGCTTCCCTACTCAGCAAGATGGGATGGTCAGCTGGGTCCGGTCTGGGTGCTCAAGGAACGGGCATGACTGCTCCCATCGCTACGGAAGTCTATGCTCAAGGAGTAGGATTGGGAGCGCAGGGAAGCAAGTTGGGCGATGCAACCGAAGAAGCTGGTCGCAACACCCGCAACCGATACGACGAGTTTCTGGAAAAGGCGAGACAGACTGCGCGGGAGCGATACGAACAGATGGAAAGATAATTGCTTTTGTATTCTACTGTACAATAGACTTCAATGAGACCATGACACGTTATACACAGGAACAAGTAAGAGAAGGGGGGTATTGTCTTATATACACATACACGTCTGCAAGAGCCCTACGACACGATTTTCGTAGATCCAACCAACGCCGATATCAAACCATGCAGCATCCGCAGATCAATCAGATCCAATCCTCACAACTATTTCTGCTGTCCACCCCCCTCTTTCTCCTTCTTCAACTGATCCTCAAACTTCTTCCCAAGCACACTACCAACCCACTGCTCAATCTCCTGCTCCAGCTTCTCATCCGCCCCGGACACCGCGCCGCCATCACTCTCGAACCCCCGACGAACATACCGCCGCATATCGTCCACACTGTCAATGTCGAACGCATACAGCCCCGCCCCGGTTGCCATCATCCCGAACGACAGCACGTTCAGCGTCGCCAGATTCAGCGCCTCGAACGCCTCCGCGCCGCCGCTCACGTCCGGCCGGTGGTACACGGAGCTCGTGTAGAACGGTGGGATCGAGGCCAGGTGCCGTCTGCTCAGGGCGCGGCGCGTCGTCCACAGTGAGAAGGTGAGGAAGGCGAGCCCGCCGAAGAAGAGCTTGTATTTGGATTGTGGGTTGAGGAGCTTGAATTCAATGTCGTCCGGGCGCGAGTAATCGGGTTCTTGTTGGGTGGGTTCGGTGGGTTCGGTGGATTGCGGTGACTGTTGCGGCGTGGGTTGTGCGGTGTCTGTTGCTGCGGTGGGCTTGGAGCCCCGGAGGAATGAGAACATGATTTGTTTTTAGGACTGTGAGAGTCGAGGCTCAATTGCGCTTGGGAGGTGGTGGTGTATGGCGCACTGTTTGCTGTGGAGAAATCCCGGCGATCGGTGATAAGTTGGTCATGTGACCTTGTCTAGGCTTATCTACTATGCTGCAATGTCTCGACAATACTAGCGGTATCACACATATTTGGTCTTTATGTACACAGGTGTTACTATTTATGCTATATGTTCAAGCTATTGCATACGTCAGGTTGTATATGCGATAAACCCGCTGGATCTGCTCGGCGATCCAGGCCAGCTGCTCTTCGGGGAGACACAGCTCCGGCGAGCACAGATTCGTCAGATGAAACAGGACATGCCAGCCGCCCAGAAGCGGCGCCGCCTGCTTATGGGCTTGGGTAGTCCGCCGCGTCTCGGCCTCCGGGTACTGGACGCCGGACGGGCTCAGCTGGAGCGATTCGGTCTGGCTGCCCAGGAAGAACGGCACCGTCGCGCAGATGTCCGTCGCCACGGCCTGGATCTGTGATACCGTGGACTGTATCCTTTGCGGGGTGACAGCGTCCTGGGGCAGACGACGCAGACAGCTCAACATGATGTTCTGGATCACGACGCGAGACTCGCGGTAGAAGTTCCACGTCGAGGCAATCCACTGGTCGGCGTAGCAGTCGCAGCGGCCACGGTAGATGCCAGCGGCGCGCACCGAGTCTGGGATGAGGGACGCCGCGATCGGTTTCCAGTACTCCGGGAGCAGGTGCTCCCATGCGGAGAGGTGGCGGTTGAGGGTGACTGCTCTGGTGTAGATGTCGGCGATTTCGGCCATGTCGTATGTGGCTGGGTTTGCCGTGGCGAGATTAAACGCCCGCCGGAGGTTCACGAGCTCTGACGTTACCGATGTGAGCTGGGATGAGGCGGATTGGGGCACGAGTGGCGAGAGCGGCCACACATTAGGTGTTTGAACGATCGGCGGATGTGAGAGCATGGAGGTTTTGATCTGCCGGGGTAATTAGCTGGCGTTGGTTTTATGGAGGGACTGAGAACCGTACAATCTGTGTCTGGACCGAGTTCGTCATAGTGCTGGTGTAGCTCGAGTCTAGTCGTCGCTGGCCACGGCTGTTGATCAGGGCAATGGCACCGCGGAGGTGTGCCCTTGCAGGAAGTCTGCCATCTTTCATTGCGGCGAATTCCTGCACCGGCGTCAGTAATGTTACAAAAGTGTGTGCGGTCCACTTACCTCGTATGTAGAAAGCACGAGGATCGTCATGAGAATCTCATCTAATTGATCATCGATGTCGCCTTGCAGCGCAATCCTCGTCTTGGATATTGCTCTCACGAAGAACTGCTCCGCCGAGCGAAGCAAAGCGGGATTTCCTGACCAAGCAGCAACGGAAAAGAACGAAACCGCCAGAGTACTCAGATGCAAATGGGAGCCCGGCGCGGTGTTGGAGTAAGACTCGGGCAGCAGTTCCATGAATCCATCCCTGATCAAGGGGTCCTTTGGCAGATAGAGATACGAGTTGAAAAATAAGGAGGTGACTGTATCCTCCAGTGGGAAGTAAAGATTGTTTGGGACTGCAGTTGATCGAGCCTCAGACAGAAGTGGGTATCTGGGAGAGGGAACGGAGGAAGTAGATGCCGGAGTCAAGGGCCTCGCCGACGGCGTAGGCGTCGGCGAGACTTCTTCCACGCGCTGGTCCTCTTGAACCGTAGGGGACGATGCTTTGCTGCTGGATCCAGTGCGCTTCTTGCGCTCAAACGCCGTGCGCTGGCGCAGCATCACATCCAGCGGGTGTGGGTATCCTGGACAGGACCGGCCCGTCCGGACACATGCCCTGCAGTGAGGGCGGGTTTCATCGCACTACGTTTGATCAGTCGCTGAGACAGCACCAGTGTGTACGACTCGCTTACCTTGATGTGTCTCTTTCGACAATTCTGGCATCCAGTGCTTGGTTTCCCACGATAGACCATGATGGCGTGGGTGTCATCAATGTGATTGCCTAACGGATGGCAGCTGGGGATCGGTCAAGGGTCGTGCGTGAATAGGCGCCACAATTGCAAGAAGAATAGAACGCCAGATCCATAACTGGCAAGGTATTGTATCAACTCAACATAGATGCGGCGATCAGGGTCTCTACTAGGCGTTACTAGACGTGGGATCGCAATTGCATCTCCGTCCGCTTAACCCAAAAAAAGCATCCCTCACGTGGACGCTGAGTCATTGAATCTTATCGTTGATAAGCCTGTTTGGATATGACGTCATAGAATTCGCAGTATTGTGAAGAAAGTACGCAGCGTACTGTATCAGAATTTCTATACCGACAGAGCCTCCTGGTGCATCGGTAAGTACAATTAGGACAAGAGAGACAACAAAAACCAGCACAAAAACAGTCCAAAAACTCCCAAAGCAAAATAGTCATCCGTCTCCATTATCATTAGCCTTCCATCAATTCATTCATTCAATAACAATCATGCGATTCATGTCAACTCGTCATCAAGATCATAACGCCATAACTCATCAATGCAATAGGATGCCATGGGTATGGTGCGTAAGTGCGCAAACAACTAGTCAGTCAACAGGCTCGCTCCATAGTGTCGTTACCTTCGCCTGCCGCGCAGGTATCTCATTTCATCGACTCCGTCGTGATCAACATGTCCGCCCGCCCAGGCCGACTGAACCGGTCAATCCCAAGATGTTCTTTCCCGTCTCGACCGACGTAAATCCCAAAGCCGTACAATGGATACTCCCTATCCCCTGGGGGCGCGATCACGAGACGAGTGATCAGATCCGCCTTACTTCTCGGCTCGCGGAGCAACTTGTCAGATAGCAAAGGGCTCTGGTAGAGGAAGCTGATCTGGTCGGCGAGGGTGGTGATCGCATGGGGGAGATGGCGGCATCGTCGGGGCCAAATGGCCAGAAAGGACACCGTGTAGATCCCACAGAATGCCACAAGCGCATAAAAGGCCGGCATGAGAGCAGCGATGCGGATTTCATCATGCATCGGATACCAGAGAGCAATGAACACGCCTCCAGCTAAAATAGGGAGCGCGGCGGAGAGAACAGAAACCAGGGAAATCCAGGCAACTTTGTAGTGCTTGTTAAGAAGGGCGAGGACAGTCACTTGAAAGGGCAAACACGCCGGATATGACAGGAGCAGGCTGTGTTCTGCTGTGGCTCCTTCAGGGGCGGACAGGGTCGCAAAAGGTTGGAGAGCTCGAAATTGCACGTCAATGTGCTGCCAGGAAAGAAACAGCAGGTTGCCAATCAGGGCCGGAATAAAGCTGTATAGGAAATTGGAGGATGAGAAAGCGCCGGTCGACGGAAGCGTGGGCAGCTTCGGTGGAAATCCGCCTTGGATGGCATCATGAATGAAGCTGACGACCACGAAGGCGATGAAGAGCGCGGTGATGATGACTGTCCACGACAACACCAATGGTCTGCGCAGAAACCACGGGACCCAGCGGTATCGAATGGACGGAGAGTACAGATGCCCATCCCAACCATCCTTCCCATCATTCCCCTGTTGTTCGACATCATAGGCGACTTTCGATAGGCCGTGCGGCTGCTTGGCCCGGTTCTTTTCTAGACGATGCAAAGACGGGGTTCCAATCGGTGCATCAACCTCACCGATGCCATAGAAGATCTCCGAGCGGGTGGACAACCTCCAGTAGCCCAGGCGGAGGAGCCTGGGGTCAAGCGATTCACCAACATCAGGTACTGTTTCCGAATGTTCGAAATCGTGCAGAATGTTTGATCGCTGAATGACTGATATCAAATCTGCCAGACAGACAGGGTCCCACATCAAACCCGACCAAGTGCGAACAAAGCGGAACATGAGCATGAGCAGGCCGATTGTAAGCAGCGCGTATACCGCGACGAGTGTCCAGCCGACAGCCACCACTGCAGTCCATCGCCACACTCCCTGGCCATCAATCACAAACCATTTCGCCTGGAAAAAGCAGCTGAGAAGCGGTATGGCGATTATGTTAGACAGCCATATTGAAAACAGTGCGAGCCCCACGACGGGCTCTCCATGCTGGAAATGAGACAGATCCGGCACAAGGAAATTCTGCGACAATACCGGCAATCCCTGGAGGACGCGACCAACAGGTCTCTCGGACGCCATGATGGCGAAGGGAATTGTCCGATAAACCGCGGCCTGGATGACAAACGTCCAAAGAGTGATAATAGCCGCCAGAATCTGAGGAAGGAACTGAACAACAAAGTATCGCGGTCCGCCTTGTCCATCATAGTCCCAGATACCCTGATGTCTCTCGGACCAGACGTTGCTGAAAGCGACACCAATGATCATCAGCAAACAACACAGAACAACCAAAGCCAGCGCCCACGGCCGGAGGACCGTGGGCACATAATCCAGCGGTGGGTATAGCAGACTATCATCGGGGGGATCCACCGGCACAAAAGACTCGATGTCGACCGAGTTTTGAGGCGGCCGATCGACCGGGGCCTCTTGTGGCTGCTGTGGATTTGGCGGCTGGGCAGAGGCAGTTCTGGATATCTCCGGCGCACGACGGAAGTAGCCGAGCGTCTCATCCCACACGAGGTGTTCTGTTGTGGAATTGCTACTCGCCACCGAGTTTTCTCGGCTCAACCGGCGATGCTCCTCATCGCGCGTGAGTTGGTTGATTGCGAAACGCAGATATGGCGAATCGTCCACCCCAGGGGTAGGCGGGGGGCCCGCATAGCTGTCCGGAGGAAGCTGGTGCATCGCGTGGTCTGCTGCCGGGTTTAAATTGACGGTACCCTCCTCTGTCTGTCGTATTGTTCGTTGCGCCTGTGATCTGCTAGGATCGTCGACGTCTGGAATGTTGACGGATTGCTGGGACCGAGTACCAGGAACCGGCGGGGCCAGATGTGCTCGAGAGACTGCGGGTGATGATGTTCGCGAGACCGGATGTGAATTTGGTGTAGCATATCTCACGATTGTGAGTTGACTGCTGCCGTTGCTGGCGGACCGCGAGCCCGCGTTGCGATCGGAGAACGAGTAATAGTCGTCCGATGCGGCGATGGACTGTTGCGACTGGGAGTGCTGCAGCTGCGGTCGACTCGCTGAGTTGCCCAGTTAGCGCACATTCCCGACTGAGCGTCCTCCACGAGGCATTGAATTCTTCGGAGAACTTACAGCTGACAGTTCGCAGGCTCACGTTCCCAGACCCCGGAGCCAGCATGACGGTCGAGCGCCGAGTTATGTATGTACGGAGTTGCTTTGCAGGGGATGTCCGCTGCGCATTCCCGGACGCCGATAGAGTTGAAAGGGTCAGTAGGTCCGCCAGGGACAACCAGGAGGCATGATCACAAAGTTCTGGAGAGTTGAGCGTGAGGTGGTTGGGTTGTTTAGAACCGTCCGTCCATCCCAGCCACCGCATCGGCCCAGCCACCACCGAGTGCTGGCCCGATCAGACCCGAGTCAATCGCACAAGTGGCTTTCGACATGGCTGTTGTTGATTGGAGATTAGAGACGAGGTGTAGATCGTGGTTGGATGCACCTTGCATTGCCGGGGGATTGAGTTGGAGAGTGCGTTGGCAACCCTGGTTGAAGTGCGGCCCGAGCCAAATCCACAACCCGCCAACTATATCCACGCCTTTCTATACCGCTGCAGTCGATCAGCTCACGATCATGCAACAACACTCTAATTCAACTGATCTATAATCGAGAATATAACGGCTCACGGTACCATGTCTGATCATGGACTTGTTGCTCAGGAATTAGAAAGAAACCCGGCAATCACTCCTCCCCAACCACCAGAATTCTCCGCCTCCGTCGCAACCTGGTAGTTCCCTTCGAGGATCATATTGGTGGTGCTCTTCGTATTAGTCCCATACAGATACAGCGCCGTCGAGTTAAGCACCTGGATGGCATTCTTCTGACACGCCCCGCTGCAGTCCCCATTGTTGTTGAAAAACGCCCAGTTACACCCGCCGTACAGGAACAGATCTGACGACTGGGCGATGCGCTCGAACAGCGCCATCCGGCAGGTCGCGTCGTTGGCCGCGCACTGCGCAAAGTTCGGATCGCTGGCCGCCACGTCGTTCTCCCAGGGCCCGGGCGCCAGTATGTTTCCTGGGCCTTGCCAATACGGAGTCTCGCTTTGTTGCAGCGCGGAGAAAACGTTGCGCGCCGCGTTGAAGTTGTACTGGTACAGCGTGTGGTGTTCGAAGCCTGTGCCGACGAGCCAGGTCGCGGCGGTGGCTTCGACGAGGAGGCCGCGGCCGGTGGAAATCACCTGCTCGTTCTGACCGTCGAGGTCGTGGTCGGCGGTCCAACCCCACATGTTCTCGATATAGGCCGACGACGTGCTGCCTAGATGCAGCAGGCCCCAGGCAGCTTTGCAGTTGGCGGCTGACCCTGTACATTGGCTCTCTACCTTGCTGCCGGCCGCACCGCCGATGCGGAAGTGGGTGTTCCACAGTCCAACATCGCCTGGGGATTTCCCGGCAATGTTTACTTCAACCTGGTAGTATGAATTGTAAGCATTTCTGCCATGAGCAGGTTCAATCTGGCTGCACTTACCATCTGACAACCGGGAAGAATATCCGCGACCGTGAACAGCATATCGCTGATTTGGGCCACGCCCATGTCACCCGGCCAGCCCACGCGCACCATAGTTCGGACAGCAGTCGGGTTCTTGAAGTTGGCGCCGACGGCGCTGATGGTGGACGCATAGGGATCTCCTATGATTCGAGAGCCTGAGGGGATGAAGATGGTGTCCGTGACGATGTACGTGCCCGCGGGGAAATAGATGAGCTTGCAGTCTCGATTTTGGGCCAGGATAGCATTGATGTTCTGCGTGTCGTCCGTCTGGCCGTCTCCTTTCACCGGTCGATCGGGCACAGACTTGATATTCAGGACTTCCGCGGCACTATACTCATGATAAGTTGGAGGCGACATGGTGAAATACTTGTCTCCGGAGAGCAAAGAAGAGGATCGGTCCGTCCGGACCATTTGACCTTCTACTCTTTGGAGCTGCGCTTGTCCAGGCGGGTACTGTATATCGTGTCAGAACGGGTCTCCTGCAATAGTTGACATCTCTCACCAATGTTCCATGGACCCAAGTGCTGGATGTGCTTCCGGACAGAACGACTTTATCCCCCAGTCTAACGGTGTCTCCCGAGTTCTCGACGTTATCGAGAATAATTGCGTTGCCTGCCGAGTGCGAGTCGCTGGACGTGATAAACGTGCCCATGTTGGACCCGGTGGAATCAATGACCGTCAACGACCCGGAGGTTGAGCTCGCTTTGATTGCGACATCTCCTGCCTCAAAGCGACACCCGAGGAATACAATATTCGTTCCTCCGGCGATGACCCCGGTGGATGTTCCTCTGAACTTCAGATTGCGGAATACCCATTGCTGTCCGTTGAGATTCATTCCGACCGCACCTCCGTTGAACGTCAGATCAGACTGCAGTATTGGTCAGCGTTCCCATGAGCATGTAGGGGAGGAAAGAGGATGGAGACATACCACTATGATGTTGCTGTTGTAGTCATATTGCGTGGTCAGCCCAACATGCTTTGACCCCTTCATCGGCATGTTGAAGGCAACGTTCGTCAGCTGCGTCGCTTGACTAACAGTCCAATCGAGGAGATTGAATTGCGAGTCGGCTTCTACCTCCGTAGAGTCCAAAACCACATTCCTGATCCCCACATAAAAGTTGACTGTGCCGCCGTAGTTGGGATCCTTCGCATAGATCATATGGTCACCCGCGAATCCCGGACCCGCTTTCAAGACGGGAGGGTTGGCAGGGTCACCCATGATGACGGTGCCGACATATAGCTGCAGAGCCTGTTTCAACCGATACACCCCGCTGGGCAGATACACGATGGCAGGCTGTCCAGTCGTGCCCATCTTATGGGCCCCACGAGATGGGCCCTGTGCCGGTCCAGCTACACGTAACCGCGACCGTCAGCTGCGATTCTCAACGCTCGTTTTCTCGGAGCGTACCTTCGATTGCATTCTGGATTGCCCCTGACGCATCGGCCTTTCCCGTGTTGTCGGCGTGGTAGTCCGCCACGACGTTCCGAAACACGGAATAGTTCCCTTTGTACTGGGGGCTCAAAAAGGAACTTTGACCATTGTGTTCGATGTGTTCATACCAGTATCCCGAAGAGCTGTTGGTGGATGAGCAGATAGCTTGCTGGCCGATCGGCTGGTGAACGGCTGGCGCTTGTGACACATGGAGCCATGGCGCTATTCCCATGTCCTTGAGTGTGAACGGGATACCACTGCGAAATCAGTACCGGCCTGGATATGATTCAAAAAGCACTTACAACGGACGAGGCATGTAGCCACGATCTGGAACGTGATAATTCTCGAGAAGCGATGCGGGAGGAAGCTTTGCCCATGATTGCAGAGACAGTGACATGAAGAGCAATACACTCAATGCAGATTGAACGAACGCCATGGCCAAATGCGATCTAAATGAGAGAATGAATGTGCAATAAAAAGATAAGAAGGAAACTATACAAAGCGAATGGAATTAGAGAACGTCCAAACCCTTCTTCAGAACATATGTCCCAGTGACTCTGGCGCTTCAACAAACAGAGTCCAGCAGACGAGCCCAGACGGTGCACAACGTGTGGCCGGGGAAGAGGAAGGGCAAAGGGAAACGCGCGTCGGAGGAACCTGTCTTTCTTAGGTATTTATGTGCTCTAGGATTGTCTTTCGTCCCTACGGACTTGCATACTTCAATTCCCGTCCGGTATGGCGGACTGAGTCAAGGCCAGTCTCCTTCGCGACCACCGCATGGCTGGGATTTTCGGGTTGACAACTGTGGACCGCGATCTAAACTTGTCCAGGAGCTACGGCATAGGGCAATGCCGGGGTCGAAGTCCGTCCCTTCTGGCCAGTGCCTCTGAGGTGCTTCCTCGGCACCTGGAATGTAGGACGGCAAGGAAGGGAGAATTGTGGGCAACCGTGCACAAACACTGCAGCAAAACCATCTATTGCACCTAAAAGAGCTGTATCAATGCTATTTGTTTCGATTGCGCATTTAGCTGTCGACTCTGGCGATTTGCCTTGTCTTCGCACGATGCGAGCACTCTTTTGTTGCACACCAAAGACGGCCAACGCATCGACGGTTTAACAAGGGGTTCGCCGTAAGCCAGGCAATAGTCGGATAAAAGTCACGCGAAAATAATTTCAGTCAGCATATCTCGTCTTTTCCCACGAGCCGTCTTCCTGTCGTCGACTCAATCGTCCCAGGCTGATTTCCGTAGCTGCTTCATGCAGGAATGGGAGTCGGGTCCAGCTCGGACGGGGCTCATTCCTGATCGAAGAGTAACCAGAAGAACTCTATCTGCCGTCGCGGATCATAACCCTAATCTCGCAGGGTTAGAGCGGATGAGAATCAGTCATAGCGGAAGGAAGAAATGGTGAGCCGGACTTGCGTATATTCCCAGCACCACCAATACCGAACCCGATATAGCGTTCCTGGGACGCATCATGTGCAAGATTGGGATTCTTCACGCCATCCGTTGGAGCACAAGGCTGCCGCATTTCGCGAACTAGCAGCGGGCGCTGATCATCGTCAGGGGCAAGTTTTGATTTGAGCCAGACAGGGCCTTTCCAGAAGCCAGGCATGCTAGGGAGGCCGAGGCATTCAAGCACGCTAGAAAATGTGAAAAGCAATGTGTTCTGGCAGAGAACGGTATGTGTCGATACTTCGAATACTGAGTCAGGTGGAGATGGTCTAGTATTGTTAGATTGTGCTTTGGCAGTTGTCAGGGTCAGCTGGGGCGGGAGACTTTATGTGCGAAGGCACAGAAAGAAGGGGAAGGGGGGGAAGAACTCAAATAAAAGCAAAATGTGATGCGCAGGCAAATCAATAATAGCGTACTCTCGAACCCATACACATTACAGGCCGCTGAGGCATCATTCAGCGGCATCTGACGCAACCTGCAGTTATGCAGGCCAGCCATCCATCATGTGAGAGAAAAACAGTCAAGTGGGATTGACCACCGACACCAATTAAATCAGCAATCCCCCATGTTCAATCATCATGGGACATGGGGGATCTTCATCTGCAAGGTATCGCTCGGCTTACGAACTAGACTGCAGATTTTGCGCTGCAGCGGTTCAGACGGAGGAGGGCCTGAGAGGTGCTGTGTGGCCGAGACAACCTTATTCAGGATTCCGTGATGGCACCTGTTACTATTGGCTTGGATATTGTCAAGCTTTTATACCTCACAGGCATCCTCATGAGTGATGGGGATTGAGGGTGCATGCGTCGATCGGACTTTGATTCGCGGTGTTATGCAGGTAACTGCTCCAAAAGGAGTTGGTCCTGGGTTTAATAGCAACCCTGATCGATGCTCTTCAGCAGTCCGCTGACCGAATGATGAGGCTCAACCAGTTTGATCGAGGCATCTTTTCCTGTCTGTGTTTGAATCCATGGCGTGCGTAGATCTTTGCTAGTGCGAGAGCTGGCAAAGGCCGAATCACCACGGAAATCATTGTCCTCTTTTTGCGATGGCAACCAAACCCGAAATGTAAGACAGAAACAGCCATGACAATGTTTTCTTTCGAGTGAGTAGTAGTGAAGTGGAGTTTACCTGTCCTATAATCGTCAATAGCCAGTCAATGCTGTACGATATTCGCTGTAGCGACGGCCGAGCGGAATGATCTGACCAGCTACAAGGGCTCTAGCTGTGAGTATCAGAGGTACGCCATCAGAATAGCGAACCACGCCATCTAATACATATAAAGAGACACGGCACGAAACCCACAAGAATTGACTGTCTCGATCGTGAAATTTGGTCCTACCGAGCTATCAGCGTTGCGGGTTTATTGGGTTAGTTTCATATCGTTCTCCTGCATCTAGACCGACCCATAATATAAATCCCGTCGTGGAATGAGGGGGATTCCTTCACCTTACCCAAAAGGCGCTGGGCCGGGCCACTTAAAGGATACTTCGTACTCCGTGCACGGGGGAGGATCGATGAAGGTGGGCCTGTCCCTGTCCCCTAATTTCCTTGGATTTGGTCCTCTTTTTGCTTTTGGAAGATTCGCAGAAACGAAAGCAAAATCCCCTGGGAGTACTCCATAGTCGATCATGCACCAAATGGGAGCTTGGCTAAAACGGTTCGGTGGTTCAGATACGCTTAGTTTGCGACAAGATGGACCCGACCGAGTCAACAGGAGACCGAGAATGATGTATATTCGGGGCCGTACGGGATTTATCAGGGTTCATCGTAGAATCGAGGACATGGGACGGCTTGAACCGCAGAATCTCCGTCGCCAGACCCCATTACCAGCCTTGGTCTGGTCGGTCTTGTATCGCACTGCCAGCCTTGGCAAGGGTAACTCGTGGACCGTGGGACTCGACCGCATCATGATTCTCCGTGGTTGAACGAATCAAGAGGCGTTGTTCAAATTTATCCGTATTACACTCAGCCACCACGAAGAATCGGCCAGGGGAGTGTCAATAGGAGACTGGACAAAGTGAAGACGAAGATAATAACAACAGATCAGAATGATATCCAAGAAAAAGGTAGAGAGTAAGAACGGCAGCGTGGGAGGAGGAAGTGGACGTGTCGTCCATAGGTAGGTAGTAGAATGGAAGTAAAAGATGAAGAGGGCGGGATGTCACTGGACGTCAATGTCGAACCCCGTCATCCTTCCGCCTCTCCTCTTTCTCCCTCTCCATCTTCTTCCACACACTCTCTTCCTCCCCCAATAGTCACTCATTCCTCTTTTCTTCCTTCGCCTAACAGGTCGATACATTTCTGCCTGGCGCTGGTTCTTCTCAGAAACTGGATTTCTGATTCTTTCCTCTCTTTCGCCTCCTTCATCCTCTCCCGTCGGGACAAAGCGATGTCCCCGTTAATACTTTGAAGCACCCCCCCTAGACTCCATTCGATAGTCATTGACGGCGTGTTCTTCTCCTCGTCGTCTCCTTCGAAGCCAGACCTTTCTCCCTCGGCCATTCCTTTCTTCTGGATCCCGTCAGGTCGCCCGTGGCGCTGACGGTGATCTGTTGTCCGCCCCCTCTCGCCATGTTACTGCGACCCGCGACTCCGCTTACTATCCTTCTCCTGGTCGCCTTTGTG
Source organism: Aspergillus sp. MEXU 27854 (assembly GCA_019721355.1). NCBI lineage: Eukaryota > Fungi > Ascomycota > Eurotiomycetes > Eurotiales > Aspergillaceae > Aspergillus > Aspergillus sp. MEXU 27854. The sequence continues at coordinate 2,076,432 of JAGMTT010000002.1, forward strand.
CTCTTACTTCTCTCCGTCATCTCCACCCCGATCGTCAAGGGGATTCCGTTGGCGACCTTTAAAGATGTCGACTATGGTGTCTTTGGTTATTGCAAAAATGGCCAATGTACCAATATTCACATTGGATACACCAATGGTTCTTTGTCCCGTTGCCACTGACGGACGGTGCACTCGGCTAACCACGAACAGACGATATAACTACCACCGGCGCGAGTAGCGACTTTAATCTACCGTCGACGACCCGCGTATCCTTATCGTCCATCTTGATCGTCCATCCGGTGGCCGCCTTCCTCACCCTCGTGTGTCTCTGCATGGCCATCGCGGCGCACTTCCATGGCCCATCGCATTCGCCTCGCTACCTTTTGGCGCTCTTGATCCTCCTTCTTCCGACCCTTCTCGTCACCCTCCTTGCCTTCCTGGTGGACATCCTTCTATTTGTACCGCATCTCGGATGGGGCGGATGGATCGTGCTCGCGGCGACCATCATCCACGTCAGCTGTGGTGTTGTCACTTGTGCGATGCGCCGGACCCTCGTCAGTCGTAAAGCACGGAAGAAGCGCATCGCGGAGAATGCGGAAATGAGCGGGGAGAATTTCTACAACCGCCAGAATGCTGCCGCCGCTGCGATGGCGCTGAACGAGCCTAAGACTTTCCAGATGGAGACAAAGGACACCGTTGTCACCCCTCCCGGGTCCGACAATGGCCCTACATTTGCTACCTTCCGGACCACCACCCGAGAGAGCGATGACGATCGCACGCCTCTGAACTCGAGGACCCCCGCAAACGATGTGGACCCCCAGTTCCAGGTGCGCGACGACGCGCCCTACCAACGCGAAGATACTCTGCCACCCGGTCCGTACGGTCCAGGCCCGGGGCCGAGAATGCGACCCGGCCCGAACGATCCCCGACTGCATAATCAGTACTCTGACCCCAACATGGGGTCGCGCAGAGGGCCCCCGCCTCCCGGATTTAATTCGCGGGGGCGAGGTGGCTACCCTCCACGAGGCGGCTACGGCCGCGGAGGCCCGTATGCGGCGGGCCCCAGAGGACCACCACCGGGTGCACGAGGTCCGCCCATGGGTGCGATGCGGGGCGGACCCCCGGGAATGATGGGACGAGGCGGGTATCGTGGTCCCCCAGCCTTTGGTTACGGACCAGGATCTCGACAGATGCCACCGCCGGAAGAGGCGGCGTATGACTATCACGGTCCAGCGCCCAATGGGCAGATGCGGCAGCCCTCGCCCGGGCCAATTGGAATGGCCGTGTCGCCCGACGCGGGACCAATGGGACAGGCAATTGAAATGACGCCGCAGCCCCGACGGACGGGCTCTACCGAACCACAGATGCAGGACACGTTGGAGCCGCATCAACCGCATGCTGTGTCGACCGACGGCTATGCGGAGCCCGTGAGCCCATCGAGTCTCTACAGCCGCACTCCGTACGACATGATCTCCATTCTCCCAGTAAATCTCCCGCTAACAATATCTAGGTCGTATGTTCCTCCACGTGCTGGCTGGGGTGCGGATCTGCGTGTGGGCCCCTCTCCGTCTCCTGTGCATGCGTACGGTGCCCGCGGCATGAACCGGTCTCCGCAGACGCATGTCCGCACCAACTCGGGCGACTACTACGAAGATAGCGACCCGCGGTTTGCGAATCGGAACGAGTCGGCCGTGGGCAACCCACGGCTCCCTACTGCGTTGACACCGGGAAATAATGGTGAGCAGAAATTGACGGAAGACTTGGCGGAAGCACCCAGCTCACCGACTACTAGCGATATAAGCCACTTCACGTCTATTTCGGAGCGGCCTATCAATCCCCGTTGGCGTCCGCCGCCTCTCCCCGTGCAGCAGAAGCGGGACGTGCTGCTCGAGAACAACCCAGACTTTGATCTGCGCGCGGGGGCGGGCCGAGGCGGCGGCGCTGGCAGTCGCATGCCCCCTATCAGTGCCACAAGATACCCCATCCCTTGAATATAGTATTGGGTGCGAACGGAGTTTGGCGTTGGTTTATCCCAGTCTTGGTCTGGTTGATCGGTGCTTTGCCTGTTGATCACTGGACTAGCTTCCCTGTACAGTGTGATATATAGTTGACCTCGGCGCGTGTATGATAGCTTGGCTACACGAGTGGAGAGGCTAGACATTCCTTCTACTGCGTAAAGTAGGAAGATTGGTACAGTATATATGGAACCGTAGCAGAACCAAATGGTGTTTAGAAAGGCGCAGGGTATAAACATTATCCGGGTATATACACAAAACAATCATGCACGGCCGTCCTCGAAGCTTTTACTACCGTCTGTCATCCACCTCACCGATACGGCGACTTGACACTGGCCTCCAGCTCATTCAACCGATTCGAATCGCTCATCTCCACGACCCCATGGCTGTTACTCATCTCCACCACGCCGTGCGTATTGCTCATCTCCACGGCATGCGGTCCGCCGGGCAGCTCGACGGGGCCTTTCTCCATGGGCCACTTCTCCGGCGCCTTCTCCGCCATATACTGCTGCTGGAGGCCAGGGGACTGCGGCGCCGCACCACCTGCACCACCTGCACCACCATCCTGCAATGGTTGTTGCTCCGCAGCGGAAGCAGCGGCCGCCGCCGCCGCTGCACGCCGCCGTCTCCCCAGCAAAAAGAACGCAGCCCCCAGCACCGCAACACCGGCCACCACGCCGACAACAATCCCAGCAATCGCCCCGCCTGACAAGCCCGACCCCCCGCCACCGGCCGCCGCACTCGTCGTCGTCGTCGTCGCCGCCGCCGCCGTGTCAGAGGCACCCGTGCTGGCACTTGAAGTAGATGAAGTCGAAGTAGATGTCGCCGTAGCGATCGCAGTAGAAGACGGGCCCGTATTATCGCCGTAGTCGACGAGATAGGAGCGCAGGTCGCGCGAGGCGTTCTTGCGCCAGAGCGTGTCGCTGTAGCCCTGGTAGCCGCCGGAGCAGTTGGCGTTGGCCCAGATGTAGAAGAAGTACGGGTCGGATTCCGGGTTGAAATCGAATTGGCGGTCTTTGGCTTGGTCGATTTGCGTGCACGGTTGCGGGGAGCGGCTGTTTTTTAGCCAGGCGGTGTTGTTTTCGTCGCGCCAGGTGAAGGTCCAGGCTGTTGCCGTAGACGCCAGAGCGAGAGTGAGGATGGATAGGGGTTTCATTTTCATTTGGTTTGGGGTTGTATGAGGTGTATAGGTACTGCGTACAGAGAGGGTGTGAGGTGAGTGAGACACAAAAGGGTTGATGGAGCGGGGGCTAATTTAAGTCGTCCTGGCTCCGACTAGACTAGACTGATGGAGGCTCCTTGGCTCGACGGATATTTATTCATCGATTGATTGATTAGGTTGACTGGTGGACTGCTTTCAGGGCTTTTGGCCCCTTGCCGTGGCGGACGGATCAGCAGAGCACAGACTGGCATTGTTCACCTGCTTCAGGTATTCTGTACAGAGTATGCTTGTGAGTGAGAGCACCAGAACTGTGCCTGGAGAATAGGCTGATCAGGCAGCCTGTAGTAGATACCCAATGCACGCTCTGATCTATCAGACAGTCCTTCGAGATCTACTCCGTATACTCTAGGTACAGTACAGACCATGCTTCAACGACAACCGTCAGCCTCCTGTGCCCCTTGATGGAACACACCTTCACTAAGAGCCGTGTCTTGGCCTGCACGACGGAGTTTGGGGATAGGCGGGTTTATTGACGGTGATTGGCGGCACGGAAAGGAATACGAGGTGGTGCTGTCCATCACGACCACCCACAAATCACAACTGCTCATTCCGCGAGCAGACGTGGAGCGAATGGGGCAGAAATCTAGGATCAGCGCCGGGCTGATTTTTACTTTCTTCTGGGTGCAACGACATCTTCCGAGGCTGTGTCCATGGTACTGGACAATGGCTTGCATGCAATTCATGTGAGGATAAGATAGAGTACAGCGTCTAGTATGACGACTGGAGTCTATGGAGTCTATTCCACCATCTTCACGCCCTCTCCCTCCCGAATCACGACCTCCTTCTTCTTCAACGACGCCTTGACCGGGTTCTTCTGCTCAAACACCTCCTCCAGCTCTTCGATCGTCCGGCCCTTGGTCTCCGGCAGCGTAAAGAACATGAAGACGAACTCGAGGAAGTGCAGCACCACTACTATTGTTAGCACAGCCCAGCCCACCACCAGAGGCACCAGAGAGAACTCACAGAAGATCGTATACATCTTCCACCCGATGTTCGCCATCCCTGTCGGCGTACCGTACATGTTGATAAAGTTGGCGCCGCCATACACCACATTCTGGAAGGCCATGCCCTTGGCACGCACGCGGTTCGGCAGGATCTCCGCCGGGTACAGCGACTGCAGCGGCGTCCAGCAAAAGGCAAAGATGATGCCGTAGAGGAAGATGCACGCGATGAACCCGTACCCCATGCCGAGGGTGATGTGCGCCGGCTCAAACGACGCAATCACGTTGATGGGGATGTAGATCAGCCCCGTGATGAAGGTGCCGTAGAGGAAGAGTGCGCGCCGCCCCCACCGGTCGACGAAGAAGCTGCCCACCACGCCGCTGATGAACGAGAACACCGTGTTGAGCGCGTTGAGCAGCAGTTGCTGCTGCTCGCCCGTGATGCCGGCGTTCTGGAGCATGACCGGCATGAAGTATCTATCGCTCGTTAGGTCGATGCATAAAGAGACGGAAGGAGGACGCAACGCACGTAATGACGGAGCCGCCGATGAACTGCGAAAACACGCAGACGAGAAACAGCAGCCACACGCGGTAGAGCATGTCGCGCGAGGCGAACAACACCCGGTAGTCCCACCAGCGTCGGCCGCCGTTCTCCGCCTCGAACTGGATGTCCTGCTCGATCTCGCGGCATTCGTACGCGACCAGCGCCGAGTCGGCGTTGCCGAACCCGTGGTACTTGACCAGCATCTGGCGCCCGCGCTCGGGCTGGTTGTTGGCAAACTGCCACCGCGGGCTCTCGGGCATCAGGAACGCGGCCACCAGCACAATGACCGACGGCACGGCCTGGATGATCACGGGGATGCGCCAGGACCAGTTGCTGGCGAGGAAGCCGGTGCCGTAGGCGATCCACGTGCAGGCTGGCTTGTCAGTTGGGGTCCGTCACGCATCACCAAAGTATGAACATACATAAAGCGCCCGAATAGTATCCCACCACGTTATACAGGCCACCAAAGGTGCCACGCCACTGCGGCAGCGCGACTTCGACCAGGTAGATCGGCGCGGACGTGTTGCAGAGACTGATGCCCAGGCCGATCAGGAAGCGCCCGCCGATGAACTGGCTGACCTGGTTCGCTGTCGCCTCGAGGATCGTGCCGACGATGATGATCGCCGAGCCGATGAACATGCCGAACCGGCGGCCAAACGTGTCGGCGGCGGGGGCGGCGAAGAAGGCGCCGACCAGATTGCCCACGGCATAGATGGAGAAGAGCAGGCCGGTGCCGCTGCCCTGCATGCTGGTGCCGAAGTGGTCGTGGAAGGTGTCCATGGCGTTGATGGAGGACATCAGGTTGCCGTCGAAGCCATTCATGCAGCAGTCTATCTCGTCAGTCGCAATTCGTCGTCAAGGCGTTTTGCAGAGGGCAGGCCACCTACTGAGGGTCGTCAGTCCCACGATCCCGTACAGTCGGAGCATGGCCCACGACCAGGGCGACACGCGGTCCTTGGCGAGCGCATCGTTCAATCCGACCGACAGCACCTGGAGTCGCTGTGTGGAGGGCACCTCGAGGACATCCACCATCTCGTGGATCTCCGCTGAAGGCTTTTCCCCGTGGGTGTCCTGGGCGGTCATGGTGGTTCTGCTGTTATCTGCCCAGAACCTGGGGGGACTTTGCATACTCCAGACGAGGTCCACCGAGGGGTATAAGTATTCCCCACAGATCGTGCCTGCGCCCTTCTTGACCGTGCTGTCGTCCGATATCAAGGGTTTTCTTGGCAATGGCCTTTTTTTCACCACGGAGTCTAGTCCGTGGCCGACGCCGACAACCATGGTTCATCCGCGGCGTTGTCCGTGCCCAATCCAGCAGGTGGCCCGTTGGTTTGGGGACGGAGGCGATTCCGGTCGACCGACTTGTCCATCACTAGACTGATTCTGGCGGCTGCGGTTTAGATTCGGCTGTGGCTTTCATGGCGGTTGCTTGGTGTCACTGCATGTCTCTACCGTTTGGAGATACTTCAGGTAAAGTGGTACTCGGAGTAGGATAGGTGGAATATGGAGAGGCAAAAGATACTAGGTTTGTCTGAAACGGATCTGGTATCCAAATCTTCAAGTCAGGTGAGACTGCTGAACGTGAAAGTGGACACGGTGTGGAGCTGTCACGTTCAAGCAACAATCGTCTATGTGGTAGCGTTGAAAATCTTACGTATCCATCACGCTCTAGACGGTCCAGCCGGCCATTGGAGTCAACTCCGGTCATTACGGAGTACATTTCACGGTCATCACGCCTTATCTCCAGATAGAATGGGTATTGTCATTATTCATCCGCCAGCGGGATCGATAGCATTAGCATACATCGGACAATCCAGAAGACAAACATGGTATCATCAAGCCTATCACCCAACAGTACGATCACGTCGGAAGAAACTTCTTCGAGTCATCTTCCTGCTCGCTAAACGACTGGTTGAACGCGGCGATGCCCGCAATGATCCCAATTGCCATGAATGCCAGCGAGATGAGGGACCAGATCACGCCCCAGCAGCGGGACGAGCCGCCGTATCTCTGCGCAAAGACGCTCGCATCCGAGGTGTTGACCTTGCGGATAATCAGGTCGTCGCACTGATCCATCAGTAGAAGTACATGTGCAAGGGGTGCTAGAACTTACAATATCCCAGACACTGTACAGCGCGGACATGACGCCAATAAAGAGCTAGACAGATAAGTTAGCTCCCTTCTCTCATACGAACATGGCGAGACATACCACAACCCATCGCAACGCCTCGCCATGGGCAATAAACCAGCAAGCCACCAGCAGCCCCACCGCCAGAAGGACGGTCAGAATGGTCAGCCAGTCGCGCCGCGCCCACCACAGCGTCAGCAAGAAGCACACGCCGAGGATGATACTGGCGACTTTGCTGGCCACAATGTCAAACCCGGCGAAGATGAGCAGCGCGCCGATGATCGACGATCCCAGGTACCCAGCCGGAAGCGTGACGGCGCTAATTCCCCCCTGCATATGGGTCACGCCTCCTTCGTGGGGGTCCAGCGAGATGGATTTGACCCGGCCTCCTGTACAGCATGCGGTGATGGCATGGCCGAACTCGTGGAAGGCAATGACCAACATCTATTTGTCTTGTTAGTGTCGAGCAGGGATGTGGTTGAGGGATTTCTCGCTGCGGACCTTGAATGGCCAGAGCGACCAGCGAACATAGGGCAGGTTCCACAGCAACGCGATCACGACCACATAGGCGGCCATGACTCCGAGCGTCACGGCCTGCGTGTGGTTGACGGTGAGATCGCGCTTGGCCAGATGACGGCTCGCCGCCTCGACGGCGCTTTTTTCGAGGATGTCGTAGAAGGGGGGCATAATGTACACAGACTTGGGGATAGATCTGTGAACTGAGCGTGGGATACTCAGTCAGTATTTTGTTGACGGGGATGGATGATGCCTACGCGTCGGCAGTCAATACTTGCCTATGTCGGTCTAGCGTGGTGGCTGGTATGTCTGCTATTTTTAGCTATACTCTTTTTGTATCCGTTTGTATACTTCTTGTATACATCACGATAATACATCTACAGCTTCGACTTCTTGCTTGCCTTGTTCGTCAAAAACTCCGTCATCAGGCGAGATGGCTCACTCTCACCCCCGGACCCCTCCGCTTCAAACGCCTGCCCAAACGCCGGAATCCCTGCCTTGACCCCCTCCTCCAACCCGAGCTGCTCCCACTGCCGCATCAGCGCCTTCTGGCGACGCACAGCCAGCGGCCCATTCTGCTCCAGCTGCTGGATCCACCCTTCCACCGCCGCGTCCAGCGCATCCGGCTCGGCAGTCTTCTCTACAAGCCCCCACTGCAGCGCCTCGGCGGCGGAGATATTGTCGCCCAGCATGAGCAAGCGTCGCGTGCGGCCCCAGCCAATCAGGCCGGGGAGTAACGCCGCTTCAACGACACTGGGGACGCCGATGCGGACCTGACCACGTCAGTACAACGTACTCCGTATGGATCAGGCGATGTCTGCTATGTCTGTCTTACCTCGGGCATCCCAAACACGGCCGTGGTGCTCGCCACGCGAAAGTCGCAGGACGCCGCGACCTCCAGCCCGGCGCCCAATGCGTACCCGTTGACCCGTCCGATCACCGGCACCGGACACTCGCGGATGCTTTTGCAGGCGTGGTGCACGCGCGTGATGAACTGCCGCGCGGCGGCAGGAGACGCCAGACTGCCCATTTCGCTGATGTCTGCGCCGCCGATGAAGGATTTGGGGCCATCACCTGTTAGGACTACGGCGATGAGGTCGGAGTGGCGCTTTGGGATCTCGTGGAAAGTCTCGGTCAGCTGTTCCAGGAGGGAGCTGTTCAGGCTGTTCAGTTTGGCGGGCCGCGAGATGGTAATGGTCGCGATCCGGCCGTTGAGGCGCCGCGCGAAGCGGGTGATGATTGCTGCGTTTGCCATTGCGCTTCCGACTATCGGACTAGTCACTGTCACACACACACATCTCTACAGGTACATACCTAACATAGCTAGGTATATAGATCAGTGGTCTGGTCTACCCCGCAACGGCACTGCCGAGGTCTCTACGGCGATTCACGGCGATCATCGGAGATTCCAAACATCTTCAACATACCTACTTCGGTAGTATATAGTATACTAAATAGGTATCATAGTTTAGACCCCTGATCAAACGACCCATGCCTCCCCATCCCCCCACTAAACCTCTTCGCCCCAGCCACACTCTCCGTCCGCAACATCCTCTCCCCACCCTCAAATTCATACCGCAGCGCCTCCTGGAACGAGCTGGCCCGGTACGCAGCATAGTAGCAACTCGCGCGGTCCGCGCGCAGACACCCCTGCGGAAACGCCAGCAGCTGCCGCGCAAGAGCGAGCGCCTCCTCCAACGCCTGCCCCTTGCCCACAACACGATTCGCCAGCCCCATCGCCAGCGCCTCGCGCGCATCCACCGCCCGCCCCGTGAGGATCATGTCCAGCGCGCGGCCGACCCCCACCACCGCCGGCAGCCGCACCGTCCCGCCGTCGATGAGCGGCACACCCCAGCGTCGGCAGAACACCCCGAACACGGCGTCTTCTTCTGCGATGCGGAGGTCGCAGAGAAGGCTGAGTTCGAGGCCGCCGGCGACTGCGTAGCCGGATATTGCGCCGATGATGGGTTTTGTGGGCTGGAGGCGCGAGGGGCCCATCGGGCCGAGGGAGGGTGTGTCTGTGTCTGTGTCGGGGGGTGCGGAGAAGTGCGGTGGGGAGGGGTGGGATGTGGTTTGCGCGACGGCGTGGAGGTCGGCGCCGGCGCAAAAGGTGCCGCCTAGGCCGGTCAGGATGCAGACTTTTTGGTCTGGGTGGTTCTCGAAAGCGAGTAGTTGTTCATAGAGATGCTGGGCTGTGGCCGGGTCGACGGCGTTGCGGCGGTGGGGTCGGTTGATCCGGAGGATGGTGATTCCATCGGGGGTGGAGGTGGATATCACGGTGGAGGACATTTTGCTTGTTGAGATAGGTGGTGTTGAAGGTGAGGGGGTTGTTGTTGGCAGGTATATATACTTCTTCGTATCCATCCGAGGTTCACCGGATAAATACCTAGGTAGCTCTTCACATGGATCATCGCATTTGATCAGACTAGTTGTATAAGACTGGGATATTGTATACTCCAGAGGTCTCCGAAGTGAGCTTGGACTAGCTTCGACGTAGATATCCTTCCATCAATGAACATGACTGCGTACATCATCTCACCCATAAACAGAATCATCAACCCTCAACATCCCCCTTCTGACTCGCCCCCCTCTCCCCCTCCTCCCCCCACACAAACCACGCAACCGTAATCGAAAACTTCAACCCCATCGCGAACCACAAACTCGCCGCCATCTCCGTCACCTTGGACAACCCCCCCGCCGTCATCGCCCCGAGAAACAGCGCCAGGAACGCCCCAACCCGCCGGTTCCGCTTGGGGTTCGCGCTCCACCCGCGCGCCGTGAGCTTCGGATCAACAAGCAAATCGCACAGCAGCGTGGTCAGCACGACCGTCGGGATCTCATCGAAGGCGAGGATGCGCGACGTGCAGATCTGCCCGCCGGCCTGGAACGCCAGCAGCGCGATCGGCAGCACCTGCATCCATTCGATGGGCGCGCGCGGATCTTCCGGCCGCGGGCTGGTGACCTCCATCTGGAGGAGGATGGCGGCCGTGAGCAGGCAGGCTGTCTGCACGGCGAAGGAGAGGATCAGGGTCGAGCGACGGCGGGGCCCTAGGGCGCGGGACGTGTTGATGAAGAGCACGTTGCTTAGGAGGAAGGTGGCTAGTGCGATGAGTGATTTGGCCCAGAGGTAGGCGGGGTAGGCGGGTTGGCCGGACGCGCCGAGGGCGATGAAGAGGGTGTTTCCTATATGGTGTCAGAGTATGTGAGGAGTGGTGGGTGTTGGACGGACCGGTTTGCATGCTGGAGAAGCTCCCCCAGGCGTTGAAGGAGAGTCCGTCGACCAGGCCGCTGACGAACCCGCAAATGAGCAGGAGAATGTCCGTGTAGGCGGTGTTGATGTTGGCCCGGAAATGTCTCGAGAGGGCCGTCGACACCGACGGCGCCTCCGTCAGGGTGGCCTGGTTTCCCGACAGCGACACGGTGGTGCTGCCTCCGACGGACCACATCCCGCCGGGGTCTTTGGTCTCGTCATCGAAGCGTGATATCGATGGGGTCGCTGCCGTCTGCGGGTCCCAGTATATCATCTGGTTGTTAGTTGGCGTGGCGGCCGGCTGGACTTCGTTATCCTGGCTGTTCTGCATGGCTGGCTTGGGATGAACAGACCAAGGAGGGTGTTCAGGATAGGGTTGGACTTATATCCCTGGCCAGTGGAGCAGCATGTTCGCCCAGGCTGGCTGTTTATATCATACTGCCCCAAAAGCAATAATCATGTGCCAAGGGCAAGGCAGTTGCATCCTCAAAGGCAGATATCCTCCTCGCTTACAGGGCCCAATCCGACAGGCCATAGCCATGCGACCTCGTGCTCTGGGTTACACCACCGGAAAGTTGTTTCAAAACCCACCTGCGTCGGCATGTATATCTACCTCAGGAAAACTGCCAGTGGTTGAAAGATCCCGATATATACTCCGAGGCGAACGCACCAGTGGGGTGCCCCTTTGGATATCACGTCCACCCGACTTTGGATTCATCGCATGGCTCCGCCGTGGAATCTGCTTGGCACGTCCTTGGCGTTACCACCGCGGCGTCACGGTGTGCATCCGATTTTCGTGGTGGAATCCGCTTCGGGTAGAGCTTAGGCAGACACGCCAATGAGATCTGGATAGTATGGTTGTAGATCGGTGGACCCGAGGCTTAGAACTGCCCTGGTAGAAGTCCGCTGGATAACTCTAGAGTTGTAGACGGACCCTAGGCTGGAGCGGGATCTTGGCAGGTAACTGTAGTTCGCGTGAGATCAGCAACGACAAGAGATCTTCTGGGCAGTGCCTCCAGAACGGGGCCAAAATTGCTTCGGGGGACTGCTGAGATGTCAGCCGATCTCAAACATGAAACAGTCCCGGCCAGTGTCTACGGTCAATGTCGGATTCTGCTGGCTTCTCCGATCATGGTAACACAGTCGGGATGGTCAGGTAGGGAGGTGAGCGGTAGGGAATGGATGCTTATCAGGACTCCCTACCCGGGAGCAGTCTAGATCCGTGGTTTCTTTTCCCAGCGGTTTGGCTGTTGGGCCAAGGAAGATCACCAGCAGCCGGTGGGCATAGTTTGTGACTAGCGAGTCTTGTCTTTGCGCCAGCACTAGTCTGGACAATTGAGAGCAGCTTGTTTGTTGGTGTTTGCCTTAGCAGTGCCGTGGCCCCTTTTCTATGTATATCGGCTTGGGATGAAGATCCTATATTGTAGCAGAAAAGCACAGACAAGAACAGGAACCACTGATAGACAGGAGTACGGTAAGACACCAGCAGTCGTACAGATCAATCTCTTCTCCTTGTCGGTCAAGGCAGACAGCATCAACCCTGAATTGCCCTTCCCAATCAAGATAACTCGGTAAGCCACTTACCATGCCAAGGGCTTGACGGTATCTGCGCCTCCATCAGACGATGATATCCTCGAGAAATTCCGGATCTGGGTTCCCGTGAAAGTAAGATCATGTCTCGTGGATCAGACTCCAGTACGGCATTGGCTCCTGTCTGCTTGGCATCAGGTGTGGATGCCTACAGCGTGCAGGTAAAGATGAACAGCAACATGGTCAATTGATGATGGTCTTCCTATTCCGTATTCTTCCGATGTATAGCTGCCATCTAATCGGATATGCCATTCCTCGCCGAACTCTGCTGCAACCCAGCATAATGCCCAGAGGAAGGAAACTATTCCCGAAATCGGGGTATAGCCTTGCACGATCTACTAGGCCTTTGACTACCAAGGGCCCTTGGTAGGCGCAATAATATATGTGATTTGTAGTTTTTCAGCCAATGCTCCCGATTCGGTCGTTGGTTTGGAATTGGTGGGGGAGTATAGACAGTACAAAGAGCATGATCTTCGTTGTATGGTGATTAACCTAGTCTTACTCGACCTAACCCAAAGAAATGGCATCCATTCAATTTCCTGGCTGTACTTTATCACTGCAATTGAGTGCCTAGTATGTCCATACCATTCCATATATCATCATCCCGATCAACAGGGCACCATATCAAACCCCATTGGCCATTCCTTGACAGCTCTGTTTCAGCTACATTACCTTACCCGATCCACCGCCCTATGAGGCCCGACATGCGATTTGATCTTCTGCGACGATCATCTCTTTCATCATCCTGTCGTATCTGTCACATCCCACTGCCCATTCGGATGAATTGACGAAATGCAGCTGAATAAGCATGGTTCACTAGTTAACTAACGACTCCATATTGCACTCCGTGCTTTCAAACTACACCCTCCACGATCCTGCGTGGGGGAGGACCGCATCATGACTCCTGTGCGCGAGAGGGTCCACGACTTCGTTCGACGGGCCCGAAAGTCCATCTCCATCCACCGGAAGCCAGCCAGGTACCCTAAATGATACCTCACTATCAAGATAGAAAGCTAACCTGCCAGTAGGAGCACAATCAACCAGAAACAGTCCGTCTGGACAAGACTCCCAACGAGAGTCCTCGTCAAGATCCTGGCGCAATGCGAGCTCAGCGACATCTTCAGCCTCATGCTCGCCTGCCGCCTGCTGCGTCAGAAGATCCGGGACCACGAGCCCGCCATTGCACGGGCCTATCTCCATCACCGGCGACTCGACAACAGCTTCAACGAGGATGCGGAGAACGAGATCAGCGCCTCGCCCGGCGACGACCTCTCCTTCATCGCGGATCTCTTTCCTCCGCCCCCGCCGCACTACGCCAGCACCAACTGCCCCGACGACCAGCCCGACTACTCCTTCGGATACATGGCGGACCTGACCCGCTGCTGGCGCACATGCATCCGACTGTCCTACTACCTCGCCGCCCAGGTCGTCCACCACCACCTCCAGACCGACCCCGTCGCCCGGCCGCTCTGGGCCTCGTCCAAGACCGAAAAGGAGCTCGTCTACAGCAAAGCCATCGGCCACCTGCAGTCCCGACTGCTGTCTCCGATGTAAGCTCGCGGCCAGCACCGCCTCTATCCAACGCAAACCAGTAAACAGAGTGGGCTGACCGGACAGGGCCTACCTCATCCTCTTCCTCGAATCCACCGCCGCCAGCCCTCCCCACTCCCTCACCACCCAATCCTGCATCCTCCAACAACCCCCCTTCTCCTCCACCCACGTCCTCCTCGCCACCCACCACTGCATGCACCTCCTCTGCGCCACCGTCCGCCGCATGATGGCCCCCGAGATCCCCGCCGCCTCCACAGACCACTGGCTCGGCCTCCTCCTCACCACCTCCACCCTCGAGCGCATCCTCGACTTCTTCCGCGCCGCCGCCGCCGACGAAGTCGGCCCCGCGACCCACGCGCAGGCGCGGCCGCCCGCGTGGAGCCACCGCATGGAGTTCATGTGGCGCATGCGCGGCGACTGGGGCGCGTATCGCGCCTCGCATGGCGAGGCGGCCAGCCGCTCGACACCGCCCGACCTCGAGGCTGTTTGGTTCGAGGCTGCGAGGAGGGAGTTGGGTCGACGGGGGGCTATTCCCCATCGCTGCGAGGAGGCGGTCCATGTCCTGCATGGGTCTGCGGTGGTTATGCGGTGTGCGTTTTGTGATGATGATGACTGATGTATGTAAATGTAAATGCGTTGAGCGATATGGGGGAATATTGTCGGGCTGATATAGATTAGAGATAGTTGTCTACGACTGCACATACAAGACTAACAGGAACTCCTTGTTGAATAATCTATCGTACGACTGGGCAGGTGAAAGAAATTCGTGCGACAGCGGTGGTCGAAACCAATATTTACGAAGAGTCAAAACAGTCCCAAGCATAGAGACAACGAAAAGACTGACCACGCCAATTTGAACGAACGAAAGTTGGGGTATGCATGATCGCTCAGCACTGCGGACCGAAGAATGCCATATTAATACATTACTGGAAAGGATGGGTGTTTCTATCCAGATATCAACACCCAGAGAAGGAAGAAAATCTACACCCGTTAGCATCTCGACCTGGACAATTCGACGTCACACATACCATTAAAACGCCAAACATCTTGGCGATCAGCCACCGGTTGCCAGAAACCCGGGTCCAGTACTTGAGCAGCTCGCGATGCGCGCCTTGCACATTGTCCACCACGTCCTCGGTGTTTGCGTCTATCCGCTGGATCATCTCCGTCTGCTCGTTGACCATCTGTGCAAGCTGACCGAAGATACCGCCGAGTTCGCTGATCGTCCGTTCGATGGCGTCGATGGCCTCGCCTCGCGCCTGGATATATGAATTGCTGTTTTGCGCTTCCTCCATGATCAAGAGCTGCTGGTCGGAGTGCATTGACGACTGCCCAAGAGGCGAAGGATTCGTAGGCTCGAGCGTCAGGAGATCCGAGGAACCACCCGGTTGGGGGGTTCTCCGCCCCGACGGGTTGTACAGCGGGGAGTCGGAACGTTGGGGGTCGAGCGCCGATTGCGACTTGGAGGACACCGAGGAGACAAAGTTCTCCGTCCTTGACCGCGACGCTTGGATATTCTTTGTCCGGACCTCGAGGACTTCCTTGAAGTTTGCGCCGACGTCGGCCAATTTCCCTTGCAGCATCACCACAACCTGGAGATGTTAGTTGACTTCTGCCTCCAATTTCAACTCAAATCCAACACATACATTGTCGTTATGTTCGCCCTCCTGATCAGCCTTGGAGCGACCGGATTTCGGGTGTTGCGAAAGCGTAAGCTGTTGCAGGCCGGCAATCTGTTGATTCAGGGACGCCAGGTCCTGCTTGATCACATAGGTCAACTCCGAGATTTCGACCGGCCGGTCATCGAACAAAGTCTTGCGTTTCGCGACTGATCATCATCAAACAGTCAGTCAGTCTATCTACACAACCTCTTGTTTCATGCACTCACGTTCGGCCAGTCGCTGCAACTTCGCCGTCGTCGCAGTGATACCCCGACCGATTTCGGCAGCTCGTCGAGCGAATTCCGACCTTCTCCTCGGACCTTGGTCGGCACCGTTCGCCTGTTTCCGCTGCGCGTCCGACAGCAGTGCCTGCCGCTGGGATCCCACTTTCGACGTGGCGAGGCGCTTCTGGGCTTGGCCCAGGATGGCACGGAATTCGACCGTGCGGTCTTGAATCGACGGCCCGGTCATGTTCGGCGATGTGTCTGAAGAATATCGGTTGGGATCGCTGGGAGTGCCGGTAGCCTCGGGGTTTGTTGATTTATCGATAAGGAGGCAACGTGGCCGTTCGTGGCGGAGTCCAGTTACGACGGGAGAGAACGAGTGGAATGAGCAAGATAGCTGGGTCGTGATTAGAGCGTCAAGGAGAAGGTCATGTCGTCCGTCGTGGCGAGGTGGCAGAGAGCATCCAGACGAGGACGAACGCCAGGGGAATGAAATGAATGGACGGGATTAATCTCACTCGCCGCAGCCGTCCTGGCCGAAAAGGGGAAAGGCGCAAGTTGGATGCACGTGATTCCGCATGCATAACGAAGCGTTACGTCAGCGGCATCAGCCACAAGGCTTACATAACTTCCCGGAATAGCAACAGCCTCCACCTCCCACTGCGTTGTCTCTGTTGCTCCCTGCAGTTTCATTGTCGGCCCAGTCTCCCCTCCAGGCATCCAAATTATACCCGCGGGGGATCGCAATCTCCTCCTCTCCCTCCCTCTCTCTCTCTCCCGACACACGTCACACTCCCGGTTGTTCTGCGTGGCTGAGCCCGTCGTCTTGATTGCCTTCCATCCACGTCATCTCCACCAAGCCTTACGAACTCGCGTTGTACCAGAGTGGCGCTGGCGGTAACTTGGCCCGAATCCGATCAATCTACTCGAAATCCCACATTTGATATCAATTCTTGGCGTCCATCTCAAACTCGGACCTCCTTCTATCATTAATGTTATCTATCTCGTGCTTCTTGTCGAGTCCGCTATAGTGATGGCTCGCCAGTTTAATCGCCCATACGAGCCCGAGCTCTCGAACCTGTAAGTCTTTCCCTGACTTCACTCCGGAAAGAAGCTGGTTAGCTGACCCAATGTCGTCGGGTATAGCTCCTCGCCCAACACCAACAGCCCTCTATCTCCCTACCCTCGCGGCGAAACCCCGATCTCCTTCCGGCCAAATGTGAACCGAGCAAAGACGAAACGCTGGGTCGAAGCCAAAAAATACTCGTACGATGGAAACGACTGGGGCGAGGACGAGTGGGATGAATATGACGACGACCCGACACCCCCCGTACCACAGCCTCCACCGATTGCGAACCAGAGCACCGGCGATATCCCCAGTACACTTGCACGGAATACCCCCCAGCCCCTGGCGACGGCTATGGACCGCTCGCGATCCATGGACCACGTCGCCACCCTAGGGGTCAACAGCGGACCAGGGAGCCGGAGTCAGTCGACGGAGCGTACCGCGGGACAAAGCTCCGACAGTGTGATGCCGATTGTACGCCCGGCCGACATCTATCGACGTATGCAAGAACAGCAGCCCGGACAGGATGCGCCTCCAGGAACGGGCCATCCGAGTGAGATCCCAACCGCTGTGGGTCCCTCCGCGACCACTGAAGCTGCGTCCAAGTCCAATCCGCTAGGACGAGAAATGAGCGGCGATCATTTACCCCACCAATCTCTAGGTGCTGCGGCGGAGGCAACTCCCACTCAGGAGAAGTCGTCAGAGAGCTTGACTGTTCAGCAGGACTCGTCGGTCCCCGGATTGCCTGACGTCAAGCGCCTCTCTGGATTTGGGACTGAGTTTCTCGGGTCATCCTCTACAACTCAAAAGGAACAGACCCCTGAGGAAGCTCACCAGTTGCAGCATAATCCGTCTTTCGGGTACCGGTCAGTGGTGCATCACGCCTTTGATGTACCCGAGACCCCAAGCACTACAGTTGATAGTGTCGAAAGGTCGAACAGTGGTAGCACCTCGGCCATCAGTCCTATCATCGGCAGTCGAGCGTTCACTTCGGAAGACAAGACCCCAACGATTGTAGAAGAGCCTGAAAGCACCTCTCCTCCCAAGGACTTCAAAATCGGCCATCGTCGTGATTTGAGTGTCCCAAGCCCAGGGAATAGCCCTTCGAGGCAACCGGTCATTACCAATAACGACACCGTGCATTCGTCCGCACTGGCGGAAGTGGCCACTAATACGCCCGCCGACTCGTTCGGAGACCGCTCACCGTCACATCAGCCCGATAAATTCTCCACCCCTGGGCAATCGCCCGTCAAGGAGGAAGATCGACCGTCACCTCTCCACATCAACACGCAGCTGGTTGGAGAGGGCCGCGGGAACCAAACCGTGCCTGTGATCATTCCGTCATTGAGTACGGACGACTCACCGCAAGACACAGAAAGCGACAGACTCCGAAAGGAGATCATACGTTCTCTCAGTCGGGAGAACACTCCCTCCGACGAGCCGGACCAGCAAGACCGCTCCAGACCTCAGACGGCTCGGCAGGATAGTCTCATTCCCAGCGAATACGAAAGATACTGGGGCGAAGAAGCTGCTTCCGGAAACCAGGAGCAGAACCAGTCGGTGGAACCTCAGCCGGCTCCGACTACCTCTTCTGCAGTGTATTCAAGCAATCCGGCTGCAACCTCCACGGAGCAAGAGAGTAGACCCAAGATCAAGAGACGGTTCTCTTGGGAATCTTCATCTTCTGACGAGGCGACGCCAGTGGCCGGCATTCAGTCTCTCCCAGGCATGACAATGCCTGGCCAATTCCCGATGGCTTCCCCACCCCCGGTGGCTGAGGAAACGGACGGAAAGGGCCCTGATATGGGACAGACAACTACACCTGAGAAGCCGAAGCTGACCATCATCACGCCCAAGGCTATGGATTCTAGCAGCATTTCCTCGGATCGTCTCCCAGAAGTGGTGGATGCCGAGCCTATACGAGATGTCTCTCCTCATCCAGAGAGTCAGTCGCCCGTACCCGACTTCCGGACTTCTGTGCCAGCGCCTACGGCACCCCCGTCCATTGAATCGAGCTTGTTGGGTTTCCGTGACATTCTTGGAAAGAAAACATCTGACGAGCGCGTGCAAGCGTTCAATCGCACGCGAGACCAGTTTGCGTCGATCAACACGGGCTTGAACCACTGGATTCAGGTGACCGTCCATGCTCATCCCGAGCATGCTGATGTTGTCGCGCAGAGCTCGAGCCTGTCGAGTGCGGCCCCTAAGCCCATGGCGTCTCGGGGGAAATTCCCCAAGTTACCGTCCTTGGGAACTTTCGGTGCCTCGCACCCGGATGGTTCCCCATCCGGTTCTGGTCATGTTAGACGGCCATCGGCGCCTCTAGGATCGATGATGAACAAGCAACAGGTGGAGCAGCGCGGAAAGGATCTGCTCCACACCGCTGGAGTCTTGGGAGGAAAGGCCGGAGAGGCTGCAAAGGGTCTCTTTGCGAAGGGCCGCAGTAAATTCAAGGGAGGCAACGAAAAGGTAGAACCTTGATCTCCTCTAATGGGCATTATGCGTGATTGGTGCAAAGATGCGATGCCATCCATCGGTGCACTTGCTTTGGCTTGCTTTCTTTCTTGATTATGTTTTGATACCACTGTTGTAATTGAACATATAATGTGACGCATCATTATCTCTGCTGTTCCACTTGCCCGCAATTGCTTTATGCCTCCGTGTGTGCCAGTCGCCTCTAATGCGGTGCTACTGTAGGGGTTTCAAACGACACGGGGATATCGGAGAAACATCCGACGGTCAGAGTTCGAGTTTTCCTCTGCCGTAGATCTGACCGCGCTGAGCCACGGCGACCAGCGACGCACGGTGCAATTCGGGAGTCTCCCCTTGAAGCATTCTCGACCCTGGGGCGATCGAGATGTGCGGTTTGACATCAAGCGAAAGGGGGTCCCCGATGCTTCGGCGAGTAGACCCGACGCCGCCTATGATAGGGATATGTGTCTGGACAGGATAACTCCCCCAGAGGGCAGTCAACGCAAAAGAGCAAACGATGGCCGACCGGAGTATCTGGTGGACTTGGAGAACGAAATGAGCCGCGCGCTCGGTCTGGACGGTGCACGTCGATCCGAATGGGCTGCAGCCGGGATTGACCGATCGCTATCCCGTTCCTTCTAGGCCATTGGGGCCTGACCAAGCATCTGCCGACGTCAGCAGAGAGTTTGAGGCTCTAACGAATAAACATGGCGGGGCTGATGGTGCGGCGTGGATGAGCTCGTATTCCGACTCTTCACGACTCCTGCAGAACCAACCCCAGACACCATGCCCCTTCTTCCGCGACAAGACAACGAGCACCAGATGCAGCCGACGATCGGGCGCTGTGATGAATGTCGACGAGCGCTGGTGGAGCAGAGTAGTGGCGCCAAGGCAGACTGTTCGACAGAGTCGCATTCTCTGGTGCTGCTAGGCGGCGACGATCAGCGTCAAGATGCACATTCTTTTGGCACTTTCGGTCTGCAGCCACCTGCTCTCCCACGCGGTCATCAACACCGACGGGGGGGAAGTGCGCCGCTGCAACTGTCACTGCCACTGCCACTCCAGCGCATGGAGTCCTTTTCCTTCTTGGGCATCCAGCATCCTCCTGATCTAGACCCGAATCGGCCGCGGGGTGACCTGCCTGGTGGGTGATTTTGATTCCTCCCTCTCTTCCTTCGTTGCCCCAAATTAACAGAAGATGACCCATGCTCTGATTCGAAGATCCATCCCTGACGTCGCTGACTTGGCCAGATCCCAGCGCCTCTCGTGTATCGCTCGTGTCGCTCCCCTCGGACATGGACAGGGACGAGGTGCAGCCGCAAATTCTTGGCGGCGACGAGGACAACAAAGACGCCGATGAACAACGTCACTCAACAGGCACAGACCTTCTAGGCCCTTCCACTCCAAATAATGACCGCTCTTTTTCCGCCTCTCCTGCCTCCAAACAGGAGTCCAAAGGCCGCTCCGCCATGGACAAGATTGTCGGCAAAATCCGCCGTCCCTCCAGCACGGCCGCTGATCCTGGTCAGCCGTCGCATAGGAGGCCTCTGGATAGGCTGAGCGTATGTCCTTCACCCGGGAGTCCATGCTCGCGCTTGAGACTAAGTTTTCACTCCAGGGGCTGTTTGGCCGTCATCATGGCCGCAGTGAGCAACCGTTGCAACCATCGCCATCGACCTCAGACGCTTTCCAGACTCCACGAGCCCATAAATCAATGGACCGACTGCATCTTCCTTTGTCGCAACCCACGACGCCAGGCCACCCGCCTCCGCACCTCTCATCGCCCGGCCTCACCAGGCCCAGCTCATCGCGCGACAACATCCTCTTCCATGGACAGCGCCCCCCGCCGGAGGGCTACTTCGCGCCGGAGTCCTTTGCTCGGTTCAGAGAGACGCAAGACACCACCATCCCTCTGACCCATCAAGTCAGCGCCGAAACCATCCCCCGGCATAGTGGCAGCGGTCGGAGCGGAGGCAGTGGAAGCGCCGCCAGCAGTCTCTCGCCAAACTCCCCACGTCACCCGCCCCCAAGAAGTCCTCCCCTCCCTCACAGCCGGCCATACCCCCCACCGCAATCGCAACCGCAATACTCCGCCCACCTAACATCCCCGGTGCCCTCCCCGGTCCCGCGCACGCCGCCCTCCCGCGGCCGCAGCGAGGAACGCACCTACGCCCAGGAGCTTCACCTCCGCTCCCGCAGCCCCAAAACCTTTGCTCCGCGCCCTGAAGAACGCCACATCCCCAGCACCGACATCACCGACCCCGCCCACAACCTGGGCACCTTCCGCTCCTCGAACCCGCGCACCAGCCGCATCGGCGACCAGGAAAGCCCCTGGAAACTGACCCTGCCCGGCGACGACGACGACGATAACGACTCGGGCACCCTCGCCACCTGGCGCCGTCACACGACCGGCGGTGTGGTGCCCCCCACCGCCGTCGAGGAGGATAGACTGCCCACTTACGAGGAAGACTCGGAGAACCATCCGCCGCCGACGATGCCCGTCTCCGATGAGAAGCGTGCGTCGACATCGCAGGACGGCGGGCAACAACCGCAGCAGCAGCAGCACCCAGAATATCAACATCCGACCCGCGGCCACGGCCGGTCGGTCAACGCCTCCGGATCGCCGGTGGAGCTGCCGGTGCGCGGCGACGACGATTCCAGCGAGGAAATTACCATGTCCAGCACCGCGTACCCGGGGCAGGAGTGGAGGCCGCCGGGGTACTCGGGGTGGGAGGCATGAAGACGTTGATTGGGTGATATAGCATGTGCATGTATGTTTTTGCAGCGTGTCGGTTAGCGAGTTCAACGATTACGATATAGCATAATGTATTCATGATTCATTAATGAGAAAGTCTTCATTCACTTGCGTGTATATAGAGTCGAGATCTATCTCTATTTCTTGCGATTATACATAACTTCCCCCTCACTTACCCCTCGAACAAATTTTGGTTCAGCTCGACCCCCATGTCCTTGGCCATGGTCTGCATCTGCGCCTCGATGGCGTCCTCCATGCCGCCGCCGAGATGCAGGAACTGGCGCACCTTGGTGAAATAGAAGAACAGGTCACTAGAAAAGAGCACAAGGCGGAAGAGCAGATGCCGCCCGAAGTTGCGGATCTTGGCGGCGAGGGGCAGATCGGGCGACTCGACGAGGGCGCGCGAGGCCCAGGTGCCGGTGATCTTGACGCGGTTGACGGGCGAGCCGAGGAACTGGTTGTTGGCCTGGACGATGCGCAGGTTGCGGCCGAGGAAGATGAGCTGCTTGGGCCACTTGGTCTCGTCGCCGAGGATCTCGCGGATGCCGCGGCGGGCGGCCTGCTGCATTTCGTAGGCGCGCTGGGCGCGCTCGGTGCGGCTGAGGCCCTCGAGGTGCAGCTGGGTGGAGCGGTCGCCGCCCTGGTAGGGGCGCATGAGGGTGGCCGAGGCGAAGATGTCCGGGTTGGAGACGCCCCAGCCGCGCACGATGGCGCCCAGCGTGGCGTTGTCAAAGGTCAGCAGCGCCTCCCAGAACTGCGCGTACTGGTGTCGGAAGTCCGGGTCCATGTGGATGTACAGCCCGTGGTCGATCAGCACCAGCTCCGCTGCGCCGGACGGCTTCCGCCGCACGAAGATGTTGCCCGGGTGCGGGTCGCAGTGCACATACCCCCAGAGGAAC
The DNA here is from genome assembly GCA_019721355.1 of Aspergillus sp. MEXU 27854. Taxonomy (NCBI): domain Eukaryota; kingdom Fungi; phylum Ascomycota; class Eurotiomycetes; order Eurotiales; family Aspergillaceae; genus Aspergillus; species Aspergillus sp. MEXU 27854. The sequence goes on from JAGMTT010000002.1 coordinate 2,099,245, forward strand.
ATCTGCGCCGAGAACAGGTCCACCATCGTCGTCATGACCTCCTTCAGCGACAGGCCCAGCCCGCCCCGTCCGTTCCAGCCGCGCCAGTGGTCGCGCTCCGGCTTGATCTTGGCGAGATTGGGGTTGCGGCGGACCACCGCGGAGAGGTCGTCGGTCGCCGCCGGGTGGTTCTGTCTGCTGGTGGTGGGCGGGTCGAGGGGCGTGCCGTGGCAGCCCGGACTGCCGTCGCGCCAGCCGCCGCGCCAGCCGCGTGTGATGGCGTCCTTGTCCCAGAGGCGCACGCCCTCGATCCACTCGGCGGTCATGACGCGGCGCGAGCTGAGGTCGTGGTAGACGCGGGGGATGTAGACGCGGCCGCGGAGGCGGGACTCGCCGGCGACGAGGCGGCTCATGGTCTCGGAGTTTTGGGCCTCGTTCTGGAAGTCGGTCTCGAGGTAGAGGCGCTCGTTGATGTAGGGGACGAGCGAGTAGAAGGGGATGTCGAAGACCTTGCTGTAGATCCAGGTGACGACCTTGAAGGCCCAGAGGTCCCACTTAATCTGCTGCGCGATCTCGCGCTTCTGGATCTTGATGGCGACCTCGCGGCCGTCGGCGAGCCGCGCCCAGTGCACCTGCGCGACCGAGGCGCTGGCGCGCGCCCGCCGCTCCATGACGCCCTTGCCCGGTTCGCCCGAGAAGGACACTCCAAAGACCTCCTCGGGGGACTTGCCAAAGTCCTCCCGGATGACCTTTTCCACGTCCTTCCAGTCATTCTGCGGGGCATCGTCGAACATACGCGAGAACATCTTCTGGAATTCGGGCGGCAGGATGGCCGACTGCATGGCGATCGCCTGGCCGATCTTCAGGTACAGTCCGCCATTCTGGCGCAGAAGGTCCGAGAGCCGTTCGGCATTGCGGGTGTGCACGGCAGCAATGGAGCTGGCAAGGGGCGGGTTCGGCCGGAAGTTGATTTTGTAGTCGAGGGCGACGATGAGGCCGAGGGAGAAGGTTCGCGCGGTGCGGGTCAGCGAGGAGGCGTAGAATTGAGAGTCGATGGCGTAGACGACACCGGTGGCTAGCGAGATGCAGATCACGCGGCGCAACCATTTGCGGGTGCGACGGTAGGTCTTTGCCGGGGTTGGCTTGCCCAGTGAACTGGGCGACGGAGGCACAAAGGGCTGAAATTGGCCTGCATGATGAACATGTCGAATGGATTGCGCCAGCGGACGGGGTCGGAGAGGGGCTGCGACGGTCCAGGACCGCCACGAGCGGGCGAAAGACGTCACAGACGTCATTGGGGGGGATTAACGGGGGGGCAGGGGTATCATAATGGAGTGATGGAGAAAGTAGTGAGTTGGGGGGAGGAGAGAGAAGAAGGAAGAGTGGGAGGTGAAGAGAGGAAGCGGACGATGACGACGGACATAAGAGATCTCGTGATGTTCTCCGCAGTATCTCCGATCGCTTTCATCACCTCTCACCTACTGGGCTATACTCCATTCAATGATCGTATTCCCAACTATAGTCATAATACTGTACAAATATACATTACATCCGATCGTAAATCATGCCCTCTTGCACCATCACCCCCGTCCCCAGCGTATGACACACCCGCGCGTACTCGCGCATGTTGTTCGGGATGATCTCCTCCCACAGTTGATCCTTCTGCAGCCATTCGTACTGCTCGCGACAGACCTCCTCCGATGCCAAAGGAAGCAACGTCGGCAGGTTCTTCATGGCCGCCCGGAGAAAGTTCTTCTTGAAGCAGTTGCCAAACGCCGCCAGCGTCTCCGAATCCGAACAAATGTCGCGACCCTGCAGCATCGGTCCACAGTGCTTCTTGATAATGTCGGCTGCGTCGTCGCCCAGTTTCAGCATGGCGTCTTCCTCTCGCGGCGCATTCAAGCGCTTCATCATGTTGCGGACCGCCGGCACGAAGGTGTTGTTGCGCGTCCACAGGTCCCAGTGTGGCACCGTCGGCTGACATCCCTTGTCGCAAATCTCGCGTTGAAATTTGTCAAACAGTTCGCTCGGCCGACCCGCCAGCGCCAGGACGACTTTCAGGCAGGAGGGACCGACTTTTGCGGAGACCACAGAGGCATTGCCGAGGAGGAGGAGAAGGAGGATCAGGGGGGAGAGAAGGACGCCGGAGAGGCGCATGGCGAATGTCGGTCAAGGAGCTGCGATTGCGCAAGCGATGTCAGTGCGATCAAACGGGAGTGTCTCTGGAGAGTGAAAGATGTGAAGATGCCGGGGAGAAAGAAAGCAGCAATCGTGCTCGTGAATGAGGCCCGAATAATGGGATTAATGGGGATCGACAGTTTCCCCGCATCGCCTTAGCGGATCCAACCAACGCCGACTTTAGGGCTTCACTCTGCATGCTCAACATGCGGTGACTGTAGCCATCACCAGTGTCTATATAGACCCTTTGCCATCCTGGATCATCGTTCTCAATTCTCACTCTGCATCCTACGAGATTGCCAAGGTTCTATATACCCTTCCTTAACATATACGTCTGTCATATGTGTTACCTTCCTTTCTGTACTCTTGCATATACCTCGATGAGACATGGCCTAATATGGACCCGACTCAGGGGATTTCGACGACTGCGTCCACTGATAGACGGGTCCGCATGCCGTGGGGATGATTGACAACGCAATCGAGACCAACATTCTTGCTTGGACATGTGGCTTCAAACCTATCATCTCGTTAGGAATCGACCGTCTGGATAACTCCCTTTCAGACGACCCGACATTGAGCAATGGCACGAAGCACAATTCGGGCAGTCAGGCTACGATCATTCTCATTTGTGGACTGCACGCTGGAAGAATAGCAGATGCTGTTCTAGCGACACGGCATCAGCCGTGGTCACCGATTTATCTCACCTGCTGAATCCGTTCTGAGAAAGGCATCACTTTCTGTGGCTGCGTACACACAAGAAAACTCTCGACCGTGCAATTATATTCCACAAGTTGGAAGATAACATAGACAGATCCATTCCTCTACCACTGCCCGGTTGCGAAAGGCGCGAACCGGACGACGTTGCGGCATCTTTCCTGTCTTGAAAATCACCCTCTGTTCTAGGTGTCGGGCACTTCCCTATGTTGACGCTTTCATTTGAACAGTATCCTCATGGTCGTGAGCATGTGAGTCGGCTCTAACCTCCCACACTACGCCGATATCAAGGCACAGTTTCCGAATGTCATCATGGCCTGGCATGCCATCCAGCTGATCGCCGCAGTGCCAGATGCAGTGACTATTTGCCTTGAAGGAGTTCTACGGCCAGCATCAGCAGATATACGACCTGGTCATTCTCAAGGTCCTTTTCGGTGAGTAGAGAAGCCTTGGGTATGACTACCAGCTAATCTCATAGGTGGAGGGAGGGTTGATATGTAATCACCATCACAATTACCAGTATTCGATCTTTTCTATTTTATTTAGGAAAGGCACACACCTACCTCCGACGTCATTGCCATCTCCGTGTCGATCCTAGTGTCCTGCAGAACGCTGGTGTTCGGCACCAGACTAGATCAGTAAACGGCCTGTACTCGGCGGAGCAAAAGCTGTGAGATGGGAGGATTCTATCCGCAGCTATACCATGAGCTAATGCCTTTGAGTCTAGAACTTTCACGGGAGATTCATACCGATCGGCCCGCCATACCGTATTAAAAGAAAGCCCTTCTGTCCCATCGACTTCGGCTCTTACGGCTTAGCCAAAATGAAATATCGTTCCACGTTTTGATAAATAAGGGGAAGATGTGACCGTCGAGAAACTCGAGGAGGGCGGATGGCAGTTTTAATCCAGGGTCCACGGCCCATACCGTGACTTGGCATGGGGTCTCACGAGATCTGGGAGGATTGCGCGAAAGTCAATGACGCGGCTGCACAGCAGGCGGCCGAGAATCATATCGAGAATCCAGTCGCGCTCCTCCCAGACCGTTTCGCCCTGGAGACGGACATCTTTGACGCATACCAGCCAAAACACGCGCCTCCCCAGCATCCGAAATTCGAAGGAATGGAAGCCCCAATGAGACCATGCGGCATGCGCAAGACAATGACTTACACCTATGATAACGCTTGCAACGTGTACAAGCGCACCACAGGCGATCCTGTGTTCATGCGTTCAACCACACGGAAGCCCTGTTACGAGATCGCCAACAGCAACAAAGAGTTGAAGAGCCACAGCTGCACTATGCCAGCCCCTAAAGGGGTGAACTTAGGGCGTTGGGGCTTGGATCCGCCGTCATCCTTCGCGGTCTTGCGTTTCTTCGGTGGCATTGCGGTGGCGATATATGCGAAAGCCTCGTTATCCGTTTCCGCCGAGGTGAGGTCAAGTGCAGGCCTCGCCTGCTCCGCAAGAACATCCGCACAAGTTCCTTCAAGCAGTGAAGCAAATAGTGATGGGTCTCAGACACAGAATGGCCCACAAATTGTGGTGTGACGCAGTCTACATTCAGCGTCAAGACTACGGGACCATTGAGCAATTCATCATCATCTACAAATGGTGCGACTGCTGCCAGGATCGTGTCGGGCCCACATATAAGAGCAGCGTGAGTGTAATGAACCAATCTGTCAGTGTATATGACATGTATATGCTAATGTATATCTAGTGGACTGCGAGAGGGATGCTGGTTGTCTGGTTTTGGTTTTCTGTTATATCTAGTATAGGCAGGAGATGCACTTGAATAGGTTAACCCAGCGGTATTGCGCGAGCTCGCTGTTCTTGTCTCCTCAAATCGCCAGGGGATTACGGCCATATCACTACATGGAGGGCCAAGGCTCCTTGCCTGCCTGCAATGTCCTGGGCGAATTCGCAAGTTTGGAGAGTCATCACCCGCAATAACGACGCATGCAACGATCTGGCTCTGCTGGTCCAAGAGATGGCGAGCGAGGCCGTGGGCAATGGGGAGGTGATGGTCATCCGCCGCCACGCCAGCGAAACCGAAATGGGATATGGTCCTCCACCGGGCCGACTGCGAACGCCCAGCCGCTTCGAATGCCCGTCTGTCTGTCCAGCAGGGTGAATTCGACGAGGCTGTCGCAGATGGTTATGAGCTGGTGCCTCGTCGAGTGGTATGAGACGGCCACGTTCAATCCGTCTCCCGTCATCGATAAATGGTCGTCAATATCCAGCACAGTCTCAGATATCGTGCCCGTTTACCCAGATCATCATTGACTGCGCTCAAGGAATGAATTGGATTTGCGCAATCACAAAAGATCTGTTCAGAGAGTCAGCTTGTAGATCATGGCGCGCGAACTTGTACTTCAGCTGATGACTAGGGAGAAGATTGCCGTGTCAAACTATGCCTACAGCCATATAGTTCACCTTCCGAGCTGGTCGCCAAGGCATTTTTGATAGTTCGATGGTCATTTTGGGTGGATTCGTTTCCACCGACCCGTCGACATATATATCGCCCGTAGACAACCGGCTACATGGCCTTCAGGCTTGGAACATCGCAGAAACGTAGATCATAACTATAGCTCGTCGAGATAAACAATATCATGTAAACTAAAAAGCGATAGTTACCAAAAAGACATCGCATCGCGAATACTACATTTCCTGCCTGAGGATTCAGGAATCATGGCTGCCTGAGGAATCACGACGTCACTGTCACTCCGCACTCCATATCAACATCAACAGTGCTTACTCCTCTACACCCACCTCGCCGGTAAACCCATGTAACATCAACCGTCAGCATGGCAGACATCAACCTCGTCGAGGTCGACTCCCTCGAGGCGCTCGTCATCATCGACAACGAGCTCGACCCCATCTCCCCCGCCGCCCCGGACACCGTGGACATCTCCGGGCTGCTGAACACGATAGCCGCGCACTCGCCGCACGACATTGACGACCGCGGTGACGCGCGCAAAGAATTGCGCATGGAGGATATCTGCTGCTCGGCGCATGGGCTGTCCATCCTCATCGTACCCATCCCCTCCCTTCTGCTCTCCTTTCTACCAGAACCCCGCCTATAGATATAGACATGGATATAACTAATGCAACGCAGACCGCCACAAAAGGCGAAACACGCCACTCGATCCTCTTCGACGCGGGCCCGGACCCCGACGCCTGGGAGCGCAACGTGCGCCGCCTACGCCCGGATCTTGCCGCCGTCGAGATGGTGCAGCTGTCGCACTGGCACCGCGACCATTCAGGTATGCACCATCACTAGCCTAACCTCCCATGTGCGAGGCGAGGATGCCACTGATATACTCGCAGGCGGCCTCACCCGCGCAGTGCAGAGGATCACCGACGCGAAACGGGCACAGGGCGAGGCCTCCGCGCCCCTGGCCGTGGACCTCCACCCGGACCGGCCGGCGTACCGGGGCATCGCGTTCGGCGAGTCGATCGTGTCGCTGCAGGCGGATCCGACGTTCGAGGAGATCGCGCGCGCGGGCGGTACGGTGACGCTGCACGACGAGCCGCACGCCGTGCTGGATGACTTCTTCCTGGTGTCCGGGGAGATTCCGCGGCGGACGCCGTATGAGACTGGGGCGCGGGGCGCGATGCGGTTTGATCCTGAGACGGGGGATTGGGTGTCGGATGAGTTGATTATGGAGGAGAGGTTTTTGATGTGTAATTTGAAAGGTATGCTGCTGCTCCTGCTTCTGCTGATGGTGGGCTTGGTATGGCTTTGGATGGGGCATGCTGACCTGACTAGATCGGGGGATTGTCGTGTTCACGGGGTGCAGCCATGCCGGCGTTGTGAATTCCGCGCGCCATGCGGTCGATGTGCTGGGGGGTGTGGTGCCGCTGTATGCGGTTGTTGGGGGGTTTCATCTTGCGAATGGGGATGCGGTGCTCGTGGAGAATACGGTGCGTGACTTGAAGAAGCTCGACCCGGCGGTGCTTCTGCCGGGGCATTGTACAGGGTGGCGGGCCAAGTTTGCGATTGAGAAGAGTATGCCGGGGTGTTTGGTGCCGTGTACTGTGGGCGTGAAGATTACGTTTTAGCTGGGCATGGACTATGTTCTACACCGGTCTATACGTATGGTCTAGATTGGATCGAAGGTAGAGGAGGCCGATTCTAGCATGCTGCATCGCTCTCCGTAGTTGTGTTGAAGAAGTATTAGATATGTATATCTGGATCTGGAAGTAATAGTGATGCTACCTAGGTATAATATCCCTGATAGCAGATTTCTGCAATATATATAATCCATATTACCAATGGAGATCACTATCAACAACTGATAAGACCCATCCAGTCACATCTCACCAAACATACACCAACCATCTGACAGAGACAGGAATACCAACCCTTTCGCGTGCATGCCACACCACATACATGCTTCTGCCAAGATCCCTTGTCGCAACAAATATGCAGCGACGATCCTACCTGCAGCCGAAACAAAGGAGATCCGGATCCAGAGACCATCTGATGCAATCCTGCCGTGTAACGCTTGGATGATCCTTTCGTCTGTCTTGCTGGTGTCTGTCTCTCTGTAGTCTACATCTATCTACATCGAATGCAATGATGGAAGGCACAGCACGGCCATCACGCATGTAGGTATACCCAGGTATAGGTAGAATCTATCAGCCTACGACAAAAATAGCACCAGGCAACCTCTATCTCCAGCCAACAAACAAACCTCCTCCGTACAGAGTATACTCCGTACACCCCGCCAAGTCGCCCAAAGAAAGAACAAGCAGCTGGTGCGTCGATCCTCCCGTACCCCGACCCGTCCAGTGCGTCCGTCCAATGCGACCCCGGAGCGCTGATAGACTCTGTGATACCCTCAACGAGGCAGTGCAGCGCACACAGGAGAGTTGTCTGCACCACCCCCGCCAAGACAATAATAGAGGGAGGAATGCACGACCGGCCCTTGGCGCAGCGCGGCCGGTGGACAGTGGACGGGGAGGAAAGTCAATCCGCAGGGGAGAGCGAGAGGAGGTGGCTTATCGGAGTGCTGATCGTCTGTCAGAGTCATACATGCATGAACCTGCAGATGTGCGTGCGCCGAAGGGAGTCATCCGTCGAATCGACGCCCAGGATCTGAGAAAAGCAATAAGAGGGGTGCTATTGTCTTGTCGGTCTTGTTTTGCGCGCGGACAAGACACAAGACAGTGCGGAGGCATGTATGGATGGAGGGTGTTGTGTGGTCTGTGGGACGACTACTGTCGATAGTTGCAACTGCCAAGCAGACTGGATTTTGGTCTTGTCTGGTAGGTTTGGCGACAAGCAACCTCTGATCCCCCGGATGTTGAACAACACGCATCCGCATGTCATTGGCAGAGCAGAGGACAGGAGTGAAAAGGGATAAGCCAAGACGAACGGTCCCCTTGCTGAGGGTGCACATCCATTGGGCTTGGCAGGCATCATTCTTCGGCTTTTTGTGATGAGAAGTCTCACCTCCGATGCTGTCGAGTGACGGCAATGTGGGTGTCTGGCGTCATTGGGGTGCACTACCGTCCTCTGAATGGAGTTTCTGCAATAGTCGTTGATACTCCATACTACTCACTACTCCATACGTACAGAGTACGGAGTAGATACTATTCATAGCACCCAGAGGATTTCTTGGCACCTCACAGCCCCTGATCAATGCGTTGTCGATCCCGACTGTCGTCCATTATGATTCCTCCCACGCACGCAGGCAGTCAAAATCTACCGTTGTCGGTTGGTGCTCATGTAGGCAGAGAGGTTCTCTCGAACGATGTTGGATGTTGAATGTTCAAAAGACGGGACAGTGTGCAGATACCATTGACATCATCCAGCGATGAGGTGGCTGTCTCCAGATAGCGATCTACACCGAGAGGCAATAGTGTGGCCCCGAACTCGTCGATCGAGCATTTGGTATCGGTCGTCATCGACAGACCTTCCTCGAGAGACGAGAGACGTGCATGGATGATCGTGGTATACGGAGTATCTAGACAGTACACTGCTCACGGAGTACTGCATGACTGCATGGAGGTAAGAGACCCTGCGTATGCCGACTACTTAGGTACTAAACGGGGTATGCTGTATGTACAGCTCGGGGGATAATGATGATTCAGATTCGGGCTGGGCCGGAGGAACGAAATTTCCATCATGCAAGGAGGTTATCTTTCTCGTATTCTCTTGATATGATCCATGTAGAAGATCCTTGGCAGGGTCTGCTGAGGTGATCTTGGCGAGATTGTGTCTCTATGCTCGGTATGTAAGATATGCACCTACGGAGTAACGACCAATTCACACAACTACCGAGAATTGCCTTATCCATCTGATCAATGGAACGGGAGACGCTTAAGCCCTACGCACACAAAGTCTCAAATATACTCGTAGAAAATTCTGGCACCTCGTAACCATGGAACATACCCGAGGGTGCGTCATCTCACCCGTGGAACGCGGGCACCAGACGGCGGCAACGTGCCGAATCCCGGGTTGGGCCCGATGCGATGCGAGGCCGATTTTCTGACACCGCCGAGGGCGATGTGGTCATGCCGAAAGATTGGACGAGGGCCGGCCGATCCATTGCCCTCATAACCTAAGAGTGCGATTGCGTATGGCCTCTCGACCGACTCCTACTGTGCACTGAAATAATGACGTGCCGGATAGCCGATCCAGAACGCCCAACGCCCTCCGCATGTCGTGGAAGAGCACGTCCGGGCGAGTCGGGGTTAGACCGAGGCAGACCATCAGGCTGGGGCTGCTTATCGCGGCTGCAGATTGGCGTCATGGCCAGGTGGCAGGTCTAGTCGATACCAGTAGAGAACTAATATGAGTGATTTTCAGCGAATACCCCGTACGCCCCGTCAGTATTAAGCGTATTTAGGGTCGACGACAACCAAGACGCGACCCGTTCGTCTACGTAGTAACTAGTCCTAATTGATCCGAGGGAGGGGATCGTTTCTCGTTCTCGTACCGGATCTCTTCTTAATCAGAATACGTACTAACTAGGTAGTGTTCGGGGATAAGCAGCCATCCAGCCTCGGACACGCAGAGAAAATCCCTCACCCGATCCTCGATGAGACAGCTTGGCGACGGGCGATCGTCCGGTGGGGGGAGATTGGGGCATTCCCTACGGTGATTAGCCCAGCGCCATCCTTGGCCCCGGTGAGTGGAATGTCTCTACTCCGTCCGGTTTGCGTTAGTAGCCCCGTCCGTCCCTCGACTAGGGGACTAGTACTGGAGGTACCTGCAGTGGTCTCATCTCGTTATCTGGAGTAAGTACCTACTCTGGAGTACCTCATGGTACTCCAGAGTACAGAGAGTGACTCCTGACTGAGTTAGCTGTAGCCATCATACACTGTCCAGCAGATACCTTGATACTACTCCGTAGGTGCTCTCTCCGTAGTATGGAACAGGACTACCGTAATCGTAAGTAGAGAGGAGCATGCACGAATCGGGCAGGATCTCGCACCCTTACCCAAAGCGGCAGCCCTTAGTCATCCTAACCCGATTGGGCATTTCGTTCCTGCCACTCACTCGGCTCGCATTTTATTATTCTATGACTAACGTCTATTATGCGACTCGGTATCAGCAGATGGAGCCCTTCCGATCAATTTACCCGGCCATTTCCCTTTCGCACACGAATCCCTCCCTATCTCCTCGGACGCCCATCCGACCAGCCCACGACGTCATACCCCCTCTGGAGTCGCTGGTGTCGCCTGTCTCCCTCGGGTTAGTCTGGATCTGAGCCCATCCACGCCCGGCGAGCGTTGCCGTTTGCCTCGCCGATATCCGATTTCCGACCGTGGGCGTCATAGGAATGTTGGGGTTTCGATGATGGATGGCAATGGCAATGGCAAAGAGGAATATTCTTTTTCTTTTTTTTAAAAAAATCTTGAATGCACCTAAACCCTGTTCCATTCGATCACCCTTCTAGAAAACGCCCAGAACAGTGTCGAATGCGACCGTGTCGACTGACTGGTCGCCCGGGCTCCATCGCTTCCCCTCTTTGTCCCTCCACGCTGCAGGGTGCGCCGGGTGCGGTGGTGGTGGTGCTGGTGGTCGGAGCGGTGGTGGTGGCAATACCAAGGACTCCTCCCATACTACGTGTAGGGCTTTAGCTGGACTAGGCTAGCCCGCGCATCTGCGAGATATAATGTCGATATTATGCATGGTCGTGCCGTGAGGCATTTTTGGCCCGTTGTGCCGGTCAAGACTCGTATTTGGTTGCCCTCTGGTTGATGAACTGACGGTGATTCCCGACACACCGATATCTACTCCGTAGGGACACACTAGGCCTAGGTAGTAGTGTAGTAGTGATGGGATGCAGTCTGACGGCCATAAGGCAGAGGGTCAAGGGTCTGCTGCAGACCTGCCGATGGACTTGCGTACCGGTTACCCGGTGTTCCACGGTCCCAGACTTTGATGTATATTCTGTACCACTGGAGTAGGACTCCACCGGGATTGGTTCTCATTTGTGGATTATTTCCACGCATCATCATTTGTCTGGTTCCTCTCTAGCGTATGGAGTACTGGTACCTGACAACTGTTGTATAGATTTCTACAGAGGACAAATCTACTATGATTGTAACCTCGCAGGAGTACTCCGTAAATCGACCCTGTCTTGGCTGACGTGCTACTCAGGACACCCTTCAGCAGAGAATCCCCGGATGATCGCACCCGGGGCGGGGGTGATTGGCTCGCTGGCCGACGCACGGGGCTGCCGGAGGATGTAGCGTAGGTCACGGTCGCTCGAGTCATGAAGATGCTGAAAGCATGTCCGTCTACAGAGTACAGGTGATAAATACACCGACTGCTACTCTGTATCATTAGTAGGAGTATACTGAGTCGACACGCGACTCATCGTAAAGCCCAAATCCAGTCAGATTGAGCTTGCCGCGTAAAGCGCCTCGCTCCTGGCACGGACACGCCCCGGCCCAGTCATGCCGCTAACAGGGACATCAACCTGGCCGGGAATCGTCGGAGCGCAAACTCTCGTCCACTCGACTCGGACCTCTCCTTTAGGTTCGCCTGGTCGGGAGCCTGACGGAGACCAGGCCGACCGGCCGCCCTGTATATCCCATCGATTCATCCCTACGCCCAGGAAGACGGGATGTCACTATTTTCTTGGACTCGATAGTCGCGCGACCATGTGAAGGATGGGGGTGGGAGCGTGAATCCGGGGAGGGGATGGAAATCCTCCGATGGATCGGTCGTGGAATTGCGGAGGGAAGGGGTGTCCAGCTCAGCGGCGATAAAGAAATCTGCAAGAGAAAACCACAGTCAGATTGCGAATTGCCTTGTCGGTCGGTCCTTCTTTGGTACAACGCATCAGCCGAAACACCTCGTGTTCAGCCTTCACCGAGGACCTGCGGCGTCGCCAACACATCCACATCATAATCCAGACAAGCCTTCTGCGCGACGAAGCTTGAGGGGCCGCCGAACATGGAGAGGCCCTGTTGACCGACCATTGACGATGCGACCGGCGGTGGAGGAGTCAGCCGATCCCACACGTAAAAAAGAAAAGAGTTCTCTGGAAGAAAGTCAATGGCACTCACTGCAGGTAGGCACGTCGTGCTACCTCAGACGGCACATGGACTCCATAAGTCTATGCCCGGGGCGGAAGACTGGGGAAGAATTGATACCGTAGGATGGCCACCTTACTGTTCTGGGGGTTCCCGTCTGATCGGCTTTGCCGTTGTGATCATAATGACGCCGGGGCTGCACGATGCAGAAGGACGATTGGCCCGGGGGGCGCCATGTCGTAATGATGCTTTTACGTAGGTCGTAGGGAGTAGGTAAGTAGGTATACTTGGGAAATGTCCGAGTACTTTTGTCCGGCCATGCGCTGTCAACCAGGTGGAAGGTCGCAACGTGGGAGGCAAATTCAAATTCAAATCCGTCTGCAGCTGGCTAGGGTGTACTTCGTCATGGATCGTCTGGTCTCACGTATGGATATCCTCCGTAGCGTGGTTAGGGTGACCGTAAGGCTCCTGAGCTAGTCAGTAGAGCTCCTACAGAGTACTGGAGCTCGGTCGAACTAAAGAGCGAGACGACGAGTCTACGGTATGCTAATAATAATCTCATAATAATAATGAAGAGCGTGGAGAACGAAGACTAGTCGGCGGAGATGGTCTCACCCATTCAGAAGAAATGACGCTCTGGATGGAGTCTCTCCCTTCTCTCCACGAGACCGCACGGCACGAAACTCAATCAGGGCCAGCAGCCGTGATTGGGTGGTGGGTGCGAGAATAGGAGGGGTGGAGGGGGAAGAAGCCGGAGGGAACCAGTCGAGTTGTCTGGCTGAGGAGGTTGGTAGACGATCGACTCCGGGTCGGTTTAGTGCGGTGATGGAGGTGCGTGGCGGCAGCGAGGCGTGCGTGGAAGAGCGAATAATGAGGATTGTCGTCGATAACAACAGGAACCCGACCGATGACATAATCCCATCGTGGTCATCCCAATCTACCCACAACTACTGGATACACTCGGCCCGTGGATAACGACGCTCATGAAACAGTTCATTTCCGTTGAAAGTGTCAGAACCCTCAGGCTGTCACAGAGACGGTCTGGTAGAATCAGTTTGCTATCATGATGTTCGATCCCATACTCCGTAAGTACGTAGGTAGAGAGTATACTCCGGACGCTGCAGTGATTGCCCCTTGCGTTCCCGCCGGGCTCGTGGTCCCAGATCCGATGTGGTACGGGGCAACGCCTGGTATGTCGGACCCGTCCATTTGGACGGAGTCCTCTGTCGGAGGCCCTCTCTGTCGAAGGCGATGTCATCCGGAATGAGATCTCAGATAATTACGGTTACTATGGTAGCTACGAATGCCTAGGATCTGATTGACCAGCATTCATTCATTCAATCATTCATCCTTCATGATTCATTCGGGAACCCTTCGAACACAGACATGCTGCAAGGGAGCGATATCTGTCAGGCGCTTGATACACCATCAGTCTTGTCCTTTTCTTGTCCTTCCACTCGCAGCGGTTTCATTTCGTGGATCGAGCCATTCGCCATCCGCATTTGAATACTAATGGTAATTTCAGAGGGACAAGAGAAACCCTCCAAATTTGATAGTCTTGTCGCAGGACGGAAAGAAAATCGCGCATAGTAAACGGGGAGCTGGAGAGGGCTGAGGAAAAATTAACGAGAGCCACCGCACGCGGCAACAGTGCCAACAGCCCCTATGACTAAGGCCGACGACGAAGATTACCAGACGCGGAAGACCTTGAGACGCGGACCATCGGCCAGGTATCTAACCACCCCGTACGCTCAGGATAGAGACAGAAGTGCAAAGGGTAATGTCATTATGGTATGCGACGGTAATCCGACTTCCCCCAGACCGCGCAACCTCACCGGACCGTGGGATGATGCGGATGGAGAAAAGAGGGGGGGCGAACTCGGCACAGTTCTGCCGGTCATGAGGAGCAGGATAATGCAAAGAGGTAATTCCCGGAGGAGACCCTAGCCTGGAAGAGGAAGGGCTCAGTGCGTGGGAGTAAGAAATGCCCGAGGGCAAAAAAAAATTATCAGAAAACGAAAACAAAACCCATGCCGAACAAGGTTAAGGCGGATGGGGTTAGTTTAGTTCCTGGTTTGTTTTTTTTTTTCCCTGGACCCACTTTTTATTTTTTGCCTTTTGGTTCTGTGTGGTGGCCGAGAGCAGGACGCGCGAAAAAAAAATTTCTTAAAAGAAAAAAAAAGTGGGTTTACGCACAGGGAAGGTCGCCCGTTGGAGCTTAGAGCCAAAAAGAGCAAAGATGAAAAGGGAAAATTAAAAATTGCAGAATTGAAAAAAAATAAAAAAATAAAAAAAAGACCACTGTTTGTACCAGTCCCGTGCCTGCTTCCTCTTTCCCCCCCCATAAACTGGGTCGTTGGATCCAGTCCTCTTCCCACCTTTCGCTCACTCGCCCTCCACCCTCCCTCTCCCCCCAAAACATATTAAAGACCTTCATTCTCCCACCCACCCCTCGCCTTTCTTTTCCCCCTCTCTTCTCTCTTTTTCTTTCTTCATAGGAATTCCAGCTCTTGCCATTCCTGCCATTCTCTTTGCGTCCGCTCATATCGTTGGGTCCCTCAAGGCTTTGTGAGCCGAAGCAACAATGGCGGAGCGGAGGATCTCCTATGCTCCCGACGTGGAGAATGGTGACCATTCTCGTCCTGATGTGAACGAAGGCGCTGCTCTTGATGAGTACACCGCGTTGAACCGTTACATCTCCACCGCCCAGGCCAAGCGCCGCGGCTCGACCTCTTCTGCTGGTGCTATGAGCGCTAAGAAGGAGGGGAAGAAGCCCTGGTATGCTTTCTGGAAGAAGGGTGGTGATGGCGTCGAGGCCGGCTTCGTCTGCCCCGACGAGTGGCTCGAGACTGATATGCGCTCCGGTCTGCGCTCTTCTGACATCGAGCCCCGTCGCAAGCGCACCGGTTTCAACGAACTGACCACCGAGAAGACCAACTTCTTCGTCCAGTTCATTGGTTACTTCCGTGGTCCCATTCTTTATGGTGAGTCAATCCCATTGCTTTCGATCCTGGCTTCAATTGAGCCAAACTAATCTCTATAGTCATGGAACTCGCTGTCTGTCTCGCTGCTGGTCTTCGTGACTGGATTGATTTCGGTGTCATCATTGGTATTCTGTTCCTTAACGCTGTCGTCGGTTGGTACCAGGAGAAGCAGGCCGCCGATGTCGTCGCTTCTCTCAAGGGTGATATTGCTATGAAGGCTATTGTGATTCGTGATGGTCAGGAGCAGGAGATCCTCGCTCGTGAGCTCGTGACTGGTGATATCGTTGTGATTGAGGAGGGTACCGTCGTCCCCGCCGATGTCCGCCTCATCTGTGACTACGACAAGCCCGAGAACTTCGAGACCTACAAGGAGTACCTCGCCACCGCCGGTGACGACACTCTCAAGGAGAAGGAGGACGAGGACGATGATGATGGTGGCATTGAGGCCCGTGCTGGTGTGTCCCTGGTCGCTGTTGACCAGTCCGCCATCACTGGTGAGTCTCTTGCCGTCGACAAGTACATGGCCGACACTTGCTACTACACCACCGGTTGCAAGCGTGGCAAGGCCTACGCCATCGTTACCGCTACCGCTCGTCAGTCTTTCGTCGGTAAGACCGCTGCTCTCGTCCAGGGTGCCAACGACTCTGGTCACTTCAAGGCTGTCATGGACAACATTGGTACCACTCTCCTGGTTCTGGTTATGTTCTGGATTGTCGCCGCCTGGATCGGTGGTTTCTACCGTCACCTGAAGATCGCCACTCCTGAGAACTCCGACAACAACCTGCTCCACTACACCCTGATTCTCCTGATCATTGGTGTCCCTGTCGGTCTTCCCGTCGTCACCACCACCACCCTCGCCGTCGGTGCCGCCTACCTCGCCGAGCAGAAGGCTATCGTCCAGAAGCTCACCGCCATTGAGTCCCTTGCCGGTGTTGACATTCTGTGCTCCGACAAGACTGGTACCCTCACCGCCAACCAGCTCTCCATCCGTGAGCCCTATGTCAACGAGGGTGTCGATGTCAACTGGATGATGGCTGTCGCCGCCATTGCTTCGAACCACAACGTCAAGAACCTCGACCCCATCGATAAGGTTACGATCCTTACCCTCCGCCGCTACCCCAAGGCCCGTGAAATCCTCTCTCGTAACTGGGTTACCGAGAAGTACACTCCTTTCGATCCTGTCTCCAAGCGTATTACCACCGTCTGCACTTGCGACGGCGTCCGCTACGTCTGCGCCAAGGGTGCTCCCAAGGCCATCCTGAACATGTCCCAGTGCTCCGAGGAGGAGGCTCAGAAGTTCCGTGACAAGGCTACTGAGTTCGCTCGTCGTGGTTTCCGTTCCCTCGGTGTCGCCGTCCAGAAGGAGGGTGAGCCCTGGCAGCTGCTGGGCATGTACCCCATGTTCGACCCCCCTCGTGAGGACACTGCCCACACCATCGCCGAGGCTCAGCACCTGGGTCTCCAGGTTAAGATGCTGACTGGTGACGCCATCGCCATCGCCAAGGAGACCTGCAAGATGCTTGCCCTGAGCACCAAGGTCTACGACTCTGAGCGCCTGATCCACGGTGGTCTCGCTGGCTCTGCCCAGTACGATCTCGTCGAGAAGGCCGATGGTTTCGCTGAGGTGTTCCCCGAGCACAAGTACCAGGTCGTCGAGATGCTGCAGCAGCGTGGTCACTTGACTGCCATGACTGGTGACGGTGTCAACGACGCTCCCTCTCTCAAGAAGGCTGACTGCGGTATCGCTGTCGAGGGTTCCACCGAGGCCGCCCAGGCTGCTGCCGATATTGTCTTCCTTGCCCCTGGTCTCTCCACCATTGTCGATGCCATCAAGCTCGCCCGTCAGATCTTCCAGCGTATGAAGGCCTACATCCAGTACCGTATCGCTCTGTGTCTGCATCTTGAGGTCTACCTGGTCACCTCCATGATCATCATCAACGAGACCATCCGTGCCGACCTGATCGTCTTCATCGCTCTGTTCGCTGATCTGGCCACCATCGCCGTTGCCTACGATAACGCCCACTTCGAGGCTCGCCCCGTCGAGTGGCAGCTGCCCAAGATCTGGGTCATCTCCGTTATCCTCGGTATCCTGCTCGCCGCCGCCACCTGGATCATCCGTGCCTCTCTGTTCCTGAACAACGGTGGTATCATCCAGAACTTCGGTTCTCCCCAGGAGATCCTCTTCCTCGAGGTGTCCCTGACCGAGAACTGGCTCATCTTCGTCACCCGTGGTGGTAAGACCTGGCCCTCGTGGCAGCTGGTTGGCGCCATCTTCGTCGTCGACGTGATCGCCACCCTGTTCTGTGTCTTCGGCTGGCTCTCCGGCGAGTACGAGCAGACTAGCCCCCCCTCCCACGCCGAGTTCTCCGTCAACGGCGATGTCGACATTGTCACCGTCGTTGTCATCTGGGCCTACTCCATTGGTGTCACCATCATCATTGCCGTCGTGTACTACCTCCTCACCATCATCCCCGCTCTGGACAACCTTGGCCGCAAGAACCGCTCCAAGGCTGACACCAAGCTGGAGAACATGCTCTCCCAGCTCTCCAAGCTGGCCATCGAGCACGAGGTTGATGAGCACGGCAAGAGCCGCTACACCCTGGGCGCCAAGGCCGAAGTGGAAGAGGATGAGTAAACGCTCTTACGCTCATTTCCTTTTTAATTTTCCATATCTGGATATCACTTCGCGCATACATGCATGAGCTGGCTTCCAGCTAATCTTTTTACCCGTATTATAGACTTTTTTTTCTCTTATTACTTTGATCTCTAAGTTGATAGAGTCAATTTTCTCTTCTTTACATGTATGTATGTCATTAATAGTGGTAAATTAGTCAAATGAAGGGTTCAAGAAAATTTCTCCATGTTCACTAAACAAAAAATTTTTGCGTTGACAACCATGGCACGGGGTTCCATGGGCGACTCCCTTCCACCCCTGATGATCCGCTGGCGCGCCTCTTGGCAGGGACCATCGCGTTTCATACAAACACTGCCCACCATCCTATGCACACTCGAGTCGGCCTCCGTATAATCATTCGGACCTCATCCGATGCCGAGGTAAGGCCGCTCCACCGTCAAGTAGGAGTACACCGTGCTTACTCTGTACATGGACGAGTCAGGCGTATCCACCGCTCCACGGAGTACTGAGACTACGGAGAATCATCTCCATACTACCATTAACCGTCTGAATAGCCTCACGCAGTCAGTCGGACTCAACAACATCATCTACCCCTACGCATCCTCTCATTGATGGATACTTCCTACGCACCATCGACGGATATGATGCCTGTGTGCGGTGACAAGTGTGCGGTGACAGGCGGAACCAAATTCTCCGTCTCACGATCCCATTTCTCCGTCTCCTCGTACGTCTCCTCGTCGGGCTGCGTGTGCGGCAAGGACTCTCCGCGATGACTGGCTACCCCCGGAATTGGCTTTGCAAGATCGCAAGCTAAGCTCGATGATGCGCGCCTCCTGTGGGGAGATTCTCCGTCGGGGGGTATAAGACGACTGGTGTGTTAGACGCAGTTAAGCGGATGCAGTCGACCTCCACGCCAACCCCAAGATGAAGACACAGATCCAATTGCTGGGGCTTCTCCTCAGCACAGCCGTGCTGGGTTCGCCCATCCAACACCCGCACTGGCGCCAGTCCTGCCAGACAAACCCGCAAACTTGCCCCCCGGGCACGCTCATCGTGTCCAGCACCGACCCGGCGGCAGACTATGCCACCGTGCAGGGCGCCATTGCCTCCCTCCCGCACGACAACTCCTCGCAGGTCATCCTCATCCGCGCTGGCTCCTACCACGAACAGCTCAACGTCACCCGCCCTGGCCCCGTCACCCTCCTCGGGCAGACCTCCGCCGCCGGCCTGGCCGACCCATCCCAGAACCAGGTCACCATCACCTGGGCCCAGGCCAACCACGACAGCACCGGCCAGTCCGTCGACAACGTCTTTGGCAGCGTGCTGACCGTCGCGCCCACCCTCGAGGCCAGCTACACCGGCTCCGGCCCCACGGGGTACCCCGTGCCGGCGGACACGCCGTTCGGCAGCATCAACTTTCGCGTGTATAACGTTGACTTTCGCAACACGTGGGCCGAGTACTCGGACGGGCCGGCGCACGCACTCAGTTTCAGCCGCGCCAACGGCGGCTTCTACTACTGCGGGTTTTACTCGTACCAGGACACGGTACCCCCTCCCCACTATCTCCTCTATCCTACCGCAACCAGAACTGACGATTGGTAGGTGTATGTTGGCAAACTAGCCAACGCCTATTTCCACCGCAGCATCATCGCCGGCCAAACCGACTTCATCTACGGCTTTGGCACCGCCTGGATCCAGCACAGCGAGCTGCAGCTGCGCGGCTGCGGCGGCGGCATCACCGCCTGGAAGGGCACCAACACGACCTTTGCCAACGCCTACGGCGTGTACATCGTGGATTCGAGCGTGCGCGCCGCCAACGCCTCCATCGCGCCGTCCCTCGAGGGGAAATGCGCCCTCGGCCGCCCCTGGAACAGCCTGCACCGCTCCGTCTTTGCGCGCTGCTACGAGGACGCCTCCATCGCGCCCGCCGGCTACGTCGACTGGGTCGTCGGCGGCGTCAGCCGCACCACCAACGACACGCTCATGGCTGAGTTCCGCGACTTCGGGCCCGGGTGGAATGCGTCGGCACGGGTGGCGGGGGGGATTGGACACGTGCTGGATGCGAGGCAGTGGGCGCGGTATAATGCGCCGGGCAAGGTGTTTATGACGCCCGAGGGGCGGCCGGGCGAGACCTGGTGGATTGACTGGGCGGCGTAACCTCCGCCCTTAACTTCCGCGTTGATTGCGATGTAAATATGCTGGTATGCCTAGCTAGTAGGTAGACAATGGTACAGACTAGAACCCCTCCAATGGATTCGTCGGCCACAGCCCCGGATCGCCCTCCGCGCTGTGCGCATGCAACATCCCCTTCGAGGCGAGATACGCCGCCCCCGAATCCGCCCACACCTCGTACCGGGTCACGCGCCATGCGTCCTCCCCCGACCCCGTCCCTGAAACAGGCACGCCCTCAATGCGATACGCAAACGTCTCGTCCCACCCCTGCTGCGTGGCCTTCCAGACGAACCGCGCCCGCCCCCGCAGACACACCACCCCGCGGGCGTCGGACACGTCCGCCACCCAGCTGTCTTCCGGGTCAAAGTGCATCGATTTGATGGTGAGGAGGTCGGCGACTGTGGTGAAGTAGTTGGTTAGGCCGTCGCGGCCGGTAAACTCGCGGCCCAGGAAGGGGGCGAGGTCCTGCAGGCCGTGTTCGATGGCGGTGGGGGGAGGGTCGGTTGTAAAGTGGGAGAGGAGCGTGGGGAGAGGACTTCCTTTGGAGAAGTCTGTGCAGAGGGCGGAGACTCTTTGCTTGAGGGATTGTCGTGACATGTTGCTGTTGGATAGATGGAGGTGAGAGGAGAGTGAAGAGGGAGGTTTGAAGTTGAGGTGAAAGGTGAAAGAAGTATGACGTAGGATATCTATTGACCTAAACTAGAAATCAACCTTTTAACCGCAGCAACCGCAACTCCAGCTCGCAACCCATAAACACATCGGAAATATAACCATCACTGTTTCCACGACTTCCCGCAGTTCATGCAGGTACAGAACAGCGTCATCGGTTCATCAGCACTGCGCGTCTGCGCCTCCGTGTAGGTCACCTTGCGCTGGCCGCACTTGCCGCACTGCAGACTCGTGCTGATACTGCGCTCGGCCTGCGCCACCATGGCCTTGTCCATGTTCTGCTTCTGGATCTTGGCGTCCTGCTCGCGCTGCTCGGCCGACCGCAGCTCGTCGTGGCTCATCTTAACAAAGTGCTCGGGCGTGACCTCGCCCGAGAGCACGCGCACGCGCAGCGAGGGGTTGGACTTGTTCTTTAGGTTCTGGTACAGACTGCGGATCTTGGTGCGGTACTGCTCCTTCGTCTCGGGCCCGTAGGCCGTGTACGCCGCGACCTCGACGGCCGACGCCTTGGCGAGCACGGCGCGCGGCGCCTCGGTCGAGTTGAGACACAGCCCATCGTACATCAGCCCGATGCACGAGTCGCGGATGCGGTTGGCCGTCTGGTTGACGTCGATTCCGTCGGCCTTCCAGGTGCGCTTGTCGGGCGGCACGGACAGCTTCGACGCCTTGTCCGAGGGCGTCGCCGCCGGCGAACTGGCCGTCGTGCCGTTCTGCTGCGGCCGCGGCGACCCGCTGGAGCGCTGGCTGGCGCTCGGCGACCCGGTCGCCTTCTGCTTGTTGACCTCGTTGCGCCATTTCGACACGATCTCGCTCGACAGCCGCGCCACCTCCGGCGCCTTGTGCTGCTTGAACTTGTTCACGATGATGCCCACGCGGGTCGACCGGAGCAGATCCTCGGTCGCCTTGACGCCTTTCTGGAGCTCTTTGAGGAGGGCGACGATGTTGGCGGCCGGTTCGTTCTGCGTGGCGGCTTTGGTCAAGGCTTTCGCCTTGAGTTCGATTTCTTTTGCGTCCATGGCCATGGTGGTGAGGAGGGTTGCGCGCGCCTGTTGCGAGAGAGTGGAGAGTTAGTGCCGATGAATACCAGAGCGCGTGTAGTTAGTAGGTTTAGGGTTGTGGATGGTGGTCCTGCGGGTGGTTCATGTTGAATGTTGCGGTTGCTGGATACGCGCAGGTTGAGCGGGCTTCTCCCGCGCTCTGCGCTCGCAGGGATATCATCGATGCGAATTTATCATCCGGTGGCTCGAGTCTGGCGTAGCAGGTGGGCTTGCGATATACACCCGGGTAGAGACCGCGAGAAGATGACGAGGGGGAGGGGTCACAGAGGCACTCACTCTTCCGCAGATGGAAACCAGGAGACCAGACACGCAGGGATGACGCAAAGGGATAGATGGTCGACGCGATACCTTTATATAGAGACGGCCGAGAGACGGGGGCGAGAGGAGGGCGAGAGGGAAGAGAGGCGAGAAAGGGAAGATGGAGAAGAGAAGAGGAAGAAGGAAGAAGAAGATGAAGAGTGACCGGAACCAACTTCATCTCCGCGCCAAGCCTGAGTTGCCTGTTTGGGAATGGACTCGGCAGACCAAGTATAACCAACAAGTATACAACCAAGTCAACTACATCTATACAATCAAAACGTCTTCAATATGTCACATAAATCGTTTTCTAACGTTATATACATCAAGCAATGCTGACAACAGCAGTAGACTGAGGACTGGCCATGCCTAGTCCTTCAAAACATCTAGACGGGGGGGGATGGGTGCTCGGGGGTGTGAACGTCGACTGGAATGCACCCGGCGTGTCAGTCCTGGTCTCGCGCGGGACTGCATCGACCGCACGACGTCTGTGTCAGACACGTCACCGGACATGCACGCAGGAGTCACCAAGGGGTGGGGGTATATGATGGGGGAAGGGTAAATGGTGGAGGGGAAACCGTAGTACAAATGGCAGACTAGATGCTCGTCTTGCCCATGGCCTCGGCGAGCTGGTCGACCTCCTTGTCTGCCTTCTGGGCGACCTTCTCTCCCTCCGCCTCCTCCGCTTCCTTGACCACCCGCTCGGCCTTCTCTTCCTCCTCCTCCTCTTCTTCCTCCTCTTCCTCGCTCTCCTCCTCAAGCTCATCCAGCTCGTCAACTCCCCACATGTCCTCCGGGTCGTCGTCCTTGCCGTGTTCCTCCTGGCGACCCTCAAGAATCTCCCGCAGCTCAGTAACGTTGTCGTCATCCTCCATGAATTTGTTGCCGTTGAGCTCGATACGGCGCAAAGAGGGCAGAGCCGTCTTGGTCGCATGGAGGAACTGCTTAACGCCCTCCGCCGTAATCTCATTATACTGCATCCGCAGCGTCTCCAGCTTCCCGTTCTTCGCCGCCGCCAGGGCCTTCGCCAGCTTGACGCCGCCACGACCAGAGAGCAAGCAGTCACTGACACCCAGCTCGCGCAGCGCAGGCCAGCTGGTCACCACATCAGCCAGGGCAGTCGAACCGGTGACCGTAAACGTGTTATCCTGCAGATCGAGAACCTCCAGCGCCGTCGCATGGCGCAGACCCTCGCGCAGCAGCAGCACAATACCCTCCTGCCGAATACCATTCTGCGTCATCTTGACGGAGCGCATACCCGCCGCGTTGACCTCGTAGGCGCGTGCCCACGCCGCCATGCTGCCGCTCTCCAGACGGTTACGGCCACACACGATGCTCTCAAGCGGGGGCACGTCTTGGCCGGCCTTGCGGGCCTCCTCCTTGCGGGCAGCCAGGTCGCGCAGCGCATCGGCAATGTGGGCACCGGCCTCAGGACCCATGCCGTTGTTGTTCAGGATCAGATGACGGAGAGGCACGTGGCGCGAGAGGAAGTCCACGAGGGGCTTGGACATTCTCTGGCCGAAGGCATTGTCGGAGAGGTTGACGGTGTGGAGGGCGGGGATCTCGAGGAGTGCGTTCAGGAGGTGGGTCAAGGCTTCAGGGATCTCTTCGATCAGGCGTGAGGTGAAGATGTCGGCGAACTCGGCGACTTCGAGGGACTTTTGCGGCGCCAGAGCGGCGGCGATGCGCTCGCATGCGGTGATACCGAAGGTGTTGCCGCCCAGGCGGACTTCCGTGTAGTCGGTGCTCTCCAGGAGAGGCTGGATGTGAGTTTCAACATCGGCGGCAGTGTCCAGCTTGAGGCCTTTGCCTTCGAGCGAGAAGACCTTCGGAGGGGCCATGGCGGGGTAGATTTCAGGGGCTCCGGGCTGAGGATATGCGGATGAGGGTGTATGTACGGGGATGGCGGCAACGGAAAAAAGGAAAGACGTAGCGGTCTAGAGTCTAGAGAAGGGACTGAAGGAGGATTGGAGCCAAAGCCACAGCGAACGTGGTGAAAAGGAGAAAGAAAGCGAGAAAGCGGGGAGGCAAACAGAAAAAAAATAACAATCGATGAGATCAGGACGCGCTAAGCCCCATTCGATCGGAGGACTCCGGGTGGCCACAGCAACCATCAACGCGGCATCGCATCATTTCTAATCATCGCTTTCTCTCCATCTTTACTTCTTCCTCACCTGTCACTCTCCCTAATATACTCCTCACCATGTCCTCCGCCATGAACGCTTCCGTTGGTATGCGATATCCTGTATTCTCCTCGCGACCATTCTAACCCTAACAGGCACGACCGAAAAGCCCTCCGTGAGCACTCCCGTGCAGTCCGCGCCGGCCGAAAAGCCCAAGGTACGTGGATTCATCGGTAGCCTCCAAGGACATGCGCAATTGCTAACGAGCTCAGCCCTGCTGTGTCTGCAAGGAGGAAAAGACCGCTCGCGATGACTGCATGCTCTTCTCCAAGACCGACGACCCGACGAAGGAGTGCAAGCCCATGATCGAACAATACAAGTCCTGCATGGCTGGCTTCGGCTTCAAGGTCTAATTGATACCTTGGTTGTCAGCGAGCCATTGATTGTATCATATATCAGCATGCAGCTTTGTCTGTACGGTGTTCGGGTTTGGGATTTTGTTTGGAAATAGATTGTATATTAGATGAGCATTGTTTTGTCAAGTCTCCCACTCTAAAATGTAAATTACTTGTTGATCTGCCAACCCTATATGCCGGTATCTAAGCCAGAGTCATGTTCGAACGAAATGGGTATCATTAAGCAACCTCTAGTTCTATCTTACAGATATAGCAGGATCTCATTGTTTCTTCTTGCGACTTTCCTCCGTGCTCTTGCGGACAATGAAAGTGCATTGCGTGATCAATCGCCACAGGCACCACAGATATGCCAGTCCAAACCCACCAGCTCCCACCAAGACATTCAGCACGACCCAGAGATCTGGCTTGTCCGATGGCGCAGGAACAAATGCTTCGAGCACATGCCAAGCAATCATAACGAGGTAGAAGCAGGCGTGCAGAAGTTTTGTAAAAACATGCGGTCCGGGGGTCGGCACAGAATCGTCCGACGAGGAACGACTGCGGTAGGTCTCCAACGAGGTGGGCGGCAAACCCAGTAGGAACGCCCAAAGGAGAGTTATCACAAAGTACGGCACTCGGAGGCCATCGCGCTTTAGAAGGGGGTACATGGTCCAGGAACCAAGGATGTTGGCCCAGCCCACCCAGGCACGAGTGTCTTTATTCAACCCCCCATCGCCAGCCAACAACAAGGTCATTGGGAGAAGAGGAAGCAAGACGCTCTTTTCGTGGACCTGGAAGGAGAACAGGAAAAAGCCCCAGGCCACGCTTGACAGAGTCGGAAGGAGGAGCGACGCACGCGGGTGGCGGAATATGATAGCACACGGCATCAAAATCGAGGCCAGCGTCGCGCCGAGGGAAACCTTCTGGAGTAAACTCGTTTCAAAGCGGTGGAGCTTGTAAAATGTATGAATCGCGCACCACGCATTGGCTACCTTGTCTTCGAACAGGCCGCGCGCAAAAGGGAATACTCGGTGTATGACCTGGGCAAGCTGAAACACAGGAGCATACAAGACCGAATCCTTGGGAATCTCGAACGGGAGTGCTTGCAATTGAGGGGGTTGCGGCAGGGATGTCAAGTAATCCCTCGCATCAGGACCAGTCGCACCCATGATCAATGGCGCGAACAGAGCGGCAAAGGCAACAAGGGTGACAATTGCGATGCAGAAAAGACGGATAGGTCGGATCCGTGGGAAGAGACAAACTCCGAGGAGGAAGGCGAACATAACCGGAGCGTAGTAAAGCGCCATTTGCTTGAAACCAAGAGCGCCCACGAAGAAAATGCACGCCCACAGCATGCGACCAGCCATGATTGCGTCCAAGCTCGCCACCATGAGTCCCAGCATCACCGTGTTGTATTGGAAGTGCCCGTGGTCGACGAGGATGGTAGCCGGCTGCAGCAGAATAGCGACCATGGCAATGGAGGCAGACCAGGCGGGAACCCCGTGCATTCGAGTGTAGCGACGCAGGAAATTGACAACCGCTGGGATATAGATCAGGTATTCGGAGATGATGACCGTCGCACGCATGTACACTTTCAATCGGTCATCTTCAAAACCACGAGAGTCGTCCAGGGCGAACCACGTGGGGTCGAAGAGGGATCCACTAGAAAGGATTAGACGTAGCTATATCAGCCGATCAATAATACATACAGCTTTCCCAGCACCCAGCTATGGTAGGCAGTCAATGGTGGATAATCCAGTCCCCAGTACTGCAGATCGTAGGTGTACCATTTGAACGTCGGCAAGTGGATTGTGATTTCCATCCAATGTCTCTGCGCTTCGAAATCGCCATGCATAGGCGGGACTTGATAGCCTGGGCGGAGTTAGTGAGCCGCATTCCCGGAAAATTCTCAAGTTGGGAGGCACAGGATCCGTACCAGAGTACCCCCAAAGGCTCACGGCCCATCGGAAGAGACCGACAGCCATGAGAATGAGAGGGAGGACCAGCCATTGAGATACGCCCGAGCGGGCAGCCCACAGAAATGATACCAGGGGGAATGCCGGAGAGGATTTGCCGTTCTCGGTCTCCAGGATCAGAGAGCTGTTTGAACCCGAGTACGCGGAGACGAACTTTCTCTTCTTCCGAGGACGATGGGATGATGGAGGCGGAGGCATAGTGAGGGGGACTGAATATAGACGATTATACGGCGTCCATTGACTGGGACTGACTTGACAGGAGAGAGGAATGGGGAGGTAGTATCGAGGATCGAGGGGTTTGCGAGACGAAGCTGGGGATGTGGAAGCGTGGACGAACGTCGACAGTTGAAGTGACGGAGCTCAAAGGGCGATGATTGGTGGTAGCTGGTAGGCTAGTCCTTTCTAGGCAGTAGTGGGTCCAATGGGGTTAGTGCCTGGGCTAGTCGAGATATAGCAAGCGGTAAGTCAGGGATTTCTGCCAGCCCCCAGTATTTTTTTACTTTTTTCTTTGCCGTTCATCTTATCGGAGCTCAAGCTGGAAATTTTCTTCTCTCCTTCTCATCCTCTTTTCCTCTCACCTTTTTTCTTCCCCTTCAGAATTTTTCTCCCATCACCTTCCCCTTGACTGTGTTTTCTATCACAGTCATCTAGTTTCACTGACAACTAGCGTATCTTGCAAGGTACACTTCAACGTACATCCTGTGGGCTTTTTACATTGAGGGCTGTGGGCTGTGGCATATCGCAATTCCTTCTGTGGGCTCTCTGGGTTTTCTCTAGTGGGTTATAAACGGTTGCATATTTCCTGTCCGTCTCTTGTGGGCTTGAACACTGTCGTTGTGGGTTACTTGTGGGTATTTGCTCAATCTCTTCATCCGTGTTGAGATTCTGCTTTCAGGGGGCTATTCTCAAGTATCGCATCTGCTTTACTTGAAATTTTTATCCGAAACCGGGTGATTGTGGGATTAATTCTGCCGCACCATCATTTCGTGGGTTGTGTTTACTCTGCCGGATTACGTTCATCTCGAGGGTTATTCCATCTGGTTTGTACCACTCCGTCTTCCTCCTGGTCTTTGCTAATCATCCTCCTGTCTCCAGATTCAAAATGTCGAAGACCAAGGCTGTTACCAAGAAGGGCTCTGAGAAGCCCGTTGACAAGACCTTGAGCAAGGTCAAGGACGCTGGTGTCACCAAGGCTTCTCAGTCCCCCAAGGCTAAGAGCAAGAAGGTGGCCCGTGAGGTTGCCAGCAAGGAGGACAAGAAGCGCAAGAAGAAGGAGCCTACTCCCAGCAGCTCCGACTCTGACAGCGACGAGGAGATGGACTCTTCCAGCTCCAGCTCCAGCTCCAGCGAGAGTGAGGACGAGAAGCCCGCCAAGAAGGCTGCCCCCAAGAAGGCTGCCAAGAAGGCCGAGTCTTCTTCCTCTGAGTCTGAGTCTGATTCTTCTTCCGACTCTGACAGCGATGAGGAGATGGGAGAGGCCTCCAGCGAGGAGGAGAAGCCTGCCAAGAAGGACGAGTCTTCGTCCGAGTCTTCTGACTCCTCCGACTCTTCTGACTCCGAGTCTGAGGATGAGAAGCCTGCCAAGAAGGAGAAGAAGAAGGCCGAAAAGCCCAAGGCTAAGGCTGCCGAGTCCTCTGACTCTTCCGACTCCGAGTCTGAGTCTTCCGATTCCGATTCTGATGAGGAGGAGGCTCCTAAGAAGGCTGCTGCCAAGGAGTCCAGCGATAGCGACTCTGACTCCGACTCTGACTCCGACTCTGAGTCTGAGAGCGACGAAGCTCCTGCCAAGGCCAAGAAGGTAAAGATCAATTGTCCCCAAAGCCGAAGTTCGTTTCCCTTGCTAACTGTTGCAGGAGGCCAAGGAGTCCGAGTCTTCTTCCGAGGACTCTTCTGACTCTTCCGACTCTGGCTCTTCTGAGTCTGAGTCTGAGGAAGAGGCCCCCAAGTCCAAGAAGCGCAAGGCTGAGGACGAGTCTGCCGCCACCCCTAAGAAGTCCAAGACCGAGGAGCCCGCTGGCGGACGCTCCAACAACCTCTTCGTTGGCAACCTCTCCTGGAATGTGGATGAGGAGTGGCTCTACCGCGAGTTCCAGGAGTTCGGTGAGGTCACTGTCCGTATCATGACCGAGCGTGACACTGGTCGCTCCCGTGGGTAAGTTTTTTTTTTTTGTCTTCCATTCTCGGATGATGTCAGAATGTCAAGCTAATCGATTCCAGTTTCGGTTATGCCGAGTTCACCAACAGCGCCGACGCTGCCAAGGCCTTTGAGGCCAAGAAGGGCGCTGAGATCGATGGCCGTACCATCAACCTGGACTACGCCACTGGCCGTCCTGCCAACAACAACACCCAGGACCGTGCCCAGGCTCGCGCTCGTAACTTCGGTGACCAGGCTAGCCCTGAGAGCGACACCCTCTTCGTGGGTAACCTCGCCTTCGGTGCCAACGAGGACTCTGTTCACGAGCTGTTCAGCCCCCAGGGTACCATCCTTGGTATCCGTCTCCCTACTAACCCCGAGTCTGGCCAGCCCAAGGGCTTCGGATATGTCCAGTTCTCCTCGGTCGATGAAGCCCGCCAGGCTTACAACGAGCTCCAGGGTGCCGAGCTCGAGGGTCGTCCTCTGCGCCTCGACTTCAGCACTCCCCGTGCCAACAACGGCGGCGGCGGTGGTCGCGGTGGCCGTGGCGGTGGTCGTGGCGGCGGCCGTGGTGGCCGTGGCGGATTTGGCGGCCGCGGTGGTGGTGGATTTGGTGGCCGCGGTGGTGGTGCCCCTAACAAGGCCCGCGGCGGTATCCCGGAGTTCCAGGGCAAGAAGATGACCTTCTAAGCTCGAACTCGATCTTGATGACCAGTTGTATTCTTTGTTATGACTGATTTCTTTTCCGAGACGCTTTGTAGGATAACCGTGGGTTGGATTTGCTGACGGGATATTTAAAAGTTTACTGGATTCACCTGGGATTTGTTTAGAATTTTCGATAGACTTCAATAATGATACCGGATGGTGTTCTTTCATCTCTTCTTTGTCTTCTTGCTCTTCGTTACTGTCGGTGTCGTAGAGGGACGGCGTCCTATCACAGAACGCGGCTGCAAGTCACCTGGTCGGGCGGATGATGTCCTGACTCAGCGGCCCCTTGTTTGTAAGTGGACGGGGTTTTGATGATGTCTTTGGGTCTTCCTGATCTCCCTCTCTTCCATCTCTTCTCTTCCCTCTATCTTCTTCCGATCATCTCTCATAGGTCTGTTCCTCTTTACCTTTCCTTTGTATTTCCTTCCCTTCCTCTCTCCTCACCGTCTTCTCCTCCATCTGCCGTAGCTGGGTCGGATCGGCGGCCTCCACCGTTGATAAGATAATCAGTGGAGTGGTTCCCCGCCATCAGAGGTACTTCCCACTCCATATCCAGCTTGACCGCTTGGAAGTACCACGGGTGCGTCGTGGCCTGACTGCCTTTCCCCTCCTCCCCCTTACGCCCTCGCTTCATCTTCTCTTTCTTTGCCTCTCTCTCCTATTTCTTCTCTCTCTAAGTATCCTCTCTTATCTTCTCTACTATTCTCATCTCCTCCCTCCCTATCCACCATGCAGCCCACCCATCATGACCTACTAGGTCAGGTGCCCGAAGACCCGCGATCTGCTGCCGCTTCATCGCCCGCTCGAATGACGCGCGATCCTCATCATCATCACCCCCTGCAGTCACGTTCGCCGTCGGGTGTTCCTCCCACGAGATCTGAAGGTACGTCGCCCTTTTATTGCGCGACCGCTGCTGTTCGCGGTACTTCCTTCTCCTCCCGACAACTCGAGCTTCTTGTATTGTTCGACATGCGTGCAGATCGTCCTCTCTCATCGTTTTCGTACTATTTCTGTCCACCATGTACTCACTGCAATACTATATAGACTCCTGGATCGAAGTCTCCTCTCAGCCTTCGTCGTCCTCCCTGTCATCAGCCGCAACCAATGACGACATCATCACAACCGGGCTGCGGGTCGAACAGAACGGCTCGAGACCCTACCATCATCGCAGTCAACGGCGCCGTCTGCAGCACCTTGCGGCCGTCACTACTGCCCAAGTGGATTACTCCTCCCGCGAGCCGAGCAGCAGTCAGGATGAGTATGAGGAAAGTGAGAGTGAGTCGGACCGTGTCCTCAGTAGTTCCAACGAGGATATGGCCCGCCGGCTGCCTCTAGGAGAAGCTCCGTTGCTGTCTCAAACGGCCCCATCGACTTCCACATCCGATGCTAGCCCCTCAAGTGATGACGATGATAACTCAACCGCGCTGGGAATGCGGATCAGCTCGTCTCCATTCGTCCCGCAACCCAACGTCTTCTCCCACCCACCCGCATCACAGCATCCGTCCTGGACGAGACCGTCGGAGAGACATCGCCCCCAACCGAGCGAGGTGTCCAACTCCAGTCGTCGGACGGCGATTCGACGAAACTCCCAAGCCAGTGTACGGTCATCCCAGAGACGCCCTCAGCAACATAGCCCTTACAACATGATCTCACCCTCGTATCATGCCGATCATGATGCCGCCTTACGGGCTAGCCTCTCTACCCTTCTCTCCTGTGCTGCTGCCGCACGCGGCCTCCCAAAGCAAGACACCCAACCTTCTCAGCCGGGGCCGTCCCACGCACAGCAGCCAGCTGCATTCCGATTAGTACCCGAGTCCGTGGCGATGGGAGACGAAGCCAGCGATGATGGCGCTCCCTCGGCTGCAGAAACCAGTGCCTCCAATCGATCACGTCGAGCCAAGCCTCCTGCCACTGCTACTTATGCACCTCCGCCTGCATCCAAGGTGAAACGCCGGTCAAGCTCTTCCAAAGACCGTAGCTCGACACATTCGGCCAAGAAGAGCCGTCGGACGAGCGCAGCTGAGTCAAGCCCAACGATCATGACTTGGGTCATTAGCGCTGGGGTCGTGGTCCTCTTTTCCGCCATTAGTTTTTCCGCGGGATATGTGCTTGGCCGCGAGGTCGGCAGAATGGAGGCCAACGCCGGGGTGGTTGTGGGCGATGCCAACTTCTCCAGCGGCAGAGCTTCCGCCCGCTGTGGGCAGGAGGCTGTCAAAGGCGGCTTGAAGCGCTTCCGATGGGGCTCCGGAACATCGGGCTCTGGAATCATTGCATGAACGAACATATTCGACTGATATTTCCACCCCACATATATATGACTGGGGTCAACGCATGCGCCGTTACGACATGATGGTGATGACATATGAATCATGAAGCGTACAGGCGTATTCATTCCTTCCCTCATTTTGATCTGTTTATTTGCGTCCCCATGCACTTTTCTGTTCTGTGTTATGAAGCCACGGATTGCATAGCAACGATGTTGACTGGGCTACATTATGGGTGTGTTCGGGTTGGACTCGTTGGAAAAATGTCGTAGAGTTGTCTTTGAAAGTCGACTGATTGTATTTGGAGTCTTGGTTTTGTTCTTTGCGTGGCCATTTATACCCATTTTCTTGTGCTATGGAAATAATGACGAGGAATACAGTCAATGATATTGATTCAGGATCACCAAAGGATTCTCGAGTACATGAGCAGCTGCCACCACAGGGTCTTGCATAATCAAGGTCCATAATGTCATAATGTCGATGTTTCGTCAATGTCGTGCTGCTTGCAACCGTCGATCAGATCGGGAGGAGCCGTTCTTTTGGTCATAGATGTCCGTCTCTGTGTGGCGACTTCGGCGCATGGCTTCCGTGAGACCGGCCTCAGAAAGACCCCCTGTTCTCTGATAGACGTTATGCCGTGATGGGGATTCCCTGACTTTCAAGGAAGCATACTCTGGCCATCAGGTTGTTCTTCCGCCCTTCCTCGTCCGTTTGTGACCGCTAGGTGCTGAGTCCTTCAATCCCAACGAGCTTGTACTCATTCATTCCGTCACAAGTATATAGCAGCCAGAACGAGTGAAAAAGCTGTCAGCGATCACCCAAAGTGATTTGGCAACAGGCTGTGGAAGCAGAAGATGGTATGTATGTCATTCTTGGCGAGGTCGGACCTAGCGTTCCAGTCCTCTCTCAATAGGCCGCAACTCCTGACTGTAGCGTTCGATGAGCTCCATTGCCATGGCGCGGAAGTCATAGCCTGTGTGGTATGGTGCCACCCATACAGGATCACGGTCACAGATAATGCCCTTGACCTACCTGTCGTTGTCCAGGTAAACAATTGAAATGAGGGCGTCGACCTCAACGGACTGACCGTCCTCATCAGCCAGATCCAGTTTCAGACAATCTCCAGAGATTGCTTAACTCTTATGACAACCTGAACAGACCGGCATATGGCAGGTGGCAGAAGATCACCGTGCACCGTTGCACAATTGTTAATATGGATGTGGCATCCATGTTTTGTCTGTGTAATCGGGTTCAAGTCAATGTGAACGCGCCGCCGAATGAGTAGCTGGGCCTAAACCTAGCAGAACCCATGACGAATTTTCTGTTGTCAAGGATGTATGGATGGTACAGCTTTGCTGATGACAGCGTCGAGACGGTTCAGTGACGCATCAATGCGATCCAATACATGGTTGTAGGATCAAGGAGAAACCACTGCGGACCTTCCACCTTCAATCAACAACAGGCCTCCGATCCTTCCATTGTCATCCAGGAGCCGTCTAGCGCCTTCCTATCGGTAAAGATGGCAACATGATTGCAGGGGCTATACCAAGACATCGAACCTGTGGAGCACCAGCGATCCTCAACATATGAAGATCATTGGTTTGCCTTCATGGCTGTGCGTTGTGATTCTCATCTCTACTGAGAGCAAGTCAACATGAATCTCCTCATAGACAGGCAACGCATAGTGCCTATGCCCAACATGCCGTATTTTCAGGCTGGTACGGCTTGGGGTGCGGTGGCTATACACGAGGCTCTGCTGGAGCGCAGCCTTGTCTACGTGTACGGCAGGACTAGCCATGTCAAACATAAAGAGCAATTCCCCGCTCCCAGCCGATAGTCCGTCTTATTATTCGACAAAGGCCTACTCTATATCTCCCCATTCGACCCGTTCTCAGTCATGGAAGACTGGCATGCCCAGATCGACGAGATTTTTGACGAAGTGCGCGGGGAAACCCTGAAGTCTTCCGAGCCCACCGTGCCCAGAGAGTTTATCACCAGAGCCAGAATCCAGCGAATATGGGAGAGAAACAATCGCATCAGAAATATCCTCGGGGAGGATTCCCCAACAGGCTTACATGCGGTAGTCAAAGACAAACTTCTTGTGATACTTTCGGTGCTTATCGAGATCGGGGCAATAGAGATCCTCAGGGACTTCCACCAGAAACTCTTTTCCCAGGACAATCCTCTGCAGCCGCTTTGTACGGATGAAGAGATGCCTCTGAACGAGGACCAGATCAGCCGATTCCTGACATTCCGCCCGCAAGTGGCGCTATTTAAAGAGAGACAGAATAAATTCTGTCCAGTCATTATCGCATGTTCCCAGCTTTTCTTGAACCCTAGCGAAGATCGTCCGCTCCCATTTGAGAAAATGGTCAGACTACTGGGAAGCGGATCATATGGATCAGTATTTGCGGTGCTGATAGCTGCTGAGTGCTTTGAAGACGAGAAAGGACTTTCCTCCAGCACTGTAAGTAAAATTTCCAGGCCTTGCTTGCACCGAGATAACTGACATCCCGAAGCCCTACCAGGTCGCCTGCAAAAGGCTGGCTGCGCATGGCAACTTTGAGACAGAGATGAGAAATCTGCGCATCTTACGCAACAGTCTCAGTCAACAGAGCCACATTCTCCAGGTTTTCGCGACGATCAGCCATGGAAATAGCCGCTACATCCTCACCCCCTACGTCGATTATGGCGATCTATATGGCTTCTTGAACGACGGACGGCCTATATATGAAGAGGGTTATGACTTTCGAAGTTACTTTCCACGGGTGTCGCTAGATAGAGGGGACTCGTCGGTCTTCAAGCCCCTTCTTCAACAGTGCCGCCACCTAGCAGACGCGATCAGATGGCTGCACGAGGAGGTCACGACCGAGACTGGGGGAAGGATTTACTTCACGCATATGGACCTAAAGCCAGACAATATACTGATCGGACACCATCCTGGCTCAACCGTGGGTAAATGGATCATATCGGACTTTGGTATATCGGTGCCCCGAGAGGCACCGCCGCCCGCACCTCCAATCGTGAGCCGCGAGTTCACCATGTATACGCATCCGACGAGGCCTAGGGGCACATACCAAGCACCTGAATTTAGGAGTCACCGCGGCGTTGGCCGGAGAAGCGATGTGTGGTCGTTCGCATGTATCTTCAGCATGGTACTTGCCTGGGCCATCAAACGAAAAGACGGCGTTGATGAGTTTGCGGCTAAGCGAAGAGAAGGAGGCAATGGTGAACTGTTCTACAAGTCCACCAGTGTTTCCGATAGCGGGCTACGCTACCAAGTCAAGCCCTCGGTCATCGAGTGGCTAAATGAAATCGAGAATACCCCTCAGCCGCATCGGGTCTCAGGATGCTGGGCAGCAGCAATCCAGAAACTTCTTGTCGTTGAGCCCCAGAAAAGACCCAACTCGACCGACTTACTCAACCTCGTGAGCCATGTCTATTACCACTGTGACAACATTTCCAACGAGATATACGAGAACTGCCATGCGTTATCTGTGGAGGCATATGGGTGGTTACCCCCAGTAGTGCCCGATGCGGACAGCATGCCTCG
Source organism: Aspergillus sp. MEXU 27854 (assembly GCA_019721355.1). Classification (NCBI taxonomy): domain Eukaryota; kingdom Fungi; phylum Ascomycota; class Eurotiomycetes; order Eurotiales; family Aspergillaceae; genus Aspergillus; species Aspergillus sp. MEXU 27854. Next base: position 2,134,580 of record JAGMTT010000002.1, read on the forward strand.
CACTGTTGGTGGGTGTGCCCGAGTAAAGCCTAGACTGAGGCTGTTAGATCAAGTGTCGCCATCCAGGATGCCGTCTGAAGAGATCACTGCCATCAAAAGACACATCGCGCGACGAGAGGTCATGGTAGCAGTCTCCCGCACTGCCCACAATGGCAGGGTCCCAGGGGTGTATTTTGGATGGGGTCTCCTTCTTGCCTTTGACCTCGACCTGGACAGATGTTCGACCATAGCTCGCGGTTTGTGGAGAATCGCCGAGGTCGGTGACAGAGACTGGGAGGAAGGGGGGATTACAGTCGAAGGACCTTACTTCTGTGCGTGGGGGTACTGTAAAACGCGACGACGGAAGCAGGTGAGTTTTATCGGCTGCAGGTATGGAACAGACTTTAACATTGCTGGTAGTGTGTACTCGGTCACCTGGATAGAATCTCCGAGTGTGTGGATGTATCATCCGATGCTCTACAACCGCTCAAGTCAGTGGCCATGTCCTCCCGAGGAATGGTGGCCTTTGTCCGCACCAACGACATAATTATCCGGCGCAGATGGAACGATCCAAAAGGGGAAATTTTCCTGCGTTGTTCTGAGGAGGACAGGCAAGGGTTCATGCATGCTGTATTTGACAATGCTGGGAACCGCCTATATGCATGGGCTCAAGGAGCTAATCGAGATACCCTCTATCTTTGGACCTGTACCGGGGCTAGACTGCAGCAGCTGTCGGTGACTCACTATGACCGGGTAAGTTCTTACCTGCATTCGCCTCTCGGTCAACAAAGCTCACGATCATATAGAGAGGTGCGGAAGACCCCATAGTCCCATTTTACACGCTGCGAGCAGGCTGTGCGATAATGCCCTACGAAGTGCAACCAGGCTGTGTGTTTGTAGCAACCAACCGGCGGGAGTATTTCTCTCTGGTCCTGGGAGGCGGTCCTGGAGGGACATTGGAAGAAAGAATGCGCATCACTTTTGGCAGCACCCTTGAAAGTGTTATGTGTGGAGACTACGTTTTGATCCGCCTCGAAAAGGGCTATGTCCACTTCCGTCTGAAGGAGTTTCAGATGCCCCTGGGACCCGATGCTGCTCGCGGTGAGACGAGGGAGCTTTGCAGGCTCCAGTCTGATTATCAAGCATCCTCTGTCCTGCGCGCCTTCATGACAAGGACCGGACAAGTCGCTGTCTTGTGCAATACTGATGGCACGATTGAATTTGTGGAATTCTCTGATTGACTTTGCGGCTGATTTGCCCAATCTTCACTATGTGTATGCTATTCTGAAGAAGTTGAAGTAGTCTATCTGGTATAATAGTAGAAAGGAAAGATGTGTAAATATAAATACAATGACCACGAAAGAAAGTGTTGTAGAGAACCTCCTCGACACTCCAGATGCCGGGGCTCTCCATCTTCTGGTCTACCAAAATTCTCTATGATATGCAAGTTAAGTATAATCGCGGCCAAAAATAAAGAAAGAAAGAAAGAAGAGAAAACAAGCAAATCTGTGAGTACCCTACTGCATGCCCTTCGACAGTGGTCGTTTGAAGATCCGGAAAGGCTCCCCTTTCCACCACTTGTCAAAATAAGCAATAAGGATGTAGACTCCCATGGTGAGGACAGTCAGAGGCAGCCACGTTGCAACGAAGATCCAGAAGTCCCTGGAGATGACTATCTTCCCCCTCGCCTCGTTGAAATCAAAGAAATTCATCCCATATAGACTCTATCCGACGGTTAGACGCACTCAAGTATGGGCTAAGAAAGACACGTACAGCGATAAATGAGCCGGGCAGATACACTGCGGACATGACGGTGATGATCTTGACGGCTGCGCTATCGTCGACGGTATGTTTCTGCAAATCTTTCAGGTTCACGGTCAGGTCGCGCAGCTCTCTGCCCGTGGCAGCCGCTTGAGTCTGCATCTCAGCCGCCCATTTCTGCGTCTGGGCGGTTTGTATCTGATTGCATGCGCTCAGGATGTAGCCAACCTAGTATCTTAGTGAGTGAATGATGATCGAGCATGTTAGGGTTAGGACGTACGATGTCCGTTGCGTTCTGGATGCGTGGGATCAGGCCCTCGCAGCTTGCAATGCATCCCATGATTGTCGTTTCGAATATGTCGTACGCATTGGTTGGCTTAGGAGATCTTGCTTGCAACCTCTGTATGTTATCGAGATTCCCTTTGCAGCATATCCTGGCCAGGTGCACCAGGTCAGCAATATTGCGGAGCCGCGAGATCTCCTCCAGGCTGCGGTCGTGGTCCATGGAGATACCGGGTCGATACTTGGTGAGTGCATAATCGTTCTCACTCGTAGTCAGTGTCATGGAGTTTGATAGCATAGCGCTTGGTAGTACTGGGGCATGTAAGACTTACTATGTGTTCGAATTCCTCCCCTAGATTGCAAATGTACCATCTCCAGTTATCTGTGAAAGAGGAAAAGAGGATGGAGTGCAGGATCGATGGATCCTGGCTGAAAGACGATAGACGAGGCTGGTTTGCACGTCGTGCTTGGTTTGTTCCGATGAAATCCTGCAGTCGGGTATCGAATTTGCTATGCTCGTTTGGGTGCAGCAGAATGAATAGATCTCTGTTGTCTCTGCGGTGGTGATAGACACCCGTCCGACGAAAAGACACAGTAGGCTTGGGACGACCGCGATTCTTTGCCTCGACGTAGAACATCTGGTACGACGTATCTATACAATCGGTTAGAAGAGAATGGGCGTAAAGACATCGTGCAAACTGGTCGGGTACGGACAAAAGTCCAATCCATCTGGAGACGAGACGATGGCATTTCTCGCCCCCGTGGTCGATGTATAGATAGGCTCGTTGAATGACAGCAGGACTTGTAGGAAGCTTGGATCGACTTGATGCGTGTGCATAATTCTTCCCATCAAGTCGGATGTGACCAGTAACGGATCGAGAGAGTTCTTAGAGCAAATCGATCTGCGACAGTGTCAGTCGATGTTAAGCAAGTATCAGAAATGTGTCTCACATTATCTTAACGTTCGAGTCAAGATGAAAGCCAAGGTCGAGCTCACTCGAGATGTCGCTTGTGCTTGTAAGCTTCCTGCTACGGACCTCACGACCTATATCGTTGCTTAGCGATACGATATTAAAAACCAGTAATCATAGATACCATTTTGAGATATATCCGTGATCCGGACATGGAGGCTTTCGCCTGTGGTGAATAATTTCTTCTGCTGCTGCACCTGGTCCTGGAGGGCTATACAATCCACCATCGTGGGCGGATCTTCGGCGAGGTCTTGGAAGTAAGCATCCCACGAAGGACATGCTGCAATATCAGCCGATTCCATGACTAAATTCAATTGAAGATTGCTTAGAAATACTAGGCTTTGGCATTCAAGAACTGCTCCTTATCTTTATATTATAGCTGTGGCGACGCCCGACGGCAGAATAGGTAGCTCACCACTGAATTACCCTGACGGAAAACGCCTCGGGTCAAAAATAAAAGAAAAGAAAAAGCAAACAAAAGATGAAAGAAGCCGAGTCGACACGATAGGCTGGAATCGATCAAACACAAGCTCAGCCTTGTTTGTTCTTAGAGCCTTGGCCCTTCATGTGTATGGACAGGATCAATAGGCGAAGTCCGACGGCTGTGGCAGTGATATGACCCTGGCTGCTCAATCACACCCTCCCAATCCCCATACAGGCTGGCTATGCAACCCTCGTGTCCATCCATCCCCGCTCCGATTCCCTCATCGCCTCCGTGCGCGCTCGTAAACCTCGGTGGCTAGGAGTCTGTCATGCCCTGGAGTCAGTCTCTTTTCGCTGATGATGTGACCCGGATCCACTACCTTAAATGGTGCTGCGATGGAGCGTTAAGCCTCAGTGATGTGGAGTCCCAAGAAGGCTGAGTACATACCTCGTCCAAGAAGTAGTCCAACTGGAACGTCCATCTGTCCTGCACGAACTATTCAAAAGATCAATAAGATGTCTTCGAGAACATGCACATGATGAGCTGATCTCACCGCGATATTATAAGGTTGTTCTTGCGGATAGTATTCCTCCAGATAACTCTGCAAATCGTCTTCCTCGATGTACCCGGACCGCTGGCGATCCAGAACGTAGTTATACATCGCTGAGTGTAGTGCCCACCACGGGGCTCCGGACGTAACTGTCCACACTCAGCACTCTCTGCTGACGATCTTTCCTGGTATTGTATTGACTCGAGGAGAGTGATATATACGAGGGGAGGAAGGACAGTGGCGCACTGAAGGGCAACCTGGTAATGTTGATCGGCGGAGAGCGGCACAAGACCAGCAAACATCCAATCCGATCCGCCCTCCACCAGTCTTATCAGTGGCTGCTGGACGAGACGCCGTCACAGCCTTGTGGTTGCCTGCGCGGCGGCTCATTTCTCGAGGCTCTGTGACTGGAACACAATAAGTCTCTTCGAAGTTCCAGGGCACAATGCGGCTCAGTAAACAGAAGCAGTACCTTTGGATCCATTCCCATACGGTCTACATTCCTATTCCTGTATCCATTCATCTGGAGTGGAACGAAGCTTAATATAGGCCCATTCAACCCTTCGGTATGCCTGGTCAGCTCCAGTAAGTCGTCCATCTCCTGTGAAATAGCAGAACATGTGAGAACGCGGTGCCAACTCACCTCTTCGCTGGCAGTCAAACCCTCTACGGATACCAGATTTTTGTAAGCCTCCAAGCAACGCATCGGTGGCTCAGAGCAACTTACTGATCCTTCCAAGTTCATTCTTCTCACGGCGGTCATTGGACATGGAATCTTTGGATCCAATGGAGCAGCGCTGGCTGCGGCTGGGCCTGGAGGCCTCATTGTGTCCATCGTCGTGATCAGCTGCGTGACAATCTGCGTGGGCGAATGTATCGGTGAAATGACGCAACAGTTCCCTATCCCGAATTCCATGGTCGCCTATGTTCAAGCCTTTGTGGATGAGGATCTAGGGCTGGTCATTGGGCTTTCTTACTGGTATACTGTCTGTCATGCTTGAAGAGGACGCGATGCTGACGCGGTTAGGTATTCTTATGCAGCGGCGTTTGCAATACAGAACGCAACTGTGGCCACCTTGACTTACTATTGGCGCTCAGGCAACGAGCCCGATCGCCAGGCATGGCAGGCTCTTGCATTCTACGTCGTGTGTCCTTCTGTGCTGTTCGGACTGAACATGACTGGTGTTTTTGTACGATCCACTCCTGGTGATGATAGGCTTCAGCTGACCGCCTTAGTACTATGGACTCATCGAAACCATCAGCGGGGCTTTAAAAGTTGTTCTCATCGTAGGGACTTCCATATATCTCTACATTATTTCGGCCGAAGGTTGGTGTACAACCCAGATCACCGGAATTATTCTTTGACACTAACTCCTCCTTCCAGGATATGACCATATCAAAGACCCATGTAAGTTTCTTGTAGTCCCGCAGAACCTTACATCGTTTCACTGACTCAAATCTACAGCTAGCCTTACGTGGTTTACCAAGCCGGACTTCCTAAGTAACCTACCCAAGGCCGTATGGTTCGTATCCTTTCACCTATATGCTATGGAAAACTGGCTGACGGACTTCGAAGCTTCGCCATCCCATTCGTCGCGTACAGCTTCCAAGGCATCGAGATAACAGCCATGGCCGCCTTCGAGGCACGGGACGCGCGCGCCCTGCGATGGCCATCTAGATGGACAGTCTATGCAGTCGCCCTCACCTACATCATGTGCACCGTAGGTGAAGCGCTCACGGTCAGCCACGGCGACGACCATCTGCGGTCCACAGATGACAGCATCTGTACTGGCGCATCACGCCTCCCCTTCTCCACCAGCATGATTGTCATCGCTGCGTGGAATGCCGGCCACAAGACTCTCGCGGGCTTCCTCAATGGCTGTCTTATGTTCAGTGTCGTTTCGGCGGCCAACACCTCCCTCTACGCGAGCTCCCGCTCTATGTATGGCCTTGCGCAGCTGCTCAACACCCCCACCTGGATTCAACGGAAGCTCAGGTGGGTGGGTCATGTTGACAGGAAGACCGGTGTGCCGGTTGGCGCACTCCTCTTGTCCACCCTGGCGTTCTGCTGGCTTCCATTTCTTCAGTTGGGATGTAAGCGTGAGCAGGTACGCTCCTTCACAAGATAAATGTCCGGGATCATGTTGACAGACGCATAGCTGATCACGAACATGTCGATATCGACCAGCACCTCCTGTATGATCGTCTGGGCGGCTCTCTGCCTCGCCTATCTCCGCTATTACTATTGGTACGTGTGCTCCCATGCTCGTCATACACAACCTTACATCCTGTGTCTAGGCTCGACAAGTGCGACGACGTCCTACAAAGAGACTATCCCTCCTTCAGCCGGAACTCGTCCAAATACACGCCCCGCGTCAACCTGCAGCGCTTCCAGCCCATCCCCGCCTGGATTGGACTCATCGGCTGTCTGCTCTTCTTTGGCTTTTCCAGCGCCGAGTGGTGGGATCACCCTGAGCGAGCCAATGCTGGAAACATAGCTAGCGCCTACGGAGTGGTAAGCCGTTCTGTCTAGTTGGTTTCCTATGTGCGGACCCGCGCATACTAACGGTTGTGACGCAGCATATCGTGCTCCTCGTGCTTTTGCTTGTCCGGAAACTGTTCAAGGGCCGGCTGTTCCAGAAATGGGGCGTTGATAGCACCGATAATGGACACAGCCTTGCGGATGTCCTGGAGGCCCTGAAGAGAAAGCACATCCATAATGCGGAGCCCAGTGAGAACGGTACATGGCTGTCAGATATTAGGTCGCGTGCGCTTCACACGCGGAGTTCTCCTCGCGAAGGTGTTTCGACTGATCATGAGAGTGAGCATATGAATGGCTCGGCTGTTCCTCATCAGGCTCCACCACAGGACATGTAAACATCATATGCATAGGTACCTATATAAAATAACTTGATGTATTATAGAGAACAATGGAATTCGGTTCATGAGTTTAATCACCTACAGATATCGAGGCTAACAGGCTCTCCCAACAAATGCTCACGTCATCCTACATCCTATGTGATACGATCATCCCAAAAGACCATTATGTTCAATTGATAACCACAATATATCTATCTTTTGAAGTCGTTTGATTCAGGTAGAATTACTCGTCATGATAACACACCGTCTTGAACTTTTCCCATTGTCCACTTACCGCGACAACGCAATATCATCAATTCTCATAATCATCTTTACCGTCTCCGCCGCAAGTTCGATCGCACTGGTGCTGACCAGAAGGGGCTGGAGGATGTTCTCCTCGGTGATGTCGTCCTTCACACCGCCGCTGCGGATGCTCACACCCGCGTTGTGCTGGCCCTGGGCGTGACGGTGACGCAGATCGGTGACGACCTTGATGGAGTTGAGACCCGCGTTCTCGGCAAGCGTAGTGGGAATGACCTCCATGGCGTCGGCAAATGCCTTCCAGCAAATGGCCTCGGTACCAGTAAGTTCGCGCGCGCGCATGGCCAGAGCATGCGCGACCTCGATTTCGGGAGCACCACCACCGGCAATCAGGGCACGCTTCTTCACCAGACAACGGATGACACAAAGAGCGTCGTGGAGCGAGCGCTCGGCCTCGTCCAGAATGAGGTTGTTGGCACCGCGGGCGACAATGGACACGGTCTGGTTGGCGGAGGTGGCAGGGTTCTTGATGCCGGTGACCTTCACGTACCGAGCACCAGAGGCCTGAACCTCCTCTACGAGGTCGGCGGTACCCAGCTTGTCCTCGGTGAAGGAGTCGACGTTGGCGACGGGCTTGCAGCCCAGGGTCTTGCACAGGAACTCGACCTCATCGCGTTCGATGTCCTTGATGGCGAGGATCTTGAGACGGGAGAGGAAGTGGAGGGAAAGGTCGTTGACGGCGTCACGGAGGATGGATTTCTGAATGAGGAGGACATTGCACTTCGTCTTCTGGATCTTCTTCACCATGTTGAGAAGGTACTGGCGCTCTTCCTTGAGGATCTTGTCCATCTGACGGTAGTCGTTGACCACGATCTGGTTCTCCATCTGTCATCCGTGTTAGTAAACATCACCTCGATCAGAAAATGCATCAATCGCCAACATACGTCAGGCTTGGGAGGACTCAGCTGGAACTGAATCAGACCTATCCGGGCCTTCTCGATCCGTGTGGGTCCTCCACTGCTCTTGATGACGGGCTGGTTCAACACCAGGCCATCCACCATCTCACTGTCTTCGATCGTACCGCCGACCTTCTTCACTATACGAATGTTCCGGAGATCGACGTTCTCCGCCGTCTTAGGGTCGACAACCTTCAGCACCGAGTCGACGGCCATGGGGCCCAGAAGGCCGGAGTGCTGCGACACGATCTTGGAGGAGAGGGAGGTAGAAGCGGCTTGAAGGAGGGTCGAGCGGTCCATCAGGTTGATGGGACGAGACATGTTGTGGAGGATCTCAACGGCGGCAGCGGCGGCTCTTTGGAAGGACTCAGAGATGACCGTAGGGTGGATACCCTTGGACAGGAGACGCTCAGCAGCACCCAGCAAGCTTCCTGCGATGACAACGACCGACGTCGTACCGTCTCCAGCCTCAACATCCTGGGCGGCACTCAGGTCGACGAGCATTCTGGCGGCGGGGTGCATCACGCTCATGTCCCTCAACATTGTGTTTCCGTCGTTGGTCTGCGGGGTGTTAGGGGCGGGACATTCAGGAGGTGGAGGGGATTCGTACGATGATGGTGTTGCCCTTGGGAGTTTGGATCTACACCATGTTAGTGTCCGACATGGTATGCCTGGATGAAAAAGAATCTTACCATCTTGTCCATACCCCTGGGACCCAAAGACTGCGTGGTGGTTAGCCCCTCATCTGCGACTCCAATTTCGGCGCAAGCGTACCGTTCTGATGGCATCGGCGACGGCTATACGAGTCAGCAAAGGCAATCCTCAATGGCTTGGACGACAGTAAATACCTCTAGCTGCCAGAATGTTAGATGTCCGCACAGCCATGGGCTTCTCCTTGTCCTGTCCGACTATCAGTCACGGCCCACAACTAAAGCCTTCAATTTCCTCCGCAAAAACACACCTTGAAGGAGTTGTTGCCAGCGGCCCCCTGGGAGGCTGCGGTCGCCATTGTGACGGAGAATCAATGCACCCGGGGTAGGTATGAAGGGAAGAGCAAGGATAGAGAAAGAAGAGAGAAGGGAGAGGTGTTGATATGAAGAGAGATGAGGCGGCCGACTGGAAATTCTTCGAAGTTGCGGGAGTTGCTGATTTAATGCTTGGCGGGCGCTAGTGCCAAAACAGCTCCAACCGACGCAACCACCCAAAGCTGGAGCTCGTCACATCACTCTCTCCCTCTCACTCCCTACAACTCCTCCATCTCATTACATCACCTACATCAATAGCCCTTTCTGGCCTGCTTGAATACCACTGTCTACCTCTGACTAACCCACAACCCTTTTGATTCCTTTATAACCGCCTCTCCCCCCGTCCCGTCACTTCGCCGCCGCCTCTCACCATGCCGAGCGCCACGGGTGAGAACTGGGAGAAGTACAGCAAGAACTACGCCGATGATGAAGAACCAGAGAAGAAGATCACTCCTCTGACTGATGAGTATGTTATTTCGATGGCATTAGCCGCGGTTGAGCTGCGAACCCCCAACTAACTCCGTCTAGGGACATTCAAGTGCTCAAGACATACGGCGCTGCTCCCTACGCCAACGCCCTGAAGAGGCTCGAGAAGCAAATAAAGGAAAGACAAGCGAGTGTCAACGAGAAGATTGGTGTCAAGGTACTTCGTGGATCTTATCCAAACCCTCCATCCGATGCAACGGAGTTGACGTGTTCAGGAATCCGACACCGGTCTTGCTCCGCCACACCTCTGGGATGTTGCGGCCGATCGACAGCGCATGGCAGAAGAGCAGCCGCTACAAGTGGCCCGTTGTACGAAGATCATCCAGGATGAGAAGGACTCGGATAAGAGCAAATATGTCATCAACGTCAAACAGATTGCCAAGTTCGTGGTCAATCTAGGGGAGCGAGTGAGCCCGACAGATATCGAGGAGGGCATGCGAGTTGGGTACGTCTACAAAGTTTCTATCACGGTCACTCCCTCCGGCTAATGCATCTACAGTGTCGACCGGAATAAGTACCAGATCATGTTGCCCCTTCCTCCGAAGATCGACCCCAGTGTGACGATGATGACGGTCGAAGACAAGCCCGATGTGACCTACGGCGATGTTGGTGGATGCAAAGAGCAGATCGAGAAGCTGCGAGAAGTCGTCGAGATGCCCCTGTTGTCCCCGGAGCGGTTCGTCAACCTCGGTATCGACCCGCCCAAGGGTGCTCTGCTATACGGTCCCCCCGGTACGGGTAAGACGCTCTGTGCCCGAGCCGTCGCCAACCGAACCGATGCGACGTTTATCCGTGTCATCGGTAGTGAACTGGTGCAGAAATACGTTGGTGAGGGTGCCCGCATGGTGCGCGAGCTGTTCGAGATGGCCCGCACCAAGAAGGCCTGCATTATCTTCTTTGACGAAATCGATGCCGTCGGTGGAGCCCGTTTCGATGACGGAGCGGGTGGTGACAATGAAGTGCAGCGTACTATGCTGGAGCTGATCACGCAACTGGATGGATTCGATGCCCGTGGTAACATCAAGGTGATGTTCGCGACCAACCGACCTTCCACCCTGGACCCGGCTCTGATGCGTCCCGGCCGTATCGACCGGAAGATCGAATTCTCCCTGCCGGATGTGGAGGGCCGTGCGAACATTCTCCGCATTCACGCTAAGAGCATGTCGGTGGAGCGCGACATTCGGTGGGAGTTGATCTCTCGCCTGTGCCCGAACGCGACGGGAGCGGAGCTTCGGAGTGTTGCCACAGAAGCCGGCATGTTTGCCATTCGGGCACGACGCAAGGTGGCGACAGAGAAGGACTTTTTGGCGGCCGTGGACAAGGTGATCAAGGGCAACCTCAAGTTCAACTCGACGGCGACATACATGCAGTACAACTAGAGGGGGATTGTATCATGGGATTGCTTGGACTGGGAGATGGATGGATGGATGGATGTATGAACATTAATACGCTAGTGAATTACGGTGCATTGGATCGTCATTTGATATTGACCTTGGCTGCTGGTAGCTGTAGATATACAGCAGTCAGTCGTAAAGGCTGTATGGTCACGTGGTACAAATAAGGTGATCATGATTACCTCAGCTGGAAACACAAGAGACACATACCGCAAGACATACGCAAACGTAGAACATCAATTCAATTGAGAAGCTATTCAAGATAGACGAACCCAGTAACAATCCTGCTCTTTATACGGTCGGATATCGTATCTCGGGACTTCCTCTCGCTCTGGGTGCTCCAGCCGTCCCGCTCCGGAATTCCTCGCTGCTGCCGGGTTAAAAGAACACCGGCCACGTGCCTGCGCGCTCTCCGCCAATCAGCATCTGCCGGCCGCCCGAGGTGATTACCACTGCGCGGCTCCTGATTGGTGCTCTCGGCCCCGGTCTTCCCCGTCGGCAAGTGAGCGGTGCTTATGTCAGCCAGCCCTTCCGCCCAGCAGAAACGACGATCCAAAAGTTGCTGCAACCACGACTTCATCCATTCCAGCGTATTCTCTCCTCTCCTCTCCCCCACGTCCTCTCTCCTCCTTTCTCCCACTCTCCCTCCCCCCAATCTCCCCTTTGGCGTCGTTAGAGGAGTGTTTTCTTTTCTTTTGAACCCGTCATCATGAGCTCCCTGAGCTTGCGGAGCCTAGCTCCCGCCTCCAAGGTCCGTTTACCCGACCTACAGCCGTGACCTCTCCTCGCAGGTCGCATGCCTGTTACGCGCATTGCAGTACTGACATTTGGGTTCAACAGATCTCCCGTGCCCTGCGGGATCAGAGACGTCTTTTCTCTTCTTCTCGCCCCGCTGGTACGTCGTCCTCTGCGATCAACCTTCCTGTGCGCTTGATACTAACCCGTCGCCAGCCCGCATTTTCGGCAACGGACCCCTGCGCGCGAAGGAAGCCAATGGCTACATCTCCGAGAAATACCCCGTCATTGTAGGCTTTCCTCCCCGCCGGGACGTACTATCAAGCAAATAGATTCTCATTGGACCGCAGGACCACGAGTACGATGCCGTCGTCGTCGGTGCCGGTGGTGCCGGTCTGCGTGCCGCCTTCGGTTTGGCCGAGGCTGGTTTTAACACCGCTTGTGTCTCCAAGCTCTTCCCTACCAGAAGTCACACGGTCGCCGCCCAGGGTGGTATCAACGCTGCCCTTGGAAAGTACGTCATCACCCTTCGCGGCATGAGCCTAACGAGATCGAATTTGTGCTAACCCTGTTCTCCCTTATAGCATGCACCCCGATGACTGGAGATGGCACATGTACGACACTGTGAAGGGTTCTGACTGGCTTGGTGACCAGGATGCCATTCACTACATGACCCGTGAGGCCCCCGCCTCCGTTCGTGAGCTGGAGGGTTATGGTTGCCCCTTCTCCCGTACCGAGGACGGCCGTATCTACCAGCGTGCCTTCGGTGGTCAGTCGCGGGAGTTTGGCAAGGGTGGTCAGGCCTACCGTTGCTGCGCCGTCGCTGACCGTACCGGTCACGCCCTTCTGCACACTCTCTACGGACAGTCCCTGCGCCACAACACCAACTACTTCATCGAATACTTCGCCCTCGACCTGCTGATGGAGGATGGTGAGTGCCGCGGTATCATCGCCTACAACCAGGAGGACGGTACCCTCCACCGCTTCAAGGCCCACCACACCGTTCTGGCCACTGGTGGATACGGTCGTGCCTACTTCTCCTGCACGTCCGCCCACACCTGCACTGGTGACGGTATGGCCATGGTCGCCCGTGCCGGTCTCCCCAACCAGGATCTGGAGTTCGTCCAGTTCCACCCCACTGGTATCTACGGTGCTGGTTGCCTGATCACCGAGGGTGCTCGTGGTGAGGGTGGTTACCTCCTCAACTCTCAGGGTGAGCGTTTCATGGAGCGTTACGCTCCCACCGCCAAGGATCTCGCCTCCCGTGACGTCGTCTCCCGGTCCATGACCCTGGAGATCCGTGAGGGCCGTGGTGTTGGTCCCGAGGCCGACCACATCTACCTCCAGCTGAGCCATCTGCCCGCGAAGCTCCTGCACGAGCGTCTGCCCGGTATCTCCGAGACCGCCTCCATCTTCGCCGGTGTCGATGTCACCAAGCAGCCCATTCCCGTCCTGCCCACCGTCCACTACAACATGGGTGGTATCCCCACCAAGTACACTGGTGAGGTCCTGACGGTGGACGAGCAGGGCAAGGACAAGGTCGTCCCTGGTCTGTACGCTTGCGGTGAAGCCGCTTGTGTGTCGGTCCACGGTGCCAACCGTCTCGGTGCCAACTCCCTTCTGGATCTGGTCGTCTTCGGCCGTGCTGTGTCTCACCGTGTCCGCGACATCGCCTCCCCCGGCAAGCCCCACAAGGAGCTCAGCTCCGACGCCGGTGCCCAGTCCATCCAGGACCTCGACTTTGTCCGTACCGCCGAGGGTCCCAAGTCCACCTTCGACATCCGCAACGCCATGCAGAAGACCATGCAGTCGGACGTCAGCGTCTTCCGTACCCAGGAGAGCTTGGATGAGGGTGTCGAGAAGATCACCGACATTGACACCTGGTTCGACCAGGTCGGCACCAAGGATCGCAGCATGATCTGGAACTCCGACTTGGTTGAGACTCTTGAGCTCCGTAACCTCCTGACTTGCGCGTATGTATCCCTTGCCGAAGAAACACCAGGAATGGTATTGGTTAGCTAACATGACGATTTAGTACCCAAACCGCCGTCGCCGCCGCCAACCGTAAGGAGTCTCGTGGTGCCCACGCCCGTGAGGACTACCCCGACCGTGATGACGAGAACTGGATGAAGCACACCCTCACCTGGCAGAAGACTCCTCACGGCAAGGTCGACCTCAGCTACCGTGCCGTCGAGGCCAACACCCTGGATGAGGCCGAGTGCAAGCCGGTGCCTCCTTTCAAGCGTGTGTACTAAGCGCGCCGTTGGAGGGTGGTGTGGAGGAGCTCCGTAATGAAGTCGCGTGAGGTCTCCTGAAGGGATTTTGCGACGACTGAGGAGAGTGGACGAAAGAGAAGAGCGTCATGAAAATTAGGCTGTGTTTATCTCTTGTGTTTATATGTGTATATCCATTTTCCTTCCAGGCGATGAGTTTGGTGTACTCACGTTCGTGTTTTTTATAGCCGTTTATTACCATACAATTGGAGTTTTCTTTGCGTTTAGCTTGGTCGGATGTTCTCGAGCATCTTTTTCTGCGCAGGCGACATGGTTTTCTTTTCCTGGCTCGTGTCACAACATGTCTGATGCGGCCATACGAATGCCGCTCTTTGTTTCTGCATCCCGGCGGGTCAGACACACAAAGGTAAACGTGGTGAGAGGCTGAGCGGCCATTAATTATAGAAATCGTTGCATTCAATGGTCCACGAGCTAATTCTCGGCCAGGTACAGGCGTGCTTCGAGTCGTCCGCCATCGAGGCAGAGCAGATCTTCCCTCCACCACGCGGTGCAGATGTCTCAAAATGGGCTTCTCGGACTGGATGGAAGATCCTCACGCAGGTCCACGGCGCAGCCACTCTCCATCGGCCGTCGATGGACCGTCCAAGTCGTCCGGCAGACAAAGAAGCATCCAATCTTGTCACAACAACCCGCGAATTTCCTGTGCCTTTGTCGGGCACGCGGTCCTCAGACGAGTACCATGGGTCGTCAAGCCGTCGGGTTCTGTGAGGATTTCTAGAATACATGGGATGGATCTCAGGATGTGGACAGGCACTGGTTTCCATCTCAGACTACTCTCACCCCGAGCCGGTTCTCCTGGTTGGTTTTCTTTGGACATGCTCCGTTCACTCGCTGTTGTTTTCCTTGCTGTCTTGTCTTCTTCCTGTTGTCAAACTCTTTCGTTTCTTCGGTAGCCTAACATGGCTCGACTGCCGGTGCGAGATACATCATGTCCTGCGAACAAGCAGTGGTATGTCTGCGCCAAAGGGAATTATCACGGCTGTTGCTCGATCGATCCATGCACGACGGGAGTGTGTGCAGACGATAGTACGCTGACATCGACGTCCACTTCGTCCGCAACCTCGGCGTTGTCGTCGACGTCGGAGTTGACTTCACCTACTAAGACGCAGACAACGCAAGACGTTGCCCTCGTTTCGACTTCCACTTCAGCCACGTCTCTGACATTTCCCACGGCAACTTCATCTGCTACAGATACTGTGTCTCCCACGGCCTCGTCAGTTGTTGACTCTGCGAAGACTACTGGCAACAATGGGATGCTGATTGGAGGTGTGGTGGGCGGCATTGTCGGACTCTTGCTGTTGTTGGGATTGGCACTATTCCTATGGTGTTCTCGCAGAAAGAAGCCAGGTCAAAAGGTGGCAGCGTATCCTCTTGTGACTTTGGGTCTTCGGTCCAAACGGGAGAGACGCAAACGACCTGGCCTTGTGACTGATTGGAGGGCAATGAATTGTCCAAGTATGAGTTACACTCGATGATTTATAACAGCTTCTTACTCATCCCATGTAGGATCCAACACGAAGATCATGAAGAGTCCGTCTCGACCGACACCGACCAGAACATCGCCGACAAAGACTCCGACCAAACCCTCTCCGGTGAAGCCCTCGCCTACAACCCGAGCATCCCCAATGGTGGAAGCAAGTAGACTCGCTCCCAGACAGTCACCCATAACACCCCCAACCGCGACTACAATCCACACAGCCCGCTCGGTCAACACCACCAGCAGCGCCTCAACCCCGACCATCTCCTCCCTGACCCTCTCCGAGACATCCCTCCCCATCAACCGAACCAGCACCGGCCTCAGCACCGTCTCCACCAAGCACCTCCCCCCCATCCCGCACCACCCCGCCCTGCGCACTCCGCCCGAGCTCCCAGACACAGGCTTCTACCGACAACGCGTCGAGCTCGCAGCGTGTCCCTCCCGCGAACTAATCAACAAGTTCGACCCGCGCCGCCAGCTCTGCCGGTCGTCGGAGACGCCCGACCTCGAGGACGTCCGGCTGGACGGCAGCAGCACAGCTTTGGCACGCGGGGCGCCGCGCACGGGGCCAGTCATCACGGCGGATGGCGTGGTGCTGACGGCCAATTTTGAGCGCGTGTTCGGCGAGGACGAGGTCCTGGGTACCTCTGGGGATAGCGGGCCGGCGCATGTGATGAGTTTCATGCAGTATGATCCTGAGGGGGATGAGGTGCTGCCGGCGTATCACTCTTCGTGGCGGAGGGGGAGCTTGAGGTTGGAGAAGATTGAGGAGTCGTGAGGGGTCCTGCTGCGGGCGGTGGGATGGGGATTAAGAGCTGCTTATACGTAATGTCTGTTTGTTGCGTGCTTGTACCATGTTTGTTGATAGAGTGCGGTTGCATTCTGGCCTATGTCTATGCTTGATGTATAATACAGTCAGTTGGTAACCATAACTAGTCCATTCGTTCATTCTATGTGATCCAGTGTCTCGTGATAACCCATGCAGACTTTGACTTTTTGATCTAAAACCCCGAAAGAAACACTCGTAAAATATGAAATCTAAAGCAGTTTCCGCAGCACGGCCGTCTGCTCCAACACGGCGCGGCGACTGGTGCCGCCGACGGCGTCCTTGAGCTCGACGGCGCGCTCGTAGTCCAGACAGGCGCGGACGTCGTCGTCGAAGCGGGGGTCGACGGTCTTGAGCTGCTCGAGCGACAGGGTGTCCATGGGCACCTTGGTCTGCTCGGCGAGCTGGACGACGCGACCGGAGATGTGGTGGCCCTCACGGAAGGGCACGCCCTTGCGGACGAGGTAGTCGGCGATCTCGGTGGCGAGCATCTCGGGGGCGAGGGCGGCGGCCATCTTCTCAGGGATGGCGGTGAGGGTGGAGAGGACGCCGGTGGCGATCTGGATGCTGTCGCCGACGGTCTTGATGTGGTCGAGGAGGGGCTCGACGCTCTCCTGCAGGTCCTTGTTGTAGGTGGTGGGCAGGCCCTTGATGGTGCACATGAGGCCGGCCATGTGGCCGAAGGCGCGGCCGGCCTTGCCGCGGAGCAGCTCGAGGCTGTCTGCGTTCTTCTTCTGGGGCATGAGCGACGAGCCGGTGGAGTAGGCGTCGGACAGGCGCACGAAGCCGTACTCGAGGGAGCTGTAGATGATGAGGTCCTCGGCCCAGCGCGAGATCTTGAGCATGAACGACGCGCCCCACTGCATCGTCTCCATGGCGAAGTCGCGGTCGCCGACGGCGTTCATGCTGTTGTACAGCAGGCCCTCAAAGCCCAGCTCCGCCGCCATCGCCGCGCGGTCAATCTGGAACGGGTTGCCGGCCAGCGCACCGGTCCCCAGCGGGCTGCGGTTCACCCGCGCCGTCACCTCGCGCAGCCGCTGCAGCTCGCTCGCAAACGCCGTCGCGTGCGACAGCAGCCAGTGGCTCCACCGCACCGGCTGCGCCTTCTGCAGGTGCGTGTACCCGGGCATCAGGTAGTCGAGCTCGGCCTCGGCGCGCGAGATGCACACCCGCACCAGGTCCGCCAGGTACCCGTCCAGCCGGCGCAGCTCGTCGCGCAGCCACAGCCGCATGTCCGTCGCGATCTGCTCGTTGCGCGACCGCCCCGTGTGCAGCTTGCCGCCGATCTCCTTACCGATCAGCTCCGACAGCCGCCGCTCGTTCGCCGTGTGGATGTCCTCGTCCGTCGGCTGCGGGACGAATGTGTTGGTCCGCCATTCCTCGGCGATCTGCGCGAACCCGCGCTCGATCTCGGCGAACTCGTGTGCGGTCAGGATGCCCGTCTTCATGTTGGCTCGGGCAAAGGCGATGGAGCCGGCAATGTCCTGCTGCCACAGGATGCGGTCGTACGGGAGCGATTGGTTGTACTGCACCATCAGGGGGTCGAGGCCCTCTGTTCAGGGTTGGTTAGTTGTCGGTGCAGTGAAGGAGAGGGACAGTGGGGAGGTAACGAACGGGTGAAGCGGCCTCCCCAGAGCATGTTCTCAGCAACGGCTTTCGGGGCAGTCATGGTGGTGGAATTGGTCAATTGGTATGCGTGTGTGTGTGTGTGTAGTGAGGAAGAGAAGGAGGAAGCGGAGGAAGAAAGATGGAGAGGTTGAGTCATGCTTCCGCAACTTTTGTTCCGCGGGGTCCGCGCTAGCTGTTTTGGGACTTCATTTGCAGTGATATTTACCCACAGAGTATACCTAAAGTTATCTACTTGCTCTGGATATGATAACTATAACTATCATTTCAATTGCTATGATACAGTTAGGATAATTGGAGACGGCAGACAGTGGTGTGGGTCACGTGATCTTAGTGAAGACTGAATTGTATACGGAGTATAGGGATAGTAACATCTGGTTATATTCTGCTCATGTAGGTGGTATACATACTGCCT
The DNA here is from genome assembly GCA_019721355.1 of Aspergillus sp. MEXU 27854. Classification (NCBI taxonomy): domain Eukaryota; kingdom Fungi; phylum Ascomycota; class Eurotiomycetes; order Eurotiales; family Aspergillaceae; genus Aspergillus; species Aspergillus sp. MEXU 27854. The sequence goes on from JAGMTT010000002.1 coordinate 2,152,901, forward strand.
AGGGTGTATACTGGTGTAGAAGGTGCATAGTAAGGGATGGCATAAGTTGTACATGTGAAGATATATATTTCCGCCACATGTCAACATCAAGATGGACTGACACATTGCATTCGAGAACATTCACGATCTACGTCTCCCAAGAGAATGCCGAAAATCCTACAGGTACAGATCCTCTCTATCCTCACCGTCTAACCAGAGGACCGGAACCAGCTGACACCTGTCACCACCCGAATGGACTCAGCCCAGAGGTCAGCCAGGTAACACCGGTCTGCTCGTAGATCACCATCCCAGCTCTACGACTCCGACCCAGCAACCTGGGTACCTGCAGGGGGCGCGATGATCGGACACGACGACAGATCGTCGCGTGGGACGGGACAGTGACAAATCCAGCGCCGAAAGGGGGATGGATGGACGAGATATCGGGGACCACGCACCGGGCACTTGGAATGGACTATTAGAGAGGACAATGGAAAAGAATCCCGAGATCGAGCGAACCATCGCGTTGGAAAGGGGGACCCGACAGACTGGATAGATAATACGAAGGAGTATAGGGATGGGTGACGGCAGTCAATAGTGCGCACGCTCCTCAGGTGGAGCAGCGTGACAGAAACCGGTGCAATCGTTGATTATCATCATGGATCATACGGAATAGAGACTGGATAATCCATAGCAACGGATCCGTCGAGACGATGGATGACACCATGACACTCCGATGGAGACCTTTTCCGACGTCAAATATAACCATAATCCCCGAATCCGCCGAGAAGCTTGTCGTGGAATTTGTCATGGTCACTTCTTAGTATCTGGTTATAGTATACGGAGACCCCGTATACTAGCCCTAACCGATAACAGTATAAGAGAGACGTGGCGGTGCACACTATCGATCCGCTAGTCCTCCTTCGCTCTAGCGACGGGATGATTTGGAATTGGAAATCTCCTGCCACATGTCTGGCCTGCCCTGTCTGACACCTGTCAATCACGACTGATCGATTCACATCTGCACCATTTCACGTGTCGCATCCAGCCCGCTGGATCTGACCTGTCCAGACGGCCTCGAGAAGATGTTCTAGAAGATTTCGACCGGCATGATCTCGTATTCACGAGAAACATTGATCAATCAACCTCGATTCGTCTCAATACCCAGGTAAAATGATCCGCATTAATCTATCTATATTAAACCCACAGTCGAACCGCCAACCATTCATACCCTACAGTACAGAGTACACCAAAATAGAACCGACAAAAGAAATCCATTCAAACGAGCGACGGAAACGGTGCTAGCTAGATCATCACATCGTAACTCATCAATCATCCCCTACCACGGACTGCGCGGGCCCACCATCCAATCCTCCATCGCCAACCACTCGCTCCACTGCGACTCGGCCATGCGCAGTTCCTCCTCCGTCGGCGCCCGCAGCGGCCGCAGGAACGGCGTCTGCTCGTCCGGCAGCACGTCGTACGCCGCCTTGGTCGCCGCCCACCCGCCACTCTTGGCCGTAAACAGGTAGTTGAGGCGCTCCTGCTGCCACGCCGCCGACAACCCGGCCGCCCACTGCGGACCGAACAGCGCCTGCAGCACGGCGGGCGTGTCGTGCGCCGTCACCACCAGCCGCCGCAGGTATGCGCGCAGCGACACCGTTGTTGTCGTTGATGAGAATCGGGTGGTGGGGGGGTCGGTCGTCCGCTGGCAGGGCAGGCGCATGTTGAGAAAGGCGAAGAGCGATTGCACCGGCGCCGCGTGCTGGCCCTCGTCTAGGAAGAACCGCACACACGCCTCGTATGCTGGGTGCCACTGGTCCAGGTCGACCTGGTACATCTCCGTGCCGGATGGGCCCTCCCGCGGGGGCTCCTGGCTGGGACTGCGCGGCCACGGCGTGGCCAGTTCGGCGGGTGAGAGGGCCGGCGTGTGCACCGGCCTGGCGCATTCCGCGTCGGTCATTGGTTCTGGGGGAGTTAGGTCAGGTAGAGATGGACTCTGAAGGAGAGGGTTCTTACTGTCGACGGGGGGATAGGTGAGAGACGTAGGAGACGAGGGCGAGGGCATATCGACGTTGTCCCAGTAAGGTCTCGAATCGTGCATGTTCATAGTGTTCACCAACATAGATATCGATATCACAAAGGAAGAGTAACATCTTTCGGAAGCAGGAAGCAAGCCCGCCCTTATAGTTGCTGGTGACGGACATGCCGACGATGACGACAAGCAGACACCCCGAGCACGGTCACTCTGCCGGGCCAAGTGGAGCGGCTATTGGCACATCCTGAGGATCTGAGGCTCTCCTGCTCCCTGGGCAGGAAATAGTTCCATCGGGATGGAGCGACTATTGGCAATTTGGGCCAGCCACAGATGGGCGAGCCACAGAGAGCAAGCCACGGAATGTGGCACAGCACCGACCATGCTTTTTTTTTTGTGGCTGTGCGGTGTTTACTTTTTTCCCCTTGCGTGTGCCCCTTTTCTCGGTCATAAGCGGATCAATCAGGTTGGCCCTCTCTACCGAGTACTCCGCAAGACTAGCCCTGACTAGGCGCGACTGGGATCAGACCAGCAAAGACCCAGGAACCTGGAACCCGATGGCACTAGAGGAAAAGATTTGGAAGCGTGTCCCTTGGCGTGTTGATCGTCGTCTCTCTTCCTCAGCTAGCCATCATACGTCCTCACAATCCGATTCTCTCCACCCATTCCACTGGACCAAGTCAGGCTGAGAAGACTAGCCCTGGGGCTAACCTGGTTGACCGGGCTAACAAGCGAACGCCTAGCAGATGTTGACCCAGCAAGACGGATCGATAGTCAACATTCATTCCTCCTGGGGGATGTGACAGCTCGCCTCGCGTCGGTCGCCCGACCAGATCCTGTTGAGACGGTGACACCATCTCCACCGGGCTGAAGCTCATCCACATGGAGGGGGGTCGGGTGATAGGTGATACAGGGCGACCACAACCGGTTGGGAGCATTCCTGATGGGTTGCACCAGGGGCAGGAGGCAGACCGCATGTTCTCGGGGGGGGGGGGGGGATTCTCGTCGTCACCTTACATATTTTGTCTGCAGTCGCGCCCAAGGAATGGAGGGCGCAACGTGGTTGAGGGGTATGAGGTGGTGAGGACGCAAGGAGGGATCGTTGGGGCCAGTAAGCGATCGACCTGAGCCCTTCTCTCGGGCACACCGTCTGATCGGCGAGGCACTGATCGCTGGATTCATCAGCTGTGCGTCAGAGAGTAGTGTAGTACTGCTCCGTAGGTAGTCGTCACAGAAGAGGAGTTAGTCCGTTCTACAGAGTACGAGATCCAAGGAGGAGGAAGACCCTGGTCGGTCCCTTAGCTAGGCTTAGTTAGGGCGAGTGCCTGAGCGGTGGGTTGATACAGGCCTTCTGATTGGTGGCTCACATTCATTTCCGGGCGGTTCGACGGCTGATTGGGCGAGGGGTAGTGCCTGGAAACTCAAATCATCGAGGTCTGTTCTCAGCTGTAGCATCATTAATTAAACAATTTACATAGAGAAATAGAATATTAGAATAAGAAAATAAAATAAAATAAAAAAAAAAAACAACCCCAGGCCATGCGATCCCCACTTGACAGCCGGTGGCTGACTGTCCCGCCATGCGGTACTGTCCATCTCACGAGATATAAAGGCATCAGAGTTTCCCATGAGTTTCTACGAACAGATCATATAGATATAGATCAGATATCTTTATCTTCAAGACATCTTCAACACTCCAACACTACTACTTGAACAACACTTGAACACCGCCATCATCTCTACACACTACACAATGTGCTACAAGAGCAACTACGAGCCTTATGTATGTCACCACATCCTACCCAACTTCCAAGGATCCCACTCACACCTACCAGACCAGCAAATCGCTCGACATGAGCCACTCCCTCGAGATGGAACCCACGGACGAACAACTGCTCTACCCCCTGGGCGCCCTCTACCCGCACGTCGTCGCCCTCCAACTCCAATCCGACGAGTCGCCCTGGCTCAAGACGAGGCAGTACGCCGGCTACCACGACACCAGCTTCTGGGCCGAGATCGCCGTGCCGCCCTCGCCATCGGAGTTTTCCACCCGATCCACGATCCGCAGCAGATATAGCGGTGAGTCCCGAACCTAATCCGTGCATGAGACCTGTCATCTCATACTAACGCACTGCAGACTCCTCCGCTTGCAAGTTCGTTTCCAGAATCCGCCGACTCCTCAGCCGCGATGAACTGCGCAAACGCCAGCAGTAGCCGTGCCGACCTGCATTCTCTTACGTTTCATTATCCTTTTCATGTATAGATTTTTCATGTCCCGCGCAAAGCGAATACCCTCGTCCATGTTTCTTTTGTCTGTCTCGTTCCCTGCGTCTTCTTTCGTTAGCGAGGAGTTGGGTGCATCCATATTATCATACTTAGTACATAGACCTTCAACATCAATAATAGATACTACCTACTACCATCCTTCTGTTCTCTAGATCTAAATCCATACTCATACACTACTCAGACAAATAATCTCCGAAACGCAACCTCCATTCATCTCCCCAAAATCGCGGTGAACTATCTGACGTCTCAGATTCTGAACCCCGCATTCCAGACAGATCATATCGTCTGCACGCCCCCAATAGTCCGATCACGAACCTCTCGACCAACCACCCCTCGTGATCCACGGCTACGCCCGCGCGGAATGCAGGCGATGTGTCGGATGAGGGGGCATCGTGCTCGTCTTCATGCCGCTGCACGTAGTCACCATGTACTGTACTGTGCGGAGTCCGTTGGGAGTTGAGTCGGGGAGAATAGGGAGGGAGGGAGGACGAGCACATTGCGTTGGCACGCGGACCGGCCCTGCTTGCTTGCATGCAGATATTGTGTCACCCTCTCACATGGATTTGTCAGACCGTCTGACACGAATATACTCCATATGGCGTGTTTTGAGCTGGGTTGCGAGTGCTATTACTATGAGGGTCTCACTCACGAGAGGTTACTACCTCGTAGTTGGAATACTTCTACGGTAAACAGCACATGACAATGTAAGACAGACAAGGCATCAAGGAACAACCCAGACAAAAAGAAAGTCATCATCATCATCATCATCATCATCATCATCATGACCACCTACAGGCAGTAAGACATGCAGCAGTGGTGCCGATAATCCCGCAATAGCGCCGACCACCCTCCGCAGATCATTGATTAGGGCTACTCCCTCAGGGGAGAAACGTCATCTCTGTCCAGTTTCAGGGTCAAACCGGGCACGCATGGCACCGTTTGAATCAGACCTCTGACTGATTGCCTGCCCGCGCCCTGAGCACCTGCATCTCCATCCATGCAAGGGGCTCGCTCTCGTGGAGGGCTCATTAGCCAGGACCGACTGGAATGTGTCAGCGCGGGCGAGGAATGTCCCAGTGTCGCGTCTGTCAGTGTCAGATGACAAGAATGCGCGACTGTCTACCTGTCGTGTACCACTGAGCCTAGTGCCGTCCAGTCCGGTCTAGTCCCCAGCGAGAAAGCCATGCAGTGCAGGAATGTCGACACGAACGAGAATGACGCTCCGATATCAGACCATTCCACCCGTTAGATGTTGGATCCGGGGTAGCCGAGCCCCTCGCCACCGCATAATCAAACTCATACTCCAACTTCAACACCAACAAAGTTACGGTCCGGATTCAATCAAGAATTAATGCTAAGCGCCCCTGGCGACGTGCTCCTTATGCAGGTACGCAGTCCCAGTGGGCAGGTCACATTGTTCTGCCGACTGCATGAACGCGACGAGACAAGACAATCCCAGAGAAAAAGCAATGTGGATCGTCGGCCTTGTTTTCATCTCCTTTTCCTTGAGCTCCAACCGACGGCATGATGCAATGGCGCAGTTGCGGTCACGGCTAGAGCCGGACAAACAGGCCAGGAGGTTTTGGCCGTACCTGCAGATGCAGGTCATGCAGCAGGCGTGTCTGATTGCGGGGGGGCAGTTGTGTTTGCAAGGCATTGTCGCATGGCCGGGGCCGGCAATGGCGCGTCGAGAATAATCCCATCACGGCTGACGTGGACGGTCTTATGGCAGTTGGCAGAGCTACCTACATATTACGTATTACAAGCTGGATCAATATGGTGGAGACATATGTTGATTGCAATGTCCGTGATGGTTGCGCTATTGCGTTGATGCGCTGTGCGTATGTTGCGACTTGACATGGACGAATATACAAAACCCCAACCGCCTCCCTACCCGCCCTATGTCGGCTGGGAAATACAGAACAGATCACATGTCAAGTCAAGTCACATAAATCAAACAGAACAGTGACAGGAACCTGCACAAACTCAAGGTATGGCCATTTGATGTGCGGGCGAGTGACCTTGAGTACAAACCAAAAACGATTCCATGTCACACAGCAAACAAATACAGGACAACCAAGTGCATATAGTGTTGACAGGGCATCGACTAGGCTACACAATTTGGATCCCATGTCAACATGCACTCGTACATAATAAACATAAACATAGATATCCCAAACTCCATTGAGTCCCCAACTCCCGCTCCAAAACAATTTGATCCAAGTGGATTGTCGTTTCACTTGGACATCGCGTCCAGTCCGTTAAGCATCGAGTACTCTTCCCAGTTGATGGTCTCCGGCAGATACTGCTCGTCGGGGAAGATCGCAGACGGCTCGGCTGCGGCGTAACCCAGATCCGAAAAGTCGAGGTTGGCGGGTTGGTAGCCGCTGGTCACGTGATATCCCGCGTTGAGTCCATCGAGGTAAGTGTTGTTGGGGTTGACGTTGGTAAACATGTCTTCGAAGTTGTTCATATGGACCACATCGCCATCCATCGCCGGCGTCACTTCCGGAGCGCCCATTTCCGGGAAGCCCAAGTCCGGATAGCCCGATTCCGTATAGCCCATGTTCACGCCTCCGTTCCCTCCCATGGGGCTGTTCGGGTTGAACAGTTGGAAGTCGCCCAGTGGGGTGGGCAGCGGAGGATCAGCAAACGAAAAGTCGATATTCTGCGCAGGCCGGGTGGCGGGCTGCGGCGGGGACGGGCTGGGCCCGGTGAGGGGTGTCGAGAAGGACTGGGCCGTGCTGGTGCCCGGAGTCGTGAGGCCAGGAGTATCCGGAGTGGTCTGGGCGGACTGGGGAGTCGCTTTCTTGCCGTTGCTCTTGGTGCGGACGTATAGATAGTTGTGCTTCTTTTCCATGTGCTGCTTCAAATTGCTCTGACGCTTCGATTCGTAACAGCAATCCGGTTCTTCGCACTTCCACGGGAACGGATCAGGGTTATGGCGGTCGTTGTAATGACGTTCGTTTTCCTTTTCGGTCGGGAATCCGATGGCATGGTATCTGCAATCGGACACTGGACACTTGAACGGGCGGGTGTGGGTCTTCAAGTGTTTACTGCGAGACGTTAGCATGAACCGAAGCCGATCATGATAATTCGAAGGCTCGACTCACGTGAGGTCACAGGGTCTCCGGAAGATTTTCTGGCAATACTGGCACGGAGCGTTGATGTTCATAGGCGCCTCATCTTTTCTGCGGCGGGCCATGGAACGATGGGCTTCCTCCGCGTTGACCGAAGTTAGGCTGAGGCCGCGCTTCATGCTCGGCATGTGGCCCTCCTCGTAGGGCTTACCCGTGCGGAGGGACAGCATCTGGTCATCGGTCTGGGCGACCAGTTCGACCGGGCGTCCCGTTTCGGCCAAGCCACCCTTCACCACAAGTTGGGGGTACCTGCGAGAGTGGATTAGCATTCGTAAAAGGACTAATAGGAGTCATAGGAGTCTCAGAATACATACTTGGGGCTGGCCCCGTTTTGGGCAAGAGTCTCTTTCGCTCGTTCACAGAGCGCCTTGAAGCGGGCGATTTGATCATAGAGATCAAGTATATACTGATTCGAGTAGGGAACGTCGCCCGGCATGGTGCGGTCCGATTCATCGAGGCGGTGCCAAGTGTCGTCGAGGCACAGGACCATCTGGTCCAAGAAAAGAGAGAAGTTGTACTTCAGCTCATCCGGAATCTGATAGCAGTTAGCGGGGTTCTATAAGATCGGGGTGACGTTTCTTACAGGAAACGGGTCGATGAATAGCTTTTCCACGTCACGGAGACAGGAGAATTGATCGCTCCGGACCGATTTAGTGGCTTGTCGAATGGTGCTGTGAAAATCATCGAACTTTTCATTCAGAAGAAGAGGCCAGAAGACACGGCTCTCTATCTCTGAGATCGCATGGGGAGACAGTTTGCGAGTTTGCGAGGCGGTCGCGGGGGGGTTGGAATCCATGGCGGCTTAGGACTGATTAGACAAGTCAAAATCAAGCAATCTTTCGCAAACTTACCAATCCCAGGAGAAGACATGGCTTCTTCGCTGCAAATAGACGTTCCTAAACCGCTGTCGGAAGTGTGATGGTTCACCCGTTCGAGAGGTTTCTTCGGAGCGGACGGGCTCGCGGGGGGTTTCGAGATATGTAAAGAGTCGAAATGAAGTCGCAAGACACTCCGCGGCACGGGGAGGTCGTCGTCGGTGGGTTCGGAGGGCGAGAAGCTATCGAGGTCGAGGGTATCGAGGATCTTGCTCATGCGCTCCCTCCCTGCCGCAATCGCTTCGAGAGCGGCGGGAGAAGTCGGAGAGCGGCGGGGTGCAAGAGGCAAGCTGAATCGAGGATCGCGCGGGGTTGGTCGGTTTTTCGCTGAATGAAAGGTTTCGCTTTTTCTGAAAGGCGGGTTGGACGAGGTTGAGTCGGTGGGTGGATAGTTGGATGAATTCAAAAGAGACGGAGGAGATGTGGACAAGGCAGCCCTCCGGCGGGGATGGCGCCGAAGGTTCGAGTCATGTTGACGGTCCTTGGGCGACGACATGTTGTCTGTCGTAATGATGCGATAACTGAACGACAATGCTCTAAATGGGGCTGTGAGCAGGACTATTGAGTAATTACACTGCCTGCGGCAGTACTTTGCTGTTCCATTCAACGTACCATCAACTTACGATATATCGCGTTTCCAGGAAAGGTGGCCTCAAGCCGACGCGGTTGAAGCGAATCGAAGTTGAGGCACGGTGATGACAGTGGGTGATAGCACGGAGAGGAACAGTGTCTTTGTTTATTTCCGAGAAGAGTGGGAATTAGTGATGGAGACCTCGATGGGTTGTGGAAATCTGAGTGATGTTTTACAGGTTGGACTGGAAGGAGGATGAAGAAGGAGGAGAGAAGGAAGCGGATGATGATGATGGAGAGAGAAAGTGTCAGATTGAAAGAGGAGGTGGTGAGAAGGAGGCTGAGGCGTCGTTGAATGTCTGCCTGATGGGCCACATGGGGCTAAACCAGGCCAGGGAACGTCTGGATAGCCTGATTGGGTGTGCATTATCTTGGTCTTTCTCCACATGAGGACCTTTGAGTATAATACCATACACCTTGATTACGCGTAAAATCTGGTGAATACGGGTAAACTTGGGGCGCCTGATACGTTATGCCATTTTCCTTACTTGGTATTTCTTGTACTGCCCATGGTTCGGGACTCTCGTGGCCCGACCTCCGTTGTCCCCCAACCAATCAAAGTTTCTAGGCGCAGTGTTCCCAAAATAGTCCCTCTTTTTGGACGCCGCGGGTTCCGGGAACCGTTATAACCGGGCAACTGTTCGTCGCAAAGATGATGGAGAATCATACGGTATGGTATAGAGAACATCAGCATGGTAAACAACCTCGACTGGTAGTACAGGTAGTCGCGCAGTCTACAAAGTCGGATATCGGAAGGACCCTTCTCCCCGACTCCCACCGCCCCCAGCCAGGGTGACCACCAGTCATATCCTTCCACATGCCCCCAACTGTCGGTGATCCTTCGTTGTAGGCTACCACAGACATACGTACTCCCAGTCTCCCTTCGGCATTCCCGTTGTTTCTCTTTTCTTCCAATGCAGATTGGCAGCCAGACGGGTTATGTGTGCTTACGAGGCCGTTGCGGAATCGATCGGCGCCGAACAAGTCAATGTGGTGAGGACGACGATACTCTGATGTACATATGAGAGGCTTGGCAGTTGCTCCGCCACACTCCCTGTACCTTCTCGTGCTCATCCTTGGTTCACTATATATACCAACACTTCTCGTGTCCTGCCATCGGAAGGCAACACAATTTCAGAAGAATAGGGTAAAGAAAAGCAAAGGAAAAGAAAAGAAACCATCTACATTTACTATCGTAAACAAGTTGGTGCAGGAGTGTCTCGGCGTGATTTCCCAATGTTAAACAACCCCACGGAGTAATAGTACCAGTGACGATTACATTTGTTGATTCTGAGGTAGCCGTCCAAAGAGCTCACGTCTCAGCCATCCATCTAGTAAGATGGATTTTGGGGTTCTTCTTTCCGGTTCACTTCTCTGATTGCACTCCCATACGAATACATGTTCCGCATGGACTAGAAAGACTCCATGCGCTTGCCTTTTCCTTCCTTTTCAATCTGCAGACTTCTACGCGCGACTCATCAACGTGATGTCATTACGGAATGGACGATGATTCTTGACTACCCGTTCTGTTTCGTACCTCATGTCACGATTGCAATCTACTTACGGATCTTCGGAATATGCAGGAACAAAAACCCATACAACCAGCGAATTACTTGCGTATAAGTGAGGTAGACTCGCCGTCATGAAACACCGTAACCCAAGAAGTCTCGACAATGTCCTCTTGCAACGAAAGTTTTCTCCTACATAGCCATCGTTTTCTTTTTTTTTTTTTTTTTTTTTTTTTTAGCAAAGCCAAGGTACCTACATCCGCTTAAAAATATGTAATGACCTCCACTGAATGATCATTCTCCGATGGAAATTCAAACTACCACGCTCCCCATTTAGTCTGTTTGATTTGACTACTAGAGGGTATCTTGAAGATCCACGGGTTTGGGTGCTCGGGGAGGACACCAACCAGGTGTCCTGCAACTAAACTCAAACCGTGTGCGATTGACTCCCTTAACTTCAAGTGTGTTTTATACACTCAATCCCTCTAGGTTTTACTCAATTGCCATGTGTCGAATTGTCTGGCATGACTGAAGATCGAGCTAGAGAGTGGAATTTTCGGTCGCCCGTAGAGATTCCTTCGGGGCTTGTCTACTATCGAAGTGATGTAGCATCTATGGTGTCTTAGCTGGCCCTTGTGATCCCTGCTGACTCAAGAAGTCTAACCACACTAACTAGTATGAATGCTGCTCGAACTTCTCATGAATTACAGACTTTTGTATCGGGGTAGATGATGAGTTACGGTTCTCCAATCCATAGCACGGGTATGTGTTCTTCTACATTGTGCGCTCTTACTCACTGATAACTCATTCTTCGGATATACAGAATTTGGGAAAGCTCCCAGCTATGTATGCGTCAAATAACGCAGAATCAGAATTGAATGGATTCATGTATTCTCCTTATTCGCTGCCTACCTAGATGTATTTTGAGGTAGTTCCCCCTGAGCGAATCACATTTAAGAAGCCAGGGACTGGCGTCTTCCACCTAGACGACTTGAGTACTAAGTCAACACTACACCTGTGAAAGTTCCCCCAACACCAAGGGTTCAAATGAGTTCGTGAGCGATGGAATCAAGTCCTTCAGGTCCTGCGAGAGTCGGCGTTGGAGACGCCAGTGGCACGTGGTGGAAGACTGTTTAAGCCATCAAGATCGGAGACATACCGGTATACCGAACGACCTCTTATTATCCATTCTACCGGGAGTTCTCTGAGGGATGTACGGTTCGTGAAGGTGATCTCAGCATATCCGTCGGTGCTTCGGTATAGGGTTGACTCCATGTGACGGATATCTGTGATTGATCACCCTCATGCACAGAACCATAGATATCAGGAGCGATCACCCTTTTGCGAAGAAAGTATTGATACAACAAGCAACAGTCAATAATAGTACCTGTAAACACAGGAGCGTGGACTCGACCAATCTCGTGACGCGGCGAAGATGAACCTCGGCTTCGGGAAGAGGCAGAAAGTGCGGGCGGTGCCGACGAATGGACCGGAGACATCTTTCTCCCCCGGACTTTCTCCTCATCGCTGCTTGGAGTTCCCCTCGTCCTCTTCTGACCTCCCTCCCCCCCCCCAGCCAGTCAGACAGTCCGGTAGAAGATCATGACTCCTTGATTGTTTCTGTCTCTTACCGCTGTTCATCCCCCATCGGTTGTCTCTTGTACCTCCCCTTACTCATCGACCTCTCTTCCTACTCCGCCCGACCGAGGGGAATTGACCGATACCGCGTCCCATCATGGACTTCGAGCACCGCGACCCCAACCCCGATCTGTCCAAACGCCGTAGACGGAATGTCGGTCGCAGGCGTCTGCGCAACAGGGCTCCTATCGCCGCACGATTGTCCCTGGACCATCAACTGCGGGGCGGCGTTGGAATGCTCTCCGATGACCTAGTGAACGACCTCTTTCCTGGTAAGTGATGGATTTACACAAACTGCAGAGAATCCTAGCCGGGCTTCTAACACATGAGTGGCAGGAGATCGAGACGAGAACGAAACCCGTTATGTCGCTATTTCGCCATACTTTCCCGGCCAACCATCCGTTGAGGACCTTGCCTGGACTATCATCCCGGTTCAGCCCCAATCGAAGAATCGTGCCTACGACTCCCCGCTTCCGCACTCGACGGTCATCTTCCCAGATGCGGCCGACTCTTTGCAATCGTTTGTACAGGCCTTGAGCAAGCTCGACCCGACGCGACACGTTCTCCAAGCCCAGCGGTCGATCGAAATTAGAGTGCTGGACGTCGTTCCCCTCCATCTGGACACGATTTACGTGACAGTGGAACGGAACCTGCTCCGAAACCATGATGATGTCCAGAACAAATTCGGGGGTGGGTTTACGAGCAGTCTGCATGGCCCAAACGGGTTGTGGGCCAAGACCGGCAAGAGCCTGGAGACGAAGAAGTACTCCAAGAAAGCCGCCGCAGAGGCGGAGGAGCGCCTCACGGCAGCTGTTCGCGAAGCCCTGGGAACGCAAAAGGTGGTGCATACTGGCGATGTGCTGCCGCTCCCGTTGCCCCCGCACCCCATCACCTACGCCCCCCCGCCGCCTGTGCACATTTCCTTCTGTGAACCCGTTTCCCAGGGTCTGTTGATGCCGACAACCAAGATTGTCCTCGTCCAGGCACGGCCGCACAATACCCGGACCCAGCGCAGCTTGAGATCCGGATCGGGCTTACTCAAACAAGTCGCGGAGAACGAGGCGGACGACACGTCCAATGAACAATTCTATTCTGCGGCGGAGGATAAACCTGTTGAGGACAGCACCGAGATGGAGACCACCTCGGCTGCAGAGGACTCCGAGACGGAAGGATCTACGGGCAATACAAGTGACTCTTCGGACGATTCCCTGGAAGACATGATCACCCTTACCGCGCCTGAACTCCCCCAGGCCCCGTCCGGTGTCATGTCTGGCATGACCGCTGCGACCCCCCGCGCGGCCAGGCGTGGCGATGGAATTCACACCCCGGGATCGGTTACGTCCACATTCACCTCGGCCACCCTGCGTGCCGGTCGAGCTGGTGGAGGTAAGGTCTTCAAGACCGAGGGCCTCCTACGTGCCATTCCGAACGACCTCCTGCACCCTAGACCACGCGAAGATGACGACCCGGAGTCGTTTGTTTTCGTAGACATCAGCACCCTGGCGAAGATTGGTTGCTTCTCGGGAGATTGGGTTAGAGTTGAGGCGACCGAGGAGCCTCAGACGAACATTTTTGCTTCGATCAAACTAGGAAGCTTCAACGACCAGGAACAGGATTCTGGCGACTGGCGCGCGGTCAAGATTTACGGTCTGCCCGGTCTTCCGTCCGCCAAACCTCGTTACTCTATCAACCAGTCCGGCGACCGACGTCCGAGCATCTCCCAACGCCCTACGCTGCGCCTGACCCCGTCCGTCTTCGTTCCTCCACTTCTCCTGAACAACCTGGACAACCCGAAGTACCTACGGATAGCTCCGATGGCCTTTGCCAATACCAGTGGTGGCCCTAAAACCGGTCTCTTGCACCAAATGAAAGCAAGCACCGTCCGGAGCCCGCCGTTGGCCAAGGAAGTGACCTTACTGAAAGTGTCTACACCCCTTTCCATGGACCGGACCCTGCAGCCTGCCTTGTTTGCAGGTCTCAAGCAGTATTTCGAGTCGAAAAGGCGTCTTCTCAAGAGTGGAGATCTCGTGGGAATCAGCGTTGATGAAGGGCTTGGTAGAGCCGTTTTTGCAGGACCTGCTGCCAATGATGGCACTCACCCTGATGAAGACATTACCACGCGGCTGGGTCAGGTTGGAGACTCGGATCGTGCTGGATCGAGAAAAGTCGGTGTCGCCTGGTTCCGTGTTGGGCAAGTCGTCCCCAGTTCGTCGGATGACCCAGACGAAATCGCGGAAAACCAGTGGGGTGGTGCAGCTATCATTGACTCGGCCACCACGAGAATGGTACAGGCGGGCAGTGATGTGAGCAGAGTGCCGGGCATTTTGAACAACGGATGGGAATATTGGCTGGGAGTGAAGACCGTACCCAAGTCTATGAGCGACTTCCCGACCCCTCATGGGTTGATCACCGAATCGCCCCAGACGTATGTCTCTTCCCTTCAGGAGCGCATTCGCGACTTGATGTCCGTGGCCACTAGCCCCCGCGCGATCCAGCTTGGAATGAAGCCCGTTGTCATTCTCCTACAGTCTCAGCAGAGACACATTGGAAAGGCGACGGTGGCTACCAGGGCGTGTGCAGATATTGGACTTCATACCTTCCCCATTGATGCTTATGATATCCTGACGGAAGGGGGCGCCAACGGCGGCGACGTCAAGACCGAGGCGTACTTGAAAGCGAGAGCGGAACGTGCATTCCACTGTGGATCGAACTGCACCGCCCTTCTCATTAAACACATTGAGGTCCTGACTGCAGATCGAATCGTCTCCGCCATGTCGGAGATTGTTGGCGATGCTAGAGTCGTGATCGCCACCACGACTGACGTGGAGCAGATTCCCGAGGGCATCCGAAGCTTGTTCACCCACGAGTTCGAGATGACGGCCCCCGAAGAGAAGGAGCGTGAGGGCATTCTGCGGAATGCTGTATGTGAGCGGAGCATCAAGCTTTCGCCGGACGTCGACCTGGGAACGGTCGCTCTGAAGACCGCCGCTCTGGTGGCCGGTGACCTAGTGGACGTCGTTGAACGTGCGGCCTCGATTAGAACCGCTCGTCTGGACAAGCTGGCCGAATCTGCCAGCAAACAGACGTCCGATGCGACGGTCAGCGTCAGAGATATCATTGTCTCCGGCGGTGATGCCGCACGAGGTGTTACCAAGGCCGATTTTGACACGGCGGTGGAAGCGGCCAGAAAGAATTTCGCCGATTCCATCGGCGCACCGAAGATTCCCAATGTCAGCTGGGATGACGTGGGAGGTCTTACGAACGTCAAGGACGCCCTCATTGAGACCATTCAGCTTCCCTTGGAACGGCCGGAATTGTTCGCGAAGGGTATGAAGAAGCGGAGCGGTATCTTGTTCTACGGTCCTCCGGGTACTGGCAAAACACTGCTGGCCAAGGCGATTGCTACGGAGTTCTCTCTGAACTTCTTCTCTGTGAAGGGTCCGGAGCTGCTGAACATGTACATCGGTGAGTCCGAAGCCAATGTTCGGCGTGTGTTCCAACGGGCCCGGGATGCCCGACCTTGCGTTGTGTTTTTCGATGAATTGGACTCGGTCGCTCCGAAGCGAGGAAACCAGGGTGACAGTGGCGGCGTGATGGACCGAATCGTCAGTCAGCTTCTTGCCGAATTGGACGGCATGAACGGGGGAGAAGAGAACAGCGGTGGCGTCTTTGTCATTGGCGCTACGAACCGACCCGACTTGCTGGATAACGCCCTGCTTCGACCGGGGCGTTTCGACAAGATGCTGTACCTGGGCGTCTCCGACACACACGAGAAGCAGGCGACTATTCTGGAGGCCCTTACGCGGAAGTTTACGCTGGATCCGGCCGTCTCACTGCGCCGGGTGGCGGACCGACTGCCGCTTACGTATACGGGTGCTGATCTGTATGCGTTGTGCTCGGACGCGATGCTGAAGGCGATTACGCGCAAGGCGACGGCGGTGGATGAGAAGATCAAAGCCCTGCCGGGAGAGCCGGTCAGCACGGCGTGGTTCTTTGACCATCTCGCGACGCCGGAAGACGTTGCGGTGATGGTCACCGAGGACGATTTTAGCGAGGCCCAGGGCGAGCTTGTGCCGAGTGTCAGGTATGTTCTGTTATCGTTGTTGGTGCGTTTCGATCGATTGCTGATAATTCGTAGTGCGAAGGAATTGGAGCATTTTGAGCGGATCCGTCAGACGTTTGAGTCTGTTGATAAGAAGAAGCAGGACGGGGCGAACCCACAGGGAGGCCCGCAGACGATTGGCGATGCGCTGGAGACGCTTAACATCGGGGACGAACTGGATGGTCCCATCAACGGCGGGCCAGTCACGAATGGTGATCATGTTCCCAGCGGGACTGGCAAGGGGAAGGCCAAACAGGGCGGTCCGGCTGGGGCGAAGGGGAAGGGCAAGGGCAAGGGTAAGGTGGTGTCGGTGCCAAACGGAGACTCGGACTCATCGCTGGACGGGCCTACGTCCGGACCCCGGAACGATGGGGCATATGATGATGTTGGGGAGGACGAGGAGTACATTGTCCGCACCGACGGAACGCAGTAGTGGATGGAGTGTATAGCTAGACTTGAGGGACTTTTAGGGGTGTGTACATACATTTGTCTTCTTCCATTGTATTGCATTGATGAGTTGTACAGAGTATTGGAGGTCTGGATGAGGGAGTGGCGAGTATCGGAGACCTTCCGGGGAGCAGTGGAGACCACCTATCTACAGAGTACGTACTCTGTCGATAGATATCTGGTCAGGAGTCTCC
This sequence comes from Aspergillus sp. MEXU 27854, assembly GCA_019721355.1. Taxonomy (NCBI): domain Eukaryota; kingdom Fungi; phylum Ascomycota; class Eurotiomycetes; order Eurotiales; family Aspergillaceae; genus Aspergillus; species Aspergillus sp. MEXU 27854. The sequence goes on from JAGMTT010000002.1 coordinate 2,169,732, forward strand.
CTCCATACATTATTGTGATGACACACGGGTATAATTAATGATTATCATGCAGACAAGCTTTGGACCCAGTGAGGAACGGGCTGTACCTGCTGGTCTCAGGCTAGTGTTCGGCGGCCCCGTCCAATGGGAGATGCTCTCCCTCTTATCAAACCGCCGAGCGGACTGATCTCCGCTGGCCCTTACCGTACCGGTACCTGAGGCCGATCCTCTGATAGGGCCAGGGGCGATTACCCCATGCCCATTAGGTAACAGACTGCCTCCCCCGCATCGCCTTCTCCATACTCGTTCTTCTGGTGCTCCAGATGAGGTCAGGATCCCACGAGAGAGCGTGATGGGGACTCTGCTCGGAGTATCCCCAGGTCGCTGCTCTCTGCTTCTCCTCTCCTTTCCCCTTCTCTCTCCCTCCTCGTCTCTCCTCGACGAATTTTCCATTGAGACTCTGCATTGAACACCACCGGACACCACCATGTCCACGACTAAGGGCTTTCAAAACGACGATGACGCCCAGTTGGCCGCCATGGGCCACAAGGCCGAGTTGAACCGCAACTTTTCCATGCTGTATGTTCCTATCTCGTTCTGTATAGTGGAAGAACAGACTCATGATCTTCCTAGGTCCATGTTAGGGCTGGCCTTTGCCATTCTCAATGTACGTGTTCCCCCGCAATGCACCTCTCCCGGCCATTGGACACGAGAACCAGTCCGTCGCTGGGCTAAGTCATCCCCCAATCCCAATCCTGGCTCCGATCAACTCTAACTTGTCCTCCAGTCCTGGACCGCTCTATCGGCCAGCTTATCGCTCAGTCTGCCGTCGGGTGGCTGTGTCAGTGTGATTTGGGGTCAGTATCTCTTTCCCGTTCGATCTGTTCGGTGTCGTTGCTAATCGGTCCGCAGGTCTGGTTACAGCTGGTATCTGCAACCTGTCTATCGCCGCCTCGTTGGCCGAGTTCTTGTCTGCGTATCCGACGTGAGTTCTCGTCACTGATTGCTGTCGGATTTAAATCTAACAGCGATATAGAGCTGGAGGACAATATCATTGGGTTGCAGGTATGTGATCTGATCTGTGGATAATCCGATGTCACCCTACTGACTGATTTCGCCTACAGTCAGTGAGTAATTTCTCTCCGGTCAACGTCATCCCTCGTCTAATATCATAGTCTCCTGGGAAAAATGGGTCCCAAGTCTCTCCTGGATCACTGGCTGGTCCAATGTCTCGGGATGGGTAAGCCGCTCACCCTACCTTTCATGCGCAGAACTGATGTGTGAGTAGCTTGCGCTCACGGCCACGGGTGGCCTGCTGAGTAGCGAACTGATTCTGGGGGTGATCGCACTGATGCATCCGGTACGTGACCCGACAGCATTGCAATGCTCATGGCTCATATGACCTCTACAGACGTATGAAGCGCAGCGTTGGCATCAATTCCTGCTTTACATCGGCTACAATGTCATTGGCTTCCTGATTAACTCGCTCATGAACAAAGCCTTGCCGATTGTTACGAAGAGTGCCTGTAAGCTGTCGAAATCCTGTCGATTCCTGCGATAGCAACGTGCTGACAGACAAAGTCATCTGGTCGATTACCGGATTTGTGGTCATCTCCATCACCCTCCTTGCGTGCTCATCTCCGAACTATAGCTCTGGAAAGTATGTATAGCTGCTCACACACCGAGAACCATGATTAACCTGTCTAGGTTTGTATTTGGAGACTTCATAAACACTACCGGCTGTATGTGCGCCATCGATCTCTCACAATTGATAAACTAACGTAACCAGGGCCGGATGGACTTGCGTGGCTTCTTGGTGTATGTCCCACCACCAACAAAGGTTAGAACCTTCTGACATATTTCTAGCTGCTCCAAGGAGGACTTGGCCTCACTGGTTTTGTATGCCACCTCATCTCCTCTGTCGATGAACCCAGCTAACTGTTCAAGGACGGCGTTGCACACATGATCGAAGGTACGAGCGTGAAAGAATATAGAAAGGTCATACCCTAATGTCGACAGAAATTCCAAACGCCTCCGTGGTCGGCCCCAAGATCATGATCTACTGCGTTTCTATCGGCTGTTTCACCGGTTTGGTCTTCTTGATCGTCCTGCTGTTTGTCGCGGGAGATATCTACCAGGTGATCGACTCCGCCGCCGGATGCCTCCTCCAGATCTTCAAGAACGCAACGGCCAACAATGCGGGCGCGATCTGCCTCCTCATGTACGATCACTCGCCCCATCGAGCTGCAAAGTTGCTGACCCGATCAAAGGTTCCCCCTCATCTGCATCTTGTTCGCGACCACCACTATCATGGCCACTAGCAGCCGTATGATTTACGCCTTTGCGAGGTACGTTGCTCCCGCCAGACTCTACGATCGCCGGATGCTCATAGTACACAGAGACGGAGGCCTTCCCGCATCACCATTCTTCAGCAAGGTCCACGATAAGCTCAAGGTGCCCTTGAATGCCTTGTACTTGACCAATGCGCTCGTCATCGTCTTCGGACTTATCTTCCTCGGTTCCTCTAGGTGAGTTGATCGTAGTCCTTCGTGGGGACATCAGCTAACGCGACCAGTGCATTCAATGCCATCATCTCTTCATCTGTGGTGATGCTCAACATCTCCTACGGCATTCCCATTGCAATTAACTGCATCCGCGGACGCAACATGCTGCCCGAGCGGCCGTTTGTGCTCCCGAAGGCCCTGGGCTGGACAGTCAACTTGGTACGAAATATGATATCCACTGAAGGCCTCGTACTGACTCTTTCGCGACTAGATTGCCCTGGCCTACATTTCCCTCACCACGGTGTTGTTCCTCTTCCCTCCTGCCATTCCTGTGACGGGGAGCAACATGAGTAAGTCTACGCCGAAAAGCCCCGGGGTGCTGTGTGACCCGCTGACCTTCCAACAGACTACTGTGTTGCCGCATTCGGTATTATCCTGGTCATCTCGACTTTCCAGTGGATCGTGGATGGTCGCAAGAATTTCACCGGCCCTCGGGTTGATGTTGCGGTGCTGTCGGGCGAGGTCGCTGTGGGCAGCAGCGAGCCTGTTGAGGAATACAGTCCCTCGAAAGATGCGACACAGAATAATTGCAAATAAGAAGGAATAGATAGGATTATTGGATTAGATATATAGAATCGCTGCGATAGACATAATGATTCGAATTGTTTTGATGCGAAGTATGGGGTGGTGATGCATTGCGTCATAGATGGCCTGAGGCAGGCAGCGGCGATTCCCAACACTTTAATCGGTCTCCCCACACTTTCTCCAACGCGATCTTCCTCTCTTGAACGCCACCGGATGCTGCTACAATAGTGCAAGGGCTAGATTTAATTTGTTCTTTTTGTTTAAATTGATCGACTTCTTTCACCTCCCTACTGCAGCAGATTACATTCACCCTGTGGGTCAACCACAGCCGAGAGATTTGTCGGGCAAGCAGCGGTCTCCAAACCCATCTACGGAGTATAGCTCAACATGATCTCCTTCTCTTTTCTCCGGTCGTTCGGCAACCTGATTCCCTGGACTGATCGGAAACTTTTAAGTCTCCCATCCGTCGCGATCCATGAGATCGATACCGCTCAGGAAAAGCCCGCCAGAGCTTTGAAGCATTTGTTGAAGCTCAACCATGCCAACCACGCCATCCTCTGGAATGACCGCAAGTTCCATAACCACTTACCGCATGTAAGTCGCTCCATGGACTATGATTAAGGATTTCTCTAACGGCCTAGATACTCGGCTCCGCCTTCCTCCAAGGCGCAGACGCCAATGACTTGACTCGCGCATATGAGGCCGAAAGCAAGAACCTGGATGCGTGGGTCGACTCGCCAAATGAGATTAGTACCTACGACTGGAGGGACTATCTTTCAGAAAGAGAGTATGTTTCCATTCCATGCATCCGGGAGTTAGCCTACGAGACGTGCCACGACTAATCATGTTATCAGATACCAGCGTGCATATGTAGACTTCTTCGAAGACGAACTTGTCCGCCACGGATACGATTGGAAGGAGGTTGTGCAGAACTACTTGTATTCCGGAAGACAGCCGTTGTTCAACTCTCTGATCGCGGACCGTAAGTCTCCCCTGCGTATGTCCAGTGCATCCATCCCTAGCTAACTCAACCTAGTCGGTCACCCACTCATCCACCTGGGTTATGCGTTCGAGCTGTCAAGTCGTGAAGTGGCCATCGAAGCGCTAGCGCTCACTGCCACATGCTACAGCGACATCCACAAGTACTTTGATGACCCGTCGTATTCGCAAGCCCACTCGTCGTACTCTTCGACGTCGCTTTTCGAGATTTTAAGCAAGGTCCGTGCCGACAAGCGCTTCCACGGCCTGTTCGGTACGCCAGGCGACCACAACATGGAGGTCCTCTTCCACAAGCACGAGGCCGATCTTCTCCATCACTGGAACGCGTGGAAGATCGAAAACCCCGTAGAACAGTTCCGCGAGACGCAGGAAGTCGCTGCCGCCATCTTAACGGCGACGCGTGCCGAGCCGGCCCAGAAATACGACTTCTTCTTTGTGCATGTCCTCACCACCAGCCATGCCGTCCGCATTCTCCTTCCATTGATCCCGGGGCGGTTTCAGCTCTCGCTGATTCGGCAGTGGTGGCTCATGACGTTGGCCATCTACATTGCGCAGCTGAGACCGGAAGTGAATCTGGATGATGTCAAGAATGTGCGGTTGGGTGGGAGAGATTGGGACTGGACGGCGGTGAAGGCGACCAAGAGCGAACATTCGACGGATGCGCATTATGTCAAAGCTATCCGGGCCTTGAGAGAAGCGGCGAATACTTGGGGAGACCCAGAGTCGTTTTATTTGAAGGCAGCTGTGAAATTCGCCGAGGAGTTTGATGGTTGGGCTGGTTTCTTGTGATGCATTGGAGATTGTCCATATCAAGGCGTACTGGTTCTTTTTGGTTATTTGAGCTGTCTATTACTCATAGCATAATTTAGTATTTATATCATAGTAACAATCTGTTTTGACTCGATTTCGGAGCGAAGTAGCATGTCAAAGCTTTGCCTGAGGCAGAACTCACGCAGAAATGTTTGGTTTGTCATGTTTGCATGGATGCTTCGACCACTTCCATCTCACATCTGCGCAGGATGTTCCATGCTACAACAATCTCCTGCAGAGGCAGATGAGCCTCGTACACACCTGACAAACCGATTGACTAACAGATACAGCATCCCACCATAATGCCTGAAGCAATTCCCGAAAATGAACCCCCTCTCTACCTCCACGCAGAGCTCCTCCCCAACATCCGACATATCACGCTGTACATTTCCCTGCCTGCAACCCTTCAATCGAAGAACCTCCACCCCCAGATCACACTATCCGAGTCGCGTCGCGCGGTCTCCGTAACCCTCCCGGAACCGCTGGACCATGTGTCGGACACGATCAAGCTCCCCGCGCGGGTCAACGAAGCCGCACGGCGCACGCTGACAAGCGCCCCTCAACAAAACAGCCAGACAAGAGCCCACACGCCGGAATACTCATTTCGAATGCAGATCGATGACGCCGCTGAACCGCTTCTCGCTCGCGAAGAAACACTGGACGGGTTCGTCCCGTGGACAGCTACGGACATGCGGCCGTCGACGCGACTGCGCTGTCGTGCCTGCGAGAACATGATTCTAGAGTCTCCAGAAACGGACCGCCCCGATACAGAGCCGATAGAGAGTGAGCGAGAGCCGGAGCCGGAGAAAGGCTGGACGTGGAAAGACCTGCCCAGCGGGAACTGGGCCGAGATGATGGACTTCTGGCACTGTCATAAACCCGATCCGGTCGACGACCCTTCCACCAGCGGCAATCTCTCGCAGGAGCAGAGCGCCGTGGTGAAGGGGTACGGCGCTGCAAACCAGGTTGTCGCGGCCGAGGGGACCGTTCTCGTGGACGTGGCGACGTTTCTGGTCGCCGGGGGGGACTGTCGTGGTGTGAAACAGGTGAGGATACCTACCTAACCTTTTGTTAGACTGTCTTGTTCTTTTTGGTCGAGTGGCGGCCACGTTTCTCGTCGGTAGATAGCAACCTGGGCAAAAAGAAGGAGGCCATCCCATCTCCATGGTCTGGCCTTCGATACAATTGCCCTAGAGCTACTGTGTCGCACCCCGACATCCCACGGCGTGTGGAACATGGTGTTTGCATGGCGGGCCCCCGGCGCAGTTATCCTCTTCGAGATGGATTTCGCGTCGGTCCTCGCCATGGAATGCCGGACTTCCAGACGATTCGGTCGGGGATCGTGACTGCCTCGCTGTTTCTTCGTTGATTCGGTCTTCGTGGCGTATCCCAGAGGCTTGGGATTGACGTGATTATAACGAGGTACATGATGCCGTAGGATGTTTAGTCTATGTAGTATTTGATTCTTGATACTTGATCCAAATGCATATTCTGTTCAGAGCGCTGATAGATAGTCCTAGGCCGCGGAGAACAAACAAGACACATCGCCAGCGGAGCTTCTCTGCTGCAACTGTGATAGCCTCATTGGGGTCGACGACCCCGTTGCGCAAGGATGGCGACTCTTCAAGACGAGTCTCTCCGCACAGTCCCCGTCAAAGGAATCGCAGTCCTCAGACGAAGTCACTTCATGGGAAACCCACTCCATCGAGACCGTCCTCGCCGCCCAACTCCTCGAGCTCATCGAGCGCGAAAGCGCCCGCCGCTTCGTTCTGCACGCCGGGCAGAAACACGGCCTACTGGTACTCACCCCTTACCTCTACCACCACCTCCCCTCCTCTTCATATGACATGACAATGCTGATGTGAGCAGCTCTGGGTCTTCAACCCCGACTTGCGGTACTCGAATTCCGGCGCCAGCCACAGCATCACGGCGCAGCGCGCGATGAAGGTCCTCTTTCAGGATGTCGCGGACGTCGACGAGATGCTACATCCAGAGCGCGGGAAGCCGTCGCCCCTGTCGGTGGAGGAGCTGCGGCTGCCCGCGGCGGTGTTGATGGCTGTGGAGGGTGTTTTAAGGGAGAGGAATGAGATGCTCCCGGACTCGGCGAGGAGGTTTCGGGAGTGGAGTGTGAGTATTATGCATCGGTATGAGCGGCCTGGAGGGTGAAGATGTGTCTGGAGGGAAGGAGTGCCTGAGATGAATTTGGGTGTCTGTCTATAGACTACGGGTGGATCATGCAGGTGAGTACTTGGTGCATACGCGGTGACTTTGAAATGTCTTATTCAGATGCTGAGATGCTATCGCGACAGTGGCCAGTGCAAGGATGAACTGTCAATTGGGTGATTACCTTCCACTACAGCATCCGATGCAAGAGCGACACCACGAAGCTGTTCTCCCCAGCCAGCAAGGACGGCGTACATACATTAGATAGCAGCCATAAAACCCGGACCAAGCAATATCCCGTTTTTTGCTCTCAGTAGCGAGAGTAGCCGTGGGCGTTGGTTACGGGTGGATATCTTGGGCCTTTGAAACTCTGCCGCAGAATCTGTATCGCAAACTCCGATGCAAACCCCAATCCTCTGAACTGGGTCAGATTCAGTAGACCCCGCTCTTCACAAGCTCCAATGCGCTCTGCAATGGCCGATCCCAAGAGCTCCTGGAGCTCCTTGTTTCCTGTCGACCCGGTCGCTTCTTCCGCCACCGCGAGGAGAACGGAGAGGAACTTGTCGCTGCTGCTGCCAAAATAGCTCCCGATAAGCTTGCGGATCCTCCCATTTGCCAGAGACACAAGCTTGTCGATCTTGTAGTAGTCGCCTATGGAGTTGGCACGGACATGCGTGAACAGGGCGGGTGGATCCTCCACCTGTGGCATTGCTATATCTGCTGTTTGAATGATATGATTCACAACCACCGGAGCGAGTCCTCTTACCTGCAGGCATGGGGAGGAATATGTCACTGAGTGAGCGTTGCTTGTCAACCAGGTGATCGTCGCTGTCATAATCGCCCGTGTACATGAACTGCACGAGGGTTTTCACGGTCCGCACGTCGAAGGCGTCCATGGTGATGGTGTTGGTGCGCGACTCCTGCGTGACTAGTCTAAGCTGCTCTGTCAGGTCAGATCGTTGTGAAGACGCACCAGGAATGCGCCCTGGAGGGCTGCTTTGAGCGGCGCCGAATGCGCACAGACTATGGCCCTGTGGACCTTGAATTCTTCTCCGTTGCAGATGAATGTGAGGTCGCTGAACTCTCCCGAGTTCATGATCTCGGCCAAAATGGAAGCTGGAACATCGCTCGACATGGCGGTGGTGGTGACGGCTATGGAAGGGTGGATGGGACTCGGAGGTGTTGACACTGTTGAGAGGGGCTACGGTATATGTTGGATGGGAGTGTACTGTCATCATAATGAATTCATAACTACCTGGCCCATATGGAGGGATTCATACAGAGCTGTCAGACTTCCGAGCCAATTGCTACTACGTACTGCTGTCAGAATTCCCGAACAACCCTATCTAGCCCTCAAAGGGCGTCTCATACGGCCGCTCGGCCTGAGGAGTAATCCTAGCCAGATGGCGTCTCTGCCCGTCCTCCCAGTCGAACAGCGCACTGTGCGCCACCACACGGTTCTGCAAGCGTTAGACGCGGACATCTCGTACGGGTATCTGACTTACATCCCAAACCACGACGGTCCCAGGACGCCATCTCACGCGGGTCTGGATGTCCTGCGACAGGGCGATGTGGTCGTACAGGAACTTCAGCAGGAAGTCCGACTCCTCCTTCTTGTATCCGACAATATACCGGGTAACTATCTGTCAGTCAGTATCTGCAAGGACTAATGCATTGAGCGGAAAGACATACACTGCGGATTCACAAACAGCGCCTTCTCCCCCGTCACCTATCCACCCGTCAGCCAGACACCTACAAAGACAGGAACAGTGCACTTACCGGGTGCGTGCGCACGATCGGATGCTCCGTCGTGATCCCCTCCCGCCGGGCAATGCCCCCCTTATTCAGACTGTTATTGATCTGCTCGATGCCCGAATGCACAGCCCGCAGCCCGTGCAGCCGCTTCCGGAACTCGGGCGACAGCCGCCGGTACGCCTGCGCCATGTCGCAGAAGAGCGTGTCGCCGCCGCTGGACGGCCCGTCCAGCAGGTACAGGAACGTCGTGCCGGGCGGCTGCCGCTCGAACGTCACGTCCGAGTGCCAGGTGATGGAGTTGGTGCGCGCCGCCAGGAAGTCCTGCCCGCTCGTGTCGTCCGCGCCGCGGTGCACCAGATGGATCTCCGGGAAGCCCTTGGGCGCGCCTGACGTCTGGTGGATGTGGTGGCGGCCGAAGTAGCTGCCGAATTCGAGGGCTTTGTCGATCGGCAGGTGGGCGAAGTCTTGGTCGCGGAAGGCTGGTTCATTTTCAGTTGCTGTTGCTGATGAATAGAGGGAGAGGGGGAGAGGGAGTACGCACCGACGACCTTTCGCTGGGCGATGAACAGAGCCAGCTGGTCCTTGCCCGCCTTGGTCAACTGGCTGAGTTGCACGCCCTTGATCTCGCTGCCGATTGTGGGCGTGAGGTGGTCGACCTCGGCCTGGCCGGCGGGCAGGAGATCGGGGAAGCTGGGGTCGGCGTCTTTGCCGTGGTCGTAGTGCTCAAAGTCGGTCAACGGGGGATATCTACATTCCATTAGTTGACTGGGGAGGAAGCCTGGACAGAGCTAACGAACCTCTCGGTCTCGTTGTCCCACACAGGGAGGTAGTTGGGGAACGAGGCCGGCGGCTGCTTCGTGGTTCCCTTGAGCTCGTTCTCGTGCTTGTAGGCCTCGCCATACCCGATGAGGTTCTCTTTGTTGAATCCTGCGTCGGTTTTGAGGGTGGTCTTTGGCGCCTGGCGCAGAGCGACGGTCTCAGTGAGCGATGGAGCCATATTGAATCTCGTGCTTGTTATACGGCAGTCTTTCAAGCGTGAACCTGAATCCACCAGGACAGAGGAGCACTCTCCAGATATATCATCCTCACATCCGATTATCCGTGCTGGGCTTGCGCAATAGTTGCGGGGTATGTCTTGACAGCCATCCTTTCAAGGCAGTTGGCCCTTCAAGCGCACAGCGCACCGAGCCGCCGCGGGGTCAAGTTTCTTAGAAATGTGTGCCGTCTGCCGTTCGAAGGAAGCATCAGGATGGTTGAGATCAGACACCTGCCCTATGGCGTGATAGAAGGACGATCTGGATTCATCGATATCGACGATGTCGCTGATTCGGCGGAAACGTGTCTGCGTCCGGAAAAAGCGCGTCTTACGAGGAGACGACGCGAAATCCGGATATGTCTGTGCTTTCGCACGTTAACAGGTTGTGTTCCACGGTGGTTGAACACTCGTGGTTGATGCTGTTGCGGAGTGGGCCAAGCATGGCGTGATAGGGCTTCTTTTTCGCGCAACGCTAGAGTATTTTCGTCTCTAAAGCACCCCGCAGAGTCAAGATTTGCTTCGAGGAGCTTAGGAATAGACCGAGTATATGAGTGTCGTGTATTGCTATCTGCCTTTTATAAATCGAGTTGACAGGGACATGAGCACTGACTCTTGCACACATGGACTGGCTAATTTCAGAATGTATACACTCGGTATAGTTGATATCATCAAATCCATGCTGACTAGCTGCGGATGTTGCGATCTAGATGACGAAAGATACCACCATAAGCCAATCCGATGGTGAAATCAGCCTCACGTCTCCTTCAATCAGCACAGCCATAGCAGCTTGAATCATGGTGGCTTCAGGAGTGATATGCTGTCGACGCTAATCGGGATCCCAGCACGTTTAGGAGGATCTTACTCGTCTCGCATAGCGTCACCATAGTCTGGCATGCGTGATGCTGCTCCTACATCTCCAATTGGACACCGAGACATTGGCTTGCTCAACGATGGATCTTGATGCATCTGGTGGATCCTCTTGTACTGCCTTCGGCGTCGTTTAATCAACGGCAGTCGATCTTGGTTCACCGGATGTTGGCCGTAATCCGTCGATAACAGAGCGATTACTGTATCAAAACCCCAAACGGACCTAGAAAGGTCACTAAAATTTCACTATTGGCCTCTTGTCTACCCGCACGCGTGGGGTAAGTCTAGTCTCGCAGCAGCTGCAGCCATGCTTTGACAATTGCGTGATGACTGCTCGGTCGAGATAGACAGACATGGATGGCTATATAACCTTGTCGGATGTTCCTGCGTTGTCCATCAATAGCTCCATCATACCTCGCGACCTCGTAATCAACCATGGCCTCGAACGAGACCAAAGGGGCGGTGCTAGACACCAAATCTGTTCCGTCAGGGACGTCGTCGTCGACCTCCCTCGATGCTGCCGAGCGCAACAACCGAATCAAAGATGCGAGCGACTGCGCCTTTGACACGAGCGAGGATCCCAGATACTACAAGCCGATCCCGTCGTATGAAGGCATTCACCGATGGGACCCGGACTTTGACTGGACCGAGGAGGAAGAAAAGCGCATCATCAGAAAGGTATGTCAATCGCCGCAGTCCAGATCAACCGGGACTAAAGCGAACTGCCAGATCGACCTGCGTGTCTGCACCTTCGCCTGCGTCACCTTCTTTGCGCTGCAGCTGGACCGCGGCAATGTCGTGCAGGCCATGTCCGACAACATGCTGGGCGACCTGGGCATGAACACCAACGACTACAACACCGGCCAGACCATCTTCTACCTCTGCTTCCTGTTCGCCGAGCTGCCGTCGCAGCTCATCTCTAAGAAAATCGGCCCGGACCGATGGATCCCCATCCAGATGTTCTCGTGGAGTCTCATCGCGGCGTGCCAGGCGTTTCTCACCAACAAGAGCGGCTACTATGCCTGCCGCGCGCTGCTGGGGCTGTTCGAAGGGGGATTGTAAGTCTCCCGCATTCATGTTTGTGCGTTCACCTCTTACACGGCCGTGCTAACTGCCGCAGCATCCCTGACACCATCCTCTTCCTCTCCTTCTGGTACAAGTCCAAGGAACTGCCCATCCGGCTGAGCTACTTCTGGGTCTCCTACCAAGGCACGGCCATCATCGGCGCGTTCCTGGCGTTCGGCTTCCTGCACATCCGCCGCGACGACGGCACGGGCGGGTGGCGGTACCTGTTCGCATACGAGGGCCTGATCACGGGGGTGATCGCGATCGTGGCGGCGTTCTGGATGCCGGCGTCGCCGGTGCAGACAAAGGGCGGCTTCCGCGGCAAGGACGGGTGGTTCGACGAGCGCGAGGAGAAGATCATGGTCAACCGCGTGCTGCGCGACGACCCCAGCAAGGGCGGCATGCACAACCGCCAGGCCGTCACGCTCCGCATGCTGTGGCGCGCCCTCTGCGACTACGACATGTGGCCCATCTACCTGCTCGGCCTGACCTGGATGATCCCCAACACCCCGGCCACCAGCTATATTACGCTTAACCTGCGCGCGCTGGGGTTTTCCACGTTTCAGACGAATCTGCTCACCATCCCCGCGTATGTGATTTTTATTGGGAATCTGCTGTTCTGGACGTGGGTGTCTGAGCGCTTCAACCAGCGCCTGCTGCTGGGCGTGGTGTCGGAGGTATGGTGTCTCGTGCTGCTGGTGGCGCTGGCCGTGCTGCCCGACGGCGCCAGCCCGTGGGCGCGCTGGATTCTGAATGTCTTGCTCATCGGCGCGCCGTACGTCCATGCCATCGTCGTCGCCATGACGTCGCGCAATGCCGGCTCCGTGCGCACGCGCACCGTCGCCAGCGCGGTCTACAACATGATGGTGCAGGCGTCCAACATCATCGGAAATAATGTATGTGGTTGGTTCTGGTCCCTGTGGTTGAATGCTAGCTGACGGCGCAGATCTACCGCGACCACGACAAGCCGTACTACCGCGTTGGAAACCGCGTGCTGATCGCCCTGTCGGTGTGGAGCTTGTTCCTGTTCATCTTTGCCAAGTTCTACTACATGTGGCGCAACAAGTGAGTGACTGCCGATGGTCGTGTCTGGGACGTTTGCTGACAGAATAGGAAAAATGCGGAGAAATGGGACGTGATGAGCAGCGCCGAGCGCGAGGCGTATCTCGAGGCGAACAAGGACAAGGGGAACAAACGGTATGTACACTTCCTGTTGGCTGTTCTTCCGGATGACGCTGACGAGACAGGCTTGATTTCCGGTTCATTCACTAGATGATCTACCCTAATAGACATGATAGATGATCAGTAGGGCAATACAAAAGCTAAAGCATGACATTCATACTCAACGCTCAACTCGTAGAGAGATATAGACACAGTCTACTCCCCAATAACATACTCACACCCCGACTCCCCAATCCACACCTCGTGCAGCTTGTTGGCCGGCACGTCGACTCGTGCGCCCACGCCAAACGTCTCCTTCTTGACCTCGCCGTTGTGCAGGGCGGCGTTATCCTCGGGATAGGTGATGGTCAGGGAGCCCTGACGGATGAGATGCGTGGTCACGCCGGCGTGACGGTGCGGGGGGTAGTATGCGTTGCTGTTCCGTCAGCGTTAGCCGGGGGAATAACACAAGGTCTGCGGAGTGCTCACCTTCCATCCGCCCAGGTGAACACATGGCGGAATCCCCAGTCTTTGACGAGACGCTCGCAGTCGCTGCGGGTGCCGATTGGGTATGTTTCTGCCATAATGATCTACAGGAAGTCGGGGTTGGTATGGAAGAGGGTGATGTCGAGAAGAAGATGAAGATGATGTTGTTGGAGATGCGGGGAGCCGATGACGTCGTTTGCCGGCTGTCTGCCTTGATGCCTGATATACTCTGCAAACATACAATCAACTACACAGCTGCTCTGTTGGTTGACAGTTCTCATGATTAGGCCGTCTCGTGTTCATGACAGCTGCTCGGCTCTATAGTACAATGCAGTTGGAGCATTCCGTCCAGCTCGAGATCCGCGAGAGAGGATCGATTCTCCCTCTCCTCTGGGTCATCTGTCTGTCAACGAGCCAGACCGACGCGGACAAGTCTATGTACACTCCGCTCCTCAGAAGAGCGCGGTCGGACGATCGTCCCCTGGGTGGGAGCGTCCTGTAGATGCGGGTATGGCGTGGTCTGGGGATGTTAGCATGCCGCCTGAGGATCGAATGGCCTTCGAAGGCCGATAATGGAACGCACCAGAAGTAGGCTAAGAGCCGTTCACTTCAACAGGCGGTGCCGCATTCGTGGCAGTTCTTTCCGGGAATTACCCATACTTCCTTGCCTCCTTGTTGGCAGCTAGGGCAGCGGACTCCGGGCATCTGTCTGGTTAGCATCTGCTGTACTGGGGTGATAGGATGGGGAGGTACGTACCGGCATGGTGATGGATAGAATCGGTCTTGGATGAAGAGATCGCGTGAGGAAGGGTGCGCACAGATATCAGCGAACAGACAAAGCTTCAAATAAAGCCACAGTCAGAGTTTAATAGTGTCCGAGGGAACCAAGTTTCGGTCGCTGAGCTTAATAGTCTGTAGTCGCTGAGGGAGGGTGCTCATGACTTTATAGGTTCCGTCCCAGCCCTGGGGATGGATCCATTAGTCTGGAGACTGGCGCGCAAATTTCCTTCGTCGACAGTCAAAATGACGGTCCCTATCACATCGGGAGATCTTCACCCTAGGTTGGTCGATCGATCGATTGACCACTCGGTTGGATTGGAACCCATGAGATTGGCTTGCAATGCATTCAATGGGAATGGCTACGCCATGCCCTGCCCTGCCCTGCTCTGCAATGCGGTGCGGTGCGATGCAATGCATCCGTCTCATTCTATCTATCTATCTATCTATCTATCTATCTATCTATCTGGCGGAGGATGTGACGAACGGACCCTGGTCAACGCCGCCGGCCATGTCATGCGCAGTCACGGCGGCGGTGCTGGCTGGGATTCGCTCGGATGTTGCCGTGATGACAAGCATTGCATTTGGTTTGGGGGTGATAGATCCACTGGTTTGGTTGACGGTGCAGGGGATACGTGTCGCGGAAGGACGTAGCAAATGGCTATACAAGTATTCTCCATGAATCGAAAGAATCAACCACACGAATGTATTCCGGAGGACCCGGTGCTGCTACCAACCAGATGGTGCCATCCATCAGGACATCTCAATCCATCACACAAACCACACCCCCTCGACACATCAATTGGTCTCCGACACACCCACTTGTCATCTCGATTGGCCACGGGCCCGTCCAAGCTAACGCATCCTGGTCCATCCAGATGGGCCCAGTCCAGGGTTCAGCTGGGGAATTCCAAGGCTGGACCTCTTGGGGATGAGGTCCACCCGCAATCAAAGATAGCCTTCGGCTATCTACTTCCTCCAAAGTGAATGTGTGCTGAAAGATGAATGGATCACATCAGAGCAAGCATGTTCCCTGCAGTCCGTACCGAGGCGGTGGATAGCCGATCACCGCAGGTTTTCTTTCTTCCACGACCACCGTCCGGGGATGAATATGATTATTATTATTCTGCCTGTCACCACTGCAGGACGGTTCCTGCCCCACTACCAGACCTTGTTGATCAGTGTATTTCTCACATTCCCGCAGGACAGTGCCCCAGACACCGCCGGCGGGAGAAATGGATACATAACATCAACGTCCGCACAGGTGGAGCTGGGCGGCCCCTCGCCCCCGGTCAGGACACACACCGCTGGTACGGCATGGATTGCCGGCGTCATGTGCTGTGGTTATTCTCCGAGATCGACTTCCCTGCCATGGAAGTGGGTGCAGCACCTGAGGACTTCCGGAGGAGGTCTCGTTTGGGAAGTCAGGGGTCAGCGACGACAGAAAGATTGGCTCGTTGGCTCGACGAGGAACTAGCGGCCAGCCCGGTGTCGCCAATCGCGGCGCTAGGCGCGGACAGGGCTTTCCAGACTGGGCGCGTCCAGGGGCAGGATCCGGATAGGCTGGAGGGGATATTCGTCCAAAGTGACAGGTCAACTGCCGAGGGGTGTCGCCTGTCAAATCAACGCTGTCTGCATGGACCAGCCAGCCGCCGTTGTCGCTTTCTGTGCGGGAAAGAAAAAGAAAAACCGTGAAAAAAAAAGAAAAGAAAAGAAAAGAAAGAAAATTCTATAATCAGGAAGCGGTTTAAGGTGGATGGATCCATGCATGCACGCTCTGCTTCAAGTACTCCGTAGAAGTTATCCTAGATCATCGAGTGTTCACTCCTGGCATTGTACAAATCGTCCGAAACCCCGAGGCAACTCGATCTCACCGCTATTATCGCGTGCATCTCCCTCGGTAGCTTCGGTTCTGCAGCACGCGGGACGTCGACCGATCGTCCTGCCGGGGGAGCCATGGTCCTTCCTCTCGGGCTTCTTCTCGCTCTTCCTCGGTGGTCCGGTGCAGTGGACCCTGAGTCATGTACGGTATCGGGGCCGCCGGGTTGGTGCGTGGCTAGCTGGAGCCGCATCCAGTTCTGATACAGGGTTGAGCAAGCTGTGAATGAACTACCTTGGTATACTTGGGCTACGTGACTAGCTCACTGAATGATGATTTCCGCGGAACTCCCGCGACAGACAGGCACAGCGATGTACTCCCCAGGTACTCAGATGACCATATAGCCCCTGCAATCCGCCCGATCAGGTCAAGCCGGCAGTTCTTCCCGGTGTGTGCATCCTGCCTGACGGACGACCAGGATCCTACATGAGCCCGACGCAAGGCAAGGTAAAAGCCAGTTCCCAGACCGCCGTAGGGTCCATGCGCAGAGAACAGAACGCGACCGTTGCGATAGTGAAGTCTACGAAACCTGGCTATCCTGCAGAGCGAACGGCAGTCCATGCAGCTGCGCAAATCAGGACAGCGTCTTGGTGATGCGGACGAGGAGGAAGGCGCCGGACGCCGCCCCAGCACAGTCGTAGAGGTGAATCAGCCGATAGCCCTCTTGCAGATGGTCCAGCTTGATGCACGCCCACGCCGCCAGCGAGTCTCGTCCAAACTCGTCGTCCTTGACTTTGAACCTGTGGCATGAGTCAGTGAGGCGTTTGTGGCGGCCTGACAACGGGGCCGATCTGTGTAACATCCGTATCAACGCTGTCAAACAGCCGAGGGACGCGACGTCAACCGGGAGAAAAGAAAGACAGCACACACCTGATAAAGGTCAACGCGCCGACGATCCCCGACACCGTGGGGAACTGGATGCGCTGGCTGCCAAAGTCGGGACTGCAGCCGGTGGCGCTCTTGATGGTGCGTTTGTAGCTCGATTTCTCCGAGTCCGTGCTATCGTCGCCCGACGGCGCGCCTGTCGCGACATCACCGGGGGTCTCGACGTGCAGGTAGCACGCCACGTAGGGATGGAAGCCCTTTTCGTTGGTGTCGCCCGGTGGCAGGGGGAGGTTCTGCCCGGCGAGCACCTCGATCGAGAGATCCAGCTGCTGCCGGGCGATCGCGCTGCCCGCGCCGTCCGCGCTCCGGTACCCCGGCGGCTTGAGCACCCAGCCTCGCTGGTCCGCAAACATGGCGCGATTGAGCATCACACCTTTGTCGACGTTCTGCCAGTTCAGCGCGACGATCTGCGCGCCACGCCGCCAGAAAAAGCTCGGGTCCAGATTGGATGAGTTCACCCGCAGCCCGAACGGATACACGCGCATAAAGTGGTTGCGATTGTGCTCGAACAGCGCGTCGGGATCTTTCGCATGCGCCGCCCGGGCTGCTTTTTCGGACAGGGAGAAGACGTGTCCGGGGACTTTGGCCTCTGTTTCGTCCAGTTAGCTGTCATTCTTGGAGAAAGAGGCAGGGAGAGTACCTGGTTGGGCGAAATGGCTGAAGCGGAACCCTTTGGTGAAAACCGCTAGTCTGCTAAGACCCTGAAAGATCTTCGACGGGGGTTTCGCCGTGGTACCGGTCGAATCGCCCTGTGAGGTCTTCTGTTGCAACTCGTCCAGCTCGTCTGTGCGGTCCTCCCCGTCGTCCTGCGGGCCGTCACCTGTCGGCGACACCCACTTCACCTTGATGAGAATCTTGCGCTTGAGGTCCTCCGGCGCCGGAATGGCCTTGGTCGCCTCGATCTCAGGCGTCACCTCGATGAGCATGCCCTTGAACGCCTCCTCCATGATCTCGACCATTGTCTGCTGCTGCTCCAGGCATGCATGCACCTCCAAGCTGACAATCACCGGCAGATCATTCGTGACGAACGCGTTGTCGCGAATGGCATAGCAGACGTCGCGGAAGGTCGTGCCCTTGGTGAGCGTGTGACCATGCAGCACTCTCGGCTCGGGGCGTGGCGGGACAGCAGCGGCCGGGGCGACAGGCGGCTGGCTGGCTGGGGCTGCAGCGTTGGATGGGCTGCGACCGAGGAGACCGCCCAGTTTGGAGGAGATGGCCTTCCTTGTGGATTTGGTGCGTTTGGGGATTTTGGGCTTGGTTTCGGACTTCCGGCGACGGGCATCCTCGTCGTCGCTACTGCTGCTACTGCTACTGGTATCGTCATCGGATTCACTGTCAGAATCCGGCTCTCCGTCCCAGACATCGATTTCGACGCATCGGCAGCCGTTGAGGAGCACCTAGTGATGTCAGCTGCGCCATCTTGCATGGATGATGCGTGGCCGCTCTAGACCGAAAGAAGCGACCTACCGTAGCATATGCGCGCGCATCAGAGTCGCTGGACAGTTGATTCCCCGTCAGGTACGTGTTATGGCTTGAAGATATGAAATAGTCGGTCATGGGAGCTGAGAGAGCTGCATCCGTGGCGGGGCGTAGTGCAGAAGATGCCGGACTGGCTATATAGGCCTGAAACGCCTCCAATGAAGCCAGGGGATCGACCGTGGCGGTCGCATCGGCCGATTCATGCTGGACTTGCTGAAGGAACTCCGATTTGAAGGCCTTGACCGAGTTGTAGATTTTCTCCAAATGGGTAAGGACGGACGGCGAGAAGGAGGTGATTGCGGCGGGATCAGCGACGAAGATACGGTCCGTCTTTTTGACGAGGTCGTCCATGTCGATTCAGATATCGAGAATCTCCGTCAGTTGGTAGATCACGCTGTAGGAAAGCTGGGAACCCTGGTGAATTGAGCGCAAGCGTCGAACGGTGGTTGCTGATGTGGCGGATCGGCTGATGATCAACGCGCACGGTGGTTTGGAGGGGTCGACAGTTCAGGAGACGAGGCGAGCTGAGGAAGTCTAGGTAGCCTAAACAAAGTATTTGGAAATATGCGAGATGAAGAGAAGAAGACAGGTCCTGTCAGGATGATCAGGAGAAGGAAGGCGCGGGGTGTAATGATGATGAATTGGCGGTGGCTGTTTCATCGTGACTGTTCATTTGCGGCTCCACTCTTGGCTAGTAGGACTTGTATTGTGATTGATAAAGAGAAGAGTATGTAGTGAAAGAGAAGGGTATACAATAAGGAAGATGTCTATAAGAGAGGGACAAGAGAGGGACAAGTATAGAGAATGCAGGGTAGTGGTGGTAGGGAGGATATAGATACTAAAATCCCCGGTGCATCTGAAGATGTCAGCCAATCTAGCGTGTTTTAATCGATGATTCGAATCTCATAGGTAAATACTCACTTTCTATCGATCTATTGTCTCTCGTTGTATACCTATATTCTTGAGAAGTTGAGTGTTGAGTTGTCCCGCGTCACAGAGTATAGATCAGAGTATAGAAGACTGTATTGGACTCTCCAGTCCAACCACCAGGAAATAAAGCAAACATATTCAGTTTATCATTCTCTAGTTCATACAGTAGTTCTATATATTAATGCAATAAAGAATCGCATTCATTCGACCCTGTTCTTTCCTATTTGTTGTCTCCGCCTCGGCTATACAACTTTCCCCCTCCACATCTTCACTTCTCCAACTTCTCCTTCTCTCTTCACCTCTTCAACTACACCTCAACATGGCCAACAAAACGCCCCTGCACTTTTTCGACATCACCTCGACGCTCCCAGGTACGTCCTCTCGATAAGTTACTCCCCCCACTGCTAACCCCAACAGGAGCGTCGCGGTCCTGGTCGCCCAACACCATGAAAACTCGGATGGTCCTCAACTACAAGCGCATTCCCTACACACAGTCCTTCGTCTCCTACCCCGACATTGCGCCGCTCCTTTCGCATCTCGCCGTCCCTCCCCACGGCCAGGGCATGCCCTACACCCTCCCGGCCATCTGCCACTCCTCCGTCGCCGCCAACCCGCACGGCGCCCTGATGGACTCGTTCGCCATCGCCGCCCACCTCGACCGCACCTACCCCTCGCCGCCTTTGTTCCCCGCCGGCGACGCCAGCTACGCCCTCGCCCTCGCCGTCGCCAAACTCGTCACCAACGTCGTCGCTAAATGCGCGCCCCTCGTCATCCCCAACGTAGCCGACCTGCTCGATCCCCGCGGCCGCGAGTACTTCATCAAGACGCGCTCCGCCCGCTTCGGGAAGCCGCTGTCCGAGGTGCGCCCGCGCGACAAGGCCGAGGTGCGCGCCATGATGGACGCTACCAAGGCTGAGTTTGCGCCGCTCGCGCAGATGCTGCTCGGTCGGCTGGGGAAGCGCGGGCCGTTCTTCGAGGGCGAGCGGCCCAGCTATGCGGATTTTCTGGTCGTCTCGATCCTGGTGTGGTGTGAGCGCGCCGACCGCCCGCTCTTCGATGAGTTGGTGGGTCTGGGCGAGGGCGCCGTGAAGGCCTTGTGGGAGGCGTGCCAGCCGTGGGTGAATGGCCAGGGCGAGGAGAAGGAGTGGACGGTGCCGAGGTGAGAATCGCAACGCATGTTTTTTGCAGAGGCGGCTCGTCCTTAGCGATACATCACTACATCTACTTGTATCAGTACATAATCCGGCTACGCGATAATACCCTTATTCAGTCCATTCAGCGCTCTCGCAATGATAATGAGTACACAGTACAGATGATATAAATACAGTGGAATATCCAGGCACACCCCCGCCCAACACATTGTACAACCTGTCCACCCCATGCAACCTACAGACCGCGCAGGAAGTTCGCCTCCCGAATGGCCTTCCGCCGCGCCTCGCGCGCGCTCTTGGTGATCTCGGACCGCTTCTCCAGACTCTCTGTCGCCTCGGCCAGGAAATCGCCCGCGGCCTGCTCGCCACGGCTGTACGGCGCAGGAGTGATATCCGTCGCGTGGTGGTGGACGGGGATCTTGGGGGGGAGCGTCGCGGCCCGGGCAGCCATCTTCTTTTCGTAGCGTTTGCGCTGTTTCTTGTTCAGGGCTGGCATCAGTTAGCACACTCCGCCCTGCATACACACTCCAACCCCCGGGGGGGGGGGGGGGGGGGAACAAGAGAAAAGGGTAAAAAGGGGACGCACTGCTCGGATCCACACCACCCTCCGACTTGGCCTGCTTCTTCGCATCATCCAACAGCGACCACAACCACTCCGGATACTCCGAGTCCTCTAGCGCCACGAGGTCGGGCTTGTTCTTGAAGTAGTTCAGGCCCTGCAGTTTCGTGCCGGCCGGGCACGAGCTGGGCGGCCGCTCGACGGGCTTCGTCGGCTTGGCCGGGTTCGCGTCCGTGTGCACGCCCTCCGGCGTGCTCAGCGGCTGCGACACCCCCGGGGTGGCGGACGAGACGGCCGAGGGCACTGTGATGTCGCCGGCGACGGGCTGGCGGGGGGTCGGCGGAGGGGGCGTCGCGGACACAGTCGGCTTGCCCTCACTGTAGGTCCGGAACTGACTCCGGTAGAGGGGCAGCTGGCGCGCGCATGACGACGACGCCGTCCACGTCACGGTGTGTTGCGGTTGGAGTCGCGAGAGGATGGTGGTGCGGCAGCGGTGGCAGATCATTTTGACGGGTCGCCGGTCGAATGTTGTCAAGGAGTATGGTGATGTTTGGCCCGTAGACGAGTCTGGATACTATCCCCAAGACTCAATGGGACGTTCGCTGGACGAGATGTTGAGTAAACAGAGTAAACTGGAATCCATGGAGAAGAAAGTCGGGATGAATTTGATGCCAAGCCGGAGGTGTCATGTGACTTGTATTGGAGATTATCTCAGCAAATGTCACATGATTGTATACAATGTTGCCTTCCTAATCGGGTAATATCATAATGCACTCAGAAGCACCAGAAATGCACTCCTTCTCTCGAGCCACTGGATGCCTGAACGATGCAAATCCGTCATGTTGTCTAGTTAGTGGATTATAGCCTCTGAGGTAATCATGTCAGGTATCATGTGAGTTTTACCCGACTATATATTCTTATCAAGCGGATGTTTATACCCAGAACTCCCCGAGTCCAGGGACTCTCAGTGGTAGTCCCTTTGTTCCCTCCCAGTGGTTGAATCTGAGACAGTCCTCGCCTTATCTTCTATCCACCTGATCATGATATGCAGGTATCTCGGAACCAAACGCGATATCATTCACAAGCTGTTCATCTCACTGGCAGCCACCAACGCCTGCAGAAAGGCAAACACGAACCATGGCCTTGTTCGTCCAGAGGAATGCAATCCCGGCTGAAACATTGCACATGTCAAAGCGAGTTGGTGGAGGAGAACAGTATATGACTAAGCCCACACTGCCTACTGACCTATCTGTATGTAAAGTAGCAGCCTCCTCTTCTCTCTCGCCTCTGACTTCCTCCTGTACATCCACCAGGCAGAAGCATAAGGGCAAATCACGACCTCTACTACATGGCTGTCTATTCAGGTTGTACTACATATGTGATAATGGCATGGCCAAAGTCTCCCCCATGGCACCATCTGACGGCTTCACGGCCCTCGTCCTACTGACTCGATCTAGACCTCAAGACGCCACACTAGGCCGACATCACAAACTCAAGAAAACTCCATGGCTTGGTTCGATTAGCTATTAAAGAGCAGAGTGCCCTCGTGAGAAGGCAACCCCAGCGTCAACGAGACCACTAGACAAGCTACCATGACAACAAATGACATACATGGTGGAAGAACCCCGTCAGGGGATGCTTTTCTATCATGCAAACAAACGGGGGAATAAGGGCATGGAAACATTATCGAGGGGAGGGGCAACAGAAACAAACAAAAGCGAAACAATATCATCACCCAAGCGCCACCCATGAGAAGAAACCGAGGTCCAAACAGACATCGGCCGTCCTAAGAAGACAGACCACTGACATCCAAGAAATTGCAAAGACTAACACATGCATCCTTCAGGGTCTTTTCAGTCTTCCACTGCAGCTCTTCCTGGGATCGGGTGGCCACCGCGACGCACGAGCCAACATCCCCAGCGCGGCGAGGGGCCGCCTTCCGGGGGATGTGCTTGGAGGACACCGCTTCCATGGTCTCCACGACCTCGCGGACCGAGTGTCCATGTCCGGTGCCCAGGTTGAAAGTGCGGAAGTTCTCCACCAGCTTGCCTTCGTTGGCCGCACCAAGCGCCGCAATATGACCGCGGGCGAGGTCAGTGACGTGGATGAAATCGCGGACGGCAGTACCGTCCTGCGTGTCCCAGTCGGTACCAAACATCTGCAGCTCCTGATACTGTCCCGTCATGACCTTGACCACGACCGGGAGGAGGTTCGTGGGCGTCTGCCGGGGGTCTTCACCCAGGAGACCGGACTCGTCACAGCCTATCGGATTGAAATAGCGGAGGGCGACGATGGTCCATTCTGGGTCGGACGCGGCCAGGTCGGCGAGAATGGCTTCACAGATCCATTTGGTCCGCCCGTATGGGTTCGTGATGCCCGTACATCCCGGTTTCGCGACGGTCTCCGACCCGGTGTGGTCCCGGATGACTTCTTCCTTGTGGACACAGAGCTCCTCCTTGAGCGGGAGACCCGAAGTCGCCAGCGTGCCGTACACGGTGGCCGACGACGAGAAGACAAACGTCTTGATCCCGAACTGGCCCAACGTGTCGGCAAATTCGATGAGGCCGCTGACATTGTTGGCGTAATATTTCAACGGGTCGCGAATGCTCTCCTCCACCGCTTTGTACGCAGCGAAGTGGATGACGCCCGAGATCTTGGACTTGGATGCACCCCAGCGGGAGGAAATCCGGTACTGTTCGAGCAGGGTCTTGAGTGCAGCGGTGTCCCGGTAATCATGGGCATGCAGATGCAGGGCAGGCACCTTGGTCCCCTGCTGTTCATGGTATCTGGCGGCAAGGGTTTGGATCCGGTCGAAAACATTTTGAAAGGAGTTGCTGAGATTGTCGATCACAATCACATTATAGTTGGCCTTGAGGAGCTCCAATGTTGTGTGACTTCCGATAAAGCCGAGGCCGCCAGTGACCAGAATGTACTGGTCCAAAGGGAAATTCCGCAGCAGATCCTCCAGATTGCCATCAAACAGGACGGATGACTGCGTCGCCGGCGTATCGACACACACGGGAGACCCAGGCTCCACCGGAGTGCTGGCGTCGGACTGTCGAGGGCTCTCCATGATTGGCAACGAGACAGGATAGATACAGGTCAAGGCAAGTAGACGAGAATGTACAAGCACCCACGGCCGAGGACGAAAACGAGTGACGTCTGGCAGATGTCGGCAGACAAACGAGTGCGGTTACTTCCAGACTGGACTTCAAAGAAAGGCGGCCACAAATTTTTATACTCCCTGAACGCAAGATGGGAACTGCCACCGGGTCACCGATGTAACGGACGTATCCAGCTGGGTCAGGCGGAAATCTCCTAGTTCGTCTTGCCTTATTCACAACAAAAGACGGCCATATATAGCGAATGGATGCAGGGTATGCAGGGCACAAAAGGAAGAGGCCGATAATAATAATAATAATAAAAAAAAAATACCCACCCCAGGCGAGAAAAAGAAAGGGAATGTCAGCGCTTCTGCACGGAAGACGGTCCAGAAGATGTCTTAACTGGTGCTTCAGAGTGAGTGCGCCTCCGATGGACGTGGGCATCGACGGACTGGCGCCGCCTCCACAGGGACTGCAGCCAGCATTGGGCCCGGCCAGGGACTTATGTCAGTGAGAAAGGAATTGTTCGACAGTGAGCAGTAGGTATGATCCGAGACTGACTGCATGCCCCCGCTCTATTTTGGGCCCACGGCTGCTATTGCCTGGTTGGATCCATCTCTACGAACCACTAAGTTTAGATGGCTGACTACTTATTCTTTAGCCTGCCAGAGTCTGGCAGATTCCCGCGACGCCCATCACTCACTATCCACTTTCTGTTTCGCTTTTGCGTCCTTGCGCCGATAGCCTGCGACGATGGGGCCCGAAAAACACGTGAGTAACCGGCGATGTCTCCAGAGTCGACGCTCTCGGATCATTCTTGCCGTCGTTGCCTTCATTGCCGTGCTCGCCGTGGTGATCCCCCCAGCAGTTGTGGTAACCCTACACAAGAAGAACAGCATGGGCCCCAAGGCAAAGGTGTTTGTGCCTCTCTATGTGTACCCTGCTCCGGGGGCCTGGACTCCGCTGGAAGAAGTGTAGGTCTCTTTCATTTCGCTTCGTCCCTTCCACCCCTTCCCCCCCCCCTCCCCCACCAGGCCAATGGCTATTCCTGGTTCATATCCACGCCATAAGCCACATGGGAAGCGAATGGCCTGACACTCGTAAGCTGGATGATGGGATTGAGGTAGCTAAGCGCCACAGGATCTCTGCACGCCCGGACGTCAACTTCACCGTCGTGATCAATCCGGGTAGCGGCCCCGGGCCCGACGCCTTGCCGGATGCGAATTATACCAGAGAGATCCCCAAGCTCGCCTCCTATGACAATGTGCGGCTCCTTGGGTACGTCGCTACAACCTACGCGAAACGGAACATCTCGCTAGTGCGCCAGGACATCGAGACCTATGCGGCGTGGCCGAGCCGGAGTTCCAACCCGGACCTGGCGGTTCGGGGAATATTCTTCGATGAAACGCCCCAAGAATACGATCCCAATGTACTGTCATATTTCCAGGAGTTGACCTCATTCGTGAAGTCGACCCCTGGTCTTGGTCCTGATCATTTTGTATGTGCGACCCGTCTGTTTACCCTGGTATTGGTAATTTATCATTACCTTACCCATACCCCATCGCTGTCTGGATCCCATTTGTTTTGAATCGCTCTTTACAGCATCATGCTACATGATGGCCATCGAACTACTCATGGTATGATAGACACTGACGCTTGCAGGTTGTCCACAATCCCGGGGCCATCCCTGACGCTCGCTACCTGTCGACGGCGGACTCGACGGTGGTGTTCGAGGCCAGCTACGATACGTTCCAGGAGCGCGATGGCGCTAAGATGTTCGAGGAGATTCCGAATAGCAACCGGAGCCAGCTCTGCGCGGTGATCCACTCGGTGCCGGAGAGCGTGGAAGGGTCCAAGCTGCGCGGACTAGTCAAGCAGGTTCGACGAGTCGCGGACGAGATTTTCATCACGCATCTCGAGACCGACTACTACGCCAGCTTTGGCGGCCAGTGGAAGGAGTTTGTGGATCTCATGGCGGCGTGAAACTTTTGCCACGGTCTGCACTATTGCTTTAGGACGTTGATGTATATGAAAGCGTTGGGGTCTGCTGGTTGGCTTGCTGATGTATCGTCGATGTGTTGTTACTGATCTTACTGCTGGACAGGCTCGCTTGGCTGGAAACGTACATATCCATTTTGACCCAATTTTGCCTATGGCGCTAAAAGATAGATCCATTGTTCCTTTGTTCGGACCCAGCAGTTCGTCCCGACTATGGTTATGGAGCTGATGGATACCATGTAATTTTCAATAGTGCTAGTACAGCAGCCCTACTCCAAATACGAGCTGACCCACGATGCCTCGGTTAGCATCTATATTCCGTTATATTATTTTCATTGGTCCGCGGCTACACAAACAGTGGTTGTATCTACGGAGTACACTAGATCTGAGTCTGACTCGAATCCTCGCATCGATGCTGAGAAATCCAGCCCAAGCGGACGACAGCGGGCGAGACAGTGCAACAGTCCCTGCTAGCGAGTCTCATCAGCCGATGCGAGTGGAGCGCGGACGGGAGGTAGTCTAGTGCAGTAGTTGCATCGACGTCTACTTTTAGCCGATCATTCGTCGTGTGCGTGTTTGGTGGGAGACACCGCAATCACCACTCCGTACTCGGTACAGTCCTGGGGCCTCAAGTCGGAGTACCAAAAGGAGTATTCCGTCTGGATTTGGCCAGCGAGCTGTTCCACAGTTGGAGGTGAAACTCGAACAATGAAGGCCGGACATTTGGCTGCTCGGACGCTGGTCCGGTCCATCGCGAAACCGGTTGTCCTCGTCCGACGGGTTGAGTGAGACATACATACTGTATACTACGAAGCGGAGGCGATTGCCCATGAGGCTGGACGAGTGCATGCGTGATGGCATGTCGTCTACGGTCAGGGTAGGTCGTACCTGAACGTCATCTGGCTCTCTCATAGCGAATTTCTCCGATCAGCCCCCGATCTGTGTCCCCTCGGAGTTATTCAGCGATATGTCCGAGTCCTGACGTTGCTTGTATACGGAGGAATGGAAGTATTCCCTCGCGTGACGACGTCTCGGATACCTACAGAGTACTATATGACGGGCATATAGTAGGTAGTAGAGCCTCGCATCTGGCTCCTATGCCAGCGCACCAGGCTAATTGCCGTGGATATTAACACGGCCTGGTCGGCTCTACTCGACAGGCTAGTGCAGTCCAAAGACGGGCTCTAGTGCCATCGCGAGTCATGCCTTCCTCGTCAAGATGTCCATGTCCAGTTCCTTTGTCAGCCCTGCACATGAGAAATCAATACCATACACCATGAAACATACAAGGCAACACAGACTAGACTGGGCGACTGCATCGGCCGGCAAGATCGCTATCCCCGACTAACTGGCTGTCGGTTGCATGCCAAGCCAGCCGCGGGAAAATTCTGACCGACTTCGCCTCCGCAAGAAGCAAGCAAGCAATCAAAAGAACTCTGGGCGCTTGCTCCCCTTTGCCTCGCAGGGGCATCACCTCCGACGCGTGACCCACCGGCTTCGGCCCTGCTCTGCGTGTTGCCAGGAACACCCGTCAGGAACCACTGTTTGGTCGTCGAGGTCGTGTTGGCGCCGGTCCCAACCGAACTTAATCTTTCGATCTTCGATCAGCGTATGGAGTACGGCGTACGGAGTACAATACCGTGGGTATGCGTATTGAGGTGGCTCGGATGATGAGATCAATAATCTCACCATCCGGCCGAAAACATACTGACCGGTTGAATATCAAAGGATCAAAAGGATCAACGTGGTCGATGAGAATGGGGGTACAGAGTAAGCTCTTGTGCCTGCCGGATCCTTTGAAGAACGAGGATGATCCAGGATTACCGTCGTATCTGATATGCAAATACCCCATTACATCCATACACTGATACCCGGTATAGACGAGATACAGTCCCTATAGCCTAGGCTAGGCCCGAGTTGGGTCTCCACTGCCCGAAGCCCTAAGACGAACTACTCTCCACCGGCGCAAGCTAAAAACTAGTCCGACAGCAATTGAAACCGATCCAGTCGAAGGCGAGCATCCCTGCTTGGCATGAAGACTCTGCCCGCGGTCGATCGAGGCTCGATCGAGGCAATCGTCGATTTGCTCGGTGGGGGATCGCCCGTTCCATGGGTGAGTGTTCTCCATCACAAAGAACTACGGTGGGATCTGCGTGATCCGCTTGTTGTGGCAAACTTAGACTGTCCATACCGGCCCCTTGGTCTTGCAGTCGATGTCTCGCTTCTACGGAGTAGTCGGCCTCCGCTCGGTGGTGGTGGTGGTTTGAAAGTGAGACGCCAAGCAGGTTATATATAGAAGACGAGGTCCGGATGAAGTCGGACGGCTTGGCCAGCCGTGTCTGACAATCCGAAGACAGACGACGAATGCGACCTGTTAGAGAGGCATGTTCTACTTCGAACATCTGTCTGGGGATGCGACGATCGTCGTGCCATGTAGATCGTTAATGTGACATGATGCGTGAAATAGATTAAGATAATACACGAATCGGTAAGCGATGCACTGTCTGAATGATAGAATCGTCCCGTAGAATCAAGCAACTCCAAGCGCCTTGCTCATGAACACCCTAGCAAGTCTCAACCCAGTTGTCCAGATCCATGTTCTTGATGACGGTCGAGAAATTGCCATAGCCAAAGCTGCAGGCGGCCTTCTTCTGGCTGGCCGTCACCGACAAGTCGTTGTTCGTCTCGTCGCCCTTGGGATACTCGATGTGGAAGACGGGCTTGCCCTGCTGGACAAAGGGCGCGTACGTGTCGCACTCGTCGTACTGCGCGCACTGCTCGTTGACGCTCCACTGCATGTTCTTGATGACGGACGGGATGATCTGGCCGGCGTTCTTGAGCCCGATGGACATGTTGCGGCCGTGCGCCTCGTTGGCCAGCCACATCATGTAGTCGACCGAGTCGTTGGCCGTCAGCGACAGCCCGCCGCCGTCGTTGTCGTACGCGTCGACGTTGTCCGGGTCGACACCGTCGCAGCCCTTGCGCACCGCCATGTCGAGTCGCGCCTGCATGATGGACCGCACGTTGGCCGACCGGATGTCAATCCACTTCTCGTCCGGCCACCCGTCCATCACGCTGCCCTTGTCCGCGTCCTTGAACTTGTCCTTGTCCGGCCGCCAGTTCTCCCAGCTGCCCGCCGAGAAGTAGCAGATCACCTTGCGTCCCTGCCCGTGCAGCTCGTCCATCACCTTCTTGTCGTTGTTGAACAGATCAATGTCGTAGACGTCCGCGTCCACCGACGTGTCGTTCAGCGGGTAGTATAGCACAATCTGCCACTTGGTGCCCACCGCCGGCTGCCACTTGGCCTCCGTCACGTTGCCCCCGCCGCCGGGCGTCGAGCCCTCGTCGCCGCCCTCGTCTTCGCCGCCGCCGCCGCCGAGTCCGATCCCGAGTCCGACGCCGAGTCCGACGCCGAGTCCGACGGCCAGCGCGATGATGACGAGCAGCGCGCCCCCGATGACCAGCAGTCGTTTCTTGGTGGACCAGGACTTCCAGCCGCCGGCCGCCTGGCCCTTCAGGGCGGCGTCATCGAACGGGTTGGCCATGCGAGGAGTAGTTGCGATGTAGGATATATGGATGAAGGATTCGTATGGTAGAAGGAGGAGGTGGTGGTGACTGTGTGGAGGAGCCG
The DNA here is from genome assembly GCA_019721355.1 of Aspergillus sp. MEXU 27854. Classification (NCBI taxonomy): domain Eukaryota; kingdom Fungi; phylum Ascomycota; class Eurotiomycetes; order Eurotiales; family Aspergillaceae; genus Aspergillus; species Aspergillus sp. MEXU 27854. Next base: position 2,199,535 of record JAGMTT010000002.1, read on the forward strand.
AGTATTAAAGACCCGCTGCCGACGATCAATGATAATCTCGTGGGAGTCCAGACTCAGCCGGGGTGCTCTCAGGGTCTTAGAAGACCCTCAAAAAGAAAACTATCGTTACACTGCAACTAGGCATTCACTTTTCTGAATGGCGCAGCAGTCGAGATGAGGCGCCGACAAGCGCTAGAAGCTTTCACATCTAGGACTTTCTTCAACAAAGAGGCAAGCAGGGAGAGGGAGAATCTGGCAGCCTGGGGCACTACCAAGACAGACTACGGGAACTTAGGGAACCCTAGCAGACGGCGCTTCCGGTCTTTTCCAGCTGCGTGCTTTCTTTCATCTGATTCCCTGGTGGCGAGCGCACTAGCATTAGGGTTTGTGGCTGGGCACCCCCCCCCCATCCCCTGGTGAATACCACCTCACCTCTGCTGACAGTCGCACCAGCACCCATACCTAAGACATTTGCATCGTGCTTGGGCAGGCACGACGGCCTGGGCTCTGGCTCGCTGAGATTTTTCTCACCAATCAAGGATTTCCAGGATTTGCGGCTAGGGCCCGCGAAATCTGATCCATCCACGGACACTAACCGCAAGTCCCGAATTCATGACTTGACTTGGATACATACCGTATGTAACCAAGGTACAGCGTACCTTACGCAGCGTACAATACGGTGTGAACAGTGAGTATCTTGCAGTTTGATCAACTGGCTACAACTCTGACCCTTCTGGCTTCATTCCACGTCAAATCTCGTATCCCGCGCCTTGGCTTAATATCGGCTGCCCGAACGAGTCGCCAGAGCCGCACCCTCCCCCACGAGTCGCCGGATGGCCACTCCGGGCCAGGGGATGCTGGTCTGACCGAGCCCCTAGTTTCACGCTGGCGCCAGGGTTGGACGTTGCTGTGCTGGCCGCCACTAAGCCGGTGGGATCGACTAGTGAATTGATCCACTTTCCACGTTGTTGGGCGGTCATCGTCCGGGCTAGGAAGAGTTAGGCCCTGGCTTGGGTGGGCTTTTGTCCTATATTCGGAGGGAGCCTGTGGTCCAATCGTTGCTCGCTTGGGCAGGCAAGATTTACCCGGAGCCGAGTCTTTCAGAGCTGCTGGATGAGGATGAATTGGAGGGTGCGCTTAGGAGAAGGAAGATGAGTGAAGAAGGTTGGAACCAGTCACATTGTGCCAGCACACAGATGTCTCTCCCCTGGCAGCGGGGAAGCTTGTCCTGCAGAGGGGATCATGATTGTCCGGAATACGAGAGGCACCGAAAAAGCAAACAAGTTGGAGGCCAGATGAGGTGATTGCCATGTCATACGCCATCAAATAAATTCGCCTTCAAGGTCCGAGAACAATTGTCATCCCATCCGGCAGTCAGAGCAGAGTGACGTCGTAACGTGGTTCCATCGCGACTCTACGGTCCCGTAGAGCTGCGTGCGACACTGACAGGCAGATCCGCAGTCGGAGTGATTTCCATGTCAGACTCCCTTGGCAGTTGCAGTGAGATTTTAGCCCGTCGGGGAGATGGACGAGGCTGAATACTCTGGAGAACGATGACCTGACAGCTCGGCCGAATCCAAATATCGCTGTTTTCTCCGACGACGTTTCCGAGAGACTCAGCCGACAGGACACTAATAGTGTCAGACGGATTCTCGGCTAAACCTCCTGCCCGCCACTGACTAGTGCGGTTGGGGCTTCGATTGCGTTCCAGACTGCTGTTTGGATTATAGTCAGGGATGCCGGTGTTCCCTGGTGGAATTCGCTACCCATTCGAGACATGCGTCTCTAGTACGGGGTGATGCAGTACGTGGTGGGATGATGCGATGCTACTGGATTGGTTTGAATGCATTACTTTGAACCGACGGGACCATGTCTCCGGGGAAGAATCAATCACATCACATTAACATTAGATATTAATGTCTAAATGCCGGATTCCCAGCCACATCACAGAGCCAGAGGAGTCGAAAGAGTGAACGTCACCGGCGACCCCGACAGCGTGGCCCAGACGGTGAGCGGGTCGCTGCCCAGCTGCTCGGTGGTGAAGCCCTGCGTGTTGGTCGGGGCCACGGGGAAGGTGATGGGGATGGGCTCGCTGCAGGTGTTGCCGTTGGCCGACACCGTCACGCCGGTGATCTGCTTGTTGGCAATGGCGTACGAGAGCTGGTAGTTGCACTGGTCGCGGTTGTAGCGCGCGAGGAAGCCGGCGGACATCTATTCAGGTTAGATCATTTTTCCACGTAAGAATTATAGGGAGGGGGATGACCTACCTCAGCATGCGTGACAGTCACCAACGGCCACTCCACCAGCCGCACAAACTCCTGCACCTGCGTCTCCACCCACGCCTGGAAGATCGAGTACTGGTCCTCGACGCCATTGACGGTGATGGGGGTGGTGTCCGCATTACGCAGATTGGCCTGGTGGAACATGTAGCCGTCGTGGTGCAGGCCGAACAGATGGCGCATGGTGTCGGCCTTTTCGGTGTCGAGCAGAGTCTGGAAGTCGCCCGAGCCGGCCGACGTGTCGATCCACTCCTGCACGGTGCAGGCGGGCGTGTCGCAGTTGTAGTAGATGCGCGTGGCCCAGCGCGGGTTGACCTGCATGCCGGCAAAGTTGTCCGCGGCCGTGGTGGTGAAGTACGGCCACATCTCGTTCTGCTGGTTCAGCAGCGCGGGCCGCGTGTTGTCGCCCACGCAGTTCTTGATGCCGTTCTCCCACCAGGCGCGCAGGGCGTCGCCGTTGTGCAGGCCGGTAATCGCCGGCGGGATGATGCCGTTCGCCGTGTAGTACTTGGCCGTGTCCAGCCCCGTCTGCTTCAGCCACGCCTGGTTGAAGGTGATCTCCTTGACCACGTCCGAGTACGTCGCGTTGTTCTGCTCCAGGTGCGTGAACGTGTGCGAGATGTGCCCGAACTTGTCGCGGTTCTCCGTGTTGGTCCACCAGAGGAGGAGGTCGTCCAGCTGCGTGCACGCCGTCGTCCAGTCGTAGCTGGTGGGCTTGGATGGCCACAGGTTGGTACCAGTTCCCAGAGGCTTCACCCATTCCAGGGGCGTGTCCGGGGGAGAGTCGTACTCGATGCCGCCGCCGTTGCACGCCTCCCAGCCCGCGTCCGTCGACGCGGCAGCCTCGAGGTTGCCGTTGCCGTTGTGGCCGACCTCGACGTAGTAGTGGCTGCCCGCGTTCATCTTGCCGTTGATGGTCGGGAGCCACTTCGCAATGCCGTCCATGTCCTTGGTGGTGATGCGGAAGGTGGTGTTGCTCGGGTAGTAGATGTCACTCTCCAGGAACATGTCATCGATCTGGGTGTTGAGGTGCACCCGGCGGTATCCAGCGTAGAGCCCGCGCGTGATCCAGGTGATCCATGCGTGCTGCAGGTAGTTGGAGGTCGCGCTCCACGTGGTGTCAAAGCCGATGAAGAAGGCCATCTGCTCACGCCCGGAGAAGTTGTTGATGACAGCAGCAGTGGTTTCCCCAGACGTCACCGAGTTGGCCGCAAACTTGGCAATTTCCTTGGTCGTGTTGGTGTCGCTGACCGTGGCGGGATAATGCCACAGTCCCTGCGTGCTCACGCCCGCGCCGGTCTTCAAGCCGGACGTGGAGAAGTCACTGGTATCCGAGAACGAGATGAGCTGCTCGACGCCCGTGTTGCAGCATCCGCCGCCCACCGCACTGGCGCCAAAGTTGGGGCCCGGGTAGACGTCGTACTGCACCATGCGGACGCCGTACTCCAGCTGGTACGCATACAGCTGGTTCCACTGGTCCTGGGTCAGGGCACTCTGGTAGCCGGTCGTGCTGCCATAGTCATAGCTGACCTCGCCCGACACAACGATACCGCCGAAGTTCCCTCCGGCGCTGCTGTTCAGGGCCGGCAGCGCGACACCCGTCTGGGGCACCAGCAGGGTCGTGAACGGAATCCCGTACGCATTGAGGCCGGACGAGGCCACCTTGGCCGCGGCCGTGTCCCGGGCAATGACCAGAATGTTGGCCATGACCGAGCCCTGCGCAATGGCAGTCGCCGTGGGCGTGGCCACGGCGCTCGAGGAAGTGAGAGACATGGTAGAAGACGAAGACGACGAAGACGAAGTAACGAGCGTAGAAGACGAAGTGACCGGGGGAGTAGCAGTGGCAGTCCCAGCGGCCGAAGTCGTCGACGTGACTCGCGAAGGAGGAGTCGATGCAATGACAGTCGGGTTGCCGGGCCATGTACCTGGGGGCGTGCTGCAGGTTAAAAGGCCAAAGTAGCAGCCCACCTGGAGGATCCAAGACGCAGCCATTGCAAAGCGGCCCAGGGGCAATGCCGTTCACCAGATGCAAAAAAACACACACAGAGAAACGAGAGCGAGCGAATGATAGCGAACGACGAGGTGGACCTAGCAAGCGGTTCCCACCATGAACGATGCAGAGCAAGCCAGCAGGTGGTCTTGAACAGAAGTTTTGGATGGACCGGAGATCGACACGCCTGGCGAATGCGGGATTGTGCCCACTGTCACATTCTGTCGGGCTCCCGTGTTATTTATGCTGGCTCGGCAGTATAAGAATCTTCCGGCCTATCGCTAAAACCGACGATAGGAAACCTGCAGAGTGATCCCATCCTTCCAAGCCCCCATGGGTTCCACCAGCCATGGGGAACGGGGCGAAATGATTCAGTTGAGAGGACGCGAGCCGACGGAGATATGATTGGTATGGTCCGAGTCAAGACCTAAGATTAAAGGATCTCGGGTGATCGAGCCCAGATCCCCGCCGTCGACAGGCCCGCTAGAGGCGATTTACGTTAGCGACAGTGGATTGTACATCGGCCGATGTGTTTGGAGCTGTCGGTGCTGGCTAGTTGATCTATACGAAAGACGCCCATCTGAACTACACCACCAGGTCAAAAAGAGGAATTCTAAACGAAGGCAGCTGGCTATCTCCCCCGACTGATCCATTCTGCATATTATAAATGAGAAGGCGCAAACATGGCGCGGTGGGACAACAGCGAGCGCCCGGTTCGCCTGTCTAGACGGAGATGGTCCCATGCTGGAGCCTCAGGGCGACTTGGCATGCTAATAATAATCTCCAGAATAACAAGAATAATCAGAATAATCAGAATAATCGGGTCATTCTCTGACTGGGGGCACAAAAGTCAACGACAGAAGCAAATACAGCCCGAGTTAGGGCAAGCAATACGAGATGTTCGGCCAGTATCAGACATGTATTACCGGCAGAAACAAGTAAATTTGCAAACAAACAGCAGAATACTGTGTTTTACAGGCCTAACCTCATCCAGCAGCCGCTGCTCCCCACGGCCAGAAAGACCCCCCCCCCCCCAAAAAAAAGAACATGGATGGCGGAATGGATGGATCCTCGTTTACTCCCAGCACTTCATCCTGGCCGGCGTCCATTCGACCCTCCTCAAGCCCCTAGTCACCGCCAGTCCCATTCAGTCCTGTTGATGGCTGACTCCATCAAGGCCAATGAGGACGGCCCTCTGCCTCCCCCCATTCGGGGCCTCCGAGCCGATGCTGCAGGAGAATGGATGTATGTGTTCCCAGGCCGAACCACTTGACAAAGCAGACATGCCGTGTACTTCCATGCAAATGGGACCGGTGACTGAACGAGTGACACCGTTCCATTTGTGTGGATCGAGGGACCATGTCGATATGTGAAGAAGTCCGATGGCTGCCACGCTATCGGGGGTCTGTCGCCACACTCATGGCTTCAGTCCGAAACCCACTGGCGTGAATCATTTATTACGTTCTGACAGGGCCAAGTCGTCTAGCGCTAGCCTGGATTTTGGGTGTTTTAGAAGCTCGCTATTTTTGGCCGTCTTTTTTTAATCCTTCCTTGACGCTTAGGCTAATCCAGCGCCACAAATCCCGTCATTCGCACCGGACCAAGTGGTTCCATAGAAGAGGAAGCAAAAAAACATCCAAGGAAAAAGCTCGTATCAGTGAATTGAGCGCTGTGCCCCCTCAGGTCTCTCGGTTAGTGAGCACAAGTCGGCCGTCTAGTAACGGGAAACTCCGTAGATCTGGACGGATCTGTGCATTTTGCCATCTCATTCCATTGAGCCTCTTGTATATTCCTTCCTCCTTGATTCTCTCGTTTCTTTCTATCGGTCTTCCTTACATATCTCGTCATTCTTCTCATTCGTTACCTAGTTGACCTCAAGGACTTTGATTCTTTGTCCTTGCTCCCGCAACCCGCCATAGCATCACCATGCTCCAATAAGAAAGAAACTCTTTCTCTCAGGATTTGAGCCCTTGGGGCGTTCCAGCTTTGCATGATATCTCGAGGGATATCGCCGTCTCTCGTTTTTAAACCCATACACCTTAATATCTAATCGCAATGACGAAGATTCTCGAAGTCCACCCGCTGGGGTGGGACAACATGAAAAATAACTGGTGGCAGTTTGTAAGTGCTGGATCATGTTGATTGAACATGCCAATCCATTCTCAACTCCCTGCACTGTCATCTAACTTGAGCAGGTCTTTATTGGTATCTTGATCGGTAGTGTGGCTATCGGAGGCACGTATCTGCTCTATTCCGGGGTAAAACGGCTGCGCCGGTACCTGAAGGTAGGTCATATTCTCCGATCCAAACGGAGTGATTGATATGATATCTGACAGGGCTCAACGCCATCCAACAGAATAAGTCGCGTCTGGAGACCGTGCCGCCCAAGGTTTCTCAACGGCTCGATCGGTTCTCCACGCGAGAGCTCGTCTTGGCCAACTCGAACGTGCCGGAAAAGAAGCCTTCCTCTTTTGGTGTCTACCTGGGAGACTTTGCTTCCCACCCGGACGAGTCCCAGATCCGCCTGCTCACGCAATGGGACCTCCTCATCGTGGACCCCTTCCGGTCTGGCACCCTGCAAGCGCTGTCCCATGCTCGAGGAAAGCAAGTGTTGGGACGAGTCAACCTCGATCTCCTGATGACCGCGAATGAATCGACCCTGCTGGCACTTGAGAAGCTGGAGAATATGCTGGCGGAGTCCTTCAATGGAACTCTGCTCACCGGCATTCTCTTGGTGAACTGGGAAGACAAGTTTACGCCGCCTATCCGCGCTAGACTGTTCCAAGCCCTTCGTGAGTTAGGCCTGGCAGTGTACCTGGAAACAGCTCCTCCGGAATTCCTGAAAGACCACAACGCTCTTCAGGTGGACGCCATCTCGGGAGTCGTCATCAGAAACGCCAGTATCCTCCCCGAAGGCCAGAAGCGCGATTACTTCCAGATGCAACAAATGCAACCGACCATCAAGGCTTTTGTGTCCGAATCGTGCATGCGGGACTTCGTAGTGCTGGCCTGGGAAACCGTCGAAGATGACGCTGAGCTGCCGAATGCCGTGGTCCAGAGATCTCTGCAGTGGTGCAACTTCTATAGCGCAATTCCCTGGATTGGCCGCAAATCCGCGCTGGAGAACGCAGCGCTCAACACCAAAGTCATCGAGCCTCTGTCGTCATTTGGATGGCTGAAGGATGCCGACATTATGAAGGCTCATGATCGCTGGCGGACCAACATGCATATCCAGGATGAAGACCTCGATCGTAACGCCTGGGAGACGCTCATTCCATACTTTCCCGCCTTGCAAGATGTCCTCGAATCGTCCGAACACTACCAGGAAGTCGGAGACCACTTGACGGTTGCCATCCGTGACCCGCCCGAATGGGTCGCCCAGGTCAAGTCGCAGGGCAGTCCGCTGTCCATCTCAATGGCCGGTGTTGAATACAAGGCGTTCGGTTGTTTCCCGCTAGGCTCCGAGGCGACTCCAGTTGCGTTTGCCGAGATTCTCCAGTCTCAGCAACGACTCAAGGCGCTGGGTCTTTTGCATCCTGTTCCGTCGACAAAGATCCAAAGCATCGGTCTGCTGCTGAAGAAATTCCATGAGACCTTCGCTCTCTCGCACTGGACGGGCTCGGATCACCTGGCCGCCTGCGTGAAAGAGCTGTCCAATCTCGCCTTCAATGATGGCCTGCGAATCAACTTGGGCTTGGATTCTGGATTGCGCAAAAGCACCGATGCCCGTTTCTGGGCTGTCTATCAGCTGGATGCGGACGGACTCGAGGTGTACGCTTCCAAGAACGCACAGGGTCTGGCAGGTACTGTCCTCCACACATTCCTGTCTGCGAAGGGTCATTCACGACATGTCTGCTTTGAGGCGGAGATGGCTTTGGCTGAATGGTCCAAGGACACGGCCGATGGGACGAATCTCCCCCGACGACTCGTTCAGGATATTGATCTGCTGAGCCCGGAGGAACGACTGCTCTTGCTGCAGCATCTGTCGTTGACGGATGCAAAGAGCACCATTTCGGAGACGATCTGCCAGTACATTCGGAAACAGCTGATTGACGCTCCATCGCTTGCGCAACTCAAGGAACTCAACACAACCTCTTACCTGGAAGGCTCCGTCTCGGATGAAGAATTAGTGGCCTCGCGCGTCAAATGGTATCGCGAACAGAGTCGTGAACATCCTTCCCCATCCCAGTGCCTTGCCTTGTTCAGAGAGGCAGACCGTATCTTTACTCAGATCCTCAGAGAGCGCCGAGAAAGCGACCTCGCGCAGATATCAAACGCCGTCTGCCAGTTGCTGGGGAAGGACAACATCGATGCCTACGTTGATATCCTGGCCCTGTCGCTCTTCTGTGCCGCAAGGAAAGGCGCCCTCGACGAAATTTACGCCGAAGTGACCGACCGCAACCCGTTGTTCAATTATCAGTCGGACCAGGCTGCTGCTTTTGCGGAATCCTTCGCCCTTGGATCGCGTTGTGAAGCCTACTTTGATGTCTCCCCCAGTGCCTTTGGAAAGCTATTGTCTGACCGCTTTAGAAAAGAATACAACGACGAGAGGCTTCCCAATTGGGTCAATGGAGCTCCACAGATGGCAACGGCTTATGGTGGTGCGCAGATCGATGTCAATCCCGACGACAAGGTCAAGGCGATGCGTGGGTATCAGCGATTCACCTTCCTCAGTGTCTTTGCTTTCCCGGCCTTGATCGATATCATTCTCCTTACAATCATCGGTAGAGGTTTGTATCTGTCAGCCTTCATGACGGCCGAGGAGCAGACCAGTGCCACGACAGCGTTGATGATCTCGCTGATATTATCGGGTGCCATCGGTACATGGATTGCCTGTGGAGGACCCTACTACCTGATTTCGATGGCCTTTGCGGCAACCAATATGTTTGTCCTGATCAGACTGATTGCCGGTTTCGCGTTCACTATTGCCGGCGGCTTGATCGGATTCATCGCCATCTCCAGCGTCAAGGGACCGCGTGCGGGCATCATATTCTACCTCTACCTCATCGCCATGACCATCTACTTCTCTTCGTTCGCCTGCCTGGCCAGCTTTAGCTACCCCGGATCAGCCTTCTTGTCTGGTCGAAAAGTGATCTTTGCATGCATTCCAATCCTGTTCCTCTCTCCCATCATTTCGACGTTCTCGGGCAATGACTCGGCCATCTATGTCGCCGTCCTCTACGTCTTCATCGGATGCCTGCTGCTTGGGCTGCGCTCCATCGCATCCAAATGGGTCACATGGTACCAGAACATCAGGAGAACCGACGATACTGAGATCCGCAAGTGGTACATCGCCAGCCATGGAAATAATGACGAGAAGGTCTTTGGCGGGTTGAGCGACCCGGCCGTCTTGAAACTATCCCGGGAAGCGTTGCTGAAAGATGTCCTGGCCGAGAAGAATCGAGGATTTTTCTCCAAGCCTACACAGGACACTCTGGTCCTCGAACTCGCACGAGACTGGGAGTCGACGAATTTTCTGCTGGACTGGTATTGCAGACACGCCGACGTCTCCAAGCCAATCCCTTTTAGTTCCTCCTGGAATATTCAAACCAAGGTGGCTCTCGACACCCTCCGCAATTCTCAGAAGGGCATTCGTCTGCACAATGCTTTCATTCACTGGCGCCAATCAAGCAGGGAAATCGGCTGCGGAGTCCTGTACTTCATTCTTGCTCTGCTGGACAAGTGGGTGGAATTGCTGAGTGGTAGTCCTGGTGGCCAAGCTGACCAAGGTGGCCATGGTCCCTCTCTTGCCCAAGGTCCTCTTATGAATGGTCATGCCGGTAATACTTGGAGTACCGATGGTGGGAGTGTTCCTGGTTTCCTTTTAGGTGCCACGAGCGATGCCACTCGCATGTCTGTTGGTTTCGGACTGGCGTACTACCTCATCGGAGCAGTCCTCATCGACACCAAGGCGCAGGAGCTCCATGATCTTATTGGAAAACGTACCGCGGTAGCTGTTGGTTCTGCCAAAGATATCCGTCCCTCCCAAAAGGCCGATGTGCGGTTCAAGAGAATGGTGTATTGGAGGACCCTGTTCAGGTATCTCATGTGGCATGTCTGGAGTCTTGCCTTCGCGACAGCGCTCACTTGGACCTTCCAAGCAGACTTCGAGGCTATGACCTTGTTCTTCGCGTACGTACTGGCATATACCGGCTTGCTGTGGTACCAGTATACGAAGATCTTCTCGGGCCCTCACGCCTTGAAGCCTCTCCTCATCGGTGCCCTTGTCGGATTACCGGTTGGAATTGCCTTGAGAGTCTGCCGTCCGGACTTCATCTACGCGCAAGTCATTGGACTGGGATCCGCCACCTGGACCGTGGCTATTCTGTCTCTTTTCACCGCGAAGATGGGCATGCCCAAAAAGGTCGATTCGCCTGTCGAACTGGGCAAAACATTCCACGCATACACTGCCCCCTGGGCCGACCCTGAATGGTCCCAGCAGGAACTGCAGACCTTTTTCGAAGGAATCTCGCTGATTCCGTACGACGCTCGGTTGAAATTGACGCCTGGTTCTCACCCCGGCGCAGAGGTCAAGAACATCCTCCTCTCGCGGAAGAAAGAGCCGAGAATCGAAGAAGCATTCTTGAAGTCGCAGGAGATAGTCGACACCGCTTTGGCATCCTGGGAAAGAGGCGACATTGCCCTCGAGCTTGTTCCTCTCGGATCTCTTGGTCCAAGCATCCACGCCCTGAGCTGCAGCACGTCGAACCAACTCAAGATTGCTGTCTGCGTGGGACGAGGCCTGGATGAGCGTATTGACGTCAGCGCCAATTGCCAGGTCATCGCCGAGACTCTCTTGCACGCCGTGTCGGAGTCCATGCTGCGCATGCCACACGAGTATGCGGTGCTTGCCGAATCCCTTGTCACCGCAGGCGTGACCGAGACCACCGCTCGGCAGCTCCGTGAGGAGCTCAATACCCCCGGCGTCGTACGCTGGGCCAAGAAGGAGCTTTTGAGACAATTGTGCCTGGGCTTTGAGTGTGACATTCACTGGGAGAAACTACCCCAGAGCATCCGAGTCTCTCTGCTGGACCGCTGCCTTGGTCAGCCCTGTCGAGTGTCCGACAGTGATTGGAAGTGGCTGAGGACCAGCCTGTGCCAGTTCGACACGACAGATCTCCGAGTGCACGTCGCCCGAAGCAACCTCGGCGCTGCCACCGCTGTGAGTGTCCTGGACTATGCGCATTTTGGAACAGGAGAGGCTGCCGTGGTCAAGGACTCCGAAACCCCGACGTACATTCCTTACATCCGCAAGTTGCCTCCTGTCGTTCTCTCGCTGTTCCAGAATCCGGTCATCTATCTCTACTATACCCTCTCGTCGATCATCAAATTCCTTGTTGTGGCTCTGGTCGCGGATCCGGAGTTTCAACGTGAATTGGACAATGTCATGAGCAATCATCATCCAGTGATCCGAGTCCCTGTCGTGTTCACTCTGAACATGATCTGGTCTTATGCTAAACTGGTCCAAGACCTCGGGCTTTCCTTCTTCCTGTTCCACGGTCGGTCCAATGTGAAGCGGCTCTGGAATGAGACCAAGGGAATGACGATCAGCATCAAGAAGAGCAGGTTCATGGTCCAAGGCCTGGACGGAACATTCACTGCTTTCCGCCACAACGAGCCTGACGGCGGGTTCAAAGTATACTACTACTTTGGAGAGCACAAGTCCGAGCCTGAAGGAACCAAGAATCTGAAATACTCGAGTTCCTATTCTAAGGATGCTCTTCTGTTGATCCGACAGGAGTTCAAGGACGGCAAGCTGCTCAACGAGTACCACTATGACTACCGCACTCCAACGAAGAAGAACTTCAAGCTGTCCAAGTCGTACGAGACCAAGGTGCCCATGGGCCGACGGTGCGTTCGAGGCCAGAACCACCTGCAAAGCGTCCAATACAACCGCAAGGGTCTGATCGAGGCTGGATCCTACATGAAGGATGGCAATCTGATCCGCTTCAAGTACCATTATCGCAAGAACCCGTCCTTCGGCGATGAACTGCTGCGCGCCGAGTTTGCGCTGTCCCATATCACCTGTACTGTCTCGTGGTGTGCGCCACCTCTGCGCCATCCGCAGAAGGTCGAGCGCTGGATTCCCCATTCCAAGGTCATGGAGGCGACCTTCGTGCAAGGCGCCGACGTCTACGAATCGCGCTGGCTGTACGATCACAAGTTCCATCCCACGATTTTCACCACCCTCAATGGACAGAAGGTGCAGACTCCTCCCATGATCGAGCATGACTACCTGGCAGTCCTGGCCAAACCGAGATATACAAGCTTCGTTCATGACAATCCCCTCTTCTATTGTGACAGCCTCAGCTCCAACCCCGTCACTCGATTCTTCGGCCTGACCACGAAGCGGTTCCCCGTGTCTACCTCCCGTGCGCGCTCGTTGATCTGGAAGGCGTGGAAGGAGCGCGCAGACTTTGATGGTATCATTGTGAGGTGGATGGATGATCGACTCCTCCGCCGAGAGAAGGCCCTCGCACCATACTGGCGCAGTCGTGATCGTGGAAATCTTGCAGCTGCGAAGAAGTATCTGGATCTTCGCGCCGATACTGTCACTGCTAGTGTCGATCTGGACGACGATATCTCCAGCTGGACCCCTCTTGCGGTGAAGATCAGTGACCTGTTCAACTTTGGCCCGGGAGGTGACGCTGTGGTCAACACTCGATCCAAGGACTTTGGTTCAGACACTGAAAAGTCGCTCCATGTCATGGCAGCTGATACCGGAACGTGGCCCAACGAAGGAGGCGGTGTTTCTGCATGCCGTCGTGATATGATCAACTCGCTCCGCACAATCAAATGGCATATGATCTGCGAGGCTGCAAACGACTTTGGCGTGCCCAAGCATCAAACAGAGCAGAACATCCTGTCGCTGAAGCTCATTCCTCTCTGGGGCTTGGACTTCCTCACGCCCACCCACGGTCTGTTCAGGAACAAGCTCGACTCGGAAGTTGAGAACGTCACCTCGGCCAGCGATCTGGACATCAAGCTCAACTTCATCCCCATCCTGACGGCGTTGGTGAAGGGTGCGCGTGCCGTGAACCTCTCCAGGGCTGATATCAACCAAGCGACCAGAGCCCTGGTCAACCTGAACACGTACTTTCAGGACTCGCGGCATTGGACCCAGATCTGGAACAGTGATATCGTGAAAGAGAGCTGGCGAGACCTCTGGCTCACGCAGGAAATGCCCAACGCCGTCCCGTCGTCGCAATGGTTCCAGACGGAGCTTCCTACCCTGGGCACGCTCGACGTCGCTCTCGAGCTGTGGTACCGCTACCTCTTCATTTTCTCCATCCCGATCCCTGAGAAGATCCCCAGTGTGTTCCAGGCCTCCCATCACAGTGTCAGTGCTTCGTATGGAGTCGTCTGCAAGATGAAGCGCGGTTGCACGCTGCAGATCTGGGATCATGCCATCAGTTGGCGTGAGACCAACCTCTGCCTGTCGTCCGCGCTCTGCAAGCTGTCACCCTTTGTGCGAAACTGTCTCCTGGGGTTGATGCGTATTACTTCCGCTCTGACACTGCACCATGCGGACATCATCCTCCCATGCGCCGACTTCTTCAACCCCGGCTGGGAGGTCGAGATTGGTACTTGCCAGGGCACTATCGAGCACCGCAATGTCTTCCGCCGCAAGGTCGATCCGGTCGTCAACGGTATCACCGACATGCAGAAATTCGCCCCGGTCAAGGAGATCAAATCGCAGCGGCCCACCGTCACCATGCTGTCCCACGTCTGGTATGCCAAAGACATCAAGACGGCGCTCCTCGCCGCCGACATCATCATCAACCAGTGGAAATTCGATGACTACCATCTGGACATCTACGGCGCCATCGACAAAGCCCCAACCTACTCCACCGAATGCCAGGAGATCATCGCGTCCAAGGGCCTCCGCGGCAAGGTCACGCTCCGCGGCACGGCGGATCCCATGAAAGTCCTCGAGAACACCTGGCTGTTCCTCAACTCGTCCCTGTCGGAGGGCCTGCCCCTCGCCCTGGGAGAGGCCGCGCTGACAGGCGCCCCAGTCGTCTGCACGGACGTGGGCGCCTCGCTCCGCGTGCTGAGCGACCCGGACGACTTCTCGCGGTTCAGCGCCGTCGTCGCGCCCAACGACGCGCTCGCCCTCGCAAAGGCGCAGATCTCCATGCTCGGCCTCCTGGGCGAATGGAGCCAGTATGCCGAAGACACCGAGCCGGCCCCCGTGCTCACCTCGTCGCCCACGCCCGACGACGTCGCCCGCATCACCCGCCGCATGTACGAGAAGAGCGAGCACCGCCGCAAGCTGGGCATGATGACGCGCCGCATCGTGCAAAAGTCTTTCAGCGGCGACCGCTACCTGCGCGAGCACGAGCAGATGCTCTGGATCGGCAAGTCGGCCAAGATCATGTCCTCGCGCCTCGCCGGCACCGCCGTCTCCGAGCCCACCGACATCGCCACCGCCATCCAGCACGCCCTCCCCATCGAGGAGGAGGTCATCACCATCCCCCGCAGCGCCGTCCACTCCTGGCGCTCCTCCGCCGCCTCCGGCGTCTCTACCCTGTACAGCTCCATCTCCAACTTCCCCATGCTCGGCGCCGCCGCCTCCCACAACAACCACCGCGCCTCCTCCATCCGCTCCGGCTTCAGCGGCGCCTCCACAGACACCGACTCCTTCCTGCCGCTGCCCAGCAACGCCTCCCTGCCCATCTTTGCCCCCCGCCAGGCCCTCTCGTATGCGGCGAGTGGCCGCATGTCCCCGTCGGGCCGCATGTCGCCCTCCGGAAGGCTGTCGCCGCTACCGCGCCGCAGTGGCCATCACTCGCGCACGCATTCGCTCTCCACGGCGGGGCGTGAGCAGGTGCGCGGCCTCCAGCGCGAGGATCTGCACCAGTACCGCAATTCGGACGTTAGTACCATCATGCGCGATGAGTTTTTGCAGTCGAGTGTGTTCCGCAGTATCGAAGGTGGAAACTAGACTGTTGCATGTTGCTTACATTCCTTATGCATGTCTCTCCTATTGGCATTTATACCCTGCATCTATGTTGTGATATCTGTTATTGGGTAATCGTTAATGTACATATCAATGACTCGAGTCCTGATCACCTCTTTTACTTCTTCCCTGAAGATTGGCGTAACTATTGAGTAGATTCTTCTGAAGGTAATTGTTCCTACGAAACCAATATTGGAGGATGCCGATGCAGCCGCATACATATTATCTACGTCGGTGAGTCATCATCTGGAATTGTCTGATATTGCAGGCTATATAGCGAGATATTTGTAAAAGAGTAAAACAACCTGTCCGGAACTCCACAATGCTTGATAAACAACACAATGACAGCAACTCAATGCACAAACACAGGCAGCGCGCGCTTAAACCGCTGCCACATGGACTCGTCCGGCACCGGCGATGCGATCCGGTGCCATTCGCCGTTGAAAGCGTTGACCAGCCAGTTCGAAAGACCTAAAAGACGATCAGCCAGCGTCCTGGGAACCACTCATTCTGTAGACTTACGCTCGTAGACCATGTAATGCGCATTGTGGAAGAAAATGCTATGGTCAGAGTCAGGGTAGAAATGCACGTCGTAGTTCTGCACGTTGGACAAGTCCAGCTTGTCGATCAGCGTGAGCGTGTTCTGCAGATGGACGTTATCGTCCGAGGCCCCGTGCATGACGAGGAAGCGGACGTTCTCTTCCAGGGCGGTCATGTCGGTGATGGACGCGTTGTCGTAGCCGGATGGATTATGTTGCGGTGTGTGCATGTAACGTTCAGTATAAATTGAATCTGGCTCAATCAGCTTCCCAGCTCCCTCTTTTGATGATGGGGTGTCCTACCGTAGAACCGCCAGTCGGTAACGGGGGCGACGGCCATTCCGTACTGGAAGGTCTGTCCGGCGTCCTGTTCCAGCGTCTTGAGGGTCATGAATCCACCGTAGCTCCAGCCCCAGATCGCCATGCGGGACTCGTCGACGTAGGATTTTTCAGCAAACATCTTTGCCGTTGTGATCTGGTCATACGCTTCGTAGTATCCCAGGTTGCCGCGGATGATGCATCGGGCCTCGCGGCCGATGAACCCCGTGCCCCTGCCGTCGAGAGTGACGACGATGTAGCCCAGGTTAGATGCAACGTACGACTGAAAGTCGATGCTGAACTTGCGATCCACGGTCTGCGAGCCGGGGCCACCGTAGAGGAAGAAGAGCACAGGGTATTTCTTGTTCGGATCGAAATGCGGAGGCCGACGCTCCACCATTTGGAGGGTGAACCCGTCAATGGTGACGTTTGAAAAGACCTTGCTGGGAATCGCGTATGTCTCCACCATACGCGCAAGCTCAGGGTTCTCCTCGATTGTCTCCTCGACGACGACATCGTCTCCCTCGGTGTTGATGATCGCCTGCCATGGGATCGAGGGCCCCTGGTAACTGAGCAGAGCGTACGCAGTTCCGTCGGAGAAGGACACCTGGTAGTAACCTGGCTTCGAAGTGTCGGTCAAGGGCTTGAGATTCGACCCATCCAGCTGCACCTGATACACATGGCGCTGCGTTGGTGCCTCCTTGGTAGCCACGAAATAGACAAGACCCTTCCGCAAGTCAACCGCAGACGGGGCCTCCACGACCTCCCACTCGCCTGTTGTGAGCATGATCGGCTCGGGGTTATCGAGTGGCGTGAAATACGCGAGGTGGTCATAGCCATCATGGATGACCGTGTCAATATAACCGTCGCTCGGGCGTCCCGCCGCTGGATCAGCAGGGATGAAGCGCGTGGATTGCGATGGTTCGACCCAGCCGCCGTCAAGCCCAGCAATATCCTCCAATCGAATCATCTTCCCCGTCCTCGACTTCGTGTCGATCAAGAAGATCTTCAACACATCGCTTTCGCGGTTGGTCGCGCGAACGAGGACGTTACTTTCCGCGGCCCACAGGACCTCAATGATGATGCGGTCGTCGTCCGCAAAGTCGTCAGGGACTTCGACCGGAAACACTTCGTTCTTCTCGACATCGTAGAACTGCAGGTTGACCACCGGGTTCGGAGCGCCAGCCTTGGGGTATTTGATCTGGCGGACGTCGGGGTAGTCCTCGAGTCCGGGGAGAGGCTTCTTGCCAGATGGTCTCGACAAGAAATACTGGACCGGATACTCGGGGACGGTCGACTCGTTAGTCCTGAGAAATGCGATGTACTTCGCGTCATTCGACCACCAGGTGACACTGTGCCCGGAAATCACTTCCTCTTCATACACCCAGTCCGGGACACCGTAAAACAAGTTCTTTCCGCCGTCCGTCGTGATGGGAACGACTGTGTCTGAAGAGAGATTCCGCAGATACATATTGTTGTCCCTCACAAAGACGACCGCATCGGAATTAGGCGACCAGATGGCAAGCTGCACCCGTCCCTCCGGGGCACCAGGGTCCAGCGGCTCCGCAGTTTGCGTGTCCACGTCAAAGATCCAGTACAGTCCGGTGTACGAGTGTCTCCAGTTCTTCTCGTAGTCGGACAGCAACAGCACCTTCTTGAGATTGGGACTGGGCCACGTCAGTCTGGGAACAACCAACTTCTGGCCCGCATAAACAGTCGCCTTCTTCATCAAGACAGTGCTCTTCAAAGTCCCAGTGTCATCGCCGTGCCGCGCGCGGATATCCTCAACCCGCAGGAAACCCTCCCCCCGGTCCTCACCCGCCTCAACCAACAGCCCGTCTTCCCCGTTGGGACCCGCAATCCACGCGATATCGTGCGAGCGCGGAAGCCATTCCCCGGAGAGCACCTGTTTCAGCGTCACGGGCTTCCCGTCGCTGGTGATTCCCGCGTTCGAGTCCGCCTCGTGCTGCTGGAGCGCTTCCGACGTGGCTTTGTAGTCCGATCGCCCTTGTGTCAGGAACAGCACGAACGCGAGCACCCACCCCGCCAGACAGAGCAGGAGCAGGCCCCAGAAGATCCGACGCGCGCGACTCCCCGAGTCCTTGCGCGAGGGAAGGAATGGCTCGTTTGCCTCTGCCTTTCCGTCTTCTATATCGCGGTATCGTGGGCCCCCCGCAGGGTCGTAGGCTTCGTCGGGCGTTTTGCCGTATGTACCGTTGCGGATCAGCGCGGACTCGACGGAGAGGCCGGAGTCGGAGGAGGTTTGGGAGGCGGCGGAGGAGGACCGCGGGCGGCTCATTGGAAGAAGTTGGGCATCTTCATCGGCTTCGGACTTGCCCATTGTTGGCGATTGTATTGTAGGGAGAGTGAGTCAATTGAGAGACGTGATGGAGACTGAACGATGTCAAGGGCGGTCTTGGTCCTGATAAGGCCCGATGGTGTTTATCGTCGCCGATACGAGGCGACGTCTGAGGAGACCGAGAGGCGCCAATTCATAACCTGTTCGAGAACGGAGAGGGAGTCTAATGAAGCGGCATTGCGAGAGAACAAAGAAGGTGAGGAGGTTCTTGAATGAATGGAGGTGGAGGAGGTGGAGGAGATGGAGGAGGATAAGCTGAGGCGATGCGGGCTTGGCATGTCGTATTCCTTATTCACCCCTTTTTGGGCTAGCCCCATGCTACACGTCTACAGAGTACAGGTCTACAGCAGCAATAATTGATATCAATCGGTGATGAATCATTCTATTGATGTGCGATCAGATAGCTAGCAATCAATATGTGTTCAAAGGATCAGGATAGATCAGACCTAAAGTCCAGAGCAAACATTCTGTGTTGGTGCATTGCCTGTGGAGATTCTAGATCACTGGTGACAGATCATTGCAGTCATCTGCAGAGTCATCGGATTATACCTCAGGCGTAGGTAGCTAGAACACCTAAGAGACAGGCTTTCATCCTGAGGCAGCAGTCGGTGTGTTCTACCGCATCCAGTCAGGTTAGTGGGCAAGGGCTTCGGTGCATCGCGGGGAGGCGCCATCAGGCCAAAGAGTTTCTTCAGGCAACGCTTGATAGAGTTAGCCATGTTTGTCCACTTGGAACACTTGGAGAAGGAGATTTGTCACGATACTGGTTGTTGGGTGATGATGAAACTGCGCAGAGAAGTGTCTTGAGACAGCAGGAAGTATTGATCGATCGAAGGACGGGATTTGTTTTGAGTGGAGTTGTATATTTCATTCCTACTACGGGAATGAGGGAATTTATATTTTCTTTGGCAGGCAATTTGGTATACTCCATCGTAAGGGATGTTCCGTACGAAATGTCATTCTCCAATCTCGAACAAAGAGCATTGGTGGCGTCTATCGCAAAGACTGAGACATGACGGAAGATGTCATGGTACGCCAGAGTTGTCACGCATCGCATGAAACTCTGTACGGAGTAGATCTGGCTACTTCCCTGGGCTCTGGTGGAAATTCCCCAGATGAACATGGTGTCGTGAGCAGCTCCAATGCACGCAAAGGACTGGAGAACCAATGACGGGTCGCGTGACTGGAGGCAGATGCGCAGATGAAGGCATCCGTGAAATCATCGCGAATAATAATAGCAGCATCGCAGGACTATCGGCGAGGCTATTTGTCGTCCATGTCGATCCGCTCTCGACTCTGGCCGATCCATGGCGGGGCTACAGGGCTGAGCCCCCTCCGTAGACGCGTCAGGGGGAGAGAAAAGAGGAAAAGATGGATCGGATGGAGGGTCGTGGGATGATCGCTGGGAAGAAAAGGGTGAAGCGCGGGAGAGAAAGAAGAAAGTGTGACGACAACCCAATTAGTAACTCCCTCTCTTGATCCTCTTCACCTTCTCCTCCTTCCCCTCTCCTCTCTCTCTCTTCTCTTCTCGTCTCTTCTCCCCACGTCAGACTGTCTTGTCCAGCATTCTTCTTGGCTGCGGAGGGGTTCCGGCGCAATCCCAGGATCCAAGCACCGTCGCATCCACTGCATCTCGGCATTGGCACCAAAAAACGTCATCTGGGCGCCCCAACTGGGTTCCGCTAGGCAGACGGATTCTGCCCTATCGGTCAGATTTCTTTTTTTGGCTGAATACGATCTGGTTGATATAAGATCCGTGTGCCTCTGATCAGGTGTCTGGACTATATTGAAACCATCGTGCGCAAAGATGTCGGCGAAACCTGTCAGTGGTGACGTCGCGGCGACCGACCGATCATCGGAGACCCTCAACCAGATCCTCACGGGAAAACAAGAGCATTGTACGTGTTTCTTCCTCACGGCTTCTTGCGCATCTGACTCACGAGAACAGACCTCAAGCGCGAACTCATCGCCCGCCAGGTGCAGAGTGAAATCTCCGAGCTGAACTCCCCCACCGCCCTCCAGCGCTTCGGCGCCCCGTTCAGATCAGAATTCGGCGAAGTCGCTCCCGTCGATTCAGAACTTCCTATCCTTCGTTACATCTTCGTGCATCATGTGCGCAACTTCCCGTTTCTCGACAAGGCGCGCGAGAAGGAGTTTTGGCAAGACAAATTACAAGTGGTGCGTGCGCTCTCCCGCGTTGCGTCAATGAGGGGCATCCGCAGAGGTTGCTGACATGTCGACCGCACAGTTCCTAGAATCATTTGCAAAGAAGAATGTCTCGTCATCGGAAGACCGTTTAGAGGAGACGAAGCGCAGAAAGCTGGCCAGAAAATGCGAAAAGCTTGTGGAGCTCATGATGGTGTCGGGTATTCCCACCGCGTCCGGCTATGAAGAGCGGATACAATTCTCCGAGATGGAAGTCGTCGACCGCGGGGCCAATGAGAAAGGACTGCTGGTCAACATGCCAGAAGGCGATGCGATCAACGGTTGGGACATCAATGTGGCAGCTGTACGCGTTACCTCCGTAAGGAGGACCGTCAGGTATCACCAACATGCAGTAAGGCGCCTTCTCGTTCTTTGGGCTGATACCAGCCAGATTGAATGCTAAGTACTGCACAGGAATTCATCATCCGTGTCCGTCGCGAAGGGCACCCTGAGATCTACGTCGCTCGCCGATATGGGGAGTTTTCGAAACTTCACCGTCGATTACGCACCGAGTTCCCTGGAAAACCGCTGGCCACACTCCCTCGCAAGAACAAGTCGTCCACTTCGTCTTCAAGCTTCTTCAGCTACGGCGACGATGATGCGTCTTCTGTCTCCTCCATCTCGACACAGAGCACGAGCACCCCCGAAGAGGGACAGTCGAACACGTATCTAACCCCCGGAACCAACAACCTCCATCGTTCGTTGTCGCGGTCATCCCTGCGATCTTCCCTAGGGCGGCCAAAGTCGCCCAGGACCTCTGGGGAGGTGCCTCGTGAAACTGTCCTGTATAGAGAGGAACAAAGAGTCTCGCTTCGGGCTTTCCTGCGCACATTATTGCAGAACAAGCGGGTGGCGGAGTCGAAAGCACTAGAAGAGTTCCTCACTGGCGAGCCTATCTCTTTGAACGAAGAAGAGATCATGGACATGGAACGAAGGAAAGAAGTCGACGCTATTCGGGTAGAGGAACAGAAACGATTTTACGAGATCGCAAGGCAGCGCGCTGCCGAGTTGGACGTCTATATGGAGAACTTCCGTCGGGATATTGTTGAGAGCAGTAAGTTACACATCACCCAGTGGTTATATGTTGCTAACCATCACCTGCATTGCAGATGGGTTGACAAAGCTCTTTGCGGAAATCCGCGAGAAGGAGAAGATTGAAGACCTCAGCCCTCAGTATCAGAAGTTTGCTGAGTGGCTTCGTATCGAGTGCGTGCTCCCCTGATCGTCCTACGAGCCTCGCTAATAAGTCTAGGGTTGCTGCCACTCTCTATCATCTCTTCCTGGCCGAGGACAACTCCCCTGAACTATTCGCTCAGTTCAAAAGGATTCACTCCTTGGTCCCCTATACGTTATTGAAGAATGTGATCCGGATTGCGAACCCTGCGGCCGTGATGTCCGGTGTATTGGATCTTTTCCTTGCACAGCCATTCGGCTCACGATCCCTCCTGCAGCGGATTTTCTCCATGACTCTGAATGATGGCATCAGAGCTTTCCAGAAGACCATTGACGCGCTGGCCGCGAAAGTTGGGGATCCGATTGTTTGCCAGAAGCTGAAGGCATTCACCGACGCGGATGAAGATCTCAAGAACGAGATTCGCGCTGAGGCTACTCGGGAGGATCTTGACGTAATCGTGTCGATCCTGCGGTCGGACCTTCTACCTCACGAGCTCACGCCGGAGCAGTTCGAGAAAGTGTTCAATTCGTACGTCGCCTGGAACTATGCGGTCGAC
Source organism: Aspergillus sp. MEXU 27854 (assembly GCA_019721355.1). Taxonomy (NCBI): domain Eukaryota; kingdom Fungi; phylum Ascomycota; class Eurotiomycetes; order Eurotiales; family Aspergillaceae; genus Aspergillus; species Aspergillus sp. MEXU 27854. Next base: position 2,221,897 of record JAGMTT010000002.1, read on the forward strand.
AATGTCGACGAAGAGATGAAAGAAGGGGCGCAATGGTTTGCGCACGTGAAGCAACTGCTCAAGCTCTACACCCGTCAACGGGACAAGGCGATGATGCTTAGTATCGTGGAGGAGCCGGTCACTCTCCAATTGTTCCGCGATCTATTTACGATTTTCTACGAGCCCCTCGTGCGCGTCTACAAATCGGCAAATGTCTACAGCAGCATCACCGACTTTGCTCAGTTTGCCGACGATGCTATCTCTGTGATCGAAAAGTGTCAGCGGCAGGATGTATCTGCGGATCCCAACCAGACGGTTCAGGCTTTCATCGACCTTTGCGAACGGCATCAAGCGAATTTCTACAAATTTGTCCACGAAGTGCATCTCCACGACAATGGGCTGTTTGGCTCTCTGATGGCGTGGATAGAAGATATTCTGAACTTTTTACGCCAGGGCCCACAGGGCGGTGCGCTTGACATGAACGCCCTCCTTCATGGAGCCAAGGATGTTGGCCAGATTGACAAAGACAAGGCATTAGAAGAGATCAATGCTCTCATCAAATGGCACGAGGACCGGAAACGCTGGCATCTGAACAAGACACGCCAGAAGATGGCGGCGGAAGGAACCGCGAATGAAGCATTCCCAGGTAGTGCGACCTTCAAGGGAAGTGACTTTGGTCTCTACGAGGTATGTTGACGTACATTGTTTGCGATGTCCTAAAATCACTAACACTCCATGGCAGGCCGACCTCGAAGATCTCGCTATCTCGGATGACGATTCCGAGCCTTCAGATGAACTCGACGATGAGGAAGATGATGATCCGATTAGCGCAGAGCGAAGGCGTCGGGTGAAGAAGCAGGACCAGCTTCGCCGGACGGCTGGCGAGCCGGTCAAGCCAGACGTCTCCGAGATTCTCAAACTGTCCGAGTCATTCGGGATGATGTTGCGTATGGTCCTTGCAGAGTAAACTTGTGGCTACTCCTGCGATAGATACCCTTCGATTGGATTTGCATTGTGCTGTGTTGCATTGACGGTAGACAAGGGGTCATGATCATGAAGTAGATTTGTTTCTTGTTGATATATTGTTCTCCATCCTGGTATTATAGAGCAGAATTACATGACCACATAGTTAGACCAGTCTTGCTATCAAGTTTCTAAAGACTCCCCTGTTCTCGACTAAAGGATGGAGAGAAGAAGGCTGTCATATATTACAAGGCTGTTGGAGGTTCCCAATAGTAAAGTGCAGTGATCAGGATGACTCTTCGTAGGCTCATTGGTGCCAAATCGGACTTTCTATACACTTGTGACCATTGCTGGAATTCTTAATTACTGGATTCCTGCGCTTTATCAGTTCGTTGCATTGACATTTCCCTCTCTTCTATTACTATTGGACCCATCCTATTTGACATTCCGTCGACTCAGAGCACTCAGAACCACCTTCCCTGATATCCATTATGGCTGAGGAAAAAGCCGCTAGTCTCGGCATCCAGACGCTCAATTACCTGGAGGCACTTTCTAACACTTTCCTCAGGGTGAATCTGCCCCTCGAGCTCAGGCTCGGCCGCCTGAAACTGCTTAAGCATGACCTTCTCCGCTTCTACCACCGGAAGTGGTTTCTCTCCTGTGACAATATTAGTGCCCTGCAATGCTGCATCAAGGCAAAAGGCCACTTACCCTCCCACGTATCAACCCATCCGGGGCTCAAAGCCAGCACCTTGATGTCTCTCGGCGCAAGTTCCGCCGCATACTTGGCGACTTGCACATTCATCCCGGCTTTTGCGACAGAGTACGCAACAGCACCGCTGACACCAGTCTTCTTGATCAAATCCACGTCCGCCATGCCGCTGGAGATATGCACAATCTTCTTCTGGACGCCCTTCTCAATCAGCGGGAGGAAGGCATTGGTTGTCCAGAGACCACCGTAGATAGCCGTACTGAGCGACGGGTCGAAGGCTGCCCGAATCGCCTGAGCATCAAAGGGCATCTGGGTCGGATTGTAGGACATGGTGTTCATGTCAACGGCGTTGGAGTTGTGGATCAGTACGTCGAGTGAGCCGCCGGTGATGGCGGCGGAGGCCGAGGCAGCGTCGAGAATGGACTTTGGGTCCGTCACGTCGCCTTGGATAACATGCACATTGGGGTGCTTGGAGGCGAGCTCAGATATGCCTGGCGATTGAGGGTCTCGCACGATCGCCAGGACCGTGTTGGTAGCATCGGCGGCGAGTTGGCGCACGAATTCGCGGCCAATGCCCTTGGAGGCTCCAGTGATGGCATATGAAGGCATTTCGATTGTAACAAGTGAAGAGTATATTCCAGTGATGGGTGGATTCATCTGTTGGTGATATACTACGGCGTGGCTATATATATATACATTCGGCGGGTGACAAATCCGCTCCGACCGGACGATCCGTTTCCCCCGGTCCGACTGCTCAGCATCAACCGGTCCTCCGTTTTCTCCCCGCTCCTTCTGCGACATCATGAGCGCCACGGTATCTGCAATCAAGAGGAGGGCATGCGTGGCGTGCACCGCCGCCAAGATCAAATGCACGCCGCAGGGTGCCAACCTGTGTCAACGCTGCGCTCGTCTGGGCAAGTCATGCACATACCTAGATCTGCCGCAGACGAAGCGGAAGCACAAGGCTGCACCAAGGTATTTCTTCCCCATATACATGGACGTGAGGGTACTGACCATGCATGCAGTCGGGTGGAGGTGCTGGAGAAGAAGGTCGACCAGCTGATGTCACAGCTGGCAGCCCTGACCAGACAGAACGGGCAGACATGGACCGATGAGTCGAATCCGCCCACCAACATCTCGGGCTCATCTCGTAGTCCCGAGCCGGATTCGACCGACATTACGGCACTGCTAGATGCTGCTCAAGACCCGTCCCACGGGCTCGATCCGCCGACCAGCTCTGTTCTGGAGGCCCAGCCGTCGATCGTAGATCGAGGGCTTTTGAGTGAAGCCGAGGCTGAGCGCTTGGTCGCCATCTTCCAGCTTGACTTGGTGTCCAAGTTTCCATTCGTCTTGCTTCCACACGGCGAGACAGCCGCTCGCCTCGAGGAGCGAGAGCCGTTTCTCTTTTTGTGTGTCGTGGCCGCGGCCATGGGCAGTGCGCACCCTCTACGCAAGACTGTCGTCGAGGAGATCATGAAGCACGTCACGTTGAGGATTGTTGCACGATCTGAGAGGAACCTCGAGTTGCTCCGCGGCCTGTTGGTCCACTGCGCATGGTACTCATACCCTGCAGAGAGAAACCACCCGCGCCTCTTGTTGTTGACGCAGTTTTGCGTGTCGATTTTGTATGACTTGGGACTTCACAGAAAGCCTAGGCTTAATGTAGATGAGCAGCGGGCGCTGCTCGGTACGTATTGGCTGTCGGCTGGGTGAGGCTGTCTGAGCTGGAAAATGCGACTTTGGCTAACTGTCTATCAGTTTGGGTGTCACACTTGGCCGCCCAAGTATCATGAAGCATGACAGTCGCATTGATGAGTGCATTGAGAGTATGGCATCTACCGATCGTCTGTCAGATCGCTGGATTGCGCCCTTTATCCACCTACAGGCTTTTTTGGCTACAATGGATGAAGTTTATTCTTCGATGCAAGTCAGCAGCGGAAAGTTTGTCGTCCAAGTGATGCGCGGCTCTCTACAGCGGCAGTTCGATAGTGTGAGGGCACGTGTAGAACAAGATCTCTCAAGCTGCCCTTCGTCAACAGGTGCGTCTTGGGTCCCAAGTGTTTGATGGAGATTGACTGACCCGTGCAGTGAACGCAATCCGGACCGAAATCAAGTACGTGGAAATGCGACTTGAGGAGTTGTCCCTTCGGGAGGAGCTATGGATTGCAGAACCTGCCAGCGCAGTCCGGACAACCATGCTGATGGGTATCATCCAGCGGAGCAAGGAGCTCATCCATGCGATCAAAAGCCTACCAGCGGCGGAGATTGCCCAAACGACCATCACTACAAGTGCCCGTATCTGTGCCGCCGTGGGCTACATGCCCACTGCGGTATTGACCCTACTCAAACTCATGACTGGTTCCGCCGATTCTGCCATGGAAGACCAGGTGCAGGCGGTCATTGATGCAGCAGAATATCCCACTCTAGTTACGGAGCTTTCCAACGCGCTGGAGACAAAGTTCGAGGGAATGTCTGCTGCAGACAGAGAGACGGATATAGTGGGGAGCCTGTGTTCTAAAATGCGCCTGCTAGCACGTTGTTATCCGTATCAGATCAGGGCCATTGTTGGCATCGCTCCGTCCCAGGACGCGACGCAGGATACATCCACCACGGCAGTTCAGGCCACTGAAGCTACTATGATACCCCCAGTCTGGCCGTCTATCTACAGCGATTCGGGGGACATAGTCCCTGTCGACGACATCCAGTGGGATTCTCTATTGAGGGATTTAACTGGTTTTAGCTAGCATATCTAATATTTTTTGTATGACTTGTTGCAAGGTAGTTGATCAATATTACATGCTTTGTGATTGATAGGCCAGGCCAGTCTAGTTCAAAAGATGCTTATATGATCACCCGGCCCAACGGGTGGAACGGATCCTCCGGTCTTGGACCGGATGGACGGAGTTTCCGGCTGACAATCCGACTCTTACACAATAATCCGTAGATGATTACTGATCGGACATGCCTTGAAAGGTTACTGGAAATAGATTTCGTGGGTTCTCGCTCAATCAACTTCACAGGGCCAACTACTCCGGCGTGTGGGAGTAGCTCCAGTTCGAGACCAGTTCGTCTAGACGGGAGAGTATTTTCCAACTATGGGAAAGAAAGAAACCCTGATTAGTTACAGCTTGAACAAATGCTAGCAGGCCATGATTGTGTCTGGTATAATACAGGAACCTCCCATTCATGTTTCCTAATTTGTCATGCTGTGCGCGGAGGCTGGATCAAGAGTTTCTCGCGCTCCACGATCGGTCAAACACGTTGAGTGACCGTTGTGCTAGCGTGAATGTTAGCTCGCAGTCTGGGTGTATCGAATCTTGTCAACGAAACGTACCAGAGGGCACTACGTCCATCGCTTTGACGGATATGTTCAGTGGCTGCCGCAGCATGTATACAGCCGCCTGGGCGACATCGGCTGCCTCAAGGGGTCTACCCATTGCAAAGGTCAGTCCCTACAAGTGCAACACCGGTATGATTGCAGATGACCGATACTCACGTGTATCCCTCAAAGAACCCGTCGTATTTCTCCTTGTCGTGCCCAACCCGCAGGGAATGAAAGTTTGTGGCCACGCAACCGGGCCGCAAGGCAAGGACTCGAATGTTCGTCCCACTGAGCTCGTTTCGCAGCGCATTCGTGAAGGCCTCCTGCGCTGCCTTGTTCGAATGGTAGACTGCTTCGCCAGGAAACGGCGGCACTTCGAGTCCGGTGACGGAAGTCACGTTGAGGATGGTGCCGGCTTTCTGCTCCATCATGGATGCGTTGAGGACCGCGTACGTGACAAACATCAGACCATTGATGTTTGTCGCATTCATGGTGACGATGTCCGAGGCTTTGAGATCGGGAAACGCGGCGGGTGCTCCCAGTGCCAGCCCAGCCTTCAACCGTTAGTTTTCATCCTCTGCGGGACTAAAGGAATGTACCTTACATTGTTGATGAGAATGTCAATATGCCCAAAGTCTTGGACACTTTCTTTCACAGCTGACTCGACCGCATCGTACCTTTGCAGATCTACAGAACGGTACGCTACTTTTGACGCCGGGTACTTTGTTTGGAGTTCGCTCGCAATGGTCTTCAGTCTTTCTTCGGATCGAGCGAACAGGATCAGATTCGATCCCTCAGCTGCTACTTCCGCCGCAATCGCCTCGCCGATTCCCATCGATGCGCCCGTCTGGGGATGCCCGTTAGAGAGCTGGGACATAGTGATTGGATAAGGAGGGTCAATGCTCACAATGAGTACGTTCATTCCTCTCAATGCCATTGTGCCGATTCTGGAGATGAGGTTAACTGAAGAATAGGACTTCGAAGCGGGGGTTCTGGAGCGAAGCCTGATGCCCGTCTCTGTTCGTTTGATAAGTGGTTAAGAGACAGATCCAAATCCTGCGTGTACATGCACTTGTAGTGCTCGGATCGAGGGGGGTTTATATGCTCTGCGTAGAGGGCCGATCATCTCTGTGGCTACACTCTGTGATTGGATCTGGCTACTCTCGGAGGGTCTCCGACGTATTTGTAAGCATCACCCACGTCATCATAGCTGTAGCTTAGACCACTATTCGTATCTCCATGCTCGTATCTCCAATGACCGGATTCTATGATCCGAGAGTATCATTTCGTATAGCTACACAAGTTATATACTCATCATGTTTCAGTATAGATGAACCAATCATCAGCCAGGACACACTCCCAACTAGGCCCCTTCGATACAAAAACCCCCAGACCGACTGCATAGCAGGGGGAAAGACCTCCAGCGAGAACGCCGGATCCATCACTTTGTTCAGTCACGTAATATGGAGCTATGCAGTGCAGGAACCGCCGTCGCAGTACAGATCGTCCGAGCAATCGTCGTCGCTGGAGCAAGTGGCACCTTTGAAGAAGGAATGAGATTCGAAGATCGTTTCATGTCAATGGGGGACTCGTTTACCTTCGCAATGACCCTCCCAAGAGCACACCGGTGCTCCATCAGCGGAGCAGACACCGTTGGTGCAAACGAGCTCATCGGAGCAGTCGTCGGCGGAGGAGCAGGTGGCACCTGAAGTATTGTTAGAATTGTCTACAGTCGTTTCGTTGGGTGAGGACTCCCTACCCTCACAATGTCCGACCCACGAACAAGACGCATCTACAGAGCAAACGCCGCCACTGCAGACAAGATCATCAGAGCAGTCATCCGCACTGGAGCAAGATGCGCCTTTTCAGAATCAGTCATGGTTCGGTTAGAGGCCTAGGTGCATTGGACAGACGTACCCTCGCAATGGCCGGCCCAAGAGCAGGATCCGGTCGACGTGGGCGGCGTCGAAGTCGTGGTCGCGGTCGGGGTGCCGCCAGAGCCGCCACCAGAGCCGCCGCCGGACAATCCCAGGTTGGAAACAAGAGCGTTGACGAGCTTGTCACCCATGGATCTGAGAGTGCTGAAGTTGGTGATGTAGTTATCATTCAGGGCACTCGAAGGAAGCACAGATTCATCGCCGGTGAAAAGGATATCTGTCCACGGGAAGGATGTATCAGTCATTGAATCCCTTGGAGGAAGTATAGAGGAGAAAGTGCCCTCGTACAAGTGACATCCGCCTCAGTGTGGCCCTTGTTCCCATTCAGGCCCTCGTCAGGGAAGCAAGTTCTGGCCATCAGCCAGGAGGCCTCTCCAGTCACCTCCGGATCGTCTCCGTTGGCGTCACCAAGGATACCGTAGAACATCTTGCCATTGCTAGATAGGTGTTAGGTGTGTTGCTCCCATGAAAGAAACAGATGCTTACCAGATCACAGCGGCAATGTTGTTCCCCGCCAGGGTGTCCTCATTGGCGCTTAGGTATTCTTGAGGAATGACAATGAAGGGGACTTCATATGCAGAAAGAGCACCCCAGTTCGTCAGGCCCTGGCCGTCCGGGTTTCCCTAGACTGTCTTAGTGTCCACACGACTTGGATACAAGACGATATCTTGGATATACCTCACACCCAGAGTCAATGCCATCGCAGTCAACATCCATGTCGGCTATCCAGGAGATGGCCGCGCCCTATGCCAGTGTCAGCTTTGTACGTGTTGAAGACGGCTGACGATTCTCACCTGACTGAAGGAAGCCCAGTCGTTATGGATCGTGGACTTCTTGGAACCATCATCCTGGCTCACGGGATACGTGGCCAACGCGGGAACCTTGGTCGCCTTTGCAGCTGCGGCTTGGAGAGCAGCAACGGGCATGGTGCTGGCCGCGGCAAAATAACTGGCTGGAGGGCCTCCATCGGGACTATCATAGTCTGAGCCATCAACGGCCTGACCCAGAGCAACAGAGCTGAAGAGGGCAAGGGGCAGAGAAAGCCCAATGGCTGCGTTTTTGAGGACCATGGTGGACGCGGATTCAGGAGTACAACTTCTTTAGAATGCAATGCTGCAGAAACAGGGCATTGGCCGCCATTTCTATAGCACGGGGAGTCTGTAGTTCATTTCCCCTCCCTTTTTTCTGGTTCATTCCGCTCCTGAGCGCTTCTCCAGTCCGAAGGCTCATCGACACCCATGTGATCAGGGCATATGCTAGAGCAGTATATGGGCAAATAACCGGGCCGGCGCCTAGTACGTGGATTCGCAGTACGTTTGACATTCTGAATCCTTCAAGCCCGCAGCAGCGCAGCATGGACAGTCAGTCAAGTCTTTGCCAAGAGGACTAGTTTCACCGTGCGGCATCTTACTGGTGTCTGAAGGAGCTGTGGCGCCCAAGCTAGAGCTTCAGTTTGGGACCCTTTACGGGCCGTTTCTGGTATGCGGGGCCGCTACTTTGTGTGCCTAGACAGTTAAGCAAAGGGGTCAGGTCTCAGCCTTCGCGTCGCCTCTGAAACAGGTCCTGTCTGATCAACATTGGAGGCGTCCGTGGCCTCCAGAAGGATTGATCTAATTGATAGTGGCGTGAAGGATCAGGGGGATTCGCAGCTGCAGGAAGAGCATGGTCTCTGCAGAATCATGGAGAATGTCTCCGGCAATCAATTCCGGTGATTCCCCGTATCCCAATGGGCCATTCCACTGCTGGGGCCGAGTGGCATGAGGAGTGGAATAGGGGCTGGACTATCCAGCATCCTGTCGGCCTGGATGCCCATCTTCTTGCCACCATCATGCCCTAGGTATAAGCGACGTTACATTGCATGGCATCCTTCTGGGGGCCGTTTCGTGGGTCGTGCTCATTCATATGGCTGGGATTCTCCAATTCTGTCATATGCCTACAGACCGTCTCCGAGGCAATCCCAGCAGAAACAGACATGGAAATAACAGTAAAAATTAGGAGAATCATACTAGTAGAGGTAAAGGAAGGTTGGAGATCCCGAGCTTGGCAGTGAACCCTCGTTATAAGAACATGTCACACCCGCATGTTCATTATTAGACGCATGGATAGAATCCACTCCTCCTTTCTACGCGGCCAGCACTCTATCTAACCAGAACAATGCGTTTCTGCAAAGCGATCGGCCTTCTGGCCTCTCTGCAGCCAGTCATTGCAAGCTCCCTGATTGACTTTTCTGCGGCCCGGGGCGACGATCCTTCGATGCTGGGAATAGAGAATCTCCAGACAGATCGCGACAAGACAATCACCGCAGACCCTGCTGACCTGTTCATCAAGCTGGGAACCGATCCCCATGGGACTCCTGCGTTGCACTTCCATCGCATTAAGGACTACATCCGCGCAGAATATCACTCCCTCCCGAACAAGGTCGAGGCCGATAAAACCTACTATATCGGATACAAGTTCAACTTGGGCGCGATTGAGAATGATCTGATGGTCTTTCAATTGTATGTTTTCTGCACTTGAAGCCCTTCCATAGTGCACAAAGTTAACCCCCGTAAGCAAGGCGTACTCGGGGAACAACGCCGACGGAGGCAACGCCAATATCCCCCTCTCGCTGGAATTCAAGGAAGGCGTGCTGAACTTCCGCTACCAGAACGGTTACTCGGGCAAGCGAGAGACGCAGTGGTCTGCGGAACTTCAGACGGACACGGTCTACTCTTTCGGCATCGTGATCAACACCGGCAGCCCCGGCTGGGCGGAACTGTACTTCAACGGCGAAAAGCAGACCTTTGCCACGACGGGCACCACTCGCTTAGAGGCCAATACCTTCCTGGGCCGCAACGAGCCCAAGTTTGGTGCGTACCGCGGGGAGGCTGTCGGCATCGACAATTACGTCTACAACATCCAGATTGGAACTGAGTTGAGTGATATCACTGAGGCTGCGGGCTTGGGATCTGGATCTGGAAATGGCACTACTTGTAGCTGGGAAGGTCATTGTGAAGGTATTATTGGTGTCGCGCTCGGTACTTATCTTTCTCGCATTCTAATCGCTCATATAGGTGCTACATGCTCCACTGCGGATGACTGCTCCGACGAACTGACCTGCGTCAACGGCTCTTGCTCTTCGGGTGGCTCATCGGGTGGCTCGTCGGGCGGCTCGTCGGGCGGCTCGTCGGGCGGCTCGTCGTCTACGTGTTCTTGGGAGGGACACTGTGAAGGTATTCAGTATCGTACCATTTACATGCGGTGATGTTGATGAGGAGTATAGGTGCCACCTGCTCTACGGAGAATGACTGCGCCGATGACTTGACGTGCCAGGACGGAGTCTGTACTTCTGGCTGCTCGTGGGCTGGTCACTGCGCTGGTGAGTCTATAGTATGATATCAAAAGGCAACGTTACTGAAGACAGATGTAGGTGCTTCATGCAGCTCGCATGACGACTGCTCCGATGAATTGGCCTGCATCAATTCAGTGTGTGCGGCTGAGTGAGAGACACAAATCTCTCTCCAATAGGCTTGGGCAACGCCATTGGAAGCTGAGAAGCCCGGATATTGCAATCGATGTAACATGTACTACTCTGTGTGATACAGAGATAGAGTTGTACGAGGGCGTGGGCTGCATACGTACTGCTACATCTTTTAATTAAGAGGTTCCTAGCTGATGCCATCGGCACATGCGACTTTATCATACGGTCATTGATCTATCTATATCCTTGTCATTGCTCTTGGGGCTATCCTAGACACCTCCAGTTCTTTTTCATGAAAAGGACCTGGCCTCATATCAAATGCAGCATCCCCATCATCGCAATAAGACCACCTTCCAGCTGCCGCTCAGCAAGCCACAGTAAGCGGTCCACAGTCCCTTTCAGCTGCATCAAGATACAGGCCGGCAATGTGAAAGCGGCACGCATGGTGCTGCAGTGTCGGTCCAGAAAGAGAATTGATCCTGGTCTGCCTGTGTAAAATCGGCAGTTTCTATAGATCGTTCATCCTATCCTCTGAACAGGTCGTATAGCCAGAATCCCCTCAACTGAGCTGACTGCCAATCAATGAAGCTACTAACATATATTGACCTCCTTTTCCTACCAAAGCTGTCTAACTCATCACACCGCCTATCCAGTCGTCGAGGTATTTCTTTTTGTAATGGTGTAACACCGACATGGATGATCACGGTCCTTGCTTTGTTTGGTTTCAGCCGGTTCACGCGGCGAGAAGAGATAAGAAGCTGGCTGTAGAGCTCGGGCTACGCTCTTGCTGCAGACTGCATGGTTGAGTGAGTACATCGAGTCCTCACTATGCGCGCAATCTTCCTACTACTGACAGCTCTATGGAGAGCAACCGCGTCCACTTTGCCGCCGCAAACGTATTTCTTCCCAGCAGGACGGGTCAACGGGACAGCATCAGAAGATACCGTGGTGGGACTGTCAGCCCTCGACGGGCCTCACATCACCATCGCCAACGGCTCTTCCACTGATGGGTGGTATTTTGAGGCTATCTCGGAGGATTCAAACGCCGCTGTCATTGCGCTATTGACTCTGGGCATTTCCAACCAGGCTCACGGGATCCTTCTGACCATCCTCTGGCCCAATGGGACTACTTACGAGAATACCGTTCCTGTCGGTGCTTTGGACATTCAAACAGTTGGCGATGGGGCTGAGGGCCGTATAGAGGGTGGCGCGATGAGCTGGGTCGGTGCACCGGATTTGAGTGCATACCATGTAACCCTCAACTTGCCGCAGGTTGGTATCTCGGGCAGCATGACAATGCGCTCTCGTGCTCCGGCTCATGTCGCCTGTGCCCTCAACGTTCCGGGCGCTTCCTTCCAGTCGCCTTTTTCCATGGGCTTTTGCAATGCAGTCCCTGATGCCGACGCCGCCGCGAATCTAGTCGTCAACGGCAGCAGTCTGTCATTCAAGGGGTCCGGATATCATGACCAGGTGCGTTTTCCCCCAGTATTGGGGGCGGACAATGCTAATGCTTCTCGCTTCGTTGATCTAGATATGGGGCTTGACCCCCTTCCTGGCCCATCTGACACAGTGGTATTGGGGCCGTTCCAGCGGCGGCAAATACTCCCTAGTGTACGGATTCCATATCGACCAGGCATCCAAGGCCACCTCCTTTGCCTATATAGCTGAGGCTGGGAACGTTATTGTTTCCTGGTGTGGGATTGTCGAGGTCACGCCCCAGGGCCCTGGTACCTCGGTGCCTTTGAAGCCTGGAACTGATGTTGAGAGCTGGGCTATCCGCATTCATGATCCCCAGCATGGGGAATTCGCATTCACCTTTCGGAGGATCGCCGTTGTCAGCCTGGGCAAACATCCATGGGACCGATGGCTGGTTCGGACTGAGGGTGGTCCTGTGGGAGGAGTCAATGACACGGGGACAGGCACGGTTGAAGTGATGAGCGGGCCATCTCTGCTCCAATTGGGATGATTGATTGGAACATGAATATCCAGGGATCTGGGCTGGAGGATCTGTCTCATTTGTATATAACGATGGATAGATATACCAAGTGCTGGAGGGAATAGTCGAAGCTATATACAGTGGCGGGCGCTAAACCCTTTCCGCCCCCGCAATGAGTGGCGGAACATCCGCAGTTTCCATAGCGACCTCCGCGCATGTTTGACCTCGTCGTCTCTCCCATAACTATCTGTCTTTCCATGACTCTCCTTTGCAAGATGTCCCTCCACTACTAGGTAGACACCTCCTAGAAAATGGCATCTCCACAGAAAACCCCCGGCGCAAAGCCGTCCCCACGCAGCTCTGTCCCGCTGTATGGGTTCTACAATAACGGAGTCTGGTACTGCAACTGCCCCAAACGACTCCCGGCCGCCAAGTTGGAGACTAGGAACCACGGCAAGAATCATGGAAAGTGGTGTTAGTATTTTCCTTGAAGCAGACCATCCATGCGACAACCCTCGCTGACACAGCATAGTCTATACATGCCAGCTCCCCCCGCATCAAAAGTGCAACTTCTGGCTCTGGGCCAGCGATGCCGAAGTGCGCGAGAAGCAGACCATCCTCTCCAACTCCACCTCCGAGCCCATCGCAGGACCGTCAACACCTTCCAAACCATCGCGAAATGGCAGCACCGGGCTCCTCACCCCCCAAACCGACCGTCCGTTCCGGAACGGCCCCGCCACGAAGCTCGAGACGCCCCCCAAGAGCGCCAAGGCGCGCATGATGTCCGAGGATACGGATGAATTCGACTGGGACGATTCCGTTGCCGACGACGACTTTGAGAAGTTACTCAGCCAGCCGCCTCGTCAGCCGGATTTCGGAAAGCCCGCCCCCGCGGACCCCAGCTTTGGCTCCTCGGACTTTACGTACAGCCCAAGAAAGACGCCGCCGCGGACGGACGGCTTCACGACGCCCGGGAAACGCAGGTTTACGGACATGGAGCGCGAGAGCTCGATGACCCCGACGTCGGTGTTCTCATCGCGCACCCTGAGCCAGTCGTTCCCGCCGCCGTCGGTGGATATCTCGTCGACGCCCACCCCCAGCAAGTATCGGAATGCGTTGTCGGCGGATTCGGGGGCCGACACGTCGGACCTTGCGCAGCAGGCGATCAAGATCCTAGAGGGTCATGGGACGGTAGTGCCGCGCCGTGCGATGGAGGAGTTAGTATCGTTGCTGAATAGGCATGATCTGAAGATGAAGGGTGTGATCCGGGGACGCGATATCTCGCGCGCCGCGGTGAAGAAGAAGGAGAATGAGATTTCCATCCTGAATGAGAGGATTGCGAATTTGGAGGCGCAGAGGGAGATGGACCGGACTGTGCTCAGTGGACAGAGGGAGTGATAGTCCGCTTGTCTGATGCCGATATGATATGATATGATATGATATGATACCCAAGCTGGTCAGTCAGTATGCATGCTGTTTCTTTCTGTTTGATATGAGATTCCGGGATTAGTTGTTTATGTCTAGGGAGTGATCTGGCTACTTTATGAATATGTTATTAGATAACGTACCATGAGAATGAATAATTCTACACCTATGGCTTAAGAGGCTTGTATCGCGCTGATCAAGATCGCCCGTCCACCTTCACATGGTTGGCATAGATCTAGATAAGATCAATATCACGTGCTGATAAAATCACGACCCAAATCCAAAAAAGTTCCCAAAATCCACCAGCGGACCCAAAACTCCAACGCAGACAAATGACGGCGCAACTCCCGAATACTCAATAGTCCCACGAACAACCCGACTAAGCCGATCCTTTGCGACGTATCTTCCATGGACCTCAGCGCCGACTCGACCAAACCGCTGGACAGCGACATCCCCACCATGTTCCGACCCCCAGTGAACCGCGCAATGCGGGTCCTGGACCGCTCGTTCTTCAAGAAGACGGTGCCTCTGTCGGCGGCCACAATTTTCAAACACTCGGACATCTCGCGGGTGCGTGGGGAGCTGCAAAAGAGTCGCGATCTGCTCAACCTTCCACGGTTGAGCTCCATTCGCGAGGTGAAGACCGAGGATGCCGTGAGAAAATGCCTGCTGTTGAGGGAGGGGGTCAAGTATGATGGTAGGTATGCTTGTCTGCGTGTTGCTTGGCATCACTGACCGTACTAGATGCGACGACCTGGTCGCCGACGATCAATGAGCTCGTGGAAAAGGGCACCGTTGGGCTGGGACGATACGACCTGACGCTGGAATATGATTACTGGACTTATGGTGAGGTGGGAGACGACGCGCCTATTGGATGAGGGCTAACGATATGGCAGCTGATATTATCTCGTCGATTCTCCCGGAGGACATGCTCGACGAGGTCCCGCAGGGGTTTACACAGGTCGGCCATGTTGGTATGTTTTCTCCGAGTCTGAGAGTCTTATGAAATGCGCTGACGAAACAGCCCACCTCAACCTCCGTGAACAGTACCTCCCCTACAAGACCCTCATTGCCGAGCTCCTGCTCGACAAGAACCCGCAAATCCGCACGGTCATCCGCAAGACGGAGGACGTCGGTACCAAGAGCGAGTTCCGCACATTCCCTCTGGAGGTGATCGCCGGAGACCCGGATCTGAACGTCATCCAGCACGAACAGGACTGCGAGTTCCGCTTCGACTTCTCCCGCGTATACTGGAACAGCCGTCTGGAGACCGAGCACCGCCGACTCGTCAACAAGTTCCGCTCCGGCGAGATGGTCTGCGACGTCATGGCCGGCGTGGGCCCGTTCGCCGTGCCCGCCGGCAAGAAGCGGATCTTTGTGTGGGCGAACGATCTCAATCCCCACGGCTACGAGGTGATGGAGGACGCCGTCAAGCGGAACAAGGTGCAGCAGTTCGTGACGCCGTTCAACAAGGATGGGCGCGAGTTCATCCGCTGGTCCGCCCAGTCCCTGCTGGAATCCGACCCCGTGACGGTCACCATCCCGCCGCGCGTCCGCAAGGAGCGACGAAGCGCCAACAAGGAGGCCGCGCCGCCACTCCCGCCCCCTGAGGTCTACCATCGCCCGCAGGTCTTTGATCACTACGTCATGAATCTCCCCGCGACGGCGATCGAGTTCCTGGATGCGTTCCCTGGGCTTTACGCAGGGAAGGAGTCGCTCTTTGCGCCGCACACGACGCAGCTACTCCCGATGGTCCATGTGTACTGCTTCTCGGGCCACTCGGCGGATGAGCATGACGACCATGTCGATATCTGCCAGCGCATCTCCGAGCGCCTTGGCTATACGATCACGACGGACGATTGCGTCGGCGGCAGCGGGAACCCGGAGCTGGAGCTGGCCATCCACAATGTGCGCCTGGTCAGCCCGAACAAGCAGATGTTCTGCGCGAGCTTCCGTCTGCCTAAGGAGGTGGCTTTTAAGCAGGTTTGATCTGGTCTCGGAGCATAGCATGGCGTTTGGCTATGGATACATTATTGGCATATACTAGACGTACATAAGGTACAATTACTGATACCCATTCCACTCTCTATTTGCAGTAGAATGGTTCATATAGTGTAATTGGGCGGATATACCTAGTATAAGGCGGTGGGCGTGCCACCGCCCAAACTGCCGGCACAAAACTCCACGCAGAGTTTCCCGATCTCGCCAGCAACCTCATCACAACGCCCCATCTACGGACTATTACCCACAACTACCGCGTCAACCATATCTCCTGGATCTAATTCCTCCCTCTACATTCTACGAGACGATGAGCGTGCAACTCCCCCCAGCGACCCACCGCAAGCGCGCCCTCCCGCAGGGCGAGCTCGAAGCAGCCTCGACGCTCAAACTCGGCGCGGACCAGAACACGCACACGTTGTCGCTGTCGGAGGCGCGACTGGTCATCAACAAAGTGCTGGAGAACAAGCGCCGTGGGGGGAAGAAATACGAGGAGCCCGAGTGAGTCCTGTCGCTGTCGCTGGCTGGCCAGAGCACAGACAGCTAGCTACCAAAACAATAACAAAACAACTTACACATCGTCTCGCCAGGAACCTCACAAAAACGCTCGACTACCTGGAGGTATTTGCGCGGTTCAAGGACGAGGAGAACATTAAGGCGGTGGAGCGGCTGTTGAACTCGCACACGGAGCTGGAGATGTTTGAGCGGTCGCAGCTGGGTAGGTGGATCTGTCGCTTCTTGCGGTGCTGCATGGGTGTTGGGCCCTGTTCAGGATCAATGAATGCTGACTATGTGCAGGCAGTCTCTGCTGCGATAATGCGGAGGAAGCGAAATCGCTCATCCCGAGCTTGCAGCACAAGATCTCGGATGGGGATCTGCAGGAGCTGCTGGATGAGTTGACCAAGTTGCGGAATTTTACGGAGTAGATCGGGCGGATTGGGCGTTTGCTTGTTATAGCCTGGAGTTTGGTGTTGGGTGCGTCAAATGAATTGGATAATGGTTATTACCAGCGGTGAGTAGAGATACCTTACAGAGTTAGGTACTCTGGAGGATGTACAGTCCAGGGATAAGGTCGTCGATAAGCGTGCATGAAGGTCACATGATACGCCAGACGGCCAGTCCAGTTGGGCGTATTCTTCAGGCGCTGTACGATTGAGAGGTAGTACACTGCAGTCCTCCCTACTCTAGAAGCGATATCTACATGTGATAGGTACGAGGAATGGTACGAGGAAAATGCCTCAATTCAGCCAGGGTGATACGACAGCTGTCAACCTGCAGGAGGCTTGAGGGATATTGCTGCGACATGATGATGTGAGGGATTTGATAATGGAGCGGCTGCCTAGCTAGTCATTGGACGGTCTGGGGAAGGGATGAGGTGGTGTGAAAGATGCGCGTGCATGAGATCTGTGAGATGACCGCTATTAAGTAATAAAATGAGAATGCGCATGTGAAGGGCGTCTTCCATCCATGGATTGAAAAGCCCCAGACGAAGACCAAAAATGAGGCCGATGAAAGCGTGGTGCAGATGACAAGACCACCCGCAATCGTCAGAATGGTCATGATTCATGAGGCGGTCCGGAGGAGACCTCTCCAGACGACGGAGTATTAATTAGGTAAGTGGGAGCTTGGAGAGCTCTTGGACGGCTAAATGCTGTTTAGGATTGGGCCCGGGAACCAGTGACGATGCAGGGATCGGAGGGGGTGGACTGATGCCCAAGCCATGCTGGCCAATCCGAAGATCAGGATTTACTGCAGTGGCCAATTTTGGATACGCTAGCCCACAGGGGCCTAGCGGGACTGTGGGGAAATCCCGGCTGCAGGGCCGATCCCCGTTGCCGGCTGGTACTAGGCCGGATTGGCCACATTATATGTAGTGTGATTGGCTGGCGGAGGGCGTTATCGCTGGCTGCTGATTGGTCAAGATAGAATGGCGGCTGAGAATGGCTGAAATTTCATATGCTGCAGGTTCTGAGAGAGACAATGATGTTTTGTTGATGGAAGAATTTCTTCTCTTTTCTATCTCATATTATCGTAATACATATCTAGGTAGGTGCCTACCTACCTCGGTAGTTGATCAAACACTGTCCCCGGAGAATTGACACAGAAGGGGGTGAAGAGGATTACAGTACGTAATCCCAAGCCCAAGTCGGCAATGAGCCCGGCGGCAATCCAATCAGCTGGGCCAGGCTTATCGGATGGGCGGCAGGAACCACCGCGGCGGGCGAACCTGACGTCCAACAGCAGGCTTTCTGTTACGTGTGGGAAATGGACAGTCCGGAGGAATTCAGTCGCCTCCGAGGGTTTCTCTTATTGATCCTGATGACTGATTGAAGCAACATACCAACAGCAGCATTCCATTACCTGATCGTTTGAAAGAGATACGCTTCATATAATGACGTGATTCTCTGGACCAGATCTTTTTGTTCTTCATGATTTATTTTTCAGACTGTTAACTACGGGACTATGATAGTTTCGTAGAGCTAGAACTATACCGATATACTCCAGTCATCTACCTACCTATCTATACCTACCTACGGGATACGAGGTTAGGTACCTACAGAGTATTATATCTCCAGAGTTCGTCGAATCAGCGTGGCTGTTTATCAAGCCGCCCCATTGAGTCCTATCAGGGCTCGTGTGTTGATATCCGATCAGTCATCCATATCTCCGGTTCCGCTCTCAACTACACCAGCCAACACTCCTTCTACTATCTTCCCAACAGACCATCCCTCCTACGGAATACATCTGATTCTGCCTCGATAAGCGTCTCCGCTACGGTTCGCACTCGTGCTGACCATCTCCCCCGGTCATCCTTCCACTGCGGACCCGATTGGTCCGTCCGCCTTCATCTGCGACACCCCAGACCAACGATCCCCAGATAAACCTCATCTTGGGGACTTGGTCTGCATCCATTGCGCCCTTCTAGCTCACTGCGGACCTGCTTCAGTGGAGTTCCGACGCTCCCGGTCCATCTGGTTCATCTTACGTGACGCGAAATCGCCCGGATTGGGTCCTATCACTCTATCTCGACCCTGGTCGCGTCTGCATCCTTCCTATCTCTCTTTTCGTCTGGTTATCTTTCACCCGCGTCCTTGCTGAGGTGGTCCGTCCTGAATGGCTGCCGTTATCACTCTGCAGTCGTCCTCGACGACAGGCACGACGACTCCAGCCGCCTCTTTTCAACAATCGCCCTCGTCAGACCACCAGCTCCTGCGACCTAGGGTGCACCCATCGCAGCAATCCCCATTTGCCTCAGCCTCATCGCCCCTCTCGCCCTCATCCACCTCCGTTGGAGCTCTCCCGCGTGTGCTTCCCGTGCCGGGTCGGGATGGAGCCAGTTGTGACGCCTGTCTCCGCCGTAAAAGCCGCTGTGCCATGAACGAAATGGTCAAGAAATGTTACTCGTGCGACTTTCATCGCCAGGAGTGTACCTTTACCCTGTCGGTGACCAGTCGTCCCGACCCTGTCGACGCGCAATCGAAAAAGCGCAAGTTGGGGGAGACTGTCGTGGACGAGGTCGACGCATCCAAACGGTATGTATAAGTGGGCGTCCAATCGCCGATCTCGGACTTGGGTCTATAGATATGCATGGGACCGCTAACCTTGGCCCGCGAACTAGACAAGCAACCGCCCCTTCAGCATCCATCCCGGATGTCTCTCGCTCTTCGTTAAACTCCCTTCCCCGCATCACCTCCAGGTACTGGCATCAGCAGACCCAGCATATCGGCTTCACCACCGAATTGGAGCCCGCCCTCCTGGAATACCTCCCCTTGGACCAGAACCACGAGGGCTCCGTCGCCTCCTCTCGCGTACGCAAGTTCGCTGACGACGGCACCTTCATGCGGGTGGTCAACAAGGTCTCCAACGCGGACTCCCCGCAACCCGCCTCGCTGGACGCCATTGAGAGCCTGGTCGCTCCCTATGGGTCCACCCTCGTCGACAAGTTCTTCGAGCATGTCCACCCGACCTTTCCCATCCTCATGGAGGATACCTTTCGTCAGTCCTATCGCGCTCGACAGGGTCTCTCGCCCCTCCTCCTGGCCTCGGTCTACGTCCTGACCTTGAAATTCGTGGACATCGGCCCAGCCAGTCAGTCGCCCCGACGACCAGATGCCAGTCGTCTCGAGAGCACGACGCTGCGGCTGCTGTTCGAGTCGCTTCCCTATGCGTCCATCTCCACCATCCAGGCGGGCTTGTTACTGATGCAAAAGTCTACGCTGGCGACGGCCGCGTTGAACGCTCAGCTCGTCACTGCCGGCTTCGAGCTGGGACTTCACCAGGACTGTTCGGAATGGCGGATGGATACGTGGGAGAAGGGTCTTCGTAAGCGCTTGGCGTGGGCCCTCTACATGCAGGACAAATGGACCGCCCTGGTGCATGGTCGCCCGTCACACATTGTCTCCTCCAACTGGACCGTGCAGGATCTGGTGGAGCAGGATTTTCTGGATGCCTTCCCTTCCGCCTCGTCCGACGATGGTCCCGTCGGCCACGGCCCCCTCTTCTTTTGCCACATGGTCGCTCTGACCACCATCCTCTCCGACATCCTGGACCGCTTCTACACGCTGCAGGCGATCGACGAGTTCAAGGCGGCGGGTCACAACCGCACGCGGCTGATTTTGGAGCGGGCCAAACCGGCGCAGATCCGCCTGAAAGAATGGTTTGGCCGTCTCCCCCCACAGCTCAAGATGGAATCCGGTGGAGAGCTCTTCGAGACCATCACCGAAGACAACGCTCGCAACGGGCCGATCCATCTCTTCTACTTTGCCACCGAGATCACCTTGCACCGATGCATCGTGCGGTCCCTGTCCACTGACACCGCCGACGCCTATCTCTCTCATATCTGTCGGTCCGCGGCCAAGACGCGTCTCATCTCGGCCATGGACTTTGTCAATCGACTGCGGGTGCCTCATCTGCGGTCGTTCTGGCCGGCGGCGTCGCGCACCAACTTCGCCTTGATCGGGACGTTTGGCGTGCTCCTTCGCATCACGGCGCCGACCAAAGAAGAAGCCGAGTTCTATCGACTCCGACTCTGCGAGTACCGCTGGACGCTGAGCGTCAGCAAGAAGAACGCCGAGTTCCTGGGCTTCGCCCTCGAGTCGCTCGACAACGCCACCAATCTCGACTACCATGTCCCTGAGAAACCGGGCATCGACGAGTTGATGACGAGCTCCGCCAAGCCGACCACCACGACGCAGCCGCGGGTCACCGCTGGTGCGGAGGACTCGATTCTGGAGATCGACTCTCAGGATGTCGCCGGGGGGACGTCCTCTGTCATTTCGGGACTGGCCTCTCCGGCAACATCGGTCAGCGAGGAGAGCATGCAAGATGCGATGCCTTCCCTCTGACTTCATCTCTTTTGAGGTGTCTCTTCCTTCCTTCTCTCTTACCCCCTTCTACTTATGCCTTTGACGACTTGTTTCCTACATACCGGCGCATGAGGTTGGCTTGATACCTCTTTGTCATTATGGTGATGATTTTGGCTTACGATTGATTCCCTGGACGGATGGACGAATAATGTTTGTTACTGTTCGATAGCATGTACATATGGGATTACGACGCGTACATAGACGGCGGCGAATATAGACCTTTCTACACATCTCACTCTCACACCTCATTCAATCTTTAGTGCATTGCTAGGGTATATTCTACATGACTAACTGCTACTCGCTATCCACCTCCGTCCGGATAATCGTCCACCCCTTGGCCTTGTTTCCCAGATGACTCCCCCGCTTACCGGGCGACATCTCGCCCAGCACGAACTCGCCGTTCGCACGGGGTGCAGCCGCGGCGGGGCCGTCCGCCCCGAGACGCGAGGCGCGGCCAGCCGTCGACGCCGACTGCGAGGGATGGGAGCGCGAAAGCGAGCGCGCGGTCGACACGAAGCCGCGGGCGCAGGCGCGCACCAGCGGGATGACGGTGGGCAGACAGGCGCTGATGACGCCGGCGGCGGTTTCGACGACGCACCATGTCTGCGCGTCGGCCAGGGTCCCTACTCCATTAGTCTTTTCCCAGCTGTGAAGTGTATCAACTGCCAAGCTGGGACTATACTTACAGGCAATGTCTTCCGGGGCAAAGACGAAGATCAGGCTGAAGCGGTAGATGCTCGCAAAGACGACGCTGCTGCACTTAGCCTGTTTTCCTCCACACACATCACTTCACTTCGCATCGCTTCAGGGCAAAGAAGAGGAAGGGGGATGGACATACAAACTCCCCGTCAAGAACACCAGTATGATAGAAACCCGCTGCGACACGCTCGCCTGCAGCCCCCAGATCAGCCGAGCCGGCAGGGCCAGGATAGCGATATCCGTCACGAAATTAGGCACGCCGTTGCCGATCAGCGCGGCCTTGAGGTTGATACAGTGCCCCGGCAACATGGGCTCGAACGCCTTGCGCACCGGGATGCACTGGAAGATGGCCACCAGGTCGACGGAGATGACCCAGGCGATGGTGATGACGCCGAGGATGCTGCCGCCGATCTTGATCAGACGCACGGGGAAGATGCGGTGGTACATGAGGAGGACGGAGATCTTGATGGTGCCGACGGTGGTGATGTAGAGCGGTTCGAAGGCGTAGACGAGCTGGTCCCTTGTTAGAGGGGGTCATGAGGTTAAGGAGGGTGAGGAGGTACTTTGAAGAAGACGGGGAGTTGGGTCTTGGGGATGGTTGCGGTGTGTAGGCCCATGCCGGATTCGATGCCTGCTGTCGTTAGTACTTTATTCTTCATTGAGTGGTTTGTTGGTTTGCTCAATGGTGTAGACGGACAGGCGAGGTTGATGCCAGCAACGACGAGGACAAAGATCTATACAGATGCCCGGTTAGATAGAGACAACGAATCCATGGATGAATACTTGCCAATCCCACAATCAGCACCCAGTCATCGGCCCCCAGCGACACCCGCTTGTACTTGCGCGCGCACACTCTCAACACCACGAAGCATATCGCCAGCACGGCCAGCACCACCGTCGTGATGCGCTGCCGTGGCTGCGTGGTCTCATCGGCGTAGCTCGACGGCATGCGTCCAGGCAGGCTCAAGACATAGCCAGGGGGAGTAGAGTAGAGTGTTTGTCATGAAGACCCCTGATACGGGAATCTTGGTATTAATATTCAACGTCGATGAATTGACTTTGAAAGGAAGCCTGACAGCTCCTGACGGATCCTTGACGGATCCTCCGGTCCAAACTCCCAATCTCCCAATAGTGGCACCACAGCCCGAGGCCCGATCAATTGGAGACGATCCGATGAGACAAAACAGGCAGGATTGTCCCAACCCGTGGCATCATCGTCGTGCAGATGCATGGTTCATGATACTAGTCCACCGCAGGAGCGGGCTAGCAGCAACATGGCAGGCCATCGTCAAAGACGAAGGTCCACCCGCCGCACCGCAGACGAATCGCTTAGAAAGATGGCGTCGAGCACGCTGTGCCTGGATTTCACATTCGATCAGTCGTGTGGGTGCTCTCCACGACGGCTCGAGCCCGGCCACCCCACGCTCCACATGGCGTGTCTTGGAAGCCGACGGTGCGGTACCGATACGCCCCGGCCAGGCTTAGGGGATTTGATCATGACACGCCCAGGAGATATTGCCGTGCGGATTGCCGGGCGACTACCGGACGGAGGGTGCGATTCTGGAGTCTCCGTGGCCTTAAACACTCCGTATGAGCTCAGGCGCACCCCTCTGCTCTGTCCTGGCTCTCTCGACACATCAACATTGACATACAGATAGAATGGCCGCTAAACCGACTTTTGTCCTCGTCCTCGGCGCCTGGGTCCTCCCCCCCGTCTTCGACAAGCTGCGCGCCGAGCTCGCCGCCCGCGGCTTTCCCACCGAGTCGCCTGCCCACCCGTCCATTGGCGCAGAGCCGCCGACCAAGACTCTCGACGACGATGTCGTGCATTTGCGGGCCGTGCTCACGCGGCTGGTTGAGGCGGAGGGCAAGGAGGTGATTGTGCTGGCGCATTCGTACGGCGGCGTGGTCGGCTCGTCCGCCGTCGAGGGCCTGGCGCGGGCGGACCGCGCGGCGAACGGCCAGCCCGGCGGCGTGGTCGAGATGGTGTACCTGTCTGCGTTTGCGCTGGACCAGGGGAAGAGTCTACTGGACATGCTGGGGGGGCAGTATCTGCCGTGGATGCGCGTGGAGGTTGGTCTTGTCCTGTGACTCCTGAGATTCTGTTGATACTGACGGCGTGTAGGGCGACTATGTGCATGTTGACAGCGCTGGAGCTGTTGCGTTCCATGATCTGTCGCCCGAAGACCAGCAGACGCAGCTGGCGGCGTTGACGCATACCTCTCGCGCGGTGTTTGCCGGGGCCGTCGCCTACGAGCCGTGGCATCGCATCCCGTCGGCGTACATCATCTGCGAGGAGGACCAGGCGCTTCCCCTGCCGCTCCAGGAGCTGCTGGCCAGTAAGCTGGGAAGGGGGTGGACGTATCGGTTGAAGAGCTCGCACTCGCCTTTCCTGAGCATGCCGGGGGAATTGGCGGATGTTTTGGTAGAATTGGCCGGGAAGGTGTAAAGATGATGGTATGAGTTGCTTGGATCTAGTACGACCTGCCCTACTATACGAATACATGTACATGCATCTAATCCTCCACCTTCCGCGGACGAGGAGCGCTCTTCTTGACAAGGATAAAGTCCCGCTCGAGCAGCCAGAATCCCGTCGACTCCTTTCCATCAACCGTCTTCACGATAGGCTGGACATTGTGCTTGTTGGCCAGCTCCGCATCCTCGCACCAGATGTAGTCCACGATCAGGCTCTTCTTCACCCCAAAGACCGTGTCGCTTTCGACGAAGTGACTGTCCCGCGAGTACAGCGCCGTGATCAGCCGCGTATAGTCCGGATGCGCGATCATGAAATGCTAGACACATATGAGCGCGGCCACCAACATCAGGGATACCACATACCATGTGCGCCGGACGGAACCAGTGCCGCTTCAGCGTGCGCAGGAGCTCTCCCACCGGCCCGTCGTTGGAGATCGGATACGCAACCGGCTTGATGCAGGAGAACAGGTAGTGTCCGTTCTCGTCAGTGAAGACCTTGCCGCGACAGTTCGGATCCCCCTGCCCGTCATACTCCAGATCGTACACCCCGTTGCCGTCCGTCTCCCACACATCGATCAGCGCCTTGGGCACGGCGTTGCCGTCCGTGTCCTTGACGTAGCCGCGCACGATAGTCGGCTCGCCAGGGGTCCCGCCCGCTGCGATGGACGCTCCATACTCGAATGTATGGGCCTCCTCGTCGTGAAAAGGCCCCAGCACCGAGGATTCGGTTGCCCCGGGCACTGCCGGGTACGAAAGGGCGTCGACGAGGGCGGAGATGCCCAGGATATCGGACAGCAGGACGAACTCGTGCCGGACGTCCGTCGAGATTTGGCCCACCTACCCCGTCAGTATCAAACAGGCTCTGACACGTCGGTGGGAAGCTAGCTTACCCGGGTCAGGAACTGCCACGCCTGCTCCCACTCGTCGAACTGCAGGCCCACGTCCCGGATGTAGTCGTGCGCCGCCTGGACCAGCTTGAGGATCAGGTAGCGCAGACGCGGGTTGTCGCACATGGAGTTAATCTTCATGACGTTCTCGGTGATGTTCTCGATGGTGAGATCCAGCATGGGGGGGAGGTGGGCGGCGATCTCCTCTGGGGTGCTGGCGGCCGCCCATTTGGCACGGGTCTTTTCGCTGAGGCCGGTCATGTTGGCAGTGCCGTTGGTCTGCTGTTGTTGTTCGGGCATTTTCAAGTACTTTTCAATCTGTACAGAGGAGTCTCGACTGGGTATTCTGGTCGAGCAGAGTGGGAGCAACGTCTTCTTATACTTTGCCTGCTAATACTCGGCTAATGCGCCGACATAGTTCCAGAGGACAAAGCATTCCCCGCAACCCCGTGGGTGAGCATGTGCCGATGGATCAGTCATTCGGTTTACCTCGGGGATAGGAGTATTGGTGGTATACGGAGTAGATGTTGGAGGCCGTTCCGTCGGAGGCTATGGGATGGACATCCGTCGGATGTAGATCACTAACGACGACGACCACGGCATGTAGGTTCTCTTGCTGAACAAAACATGCTCAGTGATGAAATGGATGTTGACTTACCCCATAACCCTATCTACAAATGAAGTAAGCTTACCGTTATACTTCCCATGGGTCGACTCCTGGTATCGCGGATCCATCTTCATGGGTGATCACCGTTGCAGAGGGAGATTTCTCTGGGAGCTAAGCAGATGGCAATCAACCGGTGCTAGGCGCCTACAAGTTGCTCTCGTGATAGAAGCCATTAGCATGATTGTGGGATGTTTCTTATATATCTCCTACGCCACTACACAGCTCCGCATACACCATGCGTTTAATACAAGCTGCCAGAGTTTTTAGAATCGATGACCCTAGATCCTAAAAGACTAAGAAAATTCAAAAATTAGACCTTTCAACCCCAGGAACAGAGGACATGGCATTACTGACTCCTATACTAGTACTCAGTATATCTGCTGTGGCGATCATGGGGTTACGCCGGTCTCGGTGGAGCCAAGAACAGCAATTTCATCATGAACTCCCACCACCCTCTCACCATCTTGACGTCTCTTGATCAAACCCCACCTCAGTTTCTTATTCTCCTACGATGGAGCATGGAACCACGCCGGTGACTGCCAAACTGCGCGCTGCGCGTCGTCGTCCACCGCGCGCCTCACGTGCCTGCGAGACTTGTCGCGTGCGTAAAACCAAGGTATATGACTGTCCATGGATAGATCGCTTTCATCGCTGATCGACCCATAGTGCGACCAAGCACAGCCTTGCTCGTATTGTGCCTGTAAGGTCTCCCGAGGAAACCAGTTGAGCTGGATTGCCAACTAACGACTCAGACCATTCCCTCGACTGTTTTTATAGAGGTGGGGGTCCCAACGGGAACTCCTCGACCGCGGCCAGAAAATCGCAGATCAGAGAGGCTCGACGGTGAGACTCTTGCGCCTGTCTGAAATACCTGAGCTAATCTGGTCGCAGGGCGCAAAGTCGGCCATCGCCATGGCCGGATGCCACTGCGAGTGGACAGAATGCCAGCTCGCCGGAGCCGGCCGGAGATGCATCGCGTTTCTCTCAAGCTAGTGGAAATGACCATGCTAGCTCGCCAGTGGTTCTCGACAGTAGAAATGATAATGCGGCAACGACCGGTGAGTGCTATCGAAACATGCGTATCCAGCATCCACTAACATTCTACAGCAGAAACTCCAGAGCTATGTGATTCCGCATCCAGAGACGGCCTGAGTGGTGTCAATATCCATACCAATGGCACCGAATTCTACGGGAATTCATCTAATCTGGCTTTCCTCGGAAACCTCTATGCACGCGCTCGGGGTCAGGCAGAAAACAGAGCCCTGACCGTTCCAGACAATAGCTCTGGTCTCGCTCCTGGGACCTCGAACTTGATGCTGGCATCAACGCCTTCAGACAGGAACGTACTGCGATCACTCCAGTCCTCGGGCAATCGAAATGATGGCCCAAGAGCAACAACCAAGGCACAGCTATCCATCGTCAATCTCCTATACAATCCGTCATATGCCAGCCATTCTCCGCCCCAAGTCGATGTGCGACCTGACAATGAGAAACAAAAGAGCGCTCGACAGAACGATGACCGAAGTTTTGCGAGTAAGTTACGCTCAGCACATCGGCCTATCACATTCATGACGGACTCACAGTCACAAACAGGCAACGATGATGCAATGACCTCACTTGTTCAAGGGCTGTCCGAAGACGCGCAGCTGGAAATCGAAAAGATGTTTATCAGCAGCTACTTCTCCAACAAGCACTATATCCACCCCATGCTCTGCAAGTCATCCTTCATGCAGCGCTGCGAACAAGAAGCGTTCGTGTTTGCAAAACGGCCAGCGTTCTACCGCGATTGTCCAAATTCTCGGGGCTGTATTTTGCGGTCGTTGCGCTGGGTGCTATCAACGCAAGTCCTAACGAGACCGCCCTGTTGGACCATTACTGCAGCCTTTCATCTGAACCAGCGAAACGAGGTCTTGCAGGCAAGCCCTCGGCTCTGGATTTTGCCGACTTTTATTTCGGAATCGCGAAGCAAGCGCTTGGGGATCTTTTCGAGAGCTCCTCTCTGGAAAGTGCGCAGGCTCTGCTGCTTTTGGTGCGTCTTTGACTGGATCTACGAACGGTTCGTTGTTCTGACCCCGCGTCTAGAGCGTATTCTGTCAGAATGCTTTGCGTCCGCATAGTTGTTTCATGTACAGCGGTATGGCTGTGAGGACGGCAGTGGCAATCGGCCTGGCGTCGGGAATGTCATCGCTTCCGCCGAACACACGAAAAGAAGCACGGAGAACTTGGTGGTAGGTGCCAGATCCCAATTTTAAACGTGGTTTTGCTTATGTTTGGTCTGCAGGTGCATATATTCTCATGAGATGTAAGTCTTATATATTCATTACGGCTCCTGTGCTGACCAGCTAAGCGAAATGTGCTGTTCGTCCGGCCGCCTAGACAGCATGAAAGACCTCCAATATTATCAAGTTTCACTACCTAAATTGAAGGTATTCAGCGTTGAATTCTGCCTCATGATCGCCTGCTAACATAAGCTCTTAGTCCACCCCCGGGAACCAACTCGATCCCGACGCAGAGGACGATGACATCGCCATGATCCCAGCCATGGTGGCTTTGGCACAGATCATGTCCGAGGCGTCTCATCTGCTCTATCATTCGCCGAAGCGGTCCATCAGCGAGAGGTCAAGGATTGCCATGGCTCTTGACAGTAAACTGTCCGATTGGAAGACCAATCTACCGCGATGTCTGAATATTGACGCGGCATCTCTGAACGATACAGAGTGGGCTTTTAAGCAGAAGTTGGTTCTGAGGCTACGTGAGTCTGTCTCCGTCATATATATAGACTATGCTGATGACTTTTTATAGGATTCTATAACACATTTATCCTCATACATCGCCCGTTCCTCGCGGTTTCCACATCTAATGCTGAATCTCCTCACACACTTCAGCACCTTTACAAGTGTCTGGATGCTGCAAGGACCAGCGTACGGATGCAGTACGAATCTTTCCTCCACCGGATATACATCCGAACTTGGTATGTCTTTGATATTCTTTCCCTATCATCGCAAATGTTGATGAACAAAGGTGGTACAATACTACATACGCCCTCTACGGCGCAATGATCCTCCTCCACCTGGTCCTCTCCGGCGTCCCCGGAATCAACGACGACGAGCTGTTAATGGATGTTGACAAAAGCCTTGACATCTTCGAGTCGATGAACAATATCGTCGTCGCTCGCCGATGCGCTGAGATGATCCGGGAGGTGTTGGAGGTCGCCCGCACATGTGTTGCAAGGCGCAGGGCCCTCTCCATATCGGCTGCCACTCCATATGTTCCCAGTGCAAATGCTACGTATGGCCTGGCCCCGGACCCTTCTGCTACGATAGACAACAGAGGCAATGTAGCCGGCGTGGTCCCCGGAGCGGTTGATGGAGACTTCTTCCTGTCGCTCTTCAACCAGGACTCACAACCTGATACCCGGGCCGAAATCCTGGCGAACTTGGTGGATCCGACCATATTGGAAAATTTTGCCTTTGGAACTGGAGGGAGTGATTTCTCGTACTTTTTTGGATCATGACGCCTGATGAAAGCTATATGGGAATGCATGCTCCTCCATACACCTGCATATACATGCTGATCGGTTAGCTCCGCACATTCAGCGATCTTCATTATGATCTCCGATGCATAAGCTGTCTACAACTCATCCCTCTGAAGTATCGCTGGTGAAGGAAGCAGTGGACTCCCCCAGATCTCCCAATCGAGACGCGATGAGCTCCTACGCGGCCGAGGCACTTTTCCATCCCAAGCCGGCTATCCAAGTCGTGCAATGTCGGTATTCTCTGGCGATAGGCGTCCAGCCAATGATGGACTGCCTTCCTTGAACAGCTGGTGCTGGTCTCCATCCGTCGGAGTAAGGAACTTGTGATCTCCAAGCCCTAGTTCAACCAACAGGGAAGACACAGACCTCACAGAGCCCGATACTGCCTCCCCTCTGCAATTTCCTGTTTTCTCCGAGTGCTTAATCTCCAGAATTACCCAACTCTTTACCTCATCTCGGAATAGCCCTGGAACCGCCAAACGGATGTTATCCGTGATCCGTCGGATAGCGTCCGTGGACGGATAGGCACGGCAATGACGACGATAGACGCTGTGCTTATCGTATCAGACGATCGATTGTATATAGCGCAGTGCCTGGAAGTCATCCATCTTACTTTACTCGACTGTCCTTGATATCATTACCCTACTCCCACAGCACCTACTATCTCGCCGTATCACTGAGCCAACACACATACATATCTTATCTTACACAATGGACTGGGATCAAGACGCTCTACGAGCCCAGTTCTGTCATGCGCTCTCGG
Organism: Aspergillus sp. MEXU 27854; assembly: GCA_019721355.1. Lineage (NCBI taxonomy): Eukaryota > Fungi > Ascomycota > Eurotiomycetes > Eurotiales > Aspergillaceae > Aspergillus > Aspergillus sp. MEXU 27854. The sequence goes on from JAGMTT010000002.1 coordinate 2,252,021, forward strand.
AGATGTACAAGAGCGAGGTCCCGCTGTACGGGGATCTCGTCGACCTGGTCTGGAAAGCAGACGCCGAAGCCGTCCGGGCAAGCCAGCAGCTCGGCGGCGCGCATGTCATCGACCCCGACGACGTGCTGCCCTCGCGGAACCGCGTCGAGCGGCACGGCGCCATCCGCCTGGGGACTGCGCACGAGCTGGCGACCATCCGGCGCATGTTCGCCGTGATGGGCATGTCGCCCGTGGGATACTACGACCTGACCATGGCCGGCTTCCCCATGCACGCGACCGCCTTTCGACCAAAAGACCGCGCCGCGCTGGACAAGCACCCGTTCCGGGTGTTCACGACGGTGCTGCGCATGGAGCTTCTCACGGAGCGGACGCGGGCGCTGGCGCAGAAGGCGCTGGCACAGCGCAACATCTTCACGCCCCGGCTGGTCGCCCTTATCGGCCTGGCCGAGACGCAGGGCCACCTCAACCCGGAGCAGTCGCGGGAGTTTATCGCCGAGGGCCTGGAGACCTTCCGCTGGCATTCCAAGGCGACCGTCACGCTGGAGGAATACCAGCTGCTCAAGGCAGAGCACCCCCTCATTGCCGATATCGTGTCCTTCCCCAGCTGCCACATCAACCATCTCACGCCGCGCACGATCGACATCGACCTCGTCCAGAAGATGATGCTGGACTTTGACATGCCGGCCAAGGAGCGCATCGAAGGCCCCCCGAAACGCCTCTGTCCCATCCTGCTTCGCCAGACGAGCTTCAAGGCCCTCGAGGAGACGGTCTACTTCCGTGATGCGCAGAATGCGGACGTGAAGGGGTCCCACACCGCGCGGTTCGGCGAGGTCGAGCAGCGTGGGTATGCGCTGACGCGCTCCGGCCGCCGGCTTTACGACCAGATCCTGGATCAGGTCAACCGCGAGTCGGCCGAGAAGCGTATGGGCACGGTGCAGTACGAGGAGCTTCTCGAGAAACACTTCAGGCAGTTCCCGGACGATCTAGCCCAGCTGCAGTCACGCGGGCTGGCCTTTTTCTGCTACCGACTGACATCAACGGCGGAGGAGAGCCTGCGCGCCGGGGAGAAGGTAGACAAGTCTATGAGTTTGACGCAGCTGCTAGAGAACAAGATCCTCGAGTACGAGCCCATCACGTATGAGGACTTCCTGCCGCTGTCCGCTGGTGGCATCTTCAACTCCAATCTCGGCAATACCTCCCAGTCGAAACAGCTGATCATGGAAGCCGATGCGGATCTTGACGGGTTCCAAAGAATGCTGGGGGCGTCGGTGACGGACGAGTTCCATCTGTACGAGAAGATGCAGAGCGACAGCTTGGAGAGATGTCGGAAACAGCTGGGATTGGATGCGATCGAGTAGCAGCTCGAGGCTTGTGTATGCGGTCGATTAATAGCATCGTATTCCCTTCATGTTCCAGTGTGCATATGTAACTGTCTCCTCGGATGTCCGGAAGAGGAAATCGTATAAGCTCAACTCGACCCGAAGTTCGATAGACGCCACCTGCGGGTCAACCACTCTGATATCACCGGTCCTGTCGTCTCTGATTCCTCCTTGTGGAAGTCTTTTCGATCTCCAACCATGGTTCTGGGCCAGGGTTCAAGAGCCAACGTCCTCCGCCTCCGACATCAGTCATGCAACCCTTCTTCTGATCTCCCAGCCATGTCTGCTCTGATTCCATTCGGCTAGATGGCGGATTGTGAGGATGGCTTCAGACGGTCACAGTGATGATCACGATATCGCCTATCGCATATGGGTCGGGACAATCGTCACGATAGTCCCGGCGACCGTCGCGGTGGTCCTGCGGTTCCTCGGCCGACACATCTCTCACGCGGGATTCTGGTGGGATGATTATACGATAGCAGTCGCGTTGGTAGGTCGCACTCCTGATGCTGTTCGGCTTCGCTAATGTAAAGCACTAGGTCTTCAACTGGGCTATGGCCATCCTGCGATGGGTACAAGTGCTCTACTGGGGGTTTGGTCGGCATGCCGTCTTCCTTTCGGAAGAGGACATTCATAGTTACCAGAAAGTACGCATAGTCCGGTTCTAGTCTTCCGGAAATTCAAAGCCATGAGATGATCACTGACTCGAAACGAAGAGCTTCCTCGCAGTTCAAATCCTATACTTCACCAACGCGGTATTCACCAAGGCCTCTGTCCTGCTGCTCTACCAACGCATATTCGGGGTAGTGTCGCGGTTCCGCTGGGTCCTCCGGGTGACAGGGTTTCTCGTCACGGCGTACTGGATCGCATGCTCGATTGTGGCGATTTGGGGATGCTCTCCGGTGTCTTATTTCTGGAACAAGCATCAGCCGGGGTCGTGCATCAACGAAACGAATTTCTTCCGGTGGAATGGCATAGCGAATATCATCCTGGACTTCCTGGTCCTCTGCGTGCCGTTTCCCATGCTATGGTATCTCAAGACCAGTCTGCGACAGAAGCTAATCTTGTCGGGGATCTTTCTCCTAGGCGGGTTGTAGGTCTCCATCTCATTCACCCTCACTCTTTTCAATCGTTAACATCTCGCAGTGTCTGCATCACATCGATCGTCCGGGTCATCGCTTTTAACCGCCAGGACCGCCATGATCCGACGTATACGACCGTCGACACCGCCGCCTGGTCCTCCATCGAACAGTCCGTCGGCATCCTTTGTGCCTGTCTGCCGACTATGCGCCCTTTCTTCCGACGACTCTATGGAGATTTCGGGAAACAGAACGAGCTGACTTCGCAGTCACCACGAACAGCTTCTCCGCAGGCCGAGGGAGGGCCGGAACCGACTAGCGGTGGAGGGATGGCACAGCTCGCGCACCTAGATCCTGACCGTATAGAGATGTTCCCGTCGACCCTTGAGAGCCAGCTCTCGGAGTCTTTTAGCAAGGGGACATCAGTTGGGGAGGAAGAAAGACGGTCGTCTATAGCGGGCGACATGGATATGGATGAAGAACGGGCTTTGCGATCAACTCACACATGAACTTGTAGACAAAAAGTCCCTAGAATTCAATGCAATAGACTTTCCTCTGGCATGTTTGCTATCAATCCCACTCATGATTGCACGATGTCGCCAAGAAGTGATGGTTAGAAGGCCGACAACTCAGCAAGGGATACGGACATCTCGGACATCACCATAGGCCAGCAACGTCCATTCTCAATTCCTCGACTGGAATGATGACTACTCCGTACACATGTCTTTCATTCATCTTCTGAGAGTCAATCCGGCGATAAGCCTGGGACTTTCCTCTTTCGGCTGGTCTCCGCATGCAGGCATTCCAATCCATCCCCGATCATACTTCAGCTTCCATCTGGATCTTACATCTTGCATGGCACTAATCAGTCTAGCCGAAGTCTGTCGGGATTTCTCATCTTGTTCCCTGTTCGTCTCCTCAGATCGTCTGCATAAGAACGGCTGGGAGTCCGGCTAGCGGATCTCTTTACCTAGACGATCGCGCAGTCCATTACCACTACGACAATGCGAGACTTCCACGCCGTCTTACTTGTATGTCTCGCCGCGGAGGCTGTCGCTCAGCTCAATCTCTTCGACTACGGGCAGAAAGGGCCTCTCCTAGGCACCTCCTTTGGCATCCCCGGGGCGAATGCAACCTACGATTATGTGGTTGTCGGGGGAGGAAACGCCGGCCTCACCCTTGCCAGTCGACTGACAGAAGGCAATCGCAATTTGACTGTCGCTGTGGTGGAGGCCGGTGGTTTCTACGAAGTCGATAATGGAAATTTATCGGTGGTCCCAGGCTATACCACCTACTTTACAGGCTCGGATCCCAACGACTACCAGCCTCTGATTGACTGGGGCATCTCCACGCAGCCGCAGAGAGGACTAGCAGACCGGGTTGTCCACTACGCCCGGGGAAAGACTCTGGGAGGCAGTTCGGCCAGAAACTACATGGTGTATCACCGGCCGACGATCCAGAGTATGGGGAGATGGGCGAATGAGGTGGGCGACGAAAGCTATACATTCGACAACATGCTTCCTTACTTCAAGAAGTCGGTCCATTACACGCCGCCGAACCAGACGCTATACGCCAATACCTCGAACACGCAAACGCCAGATGCGTTCTCCCCCGACGGTGGTCCTTTGGAGGTATCATTCAGCAACATCGTGCTTGCCTTTGGGACATGGGCCCGGAAGGCCTATATTGCCCTCGGTATGAAGCAGATTGACGGTCTCAACAGTGGCGAGCTCTTGGGTTCTGCGTTTGGAACCTCGACTATCAATCCGACGAACGCACATCGTTCGTCGTCGGAGACCAGCTTTCTGCGACAGGCCCTGAACAGTGGCCACGGCCCGGTCATATATAGAAACTCGCTTGCCCAGAAGATTCTGTTTGATTCCGATAAAGCTGCTACCGGAGTCGAGGTCTCGACCGCAGGGACCTTCGGTACGCCTCCGGTCACCTTCACCCTCAGCGCTCGGAAAGAGGTGATACTGTCGGCAGGCGCGTTTCAGTCACCTCAACTGCTAATGGTGTCTGGTATCGGACCATGCGATGAACTGAGAAAATTCAAGATCCCTTGCCTCCAGAACTTACGTGGTGTTGGTAAGAACATGGAAGATCATGTGCTATTCGGGGCTTCGCGCCGAGTGAACTTCCCAACCGCATCGGCAACTGCTAATAATGCGACGCTGGCCGCCCAGATGGTCGAGGCGTTCATCAACAAGGCCGCTGGCTCGCTGACGGTGTTCGGACCGGCATACTTTGGGTGGGAAAAGATGCCCGAACCATACCGATCGAGGCTGTCAAAACAGTCAATCCAGGCTCTCTCGAGCTTTCCGGAAGACTGGCCCGAGATTGAATGGCTGACCATTGGCGCGTTCAACGGTTATGGCATGAATAAACAAACAGCAGATCCCAAAGACGGTCATAACTATGGCACCATTAGCTCGGCCCTCGTCGCCCCGTTGTCTCGCGGCACCGTCTCCCTCGCTGGACCAAACATGAACACCCTTCCTTTAGTGGACCCCCAATGGCTGGTTGATCCCACCGACAGGGAGCTAGCCATCGAGGCCTTCAAGCGAGGGCGCCAAATCTGGGAGAAACTGGCAGAAATGGGAGCCGCTGACCCCGAGGAATACTTTCCCGGATCCAACGTGACAACGGATCAGCAGATCCACGAGTTTATTCAGCAGAGCATGACCACCGTGTATCATGCCTCCTGCACCTGTAAGATGGGCCGCAGACAGGACCCGCTAGCGGTCATAGATAGCAGTGCTCGCGTGTATGGGGTGAAGCGATTGCGCGTCGTCGACAGCAGCAGCTTCCCATTCTTGCCTCCGGGGCATCCGCAGTCGGTCGTGTATGCGCTTGCAGAGAAGATTGCCGATGAGATCTTGCGGGAGTATGGACAGGGAACATAGCATGTTAGTCAACGGATGAACCTACACATGATAGACGAAGGGGTGGTAGAACATCCAATGCAATTAGAGTACAATACAAAGCACAACAAACGTGCCGCAGATCTATCTGTACATGCCGGTCTCGATCCGAGAACATACCCAAGAACAATCCATCATGCCATCACCTTCTCATTTTGACCTTCAAATTTCCCCAAACAAAAACCATGCTCACGCAGAAACCCCTTCTCCATCAGGAACAACAACCGCCCCCTCCTGCAAAAGCTCCTCCGCCGTCTTAACCTTAACATCCATAACCCGCAGCAGCGTATACCGATGCTTACTGCGCACCTGGCGCACGTGCCGCTGGCGGCGCTTCGTCTTCTCCTTGACGCGGAGCGGCTCAGCGTCCACCCCCATGACCCGCACGCGGCACTCGAACAGCCGCTCGTCGACGTAAGGCGCGCCCTTGAGCGTGAACTCGCGCGACCCCAGCACCGACGCCCGGTTGAAGCGCAGCACGTCGCCGGGCTTGACGCGCGGCATCAGGAACGGCAGCCGGATGTGGTCGCCCGCCGTGAGCAGGTACGGCCGGTCGTGCAGGTGCGCCGTGATGTAGTGCGGTGTCTGCGCCGTCAGAAGCGGCAGCTTGTCCAGCAGCGACTGGGTCACCTTCAGTGGGGTGGTGAATGTCGGTGGCACGGGCTGTTTGGTGTGTGGTGCGGAGGTGGTGGCGGTGGAGGATGGGGTGGATGATTGTGCGCGTGGCGTCGCGCTCAGCGGCTCTGATGGGTTCGGTGTGGTGCTCGTCGTCGTCGTCGAGGTCGAGGCGTAGCGCAGACCCGGCGTGAAGATGCTGGCTGTGCGGAGCGGGTTCATCTGTTGCTCCAGTGGCTGGGCGAGGGCGAAGGCCCGGGAGAGGGCCGTCCGAGAGAACATCCTGGAGAGGTCGACAGATTGCTTTGCTGTGCGTCTCTCCGGTGGCGGTGTGTGTGGTGGAATGGAGTGTGTGATGGAGTTGGTGCTTTTTTTGCGGAGTTGAAGCCGGAAGAGAAATTCCCGCGGGTGTCGCACGTGACTTGGAGTTCGAATCAACAACATCAACGACGGGCTGACACCATGGGTTTGGCAATCTAAGGTGAATTGCAGGGAGCAAAGAAGTGTCTCTAATGCCGATCAGGCCATCGATCGTATCTGGCCAGTCTTGCATGAAGGCCTTTCACTGCCATAATATCGTAGGTCACATGACCTCCCTCTATATCCAGGTACTGGATGAAATGCTACTAGAAACGACTACCGTCAGACGGAGTGCTTGAATATAGAATTATTATTCGTATTCTGAGTAGCTCAACTAATACCTAACTCCATCCCATGCTGCGCACAGCGTCCCATGCAATCCCAAATGCTATGCTCAAACGCAACTCAACACCAACTCCTAATTCCCAAAGTAGGAACGATAGATCCAAAAACAGAAATGCGGTATGTATCACAAAGGAAACCAACTCAGAGGGTATGGACTTGAACGCCGGTCATCGGATCATTCAGGATATCGAGACAAAAAGAAATGAAACCCAAACAAAGGAGAAAGTCAAGTCGAATGACATCAGGCGTTTTCTTCCAACGCCGCTTTAATCTTCGCAAAGAAGCCAGCGGGCCAGGCAGCAAGCTCCTCGTCTTTCGGGATGCCTCGGACTCGGCAGTGGTTGACCACATTGACCAGGATCCGGTTGAGCATTTCTTGTGTGACGGGAACAGCACCTTCAAGCTGTGCATCAGGATAGAGGAATGGATCCCTCTGCGCCAAAAGTCCATCCACGGTTGGTCGTAAAGTCTGGTCCCGTTGTAAACACCCCTTCAAAGTCCGGATTAATCCGGGAGGGACGGCGACTCCCCCGACTCCAAAAGCTGGGAATTCAATCTTGACATTGGGGTTAGGGATGGCCAAAATGCGTTCGTAGTACTTGGCAATCTTCGCAAACGGGGGTTGTCCGTACACCATTTTGTACAGGATGCATCCAAGACTCCAAACATCACTGGGTTTCCCCAGCTTCATTACCTTTCCAACACTTGCCGGTAATCCAAGAGATGCATTGGAATCAATCAATGCTTCCGGTGACATGTAGTTCGGGGTTCCAACTTGCTGCTCACGATGAACATTGACCGTGTTATCCTGGATGGCGTTGGCAATCCCAAAATCAATCAACTTCAGTCTGCCTTGGACGAGGAGGAAGTTGGCAGGCTTCAAATCAGAATGCACAATATTATAGTTGTGAACAGCCTGGACACATTCCAACATTTCCTTCCAATAGTAGCGAGTAAAGTTGATATCCAGCGTGGCATCTTCGGCATTCAGCCGATAGGTCAGGATCTTTTCCAGATCCGACTCTCCAATCTCCATAAGTACGCTGAGAGCATGTTTGTCCATATTCAGCTCCCAATCAAACAGACGCACAACCCGGTCAATGTTTTCTAGCTTTTTGAGGAGATCGATCTCCCCCTTGTAGCCAGCCAAAGTCACCGGGTCCACGTCCTCTAGGTTCACTCGCTTCAAGGCGAAGATCTTGTAGTTCTCAGCCATGACACGATACACCCGAGAGCTACCGCCACGGCCGATGCAGTCCAGTCTCGTGAATGGCTTGTGGTTGACAGAAACCTGACTTCGCTTTTTCCGGGACTGAGAAGCTGTCGCGGCCCCTCCTGTAGCCGTTGCGGTCTCGAGGACTGACATCTTGGGGGGCGGGGGCGGAGCGGGTCTATGTGGTGTGTTGCTGCTTCGCGTCGCAAGTATCTTTCGGGGCGAATTCCCTGCCGGCGTCTCGTCCTTCTTCTCATCTCCATAGACGACCGATAGCTTTTCTGGTTTATCAAGTAGGTTGAAACCTTGCGGTTTCACTCGCTTGAATGTCGGTGGAGGGTCGTTCTCTTGATCTCTAGCAGAAGGCAAAGTCGGCGGGGGTGGCACTTTGAAGACCGGTTGTTCTCTGGAGCTTGGTTTCGATGACATCTCCGAAGAAGAGCCTGGGGTTGATTTGGCGTGTGATCCATATGACTTCGGAGAAGATGATCGGGAGAATGGCCCTTCACCTGACGTGCCGTTGGCGTCGGCCCGCCGGTCCCTATCGGATCTTTGCGGAGGACTGGGATCTGCCCAGGATACCTTGGGCGAGGAGGGTTTCGCTGTATTCTTATAGTCGTATTCAATGTTGTTATCGTTCTGTTCAGCCAGGTAATCTCTGGCGCCATCCGCGGGCAGATAGTCTTGCTCGTTGTTTTCTTCGCTCTGTCGTCGTAAAACTCCTCTCCTGGCAGGGCCGTTCAAGAATGTACCAGTCAATCTGCCAACCCTTTTCACCCGTAGCGAACTGTGTAGACCGATTTCATCCGGGTTCCGTGACCGTAGTACGGAAGAAGTGCCCACGCGGGGAGCATAGTCGTCCTCATAACGTGTCCTCCTGTCATCTTCAAAGCGATCTGCGCTGCCGCGGTCCTCAACAGAGCTCCTATCAGCGGATCTCTTTTGAGACGGTGAGATTGACGCCGGTGAGCGGGTACCACTGCGCGACGCATTGATGCGCACGCTGCGATGTCTCGGAGCCGGGGTGATGAAGTCATTTGCGTTGTTTCTTTCGTCGGAATCCACATTTTCACTGGTCGACAAAAGGGACCCCTCGCGCCGTGATCTTGCGCTACTGGTCGCACCGGGGATGCGGACAACTCGAGGCGCCGGGCTACCATTGGAGGAGTCGTGCGGCGACTCTGTGCGCGATCGTCTTCCGTTACTCGACGATCCAGAGGTCGCCCGTTCACTCAGATGGCGAAGGCCTTCCCCGCTACTTCTGAGCCGGGGTGATGGGTCCGAGCCATCTTCGTCGAGGAGCGCCTTCACGGAGGCGCTGAACTTTGGTTCCGGGACTTCTTCATCGGAGCTGTCGCCGGCTGAGTACCGTTTCGATGTCGGCGCAGCATTGCTTCGAAATGGCAGTGTTTCACGGAGTTCCGGAGAGGGGCGGCTGGAACCGATGCGGGACGCTGAGGCGCGAGACATTTGTCGGGTAGATGGACGTCGGTGCAGGCCACTCGTATACGCCGTCGAGAGAGAATTGGGGGAGGCCATGATGAGGGCCGGGTGATCTCACATGAACGTGTCGGCCAGTTCGTCCGTCCAGGGCCCAGATCGTGAGCCGGTGGTGGTCGGCGTTGTGCTTGTTGATATGCAAGTAGTCTGATAACCGGAAATGCACAAGAGTCAACATCGCGGGTGGCTGGGAATCGCGGGAGAAGTCACGTGTATCGCCCGTTGCCAGGGTGATCGGATGGCCACAACAAAGCCAGTGTTCATGATATCACTACCGATCTGATGTTTAACAGTGCTAATCAGTTGGCTTATTGTAGTGTGAATAGAAATTGTTCATTGCAGGTGCTTATTGAGATGTCATCTATCATCTCAGCGGCTTAGACATGACGTTGAGTGTTGTATATCCATGCGCATCGCAACTATATATCTCTAGCGTACTGGAACAACTATGACTACAATATTCTAGTCGCCGCATTGGGCTCCTTACTATCTCAGGGGAATGGAGATAAACACGCTGGCCTGTCAGTTAATATGACTGTATTTACATTGAGAAGGCAAATTATAAGGCGACTCCCCCTTCGCCAGGAGTCTTTGCTGCCGTCCGAAACTTCTAATAGTCTCAAGCCTTGCAATGCTTCGAATTGACACGATACAATCGATTCCCTTCTCCAGCGGTCAGGTCCTTTTGTACTCTACGGAGTACAAACTCATTGCCGATTTGTCACTTGTCTAGGGAGTACGGGCTCCGGGGATTGTTCACAGGAAGAGACCAATCCTCAGAAATGGAATTGAAAGGGTATCAAACAAACAGTGACATGTCTGTCTGCACATCGACTGCTGCCTGGTACGAAACGTCGTCCTGCGCCGTATGATGGGATAATTCGGATGATTCTTTCACCATGGAAGAAATGTGACTCGTATGCTCCGAAGTTCTTCTGTCTATGTATAACCATCCTAATTGGGGAGGTGGTGAAGCACCTGACCTCACCTGACCACCCAAAGACCAAACAGGATTAAAAAACTTCACCATCACAACCTCTCCAACCGCCACAGATGAGATGCATAAATCCACCCGCTCTGCATTTGGGGGCCATTCAATCCATGGCCCAACCAATGAAGTCCATCCTCGATATTATGGCTTGAGACATGACCAACTCTAAACGTTCAGATGGGTCTCTGGTTTCTTCTACCTCTCTTCCGTCCTGTTCCGTTCGATGGAACGATCTCAAAATGGCGAAACGGAGGCCACCCAGCACCAAGAAGCTTTCCACCGTTGTTGGAAATCCGCACCCCTCGTTTGATCTCTCGATGGAGGGTAAAACGACTGTGAGGCTATGTTTGTCCTTCCTCCTACGCCCGCAGCCCCCCTGATGGTTCCATCGGTTAGGCCATTCCAAGTGGAGCATCAGCTTCAGGAACCAAGGTATCAATTCAGGAACGCCTGTTCGGGCAATGATCTGAGGGCCATCGCGCATGGCTTGAACTTTTCGATCCTGAAAATTTTCTTCTTTGTGGTTTCATTCCGTCGCAAAAGGGCTCCATCAGATGAGAATATCTTCCCCAATGGAGACGCTTTCGGAGAATGAGCCTCCCTCGGTCTCTCTCCTCGATCGTTCGAGGCGTTTGGTCAACTCCCAGGGTTGTACTGCAAGACGAGCTAAGGAATACTAGCGTCCATCTTGTCCCTGACTAACCATTGACTAGCGAGTTTAGTTCAACACATTCTCAATAATCAATCAGACAACGCCCTACGGAGTGTGCTTCCCCTTTTCAACAGGGGCTGGCCCTCGTTCAATCATCCGTACTCCGTACTTTATGAGCTATGCCGTACTAGCCCTGTCGATATGAGTTGTCGGCGAACGTTTGGGTTCCCATATGTCCTCTGCACGGATGGCAACCTCCCCTGCCCCCGTAGGTACTTGGGGACCAGGTAACACCAATAATTCCCGCATCTATCTGGTCCTCCTATTGTACAATTGTACTCCACGTCAGATTCTTGTGCACAATTCCATTGTTGGCGAACATAGACCCCCTTCGAGACCGCTCCAAAAATCTCTTCATTGACACCTCATATTCACCGTTCTCTCCATCGGCTCTTCTAAAAATGGCTCCAAGCTATCACAAAGTTCGCGTTTCATCATGTGTTCACCCCAGGGCACCAACACACCACAACCTCGGGGGGCATAACGCCGCTCGTGCTGATCATCCATGGGTCGACTTGGCAATGGACCGGTTCCTGATTTTCAAGCCCATTACCAAACAGGGCCCGTCCGCCCTGTCGTCATTGGTTTCCTTCAACAGCATAGACCTCGGAGGTTGCTAACAACATCCCCTGGAAGCGGTGCACTTGCGTTGCTCCTCTGGCAGGTTGCATCCTAAGTTTCCCTCTCGTGAGCCAGGTCCACTGGCCTCCACATGCCTTTCCCTCTTGACCAGATTCCTTGTTTATCCTGCCGTGAATGTATGAGGATCCGATTTCTTCCAAGCCCACTCTGCCGGGGCCATTGGAACACCCAAATGGCGTCCGGCTCGTGTAAAGGAGGGGCCTGGATATGTCCAGATCTTTATCATCTTTTCGTCACTCCAAGCGGACTCAAGCCAGGAGACCCATACTGACCCGCATAGGTCGGAACTCCTGCTTTCCCAGTTAGCACCTCCGTTGCCTGAAATAGTATTCTCATCCCGCTTAGGCTGTTTCGGTTGTGCCCACAGCCAACATTAGTTCAACACCATTTGCCTTTCCACTGGCAGCCGGGGCTCCACCCGGCTACATGGGCTTGAAGATCCGGGTCTTCGATCACAGATGGTCTGTCTGCTCGACTCAGGGACGCCACTCAAGTTGTGGGATCCAGACTGGGGTGGTGGTTCGCCCCCATCGCACTGTTGTAGTCAGCAGGGAGGAGAACTGCTCAGGGGTATATAAACATTCGCGAAGATCACCTCGCGGTGAGAGCCATCAAGCCACTGTCAATTGCTTCACTTGACCTTGTCCTTTTGGGACGTGCCTCTCTTTTTTGAATTGCATCCTTTTCATCAGTCTGTCGTTAACAACACTGGCTGTTTACAGCCATTGAATCTATTGTTTCCCCCTCTCCTTTGAATTTGGATAGATTTCCAAAAGTCCCTCGCTGACACCGATTATTTACTGCATTTCAACTCTACATTGTTGATCGTTCTTCCACAATGCGTTCTAACAACCTTCTGCTGCTCGCCAGCTTGGCGAGCTACGCCCTCGCCCTCCCCGCGGACCTGGACCGCCGCACCGGTATCCTGTCCGAGGTGGTCAACGACGTGACTGGTCTTGTCGATATGCTCCTCGGTGGTGGTACGAGCCCTGCCACCCTTCTGAGCGGCATCAGCGCTCCGGCAGCCGCCGCTCTGGAGGGAGGTGCGCTGGGATGCAAGGCCGGCTCCGTTCGTTCCAGCGCCCGTAAGGAACTGGCTCAGTGGCTCCACGCCAACTCGGGTGTTTTCCACGTCTCCGTGGTCAAGTCCGTCCTGGGTTGGTGTGATGGTGGTGACGACTCCATCCTGCCGGTGGATGTCACCTCTGTCCTGTCCATGCTCATCCCCACGTGCGCGGAGAAGGCGGCTCAGGGCGAGCTTGTTGTGACCCTGGATGGTATCTTCGATGCTGCTGAATTCCTTACCGATATTGTTCTTTCTGCTACTGCTCAATCTTCCCTCACTTCTTTCCTGCAGGGAACCGTCGGCTCCCTGCTTGACTCCACCGTCAAGGCTGGTCTTGGTCTCTGTGCCAGCGGTGGTGTCGCTTCTGACCTCGCTTCGGAGATCCGGACGCCTCTGCTTCAGTGGCTCAATGGCAGTGACTGCCCTCTGGCTTCCTCCCTGAAGTCCTCTGTGCTCGCTTGGCTCCACGGCAAGGCTGAGGGTGATGCTATCTCTCTCGGCTCTCTGCCCACCGGTGGCTTGTCCGTCATCTCCGCCGGTGTCGCCATCGAGAGCCTTGTTAGCGAGGCCGGTGTCCTGGTCGAGTCTGCCCAGATGACCCTTGCTGCCATCCTCAAGACTGATGCTCTTGCCGGTGTTGAGGAGGTCATCCTCTCCGCCCTCACTTCCTGCTCCAAGGGTGCTCACGCCTCCGTCCTTACCATTGAGGTTCGCACTGCCCTGGCCAAGTGGCTCGCTTCTTCCAGCTGCCAACTTGGTGCCGAACACAAGTCCCTGATCCTGCTGTGGCTCTCTTTCGGTATCACCGGCGAGTCCATCTCCATCAACATCCCCGGTGACCTCATCTCCGACCTGACCTCCTTCATTACCGGCACTGTCGACTCCCTCCTGGGTACTCACCTCAGCGGTATCCTCTCTCTGCTCACCTCTGGTGACAGCCTGATCACTCTCTCCATTGGTGCTCGCTCTCAGCTCGCTGCCGTCTGCGGTGGTGCCGCTGGCATCGAGATTGACACTTTCATCCTCGAGATCATCATCGGCTGGATCACTGGCTGTGACCTTGTTGGCGGTGGCTCTTCCACCCCCTCTTCGACCATGGCCATCCCCAGCTCTAGCGCCCCCGTCATCGGTTCCTCCACCGGAGCTGTTGCCCCCAGCAGCACTCCTTGCGACACCCTCACCTCTGAGACCGTTGTCCCTATCTCGACCAGCACTGAGGCCGTCAGCCCTACCGGTTCCGCTAGTGTCCCTGTTGTCCCTACCCCTGTGAGCCCTGCTCCTGAGGCTAGCAGCACTCCTTGTGACACTATCACCTCTGAGACTGTTGTTCCTATCTCGACCAGCACTGAGGCTGTTGTTCCTACCGGCACCCCTAGCGTCCCTGTCGTGCCTACTCCCGCTACCTCTATCCCAGAGGCCAGCAGCACCCCCTGCGATACGATCACCTCTGAGACTGTCGTCCCTGTGTCGACTAGCACTGAGGTCACCGGCCCTACTGGCACCCCCAGTGTGCCTGTGATCCCTACGCCTAGCGTCCCTGCCCCGGAGGCTAGCAGCACTCCTTGCGACACTATCACCTCCGAGACCGTTGTGCCCATCGCCACTAGCACCGAGGCTGTTGAGCCTACTGGCACTCCCAGCGTTCCCGTTGTGCCCACGCCCGCCACCTCCGTTCCCGAGGCTAGCAGCACTCCCTGCGATACCATCACCTCTGAGACGGTCGTGCCTGTCTCCACTAGCACCGAGGCGGTTGAGCCCACTGGCACCCCCAGTGTGCCTGTGATCCCTACGCCTAGCGTCCCTGCCCCGGAGGCTAGCAGCACTCCTTGCGACACTATCACCTCCGAGACCGTTGTGCCCATCGCCACTAGCACCGAGGCTGTTGAGCCTACTGGCACTCCCAGCGTTCCCGTTGTGCCCACGCCCGCCACCTCCGTTCCCGAGGCTAGCAGCACTCCCTGCGACACCATCACCTCTGAGACCGTTGTGCCTATCGCCACCAGCACCGAGGAGGTTGCTCCCACCACCCCCGTTGCGGAGTCCAGCACCCCCTGCGAGACCCTGACCACGGAGACCCGCGTCCCCGTCTCTACTTACACCGAGGCTCCCGCGACCACTCCCGCTCCCTCGATGACCACCAAGCCTCGCCCGGTTGTGACCATGACCACCACCGTCAGCGTCGCTGCCTGCCCGCCCTCCTAAATCTCGCGAGGCCGCGCGCACCCCTTTCGAGACGATCGCAATGGTAGACCCTCGTGTACATAAGTAATTCTAATTCTACATATTCCAACGGTGCCTTTCGACGTGGGAGATTGACCAGGCCCTGCAAGTTTACTTCATAGAGGTCGAGGCGCCCCATGTTCCTCGAAGGGGGAAGATTACGTTTTGTCCTTCTTATTCCTGTCATTTCTTTGATTGATTCCCTTCAATGGAGTACATTCCTTATTGCATGCTATTAGCAGATGTAATTCTATAGTACTTGACGAATATGATTTCTATCTATGCTATGGTTCAACAATACCACCAATTCATAACCCAATCGAAACAATTTAGAATAGACAGTAACTACGAACAGGCTTCCCCCGCTCCACCCACCGCTGATGCGTCTGACAGCCGATCATAATCTCCACGAACTCCGCTACCCACGCGATTGACAGGGACGGCAGAGAAACGAACGCGAGGAACGAACTAGTCGCCATGACGTAAAATCACTGTCGATGATAATGTCCAGGTCTGCGCTCGGACATTGCGTCTGCCTTGATCGTTCATTTCGCTCGTGGGGTAGATCAATAAATACCCCGTGGATAGGTGGTCAACGGCGCCATCGTGGCTGATTGACAGGGCTTAATTTCCGTCGTGATGACGATCGCCTGTCTGATAAACGGTGATCTTTGTGGGATAATATTGAAGTTTTTTGAGCCAGACTTGTCCTTTTCAAATGAGTATCTGTGATAGCAGTTGCGCAATCTCGTTTCTCCACGGCCATGTACTTAGCACCTCGCACATCATCTGGTACTCTCTTTTTGTAGTTGATAGACATCGTCTCTCCTGTCTATCTACGACACTAGACACTCATTACTTGTCACCATCTACGGAGTACGTATCTAATTCATGATCAACGAGTATGTTTCATTGAGATTCGTTACTACCTCTCAACCCAGACCTCTACACCCCAAAGTACCTCAAACATGGCTCTACTTGGATGCCGTCGAGTGACTACCTACCTTGTCGCTGGAGGTGGTACGACGCATGGCCACTAGTTTCTCGCGGAGGAGCCTCTCGCGTAACTCAGTGCTGGAGATCCGTGGTCGGGCAGGTTCCTCGGAAGATGGAGTCTGCGGAGCGTCGAGTTAGTCAATGTGTTATTCAATGCCAACGGTGGACGGCACATGGGCACCAACAGCACAAGATAGTGTAGAGCAATGCAAGCAATACCTTCAAGAATTATTCACCCACCTCATCGGTATCCTTCATCGCACGTTCGGTCGAGCCGGACGGCTTCTCCGGCGGCGGGGGCGATCGCATCGCAGAATCCTCGTTATGATCAGCCATCCTCTGTCGCTTCTCACTACGGACGGATATCGAAGAGGTATTACGCCGTCTTCGTGCGGCGGGGGCATATCTCTGAAGGGAGCGACGTCTCTTGCGGTCGTGGCTGCGGCTGCGACTGCGGGAATCGTCCCGACGACGCCTGGGGCTGGAGCTGGCGGTGCGTGAGCAGCCTCGACTGCGGCTGCGGCTGCGACTGCGACTGACACTGCTGGACGCCCGTCGACGTCTGCGGTCTCTGCTGCGACTCACGCGGCGGTCATCATCTTCATCATCACGGGACTGGCGGGCCTTGGCAACATCAGCGGTGGACTCTTTCTGATCAGCTCTGGAAGTGTAAGATCCTCTCCGTCGGCCGTGGCTGCTCCTTCCTTCGGACCCTCGCGACCGCGAGCGGGACCGCGAGCCCGAGTCGTCTCTTCTTCTGCTGCGGCGGTCACTACGGTGCACAGGCGGACGGGCGGGACTGCCGGAAGAAAGGGATCGCTCTCTCCGGCGGTCTCTTCTGGGAGTACGTGAGCGCGATGAATCACTGCGGGAAATGGATCTAGCTCGATCACCGTAATCAGGGCTGCGTCTCCTGGCCCGTCTCCGGTCTCCTCTGTCCGGGGACACCGAGCCGCTCGCGGAACGGCGACGCCGAGGCCGATTGTCCCTGCTCGAGTGGCGTTGCCGACGAGGTGGCGACCGTGACCGCGAGCGCGATGATGACGCTGAGCGCGACCGCGAACGACTCACGGAGGGCGAGGGCCGACGACCCCGACGCGAGCCCGCGGGGACGTAGGAATCGAATTCGCGCCGCGAGGGAGGCTCACGGAACCGATCGCGGCTGCGGCGCCGCGGCGGCGACCGCCGTCTGTCAAAGTCGCCTCCTCCGCCCCGTCCGCCTCGTCTTCCACCTCTCATGCGATCTGACCGTTCCCGTCGCCTGATATCTTCCAACTCTCGTTCGCGAGCGCGCTCCTGCTCTTTCTGCCGACGCGCCTCCTCCGCGGCCTTCTCCGCAGCGATCTAGTCCGACGGTTAGCGTGCGCTTCGGGTAGGCTGCATTGGCGTGCGGCGTACCTTTTCTTGGATGAGTTCCAATTTCTTCGCTTCCAGCAGCTCTTTCGGGACGCCTTGAGGATTTTCCTGGGCGCTCAGACAGAGGCTCCAGAGCTCTTTGCAGAATTTGGCAGTATCTTTGTCGAGGAAGCCCGTGAGCTGGATCTGTAGGGATTTGATGTCGGGCTAGCGGGAAAACACATGGTGTTAGCAATTGTCTCAGTGCGCCTCGAGTACGACTTCAGTTCGAGTCAGAGACATACGAATCTGGAGCCCTCCAACAGGTTGAAGCACAGTTCAATCACGACATCGTCTTCGTTTCCCAGAATCTCGGAGATCTTCCCAGCAATCCATCTGCCGGAAGTGACGTTAGATATATAGATCCCCAGCCATAAGCGCATGCGTCAGTCGACTCACTTCTTCATCACTTCGATGTTGACCTTGGTCATGTCCACCTTCCGACTGAACTCGGGAGGGAACTTGGTCTGCTTAAGCAGCTTGGCATCCACGCTGGACGCCATGTTTGCGGTATGTGGGAGGAGAGTGGACAGCGAAGGGAAGAAAGGGTATGAAGCAATGAACGCGTGAAGCTGTCGAGGCACGAGATCGCCAAAGTGGTTGCTTTCGCACGCCGTACAGAATATCGGTGTCAGTCGGACCGAGGTTTCTTGCCTGAGAATTCGGGCATAAAGAAGTATACTCACAGCAACTACATGGACGTCTTAAGCAGCAGTGGATTTCGTGTTGAGAGGCAGAAACCTCATGTCATTCGTAAAGTAAAAGATCCATTATATCCATCTGAAGGGCCCCAGTCCTAAAACCGCGCCATCCTTGGAGAGATGCCATCTCTCGTTATTGACCATCCATCCCTAGAACGAATGCCAGACCAACCAGTAACTCCTCAAATGCAAGTCGTAAAGTACAAAGCTGTCTTACATGTCCAACTCTCGCAAGACTCGGTTGACTTCTTCTCTTGCACGAGCCAGCTCGTCGTCAACTGTCCCGTTGGCATGTCGAGCCTTGATCTCGTAGTGCAGCTCGACCAACTCCTTTGCTCGTTGGAGGTCCTCATTCGACTTTTCTTCCGCATGAGCTTTGGAGCGAGCACCGTCTTCTTCTGAAGCGACAGGCGCAGCTATTCTTTCGTTGACCGTGACGAGCGCCAAGGCATCATGGTGATCCTATCGATCGGTTAGTTAGCTCGCCTCTTCAAGTTGACCGTATTATAGCCCCAGGGGATGAATTCATACACAGACGCGAAGCGACGTCAAGTCGGATAGAATCTCCGCGACTTGCATGACGGGCGATAGCTGTCTGGAGGAAGTGTAGACAGTTGATGACATCCTCTGCGAGCGACGCGGGGAAAAAGAACAGCCCAGCCAATCGCCGGGCAGCCGAAGCTCGGAGATTCCGACCTCTCCGCATCGGGGCCCATACTTAACTTACCTATCGTCCTGTCGCATTCCGCCAAATCTTTGCGACTCCCTCCATTCCTCCTCCTCTCGCCCTCAATCTCACTCACCATGGCGTCCGCTCTCAAGGCCAACTGCCGCAAGGTCATCTGCATCGGCCGCAACTATGCGTGAGTCTTTCCCGTCCCTCAATTGCCGTCTCAATTGTCCTGACAACCCACAGCGACCACGTCGCCGAGCTGAACAACACCAAGCCCAAGCAGCCCTTTTTCTTCCTGAAGCCCGCCTCCTCCATCCTCTGTCCCGGCGAGGGCCCCGTGCTGCGGCCCCGCGGCACTAACCTGCACTATGAGGTGGAGCTGGGTCTGGTGATGGGCAAGACGCTTCGGGATCTGGACCCGAGCGACGAGAAGACGGCCCTGGACGCCATCCACAGTGCGTTGCGCTCAGCACCCCCAACCTCAACCGCGCATTGTATTCTAACCGCCAGGTCTGCAGGCTACTTCCTTGCGATCGACATGACCGCGCGCAACGTCCAAGACGAGGCCAAGAAGAAGGGCCTCCCCTGGTCGATCGCAAAGGGCTTCGACACCTTCCTGCCCATCTCGCAGGAGATCCCCAAGTCGCGCATCCCCAACCCACACGACGCCTTTCTCCGCCTCAGCGTCGGGTCCCAGCTGCGCCAGGCCGACTCCACCGGCCTCATGCTCTTCAAGATTCCTCGCGTCCTCGCCGAGATCTCCAAGGTCATGACCCTCGAGAAGGGCGACCTCGTCCTCACCGGTACCCCCAAGGGTGTCGGCGAGGTCAAGTCCGGCGACGTGATGAAGGCGTCGATCGAGGTGGACGGCAAGGAGATCGAGGAGGGCCGCATCGAGGTCGAGGTGAAGGACCGCGATGGAAAGTATCTGTACGCTGAGACATAGACGGGGGGACCGGTCGGCCGGTATTGGGGAGGGTATATGGAATCCTGTATATGATTGGACAGAATCGGTATATACATCTTGCATGGGTAGGGTATAGGCTAGAGCTTTCTTCATTCGGTGTCTATCTACGAGCGTTGTGCCAATCCAGTACCATTAGATCGTCCTCGTCCGCTGGGACGATGGGAATAGACCGGCGCTTTCTCTTCCGCTTGCTCTTCTGCTTGGCCTGATCACGGTCTTTATCACCGCATGCGTCCGCACCATGACGATCTGCATGGGCCTGGTCCCCGACCCCGGCCAGCTCTCTCACAATCGCCCGCAGACAGCTCCACGACCATCCACTCGCATCCAGACGTCTTACAATCACTGCCCGTGTATCCGAGTCGCTCAACCCGCGTACAAATATCTCCAGCGACCCTTTCTCCCCTTCGTCGAACCCCCCAGTGCCTTCCGCCATGTCCAGATAATCAAGGAGATTCAACCCGCCCTGCTTTAGCATCGCGCATTGGGACAAGATTTGCGAGCAGACAGGCTCTGCATGCTGAGAGAGACTCTCCAACCGCCCATCAAGCGGACTAGACGATCCCCAGGTAGTATCCGATAAACCACACGTAGGACCTAGGGACAAAGCCACTGGTGCAGACTGATCCACCGGCATAGAGTCAGGCGCAAGCACCTCCGACGCAGGCCGCCGCCGCACAGGAACTGTCTCTTGTCAGTACCCAGAGGCCGTGACGCAGGAAACCAAAGACAGATAAACCTACCCTGGACACCCCAAGGCAATCTCATCATAATGTCCCGAAATCGCTCATTCCAGTCAAATACACGATCGGCCCATTCCGTCTCGATAGCTTCCACACGTCTCTTCAGTTGCGCGTTTTCGGTCTGCAGGGCCTCGAAACGTCCAACCACCCGTTGGATGTGGTCCTCCAGGTCATCCGTCACGGCTTTGCGTAGTTGATCGGCTTTTTCGCAGCGGGTATGTACTTCTTGTAGTTGGTGTTCAACGTCATCGATCTTCTTGGCGAGTTCCGACACTGTATCGGTGGTAGAGGTGAGATTCGTCCGGGTGCTGTCGAGCTGGTCGGCGAGATGGACGTGTTCTCGTCGCAGTTCATGCGCCCAGAGGAGAGAGGGAGCCACGGGGTCCCATTGTCTTTGGGATGGTCGTTCCATTGGGGCGACAGGCAGGGTGGTTGATAGAGCAAGATATGCCCGCAGGTAGCTGCACCCGTAGGAAGCCAGTGTGGCACACTGCAGGGTAACAAATGTACCTACGTACGTCCTACTTCTGCTACCCAGGACCAATTGAACAAACGGAATGGCATTTACCTCTATCTATGGTACTGCAGCAGGTGAACCACCCCAGGTCATGGTCATGCACTCGTCCAAACTTGTCGTGAAAACCATGTCTGAACAAACAAAGCACGTTTTGAGCTCGATCTCCTGATTAAGCACGATGGGTTGCATCCTTAACCAAGTCAAGCGAGCGACATACAAAGAGAAACAGCGAGGAAGAGGGAAATAGAAATTCGGAAAGAACCATGAATTACAGCAAGTAAATCGCACAAACATGTCGCATCTCCATAATCACAAAAAGTAAAGGAAACCATGAACAGTAGCCAGAGAAGATTCGCCAACCACTGCTAGCGGAAACAAATGCTGGAGACACAGAAAGCCACTTTTGATGGATTCTCCTTTACCAAGAGAAGCAGAACGATGTCTAAAACGCCATTTCCACCGCAGCTTACCCTTGGACCGTTATTGGCAACTGCAATCGTAATCCGCATCGAGATTTTTTATGGGAATCGTAAGGGAGTTTAGATGAGGTCTGAGACAAGTTAGTCAGAGTCCAACTGGGAGATCGTCTGCGAATCCACTTACCAGCAACGTTCATGGGCATCTCCTCAATCTGGGTGCTGTAGAACTGCTCGATCTCACGCATCATACGGACGTCATCGGCGGTGACGAAGTTGATGGCAACACCCTTACGACCGAAACGACCACCACGACCGATACGGTGAATGTAGTTCTCACGGTTGGCAGGGAGATCGTAGTTGATGACCAGGGAGACCTGCTGGACATCGATACCACGGGCCAGGAGGTCAGTGGCGATCAGGACACGGGAAGAACCGGAGCGGAACTCCTTCATGATGATATCACGCTGGGACTGCTCCATGTCACCGTGCATGGCAGAGACGGTGAAGTCACGGGCAGTGAGCTTGTCGGTGAGCCAGTCGACCTTGCGGCGGGTGTTGCAGAAGATGACGGCCTGGGTGATGGTGACGGTCTCGTAGAGATCGGAGAGGGTGTCGAGCTTCCACTCCTCCTTCTCGACGGCAATGTAGAACTGCTTGATACCTTCGAGGGTAAGTTCCTGCTTCTTCACCAGGATGCGGACGGGGTCACGCATGAACTTGGTGGTGACCTCGAGGACGTCCTGGGGCATGGTGGCAGAGAGGAGGACGACCTGGGTGGCCTGGGGCAGAAGCTGGAAGATATCGTAGATCTGCTCGGTGAAACCACGCTATGTTGGGTTAGACCTGAGACCGTGATCGCAGGGGAAGACACTACTTACAGAAAGCATCTCATCAGCCTCGTCGAGGATGAAGAGCTTCATCTGGTCGGTCTTGAGGACGCGGCGCTGGATCATATCGTGGATACGACCGGGGGTACCGACGACAATTGGGGGACCCTCCTGGAGGGCCTTCATGTCATCACGGATGGCGGTACCACCAATGCAAGCGTGGCAGTTGATGTTCATGAAGTCACCGATGGCGACAACCACCTTCTGGATCTGCTGAGCCAACTCACGGGTGGGAGCGACGATCAGGGCCTGGCAAGCCTTGAGGTTGGGGTCAATCTTCTGGAGGGCGGAGATGGAGAAGGTGGCAGTCTTTCCAGTACCGGACTGGGCCTGAGCGATGACATCGTTACCTGTCCGAGGGGTTAGTTGTTGTTCGATGAAACGATCATCTGTCGATCAAGAGGGGATAACCTACCCTTGATGATGGGCATGATGGCACGCTGCTGGATGGCCGAGGGGCGCTCGAAACCATAGGCGTAGACACCACGGAGCAGCTCGGACTTCAGGTCCATAGAATCGAAGGAGTCGGTGACATCCTCATAGTTGGACTCGATCATTCCTGTAGGAGAGAGGCAAGATTAGTGTCCGTTGCTTCATTTTAAGCCAGCGTTGATTTTTGACGGTTTCTTTTCGATAGTTTTCCTCGCTGTCGCACATCGTGGTGGGGTTTCTCGCATGCAGTTTGCATCCATCATAATTTTTCACTTGGGATGTTGGGAGAGAAGATCCCCGCCACTGACCGAACCAACCCACCACGACGGTGCGAACGAGCGATCAAGCGATCGAAAAAGTCGAAATTCGAGACGAAAACCAGTACGTACCCTCGGGAAGATCTTCCAGACCCTTGTCAGCCATGATTGCGGTTGTTGTAGAGAGGGATCACAGAGCTTTTTGCCTGTGATCGGTAGACAGTGGGGTATTGAGCGGATGAAGAGGTTTTAGCGACAAACGGGTCGTCACTGCAAAAGTCAGTTGGTTAGTGGGAGGGACTAGGGAGAAGAGAAGAGAAGAAAAGAAAAGAGTAGGGAGATAAGAGGGAACATACCTAGATAAATGGTATCAAGATGGTGCACCAGGTGGTGTGTGGATAATGGGAAGAGAAAGCGGGAAGGGGAGAAGAAGAGGTGGAAAGAAAAAAAAGCGAGCCGGACTAGAGACCCAATCGTGGATTTTCCCGTGTTGAAGCCGTGAAATTTTTCACAAATTTTTTTTCTTTCTTTCGTTTTTAGCGCCCACCAAATTCTGCCTAACCGATAGACACCGCCTGCTCTTATAGGCAACCTCCCCACGTTATGCCTCGTCCGCGTTTTGCCATCAGCCTGTGATTTGTTGATGGACCAGCCCTAACAATAATCAGCTTCTGTACCACTCGGTCAGTCGTCATTACTACCTGGGTAGTAGTGGTGGTGTGGTTGTCGGCGCTTTCGGGGTCTTCAGTCTTCACCCGTTCTGCTCGCTCGCGCAAAGACCGTATCCCGGGTATAGTCCCGCGCCATGAAAATGCCTGACATCGCCGCTCTAGACGGCCTTTCCCGCGACCCGGACGCCGTCGCCAGTGTCTACGCCTCATCATACCCCAACGACAGCCTCCAGGATGTGTCAGGTTCTAATGCGATCCCCGGTCATCCAATGGGCGTCAAGCCCAGTGGCAATGCGCTGTTGGCGGAGGAGAACTTGCGCCACGCCATTGGCACGTTCCGACGATTACCGGACGAATTGATCCTGATGCTTCTCGAATGGTTGGATGGGCCTAGTCTGTTGCAGATAGGTCGCACCTGTAAGGCGTTTTACGCCTTTACTCGCGCGGAGGACTTGTGGAAGGCTCTATTTGTTGCGTATGTTGAACCACCGTACTCAGTCCCGAACGATGTATGAACTCGAACTTACCCTTCCAGATCACCCCCAAGCACGTTCTCCTGGAAAGGAACATGGCGGTCGACCTATCTGGACCTACCTCCCTCCCAAGTATCCATCCTCGACTGCTCCAGTCTCTACTCTGACGCCCTTCACCGTCCGTTCTACTGCGCCCACATCTCCCTTGACCCATTCGTCACCAACATCCCCTCCCGCAACCAGATCGCTCGTCTCCCGGACCTCACCCCGGAGGAATTCCACCAGAATTGGACCGACACGCCGTTCATCCTCACGGAACCCGTCAAGGCATGGCCCGCGTACAAGACCTGGTCCATCGACGCCCTGCGCGCCAAATACGACGACGTCGTCTTCCGCGCCGAAGCCGTCGACTGGAAACTCAGCACGTACGTAGACTACATGAAGAACAACTCGGACGAGAGTCCGCTCTACCTCTTCGACCGGGCGTTTGTCTCCAAAATGGGCCTCAGTGTCGGCCCACTGCAGGACGTCCCCGACGCGACCTATTGGACCCCGCCCTGCTTCGGCGAAGACTTCTTCTCCGTCTTGGGTAACGACCGTCCCGATCGCCAGTGGCTGATCATCGGCCCTGAACGGTCCGGAAGCACTTTCCACAAGGACCCGAATGCCACCAGCGCCTGGAACGCCGTCATCCGCGGCTCCAAGTACTGGATCATGTTCCCGTCGTCTTCGAAACTGCCGCCACCGCCGGGCGTCTACGTCTCCGACGACCAGAGCGAGGTGACGTCGCCGCTGAGCATTGCGGAGTGGCTCCTGGGCTTCCATGCGGAAGCGCGCCGGTCGCCCGGCTGTATCGAGGGGATCTGCGGCGAGGGTGAGGTCCTCCACGTGCCGTCTGGCTGGTGGCATCTCGTCGTGAACCTGGAGCCCGCCATCGCCATTACCCAGAACTTCATCCCGCGCGCGCATCTCCCCGCTGCGCTGGACTTTCTGTCCAACAAGGCGGACCAGGTGTCCGGGTTTCGGAAGGATGTCGTCAACCCGTACGAGCGGTTCGTGACGAAGATGCGTGAGCTTCATCCGGAGCTCCTGGATGAGGCGTCCAACGAGCTGAAGAAGAAGGCCGAGGGTAAGAAGAGAAAGTGGGATGAGATTGTCCACGGCAAGCCAGATCAGGATACTGCCGAGGACACGGCCGAGGGGGGCTTCAGTTTTGGTTTTGGGGATGACAGTGACGTGGAGGTTCCTTGAGCCTTTACGTACAGCCTGTCTGATGGATCGTCCGCTTCAAACGGCTATATGATTTATGACAACAGACTAGGCTACAAGCCATGCGAAACTCAATGCGGGATGAAGCCAACGCCAATCCGGACCCTTCCAACCATTCAACCAATGAATCAATGACAAGCCACGGTCTTCGAAGCAGACATATTCTCCCCGAACACCAGATACCCGACAAAGGCGCCCACGGCCACCGCCAGCATGACAAACCCATTATACGTCATAAACAGCAACCTGCAAGTGTCAGCGGACCGCCGCGCAAACCAGACGGGACACCCACATAATGAAGAAACTATAAAACACCTGCACGGCATACAACGCCGCCATGATGACCTTCCCTCTCTGCTCCACGATCCGCCTGTTATCCCGACCTACAAGGAGCGGTGAGCTAGCGTCAGGAACCGGGCGCGCTGGGCCGTTGGCGCGGAGAGACTCGTCGGCTATCTCGTTGTCTTGAGAGCATGGACTCAGCATGGACATGCGGGTTCAACAACGCCCAGAGCGGACAACAGACTCCAACGAATGTATGTACATAGGATAGACCATAGACAGAATAGAGACCCTAAGGAACGAACGGATCGGCTTACCTCCAGTCACGGCCGCAGTATACGCATTCAGCCGTTGCGCATGCGCCGTCTCGTACCGCCGTGCCACCTGGCGGACGCCCTCGTACCCGGCCGCCAACAGCACGATGACCACCAGCGAGACGAAGAGGGAGAAGGGGCCGGAGACGTGCCACTGGCGGAAGATGATGCAGAGATCTTTCGACGACCAGGTGAAGAGCATCTGCGGGGTTAGATTGTCGAATACGATCATTTGTTTCCGAATGAGAAGCTCACGTTCATATTACACTGTCCTCCACCCATATCCATATCCCCATGGCCGTGGCCATGGTCCATGTCCATATGATGCATCGAGTGGTCCATCTCGACTGTTTCAAGGGGCACTCAGGATAAACAACAATAGCTACCGGTAGACAGGATGACAATCCAAATCAAGAAAGTCGACGAGAAGCCGTGGAGTATATATGGATAGGGAGTCGGAGAGAAGCCGTGATGATGCGACACCGCCCTCCGGATGCAGATGCAAACCAACCAAACACGTCGATAAGCTCTGCCAGTCCGCTTCAACTCACTCACTCCATCCATTCCGTCTACTCTACAATCTATCACCACGCTCAATTCCTCCCTCACACCACGCGCAACCTCCAACCGATAGACATGCCGGACTCCGCTCCCCCCGCGCAATCCCAACCCACCACAACCGGCGCAACCCCAGCAGCACCATCAACATCCGCAACCGCAGGCACAGGCGCAAGCACATCTCAAACCAACACGAACGCAGGCACCACATCCAACAACAACACCAACAACAACAACAACAACAACAACAACAACAACAACAACAACAACAACAACAACAATGCCCAAAACGACGGCACAAACCGCGGCCTGCCCTACTACGAAAAACTGCGCCGCGACCTCCGCGACACGCTCCAGAAGAAGCGTCTCATGGACAAGAGCATGGTCCGCCCCCCATCCCAATGCATCGCATCGCATCACATCACACTCCCCAATGCCCGTCTTCGGACAACAGCTGATAAAGGCAGGCCCAACTAGAAGACCAAATCTACCGCTTCGAACAGTCCTACCTGGAGGAAACGACCGCCGGAAACATCATCAAGGGCTTCGACAACTACATCAAGGGCAGCTCGAGCTCGGCCGTCGGCGCCGGGTCGCTCGCGCTGCAGGGCGTCGGCGGCGGCGGCGGGGCTGCGCGCCGCAAGGCCCAGGTTACGGATGCGGATCGGGTGTTTTCGCGCAGTTCGGCGAGTTTTATGCGGGTGCGGTTCCCTTTCCCTTTATTTTCTGTGTTTCGCGTTGGGATGTCTCTGCGGGAGGGTGATGCTGACGTGACGTAGGATTCGACGCCCTCGTCTGTGCAGACGACGCCGTCGCATGCGCCCACCCCGACCTCTGGGTATAATGGATCCACAGGGAAACCCAATGGGGATGGGTCTGCGTCGGGGAGTGTGAAGGGCGGCTCGTCGAAGAATAAGAAGAAGTCGAGTTCGAAACAGGACAAGAACGAGGATGAGGAGGATGGCGGGGACAAGCCGCCGGCCAAGCGGTTGAAGATCAGTTACGGGAGGGATTAACCGGAATCTGTTGGTTGTGGAGTTGCTCGGTTATGGGTCTGGTGTTTGGGAATGGAGTTGGTGTGTCTTGTATGTTTACTTGGGCATTGCATTGTCTCATGATATCCTCTGTACTATCATCAATCTACCTAGAATTTCGAATGAAGATCATATGCGCATTTGATAGATACTACCAGGTGCTACAGATGCCACTTATGTGCACAATAATTACAACTGCAAGCGATACGTGGCCACCTCAAAGGCTCTCACCTCGATGCCCACATCAACCGTGCCACCAGTCTTCGACGTGTGAAGGGCCGTCTCATTGTCCTCCAGGATGTTGCATTTCCACACCTGCTTGACAGGGAGGGTAGTGTGGATGGTGCCGCGGCTCTTCCCACCGAGAGACTCATAGATGCGCAGGATGATGCTCTTACCGGACCGTCGAGGCAAGTTGTCGCGGGACACATCTTCATCGTCTTCTCCGCGCTTGACTACATCCAAGACGAGCGAATCCGACCCGCTGATGTAGATGGATTTGAAGAGATCCGACGACACCTTCGATGACACCTGCTCAATCACTAGAGGATGGTTAAAGCTGTATCCTGCGCGGATGGTGCGGGAGTCAAGAGGTCCAGCATGAGGAAGAATTGCGTAGCGGATATGGTGACGACCCATGTCCGCGTGCGCATCTGGAGCCTTCGGGGCGCGCAGAAGCGAAAGACGCATGAGATTTCCGCAAGTTGCAAAGCCATACTTGGAATCGTTCAGGACCGACACGCCGTATCCGTTCTCGGACAGATCAGCCCACTTGTGGCAGCAAACTTCAAATTTGGCCATGTCCCAGCTAGAGGAGGTTAGCAGGTTATCCGCCGTCATGGTTCTTCAACTTACCTTGTGTTGTAGTGGGTCGGTCGTCGGATGATTCCATACTGAGTCTCGTAGGACGCCTCCGTGTTCGTGATATCAACCGGGAATTCGACCTTGAGGAACTTCATCGTCTCACGCCATTCCACCTCGCTCTCAAACTCCACGTATGAGGGCTGCTCACCCACGGCAGCCGCGAGACTAATGGTCGTCTTGATCCAGCTAACGTCGCTGATCTTGGTTTCCGTCACGACGCTGACGCGGAACGGATCAGCCTCCGCAATGGTAGTCTTGCCCGACGGCAACTCCTTTCTAGACTCAAGGTGATAAACCTCCACATCCCAAGCTTGCCAGTAGAGGGGCTTGTCGTCAAAGATCACCAGCTGTCCGGCCTTACCGCCCGGAGCAACAACTTCACGCTCCGCTCCGCGGTCGTACAGGGACACGATCACGCCATCCTTGATATCGACTCGGAGTTGGGAGTTCTGAAGACGAAATACTCCTGGCTGGATCTCCGAAACCGACACGCCAGAAGTGATCTCCATATCTTGAGCCTTGCACGATATGAGGCCGGCGTCTCCACTGGCCACCATGTACTTCGGGCTCCTCGAGCTTTGTTTGAGCTCTGCAGGAACTTTGACAATTTCCGAGCGATGCCAGGGCAACGTGTTGAGGGCCACAAAATCCTTGGAACCGGTGCGAGCGACTCCCAGAGCCTGAAGGGCCTCTTTCCTAGCTTTCTGGCCGATTTCAAAAACCCTGGCGTAAAGCTTGTCGGAGTCGTCATAGCACATCTCAATCGAGCTCCCGGGGAGGCAGTCATGGAACTGACAAAGGAGCACGCCCTCCCACATTTCATCGATGACATCCTTGGGGTACTTGTAACCGCCATTGTCCGACGCCAGCGTCGCAAGGGTTGCCAGGTATTCAATTTCACGGAGAAGGAACTCTGATTTGCGATTGTTCCGCTTGTTGTTGGCCTGGGTCGTGTAGGTGCCGCGATGGAGCTCAAAGTAAAGCTCGCCGTACCACGTAGCAAACTCGGTTCCCTCAGCAGCCTTCTTCTCCAGTCGCTCGAAGAAATCGTCCACGGACTCGCCCATCTTCACTCGAGGTAGCAATCCCACCTTGTCACTCAGACCCCGGCAACGGCGCAGCTTCTCCAAATGCTCAAACGTAGGCCCGCCGCCTCCGTCACCCTTTCCGAACACCAGAAGGGAGGTGTTGTCCTTGTCCATCGACTTGTGCTGGGTCACACTCCGCTTCACATCCCCGAAGTGGGCACTGGCCGTGTACGTCTCAGACGGTGCCATATGGCACATGACCTGGCTTCCATCTAGGGCAACCCATTGGAAGGTCGTATGCGGGAAGTTGTTGATGTTGTTCCAACTCAGCTTCTGGGTAAAGAAGCGACTCATCCCCGCTAGACGACAGAGCTGAGGGATCTGTGTCGAGTACCCGAAGGTGTCGGGGAG
Source organism: Aspergillus sp. MEXU 27854 (assembly GCA_019721355.1). NCBI lineage: Eukaryota > Fungi > Ascomycota > Eurotiomycetes > Eurotiales > Aspergillaceae > Aspergillus > Aspergillus sp. MEXU 27854. Next base: position 2,281,958 of record JAGMTT010000002.1, read on the forward strand.
CCAAAAGGTCGTGCAACGTTCTCCAAAGTGGCTTTCGAAGAACCGCTGTCCGTAGAGGAACTGCCGCACCAACGACTCGCCACTGGGCATGTTAGTGTCATGCTCGACCCAACTACCCCCGATTGTTTGGAAGTGGCCTTTCTTTACCCATTCCTTCACGCGGTCAAATACCGAGGGGTAGTACTGCTTGAGCCACTTGAATTGCTGTGCCTGGGAACAGGCGAAGCGGTGCTCTGGATACCGGTCCATCAAGTCGCACTGGTTCGACCAGGAGCGGGCGACTTTGCGCTTCGTCTCCGCCCAGGGCCACAGCCAACAGGTGTCAATATGGCAATGGCCAATGGCGTAGACAATGGGGTCCGTGTCGGTGTTATACACGTCCGTGGAGTCTACCTTGTCTCCGAGGTATTTCTGCGCGATCTTGCGCGCCTTCTTGATGGACTCTTGGCTTCCATTTCCCGCAATGAAGGCGTCCATGATGGCATTGCCCACCATGTTCGCCTCGTGCGATTCCCACGAGTCACCGGGGAACTCTCTCGCGGCATCTCCGATGATCCAGAAGTCGTAGAAGAGCGCGCGGGCTTCGAGGTTGACAGCCGTGATTTGCGCCTTGCTGAGGGTGAAGTATTTGTCGGGGCTGGGCGGCTGGATGGAGTCGCCGCCGGGGGCATTGCCAAACATCCCGTTACAAGCCATTTCAATGTAGAACATGTGTTCTTTCCCGTCGCGCCAGGCGTCGGGGATGATCCATTCAATCCGCTCGCCGCCACCGGTCAGCCCCTGCAATGGGTGACCATCGGCGGTCCAGATGAGGCCCTCGTTGTTCGCATCCCAGTGGAACTCCAGACGCTCTTTCTGGCGCATATCCTCGGGGACGGTCAACTTGATGCGGAACCAGTGGGTGGACCAGCTGGGGCCGAAAGAGGCGCCGATATGAGTGGGTTTGAATTCATGGGAGGTCGCTTCTTTGAAGGAGGGACGGTCTAGGTTGGGAACGGAATACACCGACAGCTTGACATGGTCCTCGTCGGAGTTGACAGCTTCGTAGAACTTCCTGCATTGACGGACCTTGATTTAGTACTGCAAGTGGATGTGTAACGGATAGGGCTGATGGTCGGACGTACGAGAGAAGGTTCTGTCCCTCATACTGGCCGCCTCCGGTGAACTGCTTCAGACGATCGGTGTAGATGCTCTTGATGCGTTGCCCAACGGGACGATGGGGAAACTGGGGCAGCGAGCTAGGCGCTTGTCGGGGAGCGTCTCCACCCATGACGGCGGGACGGAACGATGGCACTAGTTGGGAGAAAATGATGGCGATGATGGGATGATGGGATGATAGGGAAGGGATGGGAATGTTTCAAGATGGAGTGTGTCAGAGGTCAGTATGTGAGAGTGTGAGAGGGTGTACGGAGTAAGTGGAAGACAGGAGAGGGTAAAGAGGGGAAGAATCCAGGCCAGGAACAAAGGGACGGTGACGTTGTGGTTGGTCGCATGCGGAGAAACTCCAAGCGGGGAAACCATCATCGCATCGCATCGCATCTGGTCTGACAACGGCGGAATGGAACAGATATTCTGCTACATTCCTGGTTGATTCATCCACTCCAAGATGGTCATTCGTGGAGCAGCTGTAATTTCCCGAGTCCAGCAGATGTTGTCTCAGCCTGAGGTCCCTTGTCATGGAATCCATCCCTTCATCACTACGGAGTATACTTCCTAGCTACGAGAGACCACTGCAGTCACCCGTGACCCTCCACAGCATTATCGTCCCCCCATAACGTTTCTCCTGCATGAACAGCCCCAGTCAACTGCTTTTCTCCTATCTGTGTGACCTCCTCCTGGCCTTTGCACTCTTCCGGCTCCATGCAGCGCCCTCCAGCAAGGGATCAGGCCGCCCTTACGTCGGACTGAAACAAAATAAATTCTCTCGGGCAACTCCGGCTACGCGAAAACGTCCGGGAGGCCCAGGATGGGTATATCGGACAAAGCATGGAGAATTATATGATAGAATGGTAGTAGGTGAGATACTGGTACTGCAGGCATTATGCACATGATCAGTCAACAATCTTGGCTCCATCCAAATCCGTCCAGCTCCACAACGCCCAGCGCGACCGTTGGAGATATATCAGAAACAACGGTAAAGAAGATTAAGTGGTGAGTAGGGAGAAGTAAAGCAGCAAAGGAGAGTCCGGAATCGAAGAGGAAACAGAAGTATGATGAAATCGCTAAGACAAAGGTAATAAGACGGGATATCAAGAAGAAGAAAAGAATAAGAACAGAATAGAAGAAAGAAAGGGAAACGTTGTATCATTACACCCAAGGATCCACTCGTCCATAGGTAGTGTAGGGGTTCACCGGTCCGATCAACCGGATTTTCTCCTTCAGGCGCTTTCGTCGCCGGTCAACTCGAGCGCGAATCACCTTCTGTCGGGCCTCGTCCAGGGCGAGGAGGACATTGCTCGTCCCATGGTGCAAGGCCCTCACACACTCACGCGTGTTCTTCTGCAACCGCAGGCGCGCCGGTCGGGCGGGGGCCGTTGAGGGGGTTGCCTTGTGGCCCGTCCGTGAGGACGAGGCCTTGTGTTGGTGGTATCGCGGGAACCGCACATGGTCCCGTTGTCGGTAGCTGATGCGCTTTTCACGCCCGGGCTTCTCCCAGATCGCGGCTCCATACTTCTGATATGGAGAAATCGGCACCGCGAGTTGCTTCTTTCGATGGAAGGCGATGGGGCGCCCGGGGCGGGCGTGAGAGCCGACGCTGGATCGGGTCGAGACGGAGAACCGTTTGGTTTGGTCGTTGAGGTCGAGGGAGTGCTGTTGGGGTCCGACGCTCCCGCGATCAGAGTAGTTTGTGTAGTTGCTGGAGGGGACGCGACTGGCGGTAGGAAATCGGTGGGTATAGTCTGACGGGGCCGTTGCCGGGCGCGGAGGACGTTTGGACTTTTCTTTATCGATGGAGTGTTTGGACAGTCTCCGTTGGACGTAGGACCGGATCGAGGCGCGCACTTCATGCGCCAGACCACCGCGGTCCTGGGTATTCCGTCGACTGTTTCTCCTCACAAAGTCAAACGGAGGGAAGTGCAAAAGGGCGGCGCCATCTTTCTTCTGCGGTTTGGGCGCAAACTTGTTTGGAGAGCTGGCTTGCAGCTCGGATGGGGTGGCCAGTTCGGGGAAGAAGTCCCACTTCTTCTCCCGGAAGTAATGGTTCGGACCGGTCCGATTCCCCGTCCAGAGGGGCGGTCGTTGGTAGCTGTCTGGCGGCGCCGGGGCGAGAATCACGGGAGACGGGCGTGGTTTTTCAAAGGGCACCAGGGAGGACGCAGTATCTAGGACGGGATGCTCGTCCAGATCACTGAGGTCATCCGACTCGGAGCGCACAAACACCGGGTAACTCTCCGTGGAGACGTCGGACGGGCGCCGACTGGGGAAGCTTTCATCTAGACTGCTGTCATCGCTCCAGGCTGTCCAGCCCTCCATGGAGGGGGTGTCGGGCAGTGGTTTGCAGGGTAAGTCGGGCAACGGCTTATCCAGCTGGAGGACGGGACGCGCAGGCGGAAGAGGGACTCGGGGAGGGATGACCTGCTCCAGACCCTCGAGGGATCGCGAGGGCCTCACGGGCGGTGCTTGTCGGGACCGTGCACACGACGACGGGGACAGCATCGCGAGGGTGGTAGAGTGGTTTGTGTAGTTGTCTCAGACTCGAACACAATCAAATCTCGGATGAGGAAGAAGATATAAGAGGGAAAGACGGAAGAGGAACCGACTGTCTGGGACAGAAGAGGGAGAAGAAAAAGCAAGGAAGAGGAGAGACAGTAGGGTTGATAACGTGAATTGTCAGAGAGTGACCAGCACGGCTTGTGTCACTTGCAGTAAATTTAGGACGGGCTGCACTGCGCCAAATGATTCTGGATAGGAAGGCCGGATTAATTTCTCTTTTTATTTTCCGTTTCTATTGGGCCAGGGTCAGCCGACTTTCCAGGCCGATGTTGCTCAAGCCCTAAACCTGCTGCAGAAGTGGATGGTGGTGAACAAAGAAACCAGGTGCATGGTAGAAGGTAAGCGAGAAGAGGGGGAAAGGAGATAAGAATAGCACCAAGAGGGCTGGAAGAGAAGAGAAAGAGAGAAAGAAAGAAAGAAAAGAGACGAGATCGAATCCTTGAGAGCACAAAGGCCGCATGGATGGATGATATAGTTGACGGGAGGGCGACAGAGGCAACGAGCACGCCCTCCCCCTTGATAGACCAGAAGCGAACGGACGAAAAAGAAAAGAAGCAGCACAGAGACACTAGTGCCGGGGTGGCCTGCAGGATCGTCGTGGTCATCCTCATCAGGGCCGACTGAATAGCCTCATGGACGCCCAAGGGGGATGCAAGGGATACGCCCCCCAAGGGTTTGCACTGCCCGGCGGGAGACTATCGCAATCAGTCGCGACCGTTCGTCTCAAACCCAGCAAATCATGCTCTTGCACAGCAGATCCCAGTGTCTGTTGATTTCTGATCTGATTTAGCGATGTAGTCCAGGCCGATCCGATCAGCACCCGCACCCGAATCGCCATGTCGTACACTCTGCGTTAGTTCGGTCCGGACAACAACACCACTACCACCAAAGAACCCTCTGCTCGGATTCACTCGGTTCTTCCAAATCTCCTCCCAAAATCTTCCTAGACTGATTCCCCTTCCTTTCCGGCTGAGATCATCTCCACACATGGTATGTGGCAGTCGGCGTGGTCAACCGAACTCACATTCCATCCACCTCGCTTATGACATCCAGGGCCCAGTGATCTATCACATTTGGCTTTTTGCGGTGAACGCCTGATGCTCCAGCATTCCACCGCAAATCTCGATCCAAGCTTCGTCGGCGGGGTCTCTGGGATTGGTCAGACCAGTCTCCCTCGGACAGACGCTGGTCTGGTCGTCTTTGCAATCGAGTCCACTTGCACGGGTCGTCGCTGCTCCGTCGAATACAGAGTACCATCCCTCTGGAACAGAAACAATTCCTTCATCTTCATTATCCAGAGACAATGCGCCGTCCCGACAGACCGACAGACATGCACAGTCCTGCGTAACGCGGATAGTCCCAGCGACCGGAGCATGTATTGCATGGGCACCCACCCACACGGGACCCAACCTGACAGGTCTGCCAGCGTCGCGACCATTATTGAGTCAGTGGAGCCGCCGGTAGCGTGAAAGATGCACGATCCATCGTCCACCGACCCCAGCAAGTTGGCAACCCGCTAGCCGGTTCGAGACTAGGGAAGAGTTAAGGGCGGATCGCCCTCGGCGGACTCCTATCCATGCCTCTGCAACTACTAGTACTCCGTAGTGAGTCGGTAGGCTGCATGACGCCCATCAGCCATGAAACGCGATACGACGACCTAGCCTACCTACAAAATATTACCTACACAATCCTCTCCGTAATTTGGGCCAATGTCTTGTCATCCGCCGTGGATCTCCCTCCATGCCCCGACTCCCACTCGCTATCCGAGTGTTTCCCTCCATACTGCGCGTCATTCTCAATCTCCTCCACCGTCCGTCCCCTCGTCTCAGGAATCATCAACGTAACCAACGCCGTCAGTCCCATGATCCCCGAGAACAGCCCCAGAACCCCAGGCAGCCCAATTCGGTCCTTGACGGTGTTAAAGGCAAACGCCGTGATGACCGCGCCCAGTTTCCCAGCCGCCGCAGATACGCCATGCGCCGTGCCACGCACTCGAGTGGGAAACACCTCGGATGGGATCAGGAATGTGGTACAGTTGGGCCCCAGGCAAATTACGAGCTGACAAAGAGTGAACAGCGCCATGAGGCCGCCTGTGGAGGTCTTGGCCGAGGGCGCGCTCACCCCAGCCCAGATGGCGTATAACACGCATACCGTGGCCGAGGAATAGAGTTGCTGGCGGACCCGCCCGACCCGGTCTGGCAGAGGGATCCCAACAAAGAACCCAAGCAGGTACCCCTAAGACAGGAATGTGAGCACATGCGCGCCTCTCGCTCGGGTCAGGGGACGAACTGCAGACTGCACGATGATGTTTCCCACAGCTGTATTCCACAGAGTCGTCCATGGGTCACTGCCACTCGCGTAGCCGATCTGCTTGAGGATGACACTCTGATTCAGATTGATTCCGTAGTAGGCGATGTCACTGCAGGGTTATGAGTACCTGGATGCCTCGCCGGCTCAGACATGTCTCGGTTCAAGGGGTGTGAGGACTCACAAGAGAAACCATGTGGCACACGTGGCGAACAAAACCTTTGCGTGTTGCCATTCGCCAAAATAAACACGAAAGTCTTGGAGTTGCTTTCCAAGGTCTCGCTTACCCTCGTTGGCGACATCTGTCTCATGTTAATTTCATCCCTAAAGCGGCAAAGCAAGGGACCAACATTGCTTGTAGGGTGTAGTCTCAGCCAGAGTCAGCCGAGCATACAACGTCAACGCCGCGGGAATCATCCCAATTCCCAAGAGTAACCGCCAAACCCATTCCAACGCATGGAGGTCGTTGTAAATGGCCGACTTGAAGGCGCGAAGAAGGATAATGAACACTATACTGGCTGTGTAGTTCCCCACGCCGATACAGGCAAACACCGACAGCACCTGTACAGCTCGAGAGCCCAATGCAGCCTTTTCTACCGACAGGGCGGATGACATAGGATAATCTGTATGGTTAATTAGCGTCCACACACATTGCAATCGAAGGCACTATACCAGCCCCAATACCAACCCCAGTCAATACTCGGAAGACAGAGACCCATGCGGTGATGGCTTGCGCAGACATCCCATTCCAGGGCAGGAGAATGACCAGCAGTGTGCCGCAGAGCGTGATGATCAACTCTTTGCCATACACTGCGTGCCGTCCACATGTATCTCCTAGAAGGCCAAAAAGGATCTGGCCGACAATCATACCTAGACTAAGGCCACCCTTCATGATATCACTGTTGACAGAAGGCACTGAGGAATCACTCGCCTCAAAATATAGATATCCCAGCATAGGTACCACTGTGCCAATTAACACACCTCGATCTTATGTGGACAATAAGGAACTCACCTAAGCCAATTGTCAGGTTGATATAGCCATCAGTAAAGAAGCCAGCACCTGCAATGGCCAGAAACTTGAGCTTCTCCAGAGTTCCCATGTTGATTGCAATCCACTCGTTTTCTGACAATTGGAATATGCGACTGATGACAGAACCGCAGATTTATAAATTCTCATCCTTCACCCATATTCCCCGTGGGATCCGGCGCGATTTGAACACATTGTTCTGGTTGAACGTATAGAAGGTCTGACAACATCGGGACGAAGTGCAGCTCAACCAAATCGCTTGGCGACAGTGAAAGTGCCCGTGCAAGATATCGCGTAGCGACAATGCATCAATCAGCAATTGAGGTTCAATCACGATATGAACGGGAGTGAGTAGTCTGGACGAAGCAGTGGAATATATCCAAATGGCCAACCACTCCAACGAGGCGGCCCGTCCACGTGCGGCGGCAGCGGTACCGCATCGTCGCTGACAGCGTCGGGACGAACCCCGTAGTTCCATCCGTCCACTCACGATTCTCTCAGGATATCCCCGCATCGTGGAGACGCTTTCCAGCCTCAAGCTTGTGGCTGTGGGTAGATATCCCCTTGTGTGGACAGCATGCCCTCGACATAATCCAAAACCACCATTCGACACCACAAATGAACGCCATCTACAGAGCCATGAGAACAATCCCATCATGAACGAGGAACCAATCGCTTCTCCTCCCGAGATCGCGGCCTTGAGGGAGTCGTTCGGGGATCGCAAGCCACCCGAGATCTCCAGGAAGATCACAGCTTGTGTTGCATGTCGTAAACAAAAGGTCTGGCCTCGGTAGTCCCACTCGTGTATCATCAGGAATCTGACATACGGAGTACATCAGATCAAATGTCATATGCAGGATAATCGACCGCCCTGCAGTAGATGCGAGAAAAGAGGCCTATCCTGCACAGTCAACAGAAGCCTCCAGATGCTCCTGGAGGATGACATAACGTAGGTGGAGCTCACAGTTCCATACTAAATAGCCTTGACTGACACTGCCATAGGTGGAAGCATAGCATAGCTGAAAAGGTGCGCAGCCTGGAAAGCATCGTCGGTAGTCTCGTCAACCGCCTGTCAAATGCTCACTCAACCGACCTACCAAGCGATTTGAGCGAGCAAAGCGATGCGTCGGCTGCAGTACACCATGACATCGTCACCATGCAGGAGCACACATGGGACGTAGACCCAAAATGCGAACCAGCCTCAATTCCAGCTTCTTGTATATCCGAAACGAGGAACCCCGAGACGCCCGAATCAACGTCTCAAAAACGTCCAACGTTGATCTCACGTGGTATCATTTCACCCGAGGAAGCCGATCATCTGTTCCAAGTGTATCATGAGCGTCTGGATCATCTGTTATACAGAATCCTCGGGGACCATCAGAGTCTGGATACTGTCGCATCAAGCTCGCCCCTTCTCACTGCCGCAATCTGCACGGTGGCTGCGCTCCATTCCTCCTCACTCGGTCACCTTTTTGAGAAGTGCTATCGCGAGTTCCGACAGATAGCGGCCGGAACAACCCTCTCCAGGTCTCACAGCCCGGACGATGTGCGGGCGCTGTGTATTGGCGCCTTTTGGCTGCATCAGTTGTCCTGGGCGTTGGCCGGAACAGGTCAGTGAGATGCATTGTGTCTCTTGGTGTCATATGACTTACGACTGTGCAGCGGTGCGCATCGCACTAGAGATCAAACTGAACCATGCCATCTACAAAGCGCTGCAAGGAGAGCGGACCGCATACTTGCAGACGCGGTTATATTATCTCGTCTATGTCTGCGACCATCACTGTTCCGTCCTATACGGTCGCCCTCCCATGTCACGAGACTGCGACAGCATCAAAGCGGCCATGTGGTTTCTGGAAAGTAAACATGCAACTGAAGATGACGTGAGATTGGTTACACAGGTCAAGATCTGGTCAATCTCCGCGGCAGTATTCGACACCTTCGGCGTCGATGTTGATACGCCAGTCCCCGCGAACAAGATGACCCAGCTGCGTCGGTATTCCATATCCTTGGACACCTGGTATGCGGATTGGAGCGACAGATTCGGTCCCAACGAGAAGGTAGGCAATTATCCCGCCAAAGGAGTTGGGCTCCACTTTCACTTTGCTAAGCTGTATCTCTGTTCCCATGCTTTTCGTGGAGCGCCAACATATGGACATGACAAAAGCTTTCCATTGCCCGAATTGGGAGAGATTGCAAATACGGCCGTTCTCTGTGCCACGTCTATCCTTGGGGTAATCACGTCCGATACCGAGCTGCAGTCACTGCTCAACGGGCTTCCCCTCTGTTTTGACACCATGATTGCTTTTGCCATGGTTTTCTTGATCAAGGTTGCTACGAAGTATTCTGATACCGTCACCATCGATAAACACAAAATACTCTCACTGGTCGACCGCACGATAGCCATGCTGCAGGAGACTACAAGTGGAATGCACCGGCAACATTTGCTGGTGAGTATTGGTCGCGGAATGCGCAACCTCCGTGGGAAGTTCCTTGATGGACGGCCGCAAACCTATGAGACCCCTCTCGATACATCTCCTGCACACCCAGAACTATTCAGCGGAGATGTTGACTGGGTTGGAAACATAAGTGATTTCGACTTGTTCAATTTGCCAGCACCTCTTTCAAACCTCGAGCCTTGGCCGCTGGATTCGGAATTCCACGCTACTGTATAGATTGATATAGCACGACCAATAACACAAAGAGATCACTTTCTTTCTATGAGAGAACCAAATCCAAGATTGTCTGTCTGGAGTTGCTGTCGTCTTGGATGTCCGAATTCGATGCTGTTACCACGATGGTGGCCTCCAGGCCCAATCCTTGCATCCTGGCCAGCTCGTTTGCAAGTGACGCGCAAGGGAGTATGTCTGAGATGTAGAGGTAAACAAAATCGGCACTGTTGTCTTTCAGCAATTTCACGCCCGCCTGGATCACGAATGGTACGCGGCTGGTCGCATCGGGAGAAGGCAATGGGAGCCCTAGCCAGGTGTGCCCATTGGCTTGCGTGTCTTCGGCCGAGAACCTGAGGATCCCGTCGGAGCATGTAGAGCTATAATCGTTCTTGGTAGAGGAGCCTGCTGCAACCCTCACTCCCCGGCGTGTCAACTGATCAAAAACACACTGATCGATCAGCCACCCATGTTCACTACAGACGCTCTGCATGATCCAGCCCTCGGACTCTCTCAATTTCAGCACTTCCTCGCTTTGGAGTGCATCCTTGAGGGACTGCTCTGGGATAGAGATGACCAGGACGGGCTTTTCAGGGATCTTGTAGGATCTCGAGTTGATCCAAATCCGAGATCTCGATTCTGTCCTTGTCAGAACAGTCAACGTGCGGATACTATGAACATACGAGCAAGATACTCGACAGCCATGTCCTCGTACGCCTGCAGCTCAGGGACCTTCATGTCAGGAACCTTAGCCTGATCATCCCACCGACGAACGGCCAATTTCGCCTCCAACCAGGGATCTTTCCTCGCCTCGTCGATCTGCTCCTGAGTAAACACTCCGCCCTACCAAGTCAGCACATATCGACTGCAGCCAGTCGCCCACTCTCCATACATACCTGATACCTTAAAGTTCTCTTACTAGTCTCACTCAACCCGTTATAATACTCCTCCTCCACGGCAGTCAAATACCTCTTGGCCATGACATGCGCCCCGACCAGCTGACACACCTTCTCTCCAAACCCCAGCTGGCGTAGATACCGCTCGCCCAGGACCTCATGGCTCGCTCGGCCAATAAATGCGCCGTCCGGTGCAATCATCGCCGGCATGTCCTTGGCGTCGGGGATGAACCGGCCGACGTCGTGGAGGAGCGCGCCCAGGACGACTTCGGGGTCGGACCCGTGGGCTTCGCTCTGGTGGGCGAGGTGCGCGCATTGTAAAGAGTGCTCAAGCTGCGAGACTCGCTCCCCTAGGTAATCTGTGTGCCCTTGGGCCAGGATGAAGGTGAACAGCTGTTGGATGGTTTCGCGGGCGTGGTCAATCACGGAGGGGAGCATTTTGGTGAATAATGAGTAGTATGAGCAGCTGAAGAATCACGTATGCTAACTGTCTGATATGACGGGAGGGGGGTGCGTATGTCAGTATATCCCCACGCCGGTGCGAAGTCCGGCATCCATCATGAGACCCGGGACGAAGGCCAGATTCTCCGCAACTCGGTTCTCACGCCGAAGTGTCAAGATATCGCTCAATCGGAGTCACCAGGTTCAGTCTACAAGGCTATATAGAGGAGACTCCTCAGCGATCCTTCATCACCATATCACTACATCACAACAAACCCTAACACAGTCCCATACAACGACACCCACCATGGTAACCCTCACAGAATCCCAGCTAGCCTTCTATCAAGAAAATGGCTACCTCCATCTCAAAGCCACCGACCATAACCTCGTCTCACCAGCCGACCTCCAAGCCTGGACCGAAGACGTGCGCACCTGGCCGCTCGAGACGGGCAAATGGATGCCCTACTTCGAGATCACCCCGGAGGGCAAGCGCCAGCTCATGCGCACTGAGAACTTTGTCGACTACCACCCGCAATGGAAAGACTTCATCTGCGGCGACGGCCTGGGGGGAATTCTTGCCCAGCTAGCCGGAGAAGTATACACCCCCTTCACCCCTGTCACCACCAACAATCATACCCCTCTAATGAATGGACAAGGACACCCTCCTCTTCAAGGACAAAATCAACTACAAACTCCCCGGCGGAAACGGCTTCCACGCCCACGTCGACTACCACGCCTACAGCCATATCGGCGCCATCCCGCATCTCACGGCCAACGTCGCCGTCGACGAGGCGACGCCCGCGAACGGGTGTCTGGAGGTTGTGCCGGGGTCGCACCGGATGGAGATTGAGTTCGCGCAGGGCGGCCGCATCAGTGCCGCGTGGGAGGCGCGGCAGGAATGGGTGTCGGTGCCGTTGGAGACGGGGGATATCCTGTTCTTTGGGAGCGTGTTGGCGCACCGGTCAAAGGAGAACAGGACCGAGAAGAGTCGGAGGAGTGTGTATGCGACGTTTGCGAGGAGAAGGGATGGGGAGGATTTGCGGCGCAGGTATTATGAGCATCGGAGGCGTATGTTTCCGCCTGATCATGGTATGTCCTCTTTCATTGCACTTCGTGTACCATCCTAATGATATCTAGAGCGCGAGGAGAGTAGGGATTACTCGGCGGGATTCAAACAGTATGGGTTTGCGGCGCCTTTCACCAAGACTGATGGAGTCAAGGTCTAACTAAATATTCCCATTCCCCCCTGTGGAAATGATCGAATCACATATAGTCAATTCTTAAGACCACAGTGTATCTCTAAGCAATCCTCTCATGGGTATCAGGACATAAACCACACCACCATCCACTAGCTCAACTTGGCCGCGCGCAGCAAATCCTCACGCGTTAGCTCATCGCCCTTCCGGCGGATCGGACTCAACCGCCCCATCTTCCGCAGCTGCGCGATGAGCTTCTCATCGCCGAAATGGCTATTATGCTCGAACTCAGGCTCCTCGTCATACGCCACCCGCGCCACATCCACCAGCATGCGCGCCGTCATCCCAAACACGCGATACCGCGTGACCTCGCCGGCTTTTTCCTTCTCCTCAAGCTCGCTGACGGCCTCCTTCTGCCGCTGGCTCGAGCTGCGCGACTTCACCACCGACTGCGGGCGGATCGGAACAAAGAATTGGTGCACTGTCACGTCAGTCAGTACCGTGCTCGCAAGAAACGGAGAAACATGTCTAAAAGGTAGACGCACTCCGCCAATTCGACTGATGCCACTCCGTCCACGCCCCCTGGTACCAATCCTCGGGGTTGCCGCTGCCCTCGTCGCGCAGCCGCAGGAAATTCCGGAACGGCGCCGTAAATACGGCGGCGACTTCGCGGGCGTCCAGCCGCGGGATCAGCGAGGTCTCCGGGTCGGCGTTCTGGCCCGTCTGCTCGTCGTAGGAGTGCAGCAGCGCCACGCACGGGCGCACCACGAGCTCCGTCCGCGCCAGACTCGCCGGCAGCTCGCAGAGGTGCTCGACGCGGAAGGGCGCCGGCAGGTGGTGATGGATGTCGGGGAGGCCGATTTCCTCGTGGGCCTCGCGGCGGGCTGTCTGGAAGGGGGTTTCTTCGAGGGTGTCGGCGCGGCCTGAGCATGTAAGTCTTCATAAGTATGGGAGAATTGGGTTGTTGGGCTGGGCGTACCCCCCGGTAAGGCTGCTTGGCCGGCATCTGTCGATATTGTGAGTTTGTAGGTAATGGAGTAAGGGGGTTGGGGGACATACATGAACTCAGCGTTTTTGCGCGGATAGTGAGTACGACGCGGAGATCGCCATTTAGGTCTGCATAAAGCAGAACCAGGACGGCCGCGCGTCGGGATAATGGAACGAGGTCATAGCTTGTTGGTGGAGGTTTAAACGCTCTCAGGCGTTCAATTGCTTTCTGCGTTGGAGGTTAGCCGCGTACGTCACCAGTCGAATACAAGAGATAGTAGGCAAATCAGGGATTCGATCCACCAACAAACGGAGAAAAGGTAGTAGATTATTGACTATAACAGTATGCATGGAGTGTAGAATAAAGCCTCACGAGATAGACACGGATTATCCGGGGTCACAATGTATAAGGCGACCATACCTGCGATGTAGCGTTCAGACGTGGCATTTTCGGACGTTGGGAGCTGAAGTTGCGACTGTTCACGATGAACCGAAGGAGGCCTCGACTGCGCATGGCCTGAGCGATCGATGGCGCCTTCGTTCTTATTTACCGCTTGGAGACGATGGATGTTCGGTCTGTCGCCAGAGACGCTGCTGGCTGCGGTGGATTGCCGAGGTTAAGGAGTAAGCGGAGGTGCAGCCACTACGCGGAGAAATATAAGGTCGCATCGAGTCTCGCAAAATGTATCCAGACAAAACTATTGTACCTATGGTGCATCACATATATCATTCTCATCTACATTTTATGTATGCTGCATGCACATCCTAACACGTTGACCATCCATCCATTTTAACAATAGTCCAGGCACCGGTAAATTCCATCTATGCAGCCGGTACATCTCAAAATTATTGGGATCATGGAATATATAACAAAAAGGAATAGGGGAAAGACCGATGTCGCCAACCAAAAGATGGTGGAAGAAATGAACCCAACCAATCAACAAGTAAAGAAGTCTATCATATCAACACTAACACATGGGAGAAGTAGAGTGGGAATGGGGTAAAGGTAGAAAGAGAGTAGAGAGAAGACGAAACCAGACACCTTATGCAGAAGTGTTCTTTTTGTCGGTGGCGGCAGCACCCTTGGACTGCTGCTCGGCCTGCTCGCCTTCACGGATGGCTTCAGCTGCCTCGCCCGACTGGCTGTCGTACTTCGCCTCGAACTTGACATCTTCCTTGTCGTCAATGTCTTCAATGTCCTTGGGGGCCGCAACTCCCTTCTCCTCGTTCTCGCTGTTCTGCTCGTTCTCCTCCTCGATGAGTTCTTGCTGCTCCTTGATGACCTCAAGACGCTGCTTGTTGGTGGCCGCACCCTCGGCGTTGTGCACCTCCAGTTCGATCTCGTGGAACAGCTCCTCGGGGATACTAGACAGCACCGACTGCAGCGATTCGATCTGAGAAGACATCTCCGCTTCCTTGCCGCCCTGGGCGTAGACATAGGCATTGCTCAGGACAAGGAGCGTAGACGGGACGCCCTGCTTAAGGCGAAGGTCCAGCCACATGGAGAGATCCTCGCGCAGACGGGCGGGAGAGACACCATGTGTGCGAATTCCACGGGAGGCGCAAGCCATCTGCAGTTCCGGCACCGAAAGGGAAGAAACTCCCTCGTAGAAGATGGCGCGATCGTCCCGCTTGATCTGACGCATCCGGTGCCGAATGTTGTACCGGAGCATGGCATCAGTACCGAATGAGTTGAGGTTCATGTATTTACAGATAGCAACCAGCTGGGGACGGGAGAGGTTGTCCAGGGTCAGGTCATCCTTGAAGATCTTGCAGACTTTGATGACATCTTCCGTCGACGGGGTTTCGCCAGTAGTCCGAATCTTCTTGAAGAACTCCGCAAACTCCTCGTTCTTGACGGTGGCGGCCGTGACAGGCAGACCACTCTCCTTGAGGGTGTCCTTCAAGAAAGTGGAAACCTCCTTGCGTGTGGAACTCAAGTTCAAGGCCTTCTTCTCGCGGGCTTTCTGGCCCTCGTAGGTGCTAGGGAGGAGATTGGGGAAGAGCTTCAGAGCAATCGGGAGAAGCAATTCAGCGAAAGGAATGATAATGAACATCGAGAAAGGAACCAGACGTCCGAGGTCCTTCACCGTTCTTTGGAGCTACACGAAAGCAATTAGCGCTGCGGACGAACACGGTCCGGGACAAATCAGGTGAACTCACCTGGCGGTGTTCTCTCCGACTGAGTTCATAGCCTGCGGCCATCTTCAGGGCGAGCCTGGAACTGATTCTGACCTCTGTAGCAAGCAGCTTCGTACCATCCCAGTAGTGCTGGGCTTCCTTCTTGATCTTTTGACCGATGGTCAATTTCTTCTGCTCCTTCTTCTCTTCGGTTACCTTTTTGTTTTCTTCCGAAGACTTGGAGACGGCGACCTCCGACGTAGATTTACCATCTGCCTTTGTAGCGACCGATTGATTGGGCCGGCGGTCAAGCTGCTGGTTTTGGTTTGTTGACTGCTCTGTGTTCGAGGGGATGGGCTTCTTGGCCTGTTCGGCGTTGAACCCGGGAGGGGGAAGGTCCGACGGATTCGAGTGGGATGTCGATGGCTCTGTCGCATATCCGCGCTGATGAGATACCAAGAGGGCGATGGCTTGTACGTGAGTGGGAAGACCTCTGCCATTGAAGCGGAGGTTCGCGGCCGAGGCTGCGCCCAGTGCGCCGGGAAAACGAGGCCGGGCTATTTTCGGGCTGTTAGCTACGTCTGTCGATGTGACTCCGCAAGATGAACCGCGATTCGAGGATGTCTTACCAACTAGACCAGGACGCAACACAGAATTGCCGCGCATAAGGCTGGCCGATCTCATAGTGACGGACATGGCGGAAGATGAAGGATGGAAGGGTGCTCGGGATAACGAGCGCACGGAACAGGCGCACACAACAATTCGACACACGAGACGGAGAAAACCGTGTAGATTTAGATTTTGGAAAAGGACAGGAAAGAATCAAAAAGAGTTGGGCGTCACTAATCCGGGATGTTGTTGATGGGGCTGATGTCGCCCTCCGAGGCCTGCGAGGACGATGAGGGCTCGGCACGTGACTCGGCATTCGGGGATTACGGTTGGTTCGCCGCCGGACTTAGTTAAGCTTTTCCGACCAGCATGTGCGCTCGGTCAGATATGACGATAGTATGAAATGCCCTTGGAGAGAAGAAATGAATTTCAACAGTACCATAGTATTCAGATTAAAAGACAATCGCAGAGAACGATCTGGTCAACAAATATGAGCGCTACCTATGTAAATTCCAAATTGTCCACATCAACGTGCCGTGTATCTAATAATCACAACGAGAATCCAAACAAGCTCATCTGTGCGCAAAAATAACGATCGACTATACAGTTGGGTATCATGATTCAAGTCCAAGAATGATTAATAAGGGATAGCATGGCCGAGTCGGGGACCAGCACCAAAAGTCTCTGCTTAGAAACGGTGAAGGCAGTTCACAAAAGAAATGGAAAAATCATTTCCTCTCCCGCAACGCTGCAGGCTCCGAACTGTTGTTGGCATCCTGTGCGCCAGTTGTGACGACTTCAGAATCAAGTGGCGGAATCCGGTCCAGACTGGCCTGGTCAGATCCGGCATTATTTTTAGAAGTACCCGCCGAGTCATCCAAGAGCTGAGCCCCCACAGCAGAGGCACCATCGGAATGCGCCAGTGATGTCGGACTCATAGAACCCTCAGGAGAAGATTGCCACCGCGCAACATCTCGCTTCAGCTCTTCCAGTTCCTTTTGGAAACGGTTACCGAAAATATCGATGTAGTACGTGGCACCGTTGTGGATGCTCAGAATGAACAGTGCTGTCAGGAACAGTCCACTAGCCCAGCGAGACCAAAACCAAAGCGGGCAGGGAATCATCGTCAA
Source organism: Aspergillus sp. MEXU 27854 (assembly GCA_019721355.1). Taxonomy (NCBI): domain Eukaryota; kingdom Fungi; phylum Ascomycota; class Eurotiomycetes; order Eurotiales; family Aspergillaceae; genus Aspergillus; species Aspergillus sp. MEXU 27854. The sequence continues at coordinate 2,299,052 of JAGMTT010000002.1, forward strand.
GAGTGCATAAAGATATTGAATCACCATGAAGGCCGGAGACTGGAGCGATTCTGGCAGGCTCAGCACGAATTTTCCAAGCCAGGTCTTCGCATAGGATTTACGAAGCCAGGTGAAACTGGTCGGGCGGCCTGCGGCAATCTTTTCGGCCCGACGCACTGTAATAAAACAATGATAGGCCGATTGCCAGATCACGTACGGCAAGGTCGCCCAACCCATCATAGCCAGAAGCGAGAAATGGTTCGGAGAGCCTGGCTCACTAAACTTGATGGCATAGATGGCTGGGAACCTCGCTTTCAAAATCTCAGCGGACGTCAAATGCACCAAGCAGTGCAGAGTCGCTGGGGGCATGATATGGATGAAGAGACTGCCATGCGTTAGTGAGATCAACGCAATCAACTCAAGCTATGGCCGGAACCATTACCTAACGACTTTGTCCATGCTATGAAAGACCATGGAGTTCCTCCACATGGCGATCGCAACGGCATTATTGCCAAATGTCAGGCAGAACGTGCTGATAAACAACCGTGTGGATTGCGGAAAGACCCAAATGCTCAACATGCATAGCATGTTCACAAAGTAACACAGATCCGCAAGGAAATAATGATAGCCCTTCTTGTGGTACCTGTAATACCGGATCGGCATGAAGTATAGGAGCTGTGCACTGAACCAAATATAAAAGTATTCCGGATGGGCTCCGATGAGGTAGCCACTGACGAATATGTTCAAGACACCCGCAATGAACGAGATCTTTTCGCGCAACGTGACCGTCGCAGTCGCGTTCCACTGTTTTCCCAGGCGCTCGACCCCATGTTTCATGCGACGGCGGTACTTGTCGAGTTGCTCGTCGGCTGTCGGGACGCGCTTCTTCCATTCTCCGACGACGCGGTTCTTCGCATTGAGCGAGCTCGACTTCAGCTTCTCACGCTGTTGTTTGACTTTATCTTTCTGCTGGTTGATAGCTCGCTGGAGCTTCTCGAGCTTTTGGGACAGGGCGAGGTTGTCGAGCAGGTCGAAGACGGTGAAATGGTCCAGGGAAGGGAAGGTATCCCAGTCATCCTGGTATGAAAAGGAAGGGCTTCGCGATAGCTTCCCGGGGGTCGCCGGCGGAGAATAGAAGTTGTCGCCCGCCAGGTCTTCGACTTCGGAAAGTTCATCGTGGAGTACAGGTTCCAGGACCGGCGACGCGCCCGCGATAGGGGACGGACCACCACCCTCCATGATGAGTTTTTGCTGGAATGAAAATATCGTAGGACCGTCGCGGTGATGAGGCAAGGGTCGACTAAGAAAACGCCCGAATGTTAGTACCGCCATGGTTAACGTCCAATGTGAGCGCGCTCTTTCGGTCTGGGGGGGGTAAGAGACAAGTCTCTCAAGGCAGGACAGCGTGAGGGGCAAGAAGAGGAGGAAAAGGAAGTGAAAGAGAAAAGATAGGCTCATGCGACGCGATATATACCATGACAGTATCATCGAGCCATGATCCACGAGCTCTATCCTCCTGCATCGTACATACCCTCCTTGAACGGTACCAAAGTTTGGATCCGGACTCTATGCGCCAGTCGCGTTCAGAGTCCACGGCGCATGACACAGAAATCCAACGGCAAGAAGCAACCATAGACGATAACGTGCGGGGATCCCAGATGGCCAAAGGGACGGTTGTGAAGGAGTTGAAGGGCAAGTTGGAAGAGCGAAGGACTGCGTGTGCGTGGGCGGGAGCTCCTGGTTGGCCAAGTGGATTCCACGGGTCCAGAATCGGGGATCGACGCGGGTGTGCTTGGCGTTCCATACATCTGCCCAACAAAGATGATCTTACGAAGTAGATGGATTATGGATGATATGATTGTGTTCAGGTCTATGATTCTATGTATATGTATATGTATATTATTACAGAATATACCCATCCCAGTATCCCCTCAAATGCATACATGGTCCCGGTGAGTTTCATCGCCTTAACCCCATAATGAGAAACAATTAAACAAAAAGCAGTCCAGTTTGGATCACAACTCAGTAGCCTGGAAAGGCCAAAGGCTGAGGCGCGTGAGGTAGCGGGTTCCAAAATCCCGAGCTAGTATGATGTGTCCCCGTCTGAGCTGCCATGTGATGGGTGAAGTACTCAGGCAAACATGAGGCTCCACCAGAGTTGATATCTTTAGGTTCGCAGAGACCACGGTTCTGGTCGCTGGGAGCCAACATACCAGGGTGGATGTCGTTCGAATAAGTCGTGAGACTGCTCTCCAAGGAGCTCTTGCGGCTGATCGAATGGGAAGATGCCGGAGACGTAGAAGGATGAGCGTCTTGCACGTTCGGTGGTTTTGTCTGGTAGCCTCCGCCTAAGGCGGGATGTCCACCCTCAAACGATGACTGATGGGGTTCATGGCCAATTCCGTTGTACTGGTCGTCCACCATATTAGAGACGTTCCTCTTCGTAGAGCCAGCCGTGAGAGACGGGTCACAGAAGCTAGAGTCAGCTACCTGCGCCTGCAGCTCGGATGCAACACAGGCTTCTCCCATATGGACATGGGAAACATGAATAACGGTATCACCACCTGGTACTGTATGTTAGTCACCGGACTCAGAAGGTGGTTTGGCTTCTGGGGAACATACTGATCTTCCCGTCAAGATACATCTCCTCCATCTCTCGAACATAGTAGATCTCGTCGAGAACCTGTGAACGCTCGGCCGGCACGATCTGTCGTCGTACGTCTTGTCCAGCTTCCCTCAACTTGGCCGCCGTAATCCCATGAGACTCCCTCAACTCGCAAAGTATATGAACAAGCAGGCGGATGCGATCTACGTTGTTCAAGTGAGCGTCAGGCAAGGAGTTCGTTTTCATGCGTCGCAGGGATTGCATGAGTAATCATACCTGCTTTGAGAAGATGATCCGGCTCCCGGTGAGTAACTCCTGCGGGCCACCATTTAGGCTTGGTCAACTCAGGGTCAACTCGCTGCGATGATCCTCCAGTCGTCTTCCGACCATTGTACGGGTGGTTGACCTGTTTTCGAGGCTCCACCAGCTTGACAAAAGCCTTTGCAATCGCTCGACAGTTGAGCTGCTGAAAGTTCTCGAACGCTTTGTCATAGTAAGTTCGCAAAAGGTCCCGGTTCCCAACTCGAAGCGCAGACCACCTGAGTGAAGGAGTTGGGGAGATCGAATCCGAGTCTGGGCCGTATGCAGAGCCCACCCGTCTCAGGTTGCGACGATGACGCTTGTTCTGAAACGATTGCCACTCGCAAGGAATGAGACCCGACTGCGGTTGATACCAGGTACCTGGGGATTGTTGCAGGCCGACTTGGGCCGTGGGATTCGCCAGAAAGGGCTGTGGTTTTCCCGTGATATCGCCGTCCATGTGACCGACTGCGCCTGCCGTACACCGTCTCAGCCCTGGATCTCTCCCAACCACACCATCAAGGAACTACCCTCACTCACCAGATTGTATAGTTGGCTGCCATCCGATTGCTGCAGACTTGAGGAACTTTTCTCTTACATCCTCTGTGAAGATCCCCTTCTCAAAACCCGCAATCGAGGGCGAGGCTTCCACCTGGAGTTCCCCATGGCGGTTGATATACATCAACGCGAAATGCGAAAACGGAAAGTTAAAGGACATCGGCTGGGTGCATGGGAGCTCCTAGGAAAGGTGTTAATAATCACGTTCATGTCATGCTTTGCGACAACATCTCATACCGTCATCTTGGGTTGGGCAGTCCCATCAGAGTATGGCAGCATGGGCTGCTGCTCCTCGTCCTTTGCTGTCACGGACTGACCTATCGTATCCATCTCGCACTTGGTGAGACTCGTCAGAGCCTACACACAGATATGATCACTCCCAAAAGGTAAGGTTGAAAGAGAAGGTCCTTTTTTTTTCTCCGGCTTTGGTGATGGAAGACCACTTCAATGCATATGTCTGCAGATTAGAGGACCATTCGCCCTTTAAGAATCTTCGAGGTGCACCGGGTTTCCCTGGTGGACCACGCGAATATTTGAAATGGCTCCTGGAAAGCTAAACACAATACGTCAAAAACCAAAATACAAATACGTCTATTGGTTTATCCATCCTGCGACTAGGAGGCAAAAGTACGGGTCCTGAGATCCTGATCAACGGCATGGCACGCGAATCCAACACAATTGGTGGCTGTGAAGATTTGACAGACTAATGCAAGGAAAACAAATGCATACAGAGATAGATTGCCTAGGGTCCATCAGGAATCGACTGTCTCCATATTCGTGCGTGCATGGCGTTTCGCCTGCAGCTGCTCTTCTTTTCTTATTCTGCCTTCCAAGAAATCTTCTCCTATTATGGACCATGACACGAAATATCGAGCCCCGAGGCTTCGATCGAGGAACGATCCAGTGCCCCGATTTTCATTAGCTGATCGACAGAATCTGGGTTACATCCCAGGCTCTGGGGAGTGAAGATCAACTACAACTGAGCCATTTCACGCCAGGGCAACGTCAAGTGAACAATAATACGTCGGCTCTAGGCTCTATAACTCTGGTGCCACGAAGGCTCTGTTGTTGCAGCAAGGAACCAATCCTGGATATCATGAGCATCACGTCAAATCTTGTTTCAACCCGACGGAGCACCAACATGGCGTTGACACCCATGCGGCGCTGGAACTATACCTACAAATGCTCCTTGTTCTTCTGGCTAACCCGTTTCCCATGCGAAAGGTAATCAGTGGCAATTTTCGCTCAGCTCAAAGCTCGTCTATCAAGCAAAGTTTGACTTGCCGTTCCACAATGGTAAAAATCCGAATTATCAATAATACAGTACCGCTCCGATCCCGCAGTGCTAAGATCCCGCTGGGAGTGTCAAGTGTCACACGGAAGATCCGTTTAGGTTTAGGGATAGTCCGGCGCAGACTATTTCTAGCCTCTCCACGCGGATGGCTAGGGTAACGGCTGGGCCTTTCAGCCAGTCGTCGGATCATAATCAAATGTTGGAGACAAGTTCAGGGGATGCAAACGCCGCTGCGTTCAGGATGTCTCCTCCGCCAGTGGGATCGATTCCCTTATCCAGAACAACCGAAGTGGACATCCAATGACTTTCTAGCATCATGGACTAGTCCAGACCGCCGGTCAGGGTAGGTCCTCAGTCCAGAATGCCCAAGATCGTTTCAAGAAATTAGAGTTCAGCTGGAACGCAGACAGCTCCATAGATACCCTTTCCAGATAGTCGGGGCGTTGACAAGAACTATAGGGGCGCCCTAACCTTGGTTTCCTCGTCGAATCACAGGCCCATCCGGCAGTCAGTTAAGTTACGCGGATGTCATGGTAAACGCTGTCTAATCTCCACTACGGCTGTTTTACTTCTTGTCCGCCTCTTGGGTGCACTAGAGGTTCAAGGGCTTTCTTTGTCAATCCGGACTACTTCTCCACGGATGACTATTTGACCCCCTTCTCCTCAATGTGTAAGAACGGGAATTATTTCCAGCGGAAATTGCGTCAATAGTTCACGGATACGCGAAGGTGCCGGGAAAAGGAAAGAGCATACCATACTGTATGACATGGACAGGACACGGACCTCTTGGCTACCGTATATGATGGCCACCTATCTGGATCGCACTTGATCCCGGACGGCTACAGATGGCATCGCGAGCAGTCAGTCAGCCATTCAACGCCACTTTTCACCACTCGAGCAAGATACCTGGCCGTGCAGAGACCGAGACCAATGAGAGACAGCAGAAGCCATGCGGGAAGACGACAGACCATGCCCCCTCGCTTCTTTGCGGGGAAAGTGGACTAGTGGTTGCTTTTTTCCTATCGGCTTTCCTTTAGATCATTCTCTGCTCTGTCTTGATGAGCCAACGCTCTCGTCAGCAGAGTAGCCACGTACATACGGAGTACATGATGCTAAGTCTGCGGTCATTTTGGCCTTCTCCCAGATGACTCTGCATGCAGACCTTTGAACTAGGCTGCAGATGATGCCTGACAGTGACTGTCTACGAGGGTTTATTACGAAAACAATATGCGTCACTTATGATCAGATTCGGCCCATCGTCGGGAATGGCTAGCACTAGCTATCTATGGAGTAGAAGCTCAGTGACTACGATCGATACATCTCCATATCTCCATACTCGAAACTCCAGGCACCAAACTATCGGATGGGCAGGAAAGCACGACACACGAAGCAGCACCAATCAGTGGGGACACTAACCATGACTCGGTGCCTGAACACCTTCAAGAAATGGATGAATCAATTAGGCCCCGAATACCTGAGCGCTGTTCGGTTGTCTGCGCCAGCTCATTGGTTCGTGGATTTATGAGATATCGCTCCCGTCAGTGCAGATCAATGGTTCCTCCACACCGACCATTCGATCCATAAATTTCTGACACCCACAGTCATCGATCGATGATGGAGGCCAATGCCTGCCTAACCCACAGTCCTTTCAGTTCCGACGGGCACCATCTGTTCGGGTGTCGGGCGGGATTGCCACTCCCATGGGCCGGTAGATTATTTTTATCTCACAATACTCGCACTATTGGTTTCGCACTTGCCGATATTGATGCACTTACGCAAATATTCCGACAGCTTCGGTCTTTTCCGGCTCTACTCCGTAACTGACGCAGTGATAGGCGACCGTGTCGCGTTGAATGAGCCGCGGGGAGAAGACCCGCAAAAAAGGGCGTCTTGTCAGGAAATATGATGCATCGTGAAAGTTGGAAGAATGGCACTTCGTTTCGAAAGCCACAGCTGAGAACTTGATTTCGCACTGCGATGCTCACTCTTAACCTATCTTCGATCGCCGTTTAGGTTTCCACCCATTCGTGTTCTTCTTAGGGCTGCGTCGGAGAAGATCTTTCTGCCTGGCGATGGGATGCGCCCCATGCCAATCGCAACTCCATCCACTCCTGAACGTTTCAGAGTCATATAGCTCCCTCTGTTGACGAAGCCTTCCGGCTGTGGATCAGGCTAAGCTTGACAATGTAGCCATGTGGCCCTTCTGCACAAAAATCGAAACTTCCATTGTTTCCGCTCAGTCATGGTCGCAGGGGTATACAACAACAGTACCATGATAATCGACACCCCGTTCTCCACTCGGAGCGACCTTGTCCAGAAGCTTCTTCGATATCTACCTTTGAAAATCGAATTTTATGTTTCCTGATCCAAATCCTGAACTTGAACCCCGAGAAGAGGTTGCTACAGGAAGACTCTCAGGTCGCCTACGAAGGCAACCTGAACCCTTATGCTCCGAACCGAGTAGTACGGAGTGAATATTGACACTTTATCTGTCCCAGTGCGTCAAAGCATTCTCAAAGCATCCGCACCAATAGCACCCTATTCCCACCATAACCATGTTCATCCAGGGCTCAGATCCTCCGCCCCTGTCTATGAGTCGTCTAGATAGGCTGCCATGCCAAAGTCTATTGATACACCAGCATCCACAGGCAGCACTCATGGTCTATTTACCCGCCAGTTTTACCTTTGGGCAACGCGTCGTGGTGGCTTTTATCCGCGCTACCAACGCGTGTTCCTAACGCATCAAGTGGTCGCACAAAGGCTCTTCCCCCGTGAATGTATCAGGTGCCTTTGGTGCATCCGGGGAGGCCCGGAATGTAAAATTAAAACTAGTAATGACAAGCCATTGCGCCACTTGAAACAACTCTCATATCTTGGTTTCGCTAGTTTTGTCTTCTGTGCGACACTCGGATTCGTATACTCCTCTCCCTGTTTCTATCCTCGCGGTGCAAAGGATTCCGCAGAGCATGTGTATATATCTTGTGTACGATGACCGGGAATATAATGACCGGCTTGTAAGTAGTGTAGATAAAGTGGAAGGTTTCAATAACAACTTTGATCTAGGGGAGTCTAGCATAGATATATATCGTGCATGTTGTTCAACCTGTTGACCACAGCAGTCATTCTGCAGATTTCACCCTACTACGAGCATGGTAATATTGGACTGAATGGCAGGTCCACGCGCAAAGCTACACCTAGAAAGCAGCCTTACTGCTCAACTTGTTCAATCACTCTCAAGTCTCGAAGCAGTTCGATCGTTTCCTGCCCTACCGTATCCTACCCATCAAGCTGAATCATGATAATGAGAGAAAACAGAGAAACTATGAAATATTCTACAAACTCCAGGAGAAAAAGCTATTCTTGGTATCTCATGCGCACAACTACCCCATCTGGCCGCTGAATTAATTGTATTTCCGGAGCTGGTAAATATGTCAGTCATCGCCAATCAAGAGTACCAAGCAGAGAGGTGAACTTACATCCAGTGTCAAAGATTTGCTGCTATTTTCGTTCTGGTCCCGGTAAATTCCTACCAAAGCCTCACTGTTCTGGAAAAGTCCCGTCTTCAAACTGATGACAATGAACTGCATACCGGGGGCAGCGTGGTCGTGGATGTAGTTAGCAATCCGAGCAACGTTGGTGTTGTCAAGCGCAGCATCGACCTCGTCGAGAACGAAGAATGGTGACGGCTGGTAAGAATGGATCGCAAACAACAACGCCAAGGCAGCCATTGTCTTCTCACCACCAGAAAGGTGCTCCATATCTCGGAATCGTTTCAACGGGGGCATGGCATGGTATTTGATGCCATCGAGGTATGGCTCATCGGAATCCTCGATATCCAGATAACTGTTATTGAATTAGCATCCAGGCTTTCTGTGCGTAGGTCAGCAGGACTTACGCTTGTCCTCCCATGGGGTAGCCAGGGCTCTTTGTCAATTCACGGTAGATCGGGCCAATTTGCTCCGAGATATGAGAGAAGGCTTTGTTGAACAGATCAGAGCGTTTCTGCATCACCTCCTCAAATTCTTCCTTAGTCTTGCGCGCATGCTTGCGAGCATTCTCGAAGTCCTTCTCTGTAGCCCGAAGTTTGTTCTCCACGCTCTCTAACCGCTCCAATGCGCGTGTGTTCGGTGCCATCTTATCGAGGTCATTGTTGAGAGAGCGAACTTTGTCGAGAAGCTCCTCCTCAAGTTTCTCATCCGATTCCTACAGCAGTCAGCATCCACCGTTTCGAAGACGGGCCTTGACTACTCACCTCTTTAAGGGTCTCTCCCAAAGAATCAAAGTCGACCTCAATGCCATAGTCCTGAATCGCACCACTGCCACCAGCGCCGTCCTCATCCACGTCCATCGCATCGGGGTCAGCTGCCTGAACAAGATCGTCAATAGGAAGCTGATCTAGTGGGTTCGAATCTTCAGTCAGCGGAAGGTCAATGTCCTCGAGCTTGCAACGGCGGAGTAGAGCATATCGGCTGGACGAGTTGCGTTGGATCTCTGCCTCCAAAGCATTGATACCCTTCAAGACACCCTCAACTTCTCGGCTCCGCTTTTGCAGTTCCCTGCGATGTTGAGCAAGGTTCTCAGCAGATTGGGCATACGCTTCCTTCTGCTCCTCTAGACGCTCGCGAAGGATATCAAGCTCGGCATTGAACTCATCCAACTGGTTCCGGATGCGTTCCTGTTCCTCCTGGAGCTCTTCAATCATGCTGACATCCCGCTGGTGCTGAGCCTCGAGACCTGAGATCCGATTAATTGTAGCGTTCAGCCGCTGCTTTTCGAAGCTAAGCTGGTTCTCAATTCTGCTCTTCTGTGTAGTAAATTCCAGCTTCTTCTGAGACGCTTCTTCGTGCAGCGAGCCTTGTTGGATCTCGTACTCGCGGATGTTGCTGTATCCAAGACGCTTGCAGAACTTGCGGTAAATCTCATCCTCAACACCACTGACGGAATCTTGGGATGTGGCGATCGTCTGGTCGAGCTCTTCCAATGTCTCTTGCTTCTCGGTATACTTCGGTCTCAAATCTTCCAGCTGACGCTTGGCAAAGTCGAGCTCACTCTTCTTGCTTTGAAGATTCCTCTCGAGCGCCTTTAGCTCCTCTTTGGTATAAGCCAGACGCTGCTCAAGACCAACAAGCTCGCCTTGCAGCGCCTCCTCTTCGGTACCTCTCCGGTGTCCCTTGGGAAGGTTGGCGAGATCGGCCATGAGCTTATCCTTAAGCTTATAGAGGTTCTCCACCTCCGAATCCTCCCAGCGCTTTGAGTGCTGGGGCTGGGGCCCGCGACCACCTGTCATTAAACCTCCCTTGTGGATGATGGTCCCGTCAAGAGTAACGGCTTTGGCGTCAACGTTCCTTTCATAGCACAGATACTTGGCAGTTGCCAGGTCATCGCAGACGATGGCGTTTCCACAGGCGTAGCTAATAGCTCTAGCGACAGAGTCATCATAATCCACGGTCTCAATCGCTGGTCGCATTGCGCGGTGCATTCCTTTGAGATTCGAGTTGAAGGCCTTCACTTGGATAGTTTCCAGAGGAATGAAGGTCGCCTGGCCTGCTCTCTGGTCACGCAAATGCTGGATACACTCTTTAGCCGTCTTTTCATTGTCCACGACAATAGCGTCAAAGTGACGACCAAGAACCGTGGCAACAGCATCAGCATATTTCTTCTGCTTCGGTTTGCAAAGGTCGCTGACGCGGCCCTTGACACCTGGGAAGATACGCTTGAGAGTAGAGATCAATTCCTTGACTCTGAGCTCCTTTTCGGTCTGTTTCTTGCCGTCGTCAGCCTCCAGAAGCTTCTTTAAGACCACCTGAAGTTTCTCCTCGAGTTCCGTCCTCATCTGGGAGATGCGGAGCCGTTCGGAGGTGAGAGCGTTCAGGTCTTTCTTCTTGCTTTCAATTTCTTTCGAAGTAGTCTTGACAGTGTCATTGAGTGTCTTCTTACGCTCAGTCATGGATTGGGTGTCAGATTGTAAGGACTTGAGCTGCCATTCCGTAGCCTCAAATTTGCTCTTGAGGCTGTTGTATGCTTCGGCTTCCGTCTTTCTCTGCCGTCGCAGGTGATCAAGGTTCAACTGCTCGGCAGAAGACTGCTTGTTAACCTCCTCCTTGAGCCTATTGTATTCCTGCTGATCGGCATCGCTCAGTTGTCTGCCTTGCCTGCTGACGGTCTTCTGCCACTCCGCTTCCCACTGAGCCTGGGCTTTCTCGACAACTTTCAGATCTTTCTCCAGCTGCTTCATGTTGGCGGACTGGGAGGCGCGCTCTTTGCCAATCTCTTCAATCCGAGAGGCAAACCGTTCAACCTTCTTCCGAGTAATTTCGACTTTCTCGTCAACGGGGACCAGGGCATTGGTGGCTTCCTCAATATCTTTCTCCTTCTTCATGATGTTTTTCTCAGCCTTGGAAACGTTGCGACCAACACTGGCATGTTCCTTCTTCGCCTCCTCGACATTCTTCTCGAACTTCTCGACACCCCGTCGATATTCCTTTAATTCGTCCTGGTACTTGAGAATGTCTGCACTGGAAGCGTCGATCAGGCGCTGGAAGTGGAAGAGCTTCCACAAGATATGTGTGATGATTGCTTGGTCGCGCTCCTCGGCTTTTCTAGCGTAGTTTTCGGCCTCTCGCTTCTGCTCCTGGTACTGCTTGATCTCAGAGTTGATACCTCTGCGACGATTGAGCTGCACGGTTTGCTGCTCCGCCGCCTCTTCTGCCTCTGCTTTCAGACGCTCGTACTCAGCCTTGTACTCGAGACTTCCAGAGATCTGCTCAATCAATCGGGTCAAATCCCTGGGAGACTGCGATGCAATGGCCTCCACATCACCCTGAAAGACGAGGAAGTTGCGCGCCTTGATCAGGATGTTCTCCGCCTCCAGAGCCTCGTTATACTGCTGCGCTGTGACAATACGGTTGTTGATCCGGTACTCGCTGACACCCTGGCTGGTGATAGACCGACGCCACTGCTGTTCCTCGCCTGCGTCGTCCTCGTAGACGGCCATAACCCACGCAGTGCGCGGGTCATTTGAGCCGTTGACATCCTGCGAGAGCTCGCCGTCGACTCCGTCCTGCTCGTTGTCCCCGTCCCCGTTCACTTCTCCGTCAATCACATTTCCGTCGGCATCGAGTTTTGACGTTTGCAAGACGCGACCGCGGTAGACGAGGTCGCGGAGATTGGTCGATCGCAGGTGCGATGATTTGATACCTAGCACGAACGAAATGGCGTCCATTCTAACCGAGGTCAGCGCAAAACGAACTCCGCAGTCAGAGAAGCATGGGCAACATACGAATTGGACTTTCCAGACCCGTTGGGTCCGATGATGGAGGTAAAGTAAGCATCGCCAAACAGAAGGGTGTGGTGTCCTTTGTATGATTTGAAGTCTAGAGGAGACGGTCAGCAACTTTTCCACTCGAACGGTTCTCTGCGAACATGATGCATACTGTAAAGCTCAAGGCGGATGAGTTTACCCATCGTGCGACAATGCAGCCGCTATCTAGCGACCGCGGGGTCAGGGAACAAGCGTTCAGAGTATGGGACACCGAGTCTGCGTGGGTTGCGTCTGGGGTAACGCTTGGGTCAAGTCGAGGTGTTTGGAGGGGCCGGCGCGATCGATAGTGAGGCGGAAGTCGCGTCACGGCCGCCGATTAGGAGACGCGCCCGGTCACGTGGTTTACCAACAACCACGGTCTGCTGGACATGTATTGCGAATTCGAATTCATAATACAGGTACATTCGTGTAGCTCTATTCTATATATACATGGTGTTCGCTTGGGGCAGGTTAAGTCCCCGAGTGACCGGATCCAAAAGGGACAAAAGACGGATAGTTAAACACTGTAAAAAGAAAGATAATGCAGATCTCAAAATCCCATCAGGACGCCAGCTTTACCGAGCAATGCTCACTGGGTTTCCGATTACCAGAAAGTCCTCCGACACATAGCCTCCAGAGTCCATACGGAACACTCCATTCTGGCCCTCCACTTCCAACAGGATGAAATCCTCCGTTGTGAACAGCTGTCGCACGGATCGAAACACGCGCCAAAGGATCTGGCTCATTTTTATCAACGGCAATTTGTAGATGTTTGTGTGTGCCGGTTGCTCGGGCTGAGCAAGTTCAGGGTTCTCCATGCGGCGCATTGTCTCGGGCGTAACGACCAACCGACGGGAGAAAGCGATTTGGCGCGGCAGAGTATCGAATTCATAGGGCTTCTTGAAGGGGATTATGCTTCGAACGGTAAACCGGAGATAGGTCTGTCCATTGACACTGACCGCGTTCACTGTTCGGATCAACCGCCCCGTCTTGAACAGGAACACTGTGCCCATCACGCTCATCATGACACAGACACCTCCAAACAGAGCCTGCTGCCACATAGGCAGGGGCACAACAGGGTCACGGAAAACAGCATTGGAGTTGTACACGGAATAGGCGAAGCAAAAGGCCGTAATGCCGTAAGCGCCCAGCACGTAGCTGCGATGCGACGGGGCCTTGAAGAGGAGGACCTTTCCTTCCTTGGCGACTTTCCGTTCAAGCTTTCCAAATCCCTCTGGACGACGGCCTGCAAACTTGAGGGATTCTTCCGGGGGAGAATAGGTTTTGGATTTCGTGGGTGGCTTCACGGACTTGAGTTGTTGCTTCTTGCCTTTCGTTGCGGCTTTTGTGCGAGGAGCGCTCGATGTGAAGTATCGCCAGGCTGGAGGCGAGCCATGAAGGCCAGGCAGGGAGGAGGTTTTAGGACATTGGTGGGAGAATATCCGGAAGGCTGAGGGTCGAGCGAACATCGTGAACTTTGCGACAAGAGGATTGTTAGCTCGGAATCAACGGATCTCAAGAAGTTGTGCAGAGGAATTGTGGACAAAGGTAGGTGTCTAGATATCAATTGATAGGATACGGGTAGGATCTTTGGGGCATCGGCAAGAGAGGGTTAATGAACTTACCCTAATATCACCGTGACAATCGATGTAGGACGAACGTACTTGATCTTGCGCTGTTGTCTCTGTGCGGCGCTTGTCTTGCGGAGAGGTGTTCTGCAATATGAGATATAGAAAGTCGCCGCCGAACATAACATGTCTCTGTGGCGCAATAGGTAAGCTTCACTCACAGCCAATCAGCATTCACACTCATATACTAATAAACTCTCAACAGGTTAGCGCGTCTGACTGTTAATCAGGAGGTTGGAAGTTCGAGCCTTCCCAGGGACGATTATTTTTTCTTTTTTTTTTTTATTCTTAATTGTATGAAATAAGTCTCTTTTCTTTTGATCGCTGTGATACAAGTGTAAAGAATTCAATGTTTTCTGTTCGTAGCTATGCTGGGTGTCAGATAATGTTCAAGGTCCAGGCATTGAACGGCAAAAAAATGTACGGACTCCACCGCCCGTCGGGGCCGCCGGTGAAGCTCCCAACAACTTCACCTCAACCTTCTCCGACACTTTCCCATCGCTTGACATTCCCCAGCTTAACCCATTTCCGCCCAATTAACTCCGGATCGCCGCGTCTCTCGCACACGACCCGATCTACCCCGTCCTCCGTGCGGCCGTCCTTCTTGCGGCGGTGGGATCTTCATTGACCCTGTGTTCCTGGATCGGCGAATTCCGCCTGCGGCGCATCGCGAGATCCTCCTCCGAGAGCAACTTTATCACCAGCGGACACGCCCATCCCAAACCACCTAACAAGAATTAAAATCATCTCTCCAGACAAAAATGGCCTCCAGCTTCTCATTTCGCAAGCTTCCGGCTGCCCTCGCCAGACGCCAGCCGCGTATCCTCAACCCTACCAGACGTGAGTTGCCCGCGGAGTTTGTCCCGAGATAGCACCCAACCTCCAGAGAAAACCTCCTCCTACGCCCCCCAAACACCTCGTCCAAGAACCCACATACATAGCCCTCCGCTAACATTGGCGCCTTGTGCGAAACCTCATTCAGGCCTCGCTTCCTCCGCCGCCACGCAGACCCAGAACCCCGCCTACCCGCTGTACCCCTCCGTCACACAGCTTCTGCACGAGAAGGGCATCCCCGACTCCGAAGTCTCGAAGATCCCCGCCTCGGGCCCCAAGGGCCGTCTGCTCAAGGGCGACGTCCTCGCCTACCTGGGCCTCATCAACGCCGAGTATCCGTCGGCCCAGGCCGCCCGCATCGACAAGCTCGGCCACCTGGACCTGAGCAACATCAAGATCGCCGCGCCGCCGGCGCCCCCCAAACCCGCCGAACCCGTCGCCGAGGAGCAGCCCGCCGTCGCCCGCCCACCCCCTACCACCTCCGTCGCCGTCTCCATCTCCCTGGCCACCGTGCTGTCCGTCCAGAAGAAGATCCAGGACTCCCTGGGCGTGAGCATCCCGCTCTCCACCTTCCTCGCCCGCGCCACCGACCTCGCAAACGACGACCTGCCCCGGTCTCCCAGCTCCACCCCCTCTGCCGATGAGCTTTTCGATGAGATCCTCGGCTCGGAGCCCGTCCAGACTTCCCGCGGTGACTACATCCCCGAGCTGAACGCTGTCGAGGCCCCTGGGGAGGTCCCCTTCGTCCAGCCGGTCGAGGAGGACATCATCGATATCCTGAGCGGAAAGGCCACCAAAAAGTCGGTTTACCGGCCGGAGACGGTGGAGCCTGCCGCGCCCGCCATGAACGTCTTCAGCTTGACCGTCCCTGTTGGTGATGAGAAGCGCGCCCGGGCTTTCCTGGACCGCGTCAAGGCTCTGCTGACGATCGAGCCCGGTCGTCTTGTTCTATAGATCTCTACTCCATAATGTGAGTTGACCGGTTGGAAGCCCTGTGCGGTGATGGAAGCTGACGATCGACGGTAGTGTATCTTAAAAGGGAAAGGTTGTGTCGGAATTGGACTACTCTATTCATCTTACTGTTTTAGTTTGCCTAGCCATGTACTCAAGCGCAATCATGATCATTTAGAAATCACATGTGCAAGTTTCATCTATTTCAGATCAACGACAGTGCTCTCATTTCAATCGCTGCGTATAGCAATGCAATTGCGCTGCTGCAGTAACTGGAGATAAATGATGCATAGAGGAGCTAATAACAAGGTCATCTCGTCATCAAGTGAAAACGCAGAGGCATTGATTGACAGGAAGGTGCCGGAAATGGTGCGGATATGGTGATATAGGAATCGGATCACCGCAAATCCAGCCATCCTCGAGCAACGCCGTAGTCATGTCACCAGAGCAACACCATGAGCGCCGTCGCTGTGATCCAATTCGGTGGAAGTCACATGCAGCGGGAGGCAGAGGCCACCATGCATGCGATGAACAAGTAATTCAGAGTGAAAAGCTGGAATCAGAGGCAGACGCAGAGGCCAAACGTACATGTCGAAGATGTGAAGAAATGAAGCAGAAACAGAAAAAGGAAGCACTTGATAGTCGCCCGTAAAATGCTGTAGACCCACAAAATGCGAGAGATGCCAAATCACACCGTGAAGAAACCCATCCACCCAGTCCGACCAAGGATGTAACTAAGGTCGTAACAACGCCAAAGCCATGGAACGCCGTGTCTAATGCATATCGCAGCTCGTGAGAGGTGCAGGGGCGGTGCAATAGCACCAACATCATTAATCAACAGATCATTTCATCACCGAATGGTCCCCCATTCTGCCAACTTGCTTCCTTCACGCCCATGATCCCGTCCGGGCCGTTTGTTGAAGATCTTCCAGAAACGCAGGGTCTCATCACCAGCGCCAGTGACGACGGTCTGGCCGTCAGGGCTCATTGCCAGGTAAAGAACACGGAAGGTATGTCCGGTCAGAGAGACAATCTGCTCCATGCGGGGATACTTCCAGATCACGATTTGGTTCTGACTGTAGCCATGTGTGCTGATGATTTCGTCGGAATTCTTGGACCACGCCAAGTTACAAACTTGGCTACCGGTGTCGACTTCTTTAATCAGAGATCCGGTGGCTGTATTCCAGAATTTGATGGTCCGATCGGCTGTTCCACCACCGGAGGCGAGAAGATGATGTTGGTGGGGAGACCATGTGATCGCCTTGACAGCCGCAGTGTGGTCGGAAAAGCGGTATAACGGCGTCTCGTTCAACTTGTCCCACACGAGCAGCTTATTGTCATTCCCGCCGGACGCCAGCTGGCCATCTTCTGTGTTCCACCGAAGACCACAAATCTCCTGCTTGTGGCCAGATAGTCGGCGCAGGTATTGATCAGGAGAGCGAACATCTCGGTGGAAGATGAGACGGTCCCTCGATCCTGACGTTAATATATGGTCATTCCACGCCAAAGCACCAACACGGTTGGTGTGACCAATCATTGTCCGGAGACGACGACATCGCTCTGCGTCCCAAATCTGAACAAGACCCTTCCCTGTGCCAATGGAAAGATGGGTGCCCTGGACGGAGTTAGCCTTTGAAAGAGCTTTACGTATCGGGTCGCGGTCACTTACCCTTTGTATCCAACTGACACTGGTCACCGTATCATCCTTGAGCTCACATAATTTAGTTACTCTTCCAGTCTGTGAGTTCCACATGTACACGGAGTTCCCTAGCCCGACTCCGAGGACATTGCTGCTGCCCCAGTCGACAAGATTCAGATAGAAGTCGTCCTGTAGATCAGGGGCGTCGAGGACTTTGTACGGGACTTTATTCACGTAGCGTGGCTGTTTGCGGGGAGTCTCGAGAATGCGTTGACTGTCATAACGGATGGGGGATAGACTGTAGAGCTCGGATCGCACGTTCAAGTTCGGGCCGTGCTGACTTCGAGGGGTTTTTGAGGGTGTCGGATGCCCTGACCCAGCGCGTGGGGAGGCATAGTTGAATAGGTTTTTATGAGGAGTCGATGGCGTTATGCTGGCCGGTGGTAGGTTCGAGACAACATGTGAAGGCGGCGTGTGTGAGCGGGTTTTGTCATTGATCCCACTAAGACCTAGAAGGTGATCTGGAGATAGAGAATCAAGGTCGGCTTGGGGTACGGTGTTCCCAAAAAGTTCGCTTCGCAAGACACGGGAATACATCCTGTTCGCTTCTTCCGCTGGGCAAAGTCAGCTGGGATGAACTGGTTCTGCAAACTATGGACAAGACCAACTCTTTTGGAAGTGCAACTCTGAGTGAGGTGCACGTCTCTTGGACTTAGATGGCGTTGAAGGGCAACCATCTTCATGGAGCAGGCTATACGTCGCTTGAAGATCCTGTCCTTCTCGATTTGGTATAAACCTGGTTATATGATGTCAGCCACTATGTCCAATGGGGTCCTCGGAGTGTCGCATCGAAAGGGCAACATATGATCAAACTCTTCAGGCGCTACTGACCTATCGCCGTAGACTCGCTGTCTTTTTCGACTGGGACTTGTCCCCGGGGTTCTCTCGCGAGGGCGACCGGCGTCTTCATATTCCTTCAAGGCCTTCGTCAACGCATCGGGATCAATGGGCTCGGAGCCAGTTTGACTTCTTTGTCGTCCACTCAGATTATCTGGAAAGAAGAGCGTCTTTTTCGAAGGCATGCTGGGTGGCGTCCTTGAACCAGGAGGAGATACGATGCTCAGTCCGTTCGCTGCGGTGGCCGACGTCTTCGCACTGGATGCGCCTCCCGCAGCCCGGCGGTTCTCTTGTAAATTCGGCTCTTTGCTGTCGCCGCCCATGATTCTTGCGGAGGAGCGGGGTCCCTTGGAGTTGAAATGGCGGTCGCGGCAGATGTCAATAGGAAGGGGGCGGTTGATGCGACAGGTTTCAGGTATCGGATCGCAATGAGAAGGATAGACGGGATCTATTCTCGGACAAATGAGAGACTGCGGCTGGTGAAGGATTCCGGTCAAAGAAATAGTGGTCACGGCGTCCAGTCGATGAATAAAGAAGGCTGCCGATTAGCGACAACAGGCCGGGTTCTGGTTCGCTTCCGAACAATGATCAGATAAAGAGTAGGTCGAAAGGAATCAGGAACAATGAATCGACCGATCGGACTCTCCCCAGACCCAGAGCTGACGTTGATGGAATCAGGCGAACTGTGGAGGTCATTTGAGGAGCGACCTAACCACCGTCTGGTGAGGGAGAGAGGGTGAAGGTGAGCTGGAGATGATCCAAGGGCTGTTCTTTGGTGGTAGGTTAGTCTGGAAGGGGATTCCACCCAGTCACGCGTCGGGTGCGCTAAGCCCTTCTGGGCCACACGAGAGGAGGTTGGACTTGTCAACACCGATGGTTTCTCTCGTTGTCATGCTCAACGTGGTCCTATTCTTCACATGAGAGGCCTCGCGATGGTCTTTGGGGCTCGTGTTCAGGGTCATCTCCATCAGGTTGACCTCAAGAATGGCACTAGATCCCTCATTCATGCGATCCATCAAGTCATAGTGTCTCCTCCATATTAGGTCAGGTTACCCGTACTACGGACTATGAGATTCCCCCCACTGTTACCCAGATAGGTCCAATTTACTCGATATCAAAGCCACCCTCTGACAAAAAACATTCGGTTCGGGTCCGAAAGCAAACATTGTCTTTTTCTCTGCAGAGTTGAGCACATGGCCTTATGCTGGTGTATTCCCGTCATGGCGTTTTGGTGTTATTGTTGTTATTGTTTTGAGTGACACGCTCCCTGGCTTGACGCGCGAAACACCGCCGGTCTGGTGATTGGATCAGCGCGTTCATGGCCGATTCTTCGGTGCCACAAACACTAAACTATCGCGCCCGCCCCTCATTCCACGCGCCCTAGGGAACGCGAATTTAAGCTTGGGCCACCAACGCGTGGAGGAGACTTTCCAGCCAAAGAAACCACAACCCTTTGTTCAAACCCCCGATCTATGCCGATCTGCGAGACGAACGGTCTTGCCTAGTGTAACGGCTCTTGGTAGCGCCAAATTTCCCGCGTTTCTTATAGACAGCTATGGCTGAATGAAAGGGCCTGGTAGCGAGTCGTTTCTCAACTCCAGCTTGGACCTGACAACTCTGCCTACATTTAATGGCTACCCTCTTTCGTTGTGTGTGTGTGGTTGTTCCTGATATTGTATGACGGGTTGGGTTTGTTTAAAAAGAAATGGCCTGGCCAAGCCCTTAGTCAAGTTGATTGTCTCCAGGCAACATCCGCAGTGGGACTCCATGCCATGACTCTTGTACCCCATCAATGGCCAATTTCTATTGGAGGATTTAATGTTACCCTCGAGC
Source organism: Aspergillus sp. MEXU 27854 (assembly GCA_019721355.1). Lineage (NCBI taxonomy): Eukaryota > Fungi > Ascomycota > Eurotiomycetes > Eurotiales > Aspergillaceae > Aspergillus > Aspergillus sp. MEXU 27854. The sequence continues at coordinate 2,318,870 of JAGMTT010000002.1, forward strand.
TTACATGCTCCCAGCCGGTCCTATATCCATTCCCACCTGGATCCAGTCCGATTTCAACATGTCACACCCATTGCTAGAGTAGTGGCGATTAGTCGTCGGTCTGTCATTCACTTTCTCTTTCTCCGGGTGCTGAGAGTGGAATATAGTAAATCGTAAATAGTAAATGCCACACAATCCTCCCGTACATTAAGCACTGAAACTCACGCCTCAACACGCAAATCATACAGGTGCCAAAACAGTCAAAGTCATAAACCATCAGATCATTCCAAGCTTGCGCCGACCTGGGTAGCTCTGTAATATGGTTCCTTCTCTATGTCGTGTAGCTTATCTTTGTTCTTTTTCGGGATACGCTTCTGGGGAGGAATCGTCGAGGCTGGCTTTCTGTCCACTCCTCGTCTTTCATCTCTAGAAAATCCACCAACGAGTTCAAGATCTTCGTATTGTTTGCGCCTTTGAGGGCTGCCCAATATTCTCTCTGCTCGTTGCTTCCCTCGATGTGGAATCTTATCTTTATTCCAAGACGACTTGCAGGGTCACCATCTTCATAAATTGAGGGGCACATATTCGGATACCGATGCCCTTCGGGGACCAAATCACATTGGACAAAGACTGTGTCGAAATCGGCCTCTCTGGGGATATACAGTTGCACTCCCCGGAAGTAAACTCTACCCACTTTTGCTATGTTCCTCATCTCAGTGCATGGGAATATGCTTCCTTGACTCAACTTCCTTTGGAGCTCGCCATTTTTCCACCTCGCACCAAGTCGGCGATCATGCGGTCTTACGACAAATGAGGCAGGAGAGCCATCTTCCTTCGAAGCGCAGTCTGCTTCCACGGCGCATAGCTCATTCGTAATTTGGACTAGCCATTCGTCGCCATTTGCCGATGTTAGTAATCGCTCAATTGGCTTTTGGTAAACGATGCGGTCATTTATCTGGAGAATGATTTCATCCGGTTTGAAGTAGATTCTCGGTTCTTCTTTCAATGAGATGATTGCCTTTGCAGAATCAATGCCCATCCGGAATCGTAATGTGAAAATGGGTGAGCTGAGTTTCACAGCCCCGGATGGAAGCACTGTCACTGGGTTTCCGTGAAATAGGGTCTCGGGTGTAGTGATGTCTTTTGATGGCTTCCTGCTTGTCTTTTTCTGCGGCGGTCTCTCCTTGCGGGCGATGCTCATGTTTGTCCGAATTTTCAGGAGCACTGTTCCAGCGATCGAGTGCCCCTGTGCAAGTATGTGGGCTGGGTCCTGCAGCAAGTACCTTGTAGCCCAACTTAGAAATGACGGCGTGTATTCTGGAAGCTCCAACGTCCTCTCTTCCTCCTGCTCCCTTCTGATATATGCATACATCTCCGCGAGGGGTGCGGGACGCTTGCCGGGGGGCCATTTCCCAGCAGGCCCGGCTTGACTGTATGTGCGGCGAAATGAGGCGGCATCATGTCTGTGCCCGGTCAACCACATGATAAAGTTCAAGCCCGCGTCCATCTGATTTGCCATACATGGTCGTCTCTCTAGTGTCGATGCAAATCCGGAGGCTGGGTGGTATATGTGGACGATGAGGCGACGAAGAAATCCATTCTGTAAGTCTTGTTCGTTGTGGACGCTTCCTTCACAAAAGTCGAGGTCAAATTTCAATGTGACTGTTTGTGAGATTTGGATATCGAGTGACCTTTTGGCCGGTGACAAAGTCTTCCGAATGTTGTCTCTTGTACACCCAGATGCAGTCACAATGAAAGGACACGGTAGGATATCGAGAATGTCTCTCGATAACTGATCGTGGAGTTGTCTGAGCTCATGTGGCCATTTTCGTATGGGACAATCGCTTCTTTTCAGATATGAGGTGTCTTCCGCTCTCCAGTGCCAGTCGTACCCAAAGGCAACCTGTTCATTGGTACCTTTCTCCTCTAGTAGGCTGATGGTTGCACTTCTTGTGTTCCAGAACTCTCGAGGTATGTGCTTCCCAGTTGCCAGATGAAGGATGATGCAGAAGTCCGCATCTCTGGGTCCCCCTGGAATGGTGAGTCTCTCTGCACTCAGACCAGACATTCGAGGCTCCGCTTCGTAGAAGGCTTTGAGGGCCTGCGCTGAGGATTTGTCCTGGGTAGGGGTGTAGCCGTCGGCCTTGGGGCTCACGAGGAACCTGGTGAGTTGATCAAGCTCCGGTTCTGTCAGCACTTTTGCTGCCTCTTCGGCAAATTGTTTGGCGATGTGTGGTCCTGAGAATTCGTCCACGGGTCCAGTTATTTCTTTTTCGTCCCATTTGAAATCTTCCGTCGCCTCTTTTCCTGTGCTGAACCACTTGTGACATCGCACTAGGCTCTGCAGGCATCTATCTGCGTCCATGATAGAGGAGCCTGGGGACATTCTATCTCAGTGTTAGTACGGGTGGGCGAGGATACACTGTCAGTGTGTGATGATGAAGTGGAAGATAGATGGATCATGTCAGTTGGTTGGGTGGCCAGGGCGCGTTCATGGGTTAGGTAGGTAGGTAGTCTTGAAGAGTAAACAACAGTGGGGCGGTTTGAAGCAACTATTGGTGCGACTGGTTATTGCTACTCGAGTACTGGCTTTCCTGTCGATGTCCCTTGGCTTTGTTTTGTCCCATGCTGTGCTTTTCGGTACGGCTTCCTTCTGTGTCTATGGGCCTTGCCGCTTTGGCCATGGCACCTTGGATACATTGCTTACGGACTGCATTGAAAATATGTCGTTTGGGCTCAGTTACTTCGTTAATGTGGCTCACGGGCACGAGTGATACGACTCAACAAGCCTGCATTGTAGGCGATTGTAGCTTTCGTAGTGCGTATATCCCTGCTGGGTCACTTTAGGTTATGGGAGATATCGGCCTTATTTTGGATGTCCTTGGTGGATGCGCTTTGTTTCTGGTGACATGTTAGGTTGGTCTTATTATGTTGCAACCCGGGTTGTCCCGCTGTCGCGTGGGAGGGAGGGCGGCCGCCTTCAGTGATGTGTTCGACTGCCCAGTAAAATTCATGGGAGTGAGATCTGAATCCTATATATACATATATATATCAAGGGTCATTGCCATCAGAGATGGGCGTGAATGAAAGCCAGAATGAGTAACAGGATGGCCTAATTAGCAGGTAGTATCAAATGAGATTGCGGCACCAGGTCACGCACAAGATTTGATAAAATGTTTGACATCCACAGTGGGAAGAGAGCAATATCTTGCCTGATGACTACATTCGCTTCTAGATGTAGATTATGCCAAAGCCTATTGATTTATAAAGTCAAAACCGGAAAATATTCGCCACAGCATGTCTCTGTGGCGCAATAGGTAAGCCTTTACTCACAGCCAATCATTAATCACACTCATACTAATAAATCATCCAGGTTAGCGCGTCTGACTGTTAATCAGGAGGTTGGAAGTTCGAGCCTTCCCAGGGACGACTTTTTTTGCGAACGTGACACACAAATGTCGCAGACCAACTCTCTCTCTCTCTACCTCTATCCTTTTTTTTTTTTTTTTTTTTTTTTTTTTTGGGAACCCAGGTAGGTAGGTAGGTAGGTATGGGAGATGGAAGGTACCCTGCAAAATCCTCCGCCTCTCATCGCTATACACCCCGGAGTAAGCACCCCCTGATGTCAGTGGCCATAGTTGATCCCAAAACCAGCTCGACGACCAATCTACTATCCAGCAACTTTACTGCACCCTGATCCTATGTGCCCAGGCTACAGTGAGCGAGGGCATAGTCTAACCACCATCCTCGAGAGCCTCAGACGTAATCGGAGCTTGAGTTCATCTCGAGTGCTGTCGAAGGCAGCGTCCGTCATGGCATTGTATGGGCCGGCAGCAGGTCCAGGGCCCCTACAAGGCAAAGCCCCTTGCCGGGTATTTCGAGAGCCGGAGATCATACCTACCTATTATGGGGGCCGTATCTGGCAGATAAAGGCCGCGGCAAGACCTCATTCGGAATACCAATGTCAATGTGTTCCCTTCTTCGTTTGCTCGACAGGTCCTCGAATCTGTCTCTGGAATGGATGTTGCAGTCCTCGACTCTCGATACCGTAGCAAGCCGGTAGAAGGTCAGTGAGTTTGCTTGCAAGCAGTAAGCATGGATGCTAGCTAGATGAGGATGTGGGTGCTTTGAGTCGGCACTTGTCCTGATAGGGTCCTAGTCCAAACTGGGCGAACGAGAAGCAACGAGCTGTCTCTGTGGCGCAATAGGTTAGCGCGTCTGACTGTTAATCAGGAGGTTGGAAGTTCGAGCCTTCCCAGGGACGTTTCTTTTTTCTTTTCTTTTCTTTTTTTTTTTTCCCCCTCTCCCCCGGCTTTCTTTTTGACCTTTTTGCCAACCAACTAAGAGTATCACCATACTGCGCTGTCCATGCTTAGCTGCTTGTAGTACCGTCGTCACCCATTATTCAAAGTCATTATATGGTATCCCGGAGTACAGGCATCACAGCGAGTCACAGTATACACGACAGCAGTCGAACTAGAGAGTGGCCAGGGGCAGTAGGGAAGGAATTAAATATTAAGGAAACACTGAGACAACGAACCTGGACCTTTGATTGCAAGCCAACGTCACGAACTACCATCTCATATCACTTCGAAGCGGCGATCGGTTGTAGCCAGTACTCCGTAGATATCTGGGTACTCATTGGATCTCATTGTCTCCCAATTATCAAGCCCAATGGACAAAAACAGCAAAAAAGATCGTCCCTGGGAAGGCTCGAACTTCCAACCTCCTGATTAACAGTCAGACGCGCTAACCTGTTGATATTGAATTAGTAATGTGATATGATGGTTGAGTGAATGAATTCTACATACCTATTGCGCCACAGAGACTTGTGATGGCGTGGCTGCGGCCCAGAGTGACACTGTGAATGCCACACTACCACGATCACTAATCACAAAGCCGTACTTGCTCGCTTGTGTAGCCATAGTGAAGAGACCCAATAGTCTCCTAGACCTCTACCTAGACTAGGTAGCTGCTCAAGTTTTGTTACTTGTCAACCACCAAGTGTACTCATGAACAGTAGCTTCAATCCAATATAACAATAAAGCTACCATGGCCAATCCATCCTTCTATTAACATCCAAGGAGGAGAAATGTCCAGTTCGCAGTAAATGTTATTGTGTACGCATTGAACGATCACACTGTGTGTAGTCTACCGCAGGATCATCTTGGAGAAGGCGGATGTTGAACCAAATCCTTTTTTTTTTTTCTTCCTCCGTGGTTTTAATTATCTCGCCGGAACCAGGGCATAGCCATCATAGGAGTCCCAGACAAGTATTCATAGACATCCAGATAACGCAGGGAGAGTTTCTTACCAATCGACAAAAGCCGCACTTTGTAGCCCTCCGAGGCAACAACGGAAAGCAGGAGGTGTATATGATAATTATATATGCACCGTAGATCGATCGAGATTGCGGATGAATACAGAATGATATTCGATGATATGCTTAATCGACAAAAATGGTCTTTGACAGGCTAGAGTAGTGCTGGAAGAAGCTGGTGAAAAGGCGGATGGAATGTCCCACATCGTATGTACCACCGGTTTCCCGAATGCTGTGCATGCTGAGTTGAGGGTTACCCAGATCCAGAGTGCGAGCTCCCAGGGCTGCAGAAAGCATGGGCCCAATGGTGCTGCCACAGCTGGAATCGTTGCGGACAACGAATAGCTGGAGAGGAACGCCCTCTTCTCCACCCTCAGCAGCCTTGCGAGCCACTTCTTGGAGAAGCACAATACCCGGAGAGTTGGTGGCATACCGCGCATTGGCATTGATCTTGATCACAGGGCCCTTATTGATCTCAGGCCGGTGGTCGGACTCATACTTGCCCGTATAGTTGGGGTGAACTGCATGAGCCATGTCGGCCGAAAGAAGGAAGGAAGTAGAAAGAGTCTCCTCGAAGGCGGTAGAAACGTCCTCATTGCTAGCGGCAGTGGAGGGGAGGACCGACAGACGGCGGATCACGGCCGGAAGCATATTAGAGTCGGCCCCCTGGGCGGTTCTGCTGCCGATCTCCTCGTGATCGAACAAGGCAATCAGGCGAATCGATGGTTCATCATCCAGGGCGGTGGCATCTGCAACCGAGTCGATCAAGCCAACGGTAGCACAGAAGGAGCTGTTCAGGTTGTCAAGACGGGGAGAGAAGATGAACTCTTCCAGAAGGCCGCCGAGACAGGACTTCTGAGTGTCGAACAGGATCATCTCGAAGTCCAGGACATCGATGGGCTTCACGCCAGCCTCGGCGGCGATGAGCTCCACGAAGTGAGGATGATGGCGCTCAGTGATCGACTTCAAGGGCGAGAACTCCGTGCTCGCGTCCGATCCACTTTGGGCATCGGGTTCGGTGCTCTTGGTGTCACCACCAGTGCGATTCAGCTCCGCAGCGACAAGGCCAGCGATCGGGAAGAGCTGGCTTTCCTTGTTGAACGAAAATGTTTCCTGGCGATCAAGATGGATGGCCAAGGTCGGGATACGCAGAACTAAGCAACGTTAGTTGGAGTCTACCGCGTACAAGACGGACACGGAGGTAGTCGTACTTGGACGATCAATTTTGATCAGCTTCTGCACGATCGAACCATCAGCCATTCGCACCATAGCCCGGCCGGCAGCTCCGAGGTCACGGTCAAACCCTCCAGAGTGTTAGTAAGAGGACATGAAATAAACGGATATGAGTAGATTGTGGAGGGCCACTCACAGGTGTGCCAGATGCCTCCTCCATACGTTTCCACACCAACTTGCATGTAACCCTCCCCGCGCTTGTTGCTGACGGGCTTTACCCTCAGGACAGGCGAGTCGGTATGCGCTCCGACCATGGAGATAGGGTTTCCAGGCTAGATTGGAGCCATCAGCATCACGTATGTAAGTGGATCGGATATGTTGATGGTGATACCTTCCATTTCTTACCGACAGCAAAGGCTACAATCGTCGAGCTATTGCGAGTCAGGTAGTATTTCCCGCCGGGACGGCACGTGGAGGCCCAGGAATCTTTCTCCTACGAGATAAATTAGGAAACTGAATCGACGCCCTTGGGTGTCAGCATCACTAACCTTGATCTCCTGGAACCCTGCCTTGACAAGCAGTTCCTTTGCAGACTGGACAGCGTGGAATGCTAGATTGACAGGTCAATGCTAGATAGCGAGTCAGGTTGGGAGCTGGACTCACGGGTAGGGGAGGCATTGACGAAGGACAGAAAGTCCAGCGCCGGCTGTTTGAGGTTTTGGGCAAGCTTGGAGGTCATCTTTGGACGAGTACCCTGCGGGGGATTTTCAAGGTACAGAAGAGAGAAAGAGGAAGAGAGTGGGGAGCGGAGAAAGAATCAAGCATGAGATCATGGGCCGCCTTGGCGGTCAGGCACCAATCTTCCGATATCAATAGCACAACGACCATTGCAGCCACCCCAGGAAACTGTATTGAAACGAAACATTGCACTGATTTCTTCCAATAGTCGAAGGACTATCGACAGAGTACGGAGTATCCTCCCAAGACCCAAGGTCTCCTTAACAATGTACGACGCGCTACCTTTTCTGAACATTAGAACGCAGTAGGACAAAAGAACCGTTTTTATGGCAATAATAATCAAGTCTATGCATTACCCTTCAAAGCTTTAGAAAGGATGGAACATGTATAGAAAAAGGAAAAGAGGGTAAAAAATGAAAAAGAAACGTCCCTGGGAAGGCTCGAACTTCCAACCTCCTGATTAACAGTCAGACGCGCTAACCTATTGCGCCACAGAGACATGCTCGTTGAGAAACGCTAGTCCAATCAGAATATATCAAGGAAAAAATCGTGGAATTCAACACTCTCTCCACTCTCTCGAGTCTACCTCGTATACAATTTGATTTATTGCGTTGGAATCAGCTATCTCTTCCACATTGAATCAATACCATTCAATCTTGATATTTGGGGCGGGATTGGATTGACCGCATCTTGCGGAATCGGGCCGAGGAAAGTCCGTCTCCCACCTGACGTGAGATGGTATCGGCTACTCCACGTTCCTCCCCAGACACCACCATCGTTCCTCACATTCCGCCCATCGCTGTGGTGTCCCACAGTAACAGCTCTCGCAACACACCTGTCGCCTCTCATTCTCCCTTACCTTTTCTTCGAGCAGCCATTCATGTCCTCATGACCCTCTATGACCACTCCAGATGTCTTTCGAGATGCGGAATACATCGCTGACGTGTCCGGCATACCCTATGGAAGAATCGCCGACGCCGCAGAGCGGCAGACGAGCTCTCCCGCACCCCAGGATGGGCGCGTGAAGAAGATCCAGTCGGCTGCAAAGGTTGCGTTTATTGATCGATTACTCCGCGATCTCGATATCCTAATATACTGCGAGCTCTCCGCATTGTACTATATGGAGTGAGCTTCCCTTGCACTTCCGCACCAGCATATCAGGGGCCGGATGCTCATATGCCTGAGTGGTGGCAAGATACTGACCGTTGTCTTCCCTTGTAGTTGTTCAATCATATTATTTGCAGTCCGCGCCATCGTCCAGTTGATATTCTTTACCCCCAAGGCGCCCCCGTTCGACCCCACACGAAACCAGCCTTTCGTCGGCGCCATCTTCGCCAGTAATTTGTTCTGTATGCTCTACCATAATTTCTTCACCCAACCAGAGGCCGGCGAATCGATGCGAGGATATCTGCATGGGGGGCTTTTGATCGACTTCATCGGACAGAAGGCCCCGGTACCGCTGGCTCGGTTGCTACTACTGGATGTGCTCGTATTGGTCCTCGACCTGGTAATGCTGGGGCTTGTAGTTGAGCGGGTGAAGACGACAGAATCCACCACCACAACCTCTACTACGTCCGATGCCATCGAGACCACCCCTACGCAAGACCACGATTTCGAAGAGCGTGGCGTTCGTCGAAGCACCCCCGAATCGACTTCGTCCCCATCCTCTGAGGAAGGCATTGAACTTGATGATCTAGCCACTCGCAACGCAAGCGAACAGCCCAATGTGGGCGAGGACTCCGAACGAACAGAGCTCCTGGCGGACCCATCCGAAAATGGACTCGCATCTGGCACGAAGAACACTCATGCTCTGGATAATTTTACCTCCGGCGAGGCGGTCATTATGGAGCTAGGTTTTCTGGACGTCATCCGAGATCAGTGGCGCTATAGCCCTGCCACGGCGAGGCGGTCGTCTCCATATGTGCCGTCGGACCAGACCGCGGCCTTTCTCCGGCAGCGATTCGGTCTGCAAGTTAACGCCGAGGGCCGTGTGGAACGAATACCCCGCTGATACGGATAGGCTGTGACGCGATATGAATCGATCCTGTGTTTGGAAAGGAGTTGCGATTTCCACTTGTGTAAATACCCACGAATCCATGCATATACGATGCCTTGTCTTTGAAGTTTGTAGCGTTAACCACTTATTTGTACGTGGTTGACCATCTAGTATCTAATAATGTATCAGCACCGACAGCCCCAAGAATGTCGACGTCTTCACGATGACAAGAAGGCATATGCCCTCGTTTCAATTGTTCAAATGTGATGTATGCACCTAGAGCATGTCATGACAAGCCATAAACAATCATCATAAAATTACAAACCCGGGGTATGATATCCACGACCAAAAGCTAATCTCATTTTCACACCACGGGAGGCTTTCCTTCGCCCTCGCCGCCCTCCTCCTTGGACTTGACCCTCCGATCGAGGACCTCATCCACAATCCCCATCTCCAGCGCCTCCTTCGCGCCCATGAAGTAGTCCCGCTCCATGAGCTTCTCGATCTCCTCCAGAGACATCTCCTTCTTCCCGGTCAGATGCCGCTTGTAGATCTTATTCAGCTGCTCGCGCACGCGCAGGATCTCCTTCGCGTGGATAGCGATGTCGCTCGCCTGGCCGAAGTAGCCGCCGGAGGGCTGGTGCATCATGATCGACGAGTGGGGGAGACAGTAGCGTTTGCCCGGGTGGCCGCCGCAGAGGAGGAGAGAGCCCATGGAGGCGGCTTGGCCGACGCAGATCGTGCTGACGGGGGAGGCGATGTAGGTCATTGTGTCGTAGATGGCGAGGCCTGCGAGCATACATCAGCTTTTAGAGCGTAGACGGGGACAACCGGGTCAAGGATGGATACGCACCGGCTGTGACGGAGCCGCCGGGGGAGTTGATGTACAGATGGATGGGCTTCTGCGGGTTATCGGCTTCGAGGAAGAGGAGCTGCGCGACGATGGAGGCGGACATGCTCTCGTCGACTTCGCCATTGAGACAGATTATTCGTTCCTTGAGAAGCCGGGAGAAGATGTCGTCTGGTCGATGGACTGTTAGCGGGCCTGTTTGCGATGTCGGACGTCGAGTTGGAGCGGAACGTACATGTATGCCAGCCGCCTCCCTATAGATTGTCAGTCGCGTCCCAAGAGAAGTTGAAAGATTGCAAGCACGCACTACTGTCTCTGTAACGAACGGCGTCGGAGTCCAAGCCCTCGGCGGGATCGTATTCGATAGTGACGGGATGGAGCTGGAGAAGCTTCGAGATAGCGTCGGTAGGCAGGGAGAAGTGGACCGGGAGGCGAGCCGAGCTACGCGCTGCAGAGAGCGAGATGTGTTCATCATGCAAGTCTGAAAGAAAGAGAGGAATTGGCGAACGTGAGTGGGAGGGAGGGGAGAAGAGGTGAGGATTAGAGAGGGTGATGAAAGACGCCAAGCGGACTGCCGCATCTGAGCTTTGGATGCGGTTACATGCTCGGCGGTTAATTGCGGACGTGCGACGAAATACTATTCCTCCCTTCCACCACCCAGTCCAGAAACAAGATGGACTGTCTCCACGGGCGAGTATCCTACGCCTCGTGGCGTCTACGAGTATTTCGACAACTATTCATGCCATCTTTACCCTTGACCGCCGCCAGAATCAGCTCTCGTCGCGCGATCTCGAGCTCGACTGTAGCTCCGTCCCGAACAAGCGCTGCGCGACGAGGCTCTCACGAAGACTCCAACAACGCAGAAAGACTAAAAACGGACCCCGATGCATCATCAACAGACAACATACAACCTCTCCGACCCTCCCAACTCCTCCCGCAGTCCCCCCTCTTGACCCGCCCGCACCCCAGTCTCGCAAAAAAGCACAAGAAGCGCATCGCAACCCACAAAGACCTCCATGAACTACGCCGGAACCCCTGGGCCATGGCCCTCGCATCGCCGCCACGCATGTGCGCCATAACAGGGACCCGCCTGCCACGTGCCTTTCTGGGCGATTGGGGCATGGTGCGTCGCCCCGACTCGAAGGAGGGATTATGGTTTATGCCTGTAGGCGCGATGAAAGATGAACTGGAGCTGCCCTCCCCACACAAGCCACGCTCGGAAAAAGACACACCTAGGCCGGAACGCGGGATGTTCAAGAACCGGTCGTTTCACTTCCTCGTCCTGCGCATCGTTGATCGCCTCCCACTTCTTCGATCATTGACTGCGGCGTTGACTGGCCATGCGCCGGGGAGGAAGGTCTCGCCGATTGTGAGGGTGCTCCCTTTTCGGTGGAAGCATCCGCATGGTCCGATCACGGCCCATGAGGAAAAACAGATGATTTGGCGGGAGGATATGCCTGACTTTGTATTGACGCAGATGAGGGCTAGCGTCGTGAAGCAGATCAAGAGAGCCAGCGATAGGTATCAGCGGACGAATGTCGCCAATGGTGTGTGGAAGACTTTGGATTTGGACGGGGTTTGGGGGGTCCACCTGCTGGAGGGACTGAAGAGCTTGGAGCCATTTGCGCGCATGGAAACAGGCGCCGTCATCGTATTGGGATCCTCGCAAATATGCGCCGATACCTTGGCTGGCGCAGATCTAGAGGCATCCCCTACTTCTGGAGATACACTTCCCGAGTTCATTGAACTTGCTCAGACGGAATCCAAGATCCCTGTGTTCGATCTACGGCGGCTTCTGTCCAAGGATGACCTTGACGAGGTCCGGAACTATCATCCTCGGTTCCAGAGCCCTGCGCTGTTTTTCAGACCCGACGAATCGATCACGGTAGAAACAATGCTGGTATTGTGGAAGCTCCAGGGCTTGGTACGTGGCGACGAGTCGCCTCGCGTTTCTTGAGCATGAAATCTTATATACATCAATCGAGGTGTCGAATGCAAAGGCAGCCTGTATATATAATCTATGGATATCTTGAAGTATATACGACAGTCGTGCGAGTCCTGTATCGTAAGTCGTCCGGTCTAGTTCTACTTAAACCAAATCAGCAATAGCCGCTCCTTCAGTTTGTCGCCGACGCGAGAAGATCCGAAAGCTTGTCCAGATAAGCCATCGGCCTAATAGGACCAGCCACAAAGTCCTCCTTGGAGCTAACCCCAGTCAGCACAGCCAGAGTGCCCCCGAGCTGACCCTCCAAGCCAAACCGAATGTCAGTGTTCGCCCGGTCTCCGACCATGCACGCCCGGGCGCGGTCGAACTTGAACTTGCCCTCAATGGCGTCCATCATGGCCTGGTTTGGCTTCCCGAGCGACACGGGCTCCTGTCCCAACATCATAATAAGAGGCGCACTCATAGATCCCGCACCAGGGAAAAGGGTCCCCGAGTTAGGCAGGGTGGAATCGATGTTCGTAGCCAGGAACACGGCGCCGCGCTTGACGTAATGGTACGCCAAAGCCATCTTCAGATAGTTGATGTGGAAGTCCAGGCCGACCAGAACAACTCCAACCTCCGGGTCAAGTAGGGATGAGTCGCCGGTCGCAATGCGCTTGTAGTCTTCGGGGGTGATGTCGCGACGGTACGCCGGGTCCGTACCTCCGATGAAAGGGACATTCTCGGAACGAAGCTCCTGCTCGATACCGGTTTCGCCGATCACGAAGACCTTGCGCTTGTTTTCGGGGAGGTTGAGAATACGTGAGATGTAGATGGATGCGCTGTACGAAGAGGAGAAGATTTCCTCCTGATAGAATCGTTAGCGATGTTCAGCCATTGAATGGAAGGCTATGACGTACCGTGTTGCTCGGGATGCCCAAGCCATCCAGCTTTTTCTGATAGTCCGCGCGAGATTTCGTGCTGTTATTTGTGACGAAGACAACCTGTTTTCCTGAGAAGTAAGGAAACGAGTCAGTCGCAGTCCTACGAGCTTTCCGCCACCATCCCGCGCATTCCGACCCGTGTGCATACCTTTGCTTCTCAACAGTTCCAGGGTCTCGTTCGTGCCAGGAAAGAGGTGATCGCCCGACCAGAGTACACCTAAGCAAGCAGTGGAGTCTCAGTATTCCGTCGTCGCAATTCGAGGAGAGAAAGGGAGTGTAAGGGTCCGGACCGTCGCAATCGAATAGGAAAACCTACGGAGGTTAGCGGAGGGACTCTCGGTGCAGGATAGGCTCCAGGAAACACAGAAAGTGGCATTAGGACCGATGGCACGTACATCAAACTTGTCGAGAAATTCCTGGATCCCCGCGGCGTCGCCGGTCAGATAGCGGGGTGAGGTTGTCATGGCGGGGTATGTCGGGGGGCGTCTAGGACGATTGTTGTGCTGTGTCCTGTCTAGATTGCGCACTGCGAGGAAAGAAGTCTATCTCGAAAAATGAGCGGACAGGTGCTGTAAAACAAAAATGCGCGGGGCCGTCAAGTGTACGTGAAGAGGAGAGTTGACTCAGTCCGGTGTACTGTCCGAGAAATCGTCGGAGGCGGGCCGCACGTGGCGTACACGTTATAGTGGAGGTTACAACCAGAGACATAATTGACTTCATGGTGATGTAGTAGTTGTATTTGGGTAGATCTCATGCTAATTAATGTGGCAGTGAATTCCCTGGCATCCCAAGTATTTCGTTGATTCATAGCGTCCTCTCCTCCGAGATCGCAAGAAACCGGCTCAAAGTAGTGTTTTGGTACATTTCGCTCCGCAACGCTGACTTCCGTAGCCAAGAGGGTCCCTATTCCTCATACCAATGGCAGTGTCCCTGTTGACAGGAATGGCCTTGAGTTCCAGACGGAGGAATCTTAGTTTAGATGGGCCGCCGCAGGATATGGCTAGGAGCGTGTGTAGAAGGATCAATTCGTCAAATGCGATTATCATCGAGATCATCATTGCGCTCCACTCAGAATACCGGAGATTTTGAGTGCTGTATCTAAGATCGACAGGTGCTCGTCTGCACCATCAGACAACCGCTTGTCCATTTCAGAGAATACCATGACGATCTTGTTCTTCTGGATATCAGGAATGGCATCGTTGTAGACAACTCGTCGGTAGAGCTGCGAATAATTAGACTGATATCACGTAGTGAGACTGTGAGGACCACATACCTGTAGAAGTAGTTGCGTCGCGCTCCACCCGTCTGCGACAACGTCCGTGATCACCTTGGAAACAGCCTCGTAAGAGGAACCGATCTTGACAGGCTGCATGGCTTGAGCCAGCCGGTCGATAATCTCCTCCGGGATCACACCTGCAATTTCCTCAATCATCCGAACGGTAACCGCCTGCGGCGTCGCATCCGTCATCTCAGAATCTTCGTCGCCATCTTTCTTACTGCCCGGTTGGGCCCCCACTAACCGGGCGGCACTCTGCATGTATGTGATCGCGCGTCGCAAGTCACCCTCGCTGCACTGGATCAACTTATCAACGACCCCATTTTCCAATGTCAGATTCTCCAGCTGCGCAATATGCTCCAATCGTTCACCCGCCGCAGTGTTGTCCAGGGCCTTGAACCGGAACTTGCTGCATCGACTCGCGAGCGGGTCAATAATTCGCGTAACGTAGTTGCAAACGAGACAGAATCGGGTAATGCGACTGTACTGCTCCATGGTGCGACGGAGGGCCGACTGCGCATCTTGCGTCATGCTGTCGGCTTCGTCGAGAATGATAATCTTGAACGGAGGGCAGGGATATTGCGCCAGATACTCCTCGCTCATTCCGGAGGAGTGACTGAGCTGTGCTCGAGCAAAGTTCTTGATCTTGTCGCGCACAATGCCGATACCACGCTCGTCCGAGGCGTTCAGCTCCAGGATGCGCGAGCGATAGAGGGAGGGACCGAATAGGGACTTGGCCAGGGCGAGAATCGTCGATGTTTTACCGGTTCCTGGCGGTCCGTAGAAGAGCATGTGCGGCAGCTTGACACAATCAGCATAATGAAAAGCTCTCGCGACACCGGATACGTACGTTGGAGGCTTGTAATGTTCGTTGAAGGACCTTCGTCGTGTGATCTTGGGCGGTAACGTCATCTAGTGTCCTGGGACGGCTAGATCATACGTCAATGGGTGTTGCCTTGGATTTGAGGGCCTGTCATACTATTTCTCAACCCAAGGCTGATGCTGGGCTTGTTCATCTTTCGCATCTGTCGGCTTTTTGGAGCCGCTCGATGCCGCGGCTGCTGCACGGGCTTTGTTACTGAAGAAATTAGCAGCCATGTTTAGCCGATCAGAACTGAATTCTGTCAATGAGCGAAATGGTCGGGGTTGCTCAAGGGTGGTGCTGCATTGGAGTTCCCTGGGATAGCTTGCTGGGCGGCTGTTGGAGAGCGTGTCGGGACGCGTACCCACGTGATACGCGACTAGCATAATTAATTGGTTTATGCTTTGGTGCCTGAGGATCATTGCTCAAGTACTCCGTCTATGTTCGCCTGACATTGGAGTCTCTATGTTGAACATCTCTTCTGCGTACGATCTATAGAGAAATATGACAGTCAGATGCTGGTACTCCTCAACCAGGTTACTGTTATTTAGGGAAGATGCCATTGAACGGAATTCCCATTTGTATACGTGCATTATCTCGTAAAGTATTCTCTATAGCTCATCCTTCCTGTTCTGTGCCACCTCGGTAGCTTCATACATCCGCTTCTTGGTGTTTCGCGGAAGCTCCTCTTGCCTCTTTATCTCCTCGGGCGATATGTCGTCAAGGTTGATCCCCTCCTGCTTATTCGTTTCCTCCGCCATCTCCCTGATCTGGTCGATCATGCGATCCCCATCCACATCTTCAGGCGCAGTTTGGTCCCACATCGCATCATCATCGGCACCTTGGGCATTGGCCTCAACCTTTTGATACACAATTGGCGTTTCCACGACAGGCGAATCACTGACAGAGGCGCCGGGCGAGGCCTGGACGCTCTTACTGGTGATTCCCACAGCGCCAAGGATAGCAAACATGAACCTCGCGACCAGCTTAAGTGGCAACCACACGAGCCACCATAGAGGGCCGTACAATATGCGACGGAACAGCAGCCACGTGATTGTCCCGATGAGAATATAAAACGCTGTCTCTAGGTACCAGGTGTCCGATTTCTGCGAGCGTAGAAGAGACCCGACCAAGTTGCGTGACGACGAGAGCAGCGAGTCGAGACTGGTATAGGACTCTGATAGGGACGAAAGGGCCGCGGTCGATTGCTCTGGACGCATGTCAGTGGACCGCACGCATACCCAACTATCGTTGTAGCATCCTTCACGAACCTAGTGTCTCCTGCGCAAACTGACTGCGTGAGAGCTCAGCCTGCATAAGCTGGTGCGTCCTCCGCAAGGCAGCCGTAACATCATTCGACGCGTTCAGTATGACTTCGTCCTGGGTCAGCTTCTCGTTCGACTGTTTGTGCCGTTCGGCGCTTTGCGCTCGCGAGAATAGAAGCTCCCTCTCCTTGCGGCGTGCGGCTTCCGCATTGCGTTTGGCCTGTAACTGGGCGGTGCGGAAATCTCCTCTCGTCCTAGTGTTGCGGTGTCATTAGCAGCGGAATCGCGAGTCCACTGGTGCTGGGATGCTCACTTCTTCAGATCTTGCGTAAGTCTCCCCGCTAACGCAACAATCCTCTCCCTCTCCAGCTCTTTCTCGTTATCCACTGCCTTTCGTCGACTGTCCGTCACCGGTTCGAGAGCCTCTACCTCGACCTTCAATAGTTCGAGTTCCTCCTCGGCATCTTTCAGAAGACTGTGGATTTCGGTGCCCAATTCTACGCGAGCTTCATCGCCCTGTCCGACGGCGGTCGTGAAGTTGCGCAGTCTGGTGATGAGGGTGTGGACCTGGGCCAAGGAGGTAGATAGATCCTTTAGCCGCGTCTGCAGCGAAGACATTGACGACATTTGACCGGTTCGTGGCTAGTACCGCGAGCGTAGTGGGATCACACAAGGACGATTGAGATGGGACAAAGCAAACGTTAAACAGAAAAAGCCCGCATTCACATGGTCATGCTACAAAGACGTGAGAAAGCACGAGAAAGACAAAGTCGCTATGATGTAGAGCGCTCATGCAAGCGTGGTCAATCTGTCCGCAGCGTCATCGGTTCCTGAGGCCAGACCCGCGGCGGGTGTTTGCATCTCCGGCAAACACTCATCAACTCCGTCCGCTTTCCGACGCCTGCGCAGTCCAGGTAATTTTCTCGGGCTCGATACCAACCTCATTTGCGCCATTGTCTCATCCTCGCGGTCCATACACCCGTGAATTCTCTCTCTACTACCAATCACTCCTTCTCACCCATCTAAAATCCATCGGGTGTCCAATCGTGCGTCACCACCACCCATTCATAACCAACTATCTACAGACACAGCTAACATAGAACCAACCAGGAACCTCGCAACAATGACCATCCCCCTGCAAACCATCACCTCCTTCCGCACAACATTCAACCCCTTTGCGCGGTCCGCCCGTCCCTGCCGTCTGCTCCTATCTCTCCTGCGCAACCCGTCCACAGCGCCGGCGTCGAGTCCCACCCACATCGATATCAAGGTCACGCAGCTCCCGCGGACGTCGACGAAAGAGCCCGAAGTAGTGGTTGGCTTCAAGGGCGGCAAGGAGCTGAAGATCGAGGTCGGCAAGCGGCAGATGAAGATCGGGGATGTGGTGGAGGAGATTGCGCGCGTCGGTCGGACGATTGAGCGTGAGGAGACTCTGAAGGGTTAGACGAGGATTGGGTCGGATTTGTATTTTTATTCCTTTCGGTTAGCTTGTTTGGTTACGTGCGAGGTTCTTGCCCCGCGGGTGAATGTTGTTCGGTCTTACGGCGCTTGGAGACTGGGCTGTTGGGTTAAGCTGCTGCCATATGCCATGTCTGCGATAGGCATGCAGGAAGGATGCATGGGTGGAGACGAGTAGATATCTGTTGCATCGTGATACCGCTTTATGTGTATATATTAGCCATCAAAAGATATCCCAGTTCTTTATTTCACCACATCTGATACTGTAGAAACCAAACATAGATTTATTACTCTGAGCATGTGAGAGAAACCAGGTGTAAGTATGAACCAATCTATCCACCCACAGGGTGGATCGGATCTACAACATCTTCATATTTTTTGAATATTCGCTAGAAACAGATTTACACAGCAGCACCAGAGATGTAGAACCACTTGTCGACGCTGGGGTCGATGGGGGCAGGGGCAAGGTTCTCGCCCTTGGGGATGGCAGCGACCTGGGCGGGGTCGACACGCTCGACGGCGGTCTCGACGGCGGCGCTGGCACTGATCATCATGTTAGTATGCGACGCTCTTGGACGGAACTGCGGGCGGTGCTTACACGCTGATGTCACCCTTGGCGGACTTGCCGGTGATCAGCTTCTCCCAGGCGTCGGCGCACTCGCGGATGACTTCCATGGCGTACCTAAAGTAGCGAAAATATTAGTATCAGGCGATTGGAATCGCAAGAAGACCCGCGGGCACTCACTTCTTGTTCTTGCACTCGCCAGAGAAAGCGAACTGGTTCTCGGGCTTGCCGTCGGGGATCTTGTAGATACGGAACCACTCGTTGGTGGCGCGGAGGAGACCAGGGAGGTGACGCTCCACATCCTCGACGTCGTTGAGCTTAGGAGCCAGGGGGTCTTTGACGTCGATGACAATGACCTTCCAGTCGGTCTCGCCCTCATCGAGGAGGGCCATGACACCGAGGACCTTGACCTGCTTGATCTGACCGGGGTAGCCGACGAGCTCACCGATTTCGCAGACGTCGAGCGGGTCGTTGTCACCGTTGGCCTTGGTCTCGGGGTGGACGGAGTTGGGGTCCTCCCAGGTCTGGGGGAAGGCACCGTAGTTCCAGAGGTAACCCTTGTGGGGGAAGCAGTTGCGGACGTAGCGGAGCTTGCCCTTCTTGACGTCCTGCTTGATGGGGTTGAGGTACTCCTCCTTGGAGATCTAGTCGGGGTTTAGTATAATTTTCCTTCCATATTGACTATCGCACAATGACGAGAAAAATGTATGTATGGTCGTACCTCCTGCTTGGCGTTGGTCCAGCGGGGGATCTCAACGATCATGTTGAGGACAGTCTGCTCCTCATTGGCATAGAGAGGAATGTCGTGGAAGGCGGAGATGGGCTGACCATCCTTCTCGATGTAGACACGGTGCTCCAGGGTGTTGGGAGCGCCGATCTTGCGAACGGAGTAGACCATGGTGGGCGGTTGACGAGGGGTCGCGGAAGAGGAAAAATGTTTTGATAGTAGAGCAGCACGAGTTGACGCCGACGAGAGGGAGCGATCAACAAAGGGAGAGGTAGAAGAGGTAGACAAAACGGTAGACGGACGAGAAGGAAAAGAGAGAAGAGAAGAAGAGGAAGAAGAAAGGAGGGAAGGAAGAGAAGAGGAGGAGGGGGGAGGAGGGGCGTGTTTGGTGGGGGGAGCCAGCGTTGCGGATGTGCGAGAGAAGCGGGCGAGGATCGGACAGGCGGTGGGCGACACTGCAAACTGGACTGGTCGTCGGGACAGTCTGGGCATTGGAATCGGACCAGGGGGGGAGGAAAAGTGTCAATGGATGACGACGTGCGGCTTCAAATAGATTTAGGATTTATTCTCGGGAACTCTGCGGAATTGATCCCAGTACAATGGCCGAGGAGGTTCTTATGCAAGAGAAAGAGAAAGGGAGAGAAAGTTGGTGGTCGGGAGGAAATTCGGGGTCGGGAACTTCCTCCGAGGTTCTTTTCGTGCCATTTTCTTGGTTACATACAGCGCTCATCCCTCTCCCAGGGCATGTCTAGGTCTTGTTGTCTTGTTGTCTCGTGTACGGTTTGGTCGGAAGCCTTAGAAATCTATACAGACGCCACCTCTCGACCAGTCACCGTCACTACTAATTGTTTCTAGATCCCTTCTTCCGAAATACAGGAATTACTCTTCCTCGGTGAATCCAATAGAACACCCGCTCCACTCCAGTTCCACCATTCCTGATCCCGTAGGAACTCCCGCCCATCAATCTCCTTGTTTCCATGTTGCTGTCGAATTAAGACTGACGCTCCAGCCATGGTCACGGACTGTCTGGAATCCATTCTCGACTCAATCACGCCATCACAAGAAAATACGAAATCATTGCGAAACAGACTGAGAACCCGATCCAGCAGCTTGTTTAGAATTGGTCTATTCCAGTCGTAAGGTAGTTGGGTGGATCTAGATACAGAGAATCTTCTATATTCTATACTCTATTTCACCTCTACTCCGTATAGATCTCTGCCATACTACAACAACCTTATTTAGGCTTCGATCTTAAGGAACACTTGGGCGTAAAAACGTGACTCCTGACTAGGACTGTTCGAGCCACGCAGCCCAATCGGGTAATCAGGGAAAAAAAACTTAGCTTATCGGCTATCTTCACGTGACTCACTTTTTCCGCCTCATGGGGTTCCCATCAACAACCCTCCGTCGCATCACCGGCTCTCACTTTCATACACCACTAAACCCGCTCGATCCGAATCGTACCCCGCCGCTACGGTACATCGATCACCTTGCGACCAGTCCCTCCCCCCTCGCACCTCACAGAAGCATGCTATGCTCAGATTTCTACGCTCCGCAATGACTTCGCTCACCTCCGTCCCTCGAGTTCCCATCCCCGCCAACGGGGTCGACTACCGTGGCAAGGTGGTCCTCGCTCCAATGGTCCGGTCGGGAGAACTCCCCTCGCGCCTCGTCTCCCTCAAATACGGTGCGGATCTGGTCTGGGGCCCCGAGACCATCGACAAAGCCCTCATCGGAACCTCCCGCCGCGTCAACCCCCGCAACGGCACCATCGAGTTCACCCGCACCCCCTCCAACGGCGGCCGCACTGACAAACCCGTCCGCGAGTCCATCATATACCGTCTCGATCCCGTGCGTGAGAAGGGCAAGCTCATCTTTCAGATCGGCACCGCCTCACCGGAGTTGGCCGTCCAGGCCGCCAAGATCGTCGCCGGCGATGTCGCCGGCATCGATGTGAACTCCGGCTGTCCAAAGCCGTTCAGTACCAGTGGTGGCATGGGCGCCGCTCTTCTGCGCACTCCGGACAAGCTCGTTGCTATTCTGGAAGCGCTCGTCCGCGAGGTCGGAACCCCCTACCAGATCGGCATTTCGGTCAAGATCCGCATCCTCGAGACCCCTGAGCTTACAGAGAGCCTTGTCTCCCGGCTCGTCAAGACCGGCATCACGGGTCTGACAGTCCACTGCCGGACGACGCCCATGCGGCCCCGCGAGCGCGCCATCCGCGACCAGTTGCGCATGGTCGCCAACGTGTGCCACAACGCCGGCGTCGCCTGCGTCATGAATGGAGACGTCACCTCGCGCGACCACGCCATGGCCCTGATGCAGGAATACGGCGTGGACGGCGCCATGATCGCGACATCCGCAGAGTCCAACTTCTCGTGCTTCCGTAGCCAGGCAGATGGCGGCCTGCTTCCGTGGCGTGACCTCGTCCACGACTACCTGCGGGCCTGTATCGAGTCCGAGAACCGGTTCGGCAACACCAAGTTCCTGATGAACATCCTCGTGCCCGGAAAGGGCCATGAGTTCGTCGACGTGAAGAAGATGAAGACATATGGTGACTACTGCCGCATCTTGAAGTTCGACGACCTCCTGCCTGCTGCCCTCCAACTGGACGAGATCATGGAACTCTCCGATAGATCGGTCTTTAAAGACACCCCCGTCAGCAAAGCGGCGCAGAACGCCATGCAGAATAACGAGTCTGCCCGTGCGGCCGGCGGCGCATCGAGACCCAAAACTGTTTCCCCTGCCCCCAGCGGCGGAGGTCCTATCCGCACTAACTCCATCCCGGCTCCGGCCTCGAAAGCAAAGACTCCGGACGAGAATGGGGCCAATGTGGACATGGTTGCTGCTTCGACGACTCAGACCCAGGAGCTTACGGCTTAGGTGGGTTGAATGAGGTTATGGCTTTCTCGGCAACATTTTCTTCAACGCATATACATTTCTTTGGTACGTTTCATAGCCTGTTGAGGCTCAGCATCTTTCGGTGTTGGTTTTATGGAGTTTGTTCAGATTCCCATGGTACTTTCATTACATGTCTTCTCCCACTGTTCACCTTTTGAGTATATAATAAGGTTCGTTAGAGCGTATAGACCTGCCGTGTTTGCTTCAATTTTGGATGCTATACGAGGGCCTTCTCTTATCTGTCAGTAGACCTCAGGCTGTGGTCGCTCCGGTTACGGGATTCAAGCCCTCATGCCATACTACATGTCCAGTATATACAGCTCTCATGTGGCGATCGTAATGTCTATGCAGTAAGACTAGATTTATTACCACGGCGGCGCAGGTCTAGAGGACCTAGAAGTTTCCATACTGCCCATGGGGCTCCTATTATCTACGAACGTTGACGCCGCAAGTATATATGGTGAAACCCTTCATTGGCAACATACCGAACTAAATGGCCAGCCATACGCCTCGGTCTATAAAAGAAAATAGAAGTATATTAGTCAACAAGCGCACGCCGGTAACTCTAGACAAAGTCAACCAAAAACATTGAAACACCGAGCGTCATATACCGCCAGGTACAGACAACCTGTCCATGAGACAACGGGGGCCAGACCAACAAAAAAAGAGTAACGATGCATCCCCACACAATCTATGGATATCTAAGACAAGGTGAAGGACCAAGAGAACAAAAACAACGCATCATGTCTCTTCATCTTGCTCTATGTCTGCATGTCCGCAAGAACCATGTCCTCTACCACCTTCATGCCAGCTTCTTCGCTCTTCTTCGATTCAGCAGCATCTTCACCGGCAACGGCCTGGTCAAGAGCCAGCTTGGTCTGGCCGAGGGCGTAGATCTGTTCTTCGATGGTGTCTTTGGTGACCAGGCGGATGACTTCAACCTCACGAGTTTGGCCGACTCGATGCGCACGGTTCTCAGCTTGCACATCCTCCTGTGGGTTGAAACTCGAGTCGAAGATGATCACCTTGTTCGCGCAGGCCAAGTTGATACCTGCACCGCCCGCTTTGGTCGAAAGAAGGAAGACAGGGATGTCAGTGCGTTCATGAAACGCGTCGAGAATGGACTGCCGGTCCTCGACGTTGGTGCGGCCATCCAATCGGACGAAGCCCATGTGCTGATTTTCAAGCACCTGTTCAAGGATATCCATAACCAACGTGAATTGAGAGAAGATGAGACAACGGTCACCGTTCGCCGTAAACCTCTGAAGAAGCTCACAGAGTTTGTTGACCTTGCCGGAATCCATCCATTCGTCGTTCTTCAGAGCGAACTTCCCGAGAGACTTGGGATGCTTAACACACATCATATGGCATTCAAAGTCGTTGTAGAGCTGGAGTTCCTCGAAGATGATGTCCGGGTCCGAGAGCGACCACTGCTCCTCCTTCAAACAGGCCTTGGCCATGCGACTCAGAATGGTGTTGTTGTAATGTTTGCGGTAAAGTAGCGGATGAATGGCCGCCTGACGTAGCTTCATCAGAATGTTGGCTGACTTGTTGCCGGTCTTTTTGCCAGCAGCTCGATCAGCCAAGAGCTGGCGCACTTCTTCTTTCTCATGCTCATAGATCTCTTTCTGGGCGTCGTTCAGTTCACAATACTCGACGTGAGAGATTTTTGCGGGTAAGTCAATGACTTGGTGCTTCTTGCGTCGCAGAACGAAAGGCCTCAGCATAGACTTTGCACGCTCAATGCGTTGGGCAGATAGGAGAGTTGAATGAGACTCATCAACTGTCTTCGCCTTGTTCGCAAAGATATACTGAAGCTCCTCCTTCTTTTCATTGAAGACCTTTGGAAGAATAAAACCCAAGAGAGAAGCGAGCTCTTGGAGGTTGTTCTGCAGCGGAGTACCTGTCAACAAGAGCCTAAATCTTGCCGGAATCCTGATCAACTTTTCGTAAAGCACGGAAGTAGAGCTCTTCAGCATGTGGCCTTCGTCGTAGACACAGACGCAGAAGTTCATGTTACGGAGGAAGTGAGCATCCACTTTGGCTTTGGCAATCGTATATGTGGTGACGATGACGTTTATGTTGTCCCGCTCGTCTTCGATCCTTTCGCGGAGCATCGCTCGTTCTGCCTGACCAGCGTAGTATGGCATAACTGACAGGGCGGGACAGAACTTTTGGAACTCTCTCAGCCAGTTCTCGATGGTAGACGAAGGGACAACGACCAGGTGCGGTCCCTTGATACCCTTCTCGTAGAGATGGGCCAAGAAGGCAATCACTTGACAAGTCTTTCCGAGGCCCATGTCGTCCGCCAAGATGCAGCTCAATTCCTTCTCGAACAGTAAAGACAGCCAGTTGATTCCGACGATTTGGTAATTTTTCATCTTCAGGTCCTCGCACATGATCTTCGGTTGGGCGATGAACCGGCTTCGGCGCGAGCTTGACCCTGAACCGGGGCCATCACTGTCTTCGTCCGTGTGCTGACTGGCAGGTGTTCCAATGCCAGAATCGTGGGAGGCTCCAGGATCGATTGATACGATTTCCAATTCCCCGTCACGCTTTCCGAAGATATCCACGCCCCATTTCTTCATCTCATTGGCAATTGGCTTACCCAGAGCCTCGCAGCGAGCGACCAAGGAATCGACGGCTTCATAACCCACCAACATGTCCATGCATTTATCCACAATCCTATCACCAATCGGCTTCGGTGGCTTGCGCGCTCGATTGGTTTTCGGCTTTGCATTCGGATCAGCCGGGGCAGGGACGGCACGAACTTCGTCCAGGGACGAAAAGGGTCGATGGGAAATAATAGTATTCGCGATTTCTTCTGTAGTCGCGGCGATATCCGCAAGATTGAGAACGTCGCAGGTGTTGAAGAATGACAGAACCTTTGACTCAAAGCTGCTGTCTTGCACCACCTCCTCGACGCCGGAGTCGGAATCGTCGGATATCTCCAGCGGCGCTTCGGGCGATTCTGACCGATCAGAAGGAGCACGCTTTCTGCCTTGAACGAGCCGCCCGGTTCTTTGGGGAGTCTCAGAACGGACCGGGCTCGGGGATGATACACGAGACTTAGGTCCCCTCATGAGACGTCGCCGCGGCTTTGCCTCTTCCTCGGGCGATTTGCGGACATTCCGGGGTTGCATGTTCATGGCAGACCATTTGTTCTGGATAGTCCCCCTCGCTTTGATCTGCTGTTTGGCCGGAGCCACAATCGGTTTGGTGACGCTGAGCTCATCCTCCGAGGTCTCAGCCTTTCCAATCTCTTCACTCTGAGCCAGGTAGTCCAGTGCATCGTCGAAGTTACCCCGTTTCATGAGGAGAGCCTGGAGACAAGCTTGCACCGACTTTTGAGGCATGACTCGGCGCATTCGCTCGATCTTTAGTCTTGTCTGGTAGTCTTCGACTTCGTCCAGCGACGTTACGGTCACCTCCACTGGGAGTGCGCGCGCCGGACCATCTTGGCGCGGCTTCTTGACTGGAATCCCCTTCGGTGTCGGATCCATTTGCGCGGCCGGGCGTTTTGCGGCGAGGGGGTTATAGACAGCGGACGACGTAATCGCCTTGAATCGGTCGATGGATGGCCTGTTCCCGCCGAGGGGGGAATCTAGGATCTTTTCCGGGCTCCGTGAAGACTTTGTGAACATCGCAGGCTTGATGTCGGTATTTCTAGAGTTGGCGTCGTCGTCAGAAGACCCCCCGCGATATGTAGGACCATCATCATCGAGGTCTATGACGGGAGCGCGCTTCGCAGGGCCTGCAGGGGCAGGAGGGCGGAATTGGGTGCCACTTGGGGCCATGATGTTGGAAAGGCGACCGCCCGTCATGGAAGGTCGGGAGGGAGAGGACGTTGGGCCAGGAGGAGAAGACGCGGCGACTTGAACGACAGAATTGTTCTTTGCGGAATAAGGATTGTCAAGAATTTGGGTCGGTTGTGTTAATCTTTGGGAGGCAGGGGTAAACGATTGCGATGGCGGCTGGAAATTTCCCAGAGGAACCGTGGCGACCGTCTCATACTCTGGATCAGCACCAGGGGGAGGAGGCGTGCCGTGAATGACCTTCTTGTCATTCACCGGAGTATCGGGGACTGTCTCGTCCATGGTCAGTGGGGAATTGCTCGCCGCAAGAGGCGTGTGAAGGATGGATCACTGCAGTAGAAACCGCAAGGCCCAACTGGGACTTTTTGGACGAACACTGGCAGAACCTCCCCACCGCTGGCCAATCAGCTCAGGCCTACTCCGCGTTTTTTGCCGTTGGCGCGCCACGACGCGCATGGTCACGTGAAATGGCGCTTCAATTAAGACCAACGCGGAAATCGGCTTCGATATGTAGAAGATCCGTCCGTCTTCGTAAAGAACTTTAGGTCATAGTAGAGGAATATATCCACCACCGCAGCGTTTTGTCGAGTCGTCCGGGGTCGTCTGGTCACCCTGTCGAACACATTGAGCTCCAACCCAGCTGACCAATCAGCGGGCCGCACGCCCCTTCCCGTGATTGCATCTATCAGGTCATTCACTGCGGCCCTGAAGTAAATCCACCACCAACCAGTCACTTCATCTCAGTGTGTTTCTCCCATTGAGGAATCAAGGAGATTAGATTTAAGAACAACTTCAAGCTTGTAAGCGCAGCCTGAGTGTCGTTCTAAGGCCTTTAATCACTCTCATATCCCCGCATCTCCGTCACCGTTCCCGGCCATCCTTTCTTGAACTTCAACTTCAACATGGCCAGTCGTCGAACTCGCGAAACCCCGGCTGATGCAGTGGCGTCTTCAACTGCTGAAAAGCCTCCTGTTGACTCAGATGTGACTCCTGCAGTCCCTACGTAAGTTTTGTGCCTTCATGCCACATGTCCTCTGCGCCCTAGTCCTCGAGAAGTCCAGATGAGGCCATCCAAACCCGAATGTTGTCAAATACCACTCAATTCGACAACCTAATAACTAATCCTGGGACTAGACATGTGATCCTGAAGCTATTAGGGTTCTCCGTGGCTATGGTCTCCACCCCCCTTGGCATGTACTTTGTCATGAGCGCTTTTGGCAGTAAGTTTGACTCCAATTGCTTGACGTCCATGCCAGACGTGAAAAACTAAATGATTGGATAGTGAGCTCAACTTTCTCGGGCATCTCCGCTGCAATCATGGCCAATGTCATCTTATTCTTGTACATCTATGTGGCATGGCAGGAGGACCAAGAGGAGAGAGAAGCCCTAGCCGCCAAAAAGGCGAAGAAGGCGCAGTGATCCATGCATCGGTCTTTCATGTATCTTTTATGTCGCACTATCTAATACCTCAGTGCTTGTTGATTACTGCTTGTGTGGACGGCGTTTGTGGACAGTCATTTATGTGGTTGCACTAGTCGCTTATGAATCAAAATAACGGGATACATTGCGTTAAAGATATTAATTGATTCTGTGCTATTTGAGATTCACGCATGAGAAATGCTCCTGTCCATATCCCGGAAGACCAATCAACCTCGATATGTTAAGTTCAAGAAACCCATCCAGTCCATGTTGAATACTGCGCCTGGAAATGCACTGCCCAATTGCACGATCACCGTCCAAGAAAAGCATTATGCCGGCCGTCTCTCCACGAAGTTGGCCAAGTCCGCCCTTGTCACAACTCCCAGAACAAACTTCCGCGTCGCATCTGTCACCACGGCAAAATCCTGTTTCTGCCTCTTCTCCCCGGTGGGAGTGGTCTCGCTCTCGAAGAACTTCTCCAGATCTTCCAGCGGGGTTTCCATCGTGATGACCTCGTATGTGCCGCGTTTCCGGTTAAACCGCTGCATCGCGGCGGAGACGGAGTCGGAGTCTTTTACCGCGCCCTCCTCCAGCAGCTTCTTCAGGTGCGGGATACTGAGGTATCCGAGGAGAGATCGCTTCGTCGACGAGACCACCGTCAGGTGCGTGAAATCGCGTTCGTACGCGGTGAGCATGGCGGACGAGATGGAGTCATTGGGGGAGACGGAGAGCGCTGCGGGGGGTTCGAGGTCCTCGACGGTAGCCTATAGAGCATGAGTCAAATGATGTCGGGCGGGTAGTGAAATATTCGACGGGTCGGGCTCTTACACCACGGTATTTGTTCGCCCATGACGCCGAGGGCGTGGTTTGTGTGGGATTGGAGGAGAGCTTTTCGCGGGCGAATGCTTCGCTCCCAGTTAGATATGAAGCCATGATGACCGAGATTCGGGGGGCACTGTGGCGGGGGTTGGTGTCGAGCAGGAGCGAATCGGTGTGGTCAATCGCTGACTCTAGTGCTTATTGTGGTATTTCGATAATAGCGAAATTCTTCCGGAGTTAGCGGAGCTTACGAGGTGAGTGTTGCAGCGAAAATAGGGATGGAGTTGAAGAAGAGCTCCGCGGCGGGTTGGTTGGCCGGTCTGCCCAATGGTAAATTTATCACGAGAACGACACGGATCGGGATCGGCGCCGCCAGTTGGTGACTCGGATGTCACCCTCCGACGTCATTGGGGCCCGTTCCCCCATTCGACTCATACCAGCTGACAGAGGTACGTATTTTCCCTCCTCTTATCTCTGCTCATATAACTCGAACCTCTTCTTCTTCCATCGCTAATTCCGTCTCTCATTCCGACATTGGTCTCGGAACTCGGATTGTAAGATTCACCAAAGGTAGGGTCTGTCCAGACTACTTATATCGTCCCCTTAGATCCAACTAATCGATCCGCAGCCAGCCTTGCAAGTGGGGAAGATCTTCTGTCTAAGGAACCATCAGTTCGTTCCCAAACATCATTCCGCACCTGGAATCAACAAACAAAGGAGACAATTGACTTATTGTGAGTGGTCAGATCAACTACGACATCACCATGTTCCCTTCAGAAGACGCGATCGCCCGTACTTTCTCTTCACACCATCCTCTGCAGCAGTCTCCGCCTTCGGAACCCCAGGCTTTGCAAAAGCGCGAGCCTTTTCCCGCCTGGAGCGTGACGGAGGACACCAAGAAGAAAGCCGATGCTTTCGCCAAAGAGGCAACGCGGGAGTTTGAAGTCGCGAGCAAAAAAGTCCAGGCCAAGACCGGCAAGATTGAGCCATGGACCCCCAAGTATTACGCTTCCTGTACCGTCGGAGGACTGCTGGCTTGTGTAAGCGCTTCGTAGGGTTGTCTACGCCCCATACTTGCTACTAACCACGTCGTGTTCTACTCCCGCCAATAGGGGCTTACCCACACAGCTGTGACGCCGCTGGATCTGGTGAAATGTCGTCGCCAGGTCGACCCCTTGCTGTACAAGAGTAACATGCAAGCTTTCAGCAAGATTCGCGGGGCTGAAGGTCTGCGAGGGGTCTTTACTGGCTGGAGCCCGACTTTCTTTGGCTACAGTGTAAGCTGTGTGGACAAACTCAGGGCGCTTTTGTTGTCGCTAACCGGAAGTAAAGGCTCAAGGAGCGTTCAAATACGGTGGTTATGAATACTTCAAAAAGTTCTACAGCGACCTTGTTGGGGCTGAAAATGCGCAGCGATGGAAGACGTCGTTGTACTTGGCTGCCAGCGCCTCGGCCGAACTGATTGCTGATGTCGCCCTTTGCCCTTTTGAGGCTGTCAAGGTGCGCATGCAAACGACTATTCCGCCCGATTTCCGGTCGACGTTTGGTGGAATTTCTAGCGTGGTTGCAAAGGAAGGAACTTCTGGGTGAGCCATCGTCGCCGCTTAAGGGGTCTCGAAGACCAGCACTGACCGCGCGTAGCCTCTACAAAGGCCTATACCCTCTTTGGGGACGACAGATCCCGTATACTATGATGAAGTTTGCGTCCTTCGAAACCATTGTGGAGATGATTTACAACTACCTTCCTGGCCAGAAGTCCGACTACGGCAAAGGAGCGCAGACTGGAGTCGCTTTCACTGGTGGTTACTTGGCCGGTATCCTCTGCGCCGTGGTTTCGCATCCCGCCGACGTGATGGTGAGTAAACTGAACGCAAACCGGCAGCCCGGCGAGGCATTCGGAGCGGCGATGGGCCGCATCTATAAGGACATTGGCTTTATGGGACTGTGGAACGGCTTGCCCGTCAGGATCATCATGATCGGAACCTTGGTGAGTGCCCGAGCTCCGTCGCATCGATCGAATGGCAACTAACCGATATTGTTTCCAGACTGGGCTGCAGTGGATGATGTAAGTGCCGTCGTGTTGGTTGGAGGAAGTCAACTAACTCTTCTAGTTACGATTCGTTCAAGATCTTCATGGGCTTGCCCACGACTGGCGGTGGCCCTGCTGCTCAGAAGAAGGAGTAGTGAAGCTGGGGTGGGTCGTGAGATATATTCTAGCAGCATGGCCGTTCGTAGAGTGGACTCGTAGATGTACTGTGTTGTAAAGTCGGGCAGACTGTCAATGTGTATATTGTGATTTGGCTTCTTACTAGCACAAATGTTAACACCCTGTCTCTGATCGCGAAACGACATCAAAAGCAAGAAAGTAACGCCATCCGATCCTCGACGCCAAGACCCGTGGTTATTGCAGCCCCGACCAATCACACGATGCGGCCGCGTTATCTTATCAGTGGCACGAGGAACGCCCCTCGACGTCACGAGCAGCTCATTACTTATTCCCATTAATACTAGTCTTTTGCGAACTCAATCAATCGCTCGCCTGGCCAGGTCTAGTCTGTTCCTGAATACGAGCCCTTAAAAAGCCCCGACGCGATCTCCCGTCCGTCGACTGCCCCGTTTTCTCACAGCTCTCCGCAAGAACCACTTCTATACTTCCAACCAGCGCATCAGGTAAGTTGATAGATTTTTAGAGTCTTACGGACAGCTCTGGCATCGCCTTCGCAGAAACTATGAGATTCTCTGCACTGGCCTGCATGCGATGAACTGACGCTCATCCCACGCAGGGACTCGACGAGTACCCACAAGGCAATATTGCAGATTCAAAATGGCCGACAAGGAACCAGTTGTGTCGCACGGCCGAGGAGGTGCGTCCGCATATCCTATCTCCAGCTAATCGCCGCTTCTCCTGTTAATCACGACCTGTTCCGCCTTCATAGGCCAGGGAAACATTGGCGCCGACTCGACCCAGTACCTTCTTCCCGACCCCTATCCCCTGCGCCCCCCTCTTTAACCGTGAACCCAGATATGTCGATGCCGGTATAGTCCGTGAAGGCCTGTACGGCGACCAAGGCGACGGCGCATATTCCGCAGGTGTACGCACTTCACCCTGTCCATCCGGATTCCTTCCTCATAGAACAGTCTACTGACTGGAGTTGATACTCGCAGCGTGGCGGCGCCGGAAACATCGGGTCTCCGCATGTCCGCCCAGCGACCGGTACTCCTCACGACGCCGAGGTAATTCCCGAACTGTCGATCCGTCAGTCAGTCGACGGGGACTACCATACGGGGGTATGTCGTGTTCCTCCCTGCGTTGCGTTTGCGTGTTTCTGCGTTTGGTCGTGTTACAAGACTGACGGACTGCCTACCTCGATCTAGCGCGGAGGCCAGGGAAACGTCCATCTGGACGAGGAGCACCGCAAGGAGAAGGAAGAGAAGAAGAAGAACCGGAAGTCGTTGGCTCATGAGGGTCTGGCGGAGAAACTGAAGCATAAGCTGTTCGGGAAGAATTAGAGCGTAGACTTTGGCCGTCTGAGGACGGAAGGTGCGATGAGGTTCAGCTGTCGGCGCAGCAGGTAGTTTCGTTTCCTCTGAGACCTCTGGCTTGCTATTATTGAGTGTCTCTTGGGCTGTTACTGCGCCTGCGACGTATGTGTGTTGTTCTTGTGATTCCCATGTGTGCGTTAGTTGCAATGGATTATCCTGATGACTCGTCAACGTGCAGACAGCCTCTTTGTCGTAGTTCTTCTCGGGTATGTCTATACCGACAGGTGTTGATTATTAAATTGTCTTGCACATTGACGCGGATTCTGATTAGTTACAAGTCCGTAGACCCGTAGGTCTATGAGCTTGTCGAGTTATTTTACAGCTGCTCAGCCGCATCACGATCGACATTCAATGGCGATGATGCCTCGCACTGAGACGCTGATCTGAATATCTGGGCTTGGGAGCGTCGAACACCTAAAATTGAGAGCATGATACCAACAGCGAGATGAAGAGGGGAAAGACGTATAACGCCTGCATTTATAATGCCTGATGTATTAAGTGCACGAAACCCATACATATCATATAACATCCGAATAAACAGCCCGTGCAAATCATATTCCATGAAAGTAATATACCCATCGTGCATCGTAGTCTCGTCGAACCGTAAACCGCATACCCGAAGAGGAAAAACAACAACTCAGTCGGAACCGGACCAGAAAAAAGCCGTAAACAAACACAGATCGCATACAAATCCCGACCAGATCTCCCGCTGCTGTAATGAAATGAAACGCCGAATAAGTTATTACATCATAAAGATCATCTGAAAAACACGCGTCGAAGGGAAATCAGAGGCCAAACAAAGAGAAAAAAAGTGACAACATGCGCAAGTTAGTCTTTGCTGAATCGTCGCTTGAACCAACTCATCCGCTTCGTGTCACTCGCTGCGGGCATGTTATTATTGTTCGTCTTGCGCAGTTGACGACGGGTGGTGGGCGCAGCTCCACCTCCTACCGGGCCGCCAAAGTCGGTGGCTGGAGCGGTGCTGGGGTTATTACCCAGGACGATTCGCTCAGGCCCAGCCCCACCCGAAGCCATTACTTTGCCATGGAGATTTGGTCCTGGGCCAAATCCCTGAAAGCCATAGTTGTCCGCCACCGATCGTTCCTCCATTCGTTGCTGCTGTTGCAGTTGATCAATCGAACTGTTCACCGAACTTGGATCGGTCGAATTCCCCCAAGGCTCTGTGTTGCTTCCGGAGCCTGATGCCCCCGTCACGTTCTCGTATGACTTGTGGTAACCATTCTGGGCGTAACCGTTCGGGGGATAGCCGTTCTGAGGATAGCCGTTGGGGGCGTATCCGTTGGGCGCATTATTTCCGTAGTGCTCCGAGTTCATGCGTGGATGGTGGCGTGGTCGCGGTCGACCGCCCGTCTGGTTGTATGGATAGTAGTTCTCGGGGGGTGGACCGGCACCGTAAACGCCTTCGACATAACTATCCGGTCGCGAATATGTCCCTCGGCCGTTGTAGTAGCCTTCTTGTTCACCGTAACCGCGATTTGCGTATCCGTTGTGGCCTGCGATCGAAGCGCCATTGTCAGCATGGCCAATTTTTATCAGATGCGCGATCACAAGAGTCGCGACTACACGCAAGGAGTGCGTTACCTCCATAGTAGCTACTGCGCCGGCTGTAGTCCGCGCGATAACCCGGCTCCGGCTCTGAGACATTATAATTAGTCTGAGACAAGTCGCTTGGTCGAAGCCAACCTACCAGTTTTCGCATACGAGACCGGCCTGCTGGTGTATGTCCCGTAGATTGCCGCTTCGAACGATCGGATGGTGTCCAACGGGCGCTCAAATCGAGGACGGGTGGGATTGGAGAGATCGGGATCAGCTGTTTCGACCACGAGTCAGGAAAAGGATTCTGTTTTGGCCATTCGCAACGGGTGAACTGAGGAGAGAACGAACTGATGGGATTCCCGTATTGATCTTTGTGCTGCATGGCTCTGAGGTTGCCCAAATTCGACTTCTCGAGTGCGACCGTCACTATATCGAGTGATTAGATCACACATCAGCGCAAAAGGAGTCGGGAAATTTGTGAACAACGTGGGTCGGGGAAAGCAGAATCTTTTGCTAAGAGGACAAGAGAGGGAGAAAGAAAGGGTAGGACAGTGACGGCCAGATCGGAGGAATGCGAGAGTAAAAGTTAGAGTCACATACTTGGCTGGTCTTCGCTCATGGCAACCATTGGGTCGGCTTTGGTATGTAGAGTGCGTCTGCGTTTATCTTCAGCAGATTCGGTGAGATGGACTTTATTATGACTGCCAGAGTTGTTGGATTGATGAGATTTGTCGGACTTCAAGCTGAAACCTCGACTGCGCCTGGGAGACGCGACCGACTGGGGGCTTGCCATTTTTATCGTTGACCCGTCGCTCTTAGCGCCCGATAAGTACGGCTGGAGCAGGTTTCACTGCGATCTACCCTGAACTATGGTGGCCGCGGTGGAGCGCAGCGTCGATAGGAGTGGAAACTGCCAAGGAATGTATGATCGCAGGCAATTAAATAGCGATTGACTAATGCCCACTGCTCAGAAGGCAGCCAACGAGAGGACTGAAAGATGGGATCCGCTGCCTGACGTCTGGGACGCGCTCAAACGGTGTGGGGGAGAATCTATATCGACGACCACGTTAAGAGGTTGTTGCCCTGAATGCGAAGTTGAAAGTCTATAGGATCCTTACGGATTCCGCAGCGAACGAGGACCCGAAGTTGGAGAACCCAAAGTTTTGATGTCGATGATGGTCACCGCGAAACAACGAGAGATGTGCGCCAGTGGAGAGAGGTTCAGACCTCGTGGGTTGGAGACAAACCCTGCCACTGATTGAGGCGGTACTTTTTTAGTCCTCTTAGAACGACAGTTCGGACACACCACGGCCCATTCGTCAGTGATCGACAGGCAACGGAGATGAGAGACGGTTGGGTGTAGCGATGCGAAATGGTTGCTTTTCGAAACGAGAGTGAAGAGAAAACGATGGAGAGACTGAGACAAGAAGAGGACGAAGAAAAAGAATAGGAAGAACGCGGCGAAGCGACTGTCGAGGCTTTTTGACTTGAAGCGGCGGGAAGAGTTGACGACAGGCGCCACGCAATTGGATGGGAGAGAACCTTCTATCGGCCTGTCGGATGAGGGCGTTTTGGCCGATACAAGAAATTCTCGAACCTGGATGGAAATTCTCAGAAGTAGTTGCTGAACGCGAACAATGTTGAATCTTTTTACGGCGATTCTGTATAACTACGGTTGTGCAAACTATTCTTTGTTCTCTCTGCGTTTCTACTTCCCTACTTCTCCCTTACACGTGGGAGGTAACCAGGCAGCCACAGGTCGACTTATATGCACATCACCCTGTTCTGCCTTCAACTGAATCCTTGGTAACAGTTCCCGCAGCTAACCCCTCATCATCTCACCGTTTTAATCTATTTCACCTCGCCTCCCGGCTCTCACCAGGTAGAATCCCATCTCACCAAATGAGACATCAATCAATCCGGTGTTCCTTCGTTCCAAGATCCGTCGCAACCATGTGTTACGCAACTTCCCCTCTCTGATGAGGACAAGAACCAATCGGCAGCCCAAGGCCCTGCCCAGCCACCACACACGGGTTTGCATCCACCATGGATCTGAGGTGGCATCCTCGCTGTCCTCGTCCCAGGGACCACAACCTTGATGACGATGATGATGATGAACAATCCGCGCATGCATATGTGTTGTTCTGCCGGATTTCCCCCAA
The DNA here is from genome assembly GCA_019721355.1 of Aspergillus sp. MEXU 27854. NCBI lineage: Eukaryota > Fungi > Ascomycota > Eurotiomycetes > Eurotiales > Aspergillaceae > Aspergillus > Aspergillus sp. MEXU 27854. The sequence goes on from JAGMTT010000002.1 coordinate 2,354,163, forward strand.
TCGAAAGGCCCAGAGGAGGGATCTGCCCATCCGGCGCTTCTTGCGTAATAACTGGAGAATATGAAATCAACTCCAAATTCAGACATGGCCCATGTGCAGACATCATTGTTACCCATAATTGGGTTGTGTCTCTGATCCGCCAGCTAACCTTCCCCCCAGGGTTATTTTTATGCCCTTAGCCTCTTATCCAAGTCGTACCAAAGGCCACTAGCTGTGGTAGTGGCAAAGGGCTTGGTCACACCTCCAAATACGTACCCTGATCCTTTACCTCCGGACCTATCGTTCGTCTTCAATGGGACAAGCTAAGGCACAACTGAGACATGTACTAGAAAATTTTGAACCTGTGCATACTGAACTATCCAAGTCTTTTGTTCTCGCCCACGTAAGCTTAGAGAGGATTTTTACTCCACAAACATATCGGCTTACGTCCTTCACTTCCTAACCCTACCACAATAGGATTTCTCGGAGTATATCCATATTTACGAAAGTACTTGGCACTCATGCAAACTGCTTCTCCAAGTGAGAGTTTCTCCAAGCAGCGTAACAAGTTTCCACTGCATGATCTCCTCATACAGCATCAATCTGGGGTAGTCGGCTTATGCAGTGTGGGTCGCACTGGAATGGAGCTAATATTAGCAGTCTCATCACATGTTGCACTACTCCTAGGTAATCATTTCCATCAAGGGGCTGGCCACCTGCATACACCTCATACAAATCATGAAAATTTGCAATAAAGCATGTGCCTGCTCGATATTTCATCAAGCAATGGACCCATTCTATCCAAAACCTCATCGCAATTCGGATGTAGTGAGTCTGATATCTCCAAATAGCGATATTACAGGCATATTCAGTAAATGCTACGATGCCTCTGCGATCCAATCAGGCAGCCATTGAGTCCGGAGGTGATCGCCAAACGAGCGGTGATGATCTTCCGTTGGATGTATGGAGTAAACAGCTGGTGGGTCACTGATGTGGGGAGATGGCGCCTACTCTAATTCTCATAAACTCCTCAACAAACACGAAGGATCATGCAAGGGTGCCTGTCCAGACAGATTCCAGAAAACCGTTCATATCCCTTGATCGCGTGCATGGGCCAAGAGGCGTCTTGGCCTGGTAGGAGGGTGGAGTTTTGTGAGAAGCCTCTGCCATCTATATAATTCCCCACACCGGTTAGATTGATAATACTTATCCTATTCTACTACAAGTGCTCCATTCAGACACGAGTACCCAGCTGAACAGTCTGAAAGCTAAGCACAGCATCATTACTCTTGTCTTTATTGGCCATTGACTCCGAGTTACCATGATATGTCGACACTATAGAGAAAGCACTTTTGGTCTTAGATTGACTTGTTAGGGTAGAAAAGCTGGGGTTATCAAAGATGGGGAGGAAATAGTAAATAGTAACTTTTCGCATGGATGATTTCTATACGGACAATCATAGGTAGTCCAATGGCCTCGAGAGACTTTCCGAGATCCTGTAACAGCATGCTGTGGGCTGCACGAACCTACATGCTTATTTTAGACTATATCGTCCACACTTTCGATGTGATGTCCTTCGAAATAGCAACAGTGATAGCGTTAACTCTGTTGCACTCTACATAGGGTCTCGCAGCTAGTTGATCACTTGTATACTGCCAGGATAGGACCTCGGTGGATGTAAGTGAACTAACGGTCGCCAGCCAGCGCCATAACCCTGAACAAAACATTTGCCCATTATTATTGTCGTGGGGGCCCGGACACATTACATCAGTACATTCTACGATGGGAATGTAAGCACTCGTCATTCATGCGCGGCTAGTATCCAGATACTAGGCGACCATCTCATCCAGACCAATGCACGCTGCCTTGCTACACTTGGGCGCAAAGCAAGTAGACGAATTGGAGAGGTACTGAGAGTACCTGTCTATACTGTTTACTTGGTGCACATCCCGGGCACCTGGCGTGAACACATGGACCACGTTCGTGCGCAACAAGCACGGCTAGCGAATGCCAATAGCAGACGTATGGTCAATTTGCAGAGCTGGGATGGCCCTCGGGACAGCCCCCGCAGAGGGCAACGGGACAAACTGGCAAGTAATCCCCGGACTCCTCCCGCAATATTCCTTTTCGTTAATACATATGCGCGAACAGTTTGTTGAAATGGTGTGGATTGGTGTATGAGCGTCAGATACAGTTGGGAGCAGCCACGCTGTCAGACAAGACACATCATGCTCGCCAGTAATTGAAACAGGACAAGCTTTTCTATATGCCTAGTAGCTGACAATAACCATGCTGGAAAGAAGACAAAGAGTTCTTTTATTTCGATTCGTAGGGCTGGACGGCCCTGCCTCTCCCACGAACATTATTCATATCAACCCGACTCCATCTCAACATCGGCTCATACCGTCGACTCCTTGCCCGACTGTCTGCGCGAAGATTCCGGAGTGCCAACGAACACATAACAAAAGCGAGTCATTTAGATGTTGGAGGGGTAGAGCATGACGCGGACGGTGGCACCGAAGGACTTGGGGGGGAGGTTGTGGCGGAACTGAGCGCGGACGACGCCGGAGTTGCCTGTGGTGATATGAATGTCAGTTTGGATCCAGCCGCTTGCCACTTGCCACCCATCGACAATAACATCACAATCCACCGATGGCATTCTCATCACATACCGTGCGGGCGGGTGACCTTGCCCCAGATCACCCGGATGTTGGAACCCCGAACCTCACGCTTGGCCCGGTAGACGAAAGCAACCTTCTTTCCGAGGTAGAAGCTGTAAACACGACCCGTCTTAGTTTCCTTGTTCCATGTTCCGATCGTTGTCCCAGAAGTGACTCACTTGGCAGCCTCGGTGTTGTCAACACCGTCAATCTTGATCAGGCTGTATCACCGTGTCAGAACGTAATTCCCATCTTTCCTTGCGATGTCCATATTGTGGGTCGGTACCTGGTGTTGGGGTTGACCTGGCGCTTGGAGCGCTGGTAGCTCAGGTGACGACCCCTAGAAAACGATTCGTATTAATCCCTCTGTTCTGATCGAATGTCGTGACGATATGCGGTTTCCGATCCCTCCACATGATGATTCCAAATTCTTATATCACGATCGGATCTGCGCGACACGACGAGGATAGCGATGGCAACTTACTTGACGTAGACTGCATAAAAGAGAAAAACCACGTTAGCAAATATTCACACACAGCATGGACATCATGGTGCGCTCCCGATCTCGCATCCCAACCCCCGAGGATGGAGCCCTCGCGCACACATGACATTCAATATCAACTCCCCCAAGAGATGCAACTCACGTCTGTGACCGTGTTCCGAAGGCATTCTGACGGCGGTTCTGAGCAACAGCGGGCAACGCAAACAAGTCGAAGGAAGGCAGAAATGACCCGCAAAAAGTCGTCCGGGTTGTCGTGGTTGTCGTCGCTTCGATAGGTACGGAGTCGACGCACACAATGTTCACAATTTGCGAGGTGTGTTCGGTGCGGCTCGCCCTAACCCCAAACGGGACGCTTAGCGAGCAAATCCCTCCCCAGGGCTAAGCGAAGTCCCGTGATGGGGAAGACCTTCGGATCCCGTTTGGCACTAATCCTTTTCTGGCGTACCTCGGAGAAACTGATTTTCCCCTTCCGATGGATCGGATCTCTTTTTTATTTTTTTCTTTTCTGATTTTCGAAGGTCTTCAATCCGAACCCCACCATCGCTACCTATTTTGCCGTCGGGCTACTGTGGTCCGAGGCCGGTCGGGGGGTTACTGCACCGCATGCCTAGAGCGCTCCCCGCTGACAAAACATCTTTGGGAATGCCCTACCCCATGACGACAAGGACCCATCCCCATGCAGCTTGATCCGCGTGCTGGAACTATCGGATTCTTCTCTCGCAGCCTCTCGGAATCCGACAATTCGACGTATGTGGAAGAATAATGTATATTGACACCTTCGGAATAGTGAAAAGGGGAAAAGATCAGTGAAAATCAGTGAAATTCGATGTGATCTTTCCGTGGTACCACCCGCTACCATGATGGATGTTCTCCGGACGGAGTATATAACTAGAAAGATCAAATCCTGACAGCATGATCAGACCGGGACACCCATTTGGAAATACAGCGAAGACCGCCCCACCATCCTGGGATTATCGGCAACAAGCTTGACGGGAGGGTTTACCCTTACAGCACGCCATTCTTTGGTGTACTGCTGTTTTGTTTTCCCTTAACCCCGTCCCTCCCATGCATCGTATGGAGGGGATAAAGAAAGGGTAAAGAAAAAAAAAAGGCAAAAAATTAGGTTAGAGTTGCAGATGTAAAGACCAAAGCCGACCCAATATTAACCTTGGACTAGGTACTATGACCAGGATGTAATAATCAATGCAGGCTGACCAACAGCAAACGTTCGGTCTGATACAGTTCCTGCCCCTCCTTCGTTGAGCGTTCCTCACTTAAGGCACGGGAAAATAGAATCCGTACCGTGCTTGGGAAATCCGCCGATCCATCTCCACGACTTCGGTCACCGGGAGGGAGTGCTCCAGGACGGAGTCACTACCCTTCCCACAGTAATCTTCGCCGCAGCTTCTGGCGCGATCTCTGTTTCTGTATTTTTGAGTGGAGAAGGTAGTCCGTGGTCGCTTTTACAGGTGTACCATGCTTGTATGTAAACCATATGTATGATGGAAGGCTGATGTTGCAGCATCACGGCCATCTGATATGCATGCACTATCCCCATGCCCGTGCCCACGCCGCATTCTGTCGCGCGGAGACATGGCACTTGGTAATTAGACGAGAGCATTAGGTAAAATATAAAGCAATAAATAAATAGATTGAAGGTACATGCGGCCAGTGGTCACACATATCCTCGAGCGCGCCGACGTCGATGATTGGAAGTTGGTACTATCTCACCCCTCCGGATGAAGGCCTCAGCATTGTACACTGGAGTAAGCTGCCCGTCTCCGCGGACACATGACGAATCTAGATGAAGAAGGCTGGTTCATGGTTCACCCCTCGACAGCCGTTATATTTCTTTTTCTCCTTTTCTGATGTCCTGACATTCGCCTATCAGAGGAGAATCCTCCTAGATCCAAAATCAACTGGGCGTAAGATTACTGCATTTAGCATTTCGTGCGGGGCTAGCAGGTCAGCATATCAAAGATGTGCCTCTAGAGAAGCGTCTTCGGTCCATGTACGGTTCCCGGTGGAGCTCACTGGATGAAATTTCCAGCGGAGATGGCTCGGATAAAACCAGTGCTAAGAAGCATTTGGACACAAGGGTTCGGATTATAGTATCAGGAGTAATACAGAGAGGTACAGGCACCGGCATCGGGAAGGATTTCCTTCTTGCTTGTCCTATATCCGAGTGCGAGGAGTTGGAGGACACCTATGAACGAGCGATGATATAATACGAGTAGTTGTCGCCACGGTGGTGGATTCTAGATGGATATCGAAAAGAAAGGGAAAAAGTAAATGGACTGATAAAGATGACAGATTATCTCCGGAGAAAGGGGATTCGATGGCTTTAAACGAAGTATAAAATAATAAAAACACCTAATTAAATCACGAAGACATACTAGATCCTCACTTCTAGGTGTAATTTCTAGGTTTTTTTTTTACCCATGCCACCGGACGGGGACTCGCGGCAACAATCGACGCCCCACCGTGTACTGTAATGGGGAGTCACCCTGCAGCAACTGCACTGCAGCTCCTCAACTGCTACTACGACTAAGCAAGGTCCCTCTCACGGCGTTAAAAAGTACTTGCTCCGCCGGAACTGTTGGGGATTTTTCCAACAAACCTCTTCTCTTCCCTCACTTCCCTGGTCTCTCCTTGAATTCAAGCTTCATTTCTCATCTGTAACCTCCCTCCCAATCCCTTGTTCAGTTTTTGTCGGTGCCGCGCAAACCTACACCCGTCACTATGGCCAGCACAATAGCCCGCACTGAGGAACGCCAGAACGCTGGGTGAGTCTTTGACTGCCGCCGCCGCCTCCCTCTCTGACATCACACCCCTCCTCCGTTCCCCTCTACGCCCTTCTTTTCTTTCCACCCGTCTGCCACCTGCTCGATCGCCTTCCTCAGCACAGTCAATTCCAGTCAATTCAACACCAGAATTTAAGAGTTCCCTCGGTTGAACATTCCGAGCTTTTCTATTCTGTTTTTTGAAAATTGTCGAGCAGCTCCGATCTCCAATTCCCCCTTCTTCCGATCGCGCTGGCAAACCCCTGCGATCGACAAGCATACAGCTTCCTCTGCTCAACAAGTTACTCTTTTTATTCCCTACTAACATGGATACTCCACGTAGCACCATCGAACTCAAAGATGACACGGTCATCGTGGTCCTCGGTGCATCCGGAGATCTCGCAAAGAAGAAGACGGTGGGTGATTTTCCCAAAAAAGGCTTGGCCGGTGAAGCCGATCGGAGACTGACTAGATTCCATAGTTCCCTGCACTGTTCGGCCTCGTAAGTCCCCGATGACGGACAGAGTGAAGTATTATTGCGTCGGTTGAAATTAACCATGCATCTAGTACCGTAACAAGTTCCTCCCTAAGGGTATCAAGATCGTCGGATATGCTCGGACGAACATGGACCACGAAGAATACCTGAGACGGGTGCGCTCGTACATCAAGACCCCCACCAAGGAAATCGAAGAACAGCTGGACGGCTTCTGCCAGCTGTGCACCTACATCAGCGGCCAATATGATAAGGATGACTCCTTCATCAACCTCACCAAGCACCTCGAGGAGGTCGAGAAGGGCCACAAGGAACAGAACAGAGTCTTCTACATGGCGCTGCCTCCCAGCGTCTTCATTACCGTGTCGGATCAATTGAAGAGAAACTGCTACCCTAAGAACGGCATTGCCCGTATTATTGTGAGTCGTCAACACAAGAACATTCTTTTCGCCGAGACATAAGCTCATGCGTGTTTGGGTCTGCAGGTCGAGAAGCCCTTCGGCAAGGATCTCCAGAGCTCCCGCGACCTCCAGAAGGCCCTGGAGCCCAACTGGAAGGAGGAGGAGATCTTCCGTATTGACCACTACCTGGGTAAGGAGATGGTCAAGAACATCCTCATCATGCGCTTCGGAAACGAGTTCTTCAATGCTACCTGGAACCGTCACCACATTGATAACGTGCAGGTATGAGTTGGCTGTCTTCCAGACGACCGGTGCAGATGCTAAGCTCCTGTCGCAGATCACATTCAAGGAGCCGTTCGGCACGGAGGGCCGTGGAGGTTACTTCGATGAGTTCGGTATTATCCGTGATGTCATGCAGAATCGTATGTCTATCCAAAATCTACTTGACTACTCGCGAGAGGGAGGCGCTAATGGCTTTATCTAGATCTTCTGCAGGTGTTGACGCTTCTTGCCATGGAGCGTCCCATTTCTTTCTCCGCTGAAGACATCCGTGACGAGAAGGTATTACAATTGTCGATCCCCCTTCTACTAGCAAAAGCTGACGAGTGACAGGTGCGTGTTCTGCGCGCGATGGACCCGATTGAGCCCAAGAACGTCATCATCGGCCAGTACGGAAAGTCGCTGGATGGTAGCAAGCCTGCCTACAAGGAGGATGATACTGTGCCTCAAGACTCTCGCTGCCCGACTTTCTGCGCCATGGTTGCGTACATCAAGAACGAGAGATGGGATGGCGTTCCCTTCATCATGAAGGCCGGTAAAGGTATGTATTCTGTTATCTATCACTCGGACCTCGTATACTCATATCTTTGGCAGCCTTGAACGAGCAGAAGACCGAGATCCGTATTCAGTTCCGTGACGTCACCTCTGGCATCTTCAAGGACATCCCCCGCAACGAACTTGTCATCCGCGTCCAGCCCAACGAGTCGGTGTACATCAAGATGAACTCCAAGCTGCCGGGTCTTTCCATGCAGACGGTCGTGACCGAACTCGACCTTACCTACCGCCGCCGCTTCTCCGACCTCAAGATCCCCGAGGCATACGAGTCCCTGATCCTGGATGCTCTGAAGGGTGACCACTCGAACTTTGTCCGTGACGATGAACTTGACTCCAGCTGGAAGATCTTTACTCCTCTGCTCCACTACCTGGACGACAACAAGGAGATCATTCCCATGGAATACCCCTACGGTAAGCGGACAACGCGCTCCCTATGAAACGAAACATTCTCTGGTGTTTCAGTACTGACAATGTAATTAGGCTCTCGTGGACCTGCCGTGCTTGACGACTTCACCGCGTCATTCGGCTACAAGTTCAGTGATGCCGCTGGCTACCAGTGGCCCCTGACCTCGGCCCCCAACAGACTGTAAATGAAAAATGTTATGATCGTTCTAGCAATGAAAAGGGAAAGAAGGAAAATGGGTTAATGTGAGCACTACCGGGTTTCCATAGCATGATCGGAAGGTCTCTAGGTTGGGATGGTACGATATTGGAGACGGGTTTTCCAATCGGCCATGGCGGACCAGACGCTCCCCTGGGTCCCTAGAAACGAGTGCAGTGACTGTTACGAATCATACACGATGACATTGATTCTCTCTTACAGTTGCGATGGGCTGTCTGGGACTTGGTGACTGTAGACGGAGGAGCTTCCATTTTGACATTTATTCTCATTTTTGGATTGTGAGATGATACTTTTTGGTATATTTGCGGGTTAGCTTTGTTTGTCTTTTTTAGTTTTTGGACAGGTTACTTCATTCCACTGCTGGCATACAATGACCATCGAACTGTTTAGAAAGGGTTTTGAGTAGATGAGAGATGCACCGTGCTATTAATAACGGGGGACAAAGCAAAGTGCCGCGGCCCTGGTGGGTCGACGTGCTGCCGATAAGCCCACGACGCCCTGGCGGCCCGGGGGCCCGCATGCGTTCTGTTTGTGTGGGTTTCTTTCGGCCTCTGCTCTCCTCTCTTCTTCTTTCTCCTGCGCACGGCACCCGACCTCCTCGATTGCCAGGACTTGGATCCTTCATACGACCCAACTTTCTTCCGAAGATCTTACAACATATCGTCTCAACTGCCTTCTTCCACTCGACTCAGAGATATCACGTCTCCCGCGCTTCAAGCGTCCTTTTGCGGCACCGAATCCCGCCGCATTCTTCACAGCTATTTTTATCACACGGATCTCGGCCAGCGCAATTGACTTCGACCGAACCATTATCGCCTCGAATCTCTACCTCGATCCTCGATATCTCGTAAAGTCCCGAATACACGTCTCCGACCGACCCCTCGTCTGCAGCGCAGGTCATACGTCGGCCCTGATCGCGGCCACGAGAACAGGGTGCAACAGCTGGTTAATGGACCACCGTTGACCGAGAAAAGGGTCAAGTGCATGCAGGCATCCAAATTCTAGATAAGGATGCCACAGGCTGCAAGATGGGTGGGCACGCCCTCGATTCGAGGGCGCACCGAATCGGCGCGCATGGCGTTGTTGACTTTTAGCTTGCTGGGATTACAGTATGTATCCGACTGGGACCTTTGATGACACTTTTCCCTGGAGGATTGGCGACTGATCGCATACTTCTTTTATAGGTTTACCTGGGGTATCGAAATGACATGTAAGAGCTCCCTGCCGAACAGATCGCCCGGACGTCCGTCCCTCTGATGCGCAATACCGCCCATAGATTGCACGCCATACCTCCTTCAGCTCGGTCTAACGAAGTCTCGAACGTCCCTTGTCTGGATTGCCGGTCCCTTATCGGGATTGATCATGCAACCCCTCATTGGTGTCATTGCGGATCGATCACGCTCGAAATGGGGCAGACGTCGGCCATTCATGATCGGCGGCTCGTTGATCGTCACAGCTTGTTTGTTGGTACTTGGATGGACAACGGAGATTGTGAGCATGTTTGTAAAGGACGATCCGGAAAAGGTAACCGAATATCCTTGCTGGACATGAACCAAGCCGAGACTCATCAGACGTTGCCAAAACTAGGTCAAGAACGTTACTATCGCCCTGGCCGTTCTGAGCATCTATGCTGTGGATTTTGCAATCAACATCGGTGCGTGTCGAAAATTCCGTGCTTACTAGACCGGAAAACTAACATCTAAGCAGTGCAAGCGTGTTGTCGAAGCTTGATTGTGGACACTCTGCCTATTCCTGCACAGCAAGCGGGATCTGCTTGGGGTATGTTGATTCATGATAGCATCATACAGGATATATGGACGCTAAAACCTCTGCAGCCACGAGGATGTCGGCTATCGGTCAACTAATTGGATATGTCATTGGGTCTATCGACACTGTCAGCATTTTTGGTACATCGATTGGTGACACCCAATTCAAGCAAATGACGGTTATCTCAGCAATGTCTTTGCTAGGCGCTGTTCTTGTTACGAGCTGGGCCGTGAAGGAGAGAGTCTTGATTACCGCAAGGTGGGTGTCGACCACAAGCATACTGGCATAGCTGCTGAAACCTGGACCAGGGATTCTGACGGAAAGGCCGGAGCGCTCCAAGTGTTATCTCAGCTAATCAAGACCACGATGGACTTACCCCCTCGCATCCAAGCTATCTGTTGGGCTCAATTCTGGGCCTGGATTGGTAAGACCCTTTCCGATGCAGCGATTGCTTCTGGCTCTAATTCTTCCTCCAGGGTGGTTTCCTTTCCTTTTCTACAGTACCACTTGGGTGGGTGAAACTTATTTCCGATATGAAGTCCCTAAAGACGCAACGCAGCCCAGCGATATGCTTGGCGAGGTGGGCCGTGTAGGCAGTCTGTCGCTAGTGGTGTTCTCATCGATCACGTTCATCGCATCCGTCCTCCTGCCCTTCTGTGTCCAACCGCCCGACAGCAAGAGACCTAGATTCACACCTCGACCACCCCCGGGCATCGCCGCACTACTCAAAAAGATTACCGCGATCCGTCCAGATCTGCAAACGACATGGCTGATCTCGCATGTCATGTTTGCTGCTACGATGATCTTCGCGCCACTCGCCCGGTCCCGCGCCTTCGCAACCTTCCTTGTCGCGCTCTGCGGTGTTCCCTGGGCCATCACCTCCTGGGCTCCCTTCTCCTTCATGGGCGTGGAGATCAACAAGCTCGCCATGGGCCCCTCTGCGGCATCGCGCCTCAACGGCGTGACCATGATAACGTCATCCACCGTCCACTCCGGCGCCTACAGTGACATGAACGGGGACTCGGAGATGGATGTGCTCCGTCTGAACCACCACGAGCCGGATAGCGACAGCGACATGGAGGACGGGCCCTCCAACATCCCGTCGACCGGCGAGCTGGCCGGAATCTACCTCGGGGTGCTGAACGTGTACACAACCATCCCGCAGTTCGTCGGAACCTTCATCAGCTGGATCGTGTTCAGCATCCTCGAACCCGGCAGCACTAAGCGCGATGACACCGCTTCCGATTCGCAGTGGATGAACCTCGACAAGAACTCGCCCAATGCGATCTCGATCTGTCTTTGCATTGGCGCGTTGTGTGCCCTCGTCGCCGTCGAGGCAACGCGGCGGTTACGCTATGTCCTCTAATTATGCCGTGCATGGAGACGAACTCCATCTATATACTGGACTTTGTTCTTAACTACGTGCCAGAAGAGCATTGATCGGTTTTGTTCGCCCTTGGATTTGATGATGTCGGATTCAGATCTTATTTGGATCCACCTGCGTTGTTCGATACCCCCGTTTTCACATATTATTTAATTCGCCCGGAAAATATTACCCAGGTGTGTGTTTTTCGGCCCTCGGTCTTTGTGGGGGCTTGCAGTGCATTGAATGCTCTATCTTCAATTGCTGTCATCTTTACATATTGACGAGGGCTTCGCATATACGGCGTTAACGAGCACGTAATGGATATAAAGATACATTGTATAATTACTTTTGTGGGATGTTCACGTCTTTGTCTTTCTCTTCCTCGTGTATGACTAAACTAGTGCTGCTTTTGTCTTGAAGTGCTGGATTATTGGAAGCATTCATGCGAGTCACATCCTGTTTCCAAACCGAATTGCCGCCCATCGAGCGCCTATGTGCATAAAGCTAGAATTGGTACTCATTGGCTCGACATAATTATGCACCGCCTTCTCATTTTGGCGCTTTGGATCATACAAGGTCGATCGAACCATGCCAAATGAATATCTTATTAGCTGTAATAGATTTGATTGGTACATAGTGAAAGTCTGCTGAGGTATATGGATATATAAACACAGATCAGCCAAATCAAGGACAGTGTAGTCGACAAAAACAGCAACAGGTGGGGAATAGAACTAGAAGCGCGAGAGTAAAAGAAGTTCAGAATAAAGTGTGGTCACTCTGCTTCGACGACTGGAGCCACGCGACCACGCGAAAAGAAATAGGATCACAGCACATTCGTCCTCCATCAAAGACGTCACGTCGTACTTCTGTCTCCTCTTGCGTTATGTTGGAGTGCACAGGTATGGAACTTGGTCCAACCCAACGCAAGGGACCGAAAGTGCGAGAAGTGGACAAGAAAAGAGTGTTTCGGGTAGAAGAGAAGGCAACCGTTGGGATCAAATACAGGTAAGTCACGATCGCAAGTAAGGTATAACCAAAGGGGCAGGTAAGAATGGAGCAACGAGAGTGATGATACGAAACAGGGATGGGCAATCCAGGGGAGCCCCATTATCGTGTCGTTTGCATGTTGCCCGTCAGTTCGGCAACCCGGGCCTTGATACGAGCTGCACGCGACTCGAAGCCTGATGCAGATTATCGCGTTAGAGAGAATTGAGAAAATTAGGGGGAGAGCTTGGATTCACTTACTCTCTTCCTCACTTGTGTTACCGCCATCTTCGCTGGCCCGGGGGCGATCAAGGGCAGCCGCTCTCTCAGCGGCGTTCTTGCGAATCTGAGCCCATCGGTCATAGGAGCTGGGGACAGCGGAATCGCTGACCTCGTTTTCCGTGGCTGCCATCAATTTTGGGGATTCTTCTGTCGTTGGCGGTTCGTTTTCCTTATTTTCCTTCTCCTCTTTCTGGGGGAATGTCTCTGACACGGGAGAGTCCTCAGGGACGAATGCGGGCTGATCCAGTAGGGGCCCCTGGTCAAACTTGGAGAACTCGCGGTCTGCGGCTGCACGCTCGTTTGTATCCACACGCGAGAGTGCGTCATATTCGGCCTGACGGGGGTTTCTCGGAGGTTCATCCAGGTTCGAATCCTGAGGCGGTTCTTGAGCGATGGCCTTGGTCTCCACAGATTGCGGGACTGTTGGCTCTTCCTTCGGCGGAGCGGCGACCTCAGCGCTAACCTTGGGAGCCTCTTCGGACGGAGCCTGAGGGGCAGGTTTCTTTCTCAGAGTGGAGGGGCGAGTGGTCTGCTCCTGAGAAGCCTTCGCCTTGTCTTCCAGAGCAGCACGTGCAGCAGCGACGGCAGATCGTCCAGCACCAGTAGGTTTCATGGGAGGCTTGGAATCCATGTCAGTCTTCTTCTTTGTCGTTCCGAACATGCTCTTGAACCCCGTGTTACCAGGCTTCTTCTTCAGCTTGCCCTTGGGATCTTCCGTCGATTCCACAGACTTTCGGGGAGGAGTCTCGGTAGTAACCACTGGTTCTATGGGAGCACTAGTACCGCTGGCTCCGTTGATGGGCTGAGGGGTTGTCGAGCGCGAAACAGTATCCTTTGGCACCGGTGGAGGGGGTTGTTTTGTGCTGGTGCTTGGTGACGGCGTTGATGGCGGAGCAGGCTTTTCCTTCTCTGACTCGTGCGGCTCTTCAGTCAGGGCACCAGTACCCGCACGGCTGTTGCTCAAGTAGGCCGTCCGATAAGTATTCTTGTCGTAATTACTGGCCCACTTCAGAGCCTGCGACGCCTCATTCACGATGGATGGCTGCAATGTCATGACCGAATTGGTCTTCGAATACGCCGTGTCCCGGGCGTTCGTTCTAGACAAATTAGTTGCTTCCTGCTCCTGCTCCCGATGGCGTTTCTGCAGAGCGGCGGCAGCGGCTTGGATGCGAGCATGCTGGTCAGGAGCAATGCTGGTCTTGCTTTGAGGCGCCTGGTTATCAGGTCGTTTGTATGATTCTTCGACAGCATTCACCTTTCGGGCGGACGACTTGCGACGTCCAAGTCGCTTGCGGGTGGAGAATCCAAAGAAGCGCTTCTTCTCGACGATATAAGCGCCAGGTTCAGGCTCCGGGGCAGCCCCTTTGACTTGTTCCTCCAGTACTAGCCACTTCGTGTTCTTGATAACGGTTTCGAGCAAGGCGCACCGTCCAAAGACAGCTTTCCGAGACACCGGCTCCTCACCCGCAAGACTACTGATCCACACCCACCAGAAGGAGTCATCAAGGTCGAGCGTCGTGATACTGGCTAGTTCCCCAGGGTCGATCGAGGGCTCGCTATCCAGGTTGCGTTTATGCGACTGAGAACTTTGGCCCCGGTCCATCGCGAGAGGAGGAAGGACCTTGTCGGGTGGAAGGAGGACAGGGGTAACGGGAGCTTTGAAGGTGTTCTCGTCACCGAAACCGGAAGACATGAAATCTGCCCAGGAAGGAGTGGTAGGACGACCGAGATCACCGCCGCCGGACTGAGGAGCCGCTTTGAGCCCGCCTCCAAACTCCCTTCTCGCCAGGGAGGCCGATTTCCTCTCTTCCTCGAGATCCGGTTCGAGGGTGCTTCCGAAACCCATGTCTTCGAACCTCGACCATGACGCTTCCTGGGCCGACGAAGTTGGATCGGTTACGCTGGATTGGTTCGTAGACGAGATGCACCTCAGCACACGGACACACTCGTCCGTCAAAGCCCGGAGGGGATCGTCAAAGCTGGCGAACTCCTGGAGATGGTCGTCACTATCCCTATACTCAAAGTTCTTAGCGCGGCGGAGAAGCGCAAATGGAGTGGGCGAGACGGTGTCGACGATCATGACGACCTTGGTGGTTGAGACTTGGAGGAGCGTGGGAGTTTCCGGCGGATACTCGGTGGCTTGGACCAAGGTCTGAAGGGCAATAGGCAGGGTGGAAATACCACCCATTCCCCGAGTCTCGGGGGACAGGGAGCGCAGATAAGCAAAGAACAAATGGCTCGTCGCATCCGCTGCGGTGGACCAGTTCTTGTAGGCCGCCTCGAATCCATTTCCAGTGTCCGTATGTTCGAATGCCCACCAGCCCGCATACCGCGAGAGTTTTCGTCCTCCGAGACCGTTGGATTTGCCGTGAGCCGCGATTGCGGTGAGAAGATCGAAGAAATCGAAGATGATCTGGCTCCGGGCGTCCGAGTCGACACTGATCGGAATGAAGGTGGAAAAGGCGTCGGGGGCGAATTGAGAGTCTATCGTTCAATTAACATGTGTCTTTGCCGGCGCCTAGCGAGAAAGAAAAGACGATTCCCGTACCTTGTTCGCCGACCTTGAAGAGCTCATAGGCTTCCCAGGTAACGACTCCTCCAGGGAGTCTGCTCCAGCACCATTTCAATACACCACACAAGACCTAGATATCCGCGTAAGTCGAGACGGGTGGTGCTGAAGGGGGCAGGTCGACTGACCAGCGGGTCTGTGAGCCGTAGTTCTTGCGACAACGCCTCGCCGCTGAGGGGAGATCCTCTCTCAACCGACTGATTGAAATAGTTGCGGACGAAGGTTCGGGCAGCGCTGGCATCGGAGCTGGGGCGGAATGGGAGGAGGAGAAATGGGGTATGAAGAGCTGTTTCATTTTCAAGCGGTGATCAGCGCCAGTGATCCGAAAGAATGCGCAACCCCTCCAACAGAGGAAGGGGGATACATACCGCGCGCTTTCAATTCCTGAGTGCAACCCCGAAGGAGCTCATGAACTTCCTCCGGGGCCACTTCCGTTCGCTGCCACGCGTCGGTCCATGTGGGTTTAGCGGGCCCCGAGTCTTCGACTACGGGGACTTTGGGGGCTTTCTTCACAACATTGGAGTCTTTACTCCGAAAGACACGGGTGAAGAACGGCATTTTGCCTGCAGGTGCACACCCGTCGAATCTGGCAAAGGGGACAGAAGTTAGCAGAAATGGACCGGACGGGCCCAGCACGGAGCCGGTATTTTTTTCTTTCCCAAGTGGGCACCAACACAAATCAGTGAATCGATCGATCCAAGAGGGTCCAACCGAAAGAGGCAAAAATCCACGATTTCGCAATGAACCGTGCGAGATTCCCGACGGGACAGGAGGGATCCAGTAGTATCGGAAAGAAAGGTGCGAAACGAGAGGAGAAAAAATTATGGAAAAAAGGAAAGTAATGGGACAACAGATGGAGCCGAAAGGAAGACCAGGAAGTAGACTCGTACAATCCGATCAATCCAAGGCTGCAAGTCACGGCGAAAAAAAGTTAGGCGCAAAAGAAAAGACAAGCGACCACATTCAGGTGGCCAGAGAGATCGACTGCAGCTGAGGGCGGACAGCACGTCTAGCGTGCAGTAGCAGCAGCAAGTCGGTACCTGGTCAATGGATCAGGACGAAGATGAGTGCTCTACATGAAAGGGACCGGAATTGGCCCAAAACACGAACAAGAAGGGCAAAGGAAAGAAAGGAAGAAGAAGGAGAAAGGAACGGAGGCGAATGAGGAGAGAAGAGGAAAGACAGAGGAAGAAGATGAGGTGGTGATGATGATGAGGATCTACTGGATGGACTCGTTTCAGGGGGGGAAATCCTAATACACGCCAAAACACGTCGGGTGCCATGGTTCACTCGCCCAAGCCCAGATCGAGGGTTTCTCATTCCCTTCTTGCATGATTATTTTGCGTTTGGCCTATCTGGAGAAGATCTCAGAATTGTCCACCACGTTCAGTCGCATGATTTTGAACCTGAAACTGAGCTGGTATGTACTTCGCAGAAGGATCAATACCGAAGTAGTGATCAGGAGAAAACACGCCCTAAAGTTAATCCTGAGGGCGAAGGACGCTAAGGGTCGCCATCTGGTCCCTTTTGACTGGAGTAATTAACCCAGACCACAGCCCAGACACCAATTAGAATCTTCCATGCCGACCAGTCAGAAGTACACTGTACGTGGGATTCGTGGAGGCATTGTTGGTGTCTAGATTGTCTATGACGATGTTGTGCGATATGACCCCTCAAATCATGGACTCCCTGGATTCTCCACCAGTCAGTCCCCAGGAAAACACCGTCAGTGGGCGGGATGGATGATTCTTATTCATCTGATCCGACCCGATCGGAATGCGACCAAAGCTGAGGTGATGATCAGGGGGCGGAGCCGGGGTGTGGCGGTGGCTGGGATCGATGCCTTAGGCATATTATGGGCATTCATGATATGTCCATGTCTTCAAGAAGCGGTAAAGATCCAAATGTGTTCACCGATGCGATCCCTCTTCTCCTGTAGGCGATTCGATATCTGCAATGATCACATCCGCTATTGAGTCCGGCGGTGGACCTGCAGGAGGATGACAGAAAGCCAAATCGAGCCATGTTTCGTGACGTGGATCGTGCATCATCGGGATGGAGCCGGCGAGGAGGTGAAGGGTCTTTTCCCGGACAGAATCACCAAGGGAACCCATTAGAGGCCAGGCGTATATCGTAGAAAAGCTGTAGGAGAGTGAAGGGGGAAATAATAACACTCAGGGCACGTCGAGGAACCAGAGCTATAAATAGCGCGTCTATGGCGGCTAAGGGCTGCCCCTCCTAACCGCCCAGAGGCTCAGAAACCCGCACCTTCGTTGTGTCTATCTTTAGAATCTTCTGCACTTCCCGCGTGTTGCCATCCATTCCTCCATCCATCCATCTCCATCTCGCTTGTTTCCATCCCCAAATTGCCTTTCAACCCTTTTTTTTCCTCAGTTGACCTTCGTCTGATCGTCCTCTGCCGTGCCTGAGGCTCTTCCTTCTTTCTTTGTGCTGTTGTGACCCCCTTGGGACCTTCGAGCCAGCCTCTCGTCACCACGCGCTCGCCCCCAACACAGCGCTCGTATCCCATCGCCCCTCCTAATTTTTATCCTCATCGTCCCCGCTCAGTAGAGGATTCGGCTGCCTTTGCTTCAGGGTCGGGAACTAAAGTACTTATAGAGTACCACAGGGGTTAAAAAAAATCTCAGACACGAGGATTCTTTGTACTCGTCGATCGCGAACTTTCCGGAGTCTCTGTATCGCACCGTCATTTTCCAAGCAGAGCATCGTCTATTGCTCTAGCCTCTAGACTACCCATTCAGCTGACAGTCCCTCGTGTCCCCGTTGATACTGGGATACACCCGTCCTCATGGGTCGCAGAAAGATCGAGATCAAAGCGATCAAAGATGATCGCAACCGTTCAGTGTAGGTCCTAGCGCTCGCAGATCCAACCAGACAGAAGACTAACGTCATCTTGCTTCCCTCACCAGAACATTTCTGAAACGGAAAGGTGGTTTGTTCAAGAAGGCACATGAGCTCGCGGTCTTGTGTTCGGTCGACGTCGCTGTCATCATCTTCGGCCACAACAAGAAGCTCTACGAATTTTCATCATGTGATATGCGCGAGACATTAACTCGATACCAATACGTATGTCTGTTCCTTGCGACCCCTATCATGCTCCCTCTGACCCAGTCGTTGAAGTGTGGCGCTCCCCACGAACACAAAGGCCCCGAGGACTTTAATGGCAAACGCGACGATGATGATGACGAAGACGAGACAACACCCGCGCCCGAAGAAGTGCACCAAACACCCCCCCAAAATGCTCCTCCGATGATCCCCACTCATATTTCCACTCACCCTGGTTTCCAACATGTCAACCACGCTCCTTCTGCATCGCCGCCGATTGGAAACGGTATTCCGTTTGATCCTCGTCACGGTACCCCTCAATCGCAAGGAGTATCGAGGCCATCATCAAGGACACATTTACGCCGAGTCAGTTCGAATATTAGCGCACAACAACATCATGGAACCCCTCCACCACCACCGCCTCCTCAGAATGGTTTCACGTATATGCCTAACCCTTCCGTGTACAATCCAAACATGCAACAAGCTCCTCGACCAGGCCAGTTTGCACATTACGCACATCCCCCACCCGGCGCACACCATCCTCCGCAGCATATGCCGCCGCAGGCTTTACCCCCTCACACCATGCCGCCTCAATCCATACCGCAACATCACCAAGCCCCGCCGCCACATATGCAACGACACCCCCAGCATCCACATGTTCTCGCACAGCAACACGCTTCCATGGGAATGTCACAACCACCCCATCCGTCAATCCCGCAGGTTCCCCACGCATTTTTGCCCGATCAGGGTAGAAGCTCGATGCCACCCTCTTTCGCATCAGAGCAGCAACAACCGCAGCGAACAGTATCGCTACCCGAAGGTTCTACAGAGCAGATGGCCGGCCCAACGAAAACAGAAGGAAGCCAGTCACCCCCGCATCAAAGGTCTCTGTCTTCCAAGTCGCGCAGCATATTCACGCCTATTGATGATCGTGGGTCTGTGCTCGCTCGACATTTCGGTGTCGGCCCACCTTCGTCGCCTCCTTCGCAAGTCAAAGCCGAAAACCCCCAAGGAGCTGATGAAAATAAACCTCCCGCCCAGACAACGGCGGCACCACCTCGCCCTCCGACAGAAGTGCCACGCCCGCCGTCAGTAGCTGACACCAAAGCGCCGGCACGAACGAGCAGTGGCCAAATAGCCTCGAAGCGGCCACAGTTGAAGGTGCAGATACCGAGTGAAAGCTCTGATCGTGGGAGTGCGACGGCAGATTCGTCGTCGCGGGATTCCGCCGGCAATAAAACTCTTACGCCCGCCAAAGCAAATCCGGACGCCAACCATTCGGGAGTCGTGCTACCACCGCCGTCTCCTTCGGCCGGTGCAATTCTCAGTGCTGGGGCGCAAGGGCCGCCGAACCCGTTTGCGAGACCGCCTCCACCTGGTACAGCGACACAGAACAACAATTCATATAATAATAACAACATTGAGACGCCGATATCTGCGCTCCCCAGTCGGTTTGTGTCGGACGCCCTTCTGCCCTCGCCGTCGAGCTTCTTTCCTGAATGGGGCTTTGGGCGCTCAGGTCCGGATAGCAACATGCTTCCCAGTCCGTTGACGTTCCCAACGCCAGCCGCGCCGAGTGGGCCAAGCTTTGCCCGGGACGACGAACAAGATAAAAAGCGCAAAAGCCCGGATAGCGGATCCAGTGCCGAAGGGAGCGCGAAGAAACCAAAGACCTAAAAAAATTGACTTGTGAATTTACAGTAATGATTTTGACTGGGTAATGTCTCCAGCACTGTGAGATTGTCCCATGTCTGTCTCAAGTATGGCATCTCGTGGCGTTCAGGAAGTTGAGGGTAACTGATCTGTCTGGGCGGGAAAGATCCATGGACTGTGTCAGTCCAAGTCTTTCCTTCACTGTGGAAGCATCTCTTTTCAACTTTATACCCCTTACTTTTCTTTCCCTTCACTTCTTCGGATTTTTATTACTGTGGTACGATCTGTTTTGATATTTTGAAAGACATAAGACTGCGACTATGTTTCATGTGTCGGCCTGACGTGTACAGGCCGAGTGCTATATGTTATATTTACTTTGTGATTGTTTCCCGGCGTGGTTTTAATCGACCTTGATTTGACCTGTATATAAATTCTGTTCGAGTAGGAATAAATTACGATGTATCGTTCCAGTTGTCGTTTTATGCCATAGTATCTGGGGTGGGTGTATATGCTTCCCTTCTATGAAGATCTTGCGCCATCAAGTCCAAAACGCCGCAACATTTTGAGACATTAGTTCCATTAGCTTTAAGTATATTTATCTCACTATATGAGATCTGAATATCTACATATTGATGGGGCAATAGTCCAAAAAAAACCGAGGGAAAGGACAAGCCAGTCAGACAGTATCAGACTCCTTCTTTCGGCTCGGGAGGCTGCCGCTCCGCCCGCTGCGCGGCAAGAATCTCCTGTCTTGCGCGCTCCTGTTCCTGAAGTCCAGTCTTGGTGACGGTGTGGGACTTGCTCAGCTCGATGTGGCGCACGAACAGGGTGAGGATGAAGCCGAAGCCGCAGATGGCGGTGTAGAAGATCCACATGCGGCTGAGGGCAAAGGTGTAGGCATCGAGGACGACAGCGCGCTGGTCGTCCGGGAGGGCGCGGATGAGGTCGCTCTGGGAGCCCGAGAAGCCGCTGGTGATGGCGTGGGCCTTGTCGGGGCCCAAGGCGGCAGCAACGCGACCCATCTGCTGGCCCAGGACGTTCTGGTAGACGACGGTGCCGAGGACGATGGCGATGGCGGCGGAGGTCTGGCGCAGGAAGCCGAAGGTGGAGGTTGCAGTGGCGACGTCGGAGGGGTGGATGTTGGCCTGCAGGGCCACCAGGGGCGCCTGGAAGTTGGGGCCGGTACCGATACCGCTGATGATTTGGTAGATGATGATGCGCGGCCAGGAGGCGTAGGGCTTGAGGTCGATGAAGAGGCCGTAACCGATGGTCATGAAGAGCATGCCGCCGATGATCAGCTCGCGGTAGCGGCCGACCTTGCGCATGACGAAGCCCGTCGCGGCGGAGACGACGGAGAGACTGAGCACGTTGGGCAGCACGTAGACGCCGCTGAGAATGGGGCTGGCGAGGAGGACGGTCTGGAAGTAGAGGGGGAGGTAGTAGGCGCCGGAGATGAAGACGAAGGCGTGGCAGAAACAGATGAGCAGTACGAGGCAGTTGTGCCAGTTTCCGAACAGCCGCAGCGGGATGACCGGGTACCGCGCGAATTTCCACTCGTTCAGCATCGCGATCACCCATGTGACGATGCCGAAGACGATGAGGCAGATGACAGTGGGAGAGGCCCATGGATAGCTCACGCCGCCGAATTCAAGGCCGAAGAGGAACATGACAGTGCCGCCGATGATGAGCAGCGTGCCGGACCAGTCGATGGCGCGGAGACCAGCCAGGAGGGGTGTTTTGCCGGACTCAATTTTCAGGAAGAAGACGAGGATGACGAAGGAGACGCCACCGATGGGAACTAAACGGGGTGAGTATTGTGAGATATGGAATACCGACGGGACGAACGTACGGTTAAGATAGAAACACCACCGCCAGGTGACATTGGTGGTGAAAGCGCCTCCGATGATAGGACCTAACGCACCGGCGATGGCCCAGGTGGTTCCGAATAGACCGTAGTACATTCCTCGTTCTCTACAATGGATCAGTATGCTTCTTCACACGAGGGGATTCCAGGCTGACGGACCTGACACTGAATAGATCTGAAACACTGATGTTGGCGAGGACGATGATTCCTCCGCCACCAATGCCTTGGAGGGCTCTTCCCGCGATGATCATGGGGAGGTTCACTGCCAACGCGCAGATCAGACTCGCCACCAGAAAGACCGCATTGGCAAGGAGGATGATGGGCTTTCGACCCCAGATATCACTGATCTTGCCCCAGAGCGGAACACAGGCTGCGTTCGCCAGCATGTAGGCCGAAGCCATCCAGGAATAGCCACTCTCAGAGGCATGGAAATGAGCCGCCATGGTAGGTAGGGCTGTCGAGACGATGGTCTAGTTGGATCGTCAGTTGAAAGGCAAGATGGACAATGGACGATTACTTTGAGTGACATACCATATCCAAGGCGGCAAGGAATAGGACCATCTGCGGGTATTGAGCATGGTTAGCATCTGTAGACGGTCATAGGCCATATACTACCGGGATCACGTACACAAAGCGCAAACATCACGATAAACACCTTCTTCTTGCCCAGCTTCTGGGCCTGGGACGGCACCTGCGACAGCGGCGCCCCGGTGACGACCTTCTCGACTGGCGCATCGCCATTGTTCTGATCCTCTGAGAGTCGAGCGACCGAATCGAAATTGGCCGAGGCGTCTCTGGAAGTGGATGCACTCTGTGGCACAGAGGAGTTGTCTGCGGGGACCTTTTCAAGGTCGTCTGTGGAGGTGACCGCGGGACGGCGATGGTCCACATCGGCGACGGGCTGCGACGCCATATTGCTTGGGAGGTATACGCGGTCGAAAAGACGGCGAAGAAAATGACTGGCGTCGTATTATATCCACTTCTTCAGGGCCCAATTCACCGCCTGAGTGAGTCAATGCTGATCTTTTTCAGATGGCGGGTGTAGCCGACGGTTGCAGAACTGACAGGAATGAGGTGTGACGGCACAGAGCATTCCAACACGGCGAAATCAACAGAAGAAGTGACCGCTACGTCCGGACAGACATGTTGGTGACGCGGAGACGAAGCAGAGCGAACTTGGAGAATAGAAAACAGGAAATGAGAGGAGAAGAAAAGTTTCTGGCATTAACTAATAGACTCGCGGCTCGCCCTTGCGAAAAGTCCGACGCATCGGACTTAAGCCGTCGCGAAGGATCGGCCCTTGGATCGAATCGGGAATGTGGTCGGAAATGGTGAATGACTCCAACCATGCCCATCCAAGCATTGCGATATACGCCCGTTATTTGCTCGCGTGGCGGTGCTTGCTTTTTCTTTCCCGTTCAGGATTGGCCGCGTGGTCTGCAAGACTAAGTTGACTCGATCGGGTATGCGACACGACTGCCCCGATCTGTAGTTCTTCAAGGGATGACAGATGATACAGCAATAGAATTGACATGAGACACTATGGATGCATCAACCAAGCTATGTTCTCCTCTAGAATTATGATACGATAGAATAAACGGGTATAATCTGTATGACCAAAGACCAAATCACCAGCAAAAGAAACACGTCATCATCCCCAATGAACCAGCATCCCTTTCACCGCTCTAATCCTGAAGCTGCAGAATCTCTGCGTTTCGTCAGTCTGAGACCTGCATGTCATCCCAACCCGGAACCGCACGCTGTGGCGTCCACTCACCTGTCAAAAACTCCTCAAAGCTCACTGTGATATATCCATCGCGGTCGTCATCGTACCGCTTGAACACGTCCGTCATGCGACGCAGACTGATACATGCTTGAACAAACAGGTCGAAGCTCATCCCCGCAGGGCCGGGTCCCTTACCGGGCCCATTCATCTGCCGCCCTTTGCTCTCGAACGTGGTGAACAGCACCGACACGAACGGCTGGCTCAACCGATACCCGAAGGCGACCAGTGCATCCTCGAACTCGCGCAGACTGATGCGCCCGCTGCGGTCGACGTCGAACCGGTCGAACAGTTCCCGCCACGCGGCGAGGTACCGCCACAGCGACACAAACTCGTCGAACGAGATGGTCCCGCTGCTGTTGCGGTCGAACATGCGAATCATCATCTTCACCGTCTTCGGGTGGAACGAGGTGTAGTCGCCGTTCACCAGGGCCGATCCCAACTCCATCTCCGTGAGCGAGCCGGAATGCGACGAGTTCGCCGCGCGGAACAAGGGGAAGAGCTGTTGCGGGTCATCGTTGGGCATCGCCAGCGGCGGCGGCTGGGGGGAGCGAGGGGGGTGGGAAGATGGAGGGGGCCGGTTGCGCATCGGTTGCGAAGGAGGCGGTCCGAAGCCATAATTCTGAGGCGGGGGAGATGGGTGTAGTGGATGTGTTCGACTGGGGCCTGGAGGAGGTCCCCCGGTGGGAGGGAGAGGCTTATTATTGTTGTAGGCGGGGCCCGGACGGGGTGCCGGTGCACTGTGGTACTGAGATGCAGGGGCATTGGAGACAGGAACCCTCGAGGGAACACTGCTGGTTGACGGATTGTGCTGCGCTCGAGGAGGCCTTGGTTGGCTCCCGGAGTTTACTTGCATCGCACCGATCATCTGAGCCACCTGATGGTTGAAGTTGTTATCAGCCGCGGGGAGACAAATTCACGTCGGCGGTTAGATCGAACCGTACCTGTTCAGGCTCTGCATGCCTACATTCATTTCAACCATGGTCAGCGATGCCCTGTGCCATCCGGATCAACTCTGCGACTTACGCTGGCAGCGCATCTGGGTTGTAGGATTTGTTGTACGCCATGGTTTGTCTGGCTACAGCTGACGTAATGCGAGCTGAGCCTTGGAGAGAGAATCAAACCGGCGCGTCGGCGAGAAAGGTGGGAGACGATGTGAAAGACGTAGAAGAGAGCAGTGTCAAGAGTGAGAAAGGAGGGATAGGATCAGGAGGCAAAGAGAGGCGGTCGTGGAGTCAGGAGGGATTCAGAGTTGGTTAGTTTCTGCCCATCGTTCGTTTAGCAAGACGACGTTCGTTTTGATTGCGGAGCCGTGGGGCGGTGGTTCACCACAACTAGTCCTGCGGCCAAGCGACAATCATCTACTCAGCTCGAGATCGAAGGAGTTTGGAAGGAATGAAGGCGCTGATCGGGATTTTTGGAACAAATGGGCAGAGCTGAGACTCGGGGACAAGCAGAAGTTCCGAAAACAGGTGGCTCAGCCCTATCGATTGGCCGCTGGTAGTCGGTGGAGCGAAGGCTTTCTTTGTATACAATCATCGTCTCATTTACCACGAAATATCAATATCAAGTATACAGATTAATACTATTGAATGATCGCATCAACCTCTTCCGATTGTTCGCGCAGGATCTCCCTTATCTCTCCCCATGCTTTCGCCTGAAACTCCTTCCCCTCGGTGCCCGTCGTCAATGCGGTGGATTCACTGTGGTTCGTCAGTCCCAGTAGGTAGTTTAAATCGCGAGAGAACAACATACTCCAGATATCCATCACTCCGCCAGCATTTCCCATGTGATTCCAACCCCTGGTACGTTGCACTGACCAGCGACCGACTGCCCTGTTCCGTCGTGCGGGCAAACATCTTGTACACCAACCAAACCAGCCATCGCTCATAGAAGCGATTATACTGTCGGCCAAGCGAGGACTTGCAGAAGCCCGGGCTGATGGTGTTAATCACCACGGGTACACTCCCGTCCTCATTCCGCATCAACCCTGCCACCGTCTTCAAAACATACTCCAGCATCAGTTTCGAGATCCCGTATTGCGTCGGTCCGCGGAAGTGCCGCGGGTCGTTCAGATGTTTCAACAACAATCCCTCCGTCCGCAGACTCGCAGCCTTGACGCGGACAAACTGCTGGCTTGAGACGACGGAGAGATGAGTGGGATTCGCCGCGGACGAGCTCTCTTTTAGCTTGGGGAGGAGGAGGATCGCCAAGAGGGACGTGGATAGCGTGTTAACCTGCAATGTTTCTTCCCATCCCTCGGCGGACACGGTGTACTCCCGGTTCCACAGGCCGGCATTCAGCAATGCGACATCCAGCTGTCGGATTTCCGCATTGACGCGACTCGCGAATGTTTTCACGCTTTGGAAACTGTTCATCTCCAGCTCCCAGACTTGCACTGCGCCGGCTCTGTTGGTACGCTGTTCCAGTTCGGCTTTGACTGCTTTTCCCCGTTCCAGGTTGCGACTGCCGATGATTAGAGACTCGACTCCCAGATTGAGGAGCTTGACGGCGGCTTCGAAGCCCAGTCCGGCGGTCGCACCCGTCAAGACCACCGTCTTGCCGGCAAATGAGACCGTGGGCTCAGCTGGTGGGCTGTACTGCGTCCGCAAGAGACGTACCAATCCCGCCATGACGGACCTAGGAACAAGTACTGTATTCTAGATAGTGATGAAAGTGCCGAATGGCACGACAGCAATGGTTGGTTTCTGATTGATGATATTAGAGATTATTATGGTGTTGTCAAAAGAGCCATCTCCATTCACCACTCCACAGGGACAACGGCAGCTGGGTTGACTATTGGTTCGAGTCCCGACCGCGGCGTCTGGGCAGCCCCGCTGGACATGCACGAAATGGAGCTTGGGTATTCTTCGGATAGGAGGTCTCCACTATGTCCGACAAGGAGGTGCTGTACGAGTACGAATGATGCTGCATGACATGAGTGGGTGTCGCCTCTTGTCTTTGATATTCACACCTTGCTTTGAAGATCCAAGTCTGGCGAGACACCGTCACTGTCGTCGCTCCCCTACATCCAACAGCCCTTGCTGTTGAGGGATGATTCGCTTGTACGACCACACACAGTGACCTCTGTGGTCATTCAGTTGAACTCTATTCGAGGAATATGGCATCAACTGACGCCATCCAGGGGAAATAATAATAGCCAAAGGCGTGATGATGGTGGAAAATTGATGAGAGAACAACAATCCTCTGGTTGTTGTTGCAGACTGCAGACCGCATGGAGAAACAAACAAGACAAACACGTCCAGTGACTTGTACATCGCCCGCCAATTCCTTGTCGCTCCCATGTTAACCGGCAGCGGTTTGAACACTTTGTCTGTATGGTTTCGCATTTTCTATATTTCTCTCTAATACTATTTCTAGAGCTTTCTTTATACCCTGTTGACCTCCTTTTGCGGCTGACGGTCCAGCAACAACTTGGACGGGGTTCTCATATTGCGGTGTCCTAAGAGCTGACATAGATTGCATATACATACACAAGAGGATAGCTATTCGATATGGCTTCCAATGGATCAGATGGCCGAACGTGGCGCAACTACTTCCCCGAGGGTGATCTCTGGGTGTTTGGTTACGGGTATGTCAAAGAAGACCTATCTTGAGACAAGGCTAACCTGACCTAGGAGTTTGATCTGGAAGCCTCCACCACACTATGGTAATCTGATCCAGTTCTGAATGGGAACATATCTCGGTGTATTTAGCAACCCACTCACTGACCTCTGACGTAGACCAAAGGGTTCCGGGATACATAAACGGCTATGTCCGACGGTTCTGGCAGGCCAGGTATGCCTCTCTCAGCCTCATAACCAGTCAGGCATCTAACATGTAACCAGTACCGACCACCGAGGCACGCCAGAACACCCAGGACGGGTGGTCACCGTGATCGAGCGGCAATTCTGGGAGACGCTGAATGACCCCGTATGTGGACAAACCCCCAACGGAAGAGCCGTAACACTCTACCACGGCATACTTACAGCCCGCAGCTAGCCCATCTCGAATCCACCCCGTCGTCCTCGTCGCGCGTCTGGGGCGCCGCGTACCGCATCCCCGCCTCGCACGCCGAGGAAGTCCACGACTACCTCGACGAGCGCGAGATCGACGGCTACACCGTGCACTACACGCCGTTCTACCCGTTCACCGAGGGCCACGCCGTCGCGGATGCAAAGCCCATCACCTGCATGGTGTATATCGGGCAACCGACGAACCCACAGTTTCTGCGGGACCCTGCGCGCCGCGAGCCGCAGGACGTCGCTGCGGTGATCAGTCGGAGCGCCGGGCAGAGCGGTAAGAACACCGAGTACCTGTATCTTCTTGAGAAAGCGCTCGAAGGGCTCGGGCTTGGGACGGCCGATGGGCACGTTACCGACCTGGTGCGGCGAGTTAAGGCGATTGAGGGGGCTGAGGAGGGAGCGGCGGATGAGAAGGCCGCGGAGAGGGACTTGGCAAAGTGTCTTAGCCGGTCGGAGAAGGAGGCGCATCGTGATTTTGCGGCTGAATGAGGGGTTTTGTTGAAGTACGATGATACATACAGATGAATGGCAATAGACATACGATAGACTACATGACGTTGGGAGATATATGGAAGCGGGATAAGTGCACAAGTATGCAATATCAACGAGTTGGATGTAACTACCTAACTAGCTCGGCCGAGAATAGTCGTGAAATTCATTATCCACCATCAAATTGATCATCTTTCCAGGAATGTCCATAGGTATTCGTATCTCATGACTCAGGAGAAGAGAGGAAAACATATTGAACAGAAGCTCCACCCCCAACCGCAAACGTGACCAGCAGGATGCGGCGTGGTCAAGCGTCAGGGCATGGAGCTACAGCGGGTCGGATTTACTGGCTGCGCCAGTCTAAACCAGGGTACGTTAGTAGGTCGTCAGGAAAGGGTCGGCGACAGGCCTGGGAGCTTACCACCACCGTACGCGCCTCCTATGTGATTTGATTAGCATCGTGAATTCGGTCATCAGTCCAAGTCTGGGATAGCACTTACCACCATATCCAGGGCGGTCACCGCTGGTGTTGTAGCCACCGCGGCCGTGGAAACCTCCGCCACCGCCATTGCGGGGAGCGCTGCGCTCACTGGCGAAGTCGACGCGGATGATGCGGCCGTCGAATCTGTCTTTGTAAATTTTCAATTCGGACAGGGAGGTCGCGAAGGCGAGTGGTGAATCGCGGATGGTTTAAAAGAAAGATAGAAATGCTCACTCCTGGTTGTTCAGTTCGTTGAGGGCGGTGTCAGCCTCCTGGGGGTTGGTGAAGGTGACGAAACCGAATCCACGGCTACGGCCAGTATCACGGTCCTTGACGACAATCTGTTTTGATGATTAGATAGGGGTTTCGACTAGATGGTGATTGATGGAAGAGACTTACCGCGTTGTCGACAGTGCCGTACTTTTCAAAGCCAGAACGGAGACTCTCATCAGTAGTGTGCCAGGCAAGGCCGCTGTTGTGCGATTGGGTTGGTTAGTCAACCCGATGGCGATATAGGCGGGGTAAAGGGGAGAGACGAGATGAAGGGACTTACCCAACGAAGAGCTTAGACATTGTTGATGTGGGGGGTTGAAAGGAGGAGGAAAAGACTGTGAAGAGGATATTAGTATTGGAGAAGAGATGAGAGCAGAGATTTCAGAAGAGAGGATGACTGAAGAGAAGAGCGAGAGAGGAAGAAGCGAGATGGGAGTGAGCGAAGGGGCAAAATGTGGGAGAGGGGTAAGACTAGGGGGGAAACCAGAAAAACTAAAAGAGCACAAACAAATTATTAGTCAAGAGAATGTGACAGTACCTTGGGAGTGAGAGGATCGGAGGATGAGGGAGATTAAGGGTTGGCAGGAGAACGTGAGAGGGATGAGGAAGAAGAGTGGCAGGAGACTGAAGAGAAAAATAAAGTGATCGATAAGCTGCGCAGGGAGATACGATCATCCGAACTTACCTTAACCCCCAGCAGAGACTTTTCCACTGGGAAAAAAATAGAAAAAAGCGGGGAGGGGGCGATAAAGAGCGCGTGCGAAGGTACGATTGGAGGGAGCATGCTGCACGGGTGGATAAGATTCGTTTAGATTTAGGTACATTATTAGATGCATAATTCTGTTGTATATCCATTCTACCTAGATATCTTCTAAGCAGGCATCTACCTGGTGGTTCCTGGACCGAACAAAGAATGAAACATGGTTCGAAGCAGATTCAAGAGACATGGACACTCAACAGGCACCTTCCTGTTCAGAAACTACTGCGTCACTCGTCGGCCTAGGTAGCTACCTAGGAGGCAGCTACTAGGTATCTCAGTCATGTCCAACTGCACTTGTTCAATGCCAAAATCACTCATTCGACTTCTCACCCTCTCCAAGCACTCCACTTGGTCCACTGTCTCCACTGTCTCCGCGTTGTCAACGGCGTCTAGATGGATACCTACAAGTGGTCGTGCATCAACCACTGGCTAGCCACAATTGAATCCCCCCAAGACCCGCCACATCAGGGACCATGCGCGGATGACCATCTCTCCCTTCCAGGCATCAGTACAAGTCCAGATGCATTCAATGAGCAAGAATCCCCCCATGACCAGGTCCATGACGTCTCTGTAGCCGTGCGCCAGGAAGCATCGACCCTAAACGGTCTCAATGGCACAAGCGCACAAAAAAAAAAAGACCACGGCTATGAACGAAGGCCGCGTCACAAGACAAAACCAGACCGCTATGAGTACAAGGGCCAGTCGTTTGTTATGGGTTCGCATCGATCTTCCAGCAAGCCGAGAAAGCGCTTGTCCAGAGCTAGAAAGCATACTATCAACGACTGCTTTCATGCTTCCAATGTCACCGTGAAACGGTTGTCGGTGCGTCTCTTGTTCAGAATATCAGAGACAAACCAGCCACTAACAACGTTTCCAAGCTTCCCTCTTGCACGCTGTCCGGGATCTTCAAGAAGGGAAAGGCTTCATCCCTGGTAAAGACTGATCTACAGAGACGCTTCTCAGTACCAGTCCAGGCCTTTTCCGAACTTGACTTTCTCTCTCACCACCCCAACCCAATTCCAAGGAGGCATGCAATGCTCGAGATGAGGACGGAGCTGATGGATCTCAAGAGGAGAGGACCCCACCGGCCAAATTGGTGCAGGACATCCTCTATCAAAATCTCAGCACTCAATTTCAGGTTAGCAATGAGTTTCCAGACATGCTCACGCTAGCCGAGTCACGAGTCATATCATATCACCAGCCAAAGGACCAGGATTTACATAATTGCAAGGAGATGAACTACGGAGGTCTGGACACTCCCAAACACGACGGTGGCAGAAATTACGAAAGTGACGCCGTGGAAGTGCCAAGTGAACTGTTTGAAGCCTATACCAGACAACCTCTGGATTCCGACCTGGATGCGCAACCCAAGGCAATGGATCTAGTGAAGAAGTACGTTACCCTGGAGGGACTTAAAGAGATTCTGGAAGAACGAGAGGAATTTGAGGACGAAGGTACCAAAGGTGTACCCGCGTCAGAGGATCAAAGCCAAGATCTGGACTGCCGAAAGCGCACTCGATCTTGGTCTATCGAGGCCGAATCTAACGCAGACCGGCAGTACAAAAAGCAGAGGTTCCTCCCGTCAACTGTATCAATAGCCCCATCAGCCAGAAATATACTTTTGTGGAGGGAGGTATATGCCATATACGTCCTATCATCAGCAACATGCAGAAAATGTGAATTAGGAGGTGGTAACCATTCCCCTGGGCCCAAAAAGCAATAATTCGATTCCGCTGAGAGGGTTTCAAACACAATCGTGATCCAGAGAGGGTGGATCTGACAGGCCGTCAATTGATCGCAGCCCCAATTTTGGGTCACGATGATCCTGCAACCTCACCATGACATTAGCCGACGGATAGTCCCTCGTACTCTGTAGAGGATTGCTAGATTGGACAATACTCCGTATCCACTCCCGACTTAACTATCTCCACAACGGTGCACCACCCGGGCTGTGCAGTGAGTGCACAGGGATTCCTACATATTCGTCAACGCTATATTCTAATCCATTTCGACACCAAAGAGAGTCTAGAGATCGGAAAGGGCCTACCTCAATCTGCATTGGCTGCATTGGGATAGTGTCAGGGCCTAAATCTTTCTGTCAGGGGCAAGACCTGAGCTCTCCATACATCCCCTCGACAGATACCAGACCCCGATCTGCTTCCTGTCCTGCACCCGGTACTGTGTCACCACGATTGCTGATGAACCTCCCATCCTGGCGCAATGGTAATTCGATTTTAGTGTCTCTTCAGTACAATACTACCTAGCTAACGGAGATACTGACGGAAATGGCGAAAGCTGATAGATCACATCAAACGGCACACCCAAGCGCCCTTTAACTTTCAATCAGTGGCGATCCGCAACCCGATAATCTGGCTCTCCCTCCCAAGCTCGGGCCAGGGCGCAGAGGGTGGCCTGTGATAGGGGAGCGTTGTGGAGATCGTCGTTAGCAGCGATGCCATCTCGTCGATCTACTGTGTGTCTATATCCGGAAGAAGACACGGACCACCCGGCCGGCTGATTCGGGCTGGATATAGCCCCTCACGCTATCCGGGATGAACATGTTCTCATGCTGATTCTGGATAGTTGCTTGGGTAGATTCAATGAATTGGCGAGTTTCTTGATGCCCAACGTTGCGTGGTTGAATAAGGGATGCTCTGTGTACCTAGGTAGGTACTAGGACTGATCGTAAGGGTCTGTCGATACAAGTATATAACATGGAGTCTAGTTCTGCTTTGGTTGGAAAGGTGTATGCATAAGTCTTGGTGAATCCAGCTCTGTGGGACAAGAGACTGTTCTTGATAGCAACAATAACCTGAAAGGTAACTTATATCATGCAATCACTCTTGAAACCCTCTAAAGCTTACATACATAGCAAATAGACATTGCTTCGTCTGAATGGACCTTCTCTACCCCAGCGTCGTTCATTATCAAGTGAGTATACAAAGCCGCCACATGAGAGACCACTCAATAACAATGGCTAGCATTGTCATGGCCGTCATCACCTTCAACAGCACGCTCAACCCGCAGTACATACAAATAGCGGCCCACCAGGCCCTGCGGCCATGTTTGTTTCCCTTCGCCATCAAGATGTCGCCCAGGCGTCGTCCCAGAAGACTCACCCGGCGAAACCTCAGGCAGCATACCGGCAGACTAGAGAACGTGAGTACTCTTTCTACGCTCCGTCCAAGACTTATAGCACTGACATTGACCCGATATGCTAGTCCCACCCTAATCGCAATGTCAGCAACTGGGTAGACCGCGTCGTCACGGAAAACGGCATCCACTGGGGCCGACACGTCCATGACAGGGCGCAGTGGTATACCGGCGACATCGAAGTCGACTTGCTGCACATCGAATTGGCCGTTGCGGAAGCTATGATGCACGACAATACCTCACTGTCTCTGAATGCACCAGACCCAAGCCGGATGGATCAGCAGCAGACCTCTGAGGTAGACTCTGAGAGGGCGTTTCTGTTGGCTCCTGATGGAACCGGGGAGGTGAGTCTTTATGCGCAGATGAGGACTCTGAGGCTTGCAGCTCGACAACAGCAGCCACAGCCGCAACCGCAGCCGCAGCCACAGTTAGAGCATGGCGACGCTGCGCAGCCTAGTGCCGGCGAGAGAGACGATCACGGGAATACGGTAGATCAGGCAGATTTGGAAGGAATGGGGGCGCAATTTGATACCAGCGTGGATGGAAAATGAGGCTTACTGGTGAGGAGATAAGATGGGACCTTGCATACAGGGCGCTGGTCGCCCTGAGCTTTACTATGAGGGGGCGGCAGGTATACATTAGTACGATGGAAAGATTATTAACGAAATTCAATAGGCAGTATCCTGACAAAGAGGATCATGTGGCACGGTAGCCAGGCGGTGTGAATTTTGTATTATATTGACTGTTGTACGTGTCTATCATGCAGTGAAGTCATATGTGCGTCTGAAGGATTATCGCACATGGTCTCAACGGGATCAAGTGTGAGGAAGTCCAAGAACAAGCGCTCCCACTCAACAACTAAGAACGGTAGAGTGGGCTATGTCGCGCGTGCTCCTGTTTTGAAAGTCCTAGTGATGCGCGGTCTGAGATATACAGAGTTGAGGCCAGGAGTGGATGCCCTAAGGGACACTACTCTCTGCGCAAGAACCGGCGAGTCGTAATAGTGAGTGTGAAGGATAACCTCGAGATCACTGTCCAGGGTAGAAGCCGTCCGTCGCCAAGGGGTATAGAATAGTCGGGAAGAGGAGTCTATCATATGATGCCGCACGCATATGATCATAGCGATGCCATGGCTTCAACGGCGCCAGCTCCCTTATGGGCCGTTGGATTGGTGACCACAACCTCGACGGGGTATTTCCATTCCATAAATCGTGTCCAACCTGGAGTAAACGGTTAGTTGACAGGTGCTTGAATACGGTGTCTTCAGTGATCACTCCGCACGTACTCCAATAAGCGCATTTGCGACCCAGATATTTCCCGATAAAGGGGACAAGCACCATCGTCAAGAGGAGCTCCAACTGCTCGATGCTTTCCCGCCATTCCTCCTCGGCATCGGAGTAGTCGTCCGATAAGGTTTCCAAATCCGACGCGGTGGTGGACTCGGACGGAAGGGAAGCAACCTCATCATCAGAGATAGACGTGTAGGACTGGTCGACGGAGGAGACCATGTAGGCCGAGGTCGCGAGAGACGGGTTCGAGGCGGAGGGTGAAGGAGACGCCATGGTGGAGAGATTGCGGGGAAGGAAGGGTTTATGTCGAACGGGAGGTAACAGGGAGAGAATGAGATCTGAGAAAAGCAGCAGGGGCCTGCCTACTGTATGACTGTGAGATGAAGCATGGGTTGCAGACAGCCCCAAGAATTGAGAGGAATGAACGTTGGATCGTCTCATAGAGTGGAACTTGTTGATGGGATCTGATGTAATCCAGGGGAGTCGAGATCACGTGGTTGAGTAGTCATCTTGCACGTGACGTTTATGGTAATATTACGCCTGACTCATGGCACGTGACCGACACCCGCGATAACAGCAGTCGCCATCAGTTCCAGACAGACCATACCGTTCAACAAAAGAGTGCGATCCCAGCTCAAGAAACCATCTGGTCTCCCTACGAAATTGCTTTATTGACCTTATTTCGGTGGAGTGTGTGTGTCCCTTTCTCCCACAGCCTGAGATTCCACCATGGCGGAACCTGTACGTCACACCTGGTTTTCCCTTTACCGATCAAACCCTCCCACATTTTCTTCACCTCCCATACCCTCTCACTCTAGCAGCCCAACCCCGTCAGCATTGCCACTCTACTGTGATTCGGAACAATCCCGCTGCGCTGGATTGTCTGCACGAAGTCTCAGTTCTCATCTCTCCGATTTTTCCAGTTGTCTTGGGGCACCGGAATTTTTTCGATTTCGACACTAACCGATTGTCTGCGGGGCCGAATAGGTTGAACAGACCACCCAAAAACAACGCAAGTCCGTCGCATTCAGTGAGGGCGCAGTCATCATGGATACCAACGGCGAAGTGACAGAGGCTCCCCGCGTGGAGAAGCCCGAGACCGAAGGTATGTCGCGATCAATTGTCGTTGCGGAAGTGAACCGGCCGCGGGGGAGAAAATTAGGAGGCTCAAAGACTAACTTATTCCCTCCCAACGCAACAGACAAGTCCGTCGATGAAGTCACCGAACTGTTCAAGGGTCTGTCAAAAAAGAAGAAGACCAAGAAGCCCAAGGACGCCGAAGCTGGAGAGGGCGACGAGGCCTCTCCCGCCGGCGATGGTGAATTCGACCCGACCGCTCTGAAAAAGAAGAAGAAGAAGACCAAGAAGGTGGATGCCGGTGATTTTGAAGCCAAGCTCGCCGAAGCCGGTATTGCGGAGGAGGGCGAGGAGAAGACGGAGGAAGTCCCCGAGGGCGATCTCGAGGCTGGAACTGGTATCTGGGCCCACGACGCCACGCAACCCATCCCGTACTCGCTGCTCGTCACCCGATTCTTCTCCCTCATTCAGAGCCACCACCCCGACTTGCTGTCCAGCGGTACCAAGTCGTACAAGATCCCGCCACCCCAGTGTCTGCGTGAAGGTAACCGGCGTACCATTTTCGCCAACATCGCCGATATCTGCAAGCGCATGAAGCGTTCCGACGACCACGTCATGCAGTTCCTGTTCGCCGAATTGGGTACCAGCGGCAGTGTGGACGGTAGCCGGCGTCTGGTCATCAAGGGTCGGTTCCAGCAGAAGCAGATTGAGAACGTCTTGAGAAGATACATCGGTGCGTTCGCTTATTGGTCTAGCCACTCACTTCCAATACTAACAACAAGCAGTTGAATACGTTACTTGCAAGACCTGCCGCAGCCCCGATACCGAGCTCAACAAGGGTGAGAACCGTCTGTACTTCGTCACCTGCAACTCCTGCGGTTCTCGTCGTTCCGTCGCTGCTATCAAGACTGGTTTCCGTGGACAGGTCGGCCGCAGAAAGAGAACTGGTTAAACGGTGTGATGGTGTTTCCGGGGGAATTACGATTGTGGATGTACCTTTTACGGCTATCTTTTGGCGGTTCATGACATTTTCTTTTCCCCATTTCTCGTATAAAGAGTTTCTATCGATGTGGATGAGTATGTGATCGGAGGGACCGTGAGGAGGAAAAAGGTGCAGGTCGAGAAACGAAGCTTTTTAGCATGCATGATAGTATATGGATTGGTATGGATTCTGGTACTTGGGTATCCTTCTTCTTGCGGAACTGTAGCCGTGCATTGTATGGAATTGGGGAATGGATGTCTAGGATTATAGACAGATTGACGAAAGCTAGGACTGTTTTCTCACACTGCTTCTATCTTATTGGAGCGAATACGCATCGTGGCTAATCGCTCCTTTATTTCTATATGGATGAACATAGTATAGATTCAACTCTGCTATATGAAAACACTTGAAACGAAATCGTCATATCGCTCAAATAACATTACAAAGGCAAATTCCAGACACAACAAACTTTCCATCACTTAAGCAGCTGCGTTGGCAGCAAGATGAGAGGCAAATGCCGTAATGTTCCTGGTTTGCAGGTAGACAGTGCCAGGGCCCGTAAACCGACATGCGAGGCCCTCTCCAGCACTCATGGTAGATATGATGCCACCTGACGCGACTCTCCATATCTTATATTTGCAATTCCATGCGACAAGATGGCCGTTATCGACTAGGTACTCTTCACCTTCAGCGAGCTGTATGACCCATTAGCTTCACAGACGAAACAAGCGCAGTTGGTAGCATTCACATACGTCTTTCTTGATAATGGCGCCAAAACTCTGCAGCCAGACAAGACCGATTCCGTCTAGGCTGCAGACGAAAAACCCCTCGCCAGAGAAGATACCCCGGCTGAGACCTTGGTTCTTGTAGTCTTTCTTGACACCGCTCGTAGCGGCCAGAAAGCCATCCTTACCGACTTTCCAGCCTTCGGACCCAGTGAGACGAAGGACAATGACATCCCCAAGCGTAGATGGGGCGAGTAGCAGTTCTCCTGGGCCTGTGAAGGTGGAATATGCCATATTGCCGGTCAAAAACTTCTTGAAGTCGAACTTCAAGCTTCCCTTGACACTGACTGAGTATGACATGGCGATCATTGCACCTGATTCCGGTTAGTACTGTATCAAACGGCTCCTGGGCCCGAACGCAGGGCCCATTCATGCTCACCTGGTTTGACTTCAACCGGGCATCCGTTCGCCAATTGTAAAGTGACGATGGAGTTTGTGTCCCGGTGGCTGATTCTGTAGCTCCCGCCGTTGAAAGTACCGACCTCATCTTGAGTGGCTGGCGCAATAGTGGTAGTGGTGACTTGGGATTGCACGCTGGGCGCCCTAGGGGGTTGGACCGCCGGCGGGGGCGTTTGAGGGGGCGGCGACACAGAGCTGGGGCCAAAAGGGTTGATGCCACTATTCGCGACGAAGCTTGTGTGGCTGGCGTCCGCGGTAGGGAGCGGATGTTGCTGGGGAGGCGGCGGGTAGCTGAAGTTGGAGACCTGGTGCGAAGAGCCCTGGTGTTGATGTTGAGGAGCTATCCAGATGATCAGACATCTTTCATAATTGACTGACAGCCAATGCAGAGGAGTTGAGGCATACCTCCAGAGCCGGGGGGAGCTGGAGTCATAAATGTTAGTCCATTCGTATATGGACCCATGAGGGGCAGCGGGGTACTTTACGAGGGAAATACGTCTCCTGCGTCGGAGGGGGTGGGAATGCGCTCGACATGCTGAAGATGAGATTATCTGTTTTTTCTTGAACGCAAAACGATACTCAAACGAAGACTGACAAGTAGGAGACTCGAGCGCTTATTTGTAGCACCGCGAGGACTTGGTGATGGAGCGGGGGAAGCACCAAAGCACACCCTCTGCTATTCTTATACGATGCATGATTAACCCGGGGTGGAGTGTCAGAGCTGTCTCTGTAGGCGCCGGGCAGGTGGAGGAGATGCACGCTGATTGCTCTGGACGGAGCGAGGTGGGCGCTTAGAGCCAGCCTAGTGTGATGTGTGATAGGACCTGCAGCTCCAGCAGGGGTCGATCCTGTCAGACCCAAGACGGTCCAAGGCCTTGGACAAAAAGAACTAAATCCAATGAGAGATCGATTTTTTGGGCCCGTGAAGGTCAATCAATGGTCCAAGAGGAGATGTCCTTGTCGTGGGAAATACTTGCCCCCGCGTCCTCTTTCAGTGACATGTACTCCCGACAAACAGCTAATCGTATATACTTCTGACCTAGGAAGCGCGTATCATTGTTGAGGAATGTAGAATGCAGAGTACGTAGTAGCCACTTAGAGATATATTTCCCGTGCGGTATGAGTTGCAGGACGGATCTATATAATGACATGATTATCTACACTATACTATATTTGACGGGTGGATATTTGACAACAACAAAATGCTCATGGAAATTCCCACTGCCAATGCGAACCCTTTCCTTCGATCACCGACTTCAACAATTGAGCACCGTCCCAGTTGCACGCATTCTGTGCCCAGTCTAACGCAGTCTCCCTCCGAGTGGTCTGTCGATGCACGTCGGCTCCGTGATTCAAGAGAGCCACCATTCCATCTCGGCAATGATTCTGGGCCGTGACCATCAATGCCGTCTGCCCATTGTCATCTTGTGCGTTAACATCAGCTCCCCAGGAAAGAAGAAGCCTCAGTAACTCGACCTGGTTCTCCTCAGCAGCGACCATTAACGGAGTGGCGCCGCTGATATTCCTCAGGTTGGCATCAGCTCCGTTCTTCAGGAGAGTTTCGGCGATGTTGAACTGTCCCTCAACGATAGCATAGACCAACGGACTGGCTCCATCAATGTCTTGTGCGTTGACATTGGCATTGTTCTTTAGAAGCAACAGAACTGTCTCGGAAAGCCCCTTGTCACTGGCAGCCATCAGCGGTGTTATACCCTTCTTGTCTCTTCCGTCGACATGCGCCCTGTTTTTGAGCAACACGCGTGCCACTTTCTGGTTCGCATCTAGGCAAATACTGTAAAGCATTGCCGTCATGCCATTCACGGGCCCTTGCATGTCGAGATGGATTCCTCGCCGCCGAAGAGAAGCAAGTGCTATATCATACTCTCCATCGGCAGCCCAAATGATGACGTTGAATATGGTATCACTTTGGCACCGTTTATCAAAATCGACCCATTTCGCTATGAGCCAATTGAGAATATGATGGCCATTCTGGCAAGCCCAACTTAGAGCCAGCTGATCATCTGTCCCCAGGAACTGGTTTTCGGCATCGTTCGTCAACCATCGTATCACAGTTTCCTCGCCTTTTGCTGCCTGCGTATCACGCTCATTTGCTTCGGATAGCGGTGAAGAGTCCTCATTGATTCCAAATTCGTTCAGGACAGCTCGTATGACTTGCTTTTGGCTGCTTCTCTCAGAGATATGCCACACCATCCATCCCAGTTGTCGCGTAAATTTGGCCCAGAATTCCGCTTGCTCGGGCGTGGCCATCCAATTTAGGGGTCGCTGGGTCCTGATATTCCTGAAGAAAAGCGTTCTGGGATCGCCCTGCATCGCCAGCTTCGCGTATTTAATCCCTTCGGCCTGAGTGTTCACATCTTGATGAATCATTGCGAGGTGGCATAGGTATCCCAGCTCATTTGCGGAATACTCGAACTCAGCTCCGGCACTGCGCTCACAGAGCCAATAAGCAATCGATAGAGCCTCAGACCACTTCTTGCTACCGATTAGCTCTTCCAGGCGTAGTCTGATACAGTGCGAGTCCGCAGCGAGCTCTGGTAGGAGTCCTCGATTCCGTAAGCTCGGAACAATACACAATAGTGCATCTTCTCTCGAGCCCAAGCCACTGGACTCAAAACAGTCAACAAGATCGTCTATCCGGCTGTTGTGAGCCACAAATCTGTTATGAGAGCCAGGTAATAAGTTCGTCTCGCCCCCGAGCTCCGCCAGACCTTCCAAAGCACTGCGAAGAAAGTGGATATATAAATCTTGGGCGACCATCTTCTCGACTTTATTTTTGGTTCTCACAACGAGGATCTCCTTCTCGTCGCCATAGTCATCAGAATAATAGCCGAACATCCGCTGAGGAAGGGAGACCATTTGAGCTGCAACCATCCTGGCCTCCGTCTGGCGGAAGATCCATTTCTGAAAATATAGATCCGTCTCTGAAGCTCTGGCTTCGAACTCACTCAATCCCACGATGCGACCAAGTCCTTCTTGAAGCCATTTCGGATCAGACTGGAGCAACGACCATGTCCATAGTCCAATGATTGCTTCGAGCTCATTTTCGTTTACTCGCCATTGCAGTGTATCATCGGCTCGTTCAAGAACGATGGTATACGTTTCCAGCATCGGAGCAATGGTTTTGTACTGGGACTGACAAAGTAACGAAAGATCAAAAGCAAAGTAGTCGTCTCTGACATCTTTCCAGGCTGACATTAGATCCATAGTCTGTTCGATTGCGTCCGCAAGGTTTCGCGCTATCTGCCGAATGGGAAGGTCATCCCAGGCTACGTTCGAATTCTTATCGTGGGCCGACGTGAGTTCTGCCAGCCGGGCCCTCGTCTGTATGAGTCTGGTGGCGTTTCCTACTGGCTGAACGGATACCTCTGTCGTCGCATTCGCGGACAGTATGCTGCTCTGATACGACGAAGAGGGCGTTCTCGTCAGAGTTGAGACCAAACTGAATGACTTGGCGTTTTCGAGATGAAAGGCGAAGGAGTCCAGCTCCTGGCTCTTATATGAAACGAGCTGTCGCTCCGCTCCATCGAACCGGTTCTGTTCTGGGCCGATGCGCTTGGTTCTCAGGCATGTTCTTATAATGGCCATCAAGAGTGTTGCTCCCAATTGAGCGAGTATAACAGTGGCATGGAGTCCTCGTAGTCCCACAAACTGGGCTACAAAGCCCACTGTCGTCACTGTCGCTGTGAGAAACAGTGATGAGCTTCCAGCCTGTCGACGACTCCGCACAGACTTTATATATGTCAAATCACCGGTGGGTTGAGACTGTGACCCCTCGGTGACTCCAAGAAAAGCGTCGAATACCTGGTCCCCGACATGCTGCCTTCCTGGCTGCAACCAGTATAGCTTACTGGGCCTATCGGCGTGGAGATAGCACTCAGTCGAGGAGCGTTCGATAATGAATGCACAGAAGAACATGCCTGTGCAAAGCAGCAATGTCCCGAAAAGGAAGAGTGGAAACGCGTAGCCCTCCACTGGTTGTCCGTCCTTCTGGAAACGACTGGGATAAAAGAAAACAGTGACTGCGCCATACATAATGACCCCTGTGTCAGGACTTAGCAATCTATGCCTCTGCACGGAATGGAATAAATGGGATCATACGTACCGACTTGCAAGACGAGCCCAAACGCTGCAGCACAGTAAAACCATAGCAGACTCCTCCTCTTTATGCCCTTGTTCAAAGACAAATTGGGAATGTCGAGCTCCGGTAGATAACCCTTCTCGTCAAGGATCCAACTCCCACGCCCTGGAACCCACGCTCCATGTTGAAGCGCATCCCGCAGAGTCCCAATCTTCCAATGACTCTGCTTGCCCTGTGGGTCGAGTTCCTCCCAAACGACTACCTCCAAGATACGCGGCCGTCCGAAAATGCGTGAGATCCCGGTATCATTGAACAACTCGCCTGTGGTCTCGGAGACGCAGGACAACAACTCGCTTTCTGCTTCACCGGGCCCATCATGGGCCCGGCCGATAAATGCGCGAAGGGAAGAGCTGCCACATACTCGGATGACGGATACCAGAGCGGTCAAGATTCCCAATGGGGCCAGGGCAAATATAAAGTTGTCTAGGAGGCTCACAGACTCTGAAAGAAATTGCTTGGTTAGACGCTCGCCGAATAGGGATATGAAAGGTGCCTATAGGTTACATATTAGCGAAAAGGATTTGGCAAAGCAAAGAGGACTTACCAAGTCAGTTGCAAGGTTGTCTGCGAATTGGTCCCATGAATCCATCGCTGTGTAGTGTACGGGTTTTTAGATCCCACTGCGGCATCTGCTAGACGTAAAGTCATCAGGCGTCCATCAGGACTTCTTATGTACTGGCGCAGTTTCCAGCCGGTTCTTAGTTAGTGCTGGCGCATCAGCCTTGCCAGTCGCCTACTGTCCACCCCGCATTGGTGCGACATGCTGCGGCGAGGACGAGGCAAAGCATGGAAGCGCTTCAATCGCTGCATGCGAGATGGAAGATCAACCAACAATAGTTCAGTAATGGTGTCCTATTAGCCGCTGTTGCGTTGACCACAGGTTAATGATGAAGCGGGTGGCCTCCGGCGCTTAATCGTCCCAACTAAAGTAGTCCGGAGTGGAACCATCGAACCAAAAATAGGACCGTGCATTAGAAGAGTCAGGAAAGAATATACTGATGGGCTGCTTAGGAATACACATCAAGTCTGGAATTTCTGTACCGGGCTTGGAGGTCGTGAAGAAAATCAAAGCCATTCTGCTGTCGCGCTGGACCTCAACGTATCAATTACAACGCACCGTTCCAGTGACTTGACATTATGCCCAAACAGAAATACCCAATGACAACAGAAGAATACCGAAACCACCAACGCCAGTTCCATGACTTAACAATAGGAGAAAAGTTCAACTGATAGGACAGGCTCCAGGCCGACAAACATCAACCATCTGGTATCTTAGAAAATGCTGTTTACAATGTTGGAACCAACGGTAGCACCAGCACCGAAGATCGCTGTATTGGCATATGTCAGTAATCAAAGGTTTCTAGATAATATAGGAAAGGGAAGTATCTCATCGCATCGGATACGTAGGATGATGAGCATCGTGGGAAACGTACCGGCATTTCCAAGTTTCTTGCCAAACTTCTTGCCATGTTCTTCGAACTTGCCGTGCTTTTTGTCCTCAGGGTTGACATAAGAGCCACTCTGGCTAACCTCCAGGGGCATGTTTCCGTAGCTCGACGGGGGCGGGGGAGAGACGACCGACTTCTCATCGATCACGTTCACATAGCTTCGAGGGAAGATACCCTCGAGGTTGGTCCGCTCATTACGGCCACGCCACCCTGTATATTGTTGTTAACCGAATCCAAAACCGTACCGCGAGGGAATCATACAGTCAGCGTTCATGTGTTCCAGCACCTGAACCCGATCGTGGGGCTGCAGAGCCAAGTCACCCGGGTCTGTAGGAGTATAGGCGTAGAGGGCGGAAGCGACAGACAACACGGGTGGGACTTGAGGATACGCAGGAGGGGGAGGGCTGGGATACTGTTGCGGCGCCGGGGGAGGTTGATAGGTCGCCTTCTCATTCAAGGAGGTGTTCGCAAATTGGTTGGTGGGAGGCGAGTAAGGAGCCGGAGGAGGCTGTAC
Source organism: Aspergillus sp. MEXU 27854 (assembly GCA_019721355.1). NCBI lineage: Eukaryota > Fungi > Ascomycota > Eurotiomycetes > Eurotiales > Aspergillaceae > Aspergillus > Aspergillus sp. MEXU 27854. The sequence goes on from JAGMTT010000002.1 coordinate 2,397,605, forward strand.
TGGGGCGGCGACTGGGGGCTGGGGCTGTTGCACCGGGGTTGGTTCACGAGGTACCGACGTCTGACGTTCGTCCTCTCGGGGAAGCTGGGACAGGATAGAGGATAGTTGCTGACGGGAGATAACGGACGTGTCTGCAAGGAACTCCAGCTCCTATGAAAGCAGAAAGCCGTTAGTAAATGGCGCCACCGGATGAACAAACATGAGGTGATGCTGATGGATTCGAGGCCATACCAAACGGACGGTGCGGAGCGACCGGTTAGTCATTGCGGAGACAAACTCGGGCTGAGACGCCATGATGACGGTAGATACGCGAAGAAAAGAAGAGAACGACAGATAATAGAGAAGGAATAAGACCGCACAATGACGACGCGGATAAGAAGAAAAGAGACGGATGAAAAAAAGGGAGGGAAAGAGAGAGGAAGGGTGATGATTGATGGATGAACGTTGATTCTTCAATGAGGGCTGTGAACAGCGACGAGTAGAGTGATTGGTTCCTGGCGAGTATCCAGGCCCAGCGCGGTGCTTGGAGGGCCCCCATTGGCGGATCGGCCGGGACCACTGGGGGCGTTCCATGTCTGCCTAAGGGTGCCAAGCATCGAGGATCTCTCGCTACTCGACTACTTTCTGCGGTTATACTTCACCAGAAGTATCATCTTCGTGTTCAATATATGTCCTGGAAGAATACTACAGGCTGTAGTCCTCAGTTCTTGACGTTTCACATCACAGCCCTCTTCTTTGTTGGGAAAAGTGTCAAATATTTCTGCCTTCTGGAACATGGCCCCATCTTTCACATACTAAACCTCTCGGCATCAACTAGTAGCCCAGCCTTACGCCGGGGCTATCCGGAGCATGTCTTACTCTAGGGACCTCATTGTTTTGTGTCTATTTTCATGTACTTATATGGGGCTCGTTGCATAACAAGTCCGATCTGTCATCTTCAGGGGGATTGTCCCGGTTGGGCGAAAAATAAGCATCATGTTCATCACAGCCTTACACACCTTGGTGACTTTGGTTGATGACTTCCACCTGGCTATACCTTTCAATATATCCGCACCATTCTTCCCACCGTATGAGCTTCAAATTTAAGAATATACGTGTCTCGTCTCTACACTCGCCATACGTGTTTGAAGCAATCGGTATGTCTTGTGTGTATACTGGTACCTGATCTCCTGGAGTACCATTCCGTAGGCTGGGCGGTACCCACCCTAGCTTTAGAATTAGTCACTGTGCTTTATTTTGAACACCGTCAAAGACGCTCGGTAAAGCTTTATGTAGATTATATCTTTTTGTTTTAGCTTAATTGTGTTTGAGCGAGGTTATCTAGGGCACTATGCCGATAAGTCCTACATTGCCAAAAGATAGTACCCGGTAGTAGTCATATCGCTCGAGTCAGACTGTCTTTTAGAATTCTAGAATTCACGAGAACGAAGTGCATAGCACAGAACTGTCCCTGACTCATACATCAAGATACTTGCTCCGTATGCTAAGTCCTCTGGGAGGTAGGTGGATGAGTAAGAATGACTAGGAGTATGATGTCAGCGGGACTAGCCCCGATTAGGGCTAGCACGGCATTGCCTCGTTGGGACTCCGCCATCCAGGGCTCGAGAAGCTTCTGTGTCATCGATATAAATTCGGCGGGTCTTGGGACATCCCTCCGTTCTTCTTAAGCGACAAACCCTCACGCGATCTACCGCCACCTCCATCCACTCCCCGCAAACGACACCACCTCTCGACTTTCCTCTCCATATCGCCCTCCGTTCACCCTCTTCAACATGTCTGACTGGGATTCCGTTACTCGCATTGGCGCCAGACACCGGAGCGGCCCTGCCCCGCGCGAGACCGTCGTCAAGGGCAAGAGTGCGCTGAACGCCGCCCAGCGTCAGGGTCTGGTCATTGGAACGGAAAAGAAATATGCCACCGGTAACACTGTAAGTGATGGCCTAGAACCTTTTGTGTCCTCGAATTTTCCGCGGAAGGCATGTATACTGACTGTCGTGCCCCACTAGGCTGGACGCTCTGGTGCCCCCGAAGGCCAGCACCTGACAAAGGTCGACCGCAGCGACGATATCGTCAAGCCCAAGACCGTCGGCATGAAGGTCGCAGACGCCATCAAGAAGCGCCGGAACGAGGAGGGCTACAAGATGACGCAAAAGGAACTCGCCACCAAGTGCAACACCACCCCCGGTGTCATCCAGGAGTTCGAGAAGGGCACCGCCACCCCCGACCAGAAGGTCCTCAGTGCCATGGAGCGTGTACTGAACGTGAAGCTCCGCGGCAGCGACATCGGTGCGGAGAAGTTCCCCAAGAAGAAGTAAATGGACTGGGGGTGAGCCCGCGGCTTTTTCTTAGGGGTTGGGATAGTGAAGCGTCATCCGTCTTTCTCTTTCTCTTTTTTT